>PUFA01000065.1:6091333-7392292 GCA_003508835.1 Eonycteris spelaea
TTCTAATTAAAAGAGAAAACCTGTCTCTGAATTTACACTGGCGCTTGGAAGGTTGGCAGAGGCGAGGTGGACGACCTCAGCTGAACAGACACTTGGCAGAGACTAAACAAACTCTAAGGACCCCCTTCTCTAAGAATTCACTGTTCTTTGCTGGACTTGCTAGCCTTGATGTATCTCAAGTAGGGTTATCATTGTGGCAATGAGAACCTTACATCAAAACCCAGTCCTGAAATTTGGTGGGGCTTGAAGTCTGTGTGACTAACCCCCTCTCTCTAGCCCCGCCTCCCACGCCCATCTAAGTCGGAGTTTGCTGGCTCAGGAGAATAGCATGGGATTTGGCCTAGAAAACCTGAAATTGAGTTTTGGGTCCACTACCTTCTAGTTCGAGGATCAATTAGCCTTGCTGAACTATGGTTTCCTCACTCTAAAATAGGTTAATAATAACCTTACAGAATTGTTGGGAAAATAAAACACACATTTTTTTCTGCACTTCAAAAAATTTATATAATTTTTTTAGTTGTAAATGATAAGGGTCAATATTTATTGAGCTCTTGCCATGTGCCAGACACTGTGTGAGGGGCTTTTATGTATATTATCTCATTCATACTCCCAACAACCATATGAAGTAAGCGTTACATTTATATTGATCTTACAGCTGAGGAAACTGAGACTCAAAATCACCTGTCTCATAACTCATGACCAGGTCAAAGCCGGTCCGGCTATATCTACACTCTCGACCACCACACTATATTGTCTTTAATCTCCAGTTAAGCGTCTTCTGGACATTTTTTTTTTTTTCCAGATATCCTGTCATTCTCCAAATGCAACTAGTCTCCAACAAAATTCACCATTTCCTCTCAAATCGCTGTCTCTTCATTACCTTTCCTTTTTATTAAAGTTACCTTTTATCATTATTATTTTTTAATCTCCAGCCTGAAATCTCTGGGTCATTTATGTCTCTTCCTTTGATTTGTCACTGCCATGCGTGGGACCTCCCCTTAGACCTAGATCGTGTAATAGCTTCCCGGCTTGTTTTTCTGACTTTAGCCCATCCTGCATACCACCTGCTACTTAATCCTAAAATGTCATTTCCAACAGTTACTCCCTTAGTCAGCAACTTCCAGTTGCCTAGAGGAGAAGGTCCATGCGCTTGAACCTGACCTTCGAGGCCCTCCGTGGCCTGGTCCCACCTCCAGCCCTGAGCATGCGCTATGCCTTCTCGCCTTGGCACTTTAGCTCATGATCTTTCTTTTCTATGTCCTTCCCTTCCTTGTCTCTACCTATTGAAAGTCAACTCTCCAAGATCTAATCAAATTCTTCCTTGGCTCCCTATTCCCAAATAATATTTCTCTTTTCCCAAATCTGTAAGACTGTACCATTCCTGGACCTCTATTTATTAGCACACATTGCCAGTTAATTTCTCACAAATAATGTATATATCTTATGGCACCTTTTTGATGGGAGGGGTGGAGAGAAACATGCTTTATATTTCTCTACCTCCCACCCAGCACCAAGTGAATACCTACTGTTAGCCAAGTGCTGTGCCGCATATCGGGAACGCTGAGAGGAGCAAAATACATTCAGGAGCTTACAGGCGAACAGTGTAAGTCAACATGTAAACAAATCATCACAATGGTATGAAACAGGCTAGAGTAAAGATGTACCTCAAGGATTCTGGGGTTCAGAGAAGAGCACACACAACTACCCGGAAAAATCAGGGGACGCCTCGAAGTGACCCTGGAGCTGACTCTTGAAGGATGCGTCGAAAATAGAAGCTCTCTAAGCAGAGAAGGCCTTTTGAGGAACAGAGAACATCTTGTTCAAAGGCCCAGAGGCAGGAGAGCAAAAGGTGTGGGAAAGAACCCCAAGGAGGGAGCTGGAAAAGTAGGCAGCATCATGATTAGAAAGACCTGGTCATGCAAAGAAGATGAGAATCAGTCCCTTAAGATAGGGGGTCACGGTCAGTTAGTAAGCGAGGAAGTGACCTGGCAAGGTTTGTATTTCAGGAAATGAACTCTGGCATCAGCATGTGAATAAATCGCGGTTGGAGATACCTGTGGGAGAGGCGATGAGAGATTTTGACCGCTGAAAAGGCCGGATGATAAGGCTAGAACGGTCTGTTGATTTGAGGTATGCTAAGGAGAATAAATATTGGCCTTGGTGGACCATTGGATGTGGCGGGTGAAGGAGAGAATGAGGAACTACGGATGACGGGGGTGACTGGGGCTTTTGCTTTGAGAGACTAGAGTAAAGTATAGAATACAGAGGTGAAAACCAAGTCCTTCTGGCTCTCACTGCTGCTGTCACTCCTGTCACTCGGGCAGGGTGGGTAATGAGATTTGTTGGAGATGTTTTAAGTCGAAGGGTCTTGCAGGCATTGACAAGGAGAGCTTGAGTAGCAGGTAAATCTTTCTGTATTTACCTCAGTGCTTGGCACCTGGTGGGTACTTACCAGACGTCTGTGGAGAAATGAAACGGGGGCTCTACAGAGTAGGCATGAAGCAACATATGGATGGATTTAGTCCCCATGTGAGACCACGCCTCTATTTTCAGAGACGAGCAATGCAATGTGTACCAGTACTTCTGGTGATGTTCTCGAGATTGCACAAAAGACCCACTGAGGGTCCTCGAGGAAGTCCGTGCATGACCTCGTTGGCACCGACTCGGCCTTCTCTGACCGAAGTCATCTGAGGGACAGCATGGAAGGGGAGCCTCAGACCATAGTTCTCGGATGTGGCATTGATGGATGACCACAGGAACATTGCACGTGGCCTGTGAGGTTTCCCTCAAAGACACTGAAAACTATGGCGTTCAAGGCCAGTAAATTAGAGTTCACATGACTATTTTAAATGAGATATGGATGGTTAGTACATTTGGGATTTTTTTCCTAAGAAATATGAAATAGATGCTGACAAATCATAACCCGTTCCGTGTGTATAGCCCTGTTCTGATCCCTTATGAATAACATGAAGAACATTCTCCATTAATCCCAGGAAACGGGGGTGAGGTTGGGGGCAAAGGGAGAGGGAGAGAAGAAGGGGAAGAACGAGAGAAAGAAAAGCCCGACAGACAGACAGGGAATTGAGAAATGGCCTGATCCGCCCAGCAGATCCAGGCCTTTCAGCTTAAGTCAGCGGGTATGAGTGATGTCTTGGGACATGGAATTTTAAATATTAGTGGACATGTTTCAGGAGGACAGCACAAAGCCATTCATTTCTTTGGCATTTTCAGTACTTTGCCGAGGTGAAGCATTCCCAGCATGTTCAAGTTAATAGGAAATTTTCAAGACAAGAATATTTTATGCCCTTATCACTCTAGTTAAAAACCCAGTATTTGGCGATATTTATAAAGGATATAGAATACATTCACACAGGGCCAAAAATGCTCTTTAAAAGATGATCATGCACCTTTCTCACTTTAATTACTTTTTCTAATACTAGATTCTAATCACTGTAGTAATATCGTGTTCAGGGGAACTTTTTGACCCATGATATAAATGGTCTTCAGCGCATTTATATACATTTACCCTACATAGTGATAATGGAAAGGAAGAAATAACATGTGCTTAAACAATGCAGTGGGCATTCAATGAATTGTATTGAATCGATTACAAGCATGGAATTCAGTTTATCTGGAAATGCTTGTTTTGCTTCAGAATGTTTAAGGCTTCTCCTTCCCCATTCTTCTCCTAAAATCAGAATTATAGGCTACATTAGATATTATGGTCTAGTAGAATCCCCCCCCCCATTTTCTGGGTGCAAAATTTGATAAGGAATACGTCGTCAGTACTCGCTCTATGACAAATGACAGCAAATCTAATATAAATTGACTTAAGCAGAAACAAGATTTATGGTCTTCTAAGAAATGAAACATTCAGGAGGCAAGTGTAGTTTCAGATGTGACTAGACTTGGGTCTCGAGCAATGGTCCCTTGTATACGATTGTCAGCCACCACTGCACAAGGTAGAAAATGACATCATCGGCCCTTGATTTCCGACAAGACAGCGCTCGCCTTAATCCCAGAAGTCTTCAGGCATTTCATTGGCTCTAGCTGGGCCACGTGCCCGTCCTTGCAGCCAGAACTTGCAGTGGCTTAACCTGGGTCACATGCCTGGCCCAGGGAGCCGGCATTTCACCCCAAGCACGTGGGCTCTGGGCAGAGAAGGGGTAGCTGGCTGGATGCAGAACCGAGGCACAGTGCTATAAGAACGGACGGCGAGTCCTGGGTGGGAGATAGTAGGGGAGGAACAAAACTGTCCTTGCTACCAATTTAAATTAAAATGTAAAAGAACCTTTGAATCCCCCATGTCAAGGAGGAGTCTCAATAGAAAAAAGATTACAGTTTGGGATCGTTTGAGAAAAGCTAAATGAAGTCGAAGTGTTTCCACATTTGTGTGTCTTTCTCTGCCTCTCGGTGCCCCCCCCCCCCCCCCGGCACCAGCAGCACCAACTCAACTCCCCGCAGGATCTTCTTCCAAACCAAGTATTTAACAAATACTTCTCCCCGGTCCCTGCGAGGATGTTAATGGAGTCTCAGCTTCCTCGCCAAATGGGAAAAATTTTTATTTACATCTCTACCTCCTCCACCCACAATCCTGACAATTTTGGCTCTGCTTTATCCTGAGAACAACTCCTTTCCGATTCTGCTCACGTTTTTTTCTATCTGGGAAAGTTGTCAAGTATTGACAGTTGTTTCTTTTTGACCTGGATGTTGGGCCTGAGCCACGTAGAGGTCAGAGGCTTTAGCATTATCTCTCTGCTCTGAATACATTCATTTCTTTGGTTTCTCATCATTAGTTTGAGTCCTCCAGACCCTGTTAGCATTAATTCCCCATTTATTTCCTTGTCATAAATATAGATTACGCAGCCATATTTCTCAACCGTGTCCCCTAGATTTTGCTCAATCACTTGATTAGATCCATTTGCCAGATGAAAATCTATGTTCCTCCGAAACTGCTGAAAATGTCCGTGTAATCGTGCGTGTTAACCGTCAGGAGGAGAGATCGGAGCTGGCAGCACACAGTGTGATGTCGGGAGCTGCTCCCAGGAGCAGGGCGAGTCCTTGTTGCCAACAAACTTTGCACCTGCCATTCAGAAATTCTCACTCTGTTCACGTAAAGGTTCTGTTGCCACGCTTGTTTTTGTTGTTGTTGTTGTTGTTATTGTTGAAGTTTACATGGCCCTGCTTCTATTCTTATCTCAAATGAACTAAAGTGAATGAATGGACTTTCTGGATTTGCCACAAATGAATCACATTCTTGCAACACATGGTAAACTGCTTCCTTCTGTGGTGCCTTTGCCAGAATGTGGAGAAGAGGACAAAAATGTCTGTCACTATGTTTATAAATTTTAATTTAAGTTAGATCGGTTGTCCATTGCTTTAACAAACCACTCTAGCACTTCGTGGCTTCAAACAATGACCCATTTGTTTGTTCATTTTTCTGAAGGTCAACAGGTAGGGCTGGGCTCAACTGGTCTCTGCTGGTCTCTTCTGGAGCTTGTTTTGCCTGGGGTCATTCTTGTGGCTGCAATTATTGGGTAGCTCAAGTAGTATCTGATACTCTAAGATGGCCTCACTCGTGTGGGGCTGGGGCTGGCCATTGGCTAAGTCATTGTCCCTAGTAGGCTAGCTTGGGTCTCTTCATCAGGTGCCGGAAGAGGTCCCAGTAACA
Organism: Eonycteris spelaea; assembly: GCA_003508835.1. NCBI lineage: Eukaryota > Metazoa > Chordata > Mammalia > Chiroptera > Pteropodidae > Eonycteris > Eonycteris spelaea. Next base: position 6,097,005 of record PUFA01000065.1, read on the forward strand.
AGAGAGAATCAAGCCTGATGTCTGAGTCTACTACAATCATCTGCATGTGTCAAATTTGCTAAGATTCCATTGGCCAGAGCAAGTCCCATGACCAAGGCCAGTGTCAGTGGGGGAGGGGCACTACCCAAAGCCGCAAACACAGAAAGGTGGGATCCATTAAAAGCAATGACTGTAAAACTCTGTCACATAATGCAAACGTCTACATCATTCCTTTAACTGAAAAATGAGATTTACCTCAGAAGTTATCAGGGCAAACTCATTACCAGGAAGAAAATCTGTCAGAGTAGATCCAAAGCAGAGATATAAACCTCTTATCGAAGGAGCGTGTTCTGTGCATTGAAGCGTCACCCCAGTTGCTAAACCAAACGTGCTTCAAAATGCATCTAGGCCCGTACTTGGGGCCTGCCTGGAGATGTAATATGCAACTGCATTAAGGCCCTTCCGAAGGACGTCTAGTAGAGGGGAAGGTGACTTATTAGATAAATCAGGTTGGCCACCCCGTCCTGATGAGTAGGGAGAAAATGAGGTGACAGTGACACTGAAGAGTAACTAGCATTTCCTGAGCACGCGTTCATTCTCAGCCACTGTACATGGTTTATTCTCTTTCAACCTGGACCAACTCCGTGAGGTGGGTAGTAATTGTAACTCCATTTTACAAAAGAGGAAACTGAGGTTTAGAAAGCTACACTTACCCAACTCATGCACCGAAGACAGATGGGTTGGGACTTGAACCCTGACTGTTTCTAGAGCCTCAGTCCTTACACACTAAGTCATGCTCCTCATTCCATCAGATGGGACAAATCGATGGGGTCTATGAAATGATGTTCCTCCCAGTCCCGACAGTCCAAACGTGAAGTCCTGTTGCATGCCATCCCTTCCTGGGACACTTTCCTTCCCCTGGACTTCAAAGCCATAACAGGGAATCCAGGAGGGCTTGAGGGAGGGCGACGGCTTCCACAGTTCTTACAGCGTAAGAGTTGTTGATGATGGGGTTGCCTGCTTCCGAATTGAGGTCTGGGACCCCATCCCAGCTAAAGGCCTCCTGCAGAGAGCACTTTCAGATTGCTGCAACTACTGCTTAGATAAGTCAAACCTGTTCCCCCCTTTACCCAGTTCTCAGGCGATACCCCTTGGGTTTCTCAGCAAAATAGCTGCTGAGCCCAGCAGTGCTGGTCCTAAGGGTACAACTAATCTTCTCTTTATGCCAGCGCCTTCCCATCAGACAGTGCAGTAGACGCTCAGAGATTCAGAGTGACTGTCTTCCAACACGTCTTAAGAATGGAATTATTCCAAAACACCGATAGGGACAGACGAGGATTAGAATGTAATGAGGGATGAGGAATGCTGTTCTGGAATTAAGTCAGTTTCTCCCACAAACATTGAAGAATAGTCAGAGCCATGGAAGTGAATGAGTCCTTGTACCTCGGGGCTCTGTTCCCACGTCCCCACCTCCAGGAAACTCGGCGTCGTCCTTGATCTTTCCTCCAACGTCTCGAGCATCACGCAGGTGTTAAACTGGGCTTTACACAATGAGTCCACGGTTTTTTCGTTGTTGGATGTTGTCCAGCCATATATGCTTTTTGGCAAAGAGGAGTGAAGACGCAATAGCACGTGTCAGACAGGTGTTCTGTCATCTGCCTTTGCAGAAGGATTGATTTCGTGGACGAGAAGGCCGCGCTCAGCTAACGAGGACAGAGTAAGTGCACCAGATGACATTCACTGGAGCATGATTTGCATAGCATGTAAATTGTATAGAACTGTGATGCAGAAACCTCAGAGCTTTCTGCTGGTGAGTGGGTCAAATTTATAGCTATTTCTAGAAACTAAAAATTCTGTAACAATAAACTGGAAGGTTTACTTTCCACTTGATAATTTGAAGAAAACACAAAATAGGTTAGAGTCTTTTTTTTTTTTAAAGTAAGCCTCTTGACTAATAAATTGTGATGAAAAAACACTGTACTATTGTTTTTTAATTCTGCACTTGAAGTGTGTCTGTATCATCTGCCTCCAATTTCCAAGATCTCAGTTCATATTTATGAATTTATAAAATTTGCTGTTCTCCAAAGTGGAAGATATCCTAGAAAAACCAATTATGTCATGAGTTTCAACATTCAGATATGTCATTCTTTGCGTAGAAACAGAATATAAGTTTGGAGGCACATTTCAAATTTAACCACAGCTTGATACAGGTTAATATCCACATGGGTAATGCACAGCCTGCTGAAAAATGAGTGAAAAGAATGTCTTCGGAGAAGATCGGACAGGGAATCTGTTCCACCATGCAGCTTGTGATTTTGACTCAATGACATCGTGAAGGTCCATGGCAGGAAGAAGGCCTTGATTCTGATGCAAATTCAGCCTTTCAAGTGCTTCTCAGAGGAAGAAGCAGGGGAGAGGGCATCCGGAATTCCGTTCAGCGAGGACGTGCAAGGCACGGAATGTTTACAGGCGCCTCTTAGTGTTTGTAGATGAAAGAGGCACACACTTTGGCCTCAAGAATGAACTGTCCGGTGTGGTGGAGAAACATCTACCACATTGAGGCAAAACAAGCCGTAAGTTTGGAACTTGACAAAGGTGGTGCCATACTGTGACTGTATTAGATGCCACAGAGTTGCACCCTTTGCAATGGTTAATTTTGCGTTATGTGAATTTTGCTTCAGTTTCTAAAAAAAAAAAGTGCGGTAAAGAAGTACAAAAGGAGAAAGGAGGAACCCCATGGCCTTGGAAATCTTGGCGCGGCATCTCTGGAGGAAAGAAGGCTAACGCTTGGCAAGCAGTGGGACGTGTGGGGGCCCGAAATGCCTGTGTGAGTAGCTCGGTCTTCTCTTTTGCCAGGGGACATCTGGAATTTTGAAGACACTGTCATTCTGTGGCTGTTCTGGGTTAGGGCACAAGTCCTGGGGAGAGCCGTTTTACTGGAAAGATATTTGCCACCCTGATGAGAGCTGGGGACCCTGACAGTGTACCGGAAAGAGCATTAGATTGGAAAACCAACTCCACCCCTACTCACTGTGTGGCCTCAGGCAAGTTACCTCTCTGAGATTCTGCTTCCTCACTAGCAAATCGGGGACCACGGAAACCACCTCACGCGATTTTGGAACGAGTTCCACCGCCCGCAAACTGTCTTGCTCAGACGAGACACGAATGGATGCTCTAGCCTCCCGTCCTGTCTCATCGCCCAGCCTCCTCCCCTGGCTCCTCGGACTTGACTTGAACTCTCATCCTAGAAGTCATTTCCTACGACGTAGCAACGACGCTGGCCTGAGAAATCCCCCTCGTTTGGTTTCAGTTCCACTGTCATTGGAGTGAGGGCCTTAGGAAGATGTGAAGGCCGGGCGAGGGGGGGGTGTGGGGCCGAAACCAAGGAAGAGCGACTCTCCTTTCCCAGACCGCTTTCCTTCCTTAGCACAGCGAGGAATGCCGGAGCGTGATCATAGAACCAAAGAATGTCAGACTTGGCTTTTAAAGACCGTTAATCTTACCCTTTCACCGTTTGGATGAGAAGCTGAGGCCCCTGAGAGGAAGGGGTAGTCCTGTCAGCCACACCTCCTCACCGTCCCTCTGTCAGTTCCCGTTAGGGAATGTGCTGGAAGTTCTCCCCTTGTCCCTTCAGACCCCCTCTCTGGCCTGGGAGCCTCGCCTGTATGGATTCCAGCAATGGGTTCCTTTGCCCTCTGGTTTCCAGTTGTGTTTGGCTAACGGGAAGCATGAGACGTGGATCACAGGGGTGTGAGCTCAGAATATTTACATCTTGACTTCCCGACCGGCCAGGTCACCACAGGCTATATGCGACCCTCTGACAAACGGCCATAGCTTCTGCTGAGCAGCCCTCTCTGGTGTAGCTCTTCAAACCGGGTCTGATACGTTTTCCTTCTCTTACCCGTTCATGCCTCGGGTTGGAAAATAGTCACAGTTCCCAATGTTGCCACCCCTGGGCGTCCCTTGTCAGTTTCCTAAACCTTGTCCCACCTCTGTCGATAACACCACTTTCAGGTTTCCCTCGGATGCACAGTTGGAACATGTCCCCTGCAGAGACCTTGACCATTAGAAGGAGAGAGTCCTCTTCCTTCTGACTTCGTATGTCCTTGTGGGGGGACTGTCACAAGGGCAGGGGTCTGCAAACCCAACCCAGCCCACTGCCTGTGTTTCTGTAGCCTAAGAATGGGTTTTAACATTTTTTTAAGTGGTTGAAAATGAATCAAAAGAAGAGTATTTTGTGATACATGAAAATTCAAATCTCAGAGTCCATAAATAACTTTTATTGGAACATTTTTGCTACACATCGCCTGTGGCGGCTTGCACGCTATCGTGCAGAATTGAGAAGCGGCAGTGGAAAACGAATGTCCTGCAAAGTGTAAAATAGTTACTTTCTGGCCCTGTACAGAACACGCTTATGGCCCCTGCTCTAGATAGTGTTCCTGGCCTTTCCCTCCATCCTTTACTCCCTCCTGGTCGACAGCTACATCTAGGGATTGGCTGGAGCTCATCTACTAAGGACCGTAAGATTTCATCCCCTGTCAATCAACTTGGACCAAGATCCACAAGGCAAACACAGCTGTATTTGGGGGGTCTTTAGGAATTGCAATTGTAAACCAAGATCTAGGCAGAATTCCCCATCCTGTTCCAAGGGGGAAAGAAAGCGACAGAGCTTATAAAGACAGAAAAAGGGGCGCTTCCCGCGGGATTGCATACGTTGTTTTGAAAGAGCGGTGACCAGTGCGGCAGGGACTCATACTCTGCTGTACACGATGAATCACTACGCCTATTGCTGGGTGAAACCTTTGTTTTTTAATAGAAAACTCAGTGATGTAGAGTTAGTTCCAGGAACCATAATAGGATGTGGCCGTTGTGGTTTAGCCCAGTTCAAAAGTTCAATTTCATATGGATGGGGCTGTGCGAGCTCAGCTTCCCATTTAGATTTTAGATTTCCATTTTAGATTGCTCTCTTGACAATGTCAACTCCATCTTGCTGGTTTTCTTTTACACCCCTCTCCTTTCTTCTCTGTCCTAGACCAGAGTGACCGTATCTACCCTTCGGACCCTGATTTGCTCTCAGACAGGCTGTCCCAAGGCCTAGACTGGGAGAGGGAGGATCGTAGGGTCCAGAGAGTTTGATTTAAACCCACGTCCTGATGGGCTCTCTCAGTTTGAACCCTGTGTCCATCTTTCGATTGGTTCTGCACTCAGGAGGGAGGAGGGTATGATTCATCGACTCCCTGAAACTCCAGCAATCCCTTTCTCCCCAATATTAGCCTCTTAGTCTGAACCCTCACCATCTCTCATCTGAGGTCACTAAATCATCCTCCTGTCTGGCCTCCCTGCCTGCAGCATCACCTCCCGCCAATTCAGAATAGCCAACGTGCTCTTTCTAAAACACGATCCTGGCTATTTCTTCTCTCCTGTGAGTATTGATTTCGTACCTCTCTGTGCCTATACCCCTAGTGGATTGTGCGTTCCTAAACTGACGTTGGGCTTGGGCATGTGACTTGCTTTGGCCAAGGGGATTATAACAAACGTGACACAAGCAGAGACTTAAAAAAGCATCGGCATATTGCCTCCCTTCCTGGACCCCTGCTGGTGCCACAAGAACATGCCCACAATAGCTTGCTGAGGGACGTGGGAGACATGTGGAGAAAAGCTGAGTTGTCCCAGGCAAGGTCATCCTAGACGAGCCAGGCCTCAGTCAACCCCAGAGCTGCCTGCGCATGGGTAGCCCACACCAGAGCAGCAGAACTGCCTAGCCAACCAGCAGACTGGCAAAAAACAATCAAAAAGTTGTTTTAAGTCTCTAAGCTTTGGGTGCTTTGTTATTCAGCAATAGCTAACTGGTACACCCACTTAAAACTCTTCAAGGCCTCTGATTGCTTCTGCAACAAAACCAGAACTCTTTCACTTAATAATAACACGCGAGGTCTTTTATTATCTTCCTGAGCTCCATACATTTGGGCTAACCGGCCCACTTCCACGATGTGCTGCTGTCATTATAAAAACTGGCTCCCAACACCCTGCTTGCTTGCCAGCTATATCCTGAACTTTGTGCCTTGCTCTCTCTTTCCTGAAATATTCCTGGTTTCCTCTGCTCTGATTGCCCCTCAGACTGAGCTGACCCTGGCTTCCCTCTTGACTATAATTGACACTTACCCTGAACATCAGTGTTTTACGTCAAGGAATTTTTTTTCTATGATACGTAGTCGAAAGAGTTTGAAAACGCACTGCTTTAGAACATACCTCCTGGCTGCTCTGAATAAATTCTGCCCCAGATCTACCTGGTCCTCACACTCGACGTCAGGCGAGACCCTTCTGGGCATCTTGCCCCCAGCACTTGCTCATTCTCACTTGACCTCATCAACCTCTCCATCCACATTGCCCCCCCCCACTTCCCGTCACCCTGAAGCACAAGCTGTGCCCTCACAATCTGGTTTTTCCTCCACCAACAACAATATTTCCTTCCTTATTTGTCTGGAAAACTCCTGTTTGTTAGGGGTGCTGTCAGCGCATCCTCCTTTATTTAATCTTGAATGTGCTTAAACCACACATTCTCTGGGGGCTTCCTTCCCCTCACCCTGCCCCCAACTCCATTCCCACGTATGTACCAAAGTTTACAATCCGTCAACGCTTGAGAGCGTTCTTTTTAAAACTTAACTTCTGGTTCCTATGTTTTCCCTGGAGAATCACCTGTGCTCCTCCCATAACCGCTGTGCGTTCAGCTGCCGTAACCCTAAGCCGTCTCTGAATTACAGTCGTTCAATCCGTGTGTATATTTTCCACACTAACCGGGAGTCCCTTGAGGTTATGGCCTGAATCCTGTTTATCTTCTTACTGCCAGCAGCTAGAGCAGGGCCTGGCATCAATGTGAGTTGGCACTCAACTCGAAAGTGTCACCTTGTATGTTTTGGAGCACACGGGTGGCCTGTGAGAGGAAGATGCAGGGCCACTCGGTCTCAGTGGGAAGGCGATGGCCCAGGAAAACCATCTGAAGGGGGCAACCTCCAGTGCTGGAACCCCAACAGAGCAGAGGGGTGAGTCGGCAACAAAGACCACTTAGGAATTCAACCAGCCACGTTCCCCAGAGCTTGGAAACCAAAATGGAACCCCCACACCCAAGCCCACACAAGGTGAAGAAGCGAGACGACATTACACAACCTCGTCAGGAGGGTTTTGTGTGCCGCAACGCAGGAGACGGATAAAGAAGTGTGTGAGTAACCAGAGATAAGAAAAAATCCCAGGAAAGGCACAAACAAACGTCAGGGCTGGGGCGGGATGGGACCCTTTACGGGCTGCACGAGGGGGCATGAAGATCAGAGCGGATGCAGAGCCTGACAGGAACGAAGAGGGGTGTGCGAGCAGTTCGGACGGATCAGGAGAAAAACATTTCTCACGGATTCTATGAAGGAACAGAAGTGAACAAGGAAGTACAGAGAACTCCAGAGGGGCCGGAGGGGATCATTTAGTTACACAAAAGTACGCTCTGTAGAAAACGCAAATGAATTCCTTGCTCCGTGCTGCATTCACACGGGTACCGTGGTGGGAATTTTTCATGTGCCTCTTGTCCCAGATACCGGGTGTGTAATAACGGGCTCTGTTGTGGCCATCGTGAATGAATTCCAGGGACAATGAATGGTTGCGGAGTGCCAAACGGCGAAAGTTAGCACGGGAAGCTTTGACAACGGCACCCCAAGTTATACAGGTGGTTAAAGGGGAATCCATTTATCCAGGTGCTGGGCGTTTATAGACAGTTCTAAGACCTAGCACAGTGCCTGGCACACTTGTAGGAAGGAACAGATGAAGAGGAGGCAATAAATCATCTAACAGCTCTTCTACCCTTTCTAAAGTGACCCGATCATTTGGGTTTGTAAAGATGACACTTCCAGAAATAGCCAGGATGTCTTTGGAAGGCTGTACGAACCTGGCGAGGAGAGACAGGGAGTGGACAGTGGGGAGGGGAGGAATTGAGGCGTTCAGAGAAGGAGAAAAAGTCCATCTCCCTTTCAGGCCACGAAGGCCAGGTTCAAGGACACAAATTTTTTTTATATGAAATGTGGGTTTAAAACAAATATGTATTTTTTATTTTTCAATTACAATTGACACGGTATTAATTTCAGGTGCACAACACAGTGATTAGGCATCTGTGTAACTGACGGAAGTGATCATCCCGGTAAACCCAGTTCCCATCTGACACCACTCATAGTTACCACCGTGCTGCTGACTATCCCCCATGCTTTACTCCACGTCTCCCTGAATACTTCGTAACTACCAATTGATACCTCTTCCTCCCCTCCCCTGCTTCCTGCACCTCCCCCCGCCTCATGCAGCAACCACCGGAATACTCCCAGCATCTATGAGCTCATTTCTGTTTTGTTTGTTTATCCTGTTTTGTAGATTCCACATCTGAGTGAAATCACATGACAGGGAAGTGTGGGGATTTGAATCAGATGATGACTCAGTTACCTCAGAGAGCCATAAAATACCCAAACTCCAGGAAGGCATCGGGAAACAGTGACAACCAAAAGACACTGTCAGGTGTCGTCTGAAAAGCAGGTTGCACAAACCTCCCGATGTCAGTCATGTACGCTGAGTTAAGAGTTTCCCGGCTAGCTCCGCCACCCCCCCCTCCCCCATCCCTGGCCATGCACCACTGCAGCTTGTCACACATTAGTAAAAATTTGAAAAGAAATGGTAGAGAAGGAAGGAATCTCTCTGTTAACCAGAAATTAGATGAGGCAACCTAGGTCAAAAGAGGAAGGCAGAAATGCAACTGTGAGAAGACATTCAGGTGTGGAGAGCTGAGGCTTCTCCCGGATGGGCCGCTGAAAGGAAAACCTTCACCTTACGTGAGGCAGTGGCTGACTACAGCCTTTACAAGTGGCCTGTGATATTCCCAGTCAGTCCCCAGGAAAAGGCTCTCAAGTAATTCAGGGAGCTGAAAAAAAAAAAAAAAACCCCAAGAAAAAAATCCCCACAGACACTACAGGACAATAATTTTAGACTATGAAAGCACTTTATAGGGAGAGGCAGGCGTCTTCAGATTCTGAGTCACACTCTACCTTTAACACAGTTTGATGTATAAAACTATATATGAGTTGTATCACTATATATATGAGTCACATTACTATATTAAGTACACACACACACACACACACGTATTGGTGTATACAAGGTGCTCTGCAGGCTCCTCACTCTGCTGCTGCTGGTCTCTGCTTAGATAGTTAGCTGTTTAGGTTCCTACCGACAAGCTAAGCCCTTGGTCTCGTTATGACTAGTCCTGAACTCAGACAATAGGTGTTTCTGGAGCTATAATCCAGCCTCTTGTCATCCAACTTGTAAGTCCAGCTGGCCTTGTGACTCATTTGTATATTTAAAATACCCCATCATCTTCTCGTGCCCAGGATTGTTAATAGGTTTCTACCTCAAGAACCCTTTCCTGAGATCATGTTTGAAGACCTGACTGCTACTCCAGCTTTTCTAGGACTGGACTCTGACAAGCCCATTCACCCTGTTCTGTCCCAACCCCAAACGGTCATGGAGTGCGAGGCTTTACGGTCCTCAGCGACAAGGGGCAGGACCAATCGGGAGGCAGAGCCAAGGAACAGCTGCCAGACATTCCCCTTTCCAGTGAGAAGGATCCTGGACAGACGAAGCGAGGGATGAGTGTGGAGAGAGAAGCTTGGGGGCCCGCCCAGCATCTCAGGCCTCATTTCAGAAATCACAGCAAGTGCAGGAGATGAAACTATATAAGGGAAAAAGAAAGGGAGGTGGCCGTTCTTTACTCACATGCGCCACTACCCTAGACAGCGGGCTGGGGTTTCGGAGACGAGACCCAGTCTCAGAGGATGCACCTGGCGAGAGCTCGGCAAAGTGTCAGTCAATGGGCTTGTCCTAGGGACAGAAGCTGAAATCCTAGGCTGCACAGTTGGGCACCCAGGAGCCCTGTAGGTCAGGAAATGCCTCACGGGAAAGCCAGATGCCAGACAGACCTGTGAGGATAAGTCAGATACGAATCGTCTCAGAGATTTTCCCCACCTCCAACCTTGACCTGTTCCCGTTGGGCCTGTTTGATTCGATGTTCTAAAACACAGCTTTCATCAGATCACTCCCGGTTCAGGTTCTTGGTCAGATGCGTGCTTCGAAGCAGATACTTGGATCTTCAGCTGCCCAACCTAGCAGCTGTCGCAAATCCCCCAGGACAGGACAGTGCGGTGCCGCTGAAGCCAAGGTTGGCAGTGTGCTGCAGAGAGGTTTACGAGGCGAGAACGGAAAATAGAGGGCTGTGTTTTTGTGCCTGGGAGGCTGTCAGGAGACTCTTCCGTGGAGCATTTTTACTGCCATCTGGAGCACGGATGACAGATTACGAGGCACTGACGGAAATAGGCTGAGCACTGGGTGTCCAGCAGCTGGAGAGAAAAAGACTAAACGCGTTGTGTTCGGTGACGTTGCGTGGGATCGCTGATTTGTCGCCCAATTTTATTCACTTATTTCCCACGTTTGTCGAGGACTGCCTACGCCCCAGGCCCTGCCCAGGGTGAATGAGATACACGCGGTTCTGCTCAGGCGGTTGCAAAGGGGGTAAAGAACGTGATGCAGGGGAGCCAGCGTGTTACAGACACTGAGGGGCAGCGAACCCTTACTTCGGGATTCCCGAGATGTCCACGGCCAGTGCTCTCTCTAGCCAGATCGATTCCCTCCCCCTGCCTTATGTGCCTACGTGTTCTTGACTTCAGGTGACGGCTGACACCGTCACCTAGCCCGCTCGGGGCCTCTGAGTTCTTTAAGGCCTCTCTCATCGGAGTCCTTCAGAAGGGGTGTCTCGTGAAGGTGGCCTGTACGGTAACGCTTTTAGGTCCACGGCCTGTTCCAGGGCTCCAAACACACAACAAGGATAGATAAAAACAGTTCAAAAGAAACCAATGCAAATGGCCCTGCTCAAAACCAAAAGAAATCTTTTTATGGACCACAAAGGAAAACACAATGCCGTAAGCAGGGCTGAAGCCATGGGCTGCTGCTAGAGGTGAGAGCAGGTAGCAGCTGTGAAACGTTAGCATCTGCGGTGGTGACAGAGGCCGATCGTCCCCCGTGAGAGGCTGCGGAGAGAGAGCCAGTTTCACTGAGTGCAACTGGTCTTTTCGTGGACGTCCCCACCCAGAAAGGAGGGTAAAAAAGGAGGCAACGAACCTCCATCTGGAGCACTGGAGTACATGAAGCTGAGTCTCTAGAAAGGAGGACATAATGGATTTCACCATGAAGCAGGAACACGGATCAAGCAGCCCACTGGGTTGGTAACTGGATCTTTTCAATTTCAGTGGAACAGGAACTTCTGAAATGCTTTAAAAAAATAAAAGAAAAAGAAAAACAAGAAGAAAGCCTGGGCCAGGATAAAGCAACCAAGACATTGTTAGAGCCTAGGGCAACAAAAAGATAAAACAATAAAAATCTCTTACCCACCATGAGGCTTCATGCCCAAATTCCAAAAACACACGGAGCAAATTGAGACAAAAAAGGTCAAGAACTAGGGGTATCTTTACTCTATTATGAAAATAATAGAGTAATATGAAAATATCTTTAAAATGGTATGTTTATGATCCTCAAAGAGATCAAGGAAGACATAGCACTCATAAAAAACAGGAACAAGAAATTCTAAAACAAAATAGCTGAAACAAATACAGTTATTATAAAAATAGCTGACTGGCAATCCTGGGGAGGGGGAGGAAATGCAATTATTGAAATAAAAATCATAATGAAGAAGTGAAACTCTAGACCGGACATATTCGAACAGCTCATTTCAGAACCAGAGAATGGAATTGAAACTTACCTAGAATTTGGCACTAGACGGAAAGAGAGACGATTGAATCTACGAAACGTCAGATAGAAAACACAGGTAACACACGGAAAGACTCCAACCTGGCTCCAATAGGGATTCTGGAAAAAGAGCCCAAGAGAGTGACGGAGAAGAAACATTCGCTACCTTCCAGGACTTCGGGACAGATCAAAGCGCGCAGCTTGAGCTGCGCAGGACGGATTTGGAATGCCTTGCGTGACCTCGCGCCTTCCCTCCTCCGGGCCTCCAGCCCTGGTGCGCTCTCACTCTGTCTCTCTCTCTCTCTGTCTCTCTCTCTCTCTCTGTCTCTCTGTCTCTGTCTCTGTCTCTGTCTCTCTCTCTCTCTCTCTCTCTCCTCTCTCTCTCCCTCTCTTCCCCTCCCTCCCTCTCTCTCCTCCCTCCTTCTCGCGCCTGGCCTCGCTGTACTGGCCTCCTCGCTAAGCCTTGAACAAAACAAGCCCACACCTACCTTGGAGCCTCTGCGTGTGCTCCTTCTCTGAAATGCTTTCTGTATGGCTTACTCTCTTTAGACTTCCCTTCAAAGCTTACCTTATCAGTGAGAACTTCCCTGACGGCAGCACATAGATATTCGCTTAGGAAACGAAATGACTGAGTGGGTGGGTGAGCGAATACTACCCTTTCTCTTCCTCGTCACTTTACCCACCTGTATGTACGTGATATTTAGCGCAGTGTGGGGTACATGGGTCTCGGCGCAAGTTAGTTGTGATAAATTCTGTGCAAAGCAGTGTCTGCGCCCTAAACGCTGGCATCGTTATGTGCGGATATAAATTAATATCTAGTGACAGATATACTCAATCTATTTTCCCTAAAGGGTTGTCACTCTTTATAATGGAATAATTAAATTATAGAAAGTTAAAAGGGGGCTTAGAGCTCATTAGCTTCAACTTCCACATTTCACATGTGAAAATTCACTGAGTGAAAGGAAGAGAGGGCAGCCACACAGCCGAGTGGCTTCACAGAGCCAGGGCTAGAAGTCAGCTTCTTGACTGGGAGTCCCAGTGTCTTCCCCCCCTCCCCGAAGTGTCTTCTTTATCCTACTTGCATTCAGAGAGAAATTGAGTCGTAAATAATCCTATTCCTCTGACAAACGCGTTCTTAACCTCTCTGTACACATGTATTGTTTACAGGTGACAATAGATTGCCCTACCTGCTTTGGAGAAGTCAAGGCATCCAGGTGTCACATCATTCAAAATGTAATTTTAACCTGTTTTTATTTCTACACCTTCTTGTCGTTAAGAGCCTATCATTAAAATAATTAGAAGAATCTTGCCTGTTCATCAGTCTACATTTCAATACGACGTTTTAAAATTCGCAGTCCAAAGCTGTTACTTTATTATTTAAGCATGGGTTCTATTATATAAATTGTCACCACAGTACTGCCAACCAGTTATTTATAGAAAAAAAAATCTGTTAGCTTTTCCTTGTAAACCAATGTCACTCGATGCTGAAGTTATTGAAGAAATGATAGGGAGATGCAAGATGGGTGGGTTTGCATCCCCCCGTGTAACCAGGCTCTGGAAGACTTCCAATGCCTCTTTTGGATGCAGTGTACGTCAAGCGGGTTGAGAAGGAACAGTTTTGCAGTAGCGATGGAACTCATGGTGCTAAATTTTGGGTGTCATGCATACATATATATACACAGACATATGTACGTGGTGATAGTGATGAAAAGACTTTTTTAAGCTGCTATAATTCAGGCAGGCTACATTCCAATGATACAATGAGGCTTGAGACGCTAAAAAACAATTAAAATTATAACCTCATAACTGATTTCTCATTGTAAGTACTCTGTTCTCTGTTTACTGTAAGCTGCACCTTTAGTCTTCCAGAAGCCTTGGGCTGGAGCATCTGTGTAAAACTTCTCGCTTTTCCGCAGAGGTAACCACTGCATGACCTAGGAGGGTCTGGGGAAGCTGATAGTCACAGGTTTTAGGACTGATGCCATATGTTTGTTTCATGATCCTGCTAACCCGACTAACTGCGCACTTCCCTGGGGCCCTATAAGCAATGAAATACTTTCCAGAAACAAGATCATTATACAACGAATAAGAATTAAAGCCCAAGTCTGAAGAAATAAGAAATAATTACATTTTAAAAACTAGTATCAGATAAACATCTCAGTTGGAATTTTCAACCACATGTATTTTTAAATTATAAACCTTTCTTCGGTCTTGGATAAGAAGCTTTATGACAAGTTTGTGGAGTTGGTAGACATAGAGAGGAAAACAGGGAACGTTCGCCATAACTCCCTGGGACTGGTAGGCTCTAAATTGCACACCCCTCCACACACACACCTATCGTCCGCATCCTCGTATAATCCCCTCGCCTCGAGTGTGAGCAGAAGTATTCTCAGCGGTAGAACACGGCACAGATGGTGGAATGTCACTATCGTGGTATTACATAAGATTGCGATTGCTAGCAGACTCCTCCACTGACTCTCTCCCAAGACGGCTTCCAGGAAGTCAGCTGCCACACTGAGAGGCCCACGGAGCGAGGAACCGAGGGCGGCCTCTGGTTGGCAGGGCCTCTCCCCCAGGAGCTGAGGCCCTCAGTCCCACAGCCTGTAAGGAGCCGGATGCTGCCAACAACCCCATGACCTCAGAAGCAGATCCTTTCCCAGTCGAGCCTCGGATGAGACCCCGAGCCTGGCTGACTCGATAGCAATCTCGTGAGAGACTTTGAGGTGGAAGATCCGGCTACGTCATGCCCAGATTCTTGACTCACAGATAATGTGTGTGTTGTTTTAAGCCATTAAGTTTGTGGTAATTTGTCATGCAGCAATAGACGACTATTTCACTTTTCGGTGATCAAGCCAGAGGGGTCACGCTCCAAGGACAGAGGAGAAGTTGTAGAAAACTGGAAAGAGCCTGGGTTGGGTAACACAGCCGTGGGTTTGAGTCCCTGCTGTGCCAGCTAGTGTCTGTGCTTTCTCCGACCCTGAGTTTCCACATCTCTAATATGAAGATCATATTTGCTACCTCCTGGTGCTGTTTGCAGGCGTAAACCAGATACAGTACTTAGTAGCATGTTGGCAGATATAAAATGTTTCATAAACGCTATTCATTGCCAGACTTCACTTCCTGAATAGTTACAACTTTCACTCGGGGGCCTTTTAGCACGATAATAACGGGCCAGGTTGGTTTTGCTGGCTTTTTGTCCCCTCCAATCAGGACTTTATGCTTCAGGGAGACCGAGTGACCTTCCAGTCAGTCCTGAAAAGGTTTTACTTTCATGGGTATTATAAATATTCTCGCTATGCGACACGGTTATCTAACTCTTTTTTTTTTTTTTTGTCTGAAGCAAAACTGGGGAAATATGGCAGTGATGAGGTATTAAGAATCCTTTTTCAAATAAGGAAACAAATGACATTCCTTCAGCGATACGACTATCTGACCTCAGCTTTGGTACACGAGGCAGCTCTGCTTGCGGGAAAGACTTCATTAACTGGCTGAGAGCACTGAGCTGTCAGTCAAAATTTTCCAATAGGCTTCTGCTTTCTTTGTTGGCATTCGCATATTAGGAATTGTGGGATTTTTATTCTCCCCTTAAATGGTGTGAGTAAATGCAATAGCAGGACACTCCAGTCTGTAATGCAGAGGTTTCTTAGACTCTGAGCGGGCTACACCTCCCATTAAAAAGAAACTGTAATGTTGTTTCAGTGCCCTGCCTTTGTGACTCAAAATTAGCGGAGCTTTATGTTTTAAAGTAGTCAGGTTTGGAAAGTCAGGAAAAAGGAGGTTTGTTTTGCAACCACGTGGTGGATATCTGCTCGACGGGAAAGACGAATGAGCATTTCTCAGGGAGAACCATCCTTTTCCTTCGCGGAGGATTATACGAAGGTGCTCTTTCCATTCCTTCTTCTCCCATCCCCAGACTTGCCTTTCCATTTCTGACAACACAACAGAAGTGTATGCCTGCCGACACTTGGTGTGCGTGCTGATGGATTGGAGAACCCGGGTTCAGATCTTGGCTTTGCAACTTAGTAGTTTTGTGCTCTTGGGCAAATCGTTTCCTCTCAGAAGGCATATTAAATCACGCCATCCCAGGATGCAATGAGATGAGATATGAACAAAGGCCAAACTCAAGAATTTGTTCTCATTATTATGTATTAGGGTACAAGATTCATTTCAGAAGAAAGTTTTTTAATGATTTTCTTTTTCCGTACATGCTAAATTTCCCTCGCGTCTTAGCCATAAGCTATCTAGTACAACAAGGTTTAGAGACATATACTTTGTTCTAAGGGCCATTGTAAGTCAAGAGATTTGCTTATGATTCCTTTTAATGGAGAAAATAATACCTAACTTTTAATCAAGCACTTGCCATTGGCAAGTGCATCCTATGGATCAATCCATTCAAGCCTCATAGTAACTCCATGAAGAAACCGAAGCCCAGAGAGCTTGAATGACCGGCTAAGGGCCACACAGCCTGATGGAGTTAGGAATCGAAACCAGTTATCTAAAATCCGAGTCCACATTATAGCTGCCCATGCAGCACTGCCATGCACCTCGTGCAGGGTTCATTTTTAGGGGAGGGGGTGGTTAGTCCTCTAAGCCAGTAGAACCAAGGAAACAGGGAGCAAAAAGCTCTGCACGTGGTCGTTCGATGCAGCTGGGGTTGTGTGGTGCAGGTGCTTTTACGCCTTGGTTCCCAGAGACACGTATTCTGACTTTGGGGGAAGATCCCCTCACATTGATCCCTGGTTGGCACATACAGTGAGAAAGTACTCGCAGGAAACATAATGTTGACCTCTTGACCTTGAAGCCTAACTGACACCTTCAAAAGTGAGTGAGTTCTTAGTAGCAAGTAATAACTTTAACTCCCATTTGTTATAAATATATTCTTATGTGAACTATAGGATCAACTATAAAAGAAACTGTTTCAATGGCATTGCCGCTGCCAAATACCTTTAACCTCCCCCAGCTTCTGAAAAATTACATAAGCCACTTGTGCAACATTTGAGTTTTATTTTCTTAGTTTCCTCTCGAATCACTGTGATCCACGAGCCTCCCAAAGCCGATGCTATCCAAAGCATCAGTAATAAATCATAAATATTTATAGCACTTAATCATGAGGCAGCCAAAGAACCAAAGAAGTGTTATATTATTCAGCAACTCATTAAGCACCCAGCATGCTTATAATCCAGTGATGAGGTCTGCGAATGGTTTCTTCTGTCACCAGTTGTCTTGCCTCTTGTCTATAGGGAAAAAAATTGTTACCACTCACATACGTTTGCTTTCGTTATAGCAGGTGTGGACCAAAGTCAATTAGACTACACTGTTCCTGATGTCCTGGATATGTATATTTTAACAGAATCGCAAAATATTCTCCTTGTCATCCCATTACAGGGGAAGAAGGGAAAGATGGGAGGTGGGGTGGGGGTGGTAGTGAGGAAGACAAACAATTGCCGAACCCTCCTGTGAGCTAGGCAATAAGAGTTGGAACATCACATTTACATTATTAATGGCTCTATTTCATTTCCATTCCCATATCCCCTTTGTTTTATTATTTCTGAAGGCAAACTATCAGACACGTTACTCAGTACATGGGAAGAATTAACAATAAGATCCACTCAAATGTGGAGTGGGGCTCACTTAAAGAAGTAAGATTCTCATCGCTGGCGGTTTTCAAGTGGAGGCGGGGTGCCCCTCTGTCAGGGATTTTGAAGAAGTGATTTAGTATCAGAAAGATGATCAGGATCACTTCTTTATCAAAGACAAGAAGTTTGTTTACAGGCTAGATTGCCCACTTTCCCAGACTCAGCTGCAAATAGGTGTGGCCACGTGACCTCGTTCTGGCCAATGAGATGCTAGCAGAAGTCTCTGAGAAACAGACCCACAGGAACCGTCATACACTGCTGGTGGGATTATATAATAGTGCGGCCACTTTGGCAGTTCCTCAAAAAGCCGAAACATAGTTACTGTATATCTCTAACCCAGCAATTCCTCTCCTAGATACATACTCAAGAGAATTGAAAGCATAGGTTCACATAAAAACTCATGCAGAAATAGTGATAGCGGCATTATTCATAATAGCCCCAAAGTGGAAACAACCCAGATGTCCAGATACCAAAGTGTTATATCCGAACAATGGAATATTATTCAGTCATAAAATGAGTAAAGTACTAATACTGCTATTCGGTGGAAGAACATTGAAAATATTATGATGAGTGAAAGAAGCCAGACACAAAACGCCATATATTGTATGGTTCCATGTGTATTAAATGTCCAAGATAGGCATAGAGACAGGAAGTAGATAGTGGTCAACAGGGGCTAAGGAAAGGGAGGGTGGAATGGGGACTGGTGGCTAAAAGGTACTACTAGTATCTTTTTGGAATGATCTAAATATTCCGGAATTGCATGGCAGTGATGATTGCACACCTTATCAATATACTAAAAGCCACTGAATAATCCACCTTAAAGAAGTGAGTTGTATGGTATGTGAGTATTGCCTCAATAAAAAAAAAAAAGAAAGAAAAAAAGATCGACTTTGCAGGCTTACCAGTAAAGTAAGCCTTTACCCATCCCTGCTCTTCATTCCTGGAATGCAGGTGGGAGGCCAGGAGTGCTGTAGCCATGTTGTGAGAATGAAGACAAAGGCCATTTGCTAAAGAGGATGAACAGACGTCATCAGGGCCCACTAAACCCTTTACTTGTCTCAACTGTTGTCACGTTTTCTGCGGCTGGAAGCTGAGCGCGATCCTCACTAATAGATCCCCAACTTAAGATTTTATAAAAAGCCAATTACTGTTAAAATGGAAAAGAATTGAGTTATGAAATGCAGTACCTAGAGAGATGTAAAAAAGTAATTCTTCAGATGGTGCAATTTAAAGAGGATTTCCCATTTTATAGAGATATTTAGTACGTGTGCTATAACAAGAAGTGGTTTCAAGTTCGAGTTTATGAAGCTGCATTACGACACAGAGTAATGAAAGGTGAAATATGTGTTTCAGTCATCTTTAAAGAAAATGCAATAAATGGGAATAGTTACCATTATAAGTCTTCCACTAAAACACGCTATGCAGTCAAAGATGAGGAGTCTATTTCTGGATTGTTTCCAAAATGCCTGAAAGGAAAACTCTTAATGGTGGGTCCTTGCTACATCTCTAGATAAGACCGAAGACATTTAAAAATTACAATTTGTTAAGTAATAAATAGCCATAATTTGAGTATAAGAGGAGCCATTATGAATGAAGACGGTATAAAATATGCTGACATTTATAGTCTTCTCTGAGATATTAGCATGGTTCAGTGCCATTTAAGCCAAACTTTCTGAAATCTATACTCATTAATTCACCTAGTTTCACATATTTATATGGAATAGACTGACATCTTAACATCCCTCCGTTGCTGATTTTCCACCTTATCCCAAGGTTGTAAAATTCTGCAGTTCTGAATTTTATAATCATTGACAAAATGAACATACTGTGCTTAGATCGACTTAAACTGGCTTTAGCAAACTGAAATAAAGTTTGTTTTCTATGGATGATCATTCTCCGAAATAATTCAAGTGAAAAGAAGGATGTCCCAGTAACTCCTACTCTTTGAGTATTTTAAACTACCAAAGGTTTTGTTCAAAGACTGAAAAATCAGATTACCTGCATAATTGCCCACATAAATAACTGACAATTATACCACGAATTCAAACAACGCGACAAATTCAACAACAACATGAATTTAAACTCCACACACAGACCAAGACAGTGTTTTCCCTCCCGTAATTAAAGTTTGGGGAAGAGATGAAAGGAGACCGAATATGACAATTTGGTTAACATCCCCAAACTCTTCTTCGTTTTGCTTCTGAAGACCCAATCCTAACGTGTGTTTCTATGATAATGTAGACAGCTCACAATTTGGAGATCCAGACTGTTCTTCACAGGCCACCTCTTGAGTGGTATATATTTCAGTTCCATTCAGTTGGTTTCAAATTCAATAGGTGTGTCACCTCTGGTCCCCAAGAGTGAACGAGAATGTATGTGAAAGCCCTTTGAAAAGTCTAAGACATGATAGGAATTTAAGGAATGAAGGTGATGATGGCGTTATAAATGATAGTTTATGCTGAATCATTCTGTCAATCTTATTCTTGCTACCACTGTGGGTATATGTCAGCTCCAAAACCACTTTCTTCTGCCACTTCTTTGGATAAATGCTCAGCAAAGGGGCCACCTCTGATATAAAACTGTAAAACTGTGGATGATAATTTTTCAGGGACTAAAAATAATTTTTTAAAAAACCTACCATTTCTATACTTATCACTTCCTCCTATTGAAATGATGTGTCTGCTCATTATATTAATCTGTAGCTTATTGGCTGCAAGCTATGCTCACAGTTATTGGACAGGGGCCCTCGAAGGTCAGGTGAAGATATTATCAACTCGGTGCTGACTGTTTTCATTAAGCTCTGGTTGATTTTCCAGAGCTGATACCAGGAAGAGAGAAATTCTGCATCAGAGGCAGAAGAGCAGTGTTCACTGTTTCTGGAAACATACAAGAGCTTGCTGCCTAAGTATAGGTAGACAGCATATGGAATTCCTCCAAGGCTTGAAATACTTTTTAAGGAGGAAAATGGAAAATAAATATGTTTAATGCTACAGGAGCCTTTGCCGATGGAAATAAGCACAACAATTAGCTATTGCATCAAAAATGTATTGTGGAGAGTTGCTCAGCTGGAATAATTACTATTCTCCACCCCGCTGACCTTTTAAGAAGCTTCGTCTTCTTAAATTTCATGTTCATCCCCCACATCATAACCTCCACTTCTTTCAAGGGATCCATTGTGAGGCATGTTCCTGTGCCAAGTTTATAAATACACACAGATGAGATAACGAGACAGTCGTTAGATGCCCATCCAAATGCTTCAGCTACCTGGAAATAGCAGTGCATTTCTATGACATGCATTTAATGAACGTGATGTGTCCCTTCATTATTTATTCATTTCTGCATGAGTCGTCTTTAGCTTTTCTAAGAAGCACGGATGTTGGCAAGATGGCTTCTCTGGGGACTTAGCATGTGTTCCGCATTCACGCCTGGAAAGACAGTAACTTCCGGTTTGTGGCAGGCATCGACCGACACTGTCCCCTCGGCCTCTGTGTCCTGCAGGCCTCAGAGCGACCTGAGTGACCCGAAGAGGAGGCAGATTCATTTCATGTCCCTGGAGGCTGGAAGTTCCCTAAAGTAATATTAACATTGAGACAGTGATAGCTACATTAATGACAAGTTGAATTTTAATGTTTTTAAAGAAATTGCCCTCATATTAAGATTATTCAGAGGTAGGGCTATGGCCCCGTGAAGGGAACAACTGTTATGAACTTACAAAAGGAATAGAATCCTTAGCAGAAAAGATCAGCTTGAGCAAATGCCACATGACTTTTATGTCCTTTTTTTTTTCATTAGTTGTGGGATGTTATTATTCTCATGTTTGTCATGAAAAAAAAATGTTTCCTCCTCCTTATTGAATCCGAAAAAATTCGTCAACTCCTCTTTCATCACAGAGCTATTAGGAAACATCTGAAGCGTACAGGGGTACAACACGGAAAGTGATTTCCTAATACGCCAACTTCAAAGGAACTTTGAAATTTCAAAATGTAAGATCCAGCCCAGTGCTAATCCACCCAAGCACCATTCAGTGGCCTGTTCGGGTTTTGTTTTGATAGGCCTTTAATAAGCAGTCAAGTAGCATTCTGAGAAACACGTTCCTCTCTGCTGTTGCTCTAATCTTTCTCCAAGTGCAGGTGTCGTGTTTTATAACACTGAGAGCCCAGTGAACCTACTATTTTCATTTATATCTGCCAGCATTTATCATCTTTAGCTCACTTTCTTGCTCTCCTAGGCTCCCAGAATGGAGATGCAGATCATCCCTTCAGGCCAAGTAGGACTCTAGCCACAGACCGCATTGGGTAGACGAGATCATGTGAGTACCATCCTCCTCTATCTTGTATTATTTCTTGCTCCTTGAAAGAACCGGCAGCAAAAAGAAACAGCTGTTACAAACTCCACTTTCAATACATAGGCTGCTGGGATGGGAGGAACGGCTATGCCGGCTCCAAAGGGAGCCTCTATCACCTAGGTGAAGAGTCATGTGTCATGACCCAACTGTAGTTTCTCTATGGCCACGCCCCACCTGGGGCACGTATCCTTTAAGGCACGTGTGCGTGGACAAGGACATAGGCGTTCGCGTGGGTGGTAGGAGAGAAAGCCTTCTTTCCTATTCTGCATGAAAGAGCATCTAACAATTCAGCTCTCATATATGTGTAAAATCGCCTAACTGGAAAATCTCATCCAGTAAATCGTTCAAGTTCTTTATACAAAAGCCTCTGTGACAAATTATATTCAGAGCTCAGTGTCAGAAAACGTTTGTCTGTCCTCGATAATTGGCCTGTTAGCTTCTACTAGAAAAAAAGAAGTTACATAATGTCATATTTTTCTCTTCGCTTTGGTTACTAGGAAGCTAAAATTTGGCATGAAAACACTATCACTTTCTCTCTGTTTTTGCTAAAATATAATCTTCACCTTTTCTTTTACCTCTGCGCCTTTATTTCTACTAAATCTGATAGACCCGAATGCTCTTTGAAATGAAAATTTGCAATGTTTATAATAAATAAACTACAAATAATGGTAACTATTTATATGACATGTTCTATAATATTTGACCTGTGTAGTTTCAAGTACAAATGTCTTACCCTTTTCACAATTCCTGCCCTATGACCTCCCCACTTCCCACCCTGACCTTTTTTTTTTTTTTTAATTACAACAAATAAGGGAAAGCATTGCCTTTATTGGATCATAGGATTCAAAAGGGTTACTTAGAAGAAAATTCTGAAAGAACCAGTTGATGATAAAGAGGTGTTTGCTTTTCTGCCTTTCTTTCCTCATTTTAATTTACTGGATAGAAAGCACATTTGCCTTACTAAAATTGGTATTAACCAAGTTACAGATGATTTTTCTGCATTTAAATTTGAATTGCACTTCTCAAAATTGGGCATTTGTGGGCTATCTGTCACAGGTATCATGTTCATAAATCCTCGATCATCAGGGAATTTCTAGATTTCAAATATTCTGATTCTTCCCCATGAAAAAAATGTCCCTCAAATTCTGGTAATTTGGTGCCCACAATATGTCTCCTATACTTGGTCACACTATAAAAATTCCTGGTTTAGAGTTTAGAGAATGTGGCCTCCAAAACCCCCAGTTTTCAAAGATATAATTAGAGGAGTTTAGAGAATGGAAGTTGCTATAAGCAAATGGCTATAATCTGCCGCACGGTCCCCCATATCAGTAATGAAACCTTGATATTCATAATTATTGACTCCTAATATTTTCTTACCAAGAGCATTGCTGGATGATGACCACATTCTTCTCCAGACACAGAACCATGCCAAGGAATTCTAAGATCCAATGTAGGAAAGGTATTTTATAATGATAATACTCTTCTATGTGCTATCCCTTCATAATTAGTCTATTCATAATTATGATGTTAAAATAATTTGTTCTAGTACTAGATCGACATATATTACTATTTCCATTCTATAGATGGGAAAAAACCCCAGAAGCTTAGCAATGTCTGGGGGCCCTTGTAGGTCGCTTGGTGAAGGTTTACAACTCCTGTACCATTGTTCTGCCTTGCCTATGTAAAAAGGTGTCAGGTGGCATTTGTATTATCATTCGCTATGCAGCTTATAAAGGTTAGCTAGATTAATTTGCCTTAAGCAATACACAAGCACTGAGCAAGCAAGGGTGTGTACACATAAATGAACAGTCATAAACCAAATAGCTATTAGCCTTTAGAGAAGGGAGCTCCAGGAAGAATTTTTAAAGCTAAGCTCCAGAACTAAAGGGTTTTATGTAACAGTTCTATTAATATTCTGCAAAACTATTTCAAATTGATTGGGTCACAATAACATATCACTCGAAATATAGAAGAAATGAATAATTTTGCTGTGGTGGCTACTGCCCAGATGAAGGGCCCAGGCAATTGCTGAGACAAACAGTAAACATTGTTTTAGGATTTGCATGTAATCGTTAAAATACCTACACAAAGAATACAAAATAACAGGTTTTGAAATTTTTTGTTTGACTTGTCTGAATAAATTACCTCTAAGTTAATTTTGTATATGTATGCAAGATGGACGGAGAATTGAAAACGATATGAAGAATTTCAATTTCGAAAAATCCGTTCCTCATAGCTGGTCTTGACGATAGTGTTTTTCAAAATAGAAATCCATCTGATGTTTTTGTTACTGCAGGAAAACCAGCTTCCTGAAAAGTCAGCAATGGTAGCTTTGGTTCACCAAAAGTTTCAATAAATGTCAAGGAAACCTACTGCCTGCTCCTTGCCCCCTGTTCTTAAACCCACTGCTAAGTAACAAACCCTCCCCTTTATTCAAGAGGTTCCTTTGTCGAATTTCTGCTTTAGTTCAGCCCTGTTGTCTTATCTGAACCTATTCCTCCTGTGAGAATGTCAGGATTGTTTGCATTTTAAATTCCAGGGGTTTGCATGGTAGAGATAAAGCCCTTCTTTAATTTTTTTATTTGTTTGTTTGGTTAGTTTGGTCTGGGTTTGAGGTTTTGTTTTGTTTAGTTTTGTTTGATAAGATTGGTTTCTATCATCTACAAACACTCTTCTCATTCGGTAAAAGAAATGTAATTGTTCAGGCATGGAACTTATCTCAGTGTCCAAATGTATGACCCATGTGCATCTTTAGAAGCCAGAGAGCTGAACCAGCCTCTCCTGGCTGGAGAGTTGCTTGTTTCCATGACTCTTGGCCTTGGTGTATGACCGGGAGCAAGAACATCATCTTCAGACTTCAAACATTTGGTCCCTAATCCCCCACTATCGAGGTGACTTTACTAAGTAACTATTGAACTCCCCCATGGACGTTGCCCACAGTGTAAACTTCTGTCCTGGAGGGAAATGTCGGTATTACCATTGAGACCTTGAAACAGATCTTTTTTCCCTTCACAAAGTGTATCCAAACTTAACCTCTCAAACAAGAGTAGATTTAAAGGAAACTGCTGTGTGTTTTTATGGTAGGGGAGTAGAAAGCGATGTTGGAGAAGTAGAAAACAAGCTTCACACCAATGAGGAGTATATTAACTAGATGGGACAAAGACAACATAAAAGTGTCAAGTGAACAATTAATTTCATATGAAACCATAGAAATTCTTATACAAAGCTACACCCAAGGAATCCTCTAGACCAGGAATCAGCAGACTTTTCCCGTAAAGGGTCAGAAAATAAATGTTTTAGTTTTCACGGGCCACCTAGTGTTTGTTGCAACTATTCAACTCTGCTGTTTTAGCTCAAAAGCAATAACGTGTATGATGGTGTTCTAATAAAACTTTATTGATAAAAACAGGCAGTGGGCCAGATTTGCCTGTGGGCTATAGATTGCTGACACCTGTTCTAAACCAAACTCCTCCCAACGCAAAAATCTCGTCTGTGGTACCCAGACCATTCCATTGGACAGCTCTAATACCTGGAGGTTTTTCTTATACAAAGCTACACTGTGTCTCTCTGAAACTTGATCCACTGTTACCGCCAGCATCTCTGACCTGAACCATGGCAGTGGCCCCCTGACTGGTCTCCCTGGTTCTACCTCCACCTCCCCACGCCCCGCAATCTCTTCTCTGCCCAGAGCCACCTGAATAATTCTTATAAAATGTACGTCAGATCGTGTCATTCTCCAGCTCGAGGCCCTCTGATGACTTCTCATGACATTTAGAATAAGTCAGGATGCATTACCTAAGCTGTTAGGCCCTAAATACCTGGTTCATGATTGTGTCTCCGACCTCACTTCCTAGTTCTCACTGCTCTGGCCACACAAGCCTCTCGATGTTTTCCAAATATGTCGTATGAATTCCCACTTCAGGGTCTTTGCATTTCTTTGGTTTCTGCCTGGAATTTCTCCTCCATTTGCAGGGCTTGCTCCCTCCCTTCATTCAGGTCTCTGCTCAAACGTACCATCTCAGAGAGGCTTCTCCCATTGCTTTCTCAGTCATGCACATGCTTCGGTTTATTTTTTTAACCCCTGTCTTATTTTACATCAGAGCACCTAGCGCTATCTAACATTATATTATAAGATGTGTGTGTGTGTGTGTGTGTGTGTGTGTGTGTGTGTGTGTGATTCTTTTTATCATTTATTTCTCCACTGCAGGTCAGTTTTACATCAGCGGGAATTTATCTGCTTTGTTCACTGTTATTTCCCCAATGCTTAGACCAGGGACTGGCATGTAGCAGATACTCACTAAATATTTGTCGGATCCATGAAGAATGTAGCTTTGCCCTCAGCAGTTTCCAAAAATACGTGTGACCCACATATGCACACGAGGGCCAGCTCTGCAGTCCCTCTACATTTCCTAGTGTCCAGGGCTGTGCAGCCTCCACATCTGTGACATTTTGCATTGTTCCCTTAGGCCCAACAGCTGATCATGCTTCTTAAGTTTTGACCTTGGCTCTTGTCTGTACTTGCCCATCAGATTACATAAATCTGCCCCTGGCCATTCTGGGTACCCACTTTCCCCGGTCCAGTTTGATTTCGGGGAAGTATATTCCCTGAGGTTTGCCCAGGCACTTGCAAAAAGGAATCGGACACTTAGTATATGGGCAGTTGTCATTCCTTTTGACTGCTCAGCCTCTGAACCCCTTCTCATGTTCGAGAAATCCCTTAACCTTGTGAGAAAGCGCGCTCTATTCATCACAGAATCTGAAATTTCTAGATGATCACTTTCCTAGTCATCCTTACAGCAGAAGTGCTGTTACAGGATCTGGCTTCCCAATCAGATGCTCCAGGGCCAAACTTTGCAACGGGAACCCGTGAGGCTAAGAAGCAGTGACTGCCCCAAACCCATGCTGGGGGCACTGTGGCAAGTGCAGCCATGACAACCCATATCAGAGGCAGCAAAGGCAGAGATTCTAGTGTATCCAGCAATGACCTGCCGACTTCCTGCATGAATCACTTGTGTTTTATGATTATTGTTTATTGTGTGAGCACGTCAGCTCTACAGGGGCAGGGATCTTTGTTCTACTCACTTGCATCCCAAGCATCTAGAGCAAGGCCTCGCATGCAGTGGGAGCTCACTAAATATTTATGAATGAATGCACACCGAGATGACATGTTTTAATCTATCAGACTGACAAAAACTGAGAAATCTGAGTTCAAGGTTTATCAGTGAAAGCATGGTAAATAAATACTGCTCTGTTGTTGGTGAGGTTGTAAATGGCCTCAAACATCTTTTAGATCTCAGATTTAATACAGTTTCACATCTCGGAACTTATCCTACACACGTTCACCAAGGTCTTAATTCAAAGATGTTGATCGCAGCACTCTTTGCAACAGCAAAATATCGAAAATAACTAAATGTCAATCAACAGAGTTACTGGCTAAGTAAATAATTACATATTCAAAGAGTAGGCTATGTGCATTGATATGGGAAAGTTGTCAAGACCCAGAACAGTCTGATATAAATAGTACCTAGTACTAGTTTGCAAAGACTTTAATTGAAAGAAAATTCAGAAGGGTATGCTCAAGAAAGTTTTTACAACGGTTGCTCTGGGGAAGCAGAGAAGTTTGGGACTGGCAGGAAGAGGGAGATTTTTGCTTTTTTATTTTACTCTACTATTTCACTTTTTCTTGTATGCATGTATTATTCATATTTTTAAAAACAAAGAAAACTAAGCGAGGTGTCATTTTTACTAATTGAGTTAGCAAAGAGTTTTGATTTCGTTTATTCTTTTTTAATGATAATACTCTATGCAGGAAAAGATGTTGTAAAAAAAACTCCTACATTACGAGGGCATCTTACATTGTTACGAGCCTTTTGAAAAATGTTTGATAATACATAACAAAAGCCTTAAAATATTTATATCTTAAAACACTATAAAATTTGTAAGACATCTAACTTCAGGGAATCTGTCCCACATATTCAAAGTGACTTTAAATAAAGGCATCAAATTATTATTTTAAATGTTCCAAACTGGTGTAAATATACCATTATACATTAAAGCACATCCATAGAACATTATATCTAATTAAAGTGATATATACAGATTTTGTTACACAATAAACGTGTTTAAGGTATAATGCTAGCAGAAAAAAAAAACCACATTCACTGTTAGGTACAATGTACTGAATAATTATAACCATATTAAAAGATATTTCTAGAAAAAATTAATAACAACAAAATGTTGATAGTAGCAGAATCTTTTCCTATCCGGGTTTTCTCTATTTTCCAGGTTTTCTGTGACAAGCATTTCTTATTTTATAGTGGAAAAAATAATTATTTTATAAAGAAAGATGAGGCCCACTTGGTATGATTCATTCACAGTCAACCTATTCTGATGCAAAATTAACCTACCAGTTTAATTTCTAATGAAGTGCTCACTTACCATTTCTGAGAATTGACTATAGCATTTTGCCAAGGATCAGTCATCAGACTTGTCAATTTTTATTATCCAAAGACACTAATTATTTACCAATAAGCATCGCTAAATACTTTGTCTTCTAAATATTTGTTACCAGCACCTCTCCTTTCTTCACCCTCTCTTCCCTCTACTGGCCCTGGCTAAAGCCTTTTGTTTCCTCCATTTCATCCTCCCCTCCACCGTAGGAATCGTCTTTTTACAACACTGGTCTACCAGTGATGCATCTGCTTCTGCCCTGCCAAGGCTTCGCGGTCCCAGAGCCATCAGAGCTCCAGTTCCTTGGTGAGCCCGCAAGGTCCTGACCCCTGTATGCACCTCCCCACCTCACTTCCAGCTCTAAGACTACAGAGATGCTGGTAGTTCTCTGAGCTCACGCTGCCACGTCACACCCCCTTGATGTTGTCCGTACCGCTGCTTCAGTCTGGAACCTTCTTCACCTGCGAATGCTCCACCTTCCTCGAGGGTCAGCCCTCCAGGGAGACTTCTCTGACCCACAAGTTGTGGTGCTCCGCTGCCACCCACTACAAGTACTTCACTAGAGTTTCAAAATTGCTCCCTAAAAGTAGAAGATCAATACCACTTGTTATGCTTTGAAGGGCTTTCATAAAATAACGACGCCACATGTAATCCTCATAATAGCCCTGTGACATAGTCCAGGAAGACATACTCCCATTTCGTGGACAAGAAACACAAGCCTCAAAGACAATAGACTTGGCCATAGTCACCTACTCGTAGCGCATAGCCAGGACTGGTACCCGGGTGTGCTGACCCCTAACACAATGTTCTCTTTCCACTTTGCTTCCTGCTCAGATTAGAGAGGTGAACTTGGAGAGGCTGAGGAGTAGCACGGGAGAAGGAGGATCTAGCTGCGGAGAGCCTTGAGAACCAGTCAGTCCAAGGAGCTGTTTTGGCTCGCTGACCGTCGTTTCTTAAGTGCCCACCCACTCTGCCCGTGTTTGGAGGTGGATGCTTGGCACAGAGGCAACAGCCAGACTCCAGAGCTCATGTCTGGTTTTTGTCCCATTTTACATGTGAAAAAACTAAGCCGGTGGAGGTTGTCTCCCAAGGCCACCTAACTGGTAAACGGTAGAGAGTCCAAGCTTGTCTGAAACCTTTCCACCACTCAGAGGAGCCTCGTGGCTACGAGAAGAAGTCGCGCTTAGAGGTCGTGGTCACTGGTTCATACTTTCTGGTGATGAGATCTCGAATGAGTTGCTTAACCTTCTCAGAAGTCGTACCTGTATTTCAAAATGGTAGCACCTAGCTCCTAGCACTCGTGTGCGTGTGAAGTCGCACAGTACTTGGCGCATATGAAGTGATCACGTATGTTAATTATGTTAATGATGCCACCGAACTGCCGAGGGCTTGAAGGATGTCATGAAAAGGATGTTTGCGGAAACTCTTCTTTGCAGCCGTGTAGAGGCCTGGGGTAAAGGCAGGGAAGGGGCTGCTGTAACAACCCAGATATGAGGGGGTGAGACCTGGGCCCAGGATGCTGGCTTTGGCAGGAAGCAGGGGAAGAAAGGAAACAGTGAGCCCGCAGGAGCAGGAGTAGACACTGTGCTAGACACTTCTGAGTTACATGTTCTATGTCTTCTATATTATCCCATTCTGTTCTATAAAGCATATGTATTTTTAGAATACTATCTCATCAAGCATATTAACATTGTATTTTGAAATACTAGTCAGTAAATCTCAGTACTGACAATTATTTCTTTGTCAACATTTCACGATTCAGGCCCAGAACTTTTAATCTATGTAACTGATGGAATTGATATAAATTATGGATATTTTGAACCTGCCTGGAGAAGGGGGGATCTCTACGAAATAGTCAAGACTTTAAAACTCGTCAAATACCGTTATTACAGCCATCAACTAGAAATCACGTCTGTCAAGTGGAATCATGGTTTAACAAAAACTCTGTCAGATGCACTATTCTTAGTCTACGAAGTTTTTTTTCCCTCTAAGTAGGAGCAAATATGCCCAGTTATTTGTTAAGAATTGATGGCTAAGAGCATCCGATGCCAACATATGCTGGTCTCTACTCTCCTTCCTTCTGAAGGTCAGGAATCATTTCATGGAAGCTAAGACTGCAGTACAGGTATCTGAGGAAAAATCGAGGAGTTCATATTGTTTTCACCAAAGCAGAACAAAGAGTCGTTAAAGGCTTGGCTTGCGTTACGTTGTTTTCTCCTCTAAACATATAAACTCTCAAAACAATTCAGCTATTAAGACCTCTCCTGTAAAACCACAAAAGCAATATACTATCTGGTCCATTTAGCATGAAAAATTATTTTACTTGGACTAGAAGGGAAGAAAACACATATATTTCAAATAGGGAATTTGTTGTAACAAAGCCCCGTGATTAAGGGGGATTTGGGGAAAGACTGAATAAATGAAGGACAATGGCCAGACCATACATGCCAACAGCACTGTGGGTTGCCGGCCTGGACAATTATCTCCTCCTTACCTGCAACAAACAACCTAGGAAGCCAGCTGGCTATAAATCAGATTTGCAGGAAGCCAGATCACTGTCTCTCGTAAGAATCCAGGAAGCAAAATGATAACTTCTGTACTAATCAGCCCCAAATGGCCAGCACATGATGCATAAATGACAGCTTCCCTAATTCCACTTATAACTTAGCAGCATCCAGAGGAAGGCAAACACGCTCCCCTAGCCAATCACACAGATGCCCCCTTCTAGTGGGCCTGCCTGCAGCCCCCCAGGCCCACAGCCTCCAGTCAGGGCCCCCCTCAGGCCCTGCTGTTTTCCACCGTGGAGCTTGCTCATTCCTCTGCCAGCCTCTGAATCTCTGCCAAGACACAGGGTTCGTGGCTGACTCTCTTGCTGGAGCAAACTCGGGATAAATAGCCTTTGTTGTTCTCATTTGGTTGGTCTCCATTTATTGGCCATGCTTGAGAATGGAAATAATGGTAAGACTCTCTGTTTTAATAGTATCGTATAAGATAGATTACCTTTGATGTCAGTAGCAATGGGGGATTATATAAACGAAGCTCCAGGCTGTGTCTATATGACTATTAGCACAGAGCAAAGTGGGGACAGGGAGAGTGTAAACAGGGAGCGCAGAATTTGGATAAAAAGCAGCCAGGCGGGAAAGGGGTATCAAACACACCTTTTCTCTTTCCAGTCGCACCTCCTTGTTCCTTGAGGACAAGTTGCGCGTGTGTCCCTGGTAGTCACCGAAAGGCACGTGACCTGGGAATGCTCGCTTTGCTCCCCCTCCCTCCACTCCATTGGCTTGGGAGTTGCCTTCTTTTCTTCAGACAACTTGATGTAAGCCCTTTGCTCAGAGCGAAGTGAGCATCTTTCCCATCACATACTTCACTGTGCCGGGCGCAGCTACATAATTGGCGGGGCCTTGGGCAAAATGCAAACGCGAGGCCCTGGTTCACAACTGTTGAGAATTCCTAGGCAGTGAGGGCAGAGCATTAAACCCTGAGAATGCAGGGTCCTGTGTGACCACACAGACTCCACACCCGCCCGTGAAGCCAGCCCTGCTGGACCCACAGGTAAACACATTTTAGGAAACATTCTTGCTCCTCACCCCCCTTTTTCTCTGCTTCATATTTCCTTGCTTTGCTAAGGGAATGACCTGACGAACAATAAAACCGAAAGTAGAGGAGCAGAATTTTCCCCTTACCTTTCTATGGCAGTCAACCCCGGTTTGTACTCTGGGGGGTACGATGCTCCCAGTAGGGACAGGTTGTGTCTCCCTACAGCCTCGGGTCTGTAGACACTGCACTTGGCCAACTCTGAGACCTGAGAATAACCCTAAAACCTAAGCCCCGGGACCATCACATAGGCTTTTTTTTTCTTCTCCTAGGAGGCTGGAGGGCTACTGAGCTATTTTTCAGAAAAAAAACAGAAATCCTCAGATAGATAAAATTAGATACTGAAAGTTTGTAAACTGGGTTAAATGAGTCATTCGTAGCCTGTTACTTGCTAAAAATAAGAACCCAGTGAATAGCAAGTGGCCATGAATATTTAACCGCCACATTCCTTTGTCACGCAGAGCGTGTTGCCACTGTTGGAATGCACAGTGAGAAAGGGCTGCAGACACAAAGGGGATGCTTTTCTCTTTTTACTGTAAAAAAGCTAATTTTTTTAATTAGAAAAAATGGACCCTATGTTGCCAGAGTTTCAAAATACCAGTCTTCAGCAACCAAGACCAGGCGATGCCTGTATTATTATCAGACAAAAACAAACGCAAACAAACAAACAAAAAACCCATTATTCATCCTCCTCTGGAAAATTTATTGGCATAAAGTTTAGGGTGAATCATTTCAAAGAAGACCTGCGAGTTTTTGCAGCACAAGCTTTACCTGGGACTACATTCTAATAAAACTAAACTGTTATGTTAAATTACCTAAAATGTAACACCCGAGCACCCTTGAATTCCAACTTGATTTTTCTACCATCATAAACCTTGGGATTCATGAGTTTTAGGACATTTTTGTACTTATTTTCTCATTGTTCAAGACCTCAGGCCACTAGAGGCTGAGGCACTCATAGGACAAGTAACTAAGTCTGGTTATGGTTTCCTTCAGTCACATGTTCACACATTTATTCACAATCAAGTCCAAGTCCTTCTGCAAGACATTTAAAGGGATTAGTACAATGGAAAAGAGCAAGGCTGTGCTGACAGCTTTATGACTTTGAAAAAAAGCACATAGTCTGAGCTTCGGTTTTCTCATCAAAAAGCTGGGAAGTGATAGGGTCATCAGAAGGATTCAACAGGAGAAATAAAGGGCCTGGCATATAGTGGGTAGTAATAAGAGGCAGTTACCTTTCCTGTCCCTCCCCACCTCCAAATCTAGTCCAGATCTAATCGTGACATAGCTGGCCGCTCACCATCCCTGAACTCTCTGAGATAATCCTGCCTTTTCTTAAACATTCACCCCAGCTTCGAGTGCCCTCCCCGGCTCTCCTCACCCAGCTAAATCCTACTCATCCTTGAAGATGCAGCTCAAGTCTCACTGCCTCTGCGGAGTCTCCCAAGAGCATGTCCCCACGCATTCAAGCACCCCTGTCTGTGTCACAGCGTCTGTCCGCCACACTGCCATTACACTTTTCATGCTTGTCTTCTCTTCCCAAAGGTGCTGTAAACTGCTTGGGGGCAAGGATGGGCCATTCTTTTCCTTCCGTATCCACACAGAGGTGATTACAGTACGACACCCATGACAAGTGCTCAATAATTACATGCCGAGGGTATGCATGAGTCTGTGTCATACTGTGTTTTGTTAAATTATACGTTGATGCCGAGGGCTTGAAATGTAAGGGAAAAATGACACTGTTATGCCTCCTTCTTATACAGACAGCTTTTAATAATATCATCTGTCCAACTTTTTTTTTTTTTTTACATATGATAGCTCTTCTCCAATATTTCAAGACACCACTTAAAACTTGACCCAAGGAAAAAAAGTATTAAAATGTGTTTTCCAAATGGAAGTAAAAAGCACCAGCCATGACTAATGTCTTCAATTTATAGTATATCCAATTTGGAGAAGACATGCTTTTTCATAAAGTTGCATAACTGCTAACAGGAACATTCAGCCACAGGATGAGTCTTGGAAAAATTTAGCCCTTCATCAGATAAGGAAAAAATCCAAGGCACAGCTTTTCTTGATACACATTCTACCCTACACACAAATATTTGTCAAATTGAGTGGTCTCTCCTTATTGAACGTTTGATGGTGAACAGAAAGTAGATTGGAACATTCTTGATTAAAAAAAAAAGGTTCATTTAATTCTAGATAGTGAGTCCTCGTTAAGCTTGTAGGTATTGCCAACTATTCAGTATTAGCATCAAGAATGATGAAAAGAAATGAGTGTAAGATGATGTATTTCTACTTTCCCTGTTCTGGATTAAATGATCAAAACAAAGAGGACTGTATATTGCCCACTTCCTAACACTTGTTGTTATAGCCCTTTGGAGGTGGAATAATGGTGAATAGTTCAAATGAATCGTGAGTACTGGAATTCCAGGTAATCTTGACTGTAGATGTGCTAGGAAATAGGACCCAAAGGTGGGTAAGAGGTTACACTGGTGAATTCAAGTTCCTTTTCTATTCTCATATATGAAAATGTGAAATCTGGGCCAGGCCAAGATGTTATATGAGTTTAACTTTAGAACGAACTGAACATAATCTTTTTAAAATACACAAAAATAGCACTCTTTAAAATGTAATAACTATAATTTATCATCAGTCCAATAAAAAAGTTACAATTCTGGTTATGCGACAATTCAAATTTTTAAGTAGGCAAAAAAAATTAAAAAGTGACACGTCTGACTCTGTTGCCTACGTCAGCCTAATAAGGACAGATTTTTAAATTCTGAACTCTTGTTGCTTACCTTGAGGATCCATTTTGTAGCCGAAGTAGAAGATGTGAGCATTAAGGTCTGTAAAACAGAGTTTTAAATCAATTACCAAAAGCAAAAAAAAAAAAAAAAAAAAGGTTTTCAAGGACAGGAATGAATTCTGACATTTTAATTACAAGCTCAGTGGAAAGTTTGGTAGCAGGATGTGAGCTCTGAAAATTATTATTATGTTGTCATTATGAATTAATGACTATAAAAGAAGTCAGTTTGAGTGGTAATGGTAAATTACAGAGAAAAACTTGTAGAACTGCTTCCTTTATTCTGATGTACCAAGAGTATTCATCATACTTCACTTGATTAAAAAAATCCAATGGTGGAAAAATGCAGAGACATAAATTTTTTAATGGATTATATAAATGTAAGGCAGGTTTTTTTCTTAGCAATTCAGAAGATGCTCATTATAACACCATTCATAATATCTAAAAGCTAAAAGCAATCTAAATATTTAACAATATGGGAATGAAGAAGTAAATGATAGTACATTCAATTAGTATTAGGCAATCATTAAAAATTATAAAGATTATATCACAAATTTTAAAATGTAAATGAGGTAAGGCTTTAATTTTACATATGCAAATATTTATGGATGCTATGACTACAAGCATTTGTTTTTCCAAATCTCATATAATGTTTTAAATTCTATTTATTATTTTAAAAAATTTTTATTTTTAAAGACCTATCGTATACTGGGATATTATTCATTAGATCAAACTGTATGAACTCTTCGATTTTTAGTCATTTTTGAACACATGAAAATAGCAATGTATGGTTCAGCCTAATACTGTATTAACGTTGTCCAACTGACAAAAATAAATCCTTTTTTGGAATCAAAGTTGCTAATTCCTATTCTAAACTGTTCCTTAAGCTTCACAATGGATTCCAACTTTTTGAAAATTTTTAGCGAAATTACGTGAAAATCCCATCTGAAACTACATCTCCAACATACAGAAGTTTTCAGCCTCTGAGATAATGGACTCAGTTCTGGCTCTTCTGAGCTGACGCAAAGCTACTGCCACTCCATCTATTTTTTCATCTTTTAAATTGTGTCATGTTCATTTTTAAATTATTCAATGGCCAGTACAAAGGAAAACATTCATAATTTAATAAGTAAATTTGCTTCTAACCTGTGCTGGGAATGACATTTAAATTGCTTCATACTCTGTGATTACTCAGAGATAATTAGTCCTTTAAATGTTACTTTAATGAAAACCCTCGGCTTAATGGACCATACAAATTCAAACCAAACAGCATCTTTACTTTTACTGAATATTTAAGTTCAGCATAGAAATTGTTTAACAATTGATTAGAATTAAAAAACAACAACAAAAAACGTTGAGGACAAGCCAGCTGAAAAACTGTGAAACAAAATTAGATGGGTTCATAGGAACTTGTAATGGCAGTTATAGAAAAAAGTTGATCAGCCTAGATCTGCGGGGAAGACAGACTTCATCTTTGCTGTTCAATTGCGATTTTAAGTATTTACTATTCCGGATCATTGTTTCTGAATTTCAGAGAAGCATTTTACAGTCTTTTATGATATATTTGCTAAGAAAATACAGAACTATGGACTCCTTGAAGGAAGACACAGTAGAGTCTGTGTGTGTGTGTGTGTGTGTGTGTGTGTGTTTGCGCGCGCGCGCACGTGAGCTCATGCATAGGCGCTCATGGTATGTGTGTCTAGGGTGCGGGGGTGATGAGTTCATGCTGGTATCACTAGCACCAAGCACAATGCAGATAACCAATAAAAGTTTGATGAATAAATACCTGGTTGGCTGAACAGGTATATTGAAAACAAAAGTACAGGGGAAGTGCTTGAAGAGAGGTCCTCTGTGGAACTTAACCTTGGCTGTTAAACCCTGTTTTCAGGGACTTGAATAGAGAAATATGAGACATGTTAAACAAGTGATTCAAAGATCATACAAAGTCGGTGGGACCAGTCAATGACATTGAGATGCCAATTTCTCTTAGACCGGGAATGAAGAGTTCGAGCCCGTATGATGAAATTTTAAAGTAATAAATGTCAAGTCCTCCATTTCAATTTTCAAAAAAAAAAAAAAAAGAAATCAGTTTCACACGTACAGGATGACAGAGACTGAACTTGGTGGTAACTTGAGTATTAAAAACTAGGGAATTCGTGTGACCACAAACTTAATTTGAGCCACAGTGCTTTTCAAAATATTATAGAAAAGAACATATAACATAAAGCCATAGTAAAGAACACATCAAAGTCACCATCTTAACCAGTACAGTAGTGTTGACTACATGCGCATTGTTGTGCAACAGGATCCTGGAATTTTTTTATCTTGCAGAACTGAAACTCTATAGCCATTGAACATCAACTCCTCACTGCCCCCTCCACCTCCAGCACCTGGCGACCACCGTTCTGCCTTCTGTTTCTAAGAGTTTGACTACTTTGGACACCTCATATAGGTGAAATCATACAGCATTTGTCTTTCTGGGACTGGCATATTTCACATAATGTAATGGACACTTGGGTTGCTTCCACCTCTTGGTTGTTGTAAATACCGTGGCAGTGAACGTGAGCGTGCAAATATTTCTTCAAGATTCTGCTTTTAATTCTTTTGGGTGTATACTCCGCGTGGAATTGGTATATTGTATGGTGATTCCATTTAATGTCTTGGGGAACCTCCATATGGTTTTTCGTAGTCACTATATTATTTTACATTCCCACCAGCTGTCCATAGGAGTTCCAAGTTCTCACATCCCTGTCAGCACTTGTTATTTTTTGTTTTTATTTATTTATATTTTTTTATAGTGGCCATGCTAAATTCTTTTGAGGCGACAACTCACGGAGGTTTTGCTTTGCATTTTTCTGATGACTAGTGGCCGTGAGTGATCTTTTCATACGTTTCTTGGCCATTTGTATATCTTCTTTGGAGAAACGCCTATTCAAGTCCTTTGCCCATTTTTAAATCAGGTTATTTGTTTTTTGTTGTTGTTGTTATTACCTGGATGTTAATCCCTTATCAGGTATATGGTTTGTAAACTATTTCCTCCTCCTCCACGGGTGCATTTCTTACTCCGTCAATGGTTTCCTTTGATGTGCAGAAGTGTTGGAACCTGATTTAGTTGCATGTGTCTTTTTATGCTTGTTGCCTGTACTTTCGGCGTCGTATCCAAGAAATCATTGCCAAAGCCTATGCTGTGAAGCTTTTTCCCTCTATTTTCCTCTAGGAGTTTCATAGTTTTGTTTCTCTCTTTAGGTCTTTAATCCATTTCAATTAATTTTTGTATATAAGTTAAGTTTTCTAAGATGAATTTTTAAGCTTGGTGTTTTTATTTTAGATTTTTTTATAGGCTTAACAATCTCTTCATTCATATAGAAATAAGCCAATGAACTAATTTGACCTTTGGAACAATATCAAAACTAACACAAGAACATATATTTGATTTTTGATAGTAAAGGCATTGGGAGTTTTTAGTGCATAGTTGTAAGAAACATTGACCTTCGAAGTCAGCGCAGCCTGAGTTTGCATCCTATGGCAATACCTACCGTGCGTTTTGAGCAAGTTTTCTTACCTCTCTGAGCCTATATGTTCCTTTGTAAGAGAGAGGCTTTTTATCTTATGGGGTTTAGTGCAGTTGCACCGGTTCTTGACAGGTTTAAGTGAAATAATGTAATTATTGTGTATGGAACATAATAAGCCTGGCTGTTGTTGTTATTATCCAATAGTGACTTATTTAAGCATTTCTGTTCCTTCCGACTACCCCAAGATTTAGATGTATTTTGCGAACAAGATGAACTTCAGGAAGCTGATAGGTCTAATTTTGCTTGTGTTTTGATGCGGTGGGAAGGGTTTTGCAGGAATCTCTCCTAGAACTTTGTTTAAATGTTACCTGCTCTGGAAACTCAACTGAAACTCTTCTCAACTCGGTCCGGGCTGTGATCTCGTAATGCCCTGGCTTGATGGATTTTCTATTTAATACTGCAGCTTGTGTCTGCCCTTGGTCCGAAAATAACAATTCATTTCTCCTCTGGAGAATTGTCCCTCCCTGTCACATGCAGTCTTAGTGGGTGTTAGAGAAGCTGCCTGGCACTCCCTAGCCAAGAGATGGGCATACGATCCACCTTGACTAATCAGACTCTTCTGGAATTGGCACTGAGAGTGATTAACACGATGTTGGGAAATGATGGAGATGATTTAATTCAATGTGGAGCCTTGAAGAGTACCTCTCTTCTTTCCTCTGCTCTAGATCCTTGGGGTTATTTAAGTTTCTGTTGTTTTGAGGGCCTGGTTCCTCATCTTTTCTTTGTTTTAAGAGCTGTCTCATATCTTTTTGTTTGTTTGTTTTTTCCTTTTTCTTTCTTTCTTTTTTCTTCTTCCTTTTTTTTTTTTTGCTTCAGACAGCAGACTAGCATGTGTTGCTTGCCCCCTGAGGACCTGAATGGATCTGGCATTTGTGACTGTACTTGGTCAGTTTACTTGTCTGCCCTCCCCTGGCATCATATACTCCTTTGGAGTAGGAACCGTGACCATTGCACCATTAATTACATTGCCTTGCAGTGACTGAAAAGTTGTTGAGTTAGGAGCAGAAATCATTCACAGTCTTATATTTGGAATGGAAGTTGTATGTTCAGTTCTTTTTAAGGTCATCTTCATGACACTTAAAGTTGTTGGGGCAATTAAAAAATGTTTAAGAGTGTGTGACTCTTGCCCAACCCCAGATTCTCTCCTCCCCCACACACATGTCCCCTCCCCTAGCACATATTCAGCAAGTTAATGAAAGTAACTAACAAAGCAGTTGCAAAGCCTATGAAGCCCTTACACTAGCCATCCCTGGTCTATAGCTTTTTTACAGGCCTTGTTTCTGAGGGGAGGTCCTCGCTCCTTTTTGCCCCACAGTTAGCCAAAGCCAAGTGAGTGGTTTCCTCTGCGATGACCCTTCACTCCCATCAAGAGGAGCCATTCCTTTTTATAATGAAATCTGTAACGTACATCTTGGAAGACCTCTGTGCAGGGTGTGAGCCGGTCTTTGCCAAAGGAAGGTTCCATTTGAGGCATAACTTCACAATGAGGTCCATTTGTTTATTCACTATTCATTCATTCAACAAATAGTTGAGAGTCCACATTGCTCTTACACTCTGTGCTAGACAGTCGAGATGGAATGGTGAACAAAGACAGAGAAGGGGTGCACCTTCCCTGGAGGTGACCCCCTTGTCAGAGGGAAAGGACAGCGATAAGCTGCGTTCAAGGCTGTGAAGGAATACACCCAGGGCTATGAGAGCATTTTGAAAGATAATTCCTCCCCGACTGGATAGTCCAAGAATGTACATCCAAGAAGGAGACTCGGTGGATAGGCTCACTTCCAAACGCCTGGGTTCTAGATCCTACTAGAACAATAGCTGCCTTTATGACCTAAGCACGTAACTGAACCTGTTTTGACCTCATTTACTTCATCTGTGAAATGAGAGTGTGGACGAGGTGACCTCCAGGCCCTTTCCATCTCCGATCCAGCTTTTAAAGTGATTATTCTTACTAATCGCTTTGTAGAGGTATATTTTACACACCGGAAAGTTCATCCGTTTCCAGTGTATGATTAAATAAATGACTTTTAGTTCAGTTTCTTTTTTTTTTTTGTAAAAATGGTTTATTTTTTAAAAAAGAAGTTTAAATCTTCACAGCGGAAAAGAGGAACTCTTCCAATATTTAGTAACTACATTTCAGCATTTGAATCATTGGCAGCTTTGTTTACCTCCTCAATTTAATTGCAAACACCTTCACCAGAGAGATAGAAAACTAATTAGCAATTCCTTTTCCTTAAAAAACTCCTAATCAAGGAAGATAATCATTTTTGATTAAACAACAACCAGAGTTATTAAATGTAAATTTGCGATTGATTACAGAAAAAAAAAATATAGTGTGCTTTCCCTCTTAATAACAGTAAAGCGTTATTTTCCACTCAGTTATATTTAGTTTCTCAAATTAATTTAGGCTGATCCATTTCTTTTGATGGTGTGTTCACTAGGAATGCCTATCTTATTCTCCAGAAGAATTATTTCTATGCACATAAAATATCAAGATGCAAAGTATGCATATGATACAAAGACATCTGGCACTTGTCCAAATTTTTAAATAATTTGGATGCTACTAAACGACAATAATTCATCTTTTAAATCCTTGAGGGGACAGTAAGGTCATGGGGAATGATATCGAAACCCAAAAGATACAAAACCGATCATCTTGTCTTAGACAATAGTTCATTCTTTCATCCATTTATTCATTCATGTAGTAAAAATGTAATAAAAACCTACCATGCTCCAAAAACCATCCAAGGTCCTGAGACTCTAAAACAGTGGACAAGACACAGTTCCTGCCCTTATGGGGTTTTCCAAGCTGATTGGGAAGACAGGCAAGCTAATGGGCAATTGCAAGTCAGCAGGATGTGTGCTACCAGTGGGATTTAGGGAACCAAGAAGGACGTGCAGCTTGTTTGGTCCTGTATGGGCCACTAGGGGTTAGGTACGTAAGAAGGAAGGAGCAACTGATCAACGTGCGGAGAGTTCCAGAGGTAAGAAAAAGCATGTCTTCTGGGAAGAACTCTAAGAAGTTCAGCATGTCTGGAATAGAAGTGAGAGGAGAAAATGATGAGAAAAGAGGCTGGATTGGTAAAGAAAGGACCATTTATGAATAACAGTATGTACCTTCTGAAGAAATTTGCATGCTCTTCCGAAAGCTCCATTTCAATAGATTTCTGTAAGGTCGATTTTAATAGATTTCTTATTATTCATGCAGATTAAATTTGCTTTTTCTCTCCCGTAAACACTATACTGAATTGCAAACTGGATTTGTCTCTGGTTCGATAAATGCTGGGCAAAGACGGAACATGCAGGCAGTTAGATAGTCTTTGTTCCCGAAGTTACATTTGACTTTAGTTTATATAAATAGAAGATGCAAGAGCGATGACAAGTAACCCCCACACTCGAAGTTTCCTTCTGAAATGTAATAGGAAAAAGTGACAAGTAATAAGATCAACGATTTGTATTCATCCTTAACAAGAGTAGAATCTAAAGCACCGTTAAGATGGCCTTTGACAAACAGTAGGACTTGTCTTATACGTCAAAACAAAATGAGAAAAAGAACAAAGAGTCTCTGTCTTAAATCACCAATGGGCAGCTAAATTGTGTTTGGGAAAACACAAATTCTAATCCCAGTGGCCAGAATGTATTGTCAAAAGAGCATGACAGGACTTGTAGGCCACACAGTGGCTAGGAGGATGTGTTGTGGTGGTGTAGCATACCTGGTGTAGCATGGTTAAAAACTATGACATGTGCATCAAACGCACCTGGATTGAAATCCTGATTCTGCTGCTTGCTGTCACTTTCGCCTCTCATTTTTCACGTCTGATTTTCTCCCAGTGCTGCCGAGCGAACAACAAGCTGTCTTCACATCAGATTCTAGGAGAAGCGGGACTTTAAAGAAAGCAGCCGATGACATGGATCCTTGGATTAGACATACAGAGATAAATAAACAGTTTATTATTTGCATTGAACAAAAGCTTCCCTGAGCATAGAACACACACCTTTTTGCACAAATGACAACTGTGAAAATGAAGTTCCAGAATGCCATTGTGGCTACAGTATTCTGAGAAAGATGGTCTAGGAAAACATTCTGTTGGATTCTTCCATTAAAATAACCCGGTGTGTAGATGGATGATGGTTGATAGACAGATAAACAGGTATCGACTCAGGTCAATACCATGTAATAAATGCCTACCATGTCCAAAGGTAGCATAGAAGGCAATGTGTAACACATGAAACGTAAGCTCCAGTAGGGCAGCAACCATATCCTATGGCTTCGCAAGGCTAAGCAAGGCATTTATAGGACTTTATGATAAGGCAGGATATTTTCTAGCACAAGAAAGTTTCAATCCAAGTGCTGGGAGGATGGAGAGGAAGGCTGATCCCATTTGGTCAGAGAATAAGAAATGGTTTCATGAAGGAAGATGTATTTGAGATGGTTCGTGGAGGATGAGAAGAATTTATGTAAGTAAAGAATAGTACATTTCAGACAAAGGAGAGAGCATGAGTTTTGGAGACAGATGGACAGGGTTCAAATCTGGGTCTGCCGCTTTCTAGCTGTGCGGTTTAGGAGATCCCTAATACCCCATAACAAGGTTTTCATCCGTTGAAATGGGATACCAGTTCCTACCTTACATGGCTGTTGAGTTGCTGAAATGCAAAGTACTTATTGTGGTACCTGGACATAGCAGTCTATAAATTGCAGCATTTACTACTATTATTAATAGCAGAAAATCCTGCAAGACACAGGAAAAGTACATAGTCTATACTGGCTGAAGGGAAGGACACTGGAAAGAGAAGACTGGAGCTAAATGTTGGGGCCACGTTACAGAGAGCCTCAGACGCCAGACTGGGGGGTTTGAGCGTACTCCAATAAGCAGAGAAGTCTCTGATTTCTTTCTTTTTTTTCTCTTTTGAACTAGATCGGCATTGACTCTTTAGATGAAATAGGCAATATGTAGAGTGGGCAATGGGTTAGAAGTGGGAGAAGGGGAGACGGGCATCAAGGTGACCAGTTGGAAAGTCATAAAAATAGTTTGGGCAGACAGAAGGGTTCCGAGGGTTTGTGGAGGCGATGGAGAGGATGCGAGAGGGAGAGGTATCACCCATAGACGACATGGAAAATGAGTCACTTTTGAGCTTTTGAAGTACTGAGGTCCGTGGGGTCGCTGAGAGAAATTTGGAGGCACCGCTGGAGGAACGGTGGCCTAGGAAAGAAAATGGGGAGCAGAGCATGCTGACCTCCCCCCCAGCCCAGCAACTCAACGGGAGTTAGAAAAAGGAGCAGAGAAGCGGGCAAGAGCAGGAGCCTGAGGCAGTGCTGAACGACAAGTGGATGATTTAGCAGAAAGGATAAAAACGGTGGCGCTGTGCTTCACCGTAGTGAAGCATACACATCACAGCTGAGAAGACGGTTAAGGGCTATGTCAGAACTGGGGAAGGGAGACTGTCAGTGCAGTGGGATCTAGTTAACAGAGAAGTTAGCGACTACCCCATCTTGAGGTTCTGAGGTTGCTTATTTGTATCTACCAAATTCCGTCCTCTGGAGGTAGATGGTTAACATGCGCCGATGGTTGATTCACCGTTTTGGCAGGTTCGACTGTCACCATTGTGGAACCCCCTTTGCTAGACTTATTATTTTATCCACTAGTCTACTCCTTTTAGCTCTCTAGAGACTGCTCTAGGCTTTCTAGGTGGTTCTGATTCTCCTGCAAATGAGGTCAGAAAGAGAAGGAACTGAACACCTCACAACATGAGAAGTTAAAAAAGAAGCGGCCCCCAGAAAAATGGGTCAGCAGACAACAGACACCAGGAGGTAATAGATATTTGCTGTAGAATCAGGTCAGTTGTGAGAACGTATATCAAGCCAACAGGAAAAACTTGGTAAGTTTACTCAGAACTTCCCAGAACCTATTAATGATGCAGGACCCTTGACATCACAGAATTGTCCAAAGCGTGAACCCTGAATTCAATTGCATACTGTAGGG
The DNA here is from genome assembly GCA_003508835.1 of Eonycteris spelaea. NCBI lineage: Eukaryota > Metazoa > Chordata > Mammalia > Chiroptera > Pteropodidae > Eonycteris > Eonycteris spelaea. The sequence continues at coordinate 6,141,182 of PUFA01000065.1, forward strand.
ACACAAGTCAGTATAGAGAAAGGGATAAGAAAATAATTTTCTGTACATTTTAATTAACAGGAATGAAACAGATTTTCTGTGTCAAGCACTATTTAGGCTCCAGACATAAATATTAGTAAGTAAGAAGTCCCCCTTCTTAGGAGCTTCCATTCTGGTGGGTCTCCTTGGCAAATGCATAGCCAGGGCAGGAAGAAGAAAAAAAAAGGCACAAATATATGCAAAGTGACATATTAAGGCGTCAGAAAGAAGACTTTGGAAAAAATGGAACCCACGAAGACTCAGGCTCTGTATCAAATGCAGATCGAGGAATATGGGCTTCATCATGAAGCAAAACTGCTCTCTTAGAAGCAGAAATGATTTTAAGTTAAGGAAATTTTCTACATGGAAAGCTGCTTTTTAAGTGGCACAAATGTGTTTTAATGTCAGGCGAACACTGCATTTTAATGTTGGAGACAGCAGCTATTTGGCATTTCAATAACGGATGTTAGAACATAGAAAGTTAGATATTACCGTTCCCCGTACTGAGCACAGCACGTGCGCTCCCATCCCAAAGCACAGAGCCTGCAAGTTCAAGTCTTTGAGATAAGCCCTCGGGTGAAGCCTTGCTCCAAAATCCAACCAATGGGACGGAGGGAGGAAAATGAAGGAAGGACAATGCGCCTTTTCCCCCTCATCTTGCCCTCCGGAAGAGGTCTCCCCGTCCCACCAAGGTTCCATGATGCCGAGGACTCAGGAAGCAGCAGACTGGAAGGAAGCCTTGGGGAGGCAGATTTTCAGTCCCATCTTCTCACTCGGGTCAAGCTCCATCGAATCCTGACATTCTGCCATTCTGTATTTCTTTCTCATGGTCTTCCTATTCCAAAGAGACTTTGTACCTTTGCTCTACCTCTACGCTGAAAATCATGTAACATTTGTTTCCGGAATCCACAGGATTGATATGTAACATTTTACCTAATGGCAAACTCTATGAAGACACAGAGTTGTTTGAATTTCAGGAAATATCTGTAAGCATCTCAGCATAATGATGGATGAATCTTTTAATAATGGATTGGATACAAAGGCATTCGCCTAGATGCATACACAGAAAATGCAGTAGTTCTTGAAGTTTTCCTTTATAAGGAAAATACCAATGATATTAGTTTTGCAAATCTATGGCAAAAATTAAAATCTATTAGGAATAGCGGTCAGAGGTAAACTGGTAATAATGAGCAAAACTTGCTTCTAGAATTATTAAAATTAATCAAGAAGAAATTTTTCAATGAGACTATGAACTAGCTTCCCAAAAGGCAGAAATAAAATTACATTCTTGTAAATATTTAAGAACAGCTAGTCATAGTCCTCATGAATATTCAGCAAGGACCATCTACCACTGAGAAACCAAAGATGGGCTAGAGAATGCTATGACCTGGTTTGCTGGTCTTCAGTTTTAGGATTATATCAATTTTTTAAATGGCCTTTCCCTTTGTTCACATTGAAAAGAAGTCAGCAGCCACATTCTACTTTAAAAAAAAAAAAGAACTTGAAATGCTCACATATTCTCTCAGAAGGTGCAAACAGACTGCAACCTCACTACACATAATCCAACAAAACCTAGCTCTCCCCAGAGAGTGATAGTAGCGTAGGACTCTATGCCGTGATGACAGGAGAGCCTTTCCTGAGAAGAGCATAAACATGGAGATTGCTTGACTTTTAATGGAATCACAATACAGGAGAAGCAAATTTCTATCACCTTGGCTCTTTTGTGGCTGTCTGTAAAAAGTACAATGTTCTTTTTAAATTTTTAAATAATACGTCGTTTCCAAAGCTTTGGATTTTCTTCCAGCTCTCCCATGTCCTGTCTTTCAACTACTTTCCCTGTACATTTTCTTGTCATTTTACCCAATAGCATGCTAAACAAGTGCTCCTGGAATGATCCGACAGCGTTAGACATTAACGGCATGCCACGGTGACATGTCTGCTGTGTGTCAGAGGCAGAAAAACTAGGATTAAAAAAAAAGAACTTTTACTTTGCAGAGTTTTAGTTTGACAGAAAAGTTGCAAAGATACTGCACAGAGTTCTCGTACCCTTTACCCAGCTGACACCTCCCACTTCCATGGTACATTTGTTAAAACCAAGAAACTGATGTCGGTATGTCACTACGAACTACATTCCAGACTTTATTTGGATTTCACCAGGTTTTCCGTTAACGTCCTCTTTCCCATTCGGGATCCAATCCAGGATACCACATTGTTCTTGGTTGTCATGTCTCCACAGCCTCTTGTGACAATTTCTCAGTCTTGCCCTGTTTTTCATGACCTTAACAGCTTTGAGAAGCATTGGCCAGGTATTTCGTAGAGTAGCCCTCAGTTTGGGTGTGTCTGATGTCTTTCGTCCAAGTTCACTGTGGTTCTAGGTTTTTGAAAAGCATCGCACAAAGGCGAAGCATCCTTCTCATCACGTATGAGGATGAACATGATATCCATGCGACATCACTGGAGATGTCAACCTTTACAGTTAAGCTGGTGTGAAGATGGCGTTTGCCAAGTTTCTCCACTGTAAAGTGACTAGTTTTCCCTCTTTATACTCTATTCTTTGGAAGCAAGTCATTAAGACTAGCCCACCCTCAAGGGCAGTGGGGGTTGGTTTGCTTTTAGAATACTTTACATGCAAAATCTGAATGCATAATAAAGCACCTGTCTCTCATTCAAATTCACTTCAATAAACTCTTAGGATACCATGAAGAGAAATATTTTTGGAGATTTATACAGCAATAGTTGTGATCCCTAGAAGTAGCTATGGGTATTACCATCACATGGAAAGACACAAAACTTAATCCTTGTAATGATTATACATACTAAGAGATGGTTATCTTTGCCTTACCTGGATTGTTATTAAAATGATTGCTTATTTTTCTAAGCTCTTTTTTAACATCTGATGAAATCCCTGGATGAATTTTCTTCTGAGGCTGAACATGTTACAATGCAAATTGTACACAAGGTAGAAATTTATCTTCATATAATTGTACTCTGGGGTCACACAACATTCGAATGCACATTGCCAACAATGCTGTTTGTTGCAGAATCATAAATGCACAAATGAATTACTCTCTTTCAATGGCCATGTATTTATAAATTTTCTCAAAGGCATCCAGCTTGCTAAATGGCTTGCTACATGGCTTGCTACCTTACATGTAAGGGCCTTCTAGTTTATCATTTTCATTAAAATCTCTTGTGTCACGCTACCTTATCAATGTCTTCATTTTTCATCACTGCCGTTTCCCCCCCATTCTATCAACTTTCCTTAATCTTTGAGTAATAGTTGCCACAACTTACATAGCAGGTAACACAATGAAAAGGTGTTCAATTTAAAGGAATTATGTGACCAACTTATAAATCTATTATTAAGGTCTCGAGTTAGTTACATTTTTCTAATTGGGTGATTTATATCTCTCTTTGTCCTGATCAAATTATGTCATCATAGAGTAGTTAGAATTGCATATCAACATGACAGTATTTTCTTCTAAGGTTTTATTTACCTATTTATTTTTTTAAACATTCACCAATACCTTAAGACAATATTCTAGATGCTATGAGGAAAACAAGACAAGGCGCTTACTTTCTAGTAGAGAAGCTCAAATGTATACAACATGTATCATAATATAAAGGAGAAAACGTTAAATGACATAGAAGAGATACAAATAAAATATATCAAAAATAGAAAGCAATGAGAAGCTATGTTAGATTTTTTTTTTAGCAAGCCAATGGCAAAACCAGACATGTAGTTCAGAAAACAAATTTTTAGTCAATTTATTTATTTTCAATTACAGTTGACATTCATATTATTTTATATTAGTTTCAGGTGTACAGCACAGTGGTTAGACATTTATGTAATTGATGAAGTGATCCTCCCCCGATTAGTCTAGTGCCCACCTGGCACTCTACAGTTATTACAATATTATTGACTATATTCCCTGTGCTGTAATTTACATCCTCGTGACTATTTCATAACAAGCAATTTGTACTTCTTAATCCCTCCACCTTTTTAACTCAGCTCCCCAACCTCCCTCCCATCTGGCAACCATCAGTTTGTTCTCCGTATCTATGAGTCTGTTTCTGTTTTTTTTTTTATTAGAAAAATTAGTCCTGGAATATTGTATTAAATGAATTATAGTGGTTGAAGAGAAGAGAAGGATGGAGAGGAGAGAAACCTAGACAAAGAGATATATAGGAAAATGTTATTTTTAAAGAGGTATTGTGAGCTGGAGTAGTCGCAATAGAAATAAAATAAAAGAAGTGGATCCAAGAGATATTGCAAAGGCAAAACCATAGGTCGTGGCTACTGATGAATATGGGGAATGAGAAATGGAAAAGATTCAAATAAAATTTTAATTCTTCAAGAAAGAAAATGTAATGCCAATATAGAAAGGTAGAAGGAGCATTTTCTATCTTTATATTTCTTTGCAGTATTTTCCCACAATGTATTCTATATGCCTTGAAAGCTAGTCTACTATGTTAGAAGATTTCCTTATCTTTATGTTTCTCTTGTGATTCCCTCATTAGAGCAGCCTCTATTCCTTTCTGAATAAGTTGCAGTATAAATAAATGAACATGCATTCATTATATGATTATATAATTGTGCTTCTTTCTCAGCAAATGTCTCAAGGTAGTAAGTAATGGCTTCTGTTTGTAACTGAAACCTAGAGTATTTTTAAAGGAATATGTTTGAGATTTTTGTGATATTTTATAACATCTAACCTTCTTAGCAATAAGGAGTAGCATTCTCCGGAAAGGAGATTTCTCATTTAATTTAGAATCAAGAAAACTAACAGCTATTCTGTTTTCCATTAAGTAGGCATTGACATTTTTCCACACCCAAACCATCATCAATACTTACCCCTATAGAATCAAAGGATTTCTCATTTCCGAGTTAATGTTATGTGAAGCTTTCAATAATTATTATAATAACATAAGCACAGCTAATACATACTGAGAATTTATCAGCTTCAAGGCATTGTTCCAAATGTCTTTCACCTATCATCCTCAGAATACCCTTTGAATCAGGTATTATTACAGTCCCGTTTTACAGACGAGACACAGAAAAGTTACCTGAACCAGGCTCCGAGACGCGTAACCATGGGAACTAGAACACAGTTTAGTTCTAGAGGCCCTGTGCCTGGTGGCTCCGCCCTCAACCGCTGCCTCTAGGTGGAGTCAAGCTAGTCCAGAATCACATACAGTGGGGTGTGCCTCTCTGTCATCTATGTTAAATTTTCCTGACATTGAGTCTATTTTAATAGAGAAAAGAAAAAATCTGTGATGCCCATTGGCATTCACAGGAGCCTTAATCACCAAGAGTTTGCAAAAACATAATTTCTTACACGCTCAGACATTTGATGTGATTTTAAAATATTCGCTTCCTGTGGAGAGCTGTAGGAAAGAAGAGTTTGTATTTAGGCTGAAAGTAGTTCAGAGAGAAAAGGAACGCACAGGAAGTCGAGTTGATTTTCAGTCAATAAAGCGTGTACAAAAGTCAGACAGGTAAATCCGAGGTCTGAATTTCGTTGTGACAGGGATGCAGCGTTCCAGGGGATGAGCCCACTGCTTTGGAAGCGGAAGCTGCAGGGCCATCAGAGGAGGCTTTGTGCAGACATTGATCTTAGTAAAGGGTTTTCAAGATGAAATGTTGACAGCTCTCCTCAAGGGTGCCTAGAAGAAACATAAATCTTTTATTTAATTCAAAAATATGAAAGGGCTGAGTTATTTCTGAAGATACTAAATCCTGGAAGTACATTGCATCAGGCCCTCATTCGCCAAATGCCTTTATGGAAAACATCTTCATAGATCACATATGCCGAAAAGATTACCTATCACATTCTCGAAAATTTGTCAAGTAAATGGGCCCTGAATCATGGGATCTTCATTCTTTATGCTTTTTGCTTACTCTGTGTACTTTGCTGACTTGGGCCATGAAATCAAGCAAGGCGCACGTGTGCATGTGCGCGCGCGCACACACACACACACACACACACACACACAATCTTTCTGCATCTTGGTCAATATTAGGAAACCTAAGACAAGATGATTTTCTCAGAGGGACAATGTCAGATAAAAAGTTTTAACTCCATTTTTTAAAATTTCAATTTAAAATATCCCCCATATTAAATTGGATAGGTCTGACACTTTATCCTCCAAGGTTCCCAAAAGCTAAACAGCTTTAAATGCAAATTATATTTTATTGAACACATTCACAAATATATGCACACACACAACACACACGCTTACACACAGTTGAACAAACATGAATTTCTCTGCCTTTTAAATCTTAAACAGGATAGGTAAAAAATAATTAAAGTTCTGCTCTTACTGTTTTTTGTTTTTCTTTTCTTTACCTGGGATCAGTCCTACTTAGAGACATCTAATATTCTGAAGTTTTGTGCAAAGGTCACATTATTTTGAAAGTAGGAAACTCTCTAAATCTGAAGGATTTTACCCCAAGATAAATTTTCTCAAAGTTCCCAAATCAGACATTTTCTGCAATTTTCAAAGAGGGGGTTATGGAGGAATGGCAGCATTGGGGGCATGTGTTATTTGGAAATTGTTTCCAAAGTGGTGGAATCAAGGAGAATTAAATAACCAGTAAAGTGTCTCAGAGTCTAGTCCTAGGACAGTTAGTGGATCACAAAAGCAGGTCCTTGCAACGCCAGGAACTTGTTAGAAATTAACATTCTCAGGCTGTCCCAGGCCTTCGGGATCAGAAAATCCAGGAGTGGAGCCCGCTGGCTGTCCTTATCGACCCGTTCAGGTGATTGTGTTTAGTCCTAAAGTTCTGGAACCACCAGACTACAATCACCTGCTCCAGAGTTCCCTGGGGTGCTCGTTTAATGAAAATTGCAGGTTAAAGGGCCCTCCCCTATGCCCAAAACTCTAATGGTGAAACCCAGGAAGCCATGCGTTCAACAAGCTTTCCAGGTGATTCTTGTACACATCCACATTTGTGGATCGTTGAATCAGTATATAAAAATCTGTGCTGGAGAGGAGGCGGTCGTGAGCGGCTTCTCTGGAGGCGACTTCCCACGGCGGAAAGAGCGAGTCACGCTGACCTGGGTTTGAGGTCCAGGTAGGCCTTACACTGTTTGTGCGGCCTTCAGACTTTCTGAGCCTCGGCTTCCTCATCGTAACATGGGCATGAGAATACCTAGCCCACTCTGTTCTGGAGGATTAAATAAGACGGGGGATATACTCTGCATAGTGTCCCTTACACTTTCGCAGACATTGATTGCTCTTTTTCCTCAACTTTCCTCTTTGAAAGATGTTCTAGCCCATTCTTGTCACGGTGCCTGGCCCTTTGCTCAGCAATATTTCCTGAATACACAGTCCAACACGAACGTTTTGGATTAGAGTCCTAGCTCCACTGCTTGTTAGCTATGAGACCGGAAGGGGTCGTTTGACCTCTTTCTGCTTCAGCATCAGTATCTTGACATGGGCATAAAAATAGCATTTACCTCCTAGGCTGTAGTGAGGATGACCTGAGTTAATACACATACTGCGTGTACAGTGTCCGGAACACTAATTCTCAAATGGTATTGAAAGAGAAAGTATGCAAATATACTTCTAAATTTCAGAAGGGTTTAATTCTCAAAGAAATAATGCAACATTCGTGACTTCTTCCACATTTGTATATTAACATTGCAGGCTCTGTGCGCGGCTGTGGGGACTTCAGTGCCTATTCTCATGGAGCACGTAGACTTGAGGGAGAGGCAGACCTTAGTCACATAATCATGCAAATGAGTATGTAATGACAAAAATGAGAAACAGGTGGGCAAGGAAGCACAGCTGTGTGGCTGGAGCCCAGGGAGCAAAGAGGAGCAAGAAGGAACCCAGTAAGCTACGGGGCGAGGGAGGTGGGAGAGGCCGACCGAGCAGGGTTATCACACCTTTTGGCTTATTTGCAGAAGCGAGGGGAAGCCTTTGAAGAGTTTAAGCCAGAAGGTGATAAGTTCAGAGTTGTATTTCGGAAAGGTCAGTCTGGCGGCATCATGGAGGAGGCCAGCTGGGGCGCAGGGAAGACCCATGAGGTTTTTACAATAGTCGACTCAAGCGACGACGGTAGCTGAGTAGAGGGAGGCAGTGAAAATGGAACTGTTTTGAGTTTGAGAACAAGTAGGAGGGGAAGTGGATGGGATTCAGGGATGGCTCGGAAGTGGGAGGCGAGGGAGTGGGAGGAGTCTAGAGTGACTGGTCATGACTGCGCTGGGAAAGGCCTGGAAGGGAGGGAGAAGATTGTGAGTGTGGTCCTGGGCGTATTAAGTGTGATGGCACTGAGAAATGTCCAGATGGAGGTATCGAGCAGTTGGACCTATTTCTCTGGGTCCGGGCCAGAGAAACATCCCAGGGAGTCCTAGGCTTACGGAGTCAGCATAGCCAGGGAGGTAAGTGAGGTGCCTAGGAGAGAAAGTGGAGTGAGGCCTGGTCCTGTAGAACCCCCACCCTGGGTGACCGGGGGAGCGGGAGGAACCGGCAAAAGAGGCTGAAGCCTGTGGAAATATTAATTTTTGTTTCCTTTCACTCTTGTTTTCCCTTTTCATCCCATCTTAAGCTAACGGCTTACTTTTATTATTTCTGGCTTTAGGGGTCCTGGCAGGGCTTAAAGGAAAAGGATCCTGAGGTTAAAGCCTCTTGCCATTTTTGTTAAATGTTGGAGAGGGGCCTGAAGGGTCTTAGACTGTAAAGACCCACATGTAGCTCAAGCTCTCAACCTTGGCTAAGATCGCAGAGCCTTCCAGAGACTCTACATGCAGCAAAGACACCAGGACGAAGGCCCAGGTGAGCCTGGGCAAGCATATTCCGGAGCTAATGAGAATAGATGGTCAATGGCAAAGGGCTCTTCACAGTGCCTGGGGGTTGGAGGCTTCCAGATTTTGCCCAGCTCTAGGGTGAGAAGCTCCAAAAACAACTCAGATTAAATTTCTCACTGGGCTGGTGGAACAGTAGGAAAAAGTCTGACCTTTGGTTTAAAAAACAATAAAATGTGGTATTTCTTGACAGTTCCATTATGTACCATTTTGGAGTCTGAGACAAATGGAAAAATGAAACCCTCACTTTTATGGAAGCAAACTCATCAATGTTTTTAGATCTGCTTTGTTTACCTTATTTTTGATTAAGATAACAATTGTTATATTTAAAATTTTTTCTTTACCAGGTGATCTTAAATAATTTTTAATCAGCTTGAAGTAAAATCATAATTCCTTTTTGGTATAAATAAAATATGTTAAACTTAAAGTAATATGTTAATACATATCAATTTTCTGGTAGTTTTCCAACTACTATGTTCAGAGAACAAATTAAGCATTATAAGATACATAAAAACATATATAGAGAGGCATACATTTTTTATTTTGCCTCACACTCTAATCTGAATCAGCATAGCCTTGTCTTTATTTCAAAATTCGATATTTTGTTCAACATGGGATTTTTTTGCTTTAGTTGAATTTTTAAAATATATTAAAATATGATTTATCTTGTCCACTAAGTTATTTAGCACCCTCTTAAATTTTGCATCTAATTTGTGAATGCCTCACATACCTCACCGTACTTCAGGCTCTATGGTCTTTGAGGTGAAAGGCTCTAAATGCCACTTAAATCCAACTGGTCTAGTGTGTCACTTTAGATTATTGTTGCCTTGTTTACTGTCTAGAAGATCTGTCCATTGATGTCAATGGGTGTTAAAGGTCCCTACTATGACGGTATTATTGTTGATCTCTCCCTTTATGTTGGTCAATATTTGCTTTATATTTTAGGTGTTGCTGTATTGGGTGCATAAATGTTTACTGGGGTTATGTCCTCTTGTTGGAGTGATCCCCTTATATTGTGTCCTTTGTCTCTTATTATAGCCTTTGTTTTAAAGTCTATTTTGTTGGATAGAAATATGGCTGCCCTAGGTTTCTTTCATTTCCATTTGTGTGAAATATCTTTTTCTATCCTTTTACTCTGTGTGTGTCTTTCAGCGTGAAGTGGGGATCTTGTAGACAGCATATGGATGGATCTTGTTTCCTTATCCATTAGCTACCCTATGATTGGAGCATTTAACCCTTTACATTTATAGCGATTGATAGGTACACAGTTCTTGCCGTTATTCACATTTGGTTTCTCCTTTTTTTTTTTAAAGTACCTTTAACATTCTTATAGCACTGCTTGGTGGTGATGCATTCCTTTAGCTTTTTCCTGTCTGGGAAGCTCTCTACCTCGCTTTCCATTTTTAATTGCTAGCTTTGCCGGGTAGAGTAATCTTGGTTGTAGGGCCTAGCGTTTCACCACTCACCCATCAATCCCTTCTGGCCTGCAAAATTTCTCTTGAGAAATCTATGGGAGCTCCCTTGTAAACGACTAGCTGCCTTTCTCATGCTGCTTTTAGGATTCTCTGTAATCTTTGTCATTCTAATTGTGGCATGTCTTGGTGTAGGTTTATTTGGGTTCATCTTGTTGGGGACTCGCTTCTTGAACTTGTATGTCTAATTCTCTTACCAGATTAGGGAGGGTGTCAGTCGCTATTTTCCTCAAACAGGTTCTCAATCCCTTGCTCGCTTTCTCCTTCTGGTCCCCCTATGATGCAGATGTCATGCTTGATGTTGTCCCAGAGGCCCCTTAAACGTTCCTCACTTTTTAAAATTCTTTTTTCTTTTAGCTCTTCTGTTTTCTGCTGCCTTGTTTTCCAAATCACTGATTTGATCCCCTGCTTCATCTAATGTTGATTCCTTCTAGTGTATGCTTCATCTCAGTTATTGCATTGATTTTTTGATTGTTTCATATTTAGGGTTCCTATGTCCTTTATGTTTTCTGCCTCTTTGTTGAAGTTCTGAGATCATCTCTTCTCCTTAGTTTGTTGAACATCCTCATAATCAGTGTTCTGAACTCTGCATTTGGTATGTTGCTTGCCTCCATTTCATTTAGTTCTTTTTCTGGAGTTTTCTCCTGTACTTTCATTCGGGACAGGTTTCTTTGTTTTCTCCTTTGGACTGATTCGCTGTTAGTTTCTGTGTAATAGGTAGATTTGCTGCATCTCCCAGTCTTGGCCAGGTGGCCTTATGTAGTCGGTGTCCTGTGTCATCTGGCGGTACTATCTCCCTGGTCACCTGGACTGGGTCTCTGGGTCCCTTACATGGGTTGTGTGTGCTCTCCTGTTGTAGTTGAGCCTTGATTACTGTCAGCACATCAGTGGGTGGCATTGACTCTCGGGCTGACTGGCTGTGGGGATTGGCCACGCCCACAGGGTATGAGCCGCTGCGTGGGGGCTGACCCCACAGTGAGATTTGCCCCTGTGGGCTCATGTGCTTGTGGAGACCACTCTTTGGGTGTGCTGCTTATGGGGCTAATAAAGTAGTGTTCTGTTTGGGTCTGATGCCAGCCTCCAGATATGTTTCTGGGGCCTCTTGGGAGGAACTTCTGTGCAGACCAAGGCCAGCAGCTGCCTGGGGCTACCTGGTGGGAGTTTTAAAGTGATCTGAGGTTGGTAGTTGCCTCTGCTGGACCTGGAGGCATGTGGGTGAGGCCACCAGCACCAGGCCTGGGGCAGCTCAGCCAAGGATCCAGAGCACCCAAGGTCTGAGACAGTCTGCCCCCAAGGTATGTGAATTGGGTGTGGCACGGTCCCAGGAAGTCACCAGGATGGGGTGAGCGGTGCTCTCCAGGTTAATTCGATGCCAGTGCTAAGCCTGCAGCCATTTGTAAAAGTCTCAGATCATACCAAGACTGCCTGCTACCCACCTGGGGCCCACAGACCCCCGAGATTTGTTTAAGAAACACAGCAGCTTGGGCCAGGGCTGGTTGGCCACCACCTGGACCCGCCCAAGAAGTGTAGATACTGAGGTCTGCCGATCACTGGCAACAGTCTGCGAGAGGGCTGGGCAGGGCTGGCTGCCCAGCCAGGAATATGCCAATGGCAGTTTGCGGGTTGGGTGGGCAAGGTCCCAGGGAGTTACCTGAGCAAGGGGAGTTCAGGCCAAGGTAGATTCGGATTTGGCCATATGGGGGAGGTTCAACACAAGATGATGCCCCATCTGTAGGCTCCACAGAAGAGCTCAACACTGGAAAATGGCAGCTGTCCCTCTAACCCTCGCCCTGAAGCCTCACAACTCAGTCCTCCCCTGGATGTCTCTGGCGCAGGTCCTGAGCTGTCGTCCCTCTGCCAGGGCCCAGGGTGAGTGTCTGCTAAGCGAGTGAGTTTGTCGGCCCTTTAAGAAACATCTGGGTTCCAGCAGCCTTCCTCCTCACTGGACAGTAGGAATCCCCACTGCTTTTTATAGCCAGATTTTTGTGGGGACTTTTGCCAGCACTAAAACCCTGGGGAGCCTGGTATAGGACTGGGGATCCTGCTCCTCGGAGAGACCTCTGCAGCCGAGATATCCCTCCCCATGTTCGACTGCCACACACAGCTGTGAGGCCAGCCTGTTTTTGTCTCTGTCCCTCTTACCAGTCTTGATTTGGCCTCTTCTTTATATCCTTAGTTATAGACGTCATGTTCAGCTAGACTTCAGGTGGTTCTCCAGGTTGATCTATAGTTGTAATTTTAATGCAGTCATAGGAGGCAAGTCCAGCATTTACCTATCCCATTTACCCTAGCATCTTGACTGGGACTCATAATTGTCCTCTATCCTGGGTTCTTTAGTTACCTTGGCATTGGTGCCTCTTTTAGTGTCATCCAGACACTACCTCTCTTGCCCTGTGAAAATACACACACACACACACACACACACACACACACACACACAATGAGTCTTCTGGATTGTGAACTTCTGGAGGCAGGGTCCTCAAGCCTGGACTCACAAATGTCTCATGAATTATGGCATCTAACATTTATTGGGTATTTGCCATACCAGGCACAGTGTTGAGCATGCCATTTGGATTGTCTCGATCTCTCAACCCCACTGTGAGGTAGGTCCTATTAATCCCCCTTTCACAGAGGAATAAACTGAGATTAAGAGAGGTTAAGTAACTATCCCAAGGTCACATTTTTAAAAGAGGACATCTGACTTGGGAGCTCACCCTCAAGCACTGTGTACCTCTCTGTCTCCAGGTTCAAGGTTGAATGAACCACTTAGTGATAACGCTGTGCTTTGCTTGTTGGGAAAAAGAGTCAAATGTTAGTCAAACAGTATAATTCAGAGAAGCAAGAGGTGGAGGTAGGGCTTGAACTTGTCACTGAATTTTAATGGACACGGGGGAAAGGGGGAGGCATGGCAGGCAAGGCAGCAGCTGGGAAGGACTGTAGTTTGTGGGCTGGTGCTGGGAAGGACTTGACCAGATCAGAATAAATATTCAGAACCAATGAGATAAAGCTAAGGAGAATGGAGGGAAGCTAGGTTACAGAGGGTCTGGAGACTGATGGAGCTGCTGAGCCTCCCTATAGAAGCAAACGAAAGTGGCGTTCTGGGGAGATTAATTTGTCGCTGATGGTGTGTGGGGTAGGGCGGGTTGGAAATGGAGGGTCATGTGCTGTTAGAGGGACCAGCTGGGAAGCTGTTCTGATGGTCCACAAATGAATCAGCAAAGGCTCGGATGACAGCGAAGCCATGGAAGTGACATGAACATGGGAGACAGAAATATTTCAAAGCAAAAGTGGTCCACTGCACTTGCCAACTGATTGGTAGGCAGATGAAAGAGGCTTGGACTTCAGTTAAAACGACTTCAGTTTCTAGCCTTTTGCAGTTCTTGCCATGACCAAGAGTTGGAGTCAGATGGTAGAAAAAGAGAAAACAAGTTCAATTTTAGTCATCCTGAACTTGATGTGAGGGTCTAATTGACCTATTAGTCACTCTCAATTTTGCCAGTTAGAGATTTAGTCTTACTGTACTAAAAGGGCAAGAGTAGTAGATTTCAGATTTCTACCTGATAAGCCACTTCTATGTCTTAACTTTTTGCCTTTTTGGTTTTGCTCTGTTTTCAGTAGTTCTAGGCTCTGAGCACATCCAGTCCTGCTGTGATGTGTGTGCTGGGGCAGGAAGCAGGGTATAGCTTTGGGTATCATAACACACCAGGGTACTGAAGCCCTGTGATTCAGGACTAACACACTGAGACTCTAATTGATAATATTTTCTGCTTCACAGTAGCTGAACTGAATTGCAGAGAGTTGGAGGAGTAAATGAAACAAGTGTTTTATGGAACAACAGGCAAACCATTTAAATCTATAACTACTATGCTTATGTTTCCTGCTTTCTTGTCTACAATGGAATATAAGTGGTGTCTATGAGACACAGTCATTTCCTTTTATGTTTGCAAATAACACTGCAAATGATATCCTTGCTCTAGCTCATAGGAGACTTAAAAGGCTGAGCTGGCAAAACAGGAAAGCTAAATCATTTATAAGGATGTAAACAAGCAGAATTTTGCCACCACCACTATCCCCAAAATGCTAAAATAATAATAAAAAAACCAGTTCATAGAAATCATACATACTGAATTTCTGGTACAGAAACAACTATTGAAAGATTAAACGCTTCTTACTAGGAAGAATACTTTTCTGAACTGCCGATAAAGTTTTGCCACCCCTAAAATATGTAGATGATCCCACAGTTTAACCTTAAAAATCAGAATTATGTATAAAAGTGCTCTTAGAGTTTGACTATGAAAGTATTGTTCAGTATGTAGTTTATTTTAAAACTTCAACTAAGAACGAAGACTAAATGTATAAGCAAACAACTGCAGATACCTGTTTAGAATAGAAGAGCAACATAAATACAGGATTTAAAAGATGGGAAATTTTTTTCACTATTGGGTCATCAAAACAGGTAAAGAGGAGGGAACTACAGATCCATTGGACAAATTTTTACTACAAAATAGCATTAATTCTTCTAAAACACGGTATGCTAACATTTATAAAGTACCCTGCCTTGGGCCTTGGTCGATTTGACTAGTGCTGTTTTATGCAACCAAATTGCTCAAAGAAGCCTTATTGTCCAGGTGTAATAAGTACTAGTACCCGCTTTCACTTTCTGCAATGTCCTGATTTGGACAAAATATGGTTAACTGTACATAGGTGTCATAGTGCAATACGCACTTTTAGAAAGTCCAGAGTTCTTTATCAACTTTAATTCATCAAATTATGTCATATATTATTTACCTCCTCCAGGCCAGGACCAAATGTTGGAGGTACAAAGATGCCCATGTGGGGCTTGCATAACACAGTGTGGAAAGTGCCCCTCTAATATTGTCAAAGTTCAGTAAACACATCTTGCAGTTCTTAGTAGTAAAGATACAATTGCCAACTGAGCCTCTTATTCTTGGGTTAGTCGGGACAGTGTAACAGTGATAGTGAGTGCCTTGTTTTCTTGCTTTTAAAGCAAAGGGCTCTGGTATTACTTGAACAAGTAATTTCTCTCCAGCGGTGGGTTCTAGATTTGAGATTTTTCTATTAGGGAAGAGAAAAAAAAAAAACACACAACGCTTTTCTCAGATTGCCTGGATTCGAAATTCTGGCTCCATCCCATCATGGCTGAGTGGTCTTGGGCTCCTGACTTCTTATTCTTTATTCAGTGTCTTTATGTCTTGAAATGAAGGTAATTGGTGCCTATTTCATAGGGTTTTTGTCAGGATTAAAAGAATCGGTGCACGTACGGACTGAGAATGGTGTTGGCGCACACGGTAAACATTTCTTATGCTTTAGCTATTAAACACACAGACACGTGTTCATGTCGGTATTCCTCACTTGTGGAGGGGAAGAAAAAGTTAAGAACCATCCCTTTAAAGGTAAAAACCTTTGCTCCCCTGGTGTGAGTAGAGCAATGGTACTAGAGATGAAAACTCTCTACAGCAGAAAAGAGAGGGTGTTAGGTGTTACTTAGCATTTCGCTAAGGTTTATGAACATGAAATGTTGGGTCCTAGTGTAAAAGATGCTAAATTCTCCCCAGGAAGAGCTGGCTTGAAATTATTACTTTAAAGATCACAAAACTGAATATTTCTTTACTTGAAGATGACTCAAGGGTTACCTACAGCTTTGAATGCTGACAAATCTGTTTTGTTTACAAGCAGATTCATTTTAGAACGTTTACATAGTCTCATTCACATAATGCTGTTTCTAATATTTTCTCCACAGCTGTTGGGATGGCAACACCCACAATTGTCCAGGAATCACTTGGACTGTTAGCTTATACCTTTGTTTTTTAAGACAATTTTGAACCCACTGAAAGGAAACAGAGCATCTTGAAAGACTGGCTGATTCTAGGCCTATGGCAGGAAATTAAAAGGAGTCTGGGACATCTTGCTGTGCTAGGAAGCCAGGAAGCCATCAGACTAATGGGTCAGGTCAAAAAGAGACAGGAACTAACAGGCAAGATATCGGTAAAGGAATGAACAAGAAAAGGGAGAGGTGGAGCAAATATGGCAAAATCTAGATAACTGTTTAATCTGTGTGACAGATGTGTGGGGTTCATTTTACTATTCTCATATGTGAATTTTTATAAAATATTTACATAATTTAGGCCTTTACTGCAAAGCAATGCATGCACTCTCAATAACATTAGGC
Organism: Eonycteris spelaea; assembly: GCA_003508835.1. Taxonomy (NCBI): domain Eukaryota; kingdom Metazoa; phylum Chordata; class Mammalia; order Chiroptera; family Pteropodidae; genus Eonycteris; species Eonycteris spelaea. The sequence goes on from PUFA01000065.1 coordinate 6,157,675, forward strand.
AACACGGATGAATAAAATAAAAGGCACTGCTAATTCTATCACTGAGATAATTACTGAACTACTGTTAATAGCTTGTTGTAATGTTTTCCTGATGTTCTTCACTGTATGTGCAAATTTCGAAAAAGGAATTTCTTTTTTTTTTCATATCTTCCATAGCCTAAGAGCACCGCTGTGATTACATTACTCTGTTTTCTAATCCACTAGGACTTTCCATGCTCACCATATACAGACTGGTCTCCTTGACATTCAAGGTCTTCCAACCTCTTTCCAGAATTCTTTCTACTGCCTTGTCTCCATAGACCTCTATGCTCCACCACATGATATCTTGTGATTTCATCCAGACTGGTTTCTGTATAAATGTCATTATTTATCATCTGAATGAACATTCAAGACCTTTAAAACAGTATATTTTAGTATTTCAGAGTTTAAAAGTCTTGATATGACTAGCAACTTGTCGCTGCACAGAGCCTAATTGCTGTGAAAAGGCCAAGCTGTTACATAAGCATTTTGCTGAGATCCAGGAGAAGAAATCAAGAGAGTGCACTTGAGCCTATAAGGGATGACTTGCAAACTAACAAAAGGTGGGAGAATCTGCCTCCATAGGTCACAGTGCTTCTGCAGTATTTGTGTTCTGCTCTGGTGGTGATGATGAAACAGCATCCTTTTTTTGTTCAGCTGAGCACAGGGCGTATGAGATTTCCCCAAAGATTGCAAGCATTACACTCTTCCAGAATTGGGAATTTTGGTCCCTTGAATAAGCTTGTCCCTCGTTCAACCATACTGAATTCACTACACTCTACTTCTGCAGCTATGAAAGGCTATAATTTTGGTTATAAAAAGTATAACTTGATTGTTTCTAAACTTCAATTCTGGATGGCAATTATTTTGGGTAGGCATTTTTATAACTAGAAAGACTCTATCTCATGATAGTAGAATATTGCCTCTTGTTTATTTTTTACCAAGCCTCTAATAATTGGCCCATTTGACACTAATGCATTCAAAACTAAATTCTTGATAATTTCATTTTACTGCCTATTTATACTGGTATTGCTTTATTAATATTCTATAAGACTTTAAGTTAACTTTGAAATAACTTTCTTTTGGTATAGATTAACCCCTTTGATCATGATAAACATGGGCTAGAGTACTCTGAGAAAGTCATCCCAAATCTAGAAATCAGCTGAACCCCTAATCTCTGAAAACTGACATTGATGAAGTTTCTGCTAGTGGGTTTTTGCCCTAATAATGTTCTTAAAATTTCAGCTTTCAATTCAAATATAATTAAACAGAAAGTAAAGCTATTCATTTTTTTAGTCTGAAATCATTAGAAGCATAAAACCAGTACGTATACAGAATTGTTGAATTGTCCGAGTAACCTTCTAACATATTCACCTTTAGCTTCAGTTGGGTCACGTGTTGCTTCAGTGCAATAGTGTTTGTCGCCAATTTTGATCTACTTTCATCTCATCTAAAGATAACAAGCATTGGGTAAAGTTTAATTTCTTTCCAGCATACACTGCCTCCAACCAGAACACTCCCTGGCCTGAGTACCTCATGCCACAGATAGTCTGGTTTTAATAGGTTAATCCAAGTTGAAAATGTCGAATTGGGCCTTGGATGAGATTCAGACTGGTAGACCAGATGCTCGAGTTTTATTTATTCAGCCTGCTCTGTTTGGGGATGCTGGCAAGGCCACCTGGGGCATGAGAAGTGGAGGTCTTGATTTATTTTTGTTTCTTCTTCACCGCCTCCTTCCCCTCCCCCCACACCCTCTCCTTTTCACACCACTTCCTCCTTTTCCTAGAACATGGTGTTTTTCTTTTTCTTGTTTTTTTTTTTCCAGGTAATACATATATTTGGTAAAAACAATCATTCACAGTGCAGAAGGGTATTTAGTGAGAAGCATTTCTCCCTTTCAGGGTCCTAGCCCCACTGCCCAGAGATAACCACAGCCAATAGTTCCATTAGCTCCTCCAGGGAGAGGGGCATACATTTGTGTATGTAAATATCCACCCTCCACCACACCTTTGAAATCCACAAAGAAGCAAACACATCTGCACCTTTATTTATTATTATTTATGCCTACAGCACCTGGTCTTCCTAGGTGGTCTCCCATCCAAGTACTAACCAGGCCGACCCTGCTTAGCATCTGAGATCAGACATTGGGCTTGTTCAGGGTGGCACAGCCATAGACGAAGGACTGTGGCTTCACTGGGGTGTGAACCTAGGACTTTCTGCAACTCATCTGCGCCTTTAAAGATCTGTCTTGGGGATCTTTCCACATCAGCAGGTGAAGCTCTGCCTCATTCTGCAAAGTATTCTGTCGAATGTACATATCGCTCTTCATTTAAGCAGCCTCTCTCTTCTAGGCATTACTACATACAATGCTAGCACATAAGTCTTTGAGAATTCTTAGGAGTGGAACTGTATTGGAAACTTTAAAATTTTGATTCTGATGCATTACCCGCCATAGAAGTATACCCATTTACAGTCCTGTCTCAACAACATAAACTTTTTAATTCTTAATCTGTTAGGTAAAAAATAGAATTTTATTTTTGCTTAAAAATTACATTGACTTTAAAACTCTTATATTTTTAAAGTCATTTTTTTTTCACTGTAATTTAACTTAGGCTGTCTTTCCACTTGTTTTGCTTCCTTACTAATTTATAAGAATTTTTTGTAAAAGAGGGAAATTTGTCTTGTCGACGAATTTTATATTCCAAGACAGTCATTTGTTTTAAACTCTGTTTATGGTAATTGTTTTGTCATGTATACATTTAATTTTTTTGTAGTCAAATTTAATTTTAAGATTATCCTTTGTTTTGTGTCTTGATGAGGAAGGCCTTCCTCCAATATTATAAAACAATTCTATCATCTTTTATTCTAGTACTCTTTGGATTTTTTATATTGAAATGATTGATTACCTAAAATTTATTTTCAAGGAAGGAATGTGGTAGAGATCAAGGATCAACATTAATTTTTTTTCAGATGGCAAGCCCTTTGTTGTGTAATGATTTATTGAATTATACATTACTTCCTTATCAATAGAAACTTTTTATTAAAAAACTTATTTACTGACATGCAATTTACATGGTGAAGTGTATAACCTTATTGCATTCAGCTAGATTACTTTCTGATTATGTTTATACTCTTTAAAGCACTATTCAGATCAAGATATAGAACATATTCTCTAGGCTCTAGAAGGTCTTTGTGTCCCCTTCACTCAATACTCCCTCAGAGATAATCATTATTCTGACTTTAATCACCATTTATTAGTTTTGACCATTCTTAAAATTTGTATCAATGGAATCATAGTATGTACTTTTGTGTCTGGCTTCTTTTGCTTCAAATTATGGCTATGACATTCACCCATTTTGCTGTATACAGGTTAGTTTTTCTTACATTGCTGTGTAGTATTCGAAGAATGTACCAAGATTTATGAAGCCATTCTAACCTTACTGGATGCTTGGGTTGTTTCCAGTTTGGAGCTATTACAAATAATTCTTGAAAAGTCTTTTTTTTGGAGAACCTAAGTCCTCATTTCTAGAGTAGAACTGATAGATGCTCTGGTATACATTTGGTAACTTGAGTACAAATGCCAGTTGGCCAAAGTGGTCGAACCATTCGCATTATCATTAGCAGTGTATGAGGATTCTCACGTGTTTACATGCTTTGTTGACACTGACCAGGGTCAGTCCTTTTCATTTTAACCATTCTGAGGCTGATATGGTGGAGACCGCGATTTCTGCATCTGAATATTTTTACATTTTGTTCCACTGTGAAAACATCTTAAAAGACCACCTTGGCATAGGAAAGGCTATTAGACGTGGGGTAAAAATATCTGAGTTTTTTGACTCCTACTTCATGTCGAGAAACTGTGGGTGACTAAAGTAATCGTTCTGACCCATTAGTAAATAGGGATGTGATGACAGCTACCTCATAGGATTATTACAAAGATTGACTTATTTAAAACTAAGATTAAATTACCTAGTATAGTTAATATAGCTGAAAAAACTAGGAAGGGAAAGTACTCGGGCAAACAAGTATTTATTGAGACTCTACTCTGAGTAGGTGTTGTATTCTAGGCGCCAGGGATAAACTGGACCAAAACAAAGATTCCTGGAGCTGAAACACTAGGGTAGAGACAAAGAATAGACACAAGAAGTAAATTATATAGTAAGAACATGACAAATGCCATGAACAGAAAGAAAAGAGAGCAGGGGAAGAAGGTTTAGGAGTTGATCTATTGCATTTTTAGATAGGAAGGTAGAGTTCCTCTTGAAGTGACATTTTAGCCAATGTGGAATGGAGGTGAGGGAATGAGTCATGCCTGGACGAATGAGGGACGAGCACTCTGGGCAGAGGGAGGGCTGAGGCAGGAGCATGTCTGACACATTGAAAGGACTGTCCAAATACCAGGGTAGTTTGAGTGGAGTCGAGTGGGTGAGTAGAGGGGGCGATGAGAAATGCGATCAGAGCAGGAACTGGACGAGGGTGGGCCTGCTGGCCGTGGTAGAGCAATGGTTTTTACTCTGGGCATAATGGGGATACAGTGTAGTATTGAGCAAAGAGTGACTAGATCTCACTGTTTTTGTTGTTTTAAAGGATTACTTGACTGTGTATGTCCTAGCCAGCTCTGCTGCCATAACAAAATACCATAGACTGGGCAGTTTAAACAACAAAAATGTATTTTCTCACAGTTTGAGAGGCTGGAAGTTTAAGGCCAGGTCGCCAGCAGAGTCAGTTTCTGGCGCGAGGTCACTCCTCCTGGCTGGTGGACTGCCTCCCCTTGCTGTGGAGAGGCAGGGGGCGGTCTCTCTTAAGAGGCCACCAATCCTATTGCATTGGGGCCCCACCCTTGTTGACTGCATTTAACCTCAGTCAGCTCCTTATTGGTACTATCTCCAGTCACACGGGGGGGGGCTGGGGGGAGGGGGTTAGGGTTTTACTATAAATGTGGGGTGGAGAGGAGAGACTGATTCAGTCCATAGAAGCTTGTGACTTGCAATTTTCCATCTTTTAACATTCTCAAACACACCAAGGTAAAGTAACCTTGAAAATTAACCATGTATCATTTGTATTGATGGTTCTGAAGGTTCACTCTTGGTATCCACAGTTCTAGTTGTGCCTATCAAACTGTGAATGGACAGTATGTATTTATTCGACATATAATTGACACATAACATTATATTAGTTTTAGGTGTACGGTGTCATGATTATACATGTCTGTTGTGAAATGATCACAATCAGTCTCGTTAACATCTGTCCCATTACAGTTACAATTGTACTCGTTTGAGTTACATCCAGATCGTTTAAGCGATCAGCCCCAGATTGTGTGCTGTTGTGTAGTGAACAGTTATTAGGCATTAAATATGCTAAGGTTAACTTCAGCTTCCAAGCGCAGAAGTACCTCATCAGAACCCTATTATTTTGAAGGTCACTCTGCGTCTGGACTGAAATCCAGCTCCTTCCCTCCCTTGCCCCAAATCCAACAGGATCATGCTCCATTTTTGAATGAAAGAAAATGCAGACTTTATGTGGATACTTTTGTTAAGTGTAAGAAAGGTCACAGTGCCCTGTGTTTGAATGGAGTGGGTTTATTTGAAGCTCGTGGTGTGTTCCAATCATTTTTACTGTGAAACTTGGGAGTGTGCGTTTGAAAGACTTCACCTAAGCTTAGCCAAGTAAATGAGAATTTTCCTTCTGTTGAAGAAAAGGACCTTCACATCGCGCTTTGTATTGGAATCTGCTCAAGGCACTCTTTATTTGCTTCCAGTCTGCAATGAGAAAATACGAGACTCAGGAGCCCAAAGTTTTCTAATGCGTCAAATGACCTAAAAGATTTTATATGATGGTAGAGTTCTTTTAAAACAAAGCTTGTGAGTTTCTTAGCAAGTCAAGAAACAAATTCTTATAACAAATATTTTTCTTTCAATCTAAGATATGCTGTTTCAGACTTCACGGTCGTCACATGCTTTGGTTGGATGTTACTTTCCTAAGAAATTAAACAAAAGCTTTGAAATTAACATTCCATCTCTCTGGATGCTCTTCTCAATAAATGCAATAAAAGAAAGAATCTGTATAAATTTAAACTTAATTAAGAATTTCCCCCACTTTTTATTTTCTAACTTCTTTCTTATCTTACTGTGAAGGGACATTTTAACAAAGCAATTACATTCCACAAAGCTTCTTATTAAACACAATTGTAACATATTTCTTTAACTACAATCGGTCTAGGAAATTAAAACTATAACTTCTGATTTTCGACAAATTTTCATCTTTATTGTTTCTCCGCGGGTCCATCTCTCACTGAGCTCCTGTACCGAGGTTCTATTTGGCTTTCCCATTCCTGCTCTCACCCCCATCCTTCTCGATCCAGCAGTCAGAGCCATCAGTCTAAAGTGTAATTCTGCCACTCTCCTAAAAACTCATCGTGCTCTGAATAAAATTCAGATTCCTTTCCGTGGCCTGGAAGGCTGCATATGATGGGGCCTCCAGCCTAACTCTGACTTTCCTCTCCATTGTCTCCTGCATAGCCATATTTCAGCCACCTTAGCACCCTCTGTTCCTCAAATTCAGACACAGGTCTGCCTAAGGTCCCCCTGTTGGCCTGGAATGCTCATGTCTTGGGTCTTCACTTGACCCCCTCTTCCTTGTCACTCAGGTCTAGGCAAATCTGTCCCCTTCTCTAAGGCCGCATCTAATGTAGCCCACATCCTCTCCTAACCACCCATCCCTTCATTCTTTCTCATCATCTTTTAATTACAGTACTATTACTACTGGAAATTACTGTTCATGGTGCTCAGGACACAACACCCCAAAATATGACACCTTGGAATATTGAGTCGTTTAAGCCGAAGGAGTCTGAGAAAAGGACAGAAGCAGGAGGGTGTCTCTGACCTTCTCCCTGCCCTCCTTCTCTGAAGTAGGTCATAAGACCCTTGTGTGAGAGGTGTCCTGTCTATACCCAGAGGAAAGTAGCAGCCTTATCTCCAAGATGGAGAAATGTTGAGAAGAATCCAGGTGAACAGGCTTTGATAAGTTCTTCACGTTTACTACACTTAGCTCTTACTCTCTATTCTATCTTTCCGTGACTTTTATCTTTTCATCAATAGCATAAAAACACTTAGATTGAACTATTTCTTTGGGTCTTCATTTCCTTATTAAGACTCTGATGTCACGTAAAACTTAGGTTAAATAAATTTGTATGCTTTTCTCCTGTTAATCTGTCTTGGTCAGTTTTCAGACCCAGCCAGGGACCCTAAGGGGGCTGAGGAAGACTTCTCCTCCTTTTTCCCCATGAACATGGGACCTTGTTAGTCTGTTCCATGCTGTAAACCAGCACCTAAAACGGACCGCTCATAACATATTGTCTCTCTGTTGTCTGAAGGAATGAATGAGCAAATGTGTGCAAATATACTAAAGACAAAGTGCCTAACCCAGTGCAGGGGGGTGGTACACAAATGAATAAGAGAGACCCTTCCCTCAACAGTCTTGAGGTCCACCGGGGATGGGGGGAAACAAAGATGACAGTATGCTGTTGGTTCTGGAGAAGGAAGAGATGACAGCCATCTGTAGGAAGTCAAGGCTGGCCTTGAGTAGGATATGGTATTTAAGCTGAAAGATGGGTATTCTGGTATTTTTTATTTCATTCGGTGTTCTCCTTGTTCTGTTTTGTTAGATAAATTTGACATCTAACGAACCCTCCTTTCAAAATATTTTGGCACTGCAGTTGGTTTAGAATGTTCTTATTATTCTGTGAATTTGGGCTGGATTCATTTGGTCATTTGTAGGTAAGTGCACTCATGGGCAAAAATGCACATTTATGCATGAAACATGGTAATATAGATTTTAGATGATAAATTAGTTTAACTGAACTAAAATTTTCCATGTTATTGCTTCTGCAATTGAGCCTATTTTAACATTAGCATACAAATTAGCCCATAGACCCAGGCAAATAAAAATGCTAATAAATGTAAGGATACAATAGAACATTAATACTAAATTCATTTAGGCTAGTAATGTTAGACTACATGACATATCATTACCACAGGACAGGTAAATCTAAACATTTTCTAAGCCAGTGAAAGATTTTGTGGACCAGAATTTTTAATCTGAGAGGATTTTATAATTATGGGAATAATAGAAACAGGATAAATATTCTATATTCTGTATAGGAGGCAAATATTTATCCACTTTACTTCTCCTCCACCCTCTGCCACCTTAATACTTGAGAATGACTTCATCAAAATAATTTGATTTACCGTTAATGGAGATTCAGGTTTTCATGAAAGAAACTAGTAAGAATACAAATAAATGAAATCCAACCTTGCTCCTTGCACGTGCCTTGCTCTGACACAGAGCCAGAGGGACCCTACTCACGCAGACTCCCAGGTGAGTGTCGGCCCTGGCGTTTGTCAGGTGCACAAACCGCACCACCACATAAGGCATCTCTGGGTGTACAAAGGAGTAAGTACACATGAGTCACTCCAGAAAACTCAGAAATCTATACTTGCCATTCTGGAGTTTTCTGCTTAAAACATTTATTTCACTCTTATCAGGAACACTCGCCACAATGTAAAATAAAACAACTCCCCCTGTTGCAAAAAAAAAAAATAATAATAATAATAATTAGAAGCCAATCCATGCAGTGTATTTGTGGAGGACACTGTGGATCCCTTACTTAAAAGCCAGTCTCCCCTCTTCATATTTGCTCAGAGACCTCAAACACACACCCTCGTTTTATTCAGCTATTGTGTAGCCCTGTCGTTTATGAGATGCTGGATCCCCTTCTGCTCAGAGGGTGAAACTGGATGAGTTTTTCATTACCCTCTGCATCTTTGTTTTAGGAAAGGGCACATGGATAATTCTGGCCAATGAGCTGGAGGAGAAGTCTTGGGGGAGTGGGAGGTGCGGTGAAGGGGGCTGCTTTGTGAAAAGGTTTCCTTGATCTACAAGAAGGGAAGAAAGGAAACATTCTCTTCCCTTTCAGTCTTTGGACATTATTGTGATATATGTGTTACTTGGAGCCACGGCAGCCATCTTGGGACTTAACTCATGTGCATATGCATAGTGAAACATCTGTGTCTGTCTCTAAAGATGAGACAGAGGGAGCCCAAAGAAACGGTGGATATCATCAATAACACGTCCTCATTTTTGTTAAACCAGGTTCCATGTTGTTTGGCCTATGTTGCAATGGAAATGAAAACTATTAAGCCAACCATTAGGTTTGGGAAGCGGTGATAAGCATGGATACAATCTGATGATTTGGTTAGGTGCCTTTTCATAGATAGATGCTTATAATGTGGTTCCTTTAATTATGTAATCATTTCCAGAATACTGTCCTACCAGAATTAATTCACTGGCACAGACAGCTTATTTCTAGAATATTTTAAAAACTGAACGTAAGCTGATGAAGATGGAGTAAGTTAATACAGAATTGTAAAGGTGATTAGCAATACTTTCAACCTTGTCACAAATATTACTATTTAGCATAAACTAAAATAAGTTCAGTGTTTACTTATACGCCAGAGCATATGTTAAGTACTTGCTTGCCTCAAGTAGCTCCATTCAAGTTTTACAATAACTTAGGCAAGCACTGTTATTTCATGGATGAGGAAACTGCGGTTAGGTAAGATTAAATCATTTACTCAAGATTGCAGGGCTACTAAGTAGAAAAACTAGGATTTGCAGTCTGATTCCAGAGCTCAAGCTCCTAATCACTTAAGTTTTCTGCCTGAGAGTCAATATAATTTATTCTTGGTTGAGGAATATGACAAACACAATGAGATGCCTAGTTAACCACTATTTCCCCCTTTCTCCTCTCAAAGGGAACCCCTATTTTGTTTGAGGGGTGACTTGTGATCAATTTAATGAACTGTAGCAATCACGGTATCTTGTTAGCAACTGCTCTGCGGTGGGGCATGACTATTTTCTGGCCAATAAAGGAGATTCTACTGGGAGAGGGCAGTCTAGGAAAGATTTTTCTCTCTCATAATGAAAGCAGTACTGCCTTTTCCTCCCTTCCTGCTTGTACAATGACCTCTGAGGATGTGATGTCTGGAGCTATAGCAGCCCCATAGCAATCAAGAGGTGACAATCCTGGAGACTAAGGCCAACATGATGGTAGAGAGCAAACACAAAAAGAGCTTGGGTCCTTAATGAAATGACTGTGCTATTGAACTACCCTTGAGACTACTTACATCTGAATGACATGTTAAAAATGAAATAAATGACCTCATGCTTTAAGCTACTGTTAGTCAGGTTTTCTGTTCTTTGTGGCCAAAGATAGCCTAATAGATACAATCTGGGCCGGGAAAGATGCTTTCTCAGTTTCTGCAAAAATAGAGGATGTGGAAGTTATCAACATTTCATCTAGGAATCTGTTAGTGTAGGTAGTAGTCCGGTGGGGGGGGTGGGGAAAACCCCAAAACAGTCCTCCAGATTGTTTGTCCCAGATCTGGGTATATTTGAGCAATCTTCATGGTAACTGTGCTGATTATTTCCCTTTTTTTCTTTCCTCTCCAGATGCACCGTTTCCTCTTCTGTGTGTGCCTAATAGGAACTGTATCGAAAGGCTCTCTTGTCCTCTGGCTTCCGGTTGGATTTGGCCATCAGAATGCCCCAGCAAGAGACTGAAGGAGGGAGGTAAGTGAGATATAAATCTCCCAGCTTCCTCCTTAGGCAATTACATCTCCTGAGGAAAGGTCACAGGTGCCTGTCAGGCTGTCCTTTCTGTGCTGAGTTTCCATAACATTTCCTTCCCCTTGCGTCTACAGATCTTTGAGCCTTTAGCCCTAGGATTCCACACTCCCCTTGTGGTTTCCCGCACCCTGCCCACATCTTTGTAAAGTACCATTTGTTTCCTGCTAGGCCCTGACTGATACAATGGTGTGAACAAAATCACTGCAGCTGTTGACTGCTTGGCCCAGACTGTCTGAGATGTGAGGAGATTCTGTAGGGTTATTTATAGCTTAAATAAGGGCTTTCCCCAACCATTAAAGATAAGAGACTGTGTCATGTGTCAAAGTGAAACAAAGTATCATATTCAGAGAAAATGATTTCCACCTGAGGACAAGAAATCAGAAAAGGCTACTTGAGAGAGAGAGAGAGCATTTGGGCTGAGGATGGACAGGAATTTTAAGGCAGGGAAGAGTGAGTCAAGCCAGGGAAGAGAGAAGGCTCAAGGAGAATTTCTGAAAAATTAGTGCCAGAAGGAACCAAAGATGTCCCTTATTTAGTATTAGTTCTCTCTCCACCTCTTTTACAGATGTGTAAACTTGATGCTGAGATTTGGCCAAGGTCAAATAGCAAGTAGTAGGATGGCAGGGCTCCAATCGAGGTCTGCCAGCTAGTTCCTAATCCACCTTCTGTCATCACCCCACCCTACCTCACCTCAGGCAGTCTTACTTGTCAGTCTCTCCCACTAGACTGTGACCTCCTTGAGAACAGAGCCTGTTTTTTCACCCTTGAACCCCAGTGCCCAGCACAATTTCTGACATAAAGTCATCATCAGCTACCAAATGGCAAGAAGCATGCACCCTCTGCCAGGCACTATGAAGATATTTTAAATGTACTGTGTGTAATTTCCCCAACAACTTGGAGGGGTAGAATTATCTCCACTTTTCAGCAAAGGATGCTGTGGCTCAGAGAGGTGGTCTAATTTGTCCGAGGTCACACAGCATTATGCAGGACTCTATTTTACCCTCTATCAAATGGACTCTGAAGTCCCTGCCTCAGTAACATTCATTGAGTGAATGAACAAGAATAGCGACTCGGTGTGCATGATGTAACAAGCCACCCTGGAGGACCCCGCCACCTCCGGCCAGGGGCTGAGCAAGTCGTCTCAGGTCTAGAGTACACTCATTCCTCTCCGTGTCCGCACAGACTCCGCCCCTGGCTCCCTCCAGCTCGCCAGCCACGCCTCCACCTCGGGAGTTTGTCACTCTTCCTTATCGAGTTTTCTCTTGGCTCCAGCAACTGCCCGAGGGCCTCTCTCAGCCCTGCGATCCCAAGCCGGTTCCACTCCCCTGACCCTCCCCTCGCCCTCCCTCACACTACAAACTTCTTTTTTCCACCCTCTCTAAACTTCAGTCATCCTGGGGCCCGCCTCCCCCACTCCGACCCACCAATCGGCGGTGCGCACTCTCGGCGAGACTCCACCCCCTGCCCGCCGGGGGCCAATCCCCTGCGCCAGAGTCGAGAGCCCGGCCCATTCCCCAGCGCCCAGCCTGTGACGGCAGCGCGCCGGGCGCCGCGGCGGGAGGGGCGGGGCCCTGGGTGAGGGCCGGGCGAGGGCGGGGGAAGGGAAGAGGGAGGAGGAGGAGGTTGCGGCGGGTTTGAAAGCGGCAGTTTCCTGGCAGCTCGGGCAGGCGTTGGTCTCCGTGCACCGGCTCCGCAAAAGCCACAGTCGATCCAGCGACGGGTCTACGCGGGCTTCTGCGCACCCCCGACGGATTTTCCCCGTCCTGGCTCTTCCCCTTCCACCTCCCCGCCCCCCCAGCCTCAGCCTTTCCCGCCGCTGGGGCGCTGAGCCCGGGGGCCAGCGGGCTGCTGTGACCCCGCCCGAAACCCCTCTGGGGCCGCCCGGGGACAATTCCCTTCTCTTTCCTACGGTCTAATCCGGGGTGGCCCTCGCAGAGCCCGGCCAGTCCCGGGGAGCGCAGCCGAGAGGGGCATCCGAGGGGTGGCTTGGAGTGGCCGGGCCCCCGTGGGCTGTACTCGGGAGCGCCGGCCGGAGCGGCGAGGCCCCCTTTCCCGGCTGCGCGGGCCGCCCGGGGCCCCCGCCGCCGGCGCGGGGTCTCCCCCATGGTGCAGCGGAGTTCGGGATGTCGAAGACGCTGAAGAAGAAGAAGCACTGGCTCAGCAAGGTGCAGGAGTGTGCGGTGTCCTGGGCCGGGCCCCCGGGCGACGTGGGCGCTGAGATTCGAGGCGGCGCCGAGCGCGGCGAGTTCCCCTACCTGGGGCGACTCCGCGAGGAGCCCGGCGGGGGCACCTGCTGCATCGTCTCGGGCAAAGCGCCCAGCCCCGGGGACGTGCTGCTGGAGGTGAACGGGACGCCTGTCAGCGGGCTCACCAACCGGGACACCTTGGCTGTCATCCGCCACTTCCGCGAGCCTATCCGTCTCAAGACTGTGAAGCCAGGTACACCAGCCCTGCCTTTCTGTCGCGGGGAGGTCCGGCTGGGCATCCTGGGAGCGGCGGCCCCTCCCCACTGCCAATCCCGGGGTTCATCTTAGACCTCCAGGGTGTGCCGGACTCCCTGGGGAGGGGGAGGGGTGGCAGTGGAGATTCCCATTTTTGCTGTTGGAAAAACTGAGCTCTGGCTTGGCAGGTTACTCTGCGAGCTGTCAGAGAATCACGACCAGCATCTGGCGTGTCTAAATTTGTAGCTCTTGTCTCCCACCGCAGAGTTTTTGACTCGCGAGAAAACCAGCCCTTTTCTGCTCTCCTTTGTGGGAAAGGACCTCACGATTGTAGCATTGTCTTTGGAACAGTCTTCCGCATTCTAACCGGGAAAGAGATCTTTACTATTGAGGCACTTGGTGCCAAGGTTACCACCTCGTGCCCCTGGGAGCGCTTAGCTGCTTCAGTGTTTCTTGTGCACTGGCAACACCTCGGAGCTGCCAGCCCAACTCTGCCAGCCCAGGTGGTTCAGGTGTCTGGGCACCGATGGCGTATACAATATGTGATACATGGCCGAGCGGTGTGTTCCTGTAGGGAGCTGTTGAATAGTCTGGGTTTCGAAGGAAGACCTAGGTGCTTCGCTTTTTGTAAATCTTTGATTTTAGAGAATTTTGTTGAAGTGGGTGCAAAGGGCCCCTGTTGCCCTGGCGTCTTGGATGCTAGTACAATCTGCAAAGCACTTAATACTTATGGCATTTTTGATAGTTTCAAAGCATTGATCAGACTGAACAGTGAAATCTAGTGGTATGTGATAAACCTTACGTATTTGTAATCTCCAACAGTGTTGGTCGGTTTCGGCGTTGGAAGAATGTGGTTCTGTTTTCAGAGATGTTTGTAGGAGAGAATTATAACTACGTTATTAGAAATCAAACTATTTTTTATTTTTGCTGAGTGTGCTCTGCTGAACATACAGTGTATCAAAGTATAATGGGTTGCATAATTGTCATTTGGGCTAGAGAAATCATTCCATCTCTTCACAAAATGCTGGAAAATTCTGGAGAAAAATTTAACCTGTTATCTCCATGGTTTTTTTTTCTATCTTTCTCAACCGCGCTTTAATACTCTTTAATACTCCTTGAGCTTAATGGGTACTGATGGTTTGTGGTACAGTATACCTATGTGTATATATTGTGGGTGTATACACACACTCACAGATTCCTGCAATCTTAAGATTTTCTTCATATAGTCTGTTCCATAATATTCATTTTAAGCTTATGGGTTTAGGTGAGGTTTTCTTTTTGTTGTTAATTAGAAAAAAAACTTCGGCAGACTTCAAACATCTTTTTCTGTATAGTTTTGTGAATTCAAAAATCCTTAACTCAAAGTTTTAGAGCCATATGTGAGAGGAAAGGCTTTTGGGCTGTAATTCAGCCAGTCAGGCACTGTCTGTCATGTGCAAAATACGATATATACAGCACTTACTGGTCTAGGTGCCATTTAGTTCAAATTCCGTGAGTCAGGGAGTAATGAGACCATCTGCATCACTGCTTTGTGTTTTGTTTTGATTAGTTGGGGTATAGATGAAATATATAGCTATTTTCAAAAATAGTTTAGAAGTTGATTGTGGAGGAAGTTGATAGAAGGCTTGGGAGCTGTGTCTTTAATATTAGTCTGGTCTGCATGTTATACATTTTCTCAACCTTTATACCAAATTTAAGGAAAGACTTCAAATTTAGAGTGTATGTACTAATACCGTGTTGTGTAAACATCATGCCCTAGAATGTAGCTGACATTTTTATAGTAATAGACTGTTACTCCTCAGACAACTGGGGGTATTCTGTCCTATTTTAAATGTTTGTCCAAGAGAGAGGAAATAATTTATATTAATGGGAATAGGACATTTTGTAATCATTAATAATAAAAATACACCTATTTTTTATAGATACACTCTGCTTCAGTAATTTCTAAAGGATATTATCTGAGATTAATATTCCTGTGTCTAAGCAAGTTGTAATGGAAAAATTTTAATTTCTTAAAAAGTAATATTCTTATTTTTGGATGGCCTCATGTTAGGCATTATCTTAAATGGCTTTACTTAAACAACATTAAAAAAATAGCAATATTTTTGCAGGTTAGGCACATGACTGTAAATATTAGAAATTAAAGTCTTGAAGAGGTTATTCATTGAACTTCGGGTGTGATTAAAAACCACACTTAAAGAAGACTAAGATTCTATAGTGTCGAGATTCACTTAGAGAAGTATGAAAATACAGAATTCGAAAGGAATTTGCCCTGCACATTGGGGTTTTCCCTTTTTATCTGAACTTGGTAAGAGAAATAGATATTTTCAATTTAGTAAGGTATTGTAAAGCGTCCTTAGCACTCTCGTCTTGATTAGTAACAAACTATATTCATAATACATTAATTAGAAACGAGGACAATGCAAGAGTAAATTTAACCACTTCCGTCAGATGTAACGTTAGTGGGGAGTGATCTCGTACAGTCTTCTGACAGAGTCCACGGTAAAAGGATGAGCGGGGCTTGGGGTAAGGCTATTGCAGCAGTGGTCTGGTACATGCCAGGGGAGCCCAGCCTGAGCCAGCACCATCGCCCAGACTAACCAAGTTCTTTCTGGCAGTCATGTTCCTAGCTTTGATTCGAGGTTTTATTATTTTTTTCTTTTGTTATTTTCAGGAGATTGGAAAGGAACTTTAAAATATAGTTCCTAATCTGAGGCTGTTCCTGAATTAGTGCATTTCTTATTGAATTCTTATTCTTATTTTGTATTACGTAGTACTTAGCAGTCAGTACGTCTAGGAGAGTCTTTAGTGCCACCTAGACTTCATCCAACCAGTCATCCTTGTCTTAATTACAGCACTTTATTTTTCTGCAAAGAGAAAAGTTTTCTCTTGAACTTTCCTCGCAGTTAAGGAAATAGAACTTTGGACCTTTGGTGAAATTGTTTTATGATGTAATCATGTGACCAGGAGTAATTTCTTTGATTTTACTTCAGAGTATATTTTTAAACAATTTCTATTCTGATTAATGATTAAAGTAGTTAGTTTTGTCCTAAAATTTTTCCAACTATGAATATGCAGTTTTATGGATTATTTACTTCTTCATGCCCCTTTAAACACATACTTTAGTGGTTGTAGATTATGCGGATTTTACTCGAGATTAAGTATTGATACAGTAAATCCATGAACTCATTGTCATGCTCACATTGGGTTCAACTACCCCAGGTCTGGTGCTGTATCTAGAGATAAAAATCATGAGGAGCAGGGTTAGGGTTTGTTTAAAGAAAAGCTGATTTGAAACGGATCTTGTTTTGTGTTAATTAAACGTAGGTAAAAGTTGTCACCACTCACTCTTTTAGACATCTGATTTAAAGGGAATTTTGTTAAAATGAATATTCTTAGAAATTCAATAGTAACTCTACCCCTTTTCTTACCTTTTGGATCTTTTCGTTAGCCTTGTGTTTGTTTAGTGGGTAATTTGGGACTTGGTGAGTTTTGTTTAGATGGCTGTAATATTTGAAGATGGTAAGGGTAAGAGAAATTAGACTTAATTGTTAACTTCTTAAGTTTACAATACGAAAAATTCTTGTTACCCTTTTTTAAGCAGTAGAAACTAGGTGAGGCAGCCCTTGCTAGGAAAAACAGCCCGGAACTCTAGTAAACCTTAAATTTGAAACTTTTCTGCTTTCTCAAATTTTGGTAGCAATTTTTTTTCATCCAAAGTTGGCCCTTAATAACTCAAGTTTCAGGTTCTGGACTCTGTTCATTGACACCTGCAATTCTCATGAGTTCGGGGCTCGTACCATAGTGGCAGAACAAACCCTTCACATTTCGCCCTCTCAATTTTCAGGTCATTTTTATTTTATTCAGTTTAATGCAAAACTGATTTTCTTGGAACATAACTTTGTGTTCTTTGGGAAATATATATTGTTTTCCTCTGTGTTCCTAAGGTGTATTTTATAAAACCTCTTGTTAGGAAAGATACATTTCACCGTTCTCCTCCTCCCCCACTGTCTCTAATTTATGTAAATTGATGGTAAAACAGATCTCCCACATGTGTTCAAGTATCTGACTCATGAAGTCTGCATAATCTTCTCAGGTGGATAGTTTCATATAATGTCTTTACCTTGTAACCTCTGAGTGCTTTGTAAATTTTTGTGGGCGCTTAGTGTTTTGGAAGTGTGTTGAAGGATAATGTCATGTTTATGAACCACTTCAATATCATCTACCAATTTCAAACTCTGCCCATTTCCAAGTCAGTTTTTTTTTTTTTTTTTTTTTTTGTGATTTGACAAAGGATAAATTTTGGTACTGAAGACTAGAACTCTAATTAAATAATTATTTTCTTTTTTAAAATTTTGAGAATTTCTTCACATGTATGGCACTGGTATATTTTGGGGAAGAGAATGAATGGCCTGGGTTTAAAACTCTTCCTCAGGGTCAGCATCTCAGTAGCTTGGAGGCTGGTATGAGAGACTTGTTTGTGGAGGAGAGAAGCAAGTTCCTTGCTCTCCTTTTCCTTAAACAAATATTATTCAGAATGTTTTAAAAAAAAAAAAGTGCTTATTTTGCTTTACGAAGAGAAAATAAAAAGTTTTATTACTGACACCCATCCACTCTTCAGTGGCGCACCCACCATGTGAGGAAGCGCCGGCAATATAAAAAACAAAATAGAAAAATGAGCCAAGTAGTCTCTGTCTTCAAGAAGCTCACAATTAAGTGGGAGCTTAATGAGTCATTGGTAAGGAATACTGGTGGTAAGGGTTTTGTCTTTCTTCGTTTTCACCAAGTTTTTTTAAAAATTTTTTTAAACTCTTTAGGCAAGTTTTAGTAAGAATTTTGGTGGAAGCTAGACTAATTAGTTGCCTGTCACACCGTTCTAACAATGGTGTGGATTTGCATCTTCCAGAGGACGTGGTTAAGTCTTCTCAAAAAGAGGGAAGTCACATATAAACAAAATTGTCTTTTGAAAATCCCTTAAAGTGCCCTTAAAATACATTGTATTTCTACTTTATTTACAGTGTTTTACAGTACAATTTTATTTTATTCTGCAGTTCATTTTATACATTGTGTTCGTATTGTACCATTTTCAAGATGAGTTCTACATGATACTTTTCCACCCGTATTGGAACCTGTTGCTATTTTTTGGCTGAACACCAGATGAAATAGTTTGCATCAAAGAGATCAGTTTTACCAAAAAAAAAACAAAACAACAACAAAAAAAACCTATCTTTTACTTCTAAGAAACAATCCTCAACTGGGTATGCATAGTGAATTTATAGAAGTTAAATATACACAAGGTGGAAGACCGGTGCATTGTTTTTTATGTCCTTGCCACCTACCCTTATTTTCTGAAGGGGCTGGTTGGGGAGGGACTTGTGAAGAATTTTGAACTCATCGAGCTTTGAAAGATGGGAGACATTTTGGCTGAGTGGAATTTGGATCTGTTCAGTAGTACGTAAAATCAGGAGAAAAACATGGGCCAAGAATGTGCAATACAGAACGGTCTGTAGTATAGCCCATCTCAGTGGTTTTGTGTGTGTATAAACTTTATTTTGTAAAAGCATAAAGCCCACATTATAGAATAATTGGAAAATAGAGGGAAAATCATATTGTTTAAATGCATAGGGAGATCCATTATAAATGGTCTCTACATTTTTAAAATTGCAACATGAAGTGTTTTTCTTCCATAACAGTTGGTAAGGTGATTAATGCTATTTCTACCGTCAACATTATTGAACTCATAGTGTAAAACTATGAGTATTTTTACTTATAACGCAGATGAACTATTACCGTTAGTGCTATGCTTTATGGTTGATAGGCTTTCTTGGTTCGCTTTGGAAATCCAGCCAATTTTATGGGAAAAAAGTTTGTAAAAAGAGAGCTGAAGATATGGTTCCCTGCTAGTGGTTTCCTGAAGCATTTATCCCCTCTCCTCCCAATTCTGTGTGTGTGAGGGGGAGCAGGGACCGCGTCCTGAAGACCGTAATTTGACTTGTGACATATCTAAATCCCTGAGAAAGGAGAGACTGTGCTCATAGATTGTAAGCTACTCTGTTTTATTAATACTTGTGCCAGAGTTATGCTTTAGAGGCTCCATAAGACATATTCTGCTGTGATTTATTTGGAGTTTAGGGTTCTAAAAAATTATGGAATGGGAAACAGAAATTTTTGCTTTGTATTTAATAATTATGATTTATTTAGAGGCTTCCCTTTTTGGGTTTGCAATATGAATAGTAACCGATCTACTTAATTAAAACATGGGCATCTTAGCTCTTTGCTTTTTTGTTTTGCAGAGAATTTTAAACATTTTTCTTGCTTCAGAGAAGTTCGTGAGAGGCTACCTTTCATCTCATTTTTATTCTGGGAATTCCATGTGACTGAAAAATGGAATTTTCCTATACATAATGACATTTAACAGTAGTTTAATGAAATGAAAATACTCTGAAAGAAAGGGGAAAGGAAGTATTTATTAATAAGTGCTTTATTTTTGAACTTATCAAGTAGAATTAAACTAAATTGACTTTGTTTTTCCTCTAATAAAATAACTTTAAAAATAAATTTATTTATTTAAATTAGTTTCGAGTATACAGTACATTAGACATCGATAATGTTCGTAAAACGATCCCCCCCCCATCGCTAAAATAACTTTTTAAAAATCCACTTTAATGGAGTAGCCCTGGAGATACATTACTCTTTGCATATGGTTATCAGTTTGCAACAGGCATCTTGTGACCGTAGCTTAAATCTCAGCAGGAAGGGAAAACAATTCCTAATTTACATGCCAGTTCATGTATTTGTTAGGATTCTGTAGCAAGTGACAGAAACTCTATAAAGGTTAATTTAGGCTAAGAAGAAACTTATTGGCTCACATATATGAAAACCCGGGCAGCGGACAGGGACAGCTGGATTCGTGATCTCCAGTCACTTGACTCTCTTTCCCTCTGGGTTGGCTTCCTTTCCAGTTTGGCTTTCAGTGTAGCAGGAAAAGGTGACTCTGAATCTCCAAGTCACGCAGCGCCCTTGAAGCTTCTCATCTTTTTTTTCTGGACTCCAATGACAAATTTCATGCCGGGACTTTCACTGGCCCTGTGCCCATCTGTTGGGCCACTTGCGGAAGGAGGGCAATGGGGTGCCATGACTGGTCAGGCCTGGTCCCATGTGTGTGCTTGTAGCTGGGTGCACAAAGCACAATGATTAGTAACTGTACTAGGGCCGTAGGAGATAAGGGAGGGGTAGGAGCTCAAAAGGTGGGGTGCTGGGGAGACAGTACTGTGAGAAATGGCTCTTTTATGACATTTAATCTCTGACTTCGAAGCCAACAACAGTACACAGTTGGCACAAAACTGTCATTTTTAAAAAAAAAAAACAGGCTGTAGTCCACACGAGGCACCGATTTTACTAAAATATTATGTTTTGTTTTTTTAAATCTAAAAACTGCTTTTACTTATAAAAAATTGGGATGTTAATACCTTGGCGTGCACAGTTTCAAAGTATTGCTTGTAGTATCTCTTCAGTTGTCTCTGGTTTTTAAAAAAACATCAAATCAGATTCTCTAAATCAATTTTGCTTGTTCTTAAGTAGGTAGAATACTTCGAAGGATCATTTCATCATCTCTGGCTTTGAGAAAATGATTGTTAGTCTAGTTAATGCAATTTTTTAAACTTAATATTGTATCGTTTTGGAAACGAAATCCTAAACTAATTGCTGTTCAGGATGTTTTGCTTTTAGAACAGTGATCTTTCTATGTTACGTATAATTTTTTATTAAATTTATTGGGGGCGACATTGGTTAATAAAATTACATAGGTTTCAAGTGTAGAATTCTAACACATCATCTGTATGTTGCATTTTGTGTTCACCACCCAAAGTCAGATCTCTTTCCATCACCATATTTATGTCCTCTTTACTCTTTTTCTATACCGCCTTTCCTTTGGGTAGCCACTAAACTGTTGTCTGTGTCTGAGTTTTTGCTTATTTGTTGCTTTAGTTTTATATCCCACACATGAGTAAAATCATGTGGTTCTTGACTTTTTCTAATGTAGCTTAGATTCATTCATATGGTCGCAAATGGCAGTATCTCATCTTATGGCTGAGTAATATTCCATGGGAAACAGAAATCATAATGAGATACGACCTCACACCTGTTACAGCATGGCTATTACAGACAAGTAATAACAAGTGTTGGAGAGATTGTGGGGGGCGGGGGGAAGGAACCCTCATGCACGGCTGGTGGGAATGTAAACGGGTACAACCACCATGGAAAACAGTATGGAGGTTCCTCAAAAAATTAAGAGTAGAATTTGCCATATGACCAAGTACCTCTTCTGGGTATCTACCTTCCAAATTGAAAACATTTGTTTGCAAAGATATATGTATGTTGATGTTCATTTAGCATTATTCGCAGTGGCTGAGACATGGAAACAGCCAAAATGTCCTCTGATGGACAACTGGATAAAAGTGGTTCATAAACCAATGGTTTTTAAAACATAAATTGAAACTGCACTCTTATTTCTGAGGGCTCCCTAATAATACCTTTTAACCACAATCTCCAGACGTTGAAGGAACTACTTCACTGACTCTTAACTTTGACGCACTGTGTGGAATGTGGTATCCGTTTAATCACCCAAAATGTCACGTGGCAAACGTTGCGGGATGAACGGTGCCCACCTCTGTGAAGGTTTCCTCCTGCCTCCACTGCGGGACCAGAGCTCCTTGGAGTAGAGGCGGAGGGTTGAAACACCTTTCCACACGATTGGTGTGTGGTGTGTGGGTGTCATTGACTTCGGTGCCTTGAACACAATAATTGTGATCTTGGCCTGCGGTTGATGATCAGGAGTTCAGCAGCTTTGCCGGGTTCTGTCTGGTAGTTGGACCTTTAGTGAGTGTGAAATGTCGGGAGGTGACTGGCCAGTACACTTACTGTACAGAAAAATGAACGTCCATGGAGTTGGGTGTGATTTGTCAGTAAGAATCACAGAAAGGGTTTTGTATCTTTCGATTAGTTTACGTCTCACTTGGGACTTCTTCAGGCCATATCTGGAAAATCACCGCTTCTATTGTAAAGTCCTGTGATGACTAGAGTTCTCCAATATTAATTTTATGTATTGGCTAAGCCATGGAATCTGTTAAAAATAGTCTTCTTTACCTCTGCTCACAGAACTGTATTAACCCACTTCTGTAGTTTTTGGGAGAACACTTTGTCAAAATATTATTAATTTCAGCTAAGGATACTATTCGCTAATTACAGCGTTTGATTTAAGTTGGAGTGTACATGCTAATGAAAAATTTAATTCTCTTTGAATAGAATTAAATTTGCTAACTGGAGCTATCGCACATCGTAATGTCAATGAGTGAAATGACACATCACACTCCCTTCAGTGGCAACTGTAAGTTGACAACTTGCTTTAAGTCTAATAAGAATATTCCATCTTGGGTACTTGTCAGGATAACACAGCTGCCATTTACTGAGCAATAACCATGTGTCAGAGCGTTACGTAGCTGTCTTCTTTGGTTTTCGGAGATGCGTCTGTTAGCATATATGCACTCCTATAAAGAAACCTGTGCATTGTTCTCCACAAGTCAGGTATTGTCACCTCCCTTTTACGCATGAGAAAACTGAGATTTGCACAGATTAATACGCTGAAGGTCACCTGGACTCACGGGGACAACTGTGAACTGAAACAATTTTGAGTCCTCGTCCTTCAATTTCCAGATAGAATAGTATTTCATCCGTCTGACAGATCTTGTCTTAACTCGCCGTTTCTCTGTTAAAAGAAACGCCCCCCGCCCCCACCAGTCTTGAGTTGTTTGAGTGGGTGTTAAATGCAGTAAAACACTGGGCAAGTACTTGAGAGCTTCATTGCTCAACTCTATTTCTAAACAAGTTGGTGGCAGTGCAGTTCAATCTGTACAGCTCAACGGAACGATGAGGTCGTTATTTCGAAAATTACTAATCAAAGGTAGCATTAATTCTTGCTACCTTTGTAAGAAAATGTTTTCAGCAGTTACATGTAAAAGCCTAGAGACTTTTAGGATAAATCTACTGTGAAAATTGTGTATTTGACACTGGAAATATGTCATTCTTGTGTTTCCTGCCCACTTGCTCTGTAATTCACTCACCAGGAAGGCATTTATTAGCACGCTCATCTTGGGGCAGGTAGCCTTGAAAGATGTTCTGGTGAGTGTAGGGATGATGACTATATGTTGGAATAAGGAATTTTTAAAATAAGTGTGTAGACTCTTCTCAGAGTATCCTTCGCTCAAATAAAATTTGACGCAGCTGGGGAGAAGAACATGTCCTTGTAGTCAAGGAGGCCTCATTCCTTCCGGGCTTCAAAGGCTGCACAGTGAGGTGGTTCTTTTGAAGAGGCAGTTAAAGCATCTGTGGAGGGTTGGCGTCTCTTATTCTTTAAGTGTTTGTGCTGTCATGTTTTTTTATTTGGCCTTAACGTCAGTCACTCAACTGGAAGGAACTATAGCAGTCCAACCAACTGCCCTTTCGTCTACAGATAAATAAATGGAGCCTTAGTCACGGCAGGTCAGTCTGCTGAGGAGTCCTAGCGGGAAGCTGGCAGAGCAGGGGACTGGCACTCAGGGTCCTTTTATTGTTTTTATTTGTGCAGGAAACGAGTGGAAAAAAAAATCGATGAAACGTATCTGTCTCTTCATGGAATCTGCGTTCTTTTTGAGGCGAGTAGAATCAGAGGCCATGGTCATCAGAGGCCATGGAAACCTACAGGCTGGAGCACAGGGAAGCTTTTAAGCAACCATCACCGGTCGTCAGGGCGTTTGTAGCCCTCCGTAATGCTGTAGCTTACAGTTAAGATTAAGTAGTTAGACAGTTGTTAGCTGGCGCAACAGCCGGATGTTCTTGTTAGTTGTTCTAGCTTTTGAAAAATAATTTTTCAATCAGAAATATTCTTCACATGCTTTCAGTAAAATCCTTCCGCATGGGTGCTGCCGTATGGAGGTGCTCTTGCCATCCTGACCCCTCTGTGGGGTGACACTGTAAGTGTAGAGCCAGCTCTGCTCCTCCCCTCCCGACTGCCTGGAGGATGCGGGGGAAGAGGAGTTGTAGGGCTAGGTCCTGCTCAGGGATGTGGGAGGGGAGCTGTCAAGGGCACTTTTGGCTCAGGGTCCTTGAGCTTGTCTGGCTGCAATAATGGCTCCCGCCGGGTACTGGACACGTGGATGTCGCAGGCCACGGAGAGCTGGCCAGAGCAGAGGCGAAGGGACTCACCTGTGTGAGGCAACACCAGAGGAAAGGTGATGGCGGTGGCAGTTCTGCAGAGATTGTATATTCATTAGGTAAAACTATGGGCATGGTGGCATCTTGCTTGGGCCCTTTGTATGTCTGTGAAAGAACAGTGTTAAGTGTAGATATGAGGAAAATCTTTCCACAGTTGACCTACTGTATAGTCCTTTGCAGTATCAGTCAAGGTTCAGTGCCAAAAAAAAAAAAAAATGATGTAGGGAATCAGCTGCTTAGGAAATCGTCGCAAGGGCTTGGCGGGCGGGGCTCTGAGAATGACCTGCAGCGACACCACGGATCAGCCTGCCACGGGAGCTGCCACCTCTGCCACAGCCAGCAAAGTGGCAATCAGGAGGTTGTCCCGAAACCACGGCAGGAAGATGCCACTGTAGCTGTGACCGAGAAGACCGGCAGTCGTCATTGACGCCAGTGTGACCGCTTCAAGTGTGACACGTCGCATCCGGCGGCGGCTGCTGCAAGCTTCTCCTCGATGCCGTGAACCGGGGACTAGACACCGGGCTGCTGAATCTGGCACGGCTTCCGCCGCTGTCCCTCAGCACCCCCACAGCTGGAGACTAGGTGTGTGCACGTCCATGACCGTCCTTGCTGGCCGACAGCTCCAGAAAGCTCCAGACCGGGCGCGCCGCTTCGCCTCTGCCTTCCACGTGTCGTGTCCTGCACCTTAATCGTGGAATCAAATTTGCATCCTGGATACTAGCTGTAAAGGAGTCTGGAAAATGCCAGTGTTTAGTCTTCCGAGCGTGGCATTCCAGGAAGGCATCCAGTAAGGACGTGGATGCTGAGTGTCAGCCGACCCTTTCACACACACTTAGCTTCTTAACTATAATATTTTTAATACGAAACCGCCCTTTTCTTGATGACTCATTGTCATTTCCGCGGGCTTTCTCTCTTTGAAGTGAGCTGTAGTCGGCGGCGTGAATCGTGGCCAATGGATTATAACATCTGTAGTGACCTTTCGTACGAGGCTGGTCTGTGTCTGTCCCACCTGCTGTCTTGGCCGCTGAGACATCTGTGTTTTATGTCATTTGATCTCGACCTCCCTTGCGAGCCGCAGGCATCCAGTCAGTGCGGAGCGGGCACCTCAGCCAATTTGTAGGCTGGTCAGCAGCCCGAGATTTCTGTGGGTTGAAAGATGAACAGGGCCGGAAGCATCTCTCCTGGGGATCTCTACTAAGACAAAAAGGAAAGGTTTTCCAATTAGCAGTTGGAGCTTGCTTGACGCTCTGCAGTTGGCTCTACTCTTCATGAGACTGGTTAAATGTCAAGAATTTTAACAAGTCAGTGGTCCAACACAGACACGTGAAAAAAAATTCAGTCGCATAAATTATGAGGAAACAAAACATCGTCTTGACATAATTATATTAATCACTAATGATTTATCATAATTAAGAAAAATACAAAACCTTAACACTCTAATAATTGTATATGTTTTCAGCTTTATCGAGTGCATTATTGGCAACATCGTAATATATTTTAAAGTGGTACAACTTGATATGATTTATGTATTAACATTGTGAAAAGAGTCCCATAATTAAGTTAATATTCCATTCACCTCACAAATTTACCTTTTTTTTGGGGGGGGGTCAGAACACTTATGTTTTACTCTTAGCAAATTTCATTTATACAGATGCAGTCATGCGTATGTTTAACAGATGGGATAGGTGCTGAGAAAGGTGTCATTAGGCGATTTTCTGTGTGTTGTGCGGACATCGTCGAGTGCATTTGCACAAACCTAGCTGGCCAGGCCCCTGCACGCCTGGGCTGTGTGGGCCAGCCCCCAGCTCCGAGGCCACATGCCTGTGCAGCGCGTTACTATGCTGAACACAGCAGGCAACCGTAACAAGGTGGTATTTGTATCTCAACACATCTGAACGTAGAAAAGGGTCCGTACGACGATGAAAATGGTGCACCTGTCCGGCACCTGTGGGACCGAGGTTGCCATGGGGGAGTTGGTGAGCAAGTGGTGAGTGACGGTGAAGGTGAAGGTCAGTTACGGCAGATGCCATCAACACCCTCCCACAAGCCCTGCCCCTGCTGCCTCCCCGCTGGGTCAGAAACAGAACGTTGGAGCTGTCGGTGCTGCTCCCTGAACAGGGATGGGCTGGGCTGGTTGGAAATACCATCTGGCTGGGTGAGGCGCGGCCCACCAGAACGGTGACCGTCAGGAGGGCGAAGGGGCCCAAGGGTCAGTGGAATGAGGACTCAGTAGCACTGGGGCGACAGGCCCCTCTGTGCTGAAACGGGTCAGTGGCTGACTGACTGGGATGTAATCTGCGCACTCAAATGTCTATCCATCTATCTACCTACTTAACATTGGTTTATAACATGTAAGTTGCAAGTGTGCAGTATGATAATTCAGCATCTGAATAGATTGCATTGCACTCACCCCCAAAAGTCTAGTTTCCACCGTACCGTGGACCCCTTTACCCATTTCCCCCTCCCTCCACCCGCCTTTCCCTCCGGTAACCACCAGTCTGTTATCTGCCTCCATGAGTTTTTGTTTGCCCATTTGTCTCGTTTTATATTCCACATATGAGTGAAATCATGTCGTATTTCATTTTCTGACTTATTTCACTTAGTATAATACCCTCTAGGCTCATCCATGTTGTCACCAGTGGCAGGGTGTCACCGTTTGTAGGGTTGAGGCGTCATCCAATGTACATGTGGATGGTTGTGCTTTTGATTGGCATGCCTCAGACAAGCAGTGATGTCGAACAGCTTTGGGAACATGTCTATTCAGATCTTCTGCCCATTTTTAATGGTTTTGTTTTGTTTTGTTTTTATTATTGAGATGTATGCATTCTTTCTATATTTTGGACATATGTACCACATCATCTTTATCCTTCTGTCGTGGGCACATAGATTGTTTCCACATCTTGGCTATTGTAAATAACGCTGCAGTGAACACAGGGGTACCTGTACCTTTTTGAATTCGTGTTTTCTTATTCTTCAGACAAATACCCGAAATGGAATGGCTGGGTCATATGGTCGTTCCATTGAAAGTTTTTTGAGGCCCCTCATACTTTCGCATCATGGCTGCACCAATTTGCCATCCCACCCACAGGGTACAAGGGGTCCCTTTTGTCTGTGTCCTTTCTAACGCTTGTTGTTTCTTGTCTTTTTGATGATGTCACATCTGGTGGAATGGCTGTCTCATTGTGGCTTTGGTTCACATTCCCCAAATGAGCAGTGATGTCGAACATCTTTTATGTGGCTCTTGGCCGTCTGTGTGTCCTCTTTGGAAAAATGTCTGTTCAGATCCTCTGCCCATTTTTATAATCAGGTTTTTGGTTTTTGTCGTTAAGATGTATGAGTTCTTCATTTATTTTGGCTCTTAACCTCTTCTTGGATGTATGATGTGCAAGTGTCTTTTCCCATCAGGTAGGTCACCTTTTTGTTTTTGGTGGTGGTTTCTTTTGCTCTGTGCACTCAAAATTGAGGTGCCCCGGGTGAGAGAGAATCTATTGCCAAGTCCTACAGATATTGATCCTGCCAGAGGAAAAAAAAAAAAATTACTCCTGAACCATAAATCCTTCATTTCTTACAGGAAAGTCAGCTCCATTATAATTTTTTTCTTTCTTCATATAATCGTGATGGCTAACTATTACAGCTCCATGATAACCTTGTGGGGACCCCCACTGTATGTGCAGTCCACACTTGGCTGAAATGTCGTCACGTGGCTCATGACCATTGTGTTATCAGCTGTAGTCACTGTGTTAGACGTTAGATCCTCAGGCCTTATTTATAACAAAGTTCATACTCTTTTTCCCAACCTCTCCCCCCCCCACCATTCTGCTCTGTTTCTGTGAGTCACCTTCTTGTCATTTCCTATTTCACTACATTTTACTGCCCTCTGTGGTCTTGAGTCCCAGTGGACGTGGACTGTAGGAATACTGCATACCAGGCTGCTACTGCGTTTCTCTTCCCGGCTGTGTTCTCACTGCCGCACGGGCATGGCGGGAGGTGTTGTCATTTTCCAAACACACCGCTGGTTGTGGGGGTTGGGAGCAAGAGTCGAGGCTGGAGAGGCCACGCCACACCGGTACAAAGTGAAAGTTATGGGAGAAGACCCGTGAGTGAGCAGAAGTGGCGCATGATGTCAGGCTCGGTGGCGGTGGCAGTGGCAGGGCATGGAGGGGTGGGCCACGGACCCTTCTTCCCAAGGTCCAGGATCATTCTGGAATCATCCTCCAGCTCTAGTCTCCCAGAGATTCAGCCTCATGTCATTCCCCGTTCTTGTAATGACTTGAAATCATGAGTTTCTGTGTGTTTCAAACCTTAATAGAACGCCTTGGAATTTTGTCTGATTTACTTCGTGTGCCTTTTTATCAGGAGGCGGCGATGGTACCTTAACGGTTTGGGTTCAGATTCTCTGGTAAAGACAGTTAAGCTGGTAAAGAAGGGAGGGAGAAGTGTGGCATGTGAGACTCCTCAGAGGAGGCATCTGTAACTTACAGTTTAGGGCTCACACCCCTCCCTCCAGTTCATTTGACATTAGAATGAGGTCGAGATCTCTATTAAGGGATGATTATTATAAACGTATGTTTGTATACATACACACACGTGGTTTTTACTCTGTGGCATGTTTCACGCATCAACATTGCACAGAATATGTAGCTGCGGGTGTGCAGAGCGGGCCGGCCGCTGTGTAAGTGCCCTGAGCCTCGGGCTGGAAGCCGGGGGCACAGCTGATACCTTTTCTCTTTACGCGTTTGTCGCTGCCGCCTTTGCCTCCGGGACTGCCCAGGCGCAGCCTGGATCTGCGCTGTCTGTAGCCCACAGCCCCAGAGGCCTGTGATCCGCTGCTCGCTCTCTGCTCACGTCTCTGGTTTGGTTTTCTCTTGATGCTGATTGCTTCTCCCACACGTCTCTGCTTTCCAAAGAAAAAGCCGACCTTGTCTAGATCCTGCCAGCCACCCACGGTGTCCCTTTCCTTCTCCTCCCATTCCCCCCCACCGCCCGGGGATTGTCCAGTCTCGGGGGTGGGGTGGGGTAAACCTCGGGGTGTTCTAGTTCATGTTGTTTGCCCTTGCTTACAGATTCAGGAACAGCTCCTGGAGCGTGTGTGTATATATTTCTTCTATTTCTGGACTTGGAAATATTCCAGAAGCCTGGTTTCTAGATAGATAATACATTACTGTTTATTTGATATCTTTGTTTTTAGAGAGTCAAGCTGGCCTGCACTTAGTAAACCAAACTTTTTAAAAGGAATTTGTTTTAAAAAGGATGGAAAATGGATCTTTGAAAGGCCAATAGATGATCTCTGAGAATAACTTCTTACTAAATGAAAGAATAAAAATTTGTCTAATTGGGGCCTGTTAATCCACTGTCAGTATTATAATGCATATGAGAATTTCATCGGCACTTTTAATGTGTTAAGGAACCTCTTATAAATCGAAAATATTTTGTCATCACCAAAAATACTAAATGGGAATATGTATCATTTTTCTCATTGCCTGCAGTTTGCAAACTTTTCACCTCCTGAGATGCTGTTTTTCTCCATCACCAGTGCTGATGGTAATTAAACATCTCTGCAGACATTATTAAAGGCTCACAGCTCTTCTGTGGTCATTTTCGGAAACTGAGGACCTGACTAGTTCAGGGGATATGACCAGAATTTCTTTGTGCTTATGTGGAGCCCCCTCTCTTTAAGCAGTGGTACAACCTCAATGAGCTATTCTAAGTTTTCTGCTCGAAAATAATCACTGGGATGGAAAAGCACAGCATAGGGAATGTGGTCAATAATAATATAACAGCGATTAATGCTAGGCGGGTCCTAGACTTATGGGGAGGATTGCTTTGTGAGCTATATAAATATCTAACCACTATGCTATAAACCTGAAACTAATATGATTTTGAATGTCAACTGTAATTGAAAAATATTTTAAAAAATAATAAGTGTATTGCTTGAAATGATCACTCCTGAGAGGACATCCGTGCTCAGCATAGTCCACACGTACCACTTGGCTCGGTCCCCTTCTTGCCCAGAGTTTTTACCTCAGGTTGTCGTGAGGATCTTTTCACTAGGGGGAACGAGAGTACCTCTGTTTGTCTGTTTGTAATAATGTAACTAAAGAGAAACACAGGGTTTAATACATGTAATTTTACTTTATCCCTGTTTAGGATCCATTGTCTTTATGTTAATAGACATAATGGTAGACAGAGGTGAAATTACAACCTCCAACCCATCTTTCAGCCAAATAAACCTAAGTAGATTTTTAGTGAAGTTTAATGAAATTTCACATAAAACTCTGGCAAAGCACAGTTTAGTTGTGTGACTTAAAATGCAGGTTTGTAATAAGACCAGTCTGTTCTGCCGCTTGTCAGCTGCGTAACCTCGGACAAATTAGTCTTGCTAAGCTGCAGAGTCCTCATCTATAAAGTGAATATAATACTCCATGTCTCATAGGATTGCTAAAATAGTGTTGCAATTAAGTGGAGTGTTTTTCTCTACTGCTTTAAAAAAGGCAGAAAAACATACTTGTTTGTAACAGGTTTAGAATACTTACTATTTTAGATCACTGGCCTAATTATATTTCTCGTAATTATAAAGCTGTTATTTAAACCATAGGGACAACACAGTCCTAGAGAACTGGACCAGAAATGAATATGGCCCTTCATATTAAATCTCCAACTTCAGAACTAGCCTCGTGTCTGCCTTAAAGATCAATAGTAAAGTGACTAGTTGAAAAGTTTCTACTGCCAGGTAACAATGCAGCGTATATCTAGGTGTATGTTATGGGTCGAATTGAATGCCCCCGAGAGATACGTTCAAGTTCTAACCCCCAGCACCGCAGTTTAGCAAGTGTCATTGCAGACTTAGTTAAGGTGGAGTCCTCCTGAGTAGGGTGGGCTCTTAGGAGACGGGCGGCAGGAGCCTGAGCAGAGAATGTCATGCGATGACAAGGGAATTGAAGTGCAGTGGGTACCAGCCAAGGATCCATGGCCACCACCGGAAGCTAGTAGACAGAGCAGTCTACCCAGAGTCTCAGGGGGATGGTGGAGCTGGTGACACCTTGGTTTTAGACTTCTAGCTTTCAGAACTGAGAATAAATTTATGTTGTTTTAAGCCACTTAGTTTGTGATACGTTGTTACAGCCACCTTAGGAAACTATTACATATTTTATAACAATATATTCATGTTGTTGTTAAGAAACATCTTAGGACATTAAATGACCACCTTTATAACAATTAAATTGTAGATTAATATTCTATGGGAAGGCAAAGATCTTTTATTCTTTCAGCAATTAATATGATAGGTAACAAAAGCTTATGACTGTATAAATCTAAGGCTCAAATGCTACAATATTATAGAGTAGGTGATAAGTCTTTTAACTTAATATTTGCCTATTTTAACTTGACTTTTTTTGAGGTAGCAACATTGGTCAATAACATAAATTTCAGGTTTACAACATTGTAATTAATATCTGTATATTCTATTGCACGCTCTCCACCAAAAGATAAGTCTCTTTCTTATAACGGTTTCCCTGCCCGTGCCCTCCACCCAACACCATTCCAGTGTGACTTGTGCCTTTAAGTGGACCTTTTAGGGCTCTGTGACCTCAGGTTGAAAAGGTGGATGAATTAAGGTAGTAGGTTTGTCATTCTTTAACCACAGGCCTTTAAAAATTATCTTTTAAATTCTCGTTACATATTCTAAGAAAGATACCTGATATATAGACATCATACTTTCAGTGCGAAATGAGCAGGTGAGAAGTAAACCTATTAATGCTTCAGCTAAGGTGGGAAAGAATAGGAGACCCACTTAAACAACTCGATTTTAAATTATTTTGGTTATTTTTTTAAACGAGAAAGAGGAATTTCAAAAAATCACAAATTAATGAGATCTTTAAGATGCAGTGTTTGTAATGCTTCCTGGTTTTATTCTTTCCAAATAATTTCTGGAATTTAAGCAAAAAAAAAAATACTACATTGTAAGTCTGCACTACTCAATATACATTTTTGAGGGCAAATGAAACAGTAGTACAGTGAAATATAAGAGCATAATATTCCATTTATTGATGATCTGTAAGTGCTTGATAACGTTCTCTTGGGGATTTAGCAATAAGTGGCAGACAAGATCTCTTACGGAGTTAACATAAGATAGAAAATACACAAGAAAACGTAAACTAATGCCATGATGATAATGGTAGCACAGACTTAAATGGCCTTTATTATGGTCCAGCCATTACTCTTAAGTATTCTCCTTCATATTTAATCTCACAATGACCCCGTGAAGTAGCATCGTCTCTATTTTACGTATGGGAAAGCCAGGACACAGAAAAGCTGAGTAACTCACTCAATGTCACACAATAGGAGTGTACGGGGCCAGAACCCTGAATCCAGGCAGTGTGACTACAGAGTCTGTGCTCATAAGCAACATACTCTACTGCTTTAAGGAGAGATCAGGATAATGAGATAACGTCTTGTTTAGGTTGGGTATTCAGGGAGGGCCTCCCGGGGGAAGGGACCTGTACGCCGCAAGTTGAATGACTAGACGATAGTCTGGCACGTGAAAATTTTGAGGGAAAAAATATCCCAGCCAAAGGGAATTTGGAGTCTAAAGGCCTTAATGTAAGACTTCGCTGTGTTATGGGAATAGAGGCCAGTGTGGCTGGCACCTAGGAAATTAGAGGGTGTGAGTGATGGAGGTGAGGTCAAAGAAGCAGACCGGGGCCAGTGGGGGATCTCGAAGCCGCAGTCAGGGGCCTGGGTTTTCTTTATTCTTCGTGCCACTGGGAATCGTAAACTTGGAGGATGGTTGTCTCGTGTACATTTCAAAAAAAAAAAAAAAAAAAGTCATTATTTATGATTTGGGAGGGGGTGGGAGTGGGAAAGGGAGACCTTTTAGTTCAGGTGAAAGATAATAATGGCTTGGACTGGTATAGAGTCATGGCAGTGAAATGAAATGGATGGATTTGAGATGTGTTTTGAAAGAAGAATTTACAGGACTTGCTGATTGATTGCAGGTGAGGGAAGAAGAGAAATAACTTCTAGGGTTTTTTTTTTTTGGTGGTGATGGTTTTTGCTTTGAGCAACTGGGTGACTCCTGGTACCATTTGCAGAAAAAAGAAAGATAGGGTTTACGAGGACTGATCAGCTTTTCTCTGTGGTAGGTATATCTACCACCTAGATTGTTTTATTTTTTACTTTCTTATATATTAATCCGTCTCTCTATCCATCCATCAGTCTGTCCTTTTTTTAATGCATTTCAAAGTCAATTGCAGTCATCAGAACAGTTCCTCAAGGAAGTCTTTTAATGTCCATTTTTTCTCATTTTTCAGATGAGAAAACTGAGGCTTAGAGAAAAGTGATATACTCAAGGTCGCATAGATAATTTTTAATGGACCTAGTATTAACATGGAGGTTATCATTAGTCTAGGATCCTAACTCGATTCTATTTTAAGTTAAAAATAGAAGTGAATTTTGGAAACTGGACAGGTTTTGGTGCCAACAGGTTTATGTGCTAAAAATTTCTTGGACCCAAATTTTAAAGACAAAATGCAAAGGATGTAGTACTACCCTTGCACTTGATTGGATTACAAAGTCAGTTTAGCGCTTGGACTGGTAAAGTACAGTATAATGTAGATTGAGAACATTTTCACATGTTCGGTCCAGGAATGTAGCTTGGGATTTGTCCAGGCATTAATCCTCTTGTTGGCGAGGCCTTTTGCAATTAATTAGCAAATGTTCCTTGCAAGCCTACTATGCACTAATCCTGTGCCAGGCAGAGGTACAAAAGGGAATGATTCATTTCCTTTCCTTCAAGGAATTTTAGACTTTGACTTTTGTTTGTTTTCTAAAATCTCTTTCCATCTTTTGTTCTATGTTTAAAAATGTAATAAAAGCTGAAGTTCAAAAAGGTAGAGAAGCTTGTTCAATCAAGGTTAAAAAAATAACAAAACCCACTTCAGCCTCTGTATAAAATTAACATGCATATAATTTTATGGACAGAGGCTGCAGATTTTCATTTGCTCTGTGTGAGCACCTTATTTTCTAAGGCATGAAAATGTCATTTTAGTTTCTATCTGATGGAATTAACTAGTCAGGTCATTAGTTAAGTCATTATCAACCTTAGAAGTTAATAAGTTGGTACAGAAATATGAGACATGTTTGTCTTTATAAGTCAAACTAATTGTTTTATATTATTTTTATGTTTTCTTGTACAATAAATCATTTCACTGTTGATTTCTGATCATTTGGATTTTAAGGAAATTAACCCACCAGAGCATAATGTTCTTTCCTCTCTGTTCTAACATTTAATATCCTCCAGCAACTCTCTCAACTCTTTCCAAACTCATTTCTCATTATTACCCAAATGGATGCTCCATTATAGCCAAACCAAAATCTTTGTCATACTCCTTCAAAATCCAGTCCTAAACTTATTTCCTTCAGAGATTTTTCTAGTATCAGTCTATTATAATTTTTTACTTCTATCTTTTGCAACCCTGGGGTATTCTAATAGTTCTGTACTTTGCCATTATACATTATTAATTTTATAGCTCTTAGCCCAGTAAAGTAGACACCGCTCAGCAGGATGTGGTGATAGGGTCGCTCTATTACCAATGCTGAGAAAAATGTTCGAGTTTACATTAATATACTTTTTAGACTGGAAGGCAAGTCTACTTTTGTCTGAAGAAGGGTTTTACCTTGGTGGAAGGTTCAAGAAGAACACGGTGTAATCTCTTCCAGATTTGACAAGGACAGAGAGACATGAGTGGAATTTAATTCCTTGTCAGTAAGAATTAGAGAAGTGTGTGTGTGTGTGTGTGTGTGTGTGTGTGTGTGTGTGTGTGTGTGTGCCAACATTGGTGACTGTTGAAATTTTTTGGAATATATGTTTCAAGTAGGAGTTGACTTTTTAAAACCTTGTCTTTTGAAAAACAAAACAAACACAAAGTGACTTAACCCAGTTGAATTAAGCCAACCTGTGTGTCCTTGTTTTAACTTAAGGTTTAGAAACAAAGCCTTAGTAAGGGAGAGAGAAGTGATGGTTCTTTATGGAGTTCCCCGTAAACTGAACAGGTACATAGATTTATAAAGTATACAATTACCGTGTATTAATTTCTTCTTAGGCATCTTTGATTTATCTCTGTGATGAAACATTCCTGAAATTTTTATACTTAACAGGAATGCTGGCTAGTTTGGTCATAGTCAGTACCAGTTTGGTCAAAACCAGGTAGGATGTCTGGGATAAGACTTAAATGACCCCATCGTTGGCCATAGGGAGAGGTGGGCTGGGGGCTAGACATAGGTGAGATTCTGAAGTGGAGTTAGCGTTTCCCCCCTTCCCCCTCCACCCTCTTCCTGGTCTCGTTTTTACTTCTTGGTTGTGTTTTCCTGTATAGACCTTTCCCTGGCTGTCTGGTCTCAGCACCCAATCCCTGATTGGCCCTCCCTACCACTTGCCATTTCTCTTTGTATAAAAGGTCAGCCTCAGGAAAATCATCTGGTTAACCCATTTTATGTGCAGTTACAGCAGACTGAGGTGAGGAATGGTCACTGCTAAGCCCACTCAGGGGCATTGCCCCCTTAACCTCCTATATGACTCAGAAGAACAGCATTTCGAGCAATGTTGTAAGAACATTTCCTCAATCGCGTCATCAGCCCGAGTCTGCCTGATTTAACCGGCTGGGAAGTGTAAGGAAGGTTTCTGGGGTTCCCGGCCGCCTCTTTTATCATCACATTTCTTCAGGCACTTCCACGTTTCTTGCCTGAGATGGATTACGCTTTCCCATCTGCCTTCTTACCAGATTGCTTTCTGTAACAGTATTTTGTCATTCAAGAGAAATTAATAGAGTGCCCTGTGTTTGGAGATTCTTTGTAAGGACTGAAATGTAAGTCAGCTTCATTTTTCCTGAGTGACATTCCTTTTGTGGGGTTGGCAAACCTCTCCTTGTATTACAGAGCCTGGATTTTGGTTATTAGTCCTAAATTTGAATCCCAGCCCCGCCACAATTCTGTATTCAAAAGTTCTATAGAGTATAAAGATTCAGGGCAAAAAAAATTTACTACTAATCATTTACCACCCAGAAGCAATCATCATAATTACTTTTTCTTTGACAATTTTAAATTATTTTGACTACAACATTCTTAGACATGGGATTACTTGGCCAAAAAATAAGAATGTTTTGGTGAATCTTAATAACTGTTACATTCTACCTTTCTGGTTCTGGAGCCAATACTTTTCATCATACTATATTAGCTCAGCATCTTTAGATTTTTATTTTCCTTTTTAGGCAAATGGCAGACCTTTTAGCCAAAACCAGATTCTTCTCTCTTTTGGTTCCCATTATTTTGGACTAAACTGTACAGGAAAACCCCAGTCCTCTCCTCAGCAGTAACTGTGATGCTGATAAACAGTCTCGATTCATCAGGATGCCAGCCCTGCCTAGGCCATTCAATGGCTCCGTGAGGATGCCTAGTACCATTGGGGATAGGTTGTATTCTGTCTTCTGCACCTAAAATTTTGGCGTGGGTGGCTGCTTGGTTAACACGAGATATAGTCCTTTTATTTTCTTTGCAAACAACTCCTCTGATTTTCATCTCTGGGATTTAACTCCTCACTTCCCAGTTTCTGCCCTCCTTTAGATAGTCGGATGTGGCGTAAAAGCAGAAGTAATCTTAGATATATAACCAAGTTGCTAATATTGCCCTTTAAAAAAATTGACTCAGTCTTCAATTGCAAGTCAGTACATTAAAAACCATCAACCTGGGGTAAGCTACCGATAAGTTGCCAAAGTGTTTAAAAACAGAAACTTGACAAATCTAAAACCCTACTATGTAACTATTCTTGGGGCCTTAATCTCCTCTTAGTTGAGAGGCAGTGTTTCGATATTAAAGCTGAGCTGTTGGGATGCGTTGACCCTAATCTAATGGGGAAAGCAGCAGGTTTTGATACGTACACAACCTCCATCTTCGTGTCCACAAAATGCTTTATTTTTAAATTATTGTTTTTAAACCTCGTGTTTTCATAACTAGTTCTGATAGTATAATTAGACATCACCTCTATTGTATCTTTTGTCAGAAGGCTGATTTGTAAATAAAGGCCGGTTTTCCTGTGTCTCCTGGTACATTCGTGAATTACTGCCGCTCTTTATTTCCTACATAATCTCTTCTGCCCTCAAACAAATATCTGAAAGTGATGTTTTAAGTCACAATGATTCCTGAAAAAACTGAGGAATTAAATGAGCTATAAATGTCATTGGAAATTAAACAAAATTAGCCTCTTTGGAGAGAACCGATTTATTCTTTGGTTGCTGCTTTGAATCTTGAGCAAAATTTATTTTTGGAGAATTAAATTGAATTTTCTATTTATATAAAAATAAAAATATATTATTAGTTAATAGTAATAAAACAGTTCTATGAATGAAGTTATTTCAGCCCAAGTTAATGTGTTACTAAAGCAGATTTAAATAAAGGAAATGATGCTTATGTGTAAGACAGTGCTAGATGCTATAAGATAAGAGTTTCATAACTTCTAATACTAACTCTAATCATTCTATGAAATTTGGTATATCAATTTTTTGAGATGACATAATTATAACAAGTGTCACCTCCTGTATTATAAGTGTCATACTTCTGTAAAGGTGTTACTAGACCAAATAATGACAATCTGAAACAAATCTCTGCATTTTCAGAGTAGAGCAATTTTGAATCCCAGACTGTCTTCCCTTCTTCCTGGTAGCTTTCTTCTAAATTACATTTAGAAGAAAAATGGCTTACCAAAGTAAGCAATTATAATTCAAGTAACCTTTCTGCCAAAAGTTCGTTTAAATGTAAAGGAATTTGGGTGTTTTTTGGATTATCTAGGCCATTGCTCTCCAGAAATTACTCAGATTCTGTGTGGATGAATTTTATAACCACCCAGTTCCCCCAGCACACACCCCAGGTACCCGATGGGACACCTAACGGTGTCTGACGGGTATTTGGGGAGGTTCCGGTATACCAGCAGTAGTTGAGCATGAGTGGTCTCTCCCTGTTCCCTGCCTCTATCCAAATCCGGTCACAATGGCTGCGATCGGCTTTGCCTCTTTTCTGTTGCACCCTACTTTCCAGCCCCAGAATGATTTTCCTTGAACATCGCTTTTGTTATGTTATTCCTCTGTTAAAAAAGAAACCATGATTTCTCTCATTGCCTACGAAAATCCTCAGTTTAGCAACTAAGTCTTAAAAGTGTGAACCCAGCCTCCTGTCCAGCCTCACTTCCCGTTATTTCCTCCCATACCACTGAAATCTGTCTCTTCCTCACTCCAGAATGTGCTTGTGTACTTCAAGTTTTAAAACTCTTAGTATGTTGTTTCCTTGCCTCATGTCCCCATATCTTTTCTTTCTGTGATGTTTAAGCCAGCTCATTTTATACTGTCTAGATAAAGTTGTAGATATAGGATTAGGTCAGATTATGGAGGATTTGGAAGCTATTCAGAGATGTTTGCATTTATCTTAAAGTCAATGAGAATAGCAAAATGCTTTTGAGCTGATGTTTATATAATTAATAAAAGAATATATGATTAATCTGCCACTGGTGTGTAGGACAAGTTAGAGGGGACGAAATTAGTATGGAAGCCTTTAAAGGAAGAATATTATTTCCCAGGATAGGTAGAACTGATGCTGGGAAGAGATACCAGAAAGATACCAGGTCTCAAAGGTATCAAATCTTGAGATATGTAAGTGAGAGTATGAAGGAGAACTGAGTTAAGGAGAAATATGATTTAGATTTCAAATTTGTCAAAATGATGATAGGATGTGAATGGGGACCTCAGGTTATATCCTGAGCCTGAGCCTTAAGACTTGTTTCTTGAATTCTGGATGAAATGGTAGAAGTTTCCATTCAAAATAAAAGACGAATATCTTTATTAAAGGAAATATATGCATTTTTAGCATATGTGTACAATACTATAAAAGTATATTTACTTTGTTTCTAATATAACATTACCTTGAATAGTTGCCATTGAATTAGCAATTAATGTCATTGATCTTTTCTATGTTAGCTCTTCTAAGATATAATTTACATACAATAAAAACTCTTTTAGGTATACACTTGTGTTGGTTTTGATGAATGTTTAGTCATATAATCACTATCACATCAATTCAGAGTATTCCATCACCCATAAGATTTCTCTAGTGCCCCTTTGGAGATTGTTGAGTTTTGAGAATACAGTTTCACTTCGTATATGTTCATCAAAATAAAATTTGAGATGTCAACCAATCATATCATAGAAGTAATTTTTGGAGGTCTTAAATTGGGACACATTTACTGATTTCTGGTAGGTTTTTGAATCCCTTATATTTCACAGAGTAATTTCAGAAAGAGCTTGATGTTGATGTGTTGTTTCACTTTTCTACTTCTTGCTCCACTCCTTTTCCCATTCGATTTTTTCCTAAATCAACTCCGGTCCCGATCTCAGTTTGGGGCTGCATTCTTGTGTGCTTGCCTTTTCTCATCCTAGCGTTATCACACTGTTACTACTGACAGGTACTTCTCTGTGTGCTGTTAGCTTAACGCCTTAAATCTTAAAGGTAGTTCATTGTCATGACATTATTTAACCCTGCCACCTAGTTCAGTGACTGGCATAGTAGGTAGTCAGTAAATAATTTCTGAGTGAGTTTTCATTTTATCCCGAGGTCTGCGACTTAAATACTTTAGAATAATATTAATAGCTCTAATCCCACCTGCATGAAAAAGAGAAAAAACGAATGCACCAATTTTGTCAATTCTCTGTAATAGTTTTTTTATATTCCCATCTGTTTCTTATCTTACAATCTTGTCTGGGCTTTTCCCACTTCAGATCTGGAGTCTCTGTTTCAATATTTTGCTTTTCTCTTTTATCTGGCGAACAACTGTCAGGTCTGTTTTACAAAAGTCATTCTGTTATCCAGAACCCTCATGGTACCCTGTTGTTTACCAGAGAATATATAAACTCATTTGCTAGCATTCAAGACCTTTATTTACAATTCATTTGAAAAGCGTGCGTGTCTGATCGATGGAATGCAGTGTGATGGGGATCGGTAGGCTCTGTCATTTGTCCCCAATACTTTTTCGTGCCATCTTTTTCAGTTCCCTGTGTGAAATTCCTCAGAATGTCTCACTGGTTTGCTTGCTGTTTTTCGACGTGTCTTTCCCTTCTTGGCTTTGCTTCTGCTCTTTCACTAGTTTGGTATGTTCTTCCCCCCATGTCTCCGAGCCCTACGCAAGCCAACTTCTTTGTCTCTTCCAGTAGAGCACTCTTCGTTGGAATTTCATGGCTCTTTGCTGCTCATTTGTTATATCGCCTTGTTATTGCCTTTTCATTTTACTTTATAAACGTTGCCACATTTCTTGCCCAAGATTGAAAGCAAGTTGACCTCGGGACCATGTCTTGTACATACTCGGGTTTCCTACTGTTTTTATAGAGCCTGCAGTGGTCTTCAGGAAATATAGTTGATTCGAGTAAGTAGAGCTATTTGCCCTTATGCGTAGACACTCAATGAGAAAGTATTATAGTGAAGCTTCATATCTAACAAAACTCTGAAGTATAATGAGCAGTGCCCTCGACTTGAGCATTCATGAATAGAGTGTGTCGGAAAACCTTTAAGATTGTAAAGTGAATTATACTGTAAGCACAATGTTTATTACAGTGTATTTGTCAAATACTTTTTTTTTCCTGCATTATTTTTTCTGGAAGAAATTCATGTTGGCAGAAAAGCTATTATAACCGTTTAAATTTCAAAAAAAAAATGTTTGGCTTAACCAATGCTGTACTTTTGTTTAATTGATTTTTAATAAATTCTACAATTTGCGTGATAATTAAAAATATGAGTTGTGGTGCCAGTATTAGGACACATTAGTCATATATATAATACAGTTAACTTTTATCTTCAATTTCCACAGTGGTTCTGTTATCAAGAAGTCATATGACTGAGTCTCAATTGAGAAGTCATCTAATCTACCTTCTGTACCCTTAAATCCTTACAGATGGAGAGGAACTTGAGGAGTCTAAAGGTTAAATTATATTATTACTCAGTTCAGGAGGGGAGCAGGGGAGGCCTTTTAGAATATCAGAACTGTTGGGAGTTCTGAAAGTTGTTTCATTTCAACTGAATACTTACTTAGCTGTGACTCTGCTTGTTAGGGGGCCAAATGGATGGGGCCTCAGACATCGTTGCTGGAGAGAAAGTCTAAATCTGTTTGGGCCAGGAGAGTAGGGTACAGGATAGGAAGGGAACACAAAAGAAAGATTAGAAAAAGAAAGATTGGGAATTTTCTAAGGGGTGAGACTTGGAACTCTGTCATTTGAAGAGTGGTTTGAAGAAATCTTTCAGGTTGGAAAGAGAAAGGCTGTATTTGTTTCCTATTTCTGCTGTAACAAATCGCCACAATTCATTAACGAAAAAGAACACAGATGTCTCATCGTACAGTCTGGAAGTCAGAAGTCCACGTGCAAGGCTGCGTTTCTTTCGGAGGCTCTAGGGAAGACTGGACTGCTTGCTTTTCTCAGCATCCGGAGGCTGCCTGCATTCCTG
Source organism: Eonycteris spelaea (assembly GCA_003508835.1). NCBI lineage: Eukaryota > Metazoa > Chordata > Mammalia > Chiroptera > Pteropodidae > Eonycteris > Eonycteris spelaea. The sequence continues at coordinate 6,199,593 of PUFA01000065.1, forward strand.
GGCTCATGGCCCTTCCCCACCTTCAGAGTGTGTCACTCCAGCCTCAGCTTCCATTGCCACATCCCTCTCACTCTGACCCTTCTACTCCTTTCTCTCTTATAAGGCTCTTGCGACTGCACCGAGCTCAGCAGGACAATCCAGGCTTGTCTCTCCATCTGCAGATCCTTAATTTAATCACATCTGCAAAGTTCCACTCGCTATGTCAGATAATATTCTCATCGGTTCTGGGATAAGGACGTGGACATCTTTAGGGGGGCCATGATTCAGCCTACCACAACCATTATGGGAGACTTGATAACTATCTTCAACTATTTGAAGGGCTGACATGTGAGGGGAGAAGAAAGATTAGGCTTTTTTCTGTGTGGTCCCAAGGGATAGAATTAGAACTTGTGGGTGGAAATGACAGAGACAGATTTGTACCCAGAGTAAGAGAACTTTCTAACAGTCAGAGCCGTGGGGATGGGTGGGCAGCCTCAGGAAGCAGCTTGGCCCAGACGCTGGCTGTGTTGAGCAGAGGATGAAAGGCCCCTTACTGGAATTGTTGCAGAAGGAATCTGAGCATTGGCTGGATCTAGACGATCCTTGGACCCTTGCTAGCCCTGAGACTCGAGGCACAGCCCAGTGCTGTCAGCATTTGGATATGAAGCATGGCCCCTGCCCTACAGAGTTCAGCTTTTACTTCATTAGTCCCTTGACTGCTTTATTGTCATCCTTCCCACACTGCAGCAAGCATAAAGGCGATAGATTTAGGAACTCCCTGCTAATTCTATTTGGCAAACATTTTTGTGGATTGAATGTTTTTTGACTTTTTTGAGTAGCTCCAATTCTTTCTTTCAGGTGAAAAAATATCAGACTTTTAAAAAACAGAATTGATGGCATTCTTCAAAAGCTGTATGACAAGGTGTTAGAATGTTTAATCCTGCAGTTTTCCAAATAGATACATTTTTTTTTTTTTTTGGAATTCAATGGGCTGATGTGAAGACTTTAGGTGAGGAACGTAGTAAGGTAGTTTCATCATGTTGAAGATTTTATGATTTCCGTGGGAAGATCTTGTCTCTCTGAGTAGTTCACTTTCGGGTATGCCCAAAAAGCTACACCGCGGCTCAGGGGTCTAAGTCAAAGTCTGTCCCTACTCTGGGGGAGGCTTTTATGTCGTCGGTGAAGACTGCATTGGGAAGACATAAAAAAGTTTGGGCACTTTTAGCCATCTCATAAGGTCTTGTGTGCCAAATTCATTTTCTTCGTACATTTTTGATGAGTTTTATAGATGAATTTTTTTTTTTTTTTGAGATGCTACTGCATTTGCTTTGAGAAGTATTTTTGATGGAATTGCGCTCAGTGGAGCCTGCTTTCCAGCCCGTCTGGCACCGTGTCGCATCGTGGCATTTACTGTTTGTCCTGAAGCTGTTGTGCCTCATGTTTGCTCACTAACAATTTGCGACGTGACTAACGAGACACAAAAGATTCCCATGGTTGCTCTCGCTTCCTCCTTATATTCCAAACCTGCCCCAGATGTAAGTGTCCTTCGAGGAGCCTGTTAGATAAACCAAATGTTCAGTTAAAAATTCTGCGCCGTTACGTTTGCCCGTGAAAGAGGGGTGATCTCATCAGAGCGTTTGACCAGTTCGTTAAATAATACCATTGGAAAGGGCTTCGAGAAGCTGTCTGATCTCACCCTTTGGTGTAAAAAGGCAAAAACCTAAATCGCAAGAGTGAGTTGCTCATAATGCCAAATCTAAACCAAGGTTTCCTAAAAACTGGTGTTAGGGCCTTCAAGAAACCTCTGGGGCTACATGCAAAATTTCTGTGAATGTGTCATTTTTTGGGACAAGGGTCCGTGAACTTCTATTCATTTCGTGAATTATTCCCTCCCTCTTTTCTGTTTTTTACTATTATGTTTTACTATTATGTGTCAAAAGGCCCAGGCACTGGGCCTTTTAATAGAACATATAATTCTTAAACTTGGGTTTTTTATTTATCTGCAGCATGTAGGAAATAACCAACCTTTAAACAGACTGGAAACAGTATTGCTGTTTAAAAAATGGATGCCGGTAATTGTTGTAAAGTAGGACTCATAGAGTGTTCTGATTATTTTAGGAAGATCTCAAAAGTGGACAGTATCTGCATTCGGTCAACCAGGTATCAGGGGCTGTGGCTCTGTAATTACTTTTGGTCCTTTGTGCTGTATTTCTGGTCTACTCCTGTAACCGCCTTGGCTTTTTAAATTTTACCTATATTTTTGGATTTGGCTTTGCCTACTGATTGTCTGATACAGGATTTTGTGACTTGGATGCTGGACTGTGTGCTTCCTTGGAAGTCATGCTGTTTCTGGAATTTTCTCTCCTACTATTTTTTACCCTTTTTACTGTCTGTCCTTTTACTTTCAACCTATTTCTGTGGTCGAATTTAGACTAAGTTCTGAAGATAGCTTGTATTTGGGTTACCTTTTTTTTTTTTTTTAAATGCATGTTGTTGATCTCTACCTTGATTAGTATTTAGATCATTGAAATTTAAGATATTGTCTTAGTCTGCTTGGGTTGCTGTAACAAAATATAGACCGGATGACATAAACAACATTTTCTCAAAGCTCTGGAGACTGAGAAGTCTAAGATCAAGGTTGACAAGCTGGATTTCTTCTGACACCTCTTGCCTTGGCTGGCAGGCAGCCGCCATCTTGCTCTGTGATCACATGACCTCTTCTTTGTGTGGCTGGAGAGAGAATGGAGCTCTCTCTAGTGTCTCTTCTTATGAGGACACTAATCCTATTGGATCAGGGCTCTATCCGTTTGGCCTCATTTAACCTAATTTACCTCCTGAAGACCCTGTGACCAAATGTAGTCACATTGGAGGTTAGGGCTCCACTGTATGAATTTTGGAGTGGGCACAGTTCAGTCCGTGGTAGTAATTGTGTTAGAGCTAAAGTCTACCATTTTATTTATTCATATTCTGTTGTCGTCGTCGTTTTTCTTCTGGTTCTCATTCCCCTGCTTGTCTTCATGTAGGTTCCTTAAAATAATGGCGAGTTTTTTAGTGGTTCCCTCGGGTGTCTATATATCTACATTCACATATACAACACACATATATATTCACAGTTCTTCTAGCATCAACATTTTACCACTTTGAGTAATATGTGAAAAATATGTTATCATGTTACACTTTGAGAAAAGTGTGAAAACCTTACTTCTGTTTAAGTTTCTTCACCATTTCCACTTTTAAATATTAGATACCAAGGCATTTAATGTTTGTTTCATTTCTTAGATGTGATTTATGAAACGGGAAGGATAATCTATTGTAGGTACCCATATTTCTGTTCTTTTTGTTGTTCTTTCTTTCTCGATGCTCCAAGATTCCTTTATTTCTTTTTGTCATTTCCTTTCTTTTTCAAGAACTTTCGGTAGCTGTTCACTAAGGGGTATGTCTGCTAGTGACAAATTCTTTCAGCAATTCTCTGTTTGAACATGTCTTTTTCACCCTTCATTCCTGAAGGATAGTTTCTCTGGAGATAGAATTTGTGGTTGACAATTCTGTTCTTTTAGTGCTGGAAAAATGATGTGTTACTTACTTTTGGCTTCCATGGTGTTTAGATGAAAAATCCACTGTCGTTCAAATTGGTGTTCCTCTGTGGATAATGCATCATTTTTCTCTCTCTGCTTTCCAGATTTTCCTGTGTCTTTAGTTTGCAGAAGTTTAATTATGACATTTCTTGCTATGGATCGCCTTGGTTTTGTCCTGTTTGGTATTTGCTCAGCTTTTTGCATATGTTTGTCCATTTGTGTGTTGTACCAGTTTGGGGGAGTTTTTAGTGATTATTTCTTTGAGTACTCTTTCAGTCCTCTTTTCCTTTTCTCCTCTCCTCCTGGGACTCAGATGATAGAAATGTTGGTGCTTTTATTGGAGTCTCACAGGCTCCCGAGGCTTTTTCATATGTGTTCAGGTCTCTATTGCCCAGATTGGTTAAATTCTACCGTTCTGTTAGGTTTACTGATCTGTCCTTCATCATTTCCATGGCACTGCTGAACCCATTCAGAGAATATTTTCTCTTTCTGTCAATGTAGTTTTCAGTTCTGAATTCCATTTGCTTCCTTTTTATAATTTCTAAGTTTTCATCATATACTTTTTTAAAAATTGAGATAAGATTAACATATAACATTAGTGTCAGCTGTACAACATAATCATTCAATATTTGTGTACAGTGTGAAATGATCAATACAATAAGTCTAGTTAATATTCATCACCTTGCACCGTTGTAAAAAATTCTTGTGATGAGATTTCCTTTTTAAAATTTTATTTTATTAAAATTATTGGGGTGACATTGGTTAATAAAATCAGTGATTAGAACTCTGCGTCAGGCTGACAGCTTTCAAGACCTACTCTCTTAGCAACTTTCAGATGTACGAGAGTGTTATTAACTTGTACTGCTCTATACATTACTTCCCCATGACTGCCTGATTTTATAACTGGAAGTTTGTGCCTTTTGACCCTCCTTACGCATTCACCCACCCCCCACCCGCCTCCGGCAACCTCATAATCCTTGTATTATGAGCTTGGTGTTTTATTTTTGCTTTTTCTTAAATTCCACATATAAGTGAGATCATACAGTATTTTTTTTGACTTGTTTTACTCAGCATAACCCATGGGGTCCGTCCATGTTGTTGCAAATAGCAAGATTTCCTTCTTTTCATGGCTGCTGCTCCATCGTATGTATACCACGTTTTCTTTACTCATCCATTGGTGGACACGGGTCGTTTCCATATCTTGGCTATTGTGAATTACACTGCAGTGGGCGTAGGAGTACACATATCTTTAGCATTAGTATTTCTGTTTTCTTCAGATAAATACCCAGAGGTGTAATTGCTAAATCAATGGTGGTTTTATTTTTATAACACATACAGGACCAGAGAGAGGTTGAGTACTCGCTGGTTTTCGAAATGATATGCTTCTCTATGCTATTTTCTAGTATAGGGCCTGACAGATAGCAGGTATTGACATATTTGAATAAATGAATGAAGGAAATATACTTAGTAGAACTCTGATCAGATGTGGAGCCATTATACCTGGAGTTCACGAGCAAGGAAGGCCCTCTACTACTATAAACAGACTTTTTGTTTAAAATGGCTGAGTAATATACAAAGTGATATGTGTCATTTTGGCTTTGTGACATTTCTTTAAAATATGAAAAGAGGTATTGGGGGACATAATTACAGTGGGTGTGCTATGTAATTTGGTGTGGCTCATGATGCGTGATATATGGCTACACAATGAATTACTCTGATTTGAATAGAACATTATTAAAGTAAATCATCTTATATTTTTAAGTAGTCTAAAAATTGTGTTCACACAAGACCAGTTATCTGGTTAATTGTTCTAGTACAAACATTGCCACATTAAAATCTTTGATTTTATCACCCCACCAGTGAACAGACTTATTAAATTCTTATTCCAAAAGAATTTTCCTATTGGAATAGACTACCCTAGAGTAATTTTAGCACTGTCCTTTTGAGATAAAAAATGTTTAAACACTTGGTATGGTGATGGTATTAGGTTGAGAAGTCAAGGAAACGTTGGATTACAGGTTGAGCAGTCATAAAAGTGTTCATTGCATTTCTTTTTCTGACCATGTGACTGCCTGAATCTTTGTTATAGAACATTTAAAACATGATTAAAAAAAAAAAGACAGCAGAAAGTCATTCGAAATGACTGCAAAAGTCTGTAGAAAGGAACTAGCAGGATATCAGGAAAGTTAGATGGCTTTGGAGCCACTGGATACTCTGGAGACATATACAGACCTGGGTGACCTGTAACTTTAGAGTATAGAGAGGCTGGAGACTAAGATATGGCTTTCCAAAAGGCCGGGAGGCCAGCTCGTCCTTTCCCTCACGTAGGAAAAGGGCAAGCACGTGTAACGGGATAAAAAAGTACTTACCCTGCAGAAGCAGGCAAAGAAAATGTTCTCTTTGGCCTTGGCTCTGAGTGGAGGTTAAAAGCAGAAAGAGTCTCCCCTGAGGATGTGTGGGTACTCATTCACCCTCATGTGTAGTTTTACGGTTTAAATATAATACCGTTTACATGATCTGAAAAAGTTTGAACCCAGAATCATAACTTAATATGGACCTAGGTCTTTGGTGCTCCAGGTACTCGGCAGAACCAAGCTACAAAGGAGCCACAGAGTTACATAAAATAGGAACACACAGCCAGAAACTACTGTTGTTAGGACAAGTCCCCACGCGTGAGATCGGCAGAAACAGCACACAAAGAAGCAACCCAATAGACTTCAGTTATTGGAATATAAAAGTTTATGAAATGAGGATTTCAATATTTGCTGGAACAAAAGAAATTGAAACATGACTAAGGAGCAAGGGACTGTTACTGACTGGGCGGTTTTTAAAATGACCTGAATGGAAATTGTAGAAATGTAAAAATAATCAAATTTTGAAACATCCATGTAAAAGTCGAATGGCGGATTAGGTCCGGCAGGAGAGAAGAACGGCCGGAAGGGCAGGTGGAAAGCTAGAGCAGAGAAGGCAGCACAGAGGGAGGCGGTGGCGGAGAAGAGACAATATTTGAAGTGATTAATGGCTGAAATTTTTCTAGAAAAAAGTTGTAATCAACACATTTTGGAAGCCCAGGAAATACAGAGAAATTCGTATTTGGGCACAGGGCCTCATTGTATAGTGAAATGCAGAACAGACGAAGACAGGTGTTAAAACAGAAACCTGAACATGGTGGAATACTCGAAGTGCCGGATGGAAACAAGGGCCAATCTAGAATTGTATTCCTAGTGAAACAGTCACACGTGAGGGCAAATAAAGATTACATCCAGGTGAACGAGAACAGAGTTTACCAGTTAACCTAGCACCACCCCCCAGTAACTTTGAATGATTTACTTCTGATATTAGGAAGGTTCGAGATGTAAGGAAGAGCATAGGGAAGTAAAACGGTAAATATGGGGATGAATCTAAACACACCTTAATGATATAAAAACAAAAACATCTAATTTGTGGAGTTTAAAAGACCTCTGTATCAGAGTAGAGCTAAAATGCTGTACGCATTTGATCAAAGCGGGTAGGAGATACCTAGATTTAAAACCTCGTAAGGCCCTTGTATTTGGGAAGAGCTTAAAAAATAGGATTTTAGTAACTGAATGTTAAAAATTAAAACAACATCAAAGAATGGAAACAGTAGATATCAATGAGGAAAAAAAGATGAAATGAGAAAAAATTAACAAAAGGCAAGAAAGAATAAAAACAAAATGTGGGGAAAAATAAAGACCACAGAATAAAACAATAGAAATAAACCCAAATATAACCAAATTAAGTGTTAATGGGCTTTATTCTTAAGTTAAAAGACACAAATCAGACTGAAAAGGGAAACAAAATCTAGCTACGTGATATTATAAGAGAAAATCTAAAAGGTAAGGACAGAAAAAGGTTGAAAGTAACCAATGAAAAAAATAGGCAAATACTAACCAAAATATTTCTTGTGTAGAAATATTGTCAGATCCAGTGTATTTTATGGCAGGATATTAGCATCTGAGAGGGGCAATATATAATGATAAATTGTTGATTTTTTTTTACTAGAAAGTTATAATAATTCTAAGTTTGTACAAACCTAATTTGCCTAACTCCAAACTATAAAGAAAAAAGTTGACTGAACTAAAAATGTTAACAAATCCATCATCATCGTTGGAAATTTTCACACACCTCTCTCAGTAATTCTTAGATTCCGCTGACAAGTAAAGATATAGATGGGACACTATTAACAGATTTTACATGAATGTATGTTGAACTCAGTTTCCAACAATTAGAAAATATATTTTTTTTTCCAAGTACTTATTGAGTCTCTGAAAATTGACCATACTTTAGGCCAGGGGTTTGCAATTTTTGGTAAATAACCAAATAGTATTTTGTGCTCGGTGAGTCATGTGATTTTTCTTACAACCACTCTGCTGTTGTAGAGTGAAAGCAGCCATAGACAATATGCAAACACATGCCTGTGGTTCTATTCCAATAAAATTTTATTTACAAATACAGGTGACTGGCTGGATTTGGCCTATAGGTCTTCGTTTGCCAGCTCCTACTTAAGGCCCTAAAAGGCTCAAACATAACTTGAACAAGGTGGGGTGGTTGCTCTGTACCATCCAGTATAATAATTACTGTCAATGTATAATTTGACAGTACAGTAGCAGCCCAGAGACAGATAAATAGACCAAGGAAGCAAAATAGAGGCACAGAAACAGACCTTTATGGAAACTTAATATATGTCAGACTTAATATATGCACGTTAATGAGAAAAGGATAAGCTATTCACTAATCAGGACTTTGCTGGAATAATTGGTTATCTATTATGGGAACAAGTGAAATGGGATCTCTACCTCATAACCTATACAAAACCAAGTTCAGGCAGATTAAAGGCTTAATAAAAACAGCTAACACTTACATAGTGCTTGCTACATATTTGACCTATTCTAGCACTTTACGTTTACTCCTTTGATCATCACATTTATCTTTAATAGTAGGTGCTGTTATCTCCATTTTTTACATGAGACACTGAGGCACGCACAGAGAAATCAAGTCATTTGCCCAAGGTCACAGTCGCAGAGTCATGCATGATTCGAATCCAGGTTGTCTGGCTTCAGCTACTTTGCTCTTAACCTCTATTCTGTATTGCCCCTTTCATTAAGGACATTCTAAATTTTTTAATATAGAGTCATGTCTTTACCATCACTGGATAGGGAAGGATTTTTTCCTAGGAAGGATTTTATGTTTATCATAAAGGAACAGTATTCAATTAATTTGGTTCCCTTAAGAACCTCTGTTTGTCAGGAGATATACCATAAAAAAAAAAAGTGAAAAGGCAGGTCAAATTGGGAGAAGATACTTATAGTAAGAAAGGATTGCAGCCATAACTAGAAAGAATGAATACCGTACCAGCAAGTATGAGAGTTTCCACGATTTGTAGTGAGCATGTAGGAAATAGGGTGTGGGACTGCCCAGTTGGCTCTTTGAGAGATAGGCTGTGATTCTACCTTCAGCTACTTTCGGGTCTATAAATTTTCTCAGAGACGCACCCATGATCGGATCGGCTTTTCTGGCTGATTTTTTATTTCTAGGAGATTTTTAAAAATTTATTTTCACTTTGGACTGTACTCTTAAATCATTTAACAGAGCACTATGAATTTGCTGGAACAGTTCATAACATTTGAAAGGATTAACATTTGATTTATTCTAAGTCCACAGCTATTAGGAAATAACCTAAAACTTCAGGATTTACTTTGCAGAAATGATTTCCTTTTAATGTATGCTCTTTCAGAGGAATTCAGAATCCTGTTACGTAAGAGGCTATACAGCTTTAATCCCACACGTTGATATTTAGTGATCGGCTGTGCTTCAAACAAAAGTTTAAAATTTCTCTGATTTTCAAAGTTATACATACTCATGTAAGAAATTTGGGAACCACAACATGTAGACAATGAACTGTTTAGAGAAACCGTGACTTAACACATGTGGTATATCCTTTCGCAGTCTTTTGTTTTTCTATTTTTATGTATATGGTTGAGAATAAGTCCTCCTTTAAAAGAAGAGCTTTAACTTCTTCTTATGCCAAAAAAAAAAAAAGTAATCGTAATTATGTAGAAATTTAGTCACATAGAGGTTGAGTCATATTTGTGGTCTGGTTTCAGTAACTGTGTCTGTTCTAGCCATGGTTTTCCTGGATGTGATTTTTTGTTTAAGTTATGATCACTTTAAATCATCTGGAGAGATGAGCTGGGAGCATGTACCGGTTATCGGTTTACTGCTTCTGAGCCCCAAGTCCACCTGTCATTACACTGGTCTGGAAAACCGGAGCTGCACCCTGAAAAACTTCCTTTTTGCCAGCTGGCATGATGTGAAGTTTTGTGGTAGAAGATGCTGGAGGAAGCGCAGCAGGAGGAAGGGACTCTTCCTTCGTCCTGGTTCCGCGTTCCTTCCTCCTCTTTGCTGGTCGACGCTCGACGCAGCACACAGACCCGGGTGAAGCTCGCCGCCTCGTGAGCGTTGGCAGCATCCCGCAAGGTGGCCTCTGCAGCAGGTCCCTCGGGCACCCCCACAGGCAGTTTCCTCTTGGTACCCCGTGTTTCGTTGGTACCCCATGGATGAGTTCTTACTTGCCGGTCAAAACCTAGGGCGCCTCCGCCTTCTGGGGGCTAACGTCTCGGAAGAGATGTGAGTTTCAGCGAGCGATGGGGAGAGGGCCGACCTGCGCCCTGCAAGGTGCTTAGCACCGTGCTTGGCCTCTCCCTGCCAGGCGCTGGTAGCACGTCCTGTCGGCCCCCTCGCCCTCCCAGTCGTGACTGTCAGCACTGTCTCCGGCTGTTCCCAAAGTCAACCCTGGCGAGAACCACAGATCGAGTGGAATACCTTCTTGCATGGTAGTGTTTTCTTCTCCTGCTTTTGGTGATAATTACTTCTCTTGGGGCTTTTCCTTTCTACTTCTTTCTCGTTTTCACTCTGCTTTGCTGCTCTCTCCCTGGCTCCTCAGTGTCCGCACCTGGCTCTTGAACTCCACTCGTCTGTCCAAACGATTATCAGGCATCTTCGCTCAGATCTCTGGTGGACATCCTAAACCTAATGACACGCCTTGGCCCACCCTTTGCATTTGTAGCTGTCTCATTTCGTTAAGGACAGTTCCTGTCGTCTAGGCCCCAAACTTCAGTCACGCCTGCCTTGTTTCTCTCAGATCTCACGTGCAATCCGTCAGGAAGACCTGTTGGCTCTACCTTTACAATTTATTCAGAATCTGACCTTTTCTTACTGTCTTCACTGCCATCGGCCTTTTCTCACTATCTGTCTTCCCGGCCGTCACCAAGGCCTCTTGCTTGGTTTACTGCAGGAGCCGCCTAGCCAGCCTCCCAGCGTCTGCCCCTGTGTCCTCAACCCGCGCGTCACAGCACCCTTCGTGACCTTTTAACACGTTGAATGGTGTCATTCCTCGCTTCAGAATTCCGCAGTAGCTCCTGCCTTTCACTCAGAATACAAGCCAAAGTACCTGTCACGTAATAGGTGCTCAAAAAAAAAAAAAATCTTCGTGGAATGAATGAAGTGCTAAAGCAGATCCACTCGGATGCATTGTTTCTAGTTCATTTTGCTGGCGCTTTATACTCTTGACTCCTACTCCGTCTTTCTTGAACTCTCTCCTCCTTCAGCTGTAGCGTTATCTTCTTACCTGTCCGGTTGGTGGTTTTCTTCATGGCTCCACTGCCATTATGGGCGGTCATATAATTCTCTGTGAAAATCCCTGGCCCCCTTTCTCCTTTCTATGCTCTCCATCCTTTCTTGATGATTACAGTCGCACCAGTGGTTAAAACTGGCACCCCTACGCTGATTCTTCTCAATAGCATGATAATCTATTTATCCAGGAAACCGTCTTGAAAATTTTTATCCCCACCGACTATGAGCTCCATGAAACTAGAGACTGGATCTTTCTGGTCAACCACTATGTTTCCATAACCAAGGAGGGTTCCTATGTATTGTGGTCATTTAGGATACATTTGTTGAATGAATCTTAAATCTATTTTTCATATTGCTTTTTGGACATCTTCAGATGGATCCCTTTACACCAATATGTGACATTTAGTATACCCCAAACCAAATTATTTCCCCCCGGTAAACCTATTCCCACTCGTTTTCACCTTGATTTTTCAGGAAATGGTACTGCCATCCACACCAGTCACTAAAGGCAAAAATCTAAATATTTTTCAGATTTCTCTCTCTCTTTATTTTCACCACAGCTGATCAGTTACCAAATCTTGCTGATTTTTAAAAAAATAAAAAACAGCTTTATTGAGGTATTATTTACATAGCATGAAATTCACTTCTTTTAAGGGTACAGTTCATAAACTTTAGAATTTTTAGTATATTTATTGAATTGTACAGTCCTCACCACCATCTAATTTTATAATGTTTCCATCACCTTAAAAAGAAACGGCATATCCATTCATAGTCACTCGTTTGTGCCCCAGAGGCAACCATTAATCTACTTTTTGTGTGTTGATTTGCCCTTTGGGGAACATTGAATATAAATGGAATCATATGTTATGTGTTCTTCTCTCTGCTTTATTTCACTGAGCATAGTTTTTGAGGTTTGTTTTTTGAGCATTGTTTTTGAGGTTCATTTAGGTTGTAGCATGTATCTGTTTCTTTTTATTGCTGAATAGTATTCCATTGTAGGGTGTGTCTGATTTTTCTAATTCAGTCACCCATTGATAGACATTCGAGATGCTTCCTGTTTTGGGGTTGTTATGAGTGATGTCGCTGTGGACACTTGTGCATAAGTCTGCGTGTGGACATGTTTTCATTTATTTCAGGTAGATACTAAGAGCGGAATTGCTGGGTCGTATGATAAATTTATGTTTAATTTTTAAAGAAGGGGGCAAACTGATTGTCAAAGTGGTTGTGCCATTTTATATTCCTAATAGGAATGTGTGAAATTTCCAGTTTCCCTACTGTCTCTTATACATCATACTGTCTGGTTACAGCCAGTCTGGTGGATGAGAAAATGGTATTTCATTTGGTTTGAGTTTGGATATATCTGATGACTAATGGTGTTGAGGATCTTTTCATGTGTTTATTAACCATTCGTATATCTCCTTTGCCTATTTTTAAATGGAGTCATTTGTCTTTTTATTATTGAAGTGTAAGAAGTATAAGAAGTTCCCTATATTTTCTAGATATAGTCTGTGGGTTTTTAAAATATATATATATTTAAAATTAGGATATAATTCAGATACCATAGTATTCACCACTTTACACAATTCAGTGGTTTTTACCATATTCAGAATGTCACGTATTCATCACCACTGCATACTTTAAGAATATTTTCATTCACCCCCCAAAGAAACCCAGTACTCTTTATCAGTCACTCCCCAACCCTCACTCCCTCCAGTCCCTGGTCCCCATTTTTCTTTCTATCTCTATGGATTTGCCTCATCTGTTTTTTTTTTTTTTAAATGTATATGGCGTCTTTAGAAGCACAAACGTTGTGATTTTCGATTAAGTTCAATGTATCAATTTTATTTTGTGGTTTTGGTGTCATATTTAAGAAATCATTGCCTAACTCGAGATCACAAAGATTCACCCCTCTATTTTCTTCTAAGAGTATTATAAATTTACCTTATACATTTAGGTCTTTGGTCCATTTTGAGTTAACTTTCGCGTTTGGTGTGAGATGGGGATGCATCTTTTTGCACGTGGATATCGAAAAGAATATTTTTTGAGTCGAAAGTGTGTCACTTGCAGACCACATACAGTTGCATCTTGGATTTTTATTCAGTCTGACAGTCCCTGACTTTGTTCCTTTTTTTTCTGTTCACGTTGCCACTGCCTTGGTCCTTGTCTAGGATGTCGGTGGCCTTCCAGGTGTTTTCTTAGCTTCCCAGTGTGGGTTCCCTTCCAGCGTTTCCAGCTCTATTCCCTATACTGATTATTTCATTCAGTTAACTTACTTGCCTGGCTCCTGTGGACCTCCGAGTTTGCAAACCCCACCATAAGATGTATGTCAGGTTCTGACTCCTGTAATTCTTCCTTTATTCACTTTATCCTTTTATTCACTACACACTTAGCGAGTGTCTATTAAGTGGCAGGGACTGTTCTAGGTATTAAAGATAAGAGTAGTGAACCAGTAAGCCCTGGTCGATGAACTCTCCACTCTAAAGTGTAGTAGCGAAAAACAGGCATTTAGTCCATGATTCTGTCTGTTGACACTTTGTACTGGATGCGGTGGTGTGATCCTTTTGGTTTTGGCTGGGCTCAGTTATGCATTTGTGGTCAGCTAGACAGTTCTTCTCGGGGGCTGGTTGGCCCTCGTGTGAGGCAGGAATTAGAAGTCTATGGGCCCTGATTTTGTATGGTCCCCAAGCTAGAAATGGTGTTCATATTTTTGAAGAATTGTAAAATAAAAGATAAAGGAGAATATGTGACAGATCAATATGGCTCCCAAAGCCTAAACTTTTTACTATCTGCCCCTTTACAGAAAAAGTTTGCTGACCCCTGGTCCAAAGCATTGGGAACTGGGTCGGCTGTATGTCTGTCGTCATTCAGTGGGCTAGATGGGGTTTTTCACGTGGTCTTAACGGAGTTTTGAGAGAGAGGAAGCATCCATGACTCTCTAGGCTTCCGTGTGGAATTGGTTCAGCGTTGCTTCTGGTATGTTCCATTGGCCAAGGCAAATCACAAGGTCAGCCGAAGTCCAACAGACGGAAAAAAAGGACTCCCTTTTTTAGTGAGAGGAGCTGTAAAATCACATTTCAACAGCTAGAGACAAAAGGAGACAAATTGTGGCCATTTTTACTATCTGCCACAATAGTGGAAAAATAGACAAAAAGCTCCCCGCCGTTGTGGGATGCACGTTGTGTGGATGGCAATAAAGTCTCATGTTTCATTATTCGCCCAAAATATGCGCTTTGATCACACCATCCTGCCCTAGGCGCATAATCCCTGGATTCTCCTCTGATTTCTCACCTCCCTGTACTTCTCAGTCCCGCTTCATAAATGTTTATGGAGTAAAAGAATGGTGTGACCGTCTTTCCTATTTGCTTGGTTAACTCCACTGTCCTTCCAGTCCACCCACCTCTGGGGGCGTCCCCTGACAGTGCTCCCTGTACTCTAACCCTCTCTCTGCTCGCTAACCTACTTGCTTATAGCACTGGTGAACGACGAATTGCGGTTTGTAATTTCATACCTCCTTAGTAAGGCATCTGAAGACAGGGATGCTGTCTTATTTATCTGGTTCCATTTCCATTCAGCAAATGTTTATTGTATACCTGTTCTGTGCCGGGCGCTGTGGTGAATGCAAGAAGTAAACAACACAGACAAGGAAGGTTTTTACCTTCACGGATTACATAAGTAGTATTTTTAATACTTCTTTTTAGCAAGATTAGGATATTAGGTTTTGTTTTTCATTATGGCTCCAAACTATTTTTTATCATAAGTTTTCTATGTTTATTCTTTCAAAATTGTATCTTTAATGCACTGACTACATCACTTTTGATTTTTATAGTTGCATCTTTAGTTGTTATGCAATATGTATTTTTTGAAAACTAAACATAGTAAGTCTTTATGTTGAAATTTATGTACTGTTTTGCTTAGCGTTTACTCTTTTCTTGGTTATTCACTTTTTTTATTCTTGGTCTCTAAGGACAATACATTTTAAACATTTTAGAATAGAGGGTTGAGGTTCTAAATTCTATTTCATCAAGGAAAATTAGATTTTGGTGTTTAGTGTCAAATAAATAATGGGAACTTAATAAGCATTTGTTCATGGTAATAGCCTCTGGTTTTCTGTTTCATTGAATTTCACCCAAGATGACGATTATTGACTGACTTTTAAATGGCTAAATAAATTCTTGACCCTTGTTATAATAATTATAATAACTTTTTTCATTAAGGATCACAGTGATACTCGCTTTCTCATTCCCTCCCCATTGACTCTAAAAAATATTAATGTGTAAATTCAGAAGTGTCTCTATTTCACAATTGCTAACCTTCTTGAAGCATTTTGAAAATATGCATATGAATTTTATAAATTGATGCCTGCAGAAATGAAATTAAGGGCAATTTAGAGAAGTGATTTATTACCTTAAAAGAACTAGCAGTGTGATTCTTCTTAACGTGTTATTAATCATACCGTTTATTTAGCCTTTCCTTCTTAGTTCATCCATTTAACAAACATTTTGTGAGCGATTACCATATGTCAGTCACTGTGCAAGGTGCTGGTGTTACAAAGAGGAATTAGACATAGTTGACGTGGAAAGAGACCTTTATTTTATGTTTAAATTTTTATTTAAGATTTGAAATATTACAGAAGGCTAGAATATAAACATTCAGCAGGTGGAAAAGGGAGAGCAAAGAATTTCGTGGGATTTTAACCACCTAGCATGCATCCCTTTTGACCATTCTGTAAAATGTGGCAAAAGATATTTTGGATTGCAAACATAAGGCTATAGGTCGTTCATAAAAGGAGATTTTTGGAAATACTAATATAATAGCATCTGGTTATTACTCTAACTCACTGTATATGTTATATAAATGTCTAAATACTATGTTGTACCTGAAAATAATATAATATTGAATGTCAACTCTAATTGAAAAAGAAAAATTTTTTAAAACGATTCCTTGGAAAGCCAATAATTATTATTCTCTTTATTTACTTTGACTAGACAAATTAGATACTATGTTTTGTCCAGTCTCTACTCCCAGAGTTAAATGCCACATGTCTCTCTCTATATATACATGCCTCTCTGTGTTATATATTTAAAGAAAAGTGCATAGATCCCCTTTTTTCTCCTCTGACACGTTCCAGCTTTTATGAAGATTCATATACATCTGTAGAGTTATTCAAAAATGACATTAATAGAGAAGATGTCAAATAAGAATAAAATTAATATAGTACCAGATATTTTAAGGCTGTTTTAAAATGAGGTAATTAAAAGTAAGACTTAGAAATCTTATTTCTTTTTCCTCCCCACTCCCATGCTTAGCCTAGCATTTGCATAACTATTGTTTAATATTAGTATTTTAAAATTTTTTATTCCTTTTTTAGTTTTTTCATTTCCCCCTTCCCTCTAAGCAGCCTTGTAATTAAATTCATCCTTACTTATTAATGTTTATAAGATCAGTAAAGTTGGAATTAGAGCAAGCACATGTTCCTTCAAACCAATTGCTAATTCCATCATTCATAACTAGTTAAATATCTTGATTTTTTGAGACCCCTTTCTTCCTTTCATTTTTGTCTTTCATGTCACCCATTATCTTATGATTAATTTGTGTTTTCTAGATTTTTTTTACCCCCAGATAATATAAAGGGAGAAAGTAGAGCTTAATAATGGATTATTTGATTTTTTATTCATTTATTTTTAAATTTATTTTTATTTATTATTTTTTATTTGTTATTTAAGTATGTTTCCCACTGACAGGAATATTTACTATGTTTGTACATGTCAAATAATACATTAACTACATATATCCAGTTACTCTTTCTAAAAGTGTACAGAATTCACTTTTTTCTACTTGTATTTGGGGCACTATGGTTAATAGTTCAGAAGCTCAGAGGCTTGTCTTCTTATTTTCTATTTGTAGTACCTTTTCCCCACCACATCCTTTACATAATCCTTTCCGCCAGTGTGCCCCCTCTACCCTTGTTGGCAATCATCCTTTTTTTAAGGTCTTATATGATCTGTTCCCTGTCTAAATCTCCAGCCCTGTCTCTTGTCCCTTCTCATTATCAGCCCGGGTGGAACTGATTTGCCTGTAGTTTCTGAAACGTATCTCGTTTTCTCTTCCCTCTGTCTTGGCACATACTTACTGCTTCCTCTACTTGGAGTCTTCTGTCGTTACCTACCCCTTCCCTTTCTCATCACCTGGCCAGCTCCTTTAAGCCTGTTCAGAGATCATTTTCTGGAGTCAATTCATGACACCACCTGCTCTTCTGTGCTCCCATAGCATCCTATACAAGCCGTATAAGCCTCTACGATCTCGGTGCTGTATTGCTAGTCGCCGTACTCGCCTCAGAGCTCCGTGAGAACACAAGTGGACTCGTCTTTCTCTTCACGCTTTGCATCGAACTCTCAAATGTTAGAGTGGAAAGAGGAAAGAAACTAAAGTTGGGTTATCTCTTATGTGCCATGGAATGTGCTTAGTTGTGTTAAACACAGTTGAATGAACTCATTTGCCTCAATAATTTTGCAAGAACGTGTTATCTTCGCTTTTTTTTATAGTTCTGAAAACCGAAGTTAATTTGCCCAGTGATACAGTTACTAAGTAGTGGAGCCAGTATTTGAACCGAGGCCCAGTTTGACTCCAGAGTTTCTGGTTATTTTTTACCATGCTGCTTCGTCAGCCATCCAAGTGTAATAATTGACGATGGGAAATAGTGTCACGTAGTAGAAAGAACGTAGACTTGGACATCAGGCAGATCTGGGTTTGAATTCTACTTGCCGTTTAACCAACTGTTGGCAGATTTTGCAATCTCTGTAGATCTTTGTTTCTCTGTTTTAAAAATGTGGCTAATAGCTATTACCTACTTCAGAAGATTTCTGTAAGAAATAAGTGATGTATGAAGAGGTTTTTGCAGGGCTGGGGGTAGTTGTACATTGATAACACAATATATAGCTATTAGCCAAGAAGGACTAACAAAGGCATAAGCAAAAAAAAAAAAAAAAGAAAAAGATTTTGAATGGTTTCGTGTAATGAAAAGTCTGGACACAGCTGGTCTTCAATGACTTAGGTTTCTCTTTCTCTCAGTCACAGCATATCTGTGAAGTCTCAGGTGTCACGTCAGAAGCTGGAGAGGTCATGGGTTACAGCGATGGCATACCTGCGGTCCTGCCATCATGCAAGCCAGGAGAAAGACTGGGGCGGTGGAGTATGGGTGCGCCGCGGTTAGAGCAGCAGCCATTCTTAACTCGGGATGCGTGCGTGGCCCCCTCGTGTAAAATTGAGAAGTATCTTGCACAGTAGTCGAGCTGCTGCTGCTGCTGTGTGATGACTTAGCGCTGAAAAGCCATGCTTGTCACTTCCTTGCTCCGAAGCAGTTCACATAACATTGCTTTAATTCCTTACCAAGTAAAGGCTCAGAGGAGATCAGTTATGTCCTTATTTTATCGCTAGGCAGGTGCTAACATTTTGTAAAACTGGCTTTTTGGTCACTTTCTCATCTCATTGGCTGAGACTGCTTAAAAAAAGTGGCCTACGCCATCTTCACCCCCCACCCCAGCCAACACACCAAATGAAAACACAGCCAGCCAGCACCGCCACACAGGCGACCTCAAAACCTCGGAGCGTGGCCGGCGTCCCTCTGACCGTTGCATGGCTGCTGCTGTTCTCTGAGCGGGACCTGAAGCTTCAGCTTCGAACCACTCGGTGTTGACAGTATTAAAGCCACCGCTCCCCACCCCCGTGTGCACGTCGGGCCTTCTCCCGCCACCCTCATCAGCTCAGCCAGAGCAGCGGGATCTTCTGTGGTTCTGCCTCCAACCATCCGGCTTCCTGTTGTCAGATGTCAGACCTCTCTCCCCCTGCTCACCGAGGTGGTTTGGGGCTGAGTGGGAAGAAAAAGCAAACTGAACGGTGCTTTCACAGCGATTGGGATGCTACGTTCTTCAAATGCTCATTTGGATTCTGCAATGAATTCTGCTATAGAAACAGTGATATGAAGGATGTTTGGGTTGTATACTATTATTAGTCCTCTAGTTCAATTCCATTTGAACTAGAGGACGACATATCTACCTACCGTTATATATTTTTTCTCTAGGGAAATGTTGTATGACTTCCAATCAATTTGAAGACAAACATTTGGAATAGAATGGCCTGTGTTTGGGTTTCACCTCTCTCTGTGTTGGTAGGACGCTGGACTAACACTCATCCAAAGTGAATAAGCAGGAGGAGAAGCTAAGGACATGGATATTCATAGACTGGTTAATTAGTTTCTCCATAATAAAAACTAAATTATACAAAAAGATCTGAGTCTTGACTGCAGACCAAAGTATGTTCTTTCCTATGGGTACTTCATACTTTTTTTTTCATTTTTAATATTCATATTTTAAAACTTCAGTTATTTTTCCATTAAGTCTTCATGCGAGAGCTTAGAGGTCTATATGTAAAGAATGATATCTGATTATTGCATGACCCTTACTGAGTTTCATTCTTTGGCTCAATGGCATTTTACAAATTGATGTTAATGCCAGATTTTCTAGAATTTAGATTCACTGGATGGTTTTTAGTTATTCACAAGCCACTGATAATTTAGTACAATAATAATAAACATAATGACAATTATCAAGTTCAGCTTCCAGAAACTGAGGGAGAGCCTATAAGCTTACGGTGACAGTTTTTAGAAACTGTTTTGAGGTACGTGAAGAAAAGACAGAAGATATCTTGAGAAGCAGATGTTGTATGACTGAAGTACCCAGCTGTGTGCTAACAAAATGAATCTCATGCCGATTAGTTAACAACTCTTTGGCAGTCAAAGACATATGTAAAGCTGTAAACACAGCATGGGGAAATAAAAAAAAAATTAAAAGCATTTTCTAAGCTTAAAACATTGGCAGTGTCTAGTCTACCATCTGTGTTACTGAAAAGTTGAATTTGTTGTGGGTAAGTCACGCTAAGGTCATTTCCAAAAAAAAAAAAAACATTGCTTAACCCATTAGAGTCTTTGTTCTCAAATATTACCATTACCTATCTTGGTAGGCACTTGGATTTAGGGAAAAATGTTATTTCAGTAAAATAAATTACATGTGGTATATTAATCTAAATTATTTTGTATTAGTACTTTTGAAACAGATTTTTGTTTCTGTTTAACCCTTTGAATTCTTTCAGGTCAAATCTATGAATTATTTTGAAGTTTTCTGTTGAAATGCTTCTTTGCCTGATTTAGATGTGTGACCATCTACCTACGAAGTACAGGGCTGTTGACCCATACTGTCATGGTCTTCTGTAGGAAGGGGCAGGGCTGTCTCCTAAAAAGTTTTCCCTCTTTGAATAGATGGTCAAAGCTTGAGGATGGCCTACTAAGGCTCAAGTTCACTTTTAAGTACTTAAAATAGTCTTCCATTCCATTTTCCCTCGAAAGACCAAAACTTGAAACTTTTATACTATTTCTATATGCTACATCAACACTTTGCAAGTTTCTTTCAGTTCAGCACTTTCCTTCCTCAGTCTTTAGAGATATTGCAAACCACAAAATGAGATTTTCTTAGACAACATAATGAAATACCTTAAAACTTTAGAGAAATCAAGGCTAATGTAATTTGTCTGAAAAAGAAAAAAGTATAATTAAATATTTATTAATGTGCAGCTGTGATTATATTAGACTGCACAAAAACTGATAAACTTTGGTATTCATTATTCCCATATAAATAGTCTGCAATAAATGGAGAACACTTTTACTTTGATTTAACACCTAAATAAATAGTTCTTACAAAACTGGATCTTTCATTAGAGTATTCAAGTTTCTTTATAACTTATTTTTTTAACTGAAACTCAGGATTCTGAGGGCTTTGGGATCCCACACAATTTATAATATTGTTCTTTTTATGAAGTCTACAAAAGTTTCAGCTCATCGGCTAGTCTTATTTTTGCCTATATACCTTTGCTTTTGATGAGAGTCGAAAATGTTTTATGCACAGTATGTAGTAGTGTCTGCCTCGTTGAACACCTAGACAGAAGCTGTGTTGGTTAAGCACCAATTGGCAGTACCTTTAAGTTAAGTAGGAAGTGGACAGAGAGAGGGCTGCATGCAGCAAGAAGAATGAATTAGGAAAAGGAAAAGGAAAGATTGAGAGAAGTGTAATAGTCATTACCAATATTTAGAGACTTGCTAGAGGGCCTTCTGGATACTCCATTAATTCATACATTCTCTTTGTAAACTGGGCTCTTACAGAGTATTACAGAAAGGAAGCTCCTTATAGCTGTTATTGTCCCTGTAATGATATTCATTTCTCAAAATAAAGAAAACAAGTGTTAATTGAATTTCTGCAACAGTATATTTACCCGACTAAAAGCACAATTTAAAAATTATCATTAAAGACAAATTTGCACATTCAAAATCTGTCATATCATCAGTAAAAAAAGGCAGCCCTAGCAAATAAATGGAAGACATTTGAGTTTTCATAAGATTCTGTAGTTGTTTATTTTTTAAGACAGGGTTTTAATAATTATTTAAAATGTTTATTTTAACCATCACTACTAGATTATATTAAATCCTTTCAATTTTTATCCCTGAGTTTTCAAAAATGCCATTATCTTAAGAAAAGGGTAGAAAGAAGTTTTATGTTAGGATTCAGAGTTTTGTGAAGCAAATTAAGACTATTACTAGCATTTAACATATTCATGAGTTCATACTGTACATATCAGTGGGTGGTAAGACTTGAGATGTTTCTTCATTCTGTGGGTTTTAGTTTTCTCATCTAGAAAGTAAATAGCATTATGTAATAGATGAACTCTATAAACTCTGTATTTTGGAGAGAGTAGATTTATTATTCAGTCCAAATCCTGTATGCAAGGCCTTTCACAGCTAGAAAGCTTTAGAGTTATGTTTAATTTAATTTACTTTCACAAATCCTATTACACTACTCATCATTCTCTAGACTGACAAATTCTGTCTGTAGGCTGAAGTGTTTAACTGATCTCTACCTTTATCCCCATTTACAGTTCTTCCTGATTTCCTACATTGTCAGTCAGACTACTGTTTACCTTGTCATCCTGTGTAACAGGCACTATGCTGAGTGCCTTACGCGTCCTCACGACAACCCTTCCGTATGTGGGCACTATTAACTCCATCTTACGGAAGAGATGGAGTTTATGGATGAAGTCCCTGGCCAGCATACACAGCCGCAACGAGTCAGGGCCAAACCTCTAACCCAGGAGTGTGTTTTCCAAACCTGTGCAAGCCTTGACCTCCAGTGAGACTGATCCTCTCTATGCAGTCACTCAAATCCTGTGGATTCTGCCTCCTGAATAAGACTTGAGATTCTTTTCCCATCTGTCCTTCCCCTGCCGTTGCCTTAATTTAGATGCTTCATCATCCCTGTCTAGACTGCTGTGTCCGGCTCTCAGCTGGTTCCCCTGTGCCTAGTGCTGTGTAACACGGTAGATGTTTCTGATCGTTTCATGGTTTCCTCATTACCTGTAGGTTAAGTAGAAAATCCTCAGCATAATCTGAGTCCAGTTTATAATCTGTCTCTGGTTGATAGTACCTGCTCACTTCTGTCTTGTATTATATTGTAAGTTCCCTGAGTATAGGTGCTAATATCTTTTTATTCCTCATAATATTGTAGACATAACTGCTTGGTGAATAGTTGTTGACTTAATGAGGTTCTCACCTTGGCAATGCAGTATACTTTGCTAGAATTAAAACGAATAACTGTGTAGTAGGAATAATAAGGTTATTTTGGTTTCTTAATTCACACATTATTTTAATGTAATAATTCATAGTCCTCCAGTAATATGCATTTGAATTATAAGATTTTAAGCTATTACGTGCCATCGTTCTAAGTTCCTGGAGAGTTCTTTTATTCCAGAAGGGAATTCATAGAATTGAGACATAGCATGAGCATAAACACTAGGTTTTGGACATTTATTGGGGTACAGAGTAAAAAGTGTAGTCATTGGCTCTTTGTTAGAAATTTCACTGTGATCAAATGTTTATAATCTTTACCTTGTATAAATAAGTCTGTAATGGGCATCATTTTTGATGCTCAAGATGTACCAATGATTCATGAACCACCCAAAGGGAATAGTGTGAATAATTAGTATAATCCTATACTTGGTTTTGTTTTAATTTGCAACTTTTTAAAGTCTTTTTTAAATCTAAGGTTTTGATGGATACATTGAAACATTGGGAAAGTTAAGGGTTACCAGTTGAAATATTATTTTTAATAAAAATATTTAGATCATAAAATGAGTTTCTTAATAGACATACAGATAGACAAGTTTTCATGATAGATGAAATATTTAAAATAGGCTTCACATAATATCAGTAAGTTTCACTAACGCACTTTTTATTTGTTCATTCTTTTTTAAAGTATAAAATATAATTCACATACAGTAATTTACCCTCGTAGTGTACAATTCAGTGGCTTTTAGTATATTCACAGAACTGTGCAGTTATCACCAGTGTATAATTCCTGAACATTTTTACCCGAAAAGAAACTCATGCCCATTAGCAATTGCTTCCTTTTCTTCTCTCTTCCCAGCCCCTGCCAATCACTAAACTACTTTCTTTCTCTCATGGATTTGCCTGTTCTGGACATTTCATATGGATTTATATAGTATGTGGCCTTTGAGGTCTGGATTTCTTTGACTTAGCCTATTTTCAAGGTACATCCATGTTGGAGTATATATCATCTCTTCATGCCTTTTTATAGCAGAATAATATTCCATTGTCTGGATAAGACCACATCGTGTTACCCATTCATCAGTTTATGGCCATGTGGGTTTTTTCCACTCTTTGACTATAATGAATAATGCTCTTATGAACGTTTGTATACAGGTTTTTATGTGACTGTGTTTTCGGTTGGGTATCTGCGTAGCAGCGGAACTGCTGGGTAATGTGGAAACTCCACAACCATTTGAGAAACTTCTAGACTGTTTTCCACAGCGGCTGCAACATCTTGGTTTCCCACCAGCAGTGTGAGGAGACCAGTTTCTCTGCATCCTCAACACTCGTTATCTGTCTTTTTGATTATAGACATTCTAGTAGGTGAGAAATGAACTCTAAGATAAGTGAATTTCCTTGTAACATAGTATTACATTAGATGAAGGTAATAATTATTTTCCAGTTTATAGAAAAGGAGCTAAACATTAATTTTTATTCTACAACTGTTATTAAATAAATCCCACTCTTAATTATACTAGCTCCAGAAACACAAAATTACATATTCAGTTCTTTTTTTAAAAAAAATTACACATGTAAATTTATGTACTCCATCACCTAAATTTGAGCACTACAATTTTTATATATTTAAGGCAAAGTACTTAGGCTCGTAGATTGTTGTTTTCTTTTTATTGTTCATGTCGATTATGAAAGAACAATTATCCAGTCAGTGTATTCACATCAATTCTACTAGGTTTAGAAATGTAATTTAAATAGCATTTTAAGTCTTTCCTTTTAAAAATACGCAAGTGTTGCTTTTTCGTAGGATCGCGTAAACGGGTAGTGGAAGTTTGCGTGGCTAAATGTGAAAACGAGCTGTAACAGGAATATGTCGTGTGCTAGTTTTGATTCTATGCGCTACATTTTAAGTAAACAGGTACTTGTGAAGAATGAGAAATGATGCTGTTTGTCATTTTCTCCAGTTGAGCTGAATTGGAGCCAAGAACCTTCTTTCACGGCAGCCATAGTGCGTGGAGAAGGCTGTTAGAGTTTCTTGAACGGTTCTCTCTGCTGAAAGTCATACCTGAGTCTTTTATTTTCTCTGTGAGCATATATAGCTAATTTGACTAAGCATAAGGATTAAGTTTTAATATTAGAAATGACTGCGAGATCTCAGCCTATTCTGCAATAACAATCCTTATCACAGTGCTCCTGAGGCCGTAAGAGCAGAATTGTCACATATTCGTTTATATGAGTAGGAAAACTTGTTTTATTAAGTAATCGGTGTATGGTGGTACATCTGTATTTTTTCCCTTATCTGTTAGCAGGGGTGGTGTCCTGCAAACTAATGCCATAGCCCTTTGGTGGCTGAGACCCACCTGCTCAGAGTAATAGTGATATTTCTTCATATAGGCAACCCTGATTTCTTCTAAGGTAATGATGTATGGGATTATGCAATAAACAAACTTTTTAATGTTACATCAGTTGCTTAAAAGAAAAACATTTTGCAGTATCCAGTGGCAATAGTGAGATACACTGGACGGTAGAGGGTCGTCAGCGATGATATAGATGCTCAGGCCAAACAAAATAGATAAGAAGGGGCTGATCATGATTGATGACGAGAGTGACTTCACAGTGGCACAGCAGGCGGTGTGTGCTTGTGAGTTCCCTCATTCAGTTTTATGGCAGGGCAGGAAGTACGTTGTAAGTGTTGTATTATGTAGTTTGGGGTGGGCGTGCGTGTGTGTGTGTGTGTGTGCGTGTGTGCACGAGCATGCGCGCACGAGCATGCGCATGAGTGTGGGCATGTAAGCTTCAATTCTTAAGTTATATAATATTAAAAAAAAAAAGCCAAGGTAATTCATCTAGAAGATTTTGTGCTTGGATCTCTTTTTTTCATTATTGTAACATTTGGGGGTTATAATTTCTAAACTTTTGGAAAGGATATCCATTCAGAACATCCTGGAAATTCTGGGTAAATTATCTGTAAGCATGTGTGTGTGTGTGCGTGCGTGTATATTTTAATTTGTCCAGTTATTAGTAACATTCAGTTTGCTGGTTTTTTAAAAAAGAAAAATGAAGTGTATCTGCATCAGTGAAATTGGCCTAGCGTTCACATTAGGGGAGGATATTTTTATTAGATTTTGTAGTCTATACAATGAGCTGATACACTTTCTATAAGGATTATGTGTTATTTTAGGCTTTAAACTCTAAAAATGATCTCATCCTAAATGACTTTGAGGGTATATAGATGATTGACTCTTTTTCTCATCTCTGGCTTTGGGTTTCTTCAGATATTCTTCATGTTCTTGAACTTTTTTGGTAATTTATGTTTTCCTAGAAAATGGTGACAGCATAGTAGACTTTTTGTATCTTTAAAATAAAATTGTACACAGTATATTCTGTATTTTTTTAAAACCTCCACATATGTCATTACATCACTCTTTTCATTTCTGTTGTGCTGTGAGGCTTACTTTTTGATACTGAGTGTTTCCGAAAGTGCCATATTAAAAATCACTGCAGGAATTCTGTTATACTTGAGATTTTTACCCCTCTAAAGGAAAAAGACATCATTTAAGAGGTTGTATTTTCCTGAGGTGGAGGTAGGCAGTAAGTATACTGAGGTAGGTCTGTCTATTCCCCTGGGAAATGTAGCATGGACAGGAAAAAATAATCCCCAATATTAATAGTTTCTTCTGTACGATGGGTTTGCGGATGGTGTTTATTCTTTGTTTCTATAAGTGTTATATAGAGAAAATAATTATACAGCAAAAATAAACGTCATCTTAATTGCCATGGCAGCGCGGGTGTACACATTAGTGTTTTCTCTCTGCCCACCTCCCTCCTGTCGCCGGTCCCCAACTGGTCAAGCAAAATAAGGATGAATAGACAATTAAATGTGTTGTTTGTTTGTTTGTTTATGATTCTGAAGAATTCCATTTCATAAGAAAAGCCAATTACAGACAAACTGAAAATGACCACTTTTTGCCCTGGAATTACATTCTTTGCTTCTGGAGAGGGGAGAGACGGAGCTAGTGTTTTTCTTTCTCCAGTTGTAGAAGTATAAACTGTTGAGTCCTCTTTTTCTTGCAGAGAGAGGGTCTTGCTTCTTCCTCCCCACTTCTTCTTCAGGAAAGTTAATTGGAGCATAGTTAACGCAAAGCAAGAATGTTCCCATCCTGGAGAGCGCGAGTGTGATTTTTAGGAAGTCAAGGTTTGTAGCCATCGGGTATATTCTGCTTGGGAATTGAGATGCAGAGGAGTCATTTGGCATTAATTCAGTTTTGGAGTTTTGAAACAAATGGCTGCCTCATGGCAACATTTTAATCTGAAATCTGTTCAGAAGATTGATGACCTCTCTAAAAGGTCTCTCTGTAACTGTTGAGACGGCAGTTTGAGCCAAGTATCGATGTGTTAATTTTATTGGATTAGTTTCTGTGTGTACTCACACACATTCTCTCTCTCTCTCTCTCTCTCTCTCTCTCTCTCTCTCTCTCTCTGAAATTTCGTTGTTCTCTGAAATTTTTATTTTTTAATTTGACTTTTTTTAATGTACTATTAAAGAGAGTTATGATAGTAATGCAATACTGATGATAAGGGAGCTCTCTTTTTTCTCTTCAGTCTCTGAGAGTATGCTAAAGACATTTGCAGTGACTTAGGATTCAGGTCAGTCTCATAGAGGCAACTTTAATGATGTTTTACAGCGACAACAGGAGACTCACACAAGCAGTAGCTGGCTGGTGTATTTGTTTCTCTGTTGATCTGAGTAGGATTAAACCACCTCCAGGGTGATCCGGCTCATCACTCAACTGCACAGACCGAAAGGAAGGAGGTTTCGAGTACGATGAGGAGGAAACAAGGAATAGGATAAAAGAAAACCCAAGGTTAGAACGATTCACTGAAGAAATTTACTCAAGAAGAGGTTTGCTCCCTCACTACCTCCAAAATAACATGGCAAGAATTCTTAGTGACTTTGATCAGTCATTATCAAGCAAGTGCGAGTGGAATCAATAAGTGGTTGGCAAATTGGTGCATTCTGCCTTGCAAGCAACAGTCAGGCCTTGTAAGTAGGCTGCCGTATGTTACAAATTATAAGTATATAAGCATAAAGATGGGTGGAAGTTATAGGTTCCTTGTGGGACGGCAACCCAGCTCAGCCTTGCCTGTACGTATGCTCTTCCATACGTACAGGATGTGAGTGGAGCCAATAGTTGATTAATGGAAAATGCTAGTTGGGATGGAGATTTATGAAAGTCGATAGACATTCTATCAACATTTTGTTTTTAACTTAAAGCACTAATATATTATTAATTAAAAACCTTTTGACATCAAGTCCAGCTCATTTCGAATGCGTGTGAGACCACTGACTAGAGACCACCACCATATTTCTCGTATAAACAGTGGTCAACTCCAGTTTCCACAAAGTAGAAAGAGAATGTAGACATTTACAAAGCAAACAGTATGGGATCCCACTTGATTTTTTATGTTTTGTAATAGTTTTTCTTTTCTAATTTTTAGAGATTTACCTCTCCAAAGATTTTGCAGTTTTCTCAAAACATTCCTTATTTTAGTTTTCATAGAAACACCTCTTTTTTGTACTCACGTTGCAGTATTTAATTTCGTGATCACAAACCGCCGTACAAGGGATGCAGGTGAACACAAGCAGACATTTTTACTCAGGAAAACAGAATGTGCCAGCATAGTGCTAATGGAGTAGCCTGTTTGACTCAAGCATTTAGCTTGCTGTGGGTAACGAGGTATTTTCAAGAGGAAATGTAGAGCTAGCTCATAAATACAGTGGAGAATGGGAGAGTTTCTTGTGTGTTTGATTTAGCTGATTCCTAAATTCTTCTTTAGGGACTTAGCTATGATGGACTCTTATGCTTAAGCCTTCGAACAGTCTTTGGTGAGGCAAATTGTTAAGGAGCCAGATATACACGTTAGCATGGGAGGAGACCAACTGGGGCTCTACTTCCAGGGCTCGTGTGCTTAACCATGACCTCTACAGCTTCCCCTCGTGGAAAGTATTAGGATACTGCTCTATGTCAATGATACAGCAAGCAATAAGGAATGATGCATAGAAAACAACATAATAATTTGACTTATTCTTTATATAAAACAAACTCAAAAGAGAGTATGTCTCCTTTTCAACTGTCTCTGAATGGATTATCAAAAATGATCTGTTAGGATGGCAGTATACCAGTAAAACAGTAAGACAGAAATTATGCAAATCATTTATGCAGACAAACTCCAAATAGAATTATGAATTAACAACAACATTGAAAAAGCCCCGTTTGGATGATGGTTATTGTTCGAGAGGAATGTTTTGCTTGTTTTAGATCAGGTGTCAGACTCTTCTCCTCGTAGGGACAGGGCAGCCCAGACTTGAGCCTGATTCAGCTCCCGAAGAGAAGAAAGGATGCCTGCCTTTGCCCCGTAGGCAACATAGCCTAGGTTCTCAGGCCACCAGGCACGTCCAGCCTACATGTTTATTTCACTCGGTAGCATGTGACTCTGGGCAGGCTGCCTAACCTTTCTCGCCGCACTCATGTCATTATAAAGTAGGGATTGGGTATATCACACAGAATTTCGATGAGGTTTAAATAAAGTATTCATGTAAAATTCTTAGAACAGCACCTGGTTGTGGGGGAGGAAGAAACATTCCTCTACCCTCCTAGGTTATTTCAGCTGGTCTAACAAGTAAATTGACATGAGAAAGATTGACGAGAAAATAACGCAGTTTAATTACAGACCTATGCATGGGGACCCCACATACAGGAGAGGTTCAGGGACAGAGAGTTACATGAGGTAGAAATGGCATCCTGAGCTAAGGATGAAGTAAGACGCCTGGGGCTTCAGAGGGAAGAAAGGTCACACAGGACAATAAGAGCAGATGTGCAGCCTGCAATAATTAGTTCACACTGCCCTGTAGGTAGGCCATAAAATTTTTTTTGCCTGATAACTCGCATTATGGGCGAGACCCTTAATTTAAATTCTTTAAGCCAGAGGCAGAAAGTTCGTGAGCCTGTAGGGTCTTGATTGCCACCAGCTCAAAATAATTTACACGCCAAAGTGGCACGTTTTGGGGAGGCCTATCCTGAACCCCTACGCTGGTATGAAGCAAATGCTCAATAAGTGATGGCCTGCATCATCCTTATCATCGTCAAAAAAGGAGAATAACGAGGTTGTTGTTGGAAATGCCAGTGATTCAGTGACCCTGAGATATGCAATTTGGTGATTAGGTACATAAATAAAAAGGAGAATCAGAGAAGGCGGAAGTGAACACTTAATGTGTGGTCTAGAACAGTCGTCATAGTTCTGGGCTCTACATCTTGTTTATTATAAGATGATACAAGTAGAAATAAAAAAAAATTAACTAAAAAAGTAAATAAACATGACACAAATGAGTAAGTTAGAGAATTGAAATATATAATGGGATAAATGTGAGCGTGGACATGAAACATTTTTCTCCAGCTTTATAGAGGTATAATTGACAAATGAAAATTGTGTGTATTTATGGTATATGTGATATTTTGATTTATGTATATGTTGTGAAATGATTACTACAATCAAGCTAATTAACATATCCATCACCTCACATGGTTATCATTTTGTGTGTGCTGAAAACATGTCAGATTTACTCTTAACAAATTTCAAGTATACAGGATAGTGTTAACTGCAGTCACTCTGCTGTGCATGAACTCCCCAGAACACATTCATTCTTCAGAACTGAAACTTTGTAAGCTTTGACCAACATCTCCCAATTTCTCCCCTTCCCCAACTCCTGGCCAGAATGGACTTCTTGAAAAATCCCAGTAAAATATAGGTCTAGAGAGGTGGAAGAATCTTGATTATGTCATGCCTCTGTTTGAAATTCCCTTAAATAGCTTCCCATTGTTCTCAAGATAAAGATGCAAACATTGAACTTGCCTTCAAATCCCTGTGATCTGACCTCTGCCAGCTGCTCCGCCCTGTGGCCTTACTCCTTTGGCTCTTGTTCTTCAGCAACTGACTGATCTTCCAGCAAACTGTCCTTTTCCACACCCTGTTTGGCCTGGAGTGTCGTTACTCACGGTTTGAACAGTTAATGTCTATTTCTCTTTAGGATTTCAACTGAAAATTTCATACCCATGGGAAATCTTCCCCTAATCTTCCCAGATGACGTTGGGGTCTCATCATGTTCTCATACTTCCTGTGCCTCTTCTTCATACCTGCCGTTGTCAACAACGATTTTTGATTTGGTGTCCCTTTTCTCCCAGCTCGACTGTGTTCTTTTTGAGAGTAGCATTGATGGCTGTTTTGCACACCATTAAACACAAGTGCCTAGTACAGATGGGCACTCAGGAAGTACTTGGTGAATGAATAAATATCAGCGTGCTCAAATAATTTTTCCATTTTTTTTCTTTATGAGAATTACAAACCCATTCTCTCAAACCAGACCAGACCCAAACCAAAAGGTTTTGTGGAAACATTCTTCAAAACTTTCTAAGAAATAATTTTCTACATTAAACTGTTTCATAGTAAATATCTATAAAGCTTTCCAGTTCATTTTGTCCCAGTATCAAATTTGATGAAGTACCAAGAAATAGTATTATAGACCTAGTTCAGTCATGGGAAAAGTCAATATAAAATTCAAGCAAATCAGGTTCAACAGGATATTAAAAGAACAATATATCATAATCATATACAGCTTATTCAGTGAACTAAAAACATGAGTGCATGTGAAGTCAAATATGAAGAACTACCTGTTTATTGTAACTGATGCTAGAAAAGAGTTTGATAAAACTCAGTATTCATTATTCAGTCTTTAATAGGATGGAGACCAGTTAAAAATTTCTATCCTGATCAATAGCCAGTATCATGCTATAGGATGATATGTTAGAGCTGTTTCTGCGAAAATAGAATTTTAAAAAGGCTCACTAATGCCACCATTAGTTAACCTTTGTTGTTGTTGCCAAGTTCTGGACAATGAGATAAGACAGAACGGAAATTATGGAGAAAAAGATACAGTTCTCATTATTTGCAGACAAGGTGGTTGGTTATACCTTGAAACCAAAGAGAAAACGAAAAACTAACAGGATTAATAAGAATAGATGTGAATTTATCTGAAAGTTGAAGTTGAATAAAAGATAAGGTGAGTGACTTTTCTATAATGTAACAAATTAGATAATGTAGTTCGATAACACTCCATTTACTGTAATCTCCAGGAACACATTAATGAGAAAAAATACAAACAAATGGAGAAAATTATATTCTGAAAGATACAGAAAAATTTAAAAAGTCATACCGTGGTCCTGAATGCCATGACAGAATAAAGATGTAAGTGCTTCTAAAGTTGATTAATATTCACTGTGCCCAAATCTCCAAATATTTCTTTTGAAATCTGACCAGAAAACTTGTTTCTTTGGAAGAATAAATGAATGATAAAAACAAAAACAAAATTTTCAGTGAATGACAATCAGGAGGAAATAACATTACCAAATACCATGTTTTATAAACCAGTAAACAGTATTGTCCTGAAGAATAGACAAACACATCCAAATAAGCCCAGACACAGATTTATCATATGTGAGGAATTAATAAGCGCTTTAAAAAGGAACTTAAAACATCAGGCAATTAGCTTCCTAAAACAAAATATGTGAATGGCCAATAAACACATGAAAAGATAATACCATTAATCATCAGGCAAATGCAAATTAAAACCACCGTGAGATACCAACTCCATTACACCCAAGGGTTTCAGGAGCTGTGTGCGAGGAACCCAGAATTCGGGTTGAAGACCAAGACCAAATATGTGTACAGCAGGGTTCTTTGGAAAAGACAATGCTGGGGAAGATGGAAGACAGAAAGAAAAGAGAAAGATGAAATATGAGATAACTCCATTAAAAAAAAGCCATCAGCATGAGTCCACAGGAGCTGAGCAGGGCTGTTGAGGATGGGACACTGGACATCACTTATTCATAGGGTCAGCAGGAGTCAGAGTCGACTCAGTGGCACCTTCTGTTTCCTTGTTTGTGAAGGAGGCAGGTCGACTGGATGATCCCTGAAGTTCCCTTTGTTTTCAAAGTCTGTAACCCTTTTAACCTGAGCCCTTGTGTTTTTGCTATATTGTTTTCTCTCTCTAGAGATATTAGTGCCTTTGTGTCCTTCAGGCCTTATTCCTTCTTAAAAATCCCAATAGCTCCAGAACCCAGGTGTGGCAAGGAAGAGGTTAATACTAGGACAAACTGGTGGCAATTCAGGGGACCAGAGTTCATCCTAGCAGCTGGTCTGGGAGGGGAAAAAAACAGTTTCAAATGATAAAGAAGACCAGAATGTAATCTGAAGTAGGAATCTGGACATACTTTTCTTTTGTCCACTAATTGAGGAATTTAATGAGGGTTATGCCCCAGAAATTGGTTTCAAATTATTAATGTAAGTCAGGAGAGAAAGTAGAATTTGATATACTACATTTTAGAGATAGCGATGACTTTGTCCTGTGTGTAGATGGATTTAAAAGTTTTAAAGCATTAAAAAAAAAAGATGCAGAAGACATAGCTCTTATTCTTTTGAGGCCTGTCTTAAAAAGAACTGTGCTTAAAGGAAAGCGTGTTTTTATTGAAAAGGAGTAAAACAAAAGATAAGTTGTTTTCATTATCTAAAAAGCAGTTGTTGTTTTTTTTTATGGTTTTAAATTTCAAGGTAGTATTGATAGTTGGGTTACAGATTTTTTTAATAAGTTTTACCTGTGCTTACTTTTTAAGATGGTGACTGGCATATGCATATACTTATATCAAAATCACACTACTTTTGGGAAACTGGTATCATTCTTGGATTTTGCTTGATGTATCCCTTTTTAGGAATATGCTTCATGAGATTATTGTTTTACACTGCTTTAGCATCAAGGGTTCAAGAGAAAAGATGTCCTGAATATTTTCAGTACACTGATATCGTTTTGTCGAAATACCTATTTGACCTATACAGTTTAAACGTATTCGTAGTGACAGTCTGTTTGCGTCTCAGACTGTATGACAATAATGGCTCGAATACAGACATTTCTGAAATCCCTCACCCAGTGAGGAATTCTGAGTTAGTGTGGAAGTGGAGGTCATGTGCTGGCGCGTGTTCTTCTCATCTTGTCCTCAGCGAGGAGTGTATAGTAACTTTCATGGGTTCCCTTTTGTTGTTTAAATAGCCATTAGGATGTGTGTAAAGTGTTTGCAGTCTTACTTTCTCTAAGAAATCCCCTATGGATGTCATAATTGTTGTATAGTGAACAAATATTTATACTTTTTTGCATAACATTGAAATTAAAAGTTATATGAAAAGAAAAAAGAATACCAAGGTGATATCTCCAGGTTTTTTTTGTTTTTTTTGAAGAGGCAATACTTTGGATAATGCAATAAGAAACAGAGATGGTAAAGCAGTGTATCATTCTTCTAAGCAATTCCATTTTTCCATTCTCTGATTATTTTATTCGGTATTATTGGAAATAATTGATAAGTAATGATGAAATAATTTCCAGGATGATGAATTAGGAAAGCTTTCAAAACAAAGGAAAAACAAGGTCACTAAGGCTCCATAATATATCT
The DNA here is from genome assembly GCA_003508835.1 of Eonycteris spelaea. Classification (NCBI taxonomy): domain Eukaryota; kingdom Metazoa; phylum Chordata; class Mammalia; order Chiroptera; family Pteropodidae; genus Eonycteris; species Eonycteris spelaea. The sequence goes on from PUFA01000065.1 coordinate 6,234,011, forward strand.
TGGATTTATAAAAGGGTCCAGTGGATCCAGACAGTAATTGCAAGTAAAATGAGTTTTATTCTAATTTTTAGGAAAGTAAATTTTCTTTTGTTCTTTGGAGGACCTCTTTCAATGCCATGGAATATCAGTCCTTACAAATAACCCAAGAAGAAATTCAAAGACAAAACTTGGACCTAGTAGACCCTGATGGTATCACCAGGGGTTAACTTTGAAAAAAGCTCATCAGACATCCTGGTGGAGATATGAAATAGGGTCTGTCTCTCTGAATGTGGAGCCCTGGGGAGAGGTCTGAGCCAAAGACTTCAGTCTGAGAGTCATCAGCACATACACGGTTTTTAAAGCCTTGGGTCTAGATGGGATCGTCCGGGAAGGGAGTGTAAATTGAAAAGAGTGAAGAGCCCGGAAGAGGCCCCTGTAGCACACTGGGCTTTAGAAGTCTGGTAAAGGAAGAAGCTACCAAAAGGGTGTATGTAACCTGTCAGGTCGGAACCTGGAATATCATTTAGAGACAAGTGTTTTAAGTCATCAGTTGGGTCCAAGGATGCTGCAAAATAATTTTTTAAAAAAGTGAGGTCAGGGAGTTTCGACCATTGGCTTTTTATAAAATCGGGATCATCGATGACCTTTAGAGAGCTGTTCCGATGAAGCGGTGGGACCCAAAGCCTGTTCGTAATGGCTCGGAGTGAGGAAGTGGAGATAGGAAGTAGAGGCAACTTTTTCAGTAGATTTTGTTGTGAGAGGAAGCAGAGAATTGGTAGCTGGTGGGGTTTCTTATAATCCACTTTAGGGGATGAAGAGGGATCGGTAGCGTACCTAGAATTGGGAGTGTGAGTCAGGAGATATTGGTACCTCTTAAGGGTCTGTATTAATAGTCTCATTAATACTCTCTATGAAGGAGCAAAACAGCCTCTGATCAATTTCTCCTCTACCCCGCTTTCTGTTTTAATAGTGAAAAAAAAATTCTGCTAGGATTTTTACTAGCCTTTTGTCTGTTAAGACAAAGCCACTTAATTCTGGCCTGCCTAATTTTATGGTGCAGATCAACAGGGTAAAATTGAAATCTTTGTTAATCAAATCTGTTTTCTGGGATACATTTACATAAGTAAAATATATCTGCTAGCTAGATTTCCTTATCTTTTGGGGCTTGTATGAACAGCAATAATTACTATCTAAATGTAAGATGAATTGAAATAGCATTTAATTTCAAATAGTCTAAAATTTTAATTGCTATTTTCCTATATGAATGTTGCTTAGGGTGATGAAGAACAAAGATTCTGAAAGATTGTTTTGAGTTATAATAATTAGAATGGAGGAAAAGTCTTGAAAACCTTTATTATGGGACTAATTTACTAAATATCAATTGAATGGGCCAGTTTGGAGCAGTTAGAACTTGTACTTAAAATACTATTTTTTTTCCTTAAAAAATAAAGTTTCTTTCGAGAATGTAAAGGTTATATTCAGTGAAGTTGACTCTGATCAACTTTAGAAGTTTTCTTATTTATCTGCTTTAGATTTGGAATATGATTAAAACCATAATAATTTGGGATATATAGTCATGTTGACTCATTATCTTATGATTTGAGTAAATCAAAATAAGTTCTTTACAACTTTTCATCTTTATTCTTTCTTTTGCTTATTTTGTGTTAAAATCTTAATCCCCTGTGTTATATGTCATAGCTCAGTATTGTAAGCCTGATCAGACAATGAGACTTTCTGGAACAGTTCTATGTGATATTCCAGGAACCTCCTGGCAGTTAAATAATACAGATGTCTTTTGGCTCTTGAAATTTTCATGGTTGGCTTCCACTAAATGAGATTGTTGGATGCAGAAAATATTTAGCATCATTTGAAAAGTCCCTCCTGACTAATTTCCAAACTCTCCAAAGCAGCAAGATCTCAACATTTCTTAAAGTTGGCAATTTAAAAGTTCTTTGGTGTTAGCAATAACATGGTTGGTTAAACTTATTTGAGGTACTGTTTGCCACATTTTTATTTTATGCATTTATGCTCATAAACATAAATTTTGTTTTTTAACATTTATTTAGTCTCTCGGACCGAAGATACAGCTTCTTTGATTCTTTCCTTCTTCCTCTCATTTCAACACTGACTTCTTTCTTCCTTCACTTCACAAGTTTAGGGAGAAAAGTCTTCTTCCAACAACTCTCTGTAGTATCCTGCAGTGTTACATGATGGGCAGTAAAATATGTTAGGATTTGGTCCCTGCCCAGACCCGGCCAGTTTCATGTCTTCAATAATCCTGAGCTATTTATAGTTTTCCAAATAAGCCCTCTGAAGCTCCTGGGCCTTTTCTCATGGTTTTGTTCCTTTTACTTGTCATACTCTCTCCCAGCTTGTCTGACAAATTCCTACTTATTCTTTACCTTTCTGCCGACAGTTCACTTCCTCTGTGATGTGTTTCCCTTGGGCAGACTTTGTGCTACTTCTTAAGTGTCCCTGCTACCTTTTGCTGATACTGTCATCGTAAACGTGATCTAAATGCAGTGCTGCACATTGTCCTCTCTCTCGACCCACAGGAACCAATACAGAACTTACTAGCCACAAATGGCTTTTGAGCACTTAAAAGATTTTCCTGTTCTGTAGAACCTGCTTTTGAACCCAGTCCATTAGGTTCTTAATTTTAGATGTCTTTTTCAGTTGTGGAATTTTTATTTGATTATTTTCCTTCCAACTTTTTACTGTGAAAAATTTTCAGAATTTGAAAATTTCAAATTTTAAGGAGAGCAATCAGTACTCATATACTCTCTATCTAAATTTATCAGTTGACTGAATTTTGCCACATTTGTTTTATCTGTGTAGATAAATCCATTTGAGAATAAATTGCGGACGTCGTGTCTCTTCTTTCCTAAATATTTCATTTTTCCCCTTAAATACTTCAGCATGTATTTCCCAAGAACAAGGACTTGTACTATATAAACATAATTATCAAACTCAAGAATTTAATATGGAGATAACACTTTATATGAGTCCATATTTAAATTTTCCAAATGTCCCAATAAAATATTTTATAGGTGACCCACCCATGATCAAAGATCACATATTGCATTTAGTTGTCATGTCTCCTCTAAATTAGACATTTCCTGGCCTTTTTTTGGCGGGAGGACGGGGGAATGGGGAATGAGGGATGGTCTTCCTTGGCATTGACTTTTTAGGTCTTCGGCCAGTTGTTTTGCAGAATGTATCTCAGTTTGGACTCATTTAATTGTTTCATCATATTAGTTATGGATTAAACATTTTGGCAAGAATTTATTAGGAAGTCACGAAGTCAGTTCATCTCATTGGTGATGTTGAGTTTGATCGTTTCACTTAGGTGAAAATGCTTATAAAAATCACAATGTAAATCAGTAATAGTTCATACATGTTAAACGATGTATCAGGAATCTCTAAAATCTAAAACTTGGCAGGAACTGAAATAATTTTCCAGTGCTAGCGTAATTTCAAAGAGAAGGATTCGTAAGTACTGTTCACATTTTATCCCTGAATCACTGACAACTCAATTAACATGTCCACAAACAACTCTATTTTAGTTAGGGGTCTTTCTCCTTTTGAATTTTGATTGCTTAGCTGAAGGCTCTTTAGCGAGATGTGAATACTTTTACATACTTAATACAAATTAATGGGTTTCATTAATAATTATGGTTTAAACTAGCTAGATTTTCTTTGTTTACTTGTTTTGTTATTTTTAAGAATGACTGATTCCAGATCCACTATGTTAGCTTAAATATATCCTCAAAATAAGGCCACACTTTAAAATAACAGCAACAACAACAAAAAGCAAAAACAATGCAGACATTTATGTTGGAAAGAATCTTCATAGTTTTTTGTTAGTACTTTAATTTTTTAGGTTTTCTTAGGCATTAAAGTGCTTCTTAGACTGTATTGTCAGCAGGCAGATGCTCCATTTACTTCAAGAGATGAAACACAGCTGGAGCCAGGGATTGGAAATAGTACCAAGTACATGGACTAAAAAAATCATAGGGGTCCAAATTTTTTTAAAAACCTATAGGACAAGCTTTCTTATAAATGTAATAGTTAAAAGAGCAAGCTCCTTCTACTGCTTTAGAATTCAAGAAGATGTTTAGCTTATAAACTTCCAAAGAATGTGGCAGTTTGTTTGGGTTAAGTTTTTGAAATACTGTACCTTTGTTTTAATGCCAGCTTATAATGCACATTTGAACTATAGCTTTGTAAGTCTATGAAGGAAAGATAATATAGAGTAGGAACTAACCCTGATTAAGATCAGCATGTTTATGCAACATCATTAATTTAACAAGCAAATAAACTGAATAACCATTTAGGGCTAAAGCTTTTGTTTGTTAAGAGGAATAAGAAGTCTTTTATTTCTAGAAGCTTACAGACTAACAGAAAAGACAGTTGTAAACAAATTCTGAGAATAAAATATCTATACTAATACATCATAGAAAATACAGACACGACAGAGAACTCAGCTAACTGCCCTATGAAAACGAAGCTGTTAGGACTCCATATATCAAAACAGCTGACATCACCAGACCTGCTATGATTCACAGAGGTCTTTGTCTTTGACAAATAGTTGTGCTTCTATGACATTGCTCGGTTTTCTTTAGTATGCTGGATAAACCTGCCTAATGGCTTTCAAGCTTTTAGTGGTTAAAATATTTTTGTCAACTTTTAATTTTATTTGTTTATATTTACCTGATACTTATTTTAGTCTCATAGTCTGATGAAAGAATTGTGCTCTTCTTTGCCTGTTGTTAATGCTTTTTATGATTGTTTAAATATTTCAACTTTAACATTGGACAATAAACGCATGTTCAGGTAGATATGCTTTAACTGATGGCTACCTCAGTTTAAAGTTTGCTGAAATTTGTCTTTGCCCCAGGGTGAGGTTTCTGATCAATATAAATAGAATTATTTTATGTCTTTGTCTTAGAAAAAGTTGCATGTTTTTGAGTTCAATGTTTTGAATTAGGAATTGATGTGCCATGGGGGTGTGAATGGTTCAGTGCTTGTGACAGCTCACTGCCTGTGAGGTCCTTGCACACATTTGTGAAGCCATGGCTGTCAGCACTGAGTGAATAAATCAGTAAGCAGATTACTCTCCAACTCCTAGTATGGGGTCTGCAGACTTAGAAGGAGCAAACCTCTGCCTTGGCGGAGTGAGTATTGATAATGTTTCTTGTATATTTCCTTGAATTTTATTTTTTTCTGTTTGTTCATCTGTTACTTTCTTCCTGTTATGATTGGATTTTGCTGGGAAACTTTTTCCTGTTTTTTAAATCGCCCTGAACCAATTTTCAGTTACATTTTCAAGGTGTTTAAATGTTTAGTGTTTATACGGTTTTCTGCATTTTTGCTCAGTCACAGAATAGCACTGATTACCAAAGAAAATCTGACCCTTAATGAGCAAGTAAATTTGCAGGCTGGATGTATTTTTTTAAAATATATTTTTATCTAGGCCAGATTGCCCTTCAAGATATGTGATCTATTGCCTGAGGCTTCTTAGGCAGTAAGAATAAAATGCTTATAAGATGCATTATATTGCCTGACCCAAATATTATATTACCCAGGTAAAACAATATAATTAGAGCTTAATTGATTGAACCAAATTCAAGAAAACAGTGTTAAATTTTAATTTTCTCAATACTGGAACTGTCTTTTTCAATCTTCAGCTTGGTTAACTTCTATAATTTGCCATTATCGCAGCTACTATCTAATTTCTATGCACTAGAATTCCTTAAATCTTGAATAGCATTTTTATTGTACAGTAATTTTCTCTCTATATATTTATTAATAATTTAAATATATGCATATATACATTATATACACTACTTTACCATTTTAAGGTCAGAAGCTGTGTTTTTCTTTGTTTTTAATACTCGGCATAAAGTTAGACATTTATTGGAGACAGAGGAAGAAGGAAAAAATAACCTTTAGGTACTAAGAACACAATTAAATTACTGAGTTCCATGTCCATTCCCTTACATATTTGTTTAGTTTGATTATTTCAACAGAAATATGAAATATAGATAACTCAGAATGAAATGAAGAGAACCTTCTGGAAGGTAGAATGGCCCTGAGAAGTAATAAGTATCTCATCACTCTACATGAGCAATCAGAGGTTAGATGATTCTTTGACAGTGAATGTCGAAGAGGAGAGTTCCCGTAATGGATGGGAAGTTCTGGGTGACAGCTAGGATCTTTTTTATCTTCAAATTTCTGTGAGCAGTCTGTTACTTTAATAAATAGAATGTCAATATTTTGCAGCATAGTAACTAGAGAGTCAAAAGAACCAGAGGTAAGAAAACCAAAAATGAGTGGATTCTTAGAGTACAATTTAAAGAAGATTTCTCATATTTTATGTGGAATGGAAGAAAAAACCTTTGATATTTAAGTAGAAAACATCTTCTAGAGAAACTTCTTTTATTAGATAGGAAATCTAGAAGCTGAACAAGAAAAAGAAATTTGGCTATATAAAAGATAAAACTTATATGGTAACATAGAACATGAACAAAATTAGGTCTGATAGTTTTTTGGTGGAATCTTTGGGGTTCTCTTTACATAGTATTATATCATCTGCAAATGACATGATACTATATAGAGTTTTCCTTCTTCCTTTCCAATTTGGATGCCTTTTCTTTTCTTTTTTTTCTGATTGCTGTGGCTAGGACTTCCAATACTATGTTGAATTAAAGTGGTGAGAGTAGACATCCTTATTTTTGTACTGATCTTGAAGAAAAAGCTTTTAGCTTTTTACTGTTGAGTATGATATTAGCTATGAGTTTGTCGTATACGACCTAATTTATTGTGTTGAGGTATGTTCCTTCTGTCCCCACTCTGCTGAGAGTTTTTATCATAAATGGATGCTGGATTTTGTCAAATGCTTTTTATGTCTCTATTGATCATGCGATTTTTATACTTCATTTTGTTTATATGGTGTATCATGTTAATTGATTTGTGGATATTGAACCAAACTTTCATCCCAGGAATAAATCCCACTTGATTGTGGTGTATGATCTTCTTAAGGGATTGCTGAATTTGGTTTGCTGATGTTGCTAAGGATTTTTACATATGTGTTTATCAGGGACATTGGCCTGTAACTTTTTTGTAATGTCTTTGTCTGGTTTTAGAATCAGGGTGAAGCTGGCCTCAAAATGAGTTTGGGAGCTCTTACAATTTGAAAAGAAGAAAAGCAACCAAATAGGAAAATGGGCAAAGGATGTGAATAGGCAGTTTTAGAAGAGCAATTCAGATGGTCAATAATATTTCAAAAAGTGGTCAGACTTATTAGTGGTCAACGAAATTCAAATTAAAATCACACCAAACTATCACGTACGTCCATATGACTGGCAAAAATTTAAATGATCAAAAACACCGGTTACTTGAGATGTAAGAAGTTATTTGAATACATTGCTGATGGGAATATGTTATTGCATTTTTTGGAAAGCAATCTGGCAGTGTCTCTTAAAATTGAAAGTAAGCATGTTCTGTGCCCTAGTAATTCTATCTCAGAAAATCTATCTCTAAGAAAGAAAACACAGGTACAAGGATGTTTATTTCAGCACTGTTTATAATATCAAAAATGACAAATGAAATAATTCCCATTAATAGTGGAATGGATAAATAAATTATAGTACATCACAACATAGACTATTGTATTGTCAGCAGAAACAAGGTCACATGACTAACTTGGTTTTTCTATGAGGCGTTCTTGAATGAGGACAGAAATACGTACAGTAGTATATATTCGTACATTCTATTTTGTAGAACAATGACCAGAAAGCCTGTGTTATTCATATAATAGTGTTAGCATATAAGAACGTAGAAGAATGCACACTAGAGGGTTAACGTGTTGTTGAGGGAACAATAATAAGGCCAGGAACAGGAAGAAAGGGAGGTGTGTTATGAGGCAATTCGATGTTTGAATGGAAGCCAAGATTCAAGATCTAAATTTGAGCGTGTGCTGTAGAGGTAATATCAGATGCCAACAAAATCATGGCAAAGCTCTTAGTATTTATCTGTATTTTTTGCCGTATATTTTTATCAGTATCTACTTCACTTTAGGAAGAGCTCAGCAGTAGGTTTTATCATTTCTGCTTCAGCTAGCTTATGTTAATTGATGCTTGTAGGAAGCTTTTATTTATTCAACAAATATTTGAGCACCTGCTTGCGTCAGGCATTGTTTTAGGCTTTGCAGTGGTAAATAAGACATACAAGGTCCCTGTCAGAATAAATACATTTATAATGTCAGATCACATAAATACCGCGAAGAAAATAAAGCATTTTAAGGGGATGAAAAGAGACAGGGCAGGGAAGGAGAGGGAGGGTAGGTGACTATGTAACATGTGGTCGTCAGGAAAGGTTTTTTCTTTGAAGAGATGAATTTGACAAAAGATCTGAATGAAAAGAAGCATCTAGCCTGGCGGGTATCTGGGCGAAGAGCATTTCAGTCAGACGGAAGACGGAAGGTCCTGAGGATGGGATTGGCTTGGCCTATTTTGGAAGCCAGAGGACCAGGGAGACTAAGGTAGAGGGAGGAGGAGCGAAGTGTGACTCCATGAGTTTGTCCGTATCAGTTTTAATCCGGTTGGGGTGGGAGGTGATCGGAGGGTTACTGAGCGTTGGAGGCTGCATGCATCGACCTTTAGGGACGCTCACGCTGGCTGCCGTGTGGAAAAGTGACGCTAGGGGACAAGAGGCGAAGCCATGAAGAGGGTGAAGAGTGGTGCGCCAGTGCAGACAAGAGGCAGTGGGGCCGATTCGTGAGATCCGTAAGGGAAGTAGTGAGAAGGGGATCAGATTCAGATGCATTTTGAAGGTAGAGGGAGTGGAACTTAAATCATGAAAGGTCTGATATATTTTAATTGAGCCTACTTTGGAATCTTTAAAACAAATTCCTTAGAATCTGAATATACTTTAGTCTCTGCCTTCATAAAGCAGAACCCTTAAGCTGAGGGTATTAAAAGGCGAAGCAAATAAATTAAAAAGGGCGTAGTGATGAAAACTTCTTTTCCTGAAATCTCAAAGCAGTCACAAGTCTCCTCCAAACGTCATCCTTTTTTTTTCCTTTTTTCTTTTTTTAATAACGTCTAGATGGCTGCAGGTTTTGCCTTTCATCTCCTTTCAGAGCTTGCTGTGGCCCTCAGGGGTGCTGTGCTGTGAGGTAGCAAGAGTTGAGGTAACAAAACCCATTTATTATTTACCACGTGCCAGGTATGGCTTTAAGGGCTTTTCGCATCTGAAATCCCTTCGTTCTGGGCCATCCCTGTGAGGTCTCTCCTCTCACTGCTCCTGGCTTATGTGTGAGGAAATAATTAGCACAGGTGCCCACTAGGTGATGTCAGGTAAACTCGGCACCCAAGCCTTGTCATCGTGGCGTTATCTTTCAGGGACCCAAGCCGACCTGTGAAGGGGACAGCATTTATATTTTCTTATTTCACTCTTCTTTTTATTCTTATCTTTACGTGGTGTTGAAAAACTGTACATAAAAGTTTTGAGAGGCTATATTATACTTCCGACTGTCAATACCCTGTTGACTTTTTTTTCCCTCCAATGACCCAACTGTCTTCAAGGTTACCATGTTTTTACTCTAAACAGTGTCTCTCAGAGGACATCTCAGACCCAGAAGTTAGGCAGAAATCTTTCAACAGATAATGTCTTGATTTCGGAGTCACGAAATACAGTCCCCATACTGCTTCGTTTGTACGTCCTCCGTGTCCAGCCACGACACTTAGCACACGACAGGTGTTTAGTGAGTGTCAACCGAATGCCTCAGTGGAGGGACCAGATTCACTTTGGAATGTGGTGTCATTTCCATCTACTGCAGAAAGGTTTACTCTGAGAGAGGAAGGTATGACTCCTGACTGGCCAGTTTATCCACCCGCATGGGAAGAGAGAAGACTTGTCTCCTGGTGTTTCCTCGTTAGCCTTCGTGAAGAACCCCCGTTTGTGCCAAAAGACCATGTACTGTGACCGGCCAAGCCTGGGTCATGTTTCCTGCTAACGGCCATGCTGGAAGCCTGCGCAAACCAAAATGGCAGCTGTCATGATCCACCATGAAGATTAATATTATTTAAATTTTCAGACAAGTCCCTTCTCTCTTAACCTCTGCTAGTTTATGAAAAAGTACAAATTCAAAAAAATATATATGGCACAAACATGGGAAATGTACATCTTAGTCTTTTTGTTAAGGGGAAAAAAAAAGACAGACTGTGAAGTGAACGAAAGGTGGAAGTCTCAAGGGCGAGACCTTCTCTCTTCAGGTTCCGTGGGGCGTCTCTCGCTCTCTGACCAGAGAGAGGGCTGCAGTCCTGGCTGTTATCTTGCAGGCCTGGCTCGCTTTCCACTGTTCCCCTGGAGGACTCAAAGGTCCTGAAGTGGTAAATAAATGCACTTTGAAGCTCTCACAGCTCACCTTGTTAGCTTAGGGGCAGTTATCACAGTTCCTTCTCAGCCAGCTTTTCTGATAGCGATGGAGAAGGTGTGAGAGAGAAAGGAACTGGGGAGAGAACCACTGGGGGAGCAGTGTGAGCCTCGACATGCTTCCCACCCCCCACTCGGGAAAAACATGGGGGCGCTCCTCCTTGTTCCTTTAAATATAGATGTCTCACATTTTGCTCTCTGCAGAAGTCCCTAATGGAAGATGGAGCCAGAGCGAGAGGAAACATCTAAGCTTTATTGATCTGTGCCCCTTCATCACTCCTCCCCACTGCGAAAATGATTGCTGTTTTTTTTTTTTTTTTTAAAAAAACCTTCAGGAGCTTTTTGTGGGATGTTGCCATTGCTGTTTCAAAATAGGAAAACAATTATTCATAAATAATGTGGAGAAAGGTTTTTCTTGATTTTTTTTTCCTCCTAAAACTGAGTGGGAAGAAATTATACAAAGTGAGTAAATTGTGGATTACTTATAAACAATTCCATTTTCACGTAGGCAACCCTAATATTAGGCAAGAGGCTCTCTGGGAGGGCTTTGCTATCATGTTTGCATATTTACCATAACTCTTGATATAAGTGTTTGTTCTTAAATCACTATTATGAGATCTAGAAATTTTTTCCCAACCCCCAAATAACAACAAAACCATATACACACAGGCATAAAAAAAAAAAAAACCTCTATTATTTACAACCCCTATTATTTCTCAGACCTAAAATGAGCATCTTCAGGGTTATTTTTGCCTTCTTATTATGAATTCCCTCAGCTGAAATCAGGGTAAAGTCAATTTAAGTCATCTCTAATGAATACTGTTTGATTATTTTTTCCATATATATTATGTCATTGTTGCACATAGGCAGTTTCTGTGGTGCGAGAATGAGCAGGCCACCATAAAATAATTCTGAAAGGTTGCCCCGTGAATGGTATTTTTTCTGTCGTTGTTTATCAGTTATGGTCCCTATTTTCCTCAATAGATTAAAAAAAAAATACGTTAAGCTTAAAAAAACAAACCCTCAAATAGCTGTAAACCATATTCTCCTGCATATTGTTGGTATTGTAACTGCTACTTAGGTAACAATAAATATTTGATATTTCTAAACATGATACAGAAGAACAATAAGCTTCTAAGATAAACAGATAGATGTAAAATAAACTTAACTTAATCCTGGACCTCGACTAACTTGTTTTCTTTTACATTTGGGATAATATTATTTACCTCCACATTTCAAGTGTGTAAATATGCACGTGATTCAAGTCACCAAATATCGGTGTGGTCTTTTCAGTATTATTCTTGAATCTATCCCTTCTGCTAATAACTTTTTCTTTCACTAAGACTAAAAATAAACTTTAATTGGGATCTCTCCCTGAAGTTTTTCCATGCTTTAACGGTTTCTCGTTCGCACTGGTGCCAGATTATCTTTCTAAATACAGTCTTTGGTCGCTCACGCTCCTGCTTCAGTGTCTCCGACGTCTTGAATTTGTGTAGGGGAAAATTCTAAACCGGATCGTGACATCTAAGTCTTCCACAGTCTGGCCTCAGCCTAATATACTAGTTTTGTAATCTGCCCTGTGATCCTTCCCCCAACCGCCATATCACGAAGCCCCATTGAACTGCTCGCTGTTTGCAAACTTGGCTTTGTGATCGCATGGTCACATGCGCTGTCTGCCCTGAGTGTCACTCTTATTTTGCTACTCATGTCCTTTGATGTCTCTAGGATCTGGGTCCAGAGTCCTGGGTCCAGATCTCTGTTATGATGTTAATACATTACAATTAATTGTTAATCTTTCCCACTGGATTAGGGACTCATTAGATGTATGGACTAGTCAGAATTTCTGTAAATGCTTCTTCCCTTACCCATTGTGGCGCCTCACATGTACTAGGTCTTTCATATGCCTTTAGGTGTTAAATTGGGCACAGATAGAGAATTTAAACATTTTCCCCTGAAAGAATTTATTCCAGCTGTAAAAATGTCTAAGGAACAGAATATTCTCTGTCGATTACATTATTCCAAAGTAGGATCTATTTAGAATATCCTGGTAATTTAGTTGTAGGTGGGGGAAGTATCCTTAAATCATGATCTATAAAACCTTGCTAAAATTCACCTGGTAATATTTCAAACTGAGTTAAATGATGTGGCAGGACAGTGATCATATATGAACACAAGTTTAGAAAGGATGAAGAGAGAGAGTCATTTTTTTTTCATCATGCAGACTCCATATTTCATCTAAATGTGTGCTTTCCCAAGTTCTTTGTGTGTGTTGTTTTTTTTTTTTTTTTTTTTTGCTTGAATAGGAGAGTGGTCAGTTCAGAGTCTCACAAATGCTTGGAAGCTTGTCAGTTGAAGCAGCTGGATCGAGAGTGTCCATGTTTGGGGGGGAAATCATTTCAGTTTTGCTGCGTATCATCTGGTTTCTGATTTCCTTTTCAGTCAGCAGCAAATCGATTTCAAATGGAAACATAAGTGTGACTGAACTTAAGTATTTGCTATGCAGATATTATAGGTGTTTTTATTTTAATGTTGCTGGGTGATTAGTTAGAAGATTTTAATTCATGAAATGGCAGATAGCTTTTCTACCTCCACAAGGTAATTACAGGTTGACTGCGTTTTTACATTCCACTGTCTGCATAAAAATTGGCCTATCACTGCATGAAAACTGGGCACATCACTGCACTTAATGAATGCGTTCATCAGGCAAATATTTATACTAATATTTATCTCCCACCCCAACACAAACACACAGACCCAAACATCTTAGGTACAATCATGTCGAATCGCATGTCATAAATCGTATTAGTGAAGGAGAAAAGGAAGCCGCCCAGCATACAGCCCCATGGGTGTGTTGAGCTCCAGGGACAGCTTTACCCTGTTGCCATGGCCACGAGAACTAGTTGTCGTCAGCACCTGCCACAGGGCCTGGCACAGACCGGGCACTCAGTCTGTGTTTAAAGGAATGGACGGCTCAGAGTTTAGATTATTTAAACAGTGGAAGTGGTACTACCTCCCGCTCCTGCTTCCCATCTCCCTTGTTTTTGCTACACTATAGGGATGTTCTCTTATCTGCCGTTCAGTTACAGTAGTTTGGTTTTGTTGTTGTTTTGCGCTAATATTTTCTTTGAGTTTTAGGCCTCTAAAACTCAGAATTCATCATTGTATTAGGTAGTAACAGGAAGTAGAGTGAAAATTAATTGTGGAAGAAAAGCTTGTATTAACTTTCTAGGCAACTTGGGTAGGTCCTTCATCTTTTTTTTTCTTTCTTTCTTTTTTTGGTACCTTGATGTTTTTTACAGTATAATTAAAATTAAAGGATCAGAAATCTGAAAGATTTCTTATTGGGTAGTTTTAAGTGCCCAGTTAAGAGTTTTATGAAAATTAATAAGAAAGCGTATTTGATGAAACTGATACTGAACTATAACTTTAATGGTTTTGACCCAAAGGAAAGTGAGGAAGAGGTTACCTTTGAGGAGCGTTTTAGGGGGGTCGGGAGGAGCCAGTTGGAGCTGTAAAATGATTACAGTGAAGTATAAACTGTTTTCTTACGTGTTAGAATTAACCAACTACAAGTATGGAGATTGAATTACTTGAAACGTATTGGGGAAGTTGAGGTGAGTGGGAAAGCATGACTTTTCAAATTAAATGGCGTCATTGCAAATTGTCATCTCCATCATACCTTCCCCAAACGCCCTCACACAGCCACAGGAGGGGCCGAAATTCTTGGTTTCAATTTCCTGGCTTGTTTTGATGGAAGATCAATTTAAAAAGTAAAAAAAAATTCTTCTCTAGTCTTCCTTATATCCCTTTAACTTTGGAGGTCATTTAGTACTTTAAGGGGGAAAAGACAGTAATTTTAATTTAAAAATATTAAACAGCAAAAAAAACCCCATTTAAAATCAATAAAATAATGACTTTTAAAGGAAAACAGAATGGGTAAAAGTGACACGTATGTGTATTTATGGGACTAAGGGAATCATCATCAGTTTTTTTCCCCTGTACGTCAAGTGTTCATTTCTAATTCTAAATCAAAGTCATGCTTTGCAGATGTTTAAGCACAGTCGTCTTCCATCCTGAGAACTAAAAGACCCAAGCCTGAAACGTTAAGATTCTCTTTATTTGGTTTTTAATCGTAAATTGCAGGCTTTGAAGAGAGCATAATTAACTCGATTACTGCAGCAAACACTTAACGATCTAAACATTTTTGAGCGTTCTATTTGAAAATCAGGGCGAGCACTGCTCTCTACGAATCCATATCCACAGCTCTGCATTCTTTTTATTCTGTCTCGGAAAATGAAGTTCATTACATCTGTAAGCAAGAGGCATATATGCTTTCGGGCCATAATGTTTAAGATTTTCGAAGCCTGTTATTTTCATTCCGTCCTCTTCACAGCGGTCTGCTCAATGGCGATGCAAAGCGTCCACACTCCTGTAGCTTTGTTGACCTACACCTCCCAAATCCAAGTATAGAATTTACCTCCAGGATATGGAAGATGGCAAAGAATAATGCTAACGTGTAAAATTTGCAGAACAAATAAGAGAGGAGTTTTCATAGTGTAATAAATTGACATCTAGCGTTCTGGGTCAGTGACCTGATTGTCGACCTTCGCCTGAATTTTAGAGCATATATTATTCATGTTTATGAATAAATCTGATGCGGACACAGTGGAGTTCTTCAGATGCTGATTTTGGTCTCTGCATAAGTTTCTCTTCTGTAGAACTTCTCAGGGGCAAAATGAAAGGGGAGGAAGAAAACCATTTCTTTAGGAAAAGTGGCAAAAAAAAAAAAAAAATTTGCGGTCTCATCGCAACAAAGTCCCAAAGGCCACTGATGTGTATCGTCTTGGACAATGTGTGACTGATACGAGTAACGTTGGAGATGATTCAGTTTTTGTGACATGACATTTGTTTCTGGTGGAGCCTAATCTGTAAGGTGGTGGTAGCGTGGCTTAATGGAGAGTTTTGATTAGAAAGAACGAAAGCCTGAAGACAAGGAAATAAACGTTACTGTCTTTTCTTAAACGCTTATTTCAAATTAGTTAAGAACTTCATTGCCTTAAAAAGCAGTTAAGTTTTACAACTTAACTAAACTTGTGTTTTATTTATATGTGACCAAAAAGTGATCTGACATTTTTTTTTGGAACGCATACTCTGTGCCAGTCAGTGTGCTGAACCTTGTACAAGGTTATCTCATTTAATGCTTAAAGCTGCCCTGTGGAACAGGTATTCTCTTCATTTACAGATTAGAAAATTGAAGGACCAGAGATGAGTAAAGCACTCACTCAGCTAGTAAACAAATGACAGGTGCAGGACTCAGAATCAGGTTTTGTCTGATTCCTCTCAGTGTTTCTCTACTGCCAGTGACAGATCTGAGACAGAAATTGAACCTTCTGATGAGACCCTTTCTCTTAACCTATTAATGGTTCCTCGTTGCCTGCAAGTAGGATTTTCTTCTGCTGTCATATCCTTCGGTACCTCTGAAATTGATCACTTCCTCTTTTGTACCCCAAATCTCTATCTACTGGCCTCTGTAATGCCAGCAACATACCTGTGACGTTGCTCCTAGAGTAGGAAAACCTTATCTTTCTGTCCCCAGTGAAGGTTTATTCATGTCGACTGAATAAGGGGATGAAGCTTTAGATTTATGGCTCTAGTTTTTATTCACTGTGTTCAACTCGACTGGTTTCCTGTGTTTTGGTATTTCTTAGTAGTGCTTTATAAAGTCAGTAGTAGTAGTAACCAGATGTTTTTTTTTAATTTATATGAGCAATGGCTTTCCATTGGGCAATATGATCGGCATCCTACTTAATTCCAGTGTAGTATTTGGGAAAAGCAGATTAGTTAAAATTATATAAGATAGGAACTTACTTTTTTTTCTTACATGTCCACATATAGTACAATAAAGCATAATTATTTATATGTTAAACTTGGCTGTTTGATTAGATCTTGAAGCATTTCACCCATAATCAGATTAGCAGAATTCCTACCCACCCTTCCCTATTCCTGTTTTAGTTGCCTCTGTTCGCACTGTGATTTAAAGTTTTGACAGAGCACCTAATCTTTCTGTAGCAAGAAGAATTATTTCAAAGTGAAATTGCTCTAAAGCTCGTTGGGTCAGATGTATTTTCCTGTGGTAGAGGAAAATGAGTGTTGTGTATTGTCTCTAAAGGAATTGTGAGTCTAACCTTTTCAACTTAAAAAGTAATTGTATTTATTTAGACTTTTAATATTTTGCATAAACTATGCTTTTTCAGAAGAACGAATGTCTAAACGTTCTTGTCAGTGCTTATTTATAAGTGGAAATATATGATGCAGGAGGTAGCTAAAGAATTTTTGAATATATACCGTCTCCCAATTTTATTTCTTCAGAGCAATGAGTAACAGTGCATTCCCCCCTTACTCTACACATCTTTTCAGGAGAAAAAGGGGAGGAGTCTTTCTGCTAATCACCTAATCCTGTTTATGCAACAAACAAAAGCCTCAGGAATTTTTCTTTTAAAATGTAATCTCTGAGCTCCACAAACCTGATCTAGAGGCATGTCTGTTGGGGTTTACTGTGAACTTTTTGAGGGCGGGGTAGGACAGAAATGTGGTTTCTGAAGAATAATTCCATTATGTGGCAGGCTTGAAACCTGGTTCAGAGCTTAAAGTATGTTGGGATTTCTCGTCATTAGTCATCTTTTTGCTTCCTTACCCCACGAGGGAAGCGTAGATTAACCATTGGATAAAAGTAATTATTGTAAAACACAGTCCAAAGTAAAAAATCTTAATGGCTTCTATTAAATGTTTTTTGTTATAATTTTTAATGGAAATGTGTTACCCATTTGATAATGTTCGATATCCCAAAATAATGGGACTGCTATCTGACATGGCCTGTGTCTCCAAAGTGGTCCAAGACCACTCACAGGTTCGGTGACTCGCTAGGTGGTCCTGCAAGGCTCGGCATGTCGTCCACTCATCGCTCTGATTTCTCACTGCAAAAGGAAGAGGCCCACGGCCCAGAGTCTGAGGAAGCCAGCCAGGCCCGAGCTCCCTGTGGAGTCCCGCGGGACGCCCGTGATTCCTCCAGCGCTGAGTTATGACGACGCGTGTGAAGTACCGTGTGCCAGGGAAGCTCGTTAGAGACTCGGTGCCCGGTTTTTATGGGGGCCAGTCACGTGCGCATCCCCTGCCCAGCACGTACCAGGGTCCAGATCCCCAGAGGGGAAGCAGATATTCATCGGGAACCGCATTGTTTTCACAAGCAGTTTAGGCGCAGTGAGACTTTCTTATCAGGGAATGGTGGGAACCCTCTAGAAATCCACGTTCCCGGAAGCACCCCAAAGGCCAGTCCCGCAATTCGGCCTTTTTACGGGATAGAGTCTCAGTTTGGCTGTGCTAATTAACTCTTCTCTGCACACACGTGCTGTAACTTCACTGACAGATTTTTCTATCTGATTTTATTGTAGCTTTGGAAGATGATAATAGATACAGGCCTGTTTTTCGATAGCTAATATCTATGGTTTGAAAGACCTAGACATGGTCAGTTCAGACCTTAAGACTTCAAGCATATTAACTTCTGCATCTGATGCTATTAAATAGAAAGAAAAAGCTACATGTTACGAAATGATCACACTGTAAATGAATATAGTGAGACTTTTTCTCAATGCTTCATGCGTAAATAAGTTGGACGAACGTGTGTAAGTTTAGCAGACATTCGGGTGCCTACTATGTACGCATCTCAGGTTTAGAGAGTATAAAAGTAAGCGCAGCTTGGTTCCTGCCCTGAAGATGCCCATATTCTAGAGAGAAATGTAGACAAATCAGTGTTTATCAGTCAACACAGGGAACATTATTTTGATGATCAAATTGTATTTCGTAGGAGTCTACACTCCTCCGAGATGGTTGTTCTGGTCTGTCATCTAACCTGATACCAGCTTGTTCGGTACCGTTTACGGCTCTGCGAAAGAACGCAGGACGGGACATGAGGACGCACAGGCTCTGGGTTTGGGACTTCGCTAACTCCTCTTCCCCTTCACTTTATAGTCCCACAGTGCCGTACGTGCCTCTCAGTTTACTGTGCATTTCTTTACAGTCATGTGCTTATCCTTCACCTTCTGTCCCCGTAGAGGCAACCCTTATTTGATTTTAGTTTTTTACCCCAGTGATACGGCTAGTTGTGTGACTTTGGGTAAGTTACTTGACCTCTCAGTGCCTCGGGCTACTCATCGATAAAATGGAGATAATGTTGTACTATAGTGAAGTCACAGGAGTCTTGTGAGGATTAAGCGAGTTAATACTTACGTAGGACACTTTCCTATACAATCATAGTACCCTTTTCATACTCTAGAAATATAAGAATGAGACAATAAAAGTATCATATTTGGGTTTCTCCAGTTCCACAAATGTCTTTTATAGCTTTTTCGTTTGTTGTTTTTCTTTTCTTTCTCTTTTTAAAAAGTCTAGGATCCAAACAAGAATCACATTTATTCTACTTGTCCGAACTCTCAGTCTATTATTTTAGACCAGCCTTCCTGCTTTTTTCTTTTCTTTTTCTTTTCTTTTTCTGACGTTGACATTTTCAAGAGTCTAGGACAATTGCTTTGTAAAATGTTCTTTTGAAAACTACATATAGAGATTAAAAGAGAGCAGACTTTGCTGAACTATGTTTTCTCTCTGTAGTCTTCACTTAACTATTACAGCTCAAAGTTTTGAGACAATGAATGAATAATGGAGATAATTTGAGTACGGTGGAAGATCGTTAAAAATAAATAAATGTTTTGAGTAGAATATTCCAGAAGATAAGAATTATTCGATTTATAAAGAAAAAAAAATATGATTAGACAAGAAGGTTGTATTATTATTTGACAAAGGGGCTTCAAGTTGATCTGTTGCATTTTATTAATTCTTCAGTGTTTTTTGAGCTGTTGCTTCGTTTTCTCTGTTCTCCTAATCCGGGAGAGTGAGACAGAGGAGTAATTAGGCAGTTAAAGTATAGTGTGAGATGGCATGCGGACGTGGAAATTTAATAAGGGGTTACAGGGTCCTGGGAATCAAATGAGAGAGGCTGCTAACTTAGGGTCCTGGGAATCAAATGAGAGAGGCCGCTAACTTAGAACCGCAAGATCAGGAGGCTTCAAAGAAATGACACCGAGCATAGGCGTGAATGTAGATGTAAAGGGTGTGGAAGGGATGGGATGCCAGGCTGGGGCTTGGAGAAAGGGCATCAAGGACAAAGCCCGAGGAGAAACACTGCCATTTGAGGAATGGAAGAATTACAGGGGAGCTGAAGCTGAGAGGAAAGCTGGAGGCTTTGTAAACCAAATTAAGGGATTTGACTGCTGGTCTCAGTTCAGTTGGAAGCCACTGGACGGTTATGTACGAAAGCTGAGCTATGATGTGATCAGATTTGCCCTTTAGGAACATCACCCTGACTACATTGGAGAGCAAGGCTGGTGGCAGGGCGTCCGAGCAGGAAGTCATCGGCTTCACCAGGCTAAAGATGACAGTGACCTGCGTGAGAGGACAGGCGGTTAAAATGGGAGAGCTGAATGAGTTTGAGAACTATTAAGAAGATGAAATCAAGAGCATTTGGTGGTTGAGGAGGCCATGTAGTGTGTTAAAACAGACTCTAGAGCCACCTGGGTTGGATCCTAACTCTGCCAGCTAGCAGCTCTGGGAACTTTGGCAAATCGCTCAGCCTCTCTGTGCCTCTTTTCCTCATCTGTAAAATGAGGAGAAATACCGTATTTATAGGACTGTGTGAGGATTAAATGAATTACTTTACGTACAGAGCTCAGAACAGTGCCAGGTGCATAGTAAGTACCATATAAGTATTAATTATTGTTACGGTTTGTTAGTGGTAGTGTTACTGCTGATTTGCTATGTCCCTAAAGGGAGAGAAGAGCCGAAATTGAAGCCTAGGTTTCTAGTTCGACTGCTGAGGTAACTTGATAGATTTTTTTTTTTTCGTAGAGGAGGAGGGGTGATGAATTCACATTTGGACTTCCTGTTTTGGGGGAACTTTTGGGACAGCCAGGGGAAAACGCTTAGTAGGCAGAAGAACTTGGAGATAAGGAGGGATATGCCCTGGGATGTCATCTGGGGAATTATTAGGATGTAGGCGAGGTCGTGGGGAAAGATGAGAGGAAAGAGCCCAAAGGCTGTGTTATCCTAAAGAATGTGTTTTTTAGGTCAGCAGTCAAGGTGTAAAACTCGGTGCCCAGTGAGGGGTAAAAGACTTCCTTCAGTACAGCTGCATGGACAATCAGTTGGGCGTCAGGAGACTGTGACTTTGCGCTGGGATTAGTGATATTGGGTTTGCTACAGAATTGTATACTTCCTCTTCTTGTTATGCAAATTTTGAAACCTACAAAAAACTTGAAGAGGACAATGACTCCTCAGGTGACCATCGCCTAAATTACATTTACCTGTGAGTAAGTGAGCCTGTGTGTTTATTAGCCAAACCATTTGACAGTGAATTGCAAATTTCACTGACAGTGAATTGCAAATACCTTACAATACCATTATCACACCTAAGAAAATTAACAATAATGTCTTAATATCACTCACTATTGAGACCATATTTCAGATTTCCCAATTACTTCAATTTTTTTTTTCGTTTTTTTATCCTTCATAAACAACCTAATCAAGGTTCACAGGCTGCACGCCTTTGAGTGTTACACCTTTTTAGTCTCTCTCATTCTAGAACATCTTCACACTTTAGGGTTTTGTTGTCTTTTTTCATTTGGTTGGTTTTTTTTGAAGGGAGCACTGACTTTTTAAGAGACCAGAATTCTCTAAATTCTATATTTATCTGGTTGTTTCCTCATATTATCATATATCTTATTCCTCTATCCTCTGTGATCCCCATAGACTCTAACATAAGTCTAAAGACTTGATTCTGTTCAGATTAAATTTTTTGGCAAAAATGTATCCTAGGTGGTACCGTATACTTTATACTGTATTACATGAGGAGCGTGTCAGATTGTCACACTATTAGCAATACTAAATTTGCTCTTTTCTGTGTAATAACACATTTTTCTCCTTTGAAATTAGCGAGTAATCTCTGCGGTAATAATTTCATACTAAATGGCTTTTTTAGCATCTATTCTTACCTGATGATTCTTACCTGAATCAGGTATTTCTTTGGGGGGTGTTAATGCTATCATTCCTTCACATCTTTTAGCTGGCATTCTTAGGTAAAGAGCCTTACCTCTTCTGGGGATGAACAACAGTTCTTCCCCCAAATCAGAATTAATGCTCAGTCCTTTCAATGAGAAGTTTCGAGAGCAAGGAGCTTGATGTAATAGTCACCTCCACCCCTTATAGATGAACTTTTTTTCCTCTCTCTTCTTGGAGTATCATTATGGACTCATGGATTTTTATTTATTCAATTTGTTATAATCAGTTACTCTTTTTGATGCTCACATCCTCTCCAATGGCAAGTGAGAGCGTCTCTAAGCTGACAGCCCTTCGTTAGTTTTTTTACTTTCTACAAATGCCTAATGACCTAGGTTCACCTACACTTTCCCTAGCCCCAGATCTGGAACCAGTCATTTCTCCGAGGAGCCCTGGTTTCTTTTGACAGAGAAAGGTATTTAGAGCGTTAGAGGTGCTCATTGCTACTGGGATGTCATTACTTCTAGTGGATATAATTAGGATGTCTTCTTGCATATTTTTTTCTAATTATGTTTATATATGCATGTATATTATTTAAGTCATGGCTTCATGTTGATACGTATGCACATTTAACAGTACATTTCTAATATTGTATCTTTTGTCTTTCACTGAACATCTCAATTCCTAAAAAAAAGTTATAAAATTATCTATTTGTTTTATACAATACAAATAAAATAGGTTCAAAATTACAAAAACTGATATTAACACTACAACTGTTCTGTGAAGTTTAAGCAAGTTTAAGATTCCTTTGCAATTATTATCATCCTTAGAATATATCCCAGCAAGGATGTAAGTATGAATACTGTGTTCAGAAATGGCTTGAAATATTTTTTGTCTTCATGTGGTTATATTACTAACTCAGTATGTAATGAAGTTCATTTATTTCCATTCGTTTTCAGTGTTAAGGTTTTTAAATTTAGTTTTGTTCTCAAATGTATAAAACATATGTATGGTTCAGAAGTCAAATTATTAAAAGAGAATACTTAGAATTTCACTTCTGTTTTACTCTACCTTCTTTCCCGCCTTTCCCAGCTCTGCCATAGGTAACCATTTTTTATCAATTTCTGGTTTAGTCTCCCAGTGTTTCTCTTTGTTATTACATAACTATAACTTCACCTGTCCCTATTTTTTTCTTCCACACTGGTTGTATTATTTTATATTCCACAGTGGCATACCTTACAACAGGTAATTTTTAATACATTCCTCTTCTATATGATAAAATTATTTTCAGTAATAACCATAAAATAGAATGAAATATAATGATAGAAACAAAATATAAACATCAAATCTTTTATTGAACATTTGAATATATAATCATGCTAGTAAAAATAAATTTAAAAATAGTCATTATAAAAAATGTTCACTAAAATTTCACAACCAAAAAATTCACCTTAAATCTCTATTATATTTGGTTAAAATAGTGGATATAATTAGGATGTCTCTTGTGTATTTAGTGAACATGGGCACTATTTGATCCGCTAGTTATAACCACGTATTCAAGTAAACATAACTCTTGTTTTTTACTAACAATTTATGAGCAGCATCTTTTGTTGTTGCTCACGGCATTCTTCAAAATGTGATTTTTCTTTCCTGTGTAAATGTCCATTTCCTTATGTTTTATTGTTGTACAGTTAATGACCTTAACCACAGCTTCCGTGCACTGTTCTTTAAATAACTTTTTAAAACTTTGTGTTTTATTTTTCATTGTTCAAGCCGAATTCCGGCTGTCAAATATTTTTGTGCCTGATTAACTCATCTAAAACTTCCTACCAAGGGGAAAAAATAAGATAACCTAGAAAAGAGACATAGCATACAGCTGTCATTGTTTATGTGAAATCTGTTGTTTAAATGCAGGAATATGTAGCATATTACAGGGGCTAGCGACAGACTGCTCTAATGGAGCTTGAACCATTTTAAAACTTTACAAACTTAAATTCTGAAATGAATGCGTGGAACTGAGTCCACGTACATCCTGAGCCAAACTGGGAGTTCTCCAAATTAAATTCCATATCTAATTCAATGTTTAAGAAATAAATAATGAAAATCCATAATTTCAAGGTTACATACATGTTATTAAAACAACAACAACCACAATGACTGTTTAGAATATGAAACAACAAGATTTTTTTCAGGGAGTATTCTTATTGCTGACATTTATATAAAACTTGCTGGCACGTGATGATCAGAAGCAGTTTAACTTTTACCTTGTAACTTCTCTGTGGACAGTGCACCCCTTCACTGTGGGCAGGTGGCTGGCCCGTTTCTACCACCCCACCCCTGGTGTGCCACTGGACCCACCAACAATGTAGAAAGGCGTAATTAACATTGACCTGATCACAAGTGAAGCTGAATATCCTCTTACACGTTTAAAGGTCTTTGTGTTTCTTTTCCTGTGTATTGTCTAGTCTTTTATTTTGCCATTTTTTTCCCCTAATGGTTTTCCCCTCTCTTTTTTCACTTTAAAAAAAGAATTCTATATTTAAACGGAAGTTATACTGGAAAAAAAAAAAAGCGGGGCACCATCTTTGACTGAATCGATCTTGCTTCTGGAAAGCCTTAATAACACGATATTAACAGAAAACCATGTGTCTCCCATCAAGGTGGCGGATGCCAATTGCAACCACAGAAAGGAACTAAAACCACCTCGTGTGCATCACCCCGGTGAACCCATGACTGGCGAAGCAATGCTTTTCAAGTTGGATTCTGCCGTCTTATCTATTTTTGAACATTGGAATTCCTCATGAAATTTTTTTGAAGATAAAATTCTATTCTTTACAAATTTTTGTAAAGTACTGCTACAAAAGGGAGAGTTGTTATTTTAAATTTTGTAATATTCCATTGTTCAATGATAGATATGTCATTATGGCCAAACAATTAGAAATCATTACCAAATAAAATCAGTTAAATTGATTTCTTCACTGAATTGATGAGGTAATTTAATTAAAAGTTACACATAAATATATCCTTACTGCTTAAGGATTATTTATACTTTGTTAGGAAAATGGTGTATTTCATTTTTATAGAATCAACTGTGAATCTTTTTATATCTCTCTTTTTCATTAAATTTTTATATTATAAATGTACACAGCTTCTGAGAGAAAAAAAATGACATACTTTATTTCTGTGTCTGCAAATTCTCTTTCAAGCAATATTAACGTTTGCCCTTGATAGTTATAAACAAAGTATACATGTTTGTGTTTGGGCTTTTTCTAGCATTTTTGTTTTTAATTGTAGGATAGTAACATTTAAGACAGAAAGTTAAGACAAGGCACAGTGACCCATAATCTTATCTCTAGCAACTATTTAATTTTTTGTCAATTTGTCTTATTTTTGAGATCCTATCTAAAATCATCACATCTGACTCTTGAAAAACTCTTGATAGCTAAGAGAACTCTTTTCAACGGTAGTTTTTGTCATCTTCTGGTCCCTCTTAAACAGGAGACAGTATTCTTCAAGAGCAGCAAAGAAGGGCTGGGTTTTAATTTTAGATTTAAAATTTAACAAAGTATGTGCAGTTTACTGAGGTTAACGTACAAATGAGAGTTTAGAAATATTAAATCTGTGTATTATAAAAGGATCTCCTAATGTCAGTTATAAGGCAATATAATCATATAATGTATGAAGGTATGTTTTTAAGGACCTACAAAGAAGAATTAATGTTAGTCTTGAACTTACCACAAAGTTTTTCCAATCCAATTATGATCAATTTTATTTCTCTGTGAAGCAGTAATTTTTGACTTTCCACCATGAAAAATAAAATAGTTTTGTGTACGTGCCTGCTTCCTGTAGCTCTTGGTCTTGTTACCTTGCCTCTGTCTCTTGTTTTTTATGTCTTCTGGTTTGTTTGTTTTTTAATCAGCTACAATAGTATAATATTGTGTTTGCCTACAGCAGCTCTAAATTATAAGGTTTTCTTTTCTGCTTCAGTCATAGAGTTCTGGATTACTCTTTTCATTGCTCTCAGAAGAAAAGGCAGTTAGATGAAAAAACTTTTTGTTTAAACCACCGCTACCGCCCAAAGCTGAAAAACTTTTTGTTGCCAAACAAATGGAATACAGATATCACATCATGTCTTTCACCATGGATTTCTCTTAATCACTCTTCATTTTGACTCTTTAAATAATATCTAGTCTTTCTTTGGGGCAGCTTAGAGACCCTCTCTCCCCTAAAAAAGAATTTAAATTTGTGTTTTTGTGATGCTGCTGTTTGTTTGGGTTTTTTCCTAAGGACGTGGTGAACTTTCCATTTCCGATCTTGTTTCTTTAAAATTGTTCAGCTTTCTTCAGCTGCACTCCTTGTTTTGATTATGTAGTTCATTCTCTCTCTTTTTTTTTTTCCTTCAGGGACTCCTAATTCGACGTTTGAACCACAGTACTCTAGAAGTCTGTGAACGTTCTCTTCATGTCTTGGTTAATTTCTTATGCTCAGCGCACGTTGCCTGCGTCTGCCTCCTATTTCACCAATCCAATTTTCTGCTGTGTTGGTTCCTCTGTTATTGCTTCTACTGCCAGTGTGAATTGCTCTGTGGCTAAATCCATTTGCGGCTGGTCTTAGTGCCATCTGACTGTTCTCGTTGTCTCTCTCTGTAAGTCCATATTGTTGCCACAATGCTCCATCTAAAACAAGTTGGCTATGTCGTTTCTCTGGCAAAAATTTGTAGTGACTTCTTCCCTGCAGAATAATGTTCTAACCCTCCAGTGTCGTAAGTAGAGCCTGCTCTCATCTGAGCCTAATGCGTATCTCCCTCTAGCCTTACAATCCACCACCACTCCGCTTTTTGCCCCCAGGCCTTGGTCCCCCGCCTAGAAGGCCCACGGCGCCCCCTGTCCCATCCTCCCCATCCCCACGCCCCGCCAAGAGTAGCTGGCTTTCCCCACCAAACACAATTACTTATTTTCTCTCGGCCATGTACTCTCGTGCCCTTGTACATGCTGCTTCCCTGGGTTTTGTAGTTGGTGGTTTGTACTTGGCTATGACACTATGACACCAGGGCAGTTACTGCATTGTGACTTTTACAGCTTCAGCACTAGCTCGGTGCTTGGTGCTTAATGACGCTCCCGTCTTTTGTGTTCATTAACTTTAAGGGAGAGGCCGACCTCTAGCATATGATCTATTTTTTTTTTCTTTTTTATGGGAAATATCTTGACTGGGGTCAGATTGTTTTCTCCAATCTGTATTTTCTTGTATGTAATTTACTTATCCTTAAGACGTGGCCTTATAGTAACTCGTCCCAAATCACAACATATAGTCCTCAATGCTGGGCCAGGGTTCAGGAACCAGTTCTGGGAGTGACCTGTTCAAAACACTCAGTCGCCGTTCATGTCAGTAACCGAATTACAGGCCAAGGTCAACCAGGACTGACTGCCTTGGCCTCACCGTTTCCTCTCGAGCCTGGGGTGGTGCTCCAGCCTTGACAACGTGCTCCTGGTCACGCAGCCCTGAAATCTGAGCGCCCCTGTGCTCAGCCAGGGTGGTCCTCCCCTCCTGTCTTTATTGGTTACCTCCAAGATTTGATGGGGCTTTAATTCTTAAACACTTAAGGGGGGTGGGGAGACTTTATAGATTTCTAAAAACTGGTATGCTTTTGTTGTTTCTTTTTAAACCTCTCAGATATTATAGAAAATCGCAAAGATGAGGGTAAAAATTCTTCACCATCTTGCCATTCACAGAAGCACATATTAGAGTCTGTTTTTGCACACAACCATGGAAGAAATGGGTCCCTATTTCATATGACATTTCGCACTAAGTGCTATTCAGTGGCTCCCCTTTTTTTACTTAGCGATATGTTTAGACTCCGTTGTGTATCAGGAATTGGAGATGTTTTTCATCATTTACAGTCTACTCACCAGTTACCTATAGCTGGACATTTAAATTCCTTATGAATAATGCTTTGATAAACATTATCTTATACATTTTTTTACATCTATATATGAATACAACTTTCACTGAGCTTCTCTATCAGAAGACACTCAGGTCGGTGTTGATAGATTTGGCCATAATGCCTCTCAGGAAGGTTGTACTAACTCGAAACCCCATTAAGAGTGCCTGAAAATACTTATGCCCACATCTCTGCGAAGGCTGGATTTTTGTCAGTTACTCCAAGCCCCCCGACTTACAGCTCTAAATTCAGATCCTTTGATACTTTCACATGGTGTCTGTCTCACTAGTATCTCAAATAACATACCTCAAACATAACCTGATTTCCTGCCTCAGTCACCAAACCTGTTCTTCCCTTTCTATTTCTTTGGGGTTTTTTCCCCCCCTCAATGAAACTTAGATTCACCTGGTTATTCAAGTTAGAAACCTAGAGTGATCTTTTTGTTTCTTTTTCCCTGAATTTTCACATGAAATCTATCACCAAGGCTTATGGATTTAATCACTCTATCACATATATCCAAATATGAGGAAACTTTATAGGTAAGCTATCCCACAGTTTTTAAAAGACTCTTAAAAAAAAGTCTTGTGATAAGTCAAAATGTGTGGTATGTGAGACGTGCTTGTGTGTTGAACAGGAGCTTCTTTGTTGAATTATAGCTGTGTAACTTATAACTTTAAAGGGGGCTTGGAGTTCCTCTCACACCGCCGTGCGGCTGACATCCATGATTAAGCAAGATGAATCTAAATCTTTAGGGATATAATCAAATTTATACTTCTAATATGTAATTTAGCTGCACATATATTTTAACTGAAATTTAGAGATACTGCTTTCTCTACTATTTCAAGTAACAATTTGGGCCAACTCTTCAACATGTATCCTTGGTATTTTACACTAGAATGTGTCACCTTACAGTTTCTCCTCCTCCCTTCCATCTAAGTTGTTCGAGAGATTATATATTTTAACTCTGTGTCTAATGCTGTCCCAGCCGCAATTTCAATTAGAGCAGAATTTCATTCCCTGACTTTTTCTGTGGGCGTATATTCACGATCTCATAATGTAAGCATGGACCGAATCACTTTATTCAAGTGATCGTCAAAAGATTGCTGGACAGCGACACTGACCAGTGCAATTGTGAAGCAATCACATGAGGAATAATTACTGGAGCCTCTCACTTTATTTGCTTCAGATCATGTCAGATTATCTCTTGAAACAATTGTTGGTTCAGGCTAACATGGCTTCTCTAGACAGTACTTTGTGTTTATTTCAACCTAAAATGATACATAAATCATTCCATAATCTGAGATTCTGTAAGGTTCGCTTATAAGACAACTTCCTCTTCTAAGGATAGTGTTATTGAAAAACTCTTCATGTCTATGGGATCTACAGTGAGTTGCAAATCCATCTATTTTTCTTCTCCACCAGCACTACTGATCTAAATCATCGCTCATCTGGAGAGTGGCCCTCACCTTTTCATTGCATTCCCCATAGCTATTCACACAAAGTTACCTTTTGAATATGCCATTCTAATCTTGTTACTTCTTTGCTTAAAGCCCGTCAATGCTATTTCTTTCCTATTTATCTGGGTACCATTCGGCTGTTATCATTACCACTGAAACTCTCCAGCTTGGTGTCGAGGCTCATGTCCTCCACTTAGCTACTCGGATGTCTCAGGAGGTAAAGGAAAGGATGGCGAGGGATTTAAAGCCAAGGGCAACTACATTTTGGAAACTTTGTCACCGTTTCTCGTTGCTCGGAATTTTTCTTTCTCCTGCTCCTAGGAAATGGGACATACGCCCTCATACACCTTTTATTTTGGAGATCGACATGTATCATTCCACTCCCAAAGTCACTCTGGTTGCAGCTCTGAAGTAGATTTGCCTATTGACATTATACCTCCCAGTTAAGAACCTGGGACAGAAGAAAAAAAGGCAGCGGTCGCCATTGAGTTTTCCTCCAGCCCTGCCGTGCCCTCCCGTAGCCCTTGTGAGCTGGGGGTGCCAGTCGGGCCCTTCAGAGAGTGTTGTTCTCAGCGGCTGCCAAACGTGCTGTGCTTATGAGCTAGAACATTATATGTCAGCGTCTGGCATTTTTCTTAACGTCGAAATTGTTTTGTATTCTTTGGAGTCGATATTCGAATGCACTGAGATGAACTTTTTCCCCCTCCTGTTTTTGATTATTTCTCATCTTGTCCTGTCCTGGACAGAGCTTTTTGTAAAAGTGACTTACATTGCCATGTTGCCCAGAAACCTCTCTTGCAGTTCTTCAACCTAAATTCAGGATTGTCATGCTGGATAAGGGTATTTGGTGCCCTAGATTATGGTTCTTACACTACTGTTTCTTAACTGATTAATTGACATTGGAATTTATAGAAATTCTCATTGCCTTTTGAAATAGATTCATTTCTTGTCCTTGGTTTAGTGTGGGGAATACAGTTGTTTTTGTTTGTTTGTTTGTTTCTTTTTCCTTTGTTACGATCCTTTAATGTGAAATGGGAGAATGGAGATGTTCTGATACTTTCATTTATGTTGACATTTTCCGGAAAATCCTGATTCACTCAGCGTTACGGTAGGGGCAAGTGGGGGAAAGGATTTTTAGTGGAGGACTCTGACTAGGAGAGTATGCATAGACGTGTGGCCATTTATTCCCCAAAATGTTTCTTTAGAATTTTGAGATTTGTATAACCATATTTTATAAAGATACTTTTTAAAAATCATGTAAAATATATTACCAATTAGAAATGAAAATGGGAAATGCTTATTTTGTTGAATGAATGTTGACTCTCTCTGGAGTCAAATCATTTTTCACATATAATATTAGGACCTTTAACCACCTATTTTCGAAAATTTCTAAGGATTCGTATAAATTCCTATTTCTAAAAGCTATCAGAGAAAAGAGGCCATTATTACATTGCTTCTTTGAGTAGTGAATTATATCAGCCTCGTGCCTGAACCCGGAGGTTGAAATCGTTTACATAGTGATGTGATGATGCGTCTTAAACTACGATCCGAATTCTCTAGCAGTCGTGTTTCTCCCGTGAGACTCTAACCAAGCGCACCTGTGTTCCCTTTCAGCCTCCTCCTCGTCTCTGCGATGAAACCTCAGTAACTGATCTTTACCCACCTCAAGTCTCGGACACTCTGTGCAAGCACATAGGTTTGATTTGCAAAGACTACTGAACCCACGTATTCCGTTTTCAGGGGAAATGACAGGGCGCACTAGATAGCTTTGTACCCTCTTGTCAAAAGGATGACGCATTAATGCCGTGATTCAGATATTGGTGTGGCAGCCGGGCACCGGTTATCCGGCATTATGACAGATTTGCTAATGGGTCCTGACGTGAGAGTCACAAAGAGAAAGTTATAAATAGCTTCAGGTTAGCACTTTAAAAATACTGTTTTTCTTTAAGTA
Organism: Eonycteris spelaea; assembly: GCA_003508835.1. Taxonomy (NCBI): domain Eukaryota; kingdom Metazoa; phylum Chordata; class Mammalia; order Chiroptera; family Pteropodidae; genus Eonycteris; species Eonycteris spelaea. The sequence goes on from PUFA01000065.1 coordinate 6,264,876, forward strand.
CTAAATCTACTTGATCCCATCAAATAAAAGCTTTAAAGAGGAAAGGATCCACTTTTGATGATTTAGTCCTTTTTTTCTCCATGATGTTCTGCTAGAAAGGTTCATCTTACTTTGTTCTTTCTGCCGTATGACTTGTTAAAGGGAAATTTTGATGATTTTGTTGTGTCTTTTCTGGAATGCTGATTTTTTTTCTTAATTTTAAAATGTGTATTTTAGTCCTATAGTTTATCAATTGAGAGTTTCAGTTAAAAGCCAAAGGATTGCAATTTAACCTAGGCATAGTGAAAATAATACTTATTAAAACTCAATGGTGAGAGGAAAACCCACATAAATAGTCGTAGCTTTCACATAAAACTTTTGCAAGTTTTTTGTCATAGTGGTTCATTATGTCAGGCTTCCTTTTCCACCAATACCCTTTGAAGGGTACAGTTTTTGAAAATATGGTTTCTAGTTTTTAAAAGTTTTTTTTTTCTCTCATAGAAATAGAAAATTGGAAAATACAAAAACCATGAAGGTAAAATTCTTAAAAGAAAAAAAAGTATTAAAAAGTCACCCAATAATTATACCCCAAATGAATACTTTAGGTATTATTCAGTCTCGAAGCATGAGGTTGTTTTATGTATGTCCCTTATGTATTTTTATTTGCATATCCTCAGATATGTTTCAGTTTGGGGTCACACTGATTATTCTCTTAGCTAGGGACTTTCTCCTCTCTGGTGAGGCGCCAGCAATAATCTGTGGAAGATAGCAACATTGCTTAATTGCTTCGGTCTGTGTTTCTTCAAACTAACTTGGAGGAGTATTTAAAAAATGACCAGTTTTAAACATAGAAATGGCTCAAGAGATTCCAGTGTATTTAATGCTTTGCACATTTGAGACTGAGCAAGGATTTAATTATATAAATCAGTTTTAAAATTCAGTGAGTTCTTAATTGCCTGTGAGGAGAGTGGCATACTTAAAGAATTATGTAGACATGGGTCTTCTGAGTTTATAACATTAAGTGTAACCCTTACAGACAGAAGACAGAAGAGAAATAACAAAATGGCATTTGAATACAAATAGAGACAGACTATAGAGATGGCTGGTAAGAAGACATCCATAGTTGTTACTTACAGCAATTATGAAGAACCTTGGCGTCAGACCTGAGTTAGTCGATGTTCTTTTCAATTATTATTACGAGGTTCTTCTCAACCCACCGGTCCCCGGAACTCTTGTCTCAGCTTGTGTGAACTCTTCCTCACTGTCTCAGAACCCGCTCTACTGGCTTTCTCTCAGTTCCTGTAGGCACTGTGTCCTTTCCCACCTTAAGTAAGTGTTCGCATGTCCCACTCACTCTACCAAACCTCCCCTCTGTAACCTGGCCAGCTCCTATTCATCCTTCAGGTTTTAGCTCCAGTGTCACTCAGTGACCTCTCTCCAGTCTCCCCAGACTTAGGGTCAAGGTTATGGAGTCCCACAGTGCTCTATACTTCTCTTTCATAATGCTCTTATGTTTGAAATTCCTCCTTCAATGCCCATCTTCCCTGTGAGGCTCTAAGTTCCACTTGGGTACACTCTCATTCACCGCTTCACCCCCAAGTGCCTGCTACTCAAGACTTGGTAAATACTTGTTTACACAATAGATGAGACTGTTTCTTGGCAGGGTAGGTGCTTAGGAAAGAGTTTTTAAAAGCCCGTACTCTTCTTAGAAGCTTAGGCAGAAGAAGAAATTGATCAAAAGTGATGGAGGAGGGAGGGAGCAGGCATTCTAGCACATTCTAGCGTGGAGTGATGGATTCAGATTCCCAGGGCAGCTACTTTTAGCGATGTAACTTTGGGCAAGTTACGTAACCTTTCTACACCTCAGCTCCTTCTCTGCAAAATGGGAATAATAATAACACCTATCTCAAAGGTTTTCATGAGGAATGAGAACACATAGCATATAATATGTATAATATGATAATACTGATTCTAAAACGACAGTCCTGTTCATCAGTGTTTTCTGCTTGTTCCCATTCTCTTCTTATTTCCACATCTCCCCCCTCCACCCCTAGAGAAAGCAGAAGGATTCCCCCCCGCCCCCGGCTCTAGACTTGTTATCCCAAGTAGAGCTAGAAGGCAATATATTTGGATGGTCATTTAGCCTTATTTTATATTTTTCAGAGTAGCCAGAGACCATTCGTGAATACATTTTAAAATATTAATAGAGACCAGAGTCTGAAGAATTGACATATAAACCATCATTAAAACTTACTTTTAAAGACTTAACAGAACTTGCCGTTCAGTGAAAACTTTATTTTAGCATTGAACAGAGTCCAAATAAAGTCAGTTTCATGGTTTAAGAAACGTAGTTTAAGTTGCAGTTGTGTGTAAGGTACAGAGTGCTACATCAGTTAAGTGAGTGTTCTAAAATTTCATGTCTGGAAGGATGTAGGCAGTCAAAGAACAGTTTTAAAAAATTAAGCCAATTCAGTCATTTTTTGTTAGATGCTGGGATTAAAACCATATTAGATACTGGGATTAAATACCATGGCTTTGGCACTCAGCTGACAACCTTTTTATGTTTAAAAACCACGTAAAATATTTTCAATAATTTTTGTGTCACAGAGTATATTCTATTATGAAGTGTGCAGATACCGATTATCTAGAAAAGTTCAGATACCATTTACAGTTACCAGACAAATGGACTACAGTGTGATTTCTTTTGGTTTAGGGACCCCCTGCCTTGAGCCAAGGAACCGGTTGGTGTTAAATTGATGCCATGTGTCATTTTCACCGTTTCATGGAGTTTTATCCTACTGCAGCGGTGCCCGGGACGTGGAGGTGGGCAGAGGCAATGCGATTCATGCTCTTCTGCGTCTGGGTCTAATGGGAAAGGGTTAGTTAGTAAGGTTAATTGTGTTGAGCTCCTTGGACGGAACATCTTATCAGGGAAAAGTCACGAAGCTCCCTGCGAGTCACGGTAAGGAAGAGAACTGGGACGTGGTTCTGCCCATACTTTGCCTTTGAAGATGACATCTTTTTAAAAGGTTATAGCATCTATAGGTGTGGCTCCAAGACCAGAGATTTCTAAACAAAAAGTTAGGTGAAGAAATTCTTAAGGGTGCACAGAATGCTCTGGGCAGCTCAGGTTTTTTGAAAAGATGTATATGATTGACGGATGGAAGGAACGCGTGGTCACATTTATACAGTGCTAAGCAGACTGTGAGAAATAAACATTTAAGAATTTTTTTTTCCCCCTAAGGACCAAAGCTCAAAGGGAGTATGACACCGCAGAGAGCACAAAGAGCTTTCAAGGCTGTGTTTGGGGCAGCAGCGACGGGGAGGAGGAAGACGTGGACTCACCTTCAAGAGGTGACGTTCGCGTCAGCTGTCTGCAGGCTAAAATCGGACCGTTCTTCCTGGCTTCCCTAATCTTGAACTAACAGAATTACTTTTCCAACAGTAGACAGTAAAACAAACCATCCCAAACGGTGAAAAAGTAAATTTTAAAAAGATGAGGTCATGAGAGTATCGTTCACTGTACGGGAATTTCAGTTTTCAAGACTCTACTGAATTGCCTCCTAGGAGTTAGAGAGACTCTCAGATATGATCGCAGGGTTCTTGTCAATATTCTTTGTGAAATCGTGGAGAATGTGGGAAGTACCAGGAGACTGGAGAGAGACACATGTTCCAGTTCCCAGAAAGGTGTAAAGTACATTGTGAAAACTGAAGTCCACTTCCATATCTCCAGACTTTAAACTGCGGCAAGACGTGAAGAGCTTTTGAGCTTTTTTTTTTTTTAAAGGCAGTATTGTGTTTAGAAAAGAATAGGATGATCCCATGAATCAATGTAAATTTATAAGAATCAGACATGCCATACTGACCTCATTTTTTTTCTGTTTTGATTTTATAATTGCCACTGGATTAGAGAACAGTAAAAGCATGTTGTATGTATCTTGAGTTTAGCAAGTGATTGGCAAAGTCTGCTGGGCTATCCTTACGGAAAAGACAATGACATGTTGGCAATCAGAATGATTTACAGTCACTTGCATGGCCACACCTCTGCCGGCTTGCCATTGGGTTTATCAAAATAATAATCAGTCTCTCTAGGTTGATCAAAGAGGACTGTTAGGGAGTATTAATTAGCAAGTATTCAGAAAGTATGGATTTGTAGTTACAAGTTCTTCTGACTATAGAGATTTATTTATGTATTGAAACCAGAATGCCTGGATTTATTTATATGCTTGAGATTTCAGTTAGAGACTTTTCCCCACCTGAGCTGTATTTGTAAGATGTATAGATCTATTTTTAAGTTTCATAAATCAACTTGACTTATAAATCACTTAAAAGTCAAAGAATAATCTCAACATTTGAATTAAAGCAAAGGCCAACTGCATAAGAATGCTATCCCGAAGAGTCTGTTTTTTTTCTTATATATTTTTTAACAACAGCTCCATTAATCCCAGATAGATGTGTTTTATACCCTCGAAATGTCAAGTTTCTGTGAAGCTCTCCCCAAACCAAAGGCAGAAGTTCATATACAACTTGATAATATAAAGTCAGCAGTGACTTTGTGAGTTAATATTTCTGTCGGCCTTCTAGTAATTTTACAGTCACCTGCCTATTCAGGATATTTGTACTTAAAAAATGCCCTGGAATCATATCAAAGAGGGAATAATAACGTTCTGTCCCCTTCGGAAAATTCCCTTGGTTTCTTGAGGCAAGAAGATCCACGATGATTGCTATAGCCAACATATTTTATTATTAATTATTAATTTTAATGCCAACCCAAATAATTTATTAATCACTTATAATTGACTTTTTATTGATATTTGACATATTTGTCCCCGACCTCAGAAAAGCATAACTTTTTTAAATCGTTGCACATTTTAAATAAGACATCACATTTATGAAATTGTCCTTTATCCTTTAGCCTCAGTTCCAGGCCTGATAATTCTAGGTGTTTTTCTTCAAATCGAGCTCTTTCTGCTTTAGTTGGCTTCTCGGTCTTGAGATCGTGTGGGCCCGTGAAACAGACAGTGAGCTGCTTCAACTTCTTTCTCACTTAAGAGACCCCCTCATGCTGTCATTTGCGATCTATGACTTTTATTCTGGCTTCGGCTTCAATTATATCTCATTTCATGGCGGTAACTTTTATAGATTAAAATCCAGGTTGGGCTCTTAGCATTTTAGAGTTACCTCTGTGATTATAGCATATCTATGGGAAAGCTTCAAATTAAAAAAAACAAACCATTTTTGAATTCAAAAGTGTTGATTCTGATTGTTTTTAATTACACAGGCGTTACCCTTTATCCAAGTCTATTCCTGAAAATATGTCAAATAGCACATTTTTAGATAATGCAGCCTATATTATATTATTTTTAAAGGGACAAAACAGTGATGCATTCTGTCTGTTGGAATACCCTAACCACGCTTCCACAAATATCACCGTTTAAGCACCTACAACAATCAACCAAAGCTTTTGTACGATATTTGTTCCAGAGCATTCGAAACACCCCTCGCCTAATTTTAAGAATACTTAATGAGCTCATTATCAGCTATGTTTTTGTTCAGTAATCAATGAGACCGTGCAGTGTTGATTATGAAGAAGGGTTTTCTTCTACCCAGCAACAAGCAAGTACTGTACTATACGTAAAAGAATATATATTTCCATCTAGAGCGGACTCCAGTCGGTGGGGTCCTTAAAGGCCTGGCAGAAGCAACTTGTGGGACTAGGGATTCTGCTGGGCTCTCCCTGCAGCTGTCGTTCAGGTTTTCTTCTTCGATCATAAATGCTCACCATTTCCTCAGCGTTTGTTTTTGGCGACGCAAAACAGGGTCTTTTTGGTTGGTGTGTGTTCGTCGAGGTTCTGAATATTATCTTGAACTGTAGAAGCACTCTGATTTCCTGCTCATATTTTAACACCCTCTCGTATGGGTTATGTTTATTTATACTTCCGAGAAAAGACCAAAAGGGGGAATTAGAAATGTGATATTATGGAATAATAGTTAAAAGGAAGAACTGATCTGTAGTAACCTTTTGATTTATCTAACCTTGTCATAACTCGGCTGTTTCAAATAAAACAAAGAGTGTATTTTAATGAACTAGCCATTTCTTATTCAATAAGATTTTCTAATTATCTGAAGTCTCGTCTACTGAACAATGTTTTCGGCACTGTAATTTCCATTTAAAGTTCAATCCTTCCTGCAAATTCAGTGCTGTCAGATTTCTGCTGTCCCATATTTTCCTGCTTAATATTTCTTTAAGACCACCTGTTATTCCTTTTTTTATCTTCCATTTCCCCTACAAATATGAAAAATATTTTTCACTCTATTTATTTACATTGTATCTAGGAGTCAAGCAAGTGGACAGAAAATACGTGTTTAATTTAGTGAGAGAAGGCACTGAGGTAAGGCCCATTTGGCCTTTTTGAAGATCAGAGATGGCCAGTGTGGGTGGAACATATTTGGGAGGGGAAGGGTGTATAAGTTCGGGTCAGAGATGGCCACAGACAGAACACGTAGTATCTTCTAGGCTCTGCTCGGAAGTTTGGATTTCATTCCAAGTGCAACTAGAAGTTAGTGTGTGGCTCTGAACGGGTAGCGGCTGTCTGCTTTATGATTTAAGTCTCACTCTGCCGTGTAAGTGGTGGGAGCAGAGGAGGGCCGGAATGGATGCAGCGAGACCACTCAGCAGGCACTGGAGAATTCCAGGTGAGAAATCATGGTGGCTTAGATTAGGTGGTGGCAGTGGAGGTGGAGGGGAGTGGAGGGGTGGGAGACGCTTTGGGGTAGAACTGATAGACGTCACAAACGCACTGGATCTGGGGTATAGAAGCAAAAAGGGGAAATCAAGGATGGCCTGGCTTCGGGTCTGTTCCACTGGGTTGGTGCTCCTGTTATCTTCTAAGATCGGGAAAGCAGAGGAGAGAAAAACATTGGGGAAGACGGAATTCAGAGTTCTGTTTTGTCAGTCTGAAATTTGAGGCGCTTATCTGATTTCCAAATATATCTGTAATATATGTGAGCGAGCCTGATGAGTTTGGAGCTTGGCGGGGTAGGTCAGGGGTAGACATGACAAGAATTCGGAAGCTTTCAGCATATAGATGTTATTTAAAGCCTTGAGACCGAATGAAATTACCGTGTATATTTGTCATCTTCTCTAACCTAAACCCTCTCCCTCCTCACCGTGTAAGATTATGCCCACGTTGTATTTATACAAGTATATATTTTAATGACAGGACCTTTAATAATTTGGTGTTATCTCGTTTGTAGTGAAGTATTCTGATTTCTTCTTGTTCATAGCTAAGTGGTTTAAGGGTATTCAACCACTTGCATCTCTACTGAACTGGAGATCTGACAGTTTCTGTGGTTTTCTTTTACAGGCAAAGTCATTAACAAAGATTTGCGACACTACCTGAGTCTTCAGTTTCAGAAAGGATCGGTGGACCACAAGCTGCAGCAAGTGATCCGAGATAATCTCTACCTGAGAACCATTCCCTGTGAGTAGGAGATGGCGCCAAAGAAATGGGCCGAGGTACCCTTATGTAACCATCAAACACAGGATGCCGTAAAGCATCTCGTATAAAATCGTGACGACTAAAGTTGGGGCCCAAGGGTGCAACAGAAATAATTGGAGAAGGAGACAAGTTTTTAGAGGACTTTTCAGGGGTTTTGTTTTGCAAAGTAGAAAAGCCAGGAGATTCTGTAGTGTGCCTTTTGAAAAACTCACTGGACCTTTCGTGTTTAAGAATATCTATGTACATGTTGCTTACTGGATTTGATTTCTATAAATCAGTTTTTGCAGCCTATGCAGTAAGAGGACATCTTTGCTCTCCATGCCTTGTACTCTGAGAACAAACATTTTTGTAGGTATTAGCCCATTGCTAATCTTAAAGTCTGCCCCTTCCCCAAAGGAAGCATGCAGTGCCTTCGTTGGGGTAATCCATTTTGAATTTTTACCTCGATCCCGGGGTTTCTATTCCAGTCTTAATAGTTTTCCTAAAAACCGAGTTGTTGTTGTAATGGTGTTTGGGCTTTTTTTAAACGCATAACAAGAAAGCGTGTATGTTTAAGTGTTGTAGTTAGTTAGTGCAGGTCTGGGAAAGAATAAGAAGTGGTGAACAATAACTTATTAGGGCGTAAAAGGACATTCTGGTTTGTTTTCCTTTCCAATATGTTTGTCACTCCTTGTGGATACTAGCTTTTATAATGGTTCTGGAGTGCTTGATTTCTGTTATTAAATTTTAGACAATGTCCAGTTGATCACCAAGCCTCCCTGGTTACGCTTCTTAAATATCTGCCCCTCTGCACTGCCTTAGCCTTCACCCTTTCTGTCCTAGACCTTTTTTTTTTTTTTTTTTTGAGAAAAAACAACAACAAATAGCATTCTGTAGTGGCAAAGACATAGGTAAAACTGAGTTCAAAATCTTGATTCTAGCATCTTACTGGTTTTTTCACTTGATCAAGTTACTTCATCTTCCTGAGCCTTAGAATCTGTCTCTATAAAATGTGAATAACGAGATTCACCTTATACAGTTGTTATTAGAATTACGGCGAGAACGTCAATGCAAACCGCTTGGCCTAGAGTAGGCACTTGAGCAGTGTTTGTCCCCTGCCCCTAGTCTAACTGCATCCCCTGCCTCCCACATCACCTCAGTCTCGTCTGTCTTTAAAGTGCATCTGATTCTTATCCATCTGTAGTTTATCCTTCGACGACTTCCTTTGACTACAAGTCTAGACTCCTCAACCTGGCATAAAAGATTTTGATTTTGATTTTGAACTCTGCCTCCTCATCTGTGAGTTCCTTCTGTAAACCTGCCTTGTCAGATGTCAGAGTGGCAGCTCCCGCCTTCTTCGTGCTTACCTGGTATATCTTTGTCCATCTTTTTATTACTTTATCTTTGGTTTACGACTCATATGGGGCTCTGTAGCCTTTCTGACACTGTCTTTATATTTATTGCTATGATCAATATCTAGTCATCTCATCATGCCCCTTCTCTCTCCATTGCTCATCATCTGACTTGAAGTAATTATCTTTTTACCCTCCACACACATAATCAGCAAACTTACCCTTTGCATATGCTTTCCTCATTCTCACCTTTTTTGGATACTTGTGCCATGTCTATATTGGCAAAGAAAACAGCCATTACCTACCGCCCTGTCCCCTTTGTAATAAACATCGTTTATGCTTCAGTCTGTGGGTGAACACGTTTACTCTCACCACCAGCTTTTTGTTGTTTCTTCAGTAATCGTGGTTGTCTAAAGCTTGTTCCCTTCTGGATTTTTATAGGATCGTTACAGCAGTTTGTGGTTTTGATACTTTACAGTTTGTTTGGATGGATATTTTGGCTCATATTTTTATTTTTGTCCCTCTAATTGTATTAGTCAATTACCTAATTGTCGTCTGCCATAAAGCATTGCTCTTAAAAAGTCTGAGAGCAATCTGATTTTTATTCCCTTAATGAGTAACTTGGTGTTTTGCCTACATGGGGTGTCTCGGGGTAGCATTTCTTTGTTTCATAATGCCAGAGCTCCCTCTTTCCTTGTTAAAACAAGTTAATGAAAATATGTGCTGTACTTTCTGCTGCCTCTGCTACTTTTACTTGGAGCTTCTTTTTAATTTACTTCTGCTGTCCTAGTTTTGCAGTTTCTTCTCAGTGTGAGGTTTTGTCCTGGAAAGGAGCCACGGCAGTTTTAATTCATAGGGTCCAAACAGCTGCAGCCTTTGCAAATGCTAACAGGACCTCTGAACTTGCAAGTGAAGTGTCCACGACCCCACCTGGTCCCTCACTGTTACTCTCCTAAAAGATCCCAGATCTTCTTGGAGAAAATTCTGATTCCGTGTCTGGGGCAAGGAAAGTACAAGATGAGCTTGGAATGTCTAATTGTATCCGCAAGTATATAAATGCTTAAAAATTATGGGACGTATCAGAAGGACATTTAAAAAAACCACCTAGAGGGGTTCCCACTGCAAAATCTGAGACAATGTGAGTCATAAAATTAATGAAAGACGAAGGGGGTGGTTTCTCCTGTTGACAGCCATCGCCCCATAGAAAGAACCCGGCTGCGATCCCAAAGGGAAGACGGGAGGACACACGAGGAGGAGTCCTGTGATTTCCTCAGCTGTCTGCTGGGATGTACTCCTGGGCCACGGCCCAGGGAGGGGGCTCCAGGCAGAGTCCAGCAGACTCTTAGGTTGAGGGGACAGCAATCTGAGTCCAAGAAGCCTGAGGTGTCTGGACTTTGCAGGACAGGGTGGCAGAGCGGGAGAGCTATGAAGAGAAGGAGCTCAGGTGATCTGCGCAGGTGTCCCCTGGAGTCTGCTGCCGGATACTAAGCGGAGGGTGTGCATCCGGGGGCCCGCATGGCCAGGCAGAGAACGCTCTGGCAGCTGTAAGCTTACCGCTCCCCGGCGCTTACCCAGGACTGGGAAAATCCGAGTTCTGACCAGCCTGAGGGGAGAGACCCCATAAGGCTCATGCCTTGCTAGTAGGGCTGGACATAGATCGAGCTGCTTGTTGAGGCCCGCTTTAACAAAGCTCAACGAAGCGGGCCCCAAAAGGATCAAGCGGATATGGGTGTCACTTAGCGGCCGTGAGAGGGGGCAGTTTTCCGTGTGTCCCTTTCCTTTTGCTCCTGCCTGCGAAGGCACTGGAAGTTTCAGCCGCCTTCTGCAGTCTGCTCGCCGCGGGGAGCGGGGTGGAGTGGGGGTGTGTGGGGGCGCCTCAGCTATGAATCCAGCTCTGCCCGTGCACCCGCTGACTTCCTCATGGTTTCCTGATGAGTTCCGTGGGCACCCCAGCTGGCTCCCCGCACTTCAGCAGCATGCCCTGCAAGTGGTTTTCCAGTGGGTTTCTAGCAAGTCCAGCCATTGTCCCAGCTGGTTTTCTAGTAAGTTCATCACCCACCCACCCCCGGCCCCTCCACAAACACACACAGGGAGGGAGCTTGCTGGTAGCTGCCATCGGTCCTGCAGCAGACATTCCCTGCCTGCCAGCCTCGACCCACCCACTGGGGACCAGCTCTGTCCCCAGGTTACTCCCACACCTTCTCCAGGGAGGTCCGAACCCCAACTTTGGAAGCGGCCCCCTCTTCTAAGTTTGTTCCTCCCCCCTTTAGGGTGGCGTTCTTCACAGTTCTGTTTTATTCCCTCGTAGTTATTAGTTCCTCGTAAATAGTTAATTCTTTATATCGAGCCGTCCTTGTTCAAGTAACCATGCGGCTTCTCTCTCCTGTTTGGACCCTGGCTGATACAGAACTGGTCCCGGCCGTGGTCCCAGGAGACGACCTGCAGGAAGGAATCTTAGAATTGGTTTCGGTTGTGTTCTTGGACTTGACGACAGTGCCAAGTTCCTTTCAGTGGGAAGTAGGATGCTTGTAATTCATGACAAGAAGTGGCATCACAATGTAATCCCAGTATAATTTGTGGTTGATTGTGACGAAGTGCCAGCTGCACCAAGTACCTTGGGAACCCCGATGACAGCCGCACATGACCGTGATGGCAGGAACGATGGCAACAAACGCTGTGGTGTGGGACGGCTTCTCCTGAGTGCTCCAGGCGCAGACGGAGAGAAAACGACAGTATGACGTCAGCTGGTTTATTACTGTGAACTGACGTCACGAGATTATACTAACGCTTTTAAACTACCTTTACAGACATTTGCTAGTGAAAACCTTAAAAGAAGGGAACATTAACACCAAAAAAGAGAAAAAGCCAAAAAAATCATGAAAATTTTGGAAAGATATTACCACACATGTTTAATATTTGAATTTTTAATCCTAAAATAAACTTAAAAGCATACAGAGTAGAGTATCAGTTACATTATCCAATGGTCTTGATCTGTGGTAACAAATATTCCAGATGTAGAAAAAATTTTCTTTTATTTTCATTGATATTCATCAGATTGTTAAGTGCGTATCCAAAAGCATCTTTAAATTGGGCATTAGTCATTGGTCGTTTGCATAAGTGTATCTTTTTTTAATGATGAAAACATTTTGTCTCCTTGCCTTGGTTTTGGTTTTGCCTTTGAAATCCATATTGCTTTTACTTCAGATTTTAGACCAGTTTCTGAATTCAGGTTGGAGCATTCCACATCAACCGTTACTTCTTCTCTTTCCATTTCTTCCGCTAAAGTATGTAGAACGCACCCAAACTGAGTAGCCAGTACTCAGTGGGAAATGCCAGAGAACATTGCTGAATAGTAGTCAGATAACATTCAGATCTCTTACATCATCATACAGAATCACATGTCAAAACTGCCCATTTCAGGACTTATTTGGCCTCTAAAACTTGTAATTGTTTGGAATACCACTCATAGAATTCACAGAGAGTGTAAATGCATGTCCTCTTACTAATATCGTATCTGCAGGAAAGACCCACCAGTAGCAGACGGGGCCTTGGCCCCACACCGGGGCCTGGCAACAGGCGAGGCCGACTCCGCAGGTGGTGACCACTGCGCTCCCACCTGCTTCCGCCCTGGCCCCTAGATATGTCAACTTGAACGTCCGATTTGACTTTGTAGTGTTTCCTGTTCTCGTTTTCAGTGGGTATCAGTAGATCCCTTCAAACCAGTAACATCTCCGTGTCAAATTGTGAAGCTGTAATTCTCACAGGAGAATTACAACCTTTTTTTTTTTTTCATTTTCCCTATCAACTGATTTTTCTTGGGATTTGGGAAAAGTGAATTTGCCAAATAACTTCAAGAAGGGATTCCTACATGGAAACCCGGATGTAGGTTGCCTCCAGATCTCGTACTGCTGGTGAGAATGCAAAGGAGTACATTTACTTTGGGACATTTTCTTACAAAGTTAAACATACACTTACTGTATGACCATCCATTCCATTCCTGGGTATTAAACCAGTGTGACTTTAAATTTATGTCTACCCAAAGATTTGTAAGTTTATAGAAGCTTTATTTATAATCTCTGGAATCTAGAAATAATCCAAATGTCCATCACTGGCAAATGCATAATCCAATTTTGGTATATCTATACAAGGGAATACCATTCAACAATAAAACGATATTGAACCACAATATGGATAAATCTCAAAGTGTCATGCTAAGTGACAGAAGCCAGACACAAATCACTACTGGAATCAGATTAATGTATGTTTCCATTTATCCGAGATCAGTGACTGCCACAGGGAAACTTTTGGGTGTGATGGTTCCCCAAACTCATAGAAAGGTACTGTTAAAATTAGTGAATTTTATTGTAGGTAAATCATATTTGAATAACATGACCAAATAAACTGCCACAGTTGTATCCTTTTATACCATCAACATTATGAAAATTTATAAAAAGATATTGCTAATAGCATAAAAAATATTTGAAATACCTAGATATAATCTTTAAAAAAGTGTAAAGATCTCTGTAAGATAAAATTTAGGGACCTTAAAGAAAGTCTAACTATTGGCAGAGATTTCTTGCTCGTGGATTAAAGACTCAATAAGATGCAGATATCAGTTCTCCTTAAATTGATTAATAGATTCAATCTAATTCCATAAATCTCCAGCATTTTTAGCCTGTTTATCTAATTCCAGAATTTATGCGGCAAGGTTATGACTATAAAAACAAATAGGTGGACTTGCTGTACTGTGCTCAAGATTTATCATGAAATAATTATAAACTGTGCTAAGGTGCAGGAATGGTCAGTAGATAAATGGAGTATAATAGAAAGCCCGTTGACAGGCACCCAGTCTGATGTAGACATTTCTGTATAAGGTTTCTTCAATGACACAAGTGCTGGGGCTAACCAGGGAGGTTAAAAGATTGTCACGTCAGTCAATTGTGTTGAGTAGCCATTTGGTAAAAGAGGAAAGTGGCCTACTAAGTGCCTCTCATCAGTGTAATCAGAGTACTAGGTATGAAAGGCAGAGCTGTAATGCTTTTTCAGAAGAGCATGTCCCCATGATCTCGAAAAGATTTATTTAAGACCCAAGAAGCATTGACTAAACAGAAAAGGATCGGTAAATTTGACTGTATTAAAATGAAAAATTTCCGTGGTCAAAAGACCATTGAAAAAGTGAAAAGAGGGAAAATACCGTCTGTTTCGACCACCACGTTTGTTTCTATGGTGCAAATAAGTTCGTTTGTGATTGGTAAAGAGGGAGGAGAATGATGTCAATGTAACTGAGGTAATACTGGTTCTGACTGCATTTTCCCCAGCAGGCTAAAGTTTTGAATTACCAAGTAGCAGCGAGTAAACACAGAATTTACAGACACAGCTGAATGTTGCATGTGCTGTGCAGGATGCTCATTCACCTCAGTTCGGTCTCTTTTCTCAATTTGAACACGTGCTTTATCTTAAACTTGGTTATTGTACATTTTTTCTTCATCCGGTAGCCTCAAAACTTTTTGTACCCCTTTCTGTCAAGCTACCTTTTCATTTTTAAAAAAATTAAAATATTCATAATTAGGAATCTAACATGTCTTTTAAACTGTATAAATATTTTAAATTAGGATTGCTATTGATTTGGTGGTGTTACAAAGTTGCAACAGGTTTTGAGAGACCGACTCTGACCCTGTTTTCTCCATAATCTCGATTATTTTTGGTGTATGATTTTCCAGAAAGCACTGTTTCAAGAAAGCACATTTCACATTTTAGCAGAAACACTCTATTTGCAACACATGTATGTTGTACTTCATCAATACTAAGAGAAAATTATTTCACATTAAACCTCTCTACACATGAAACCTTTCAATTATAATTGCTAGGTTGTTTTTAGGGATAAAATAATGGTGCATTTTGGAAGCTGCTGTTTACTTAGACCTGATGTACTATGATATCCAGAAAGTGAAGAACTACAAAGCAACTTTAAAGAAACAGGCAACCCAGTGGAGAAGTGGCAAAATACTTAAACAGCCACTTCAAAACAGATGCAATCTGTACGGTAGTAAATAAACGAAGAGAATGTTTAACCTCATAAGACAGTTGCTCAATAAAGACACGAGATGCCTTTACATACTTAGCGTGTTGACAGAAGTTTAAAAACCTGATGACAAGTGTTGACGTAGACACAAAGATGCGCGCGGTATGATTCCATCCACATGAAGTTGCAGAACAGGCACCACTGAGTTGCGTTGCTTAGCAATGCCTTACTTGGTGACAACTTTTTTAAAAGAAAGGAAATTGTCACAAATGTCAAGATGGCGGTTGCCCTTGGGGGTGGAGGGAGGGAGAGAGTTACCATCGGAGACACTAGGGGGCTTTTGGCATCCTGGTAATGTTCTGTTTCTTCACCTGGATGGGTTTACTTTATTATTACTTGTTAAACTTTCCATATACATTTTATGTACGTTTCTGTAGCTTTCAGAATAAAATAAAAACGGGGGAATGATCACTCATGTCAAATGTTGCTGACAGGTCAGGTGAGAGGAGGACTGAGTCTTGGCCATTGGGTTAAGCAAGGTGGAGACCAGGTGACAGCTCACGGTCTCAGTGGCATGTTGGGGGCAAAGGGCTCCTAGGAACTGGCTCAAGAGAAAGTGAAAGGAGAGGAATTGGAGACCGTGAGTAAATAGAACTCAGAGGAATTTGCATGTACAAAGGAGAAATATGGTCGTGACTGGAGGGGGTGTCGAAAGCTTTCCACTATATAGAGAGAAGTATCTGGATAATACAGAGATATATTTTTGGGAATGTGGAAGGCACTGGCATAGGTTGGGGAAGGGAGAGAACTTTTTATGTGTATGGGATTACATTTCTGGGGAGAGAGGTAGTGAAAATTTATAATGCTTATATTTGTAAAGAGAGTTAACCTTAAGGCTACTTTATACGTCTTGGAAATTTGCATGTTGGAATCACACACACATAACATTTCATATCTGTTAATGGAAAGAATCATGAACCATCTTGCTCAGCACCGCTTTGCAGAAAGAGAATGTAGCCCAGAGGGCTTGAGTGCTTGTTTAAAACTGTACCATTAATCGGAAGCTAAGCAGGGTCGGGCCTGGCTAGTACTTGGATAGGAGACCACTTAGGAAGACCAGGTGCTGTAGGCATTAAATGGATGGATGGATGGATGGATAAATGGATGGATGGATAGATAGATGGATAAATAAGTGAATAAAACAAAACTGTGCCGTTAATAGTAATCCCAGATGAGAACACTGCATTGCTTCTCTCCCTTGGATAAGTAATCTTTTATAGTAGTATCTGTAATATGGTTTTTTCTTAAATTGGGTGTTATATATCATTATGTTTTATAGTAGAGTTTATTTGGATAATATTTCAATTAGCCTTTGCTGCATAACAGACCACCCTAGAACTTAATGGCTTAAAATAACGATTTTGTATTATTTCTCATGATGCCATGAGTCGTCTGAGCTCAGCCGGGACCACTCAGGTGGCTGCCGTCATTGCAGCCCAGCTGGGCCGGGGGAGGGGGAGCCAGGTGTCCTCGCTGGGCCGGGGGAGGGGAACCCAGGTATCCTCGCTTGCATGTCTGTCTGGGCCCTTGGCACTGGTTGTTGGCTGGGGGTCTGTCTGCGGTCAGTAGTCCAGCCTCGACTTTGACGTATGGCAGTGGGAACATTCCAAGCAGGTACAGATGGGAAGTCTGGACTCCTGAACTTGAACTGTATCACATCTTCCACATGAAATGATTCAAAGCAAGTCATAAATCCAGTCTGGATCCAGAGGTGAGACAACAGGCCCCATCTCCTGTAGCAGGAGGTGCAAAATATTGTGGCCATAGTTCTCCGTGTATCAGATAATTAAAAATTTAAAACGTGATCATTGAATTTACTTTCTGATGTTAATTTTTACTTATGTGGAGCTGAAAGCTCTTGATTTGGGGGAATCTAGCAAAGTAGTCTTAGTCAACATGAAAACAAAAATTTGGCAATAAGAAATGTTAAGAAAGAGACGTTATATTTTCTAGATTTCGTATCTTTTGTGAGGTGAGACAGATAAATATTTTTATAAAAAATTGGATAAAATGGGAAATTCATCGAATACAATCTTTGTTGCTTAGACTGTCGGCTTAATCATTATTTGCTGATATCATTACCATTAATGTTTTATCATACTTGTGGATTTTTTATATATATATATATATTACGGAATGTAGTAGGATGTAATGCAACCAAAAAGTCAGAGCAATTACGTTTCCCATGAGTTAATTTAGAACAGCCTATTGCCAGGCACTGTGCTGATTACATTTATGTAACATTCACTTAATTTATTTGACAACTGTACATTGAGTACCTGTGTGATTCTTGCCCCATGCCCAGACTTGGACTGTCACTCTGAACCAAGTAGACATTCCCATCCCCACACCTCGGATGGGAATGGGAGGTTCTTCAAAGAACCGCTGCGAGCCAGGCCCTGAAGGATGAGGAGGCGTTAGCTGAGGTGAGCGTGCGAAGGGGACAAGGACGTCTTCCAGGGACAGGAACGGCTTGATCAAGCGAAGTGGGTGCAGGGAACGTTAACAGAATTGAACATGTATTATGGCTAAAGCCCAGGAGGTGAGCGGGTTGGGGCATGGGAAACTGGAAGGGGTAGAGTCTGAATTTTATGCCAATTGTATGAGTTTAGAGGTTTTTGCTCCGATTACTGTTTTAGGAAAGTCACTGCCTGCAACTTGGGTAAGGGTAAAACCAAGGACAAGCTTTCGTTTCTAATGTCCATAAAAGTGTTGATTCCTGGTTGAGTATAATTCGATCTAATGTAGCAATGCTGCCATTACACCTTGCATCCAAAAGAAAGTTTTTTAGTGTCGACCCTTGAACAACCTGGGTTTGAACTGTGCGGGTCCATTTATAAGCAGATTTTTTCCATAAATATACAGTCAGCCTTATTCTGTCTCAAAAAAATATGCAGGTGGCTTCTTTCGCCTGTGTGGTTTGACATTATCATGGCCAAGGTCAGTTTCATCAGTCAGTTCTTTGGGAATCAGGAGGGATCCCCAAGACTTCTCTGGGTTTCGTATTGGGGATTCAGCTAACTGCGGATCCAAAACAGGTGTTTTTCATCGTGGTTGAGAGTCCAGAGATGGAGGGCCCGCTGTACGCATTGTCCTGTGTCATTTTACATAAGGAACTGGAGCTTCTGTGGATTTGGGTATCTGCAGGGGGTCCTGAAACCAATCCCCGTGTGTACCAAGGGATGACAGTAGTAAGTTTTGGGAGAGTCAAAAGGTATATGTGGATTTTCAACTGCTTGGGGGTCAGTGCCTCATACTCCCCCCTCCCCACCCCGTATTGTTCCAGAATCAATATGCTTTAACGTGAATTCCTTAATAGGGAGAAATTTAGTGCTCTGTTGCTATAGCGAATTTCATTTAAACAGTTTACTTACTGCTTAATTTTTTTGTAATTGCTTGAAGAGAATAATTGCTAAGAAGAAATATGTGCGATACTTTAAGCCTTAAGTCTTTTATGCATTTATCTAAAATATTTCATAATATTTATCCAAGTTTTAAAAGCAGAGTTCATGAAAAGAACTTTTAAACATTGCTTTTTGTCTTTTGATTGTCCTTCATGCCTCTAGTGGAATGTCAGTTTCTCGTCTCTAGGAAAGAAAAAAGCACTGAAGATAAATACATAAAAATGAAGTCTGTCATTGGTGGGTTTCTCTCTCCTTCAGGTGTTAAGTAATAATAATCAAGGTTTAAGAGGGGCATTAACTGTCGTGTCTCAGAGAGTTAAGCTTTCTTTAACTAAAATTTTTGTCTTTGTAGTTTTACATTTTAGAGCTCTCTGTAGGTTTTGTTAAAGTCTATTCATCCACATTATTTGTTGCCCTGCTTTCGCATGGGAATGTTAACTCGCCTAAAATTTTCCGAACCTCATTCTAGTAGGTACAATATATTCAATAGTCTGTTTCTCCCACGTGTTCTCTATAGACTGAATTTTCTATTATTCACACTATTTTGTGAGCTTGGAAAGCACATTATAACCTTTTTTTTCTTTCTTTTTCTTTTCTAGGCACAACAAGGGCCCCCAGGGATGGGGAAGTCCCGGGGGTGGACTATAATTTCATTTCTGTTGAACAGTTCAAAGCACTGGAAGAGAGCGGAGCGTTATTAGAAAGTGGAACGTATGATGGTATGTCCCCAAATATTGAAAGCAATAGCAGCCCAGAGGAGTGCCTGAATGATTGCCATTATTTCAGAGAGAATTTGATCAGTAAAATACCATTTTTTAAAGTTGTTTTTTTTTCTGTCCGTCTTTAGGAAAATTTTCTTTTGAATAGGATATTTGTAGTTTACTAGTTAAAATGGGATTAAACAATAAACAGAAGCATTTTATTATATTATAAAGTTGATTGTAATCAATATACTAAAATTACTCACTCAGACTGACCACTTTGCGATTTCATAGTAATTCTTCGTTGTATGAACTCAGCAAGTGTTTGCAGTTGCTTTCTGTTTGTGATTCAGAATTTAAATACTGTACACTTTAAAAAATATATTTATACCTTGGCTAGCTTGGAGAAAAGAGAATAGAGTTTGGGGGAAAAACAACAACAGGATAATTGGTTTTCATATCTCTTTCTTCTACCCACTTGATTCTAAGAAGTACAGATTTCAAATCAATTGCAATTTTTAAATAATTCTATATTGGATACTTCCCCCCCTTATCTAACACTCTTCCTTGGCAAACTTGTCCACTCCCATAGCACCCTGTACTGTTCCATCATTGCTTTATCATACTCTTATAATTCCCTTTTTCGCAAGCTCAGTGAAGGCAGACGTCATATCTCTCTTCGTCAATATTATCCTTAGTGCCTAGAGATGCTGTTCAAGAAATATCTCACCTTGATTTCAACGTAGCCAAATATGTGTTTGTGTTCTATCCAAAGAGCAACAATTCTTTTATGATTTCTCGCTTTAGCTGTACCACAAGTTCAGAACAATGGAGACATCATTTGCTTTCCTCCTTTTTCTCTCAGTTCCCATCTAGTTTGTTACCCAAACCAGCCGTTTCTTCCTTTGTAGCAGCCTTCTCACTGCTTCTTGCTTTCATCACCTCACGGTAGGCCCAGGGGACTGGCTAGCTCTAGATGCCTCCTCTGGGGACACCCTTGTCTATGTGTATATGTAGAAATGTACCCGAGGAGTCATGATAACACTATTTGAAAGAGTGAGAGAATAGAAACAACTCCTTTTAGTAGGGGAATGAATAAAATGCATATTAATTTGTTCATAAAAATGGACTATTATATATGGCAGTTAAAGAATTGCATCATCATGTTCAACCAGAATAAGTCTTCGAAATATAAATGAGTAAAAAGAAAGTTGCAAAAGGGTACGTGTAGTATACTACTTGGGAAAATATATGAAATGTTATTAAAACACTTTATGAAGCTTTTATGAACAATAGTACTTATACGCTCTGTATGCGTATACATATGTCCTAGATATACGCAATATGCAGGAAAATGACACTTGCAAACCTCAGGATAACTCAGGGAGAGAGTGGGAGGGATGGAGACAGGAAGTTAGGGCTTTAGTAGTGCATGGGACCATAAGTGTAATGTCCTTGAAAGGGGGAAAATAGGGAGACCTGAAGGAGTCTGGCAAAAGTGAATATACGGAGGTTGTGTAAATAAATAGATAGATAAGGATATTTCTAATACTATTTTCTATGGTCTTATATATATTTAAAATATTTAATAGTTGCTGGTTCTATTATAAAATCGAAAAAAAAAAAGCCTTCAGAAAAGAAAAAAAAAGAAGGGAAAACTCGGAAACAGCTTCAAAAAGATGAAAACCTTTCTGTTAGTAACTATATCCAGAGTTCATAAACTTGTGTTTATATATCTTGCTGTACCTGCAACCTTGATATTTACCAACAACTCAAGAAATATAGACCTAATTTACTTATAAGCAATGCATATTATTAAAACCAACATTTTTTAAATGAGGAAACTGCCAGAATTTATTATGAAGTTCTAAAATCTTATCAATGATTATGAATAGCAATCACAATATCCCGAATTTTCACACTAGAAAAACGTTAAACTTTCTAGAATTAGATAGTAATTACTGAGAATACACATTAAAATGTGTTTCTAGTGAAAGTGCAATCCTTAGAAAAAGTAGACTTTTTATTTTTGTCGTGGTACATCCAAATTCCTGTGTAGTCTGACTATTGAACATCATGCAGGAAAAAATTGAGATCCTAGAGCATTCTTTTCCCAGCCAAACCTGAATTTGGAGTATTTCTGTGCCCTTTGCCCCAGTTTTTTTTGTTTTTTGTTTGTTTGTTTGTTTTGCTTCACTTATGGGCCAGAACGTTTTGAGAGACCCTCTGACTCTGCTTTAATAGGAATCTTTGCACCCATCCGCATGACGGGAGTCACTTCACGTCAAATGTGGATAGGAAAACAAGGGAGGAGTTGAAGTGGGGGGGGAGGGGAGGCAAGAAGTCATTGAAAAGCTTTTTAGTTTGATTTTGTCGTTTTGTCCTGTGTATTTTAATGGCAATACTGCCTAAAGTCAAATTCCCAAAGAGTTCATCTTAATCCTTTCCCCTTCACAGCACGCACTACTTAAGTAAACTGTTATTTGTAGATTTGCCTCAGCGTTCTGAAGAACGCCTTTTTTTTTTTTTTTTTTTACAACTAGGAAGGATAATTGATTATATACCCTATTGATTTACCTTATATGAATGAGCATCTTAATTACCTCTTTAGGAGCCAAGGAATTTGAGTAGAAGTTGTGATTTTTTTAAAAAACAATAAAAGACCATGAGTATTTTACTCCCTAACCGTGTTCATCTTTCTGTAATATTAGCGTAGTGATTGATAGAACGTCAAAACGCGTGGGAGCCACAAACTGTGAATGCACTAGACCCGCTGAGTGCTTTCCCATTGTGGTAGGCTGCCTAATGAGAGCTACGTAACAAATTGAGATGATTTTCCATTTTCATTCTATTCTGGGACATTTTTACTGCAAAAATAACAGCTCCTTAAAATTTCACATATTAAAGTATTTCTTACTTTCCTGAGAGTTAGCCAGTATTGAATTATGCTAATCATGTCTCTATTTTTTCAACAAATTGTCAGATGAAATAACATAATTAGAATGCCTACGGAAACTTTTGAAAAGCACTTTTAGATAAACAGCCCGCATTTCAACAGACTGGTTAGTTCTTAGCTTATCCTTTGCCCTGTATTTCCTCATTTTATCCGAATAGTTCATTATGTTACACGTCAGAACAATTCTGAGTTCGTTTTCTTCTTCTGCCTTTTAGGTCAGTCTTACACAAGAACATTAATGCATTTCAATTCACAAATTAGGCCCTAGTTTAAATCCCACGCAAAGCAAGCGCTTTGGGAATAAACAACATACTTACTATATACATTTGTGAATACATGTACGTGTGTGTGTGTACGTGTGTATACATATATTCAGCTTTCTGGCCTTGGTACAAATAGTATTAAAATGTTAGATAATGTATCACGATGAGCACTTGAAAAATTAGTTCTTTTTGCTCTTTCCACCTCCCCGTCTCCTGAGGAGTATTTTGTCCTTCTTTGGGCCAGCGATGGGGAGTCACAAAGGTCAGCGTGAGCTGGCAGGGCAGAGATGCAGACACTAGGTCCTGTCTTTCTGACTCTCAGCTCCACACTAGTTCTTCCAGCCGCTGTTATTTCGTCCACTGCAGGAAACTTCTATGGAACTCCCAAGCCTCCAGCGGAACCCAGCCCTTTCCAACCTGATCCGGTTGATCAGGTCCTCTTTGACAATGAGTTTGACACAGAATCCCAAAGAAAACGAACTACGTCTGTCAGCAAGATGGAACGAATGGACAGTTCCCTCCCTGAAGAAGAAGACGACGAGGACAAGGAAGCCATTAACGGCACCGGAAGTGCAGGTTCGTAAACAGGTGAACAACTTCTAACTGATCTTCCAGGTTGGCATGAACATGACAGTGAACTGGGAGTAAAGTTTTTCACAAAGCATATGCACAGCGAGTGTTGGGATCCTGATGCTTTCTGTAAAGGTTTTGTGTGGAGGAGTGTATCTCTGTCCATCATACACTGAAATGGGTTGCCTCAGATGGCAATTTTGATAAACCAGTCATAATAAGCTATCATTGGTAATCACGTAAGGTGCCGTTACTCTGATGCTTAAAAGATTTGAGATTCGTTTCTAATGCTGGAATATAGGAATCTTACTGGCCTAAGTCCTACTTTACGGAATATGATAAATATGTAGATGGTTTAAGGTACAGCCTTCAACCAAAACAAAGTACAGAGGTTTGGAAATAGGTTTGTTAGCAGTGTTGCGTTTTAGTTCAGAATCACTCAAGGAAAATGTCCGAACTTGATTCATGTTTTCATTCAATCCAAAACCAACAGAAATTAGTGGTGGAGAATCTTCTCCTTCCGAGAACCCCTAAATAATGCGATTGCTTAGGAGATCCTTGTAATTGCAAGTATGAATAGGAAACCACAGCATCACAGCAGAACGAATTTCAGTGCTGTTTATTATAAGCCACCAAAACACTACAATATGATCTTTGTAAGAGTCAGCATTTTTGCTGCTTCTGTTCATTGTTGTAGCCCTTGCACCATAAACAATATCTGGCACATAGTTAAAAAAATATTTTATCAATACCCAAAAATAAATGAATTTGATCACATCCCCAGATTTGCAGAACCCGTTATCGTATCATTTTCCCAAAGCATCCTGATGTTTTTCTTCATCAGTTATTGATTTGCCATGTAGATTGTATTTATTGTTTTAATATAGATATTGTTTGTGTCCCCCTCCAGAGTGTGAGTCCTGTTTTATCGTCCTAATATCTCACACGGTTATACCACGTAATATATTTGATGTTTAGTGAATGACCCCTGGAATATTTTGGGTGAAAACACCTTTTCATTCTGGCTACTGTATTGAGAATGGGCAGTAAGAGGCATAGGTTATGAACAGGGATGCCGGTTAGGAGGTTAGTGTAGCCATTCAAGTGAGAAATGGTGGTTTGGAGCCAGTGGAAAGAACGAGGGGTGGGAAGGGGCCTGGGCTGGGGACGTTTGCTGGCAGACTGGACGAGGTGTGAGAGAGCAAAGGCAAAACGCACTCCAAGTGATTTAACTGGGAAAATGGGTTTGAGATAAGAAAGGTGGTTTTACGTGGAGTCCGTTTGGGTTGGAAAAGGTTAGTGGGAGCGCAGGTTGGGATATTTAAGTCTTAGATGTCCGTTAGACTTCCTCCTGGAAATGTCATGTTTGAAGCTGCACTTAAAGTGTCCGTCCTGGTTTGCAAATAGATGTTTGGACAGCGTCGCCCATAGCCTGTATAGCAGTGGCACCGAATGAATCCAAGAGAGTGAGTGTAGAAAGAGAAGAAAAAGGTACAGGGCCTGAACCCTAATCACCAGAGATCGGGGAGACTGGGAAGAGCTGTGAGCTAGAAGGAGCAGCAGCGGGAGAGGGCAGCGCCCTGGAGGCCAGGGGAGCAGTGTGGTCAGCCACGTCAGATGCTACTGACAGCTCCAGCAAGAGGGCACTGAGAATTGATCATGGGATTTAGCTCTGCGGAGGTGATCGGTGACCTTGATAACAGGTTTACTGATGAGAGGTCCAAAGCCCTGTTGGCCTGAGTTCCAGAGATAAGCGGAATAGTGGAAGCGAAGGTAGCAAGGATAAATAAACTCTTTGCAGGAGAGAAAGGGGGTGGTTGCTAGAGGGGGGAGAGAATTGTTCATTTTTAAAGGATGAAGAAATAACTTGTGTTTATGTGGCTGGAACATGATCTTCTAGATAGAGAAGACGGGGATACAAGGGAGAGAGTGAGCGTTGCTCTAGGCAAGAGGTGATGGGATGTAATTTATAATCGAAGAAGCACTTCCATAGTAGTGACAGGTGGCGTGGATGGGTTCCATCGCTGTGTAGATGTGGTGGCGGGACTTTGTGCAGGTTTCTTCTGCTTCTGTTTTTCCGAGTGAAACAGGAACGAGGACGTCACATGAGATTAGGGCTAAGGGAGCAGTAGCGGAAGATTTGAAATGAAGCGAGGTATGAGATAGTTACCTAGGAGAGAGTCAGCATGAATGGACTGAAGAAACGTCCTGTGATTGTCAGACATCATTAAATGTCCTCTTGAGGTCAGTGATCATGAATTAAAAGTGACCTAGTTCGTGTGGCCAGGGCCAACTGCGTGTGCTGCTGTAGAATAGATGGGAGAGTGAGATTTAAGCAGAATTATGGTTCAGCCAAGCAAGCCTAATAACGGGTGGGACAAAGGAATCAGGGTATTTACAAAAGAGCGATTACAGTGGCTGGTCATGGAATGGATGTTGGGAAAGTAGGACAATGAGAGAGGACATGGCGAGGGCATGGATGGGGATGAAGGAGCAGAGGAAGGTCGCAGGGTTAATGGAGGATAGCGCTTGCATTGATAAGAGGTGGTGGACCGGAAATACTGCAGAGAGCGCCATGTAATGCGATGGAAGGCCTCTTCGAAGATTCTCTGACTCTGAGGCGCTGGCCGCAGTTTGGAATGATTACAGTTGTGTTACCTCTAAAGTTCTCGAAACAAGTTGTAAGTGCATGAATTGAGACTTCCCTAGACAGTATTCGAATATTCTCACCTACATATGGACTTTGAGACTCCAAAAGGGTTTTACTATCACCAACAGAAAATTAAATTATATTTAATAAAAGTCTTTTGAGTGTAATTTTTGAAAAATTTGTGTCATTTTAAAGCCCCGAGTTCAACGTGTATGAGGCAGCTCGGTGTGGCAGTTAAGAACACACACCCCGTAGATTTGACTCCTGGCCTTACTGTTCATGAGCTGTGCAACCTGGAATCATCAACCTTGCTGAGCCTTGGTTTCCTCATCTATAACATGGGAGTAGTAATACTATGTACTCACAGGGTTGCTGTGAGGATTATGCGTTAATATACGTAAAGTGCTTAAGGTAGAGCCTGGGTCTAAAAGGACGGTGCAAGTGCCATTACGGCTGTCGCCATTAGTGCCCTGTTGATTGACATGTATTCAGGATGTGCTGAACTGATACCAGTGTTGTTTTCGTTTCTTTCCCAGACTAGTATCGTTGGTGCTATACAGGGTTAATGGCGCTTAGCAAACGAAGAAAATGCCGTAGGTTTGTTTATGGTTTTCAGAAACTGCAACAGAACGGCGGGGACACAGCAGACAAGGAAATTTGCAGTATCTGGCGTCTCGTTAAATGAGGAGGGCCGTTTGAGGCGAGCGTCAATCTCCCCGCTTCTCATGCTGTTCTGTTTTGAATAGAAAACAGAGAGAGGCAGCCCGAG
The DNA here is from genome assembly GCA_003508835.1 of Eonycteris spelaea. Taxonomy (NCBI): domain Eukaryota; kingdom Metazoa; phylum Chordata; class Mammalia; order Chiroptera; family Pteropodidae; genus Eonycteris; species Eonycteris spelaea. Next base: position 6,291,083 of record PUFA01000065.1, read on the forward strand.
TCATCCGATGGGGTGAAGACCATCCCAAGTTACAACCAGACGAACAGCTCCATGGACTTCAGAAATTACATGATGAGAGATGAGAACCTGGAGCCACTGCCCCCAAACTGGGAAATGGCTTACACCGACGCCGGAATGGTCTACTTCATTGAGTAAGCGAGTGTCCTCCCCCGGCGCGCCCTGTCACTGTGAGGCTTGTCTGAACGGAGTTTCTCAAGGCTTCCAGTACTTTTTTCTCTCTTTAAAAATGCTTTTCATACACATTCTAGTTGATTCTTAAATCTGACTTTTTCTCTGGATGGTATTTTTTTTTTTTTTGACCTCTGGTTTCAGTAAAAAACCAAGAAGATTAAAAACAGATTTGTCACTAATAAGGAAAAATGTAAGGACTAAAGAGAGTTTAGCTTTGCCTTTTTTTTTTTTTTTTTTTGAGCTTTTGGGTGTATCGTCCAACTGCATGAGCATTTCAAGCACTACCATCATTTGCAGGGGCATATTTCTTAGCTAAGTATTTTTAGTTCTAGAGCTTGAGTTTGATATATTTAGGCAGTATAGTTAGAAGGAAAATATTAATTAAATCCTCAGAGTTTTTGATATAAAATCAATTCCCCCAAAAAAACAAAAGTATTTTGTGAAGAAACACTATTAGTGTAAATGTATTTACAGGGATATAAAATACCACATGTATTCAAGCAACCTAAAATTTTGTATTGCTTGCACCTGAGAATAATATTGTATAATTCATTAGAATTTTCATCGTGAGGTATTTTTATATTCTTATGCAGCTGTAAATTCTCATCTTTAAACTCATTCACTCAGAGGTAGAATATGAATGTTGTAAAGTTACAGAATATAATAAAATATTGAGGGCTGGGTAGTATACTCAAAAGAACATATACTCAGAATTAAATTAGGGGTGAGAGACTTGAATGTATTTCCTCAATTGGTCCCAAATTCCACATCCTTCCCACAGAGTGAGCATCTTGCTGTACCAAGTGATATTCTAATGTTTAAAAGACAGGTTTGTGTGCATGGTGTTCTTTTCACCATAGATGGTAAATTATTGATTATGTTACACATTTATATAAACATCAATGACCAGGATTCTACATAACAGATCAAAATCAGGTATTCTCTTCTCTATGGACAGTTAAGGTGTTTTTCAAGGGTCATTTAGACTTGACTTTCATGCCACTTTAGAACTAAACCCTCAAGTAAGACGTAGAGTCACTAAACGTGACTGGAATAGCTTTTTAGAAGCAGATTATGAGACATGGATAGCATTTCGCCCTGCAAACAGGGATAAGTTGGTACATTTACAGGGGTGGGGAATTTATACAAGAAACGTCTTCATAGACAAACACTATTAAAGTGGATTAAGGGCCTCAATGTGAAGGCCTGAAACTATAACACTCCTAGGGAAAAGCCTCGGGGGAAAGCTTCATGACACTGAGTTTGGAAAGGACTTCTCGGCGATGACACCAAAAACACAGGCAGCAAAACCAAAAACACAGAAACGGACGTCATTAAACTTAAAAGCCGCCGCAAAGGAAAGCAGCCGGCAAAACAGGACCGAAAACGTTTGCGCACCGTGTATGTGATAAGGGGTTCAGATCCAGGATCTAGCTGATTTTATTTGCTGCTGGGTCAAGCTCTCTTGTTTGCTGACGCTAATGTGTTTGGTCTGCGACGGCTGCCATGAAGTCACGCATCTTCAAGAGAATGTTAATATTAGTCTTTAGCTGTTAATGTTGTGGGTTTAGCCCCTGTGAGCAAACTTTTACCTTGGGAAGTATTGGGTAAAATCCAAGTGGATTACCTACGTAAGCAGTAACAATTTCATTGAAACCAAAGCTAAGCTTTCTAGAGTAGCAATTTTGAATTGGGTTTAGCAAGATATGTCCATGATTTTTTTTTTTTTTACCCCCTAACAGTCTGCCTGTCGTTAGGCTTCTTTGGAGTCCCAATCCTTTTTATTTTAGTAAAATCGATTTAACGACTTTTAGTTTGGAGGAAATTATCTCTGACAGAGTAGGAACTCAGTCAGACTTTCTAGAAACAATCCCAGTTTCTCCTACTTAGGTTACCTATTAGCAGATAGGAGGTAAGCCTACAAAGAGTGCTTCTACCGGTCTACTAACTAGTGTCATACCTGGCGATGTGTAAGGGGGCACTGCATTGTAGCTGGCTCTGTAAGTAGCTCAGGAGTAAAAGTATAGAAATGATCAATTCCCAATTCCCTGAAGCCATTGGTTTAATTTCCTAAGAGTTGTCAGTGTAGAGATTAGCGAGTTAATCTTATGTTAAAGACACCGAGAAAAGATAACTTGTTCACTGTTATCCTGACACTGCTTTGATAATAACACCAATTTACATTTTGTTGCCTTCCTGTACGTTTTCTTCCTGAGATTTTCTTTCTTTACTATCCTCATATTTCAGATACTTAAGCTAAAACTCTGTCTACTCAGCCCTGTGATGTTAGTGTCTCCTGCATGGTGACCTAGTCTGAAGCGAATTGATTGTGACCTAAAATGAAATTAAATAGACACTGCTCTTTGAAAGCATCTGTGACCTACTTCATAAAAAGGGGTGTGAAAGTGTCTTTTTATTCTACCTTTTTTTACTGTTAAATATATGGTCCATACTGATGAAAACTAAGTTTCGTGGCATCGAGTTTAATTATATCCATCATCTTTACTTGCAAGTTGCAGAAACAGACACTTTAAAACTTTTTCTTTAACTCTGCACTGTTTTATTTTAAAGAGCCCCCGTGAGTCCAGAGGTCTACCTGATTGTGTGTTCACCTGTATATTCTCAGCCCCCATCACAGTGCCACACATCACAGTGACTCAAGAAATAGTGTTTTTTGAAGGGACAGAGGAAAGAATTCAGCCAGCACGCAAGGTTCCCAGTGCAGCTTTCTCTGCTAGATAATGCAGTGTGGGGCTGTGCGCTCACCTTTTGGAATATGTCGGCTGCTTGAGTGGCTGTTACTCAGCACCTGGAATCTCACCCCTTCTGTGGAGTCTTCATTCTTGAGTGGGTGCCTCTAGCGTTACCTTTCCTTTAGGGCAGTTTTGGAATAAGAGACTGAGAACAATCATTGAGTCAGAGGTACGCAAACGGAGCCTGTAGTCAAACATCATATGCCTTTTAGTCACCTTTAATCTTTGCCTTTGAAATATTTTTCTCCCTCTTTATTTTACTGTTTCTAATTGAAATCTTTATTCTACAGCCACAATACCAAAACGACCACCTGGTTGGATCCTCGTCTTTGTAAGAAAGCCAAAGCCCCTGAAGACTGTGAAGATGGAGGTAGAGTCAGACACTTTTCTACCATACGAATTCTCTTAATCCTTTCTTGCTCTTTTTATCTAGATAAACAGATTTTTTCCAAAATCTTAAACCATAATGCACATGCACATATAAACAGTGGGTCAATAGAATAATCAGCCGACTCTGGTAATTTTGTCATTGCATCTAATTTTATGAGAGACTTTATCTTTTTGAGGATTATGTAATCAAATGTTATAAAAATAATTAATAAAAATAAATTTGCCCCTATTTTTATATTTGTTTCAAAGGCAAACTTTAAAAATTCTAAATAAGTATTTAAATAAATTTGGTACATTCTCAACCACTGGGTAACCCATTATGCCTGTTGAGCCTTCAGAAATATATTTAATTATCACTAGGATAGATATGCTGGTATTTGTGGCTCATTCTTAGCCATTTATTTATAGGAGTGTTAGAAACTCAAAGTCTTTAAACCCCCCACCCCGCACACAGTTTTTACTGCTTTGTAGAAAAATTCTCTGTGAATCATTAGATAATAATGCTTATCTGTCTTGTGTATTATGGGTTCTGTTTAATGGTTTAGTTTTAGAAATAAGTATAAATTGACCCCCAACCAAAATTGTTAGCTATGCCTTCTTGAATACAGGGTGCAGATGAATAAAATTTGCATTCTTTTTGTATCACTTATCAGAAATTATTTACCTTGCTTAAAAAAAAAGTGTTTAGAATGAGGTTCAGATAGTCCTATAGATTGAATTCTAATCTATGAAAATAATTAAACAGAATTTACACATATTTTGTTTGACATGATTCCAATATTAAAATTTTTTCTAAGAACAGTTGAAAAATTGAATTATTTAAAATTCTACTTGCAACATTTTAAAAAAGGTAGATACCTTGGAGCAAACCTCCTGAAAGATGTGGAAGTCCTGTATACTAAAAACTACAAAGCATCACTGAAAAAAATTAGCGAAGACCTAAAATGAAGAGATGTATACTATGTTTATAGATAGGGTAACAGTATTGTTAATGATATTTATTCTGTCTAAATTGGCATTTAGATTAAATACAACCCCAATCAAAATCCTAAAAGTTTGTTTTAAAGAAATTGACAGGCAGATTCTAAAATATATATGTAAATACAAAGGCTCTAGTTAGCCAGTCTTACAAAAGATTGAAGGACTTAGGCTATCATATTTGAAGACATACTAAAAACTATAATAATCATGACAGTGTGGTTTTGACATAAAGATAGACAGATAGATCAATGGAACATGATAGAAAATCAAGACATAGATGTATGCATATATGATATCTTTCTGCCGCCTAGGTACCAAGTCAGTTCAATGAAGGGAGGAAAATCTCTTTAAGAAATGGTGCTGAAACAACTGGATATTCATGAGCAAAAATGAACATCAACTATATCTCACTCCATACACAAAAATTTCAGGTGGATCAAAGACCAAATCATAAAAGCAAGCTAAAGCTTTTAGAAGAAAACTTAGAGTATCTTGATGACTCTGGGACTAGTAAAGATGAGGAGAAGCAGTAACCTTTGTACGTTCCTGGGCAAATGTAAAATGGTACAACTGCTTTGGAAACAGTTCGACAGTTTCTTGAAAGGTTAAATATAAATTTGCCTTATCACCCAGCAATTCCACTCCTAGATAGCTACCCAAGAGGAATGAAAACATATAGCTACAAAAAGACTTGCATGCAAATATTCATAGTAGCACTGTTATAATAGCTAAAAAGTGGGAAGAGCCCAGTCAAATGTCCATTGAGCAATGAAAGGATAAATAAAATGTGGTTTAATCATGCAATGGAATACTATTCAGCAATAAAAATAAGTGCTATACTGTATATGCTACAACAAACAAACTCAAAAATGTTATGCTAAGTGAAAGAAACTAGACACAAAAGGCCAGCTATTACATGATTCTGTTCATAGAAAATGTCTGGAATAGGCAAATCTGTAGAAACAAAGTAGATTAGTGGTTGCCTGGCTCTGAGGATGGGAATAGAGATTAATTATAAATGGCAAAAGAATCTTTTTGGGTGATGGCAGTGTTCTAAAACTGGGTTGTATGATCGTTGTACAACTCAGTAAATTAAAAATTTTGAAAATACACTTAAAACAGATGAATTTTACGATATGTACACCATACCTCATAAAGTTATTTTTTTTAAATAGCCGAAGGACTTGATCAGACAGTTCACAAAAGAAGATAAAAGAACAACAATAAGAACAAGAAAAGTGCTTATCACTACAGGGAGATGCCTTGTACACTCCTTACAATGGCTTAAGTCAAATAATACCACACCAAAGACTGGTGAGATTGTAGAGTAACTGGAACTTTCTCTTGCTGGTGAGATGTCAAATTAGGGGAACCCTTTGGAGAACTTTTGGCAGTTTCCTATGGGGCATTGTCTCAAGAGAAATGAAAACGCATGTTCCCAGACTTCCCCTGAGGGTCATGATAGCCTTATTCGTCATGGCTCAAACCTAAGAACATCCCACATACCAATCAACAGAAATGGGTAAACAATTTGTGGTATATTCATATAATGAAATCTACTCAATGAAAAAAAATGTTGATAACATTCAACAACACGAATGAATCTCAAAAATGTTGTTGGGTCAAAGAAGTCAGACACAAAAGAATAGTACAAGTATCCATTATTTAAAGTTTGAGAACAGACAGATTCATCTATGTAGATAACAGTCAGAAAGCGAGGGGGGGAAGGAAGTGGGGTGAATTGAAATAATTCTCTGGAACAGTGGTTATATTCTCTTTGTTTGGCGTGGCAGTTACACAGGTGCGTGAGATTGCCAAAACGCATGCTTTCTAATTGAACAGCACTTACGTTGATTTTAGATCGTGAAATGAGCTGTGTGTTTCGTCGTCTATACATTATACCTCAAGAAATAATTTTAAAATTTTTTTAAACACTTTCCTTGTCTGTAAGGCTTTCAGCAGTAAGCTTTTTATGATGAGATCAGCCCCTGTAAAGGTAAACTAGAATATATGATGATATAGATAATATTGAAATATGAATATGGTATTAGTCTTCCCAGCATTTCTTTGTTGGCATCCTTTTTCCTGCCACTAAATGTTTCAATTCAATTCTCTGCCATTTCCTGTTTTCCCTGTAGAGCGTCTGTATTTTCATAGCTTTAACTCTGTTCTAAATTCTGTTTCTGTATTTCCTGCAGACTTTCCTGTTGATTGTCCTACTAGCACTACAGATAAACATATTTAAAACTAAATTGAACATTTTTCTCCTCAGCTCACCCTCTTTCTGTCATTGATACCATCCTTGTAATCATCCAATCCCTATTGTTCTTTTTTCTATACCTTGCCAATATATCACGATGACAAGTTTTCAACATACAAATTATAGACTTTTACAGTGGCTACACATCTGCCCACCACTGAGATGATACAGTGAATATTTCGATATATATTTGCTTTTTGCATAGCTATTTGTCCATCTATCCTATTCTACAGTTACTTTTCCAATATATCCCTTTTAACAAATACTGGCACTCAGAACTTTCTTTGGTGTACAGGAAGAAAATGTTAGAATTTTTTATGTGTCTATTGGGGAAAAAAAATAAGCTTCTCTACTATTTTACGTACACATTGGCAATGGCAGTTTTACTGATTCGATATGTCAGATTATCACGTACACTACCCAAGAGTGTCTTGAGGGGAGCATGGACGTGGCACTGTGCCCAGTTACATGGGTTCAAAGACTATGTTCCAAAGTTTTAATCTGCACAAAATTGAAATGTGGCTTAAAATTTTTTCACCAAGACACTACCAATTGAAGATAAAACAAATGTGAGCCCAAGCTAACAGTAAGAAAATGGCAGAGCTGACAGTTTCTTTGTCATCCTCTCACTTGTAAAACCACGTTGAGGTAAAATAGTAATTGTTTTTCAGTCTTCACCTCCTTTTTCAATTTGTATCTTGTATATGCTTTATTCAGTACATATAGTAGAGTAGTACATATATTTAGAATAAATATATCTTGTGTTCAAATTTTTTACTGAGAAGCCTGTATGATCAAAACACTTGGGCTACTCTGCCTATTAATCTTTCTAAAATACAGCTGCTTTCCTACCTCTTCCTCGCTGAGATACCTGTAATGACTTCCTGCTGTCAGCCGAATAGTCTCGACTCCTTGGTGAGGTATTAAGATTTTCTGTAATTGAACCATTTCCGTATTTCTTTTTTCAAAGCATTTTCATCATAAATGTAACATGTCTTCGCCTTTGCTATGTGCCCATTTATCTGCCAGAACCAGCCTTGTTCTTTCTAAGCTCAAATCTAAAGCATAATTTCTTTGTAGCCTCCTCTGTCATTCTCTTCGAGGTCAGAATTAGGTATGCTCTCCTCTGTGTGATGGCATATTTTATGCAGCACTGTATTGCATTATAACTAGATACCTAAACTCTGTAAGAGCAATGATTTTGTCTTGGTCGTCTTTATATGCTTCAGTAGAGACTTACGTGTTTGGAAGGAGGAAAGATGGAAGGAAAGAAGCTACTCTGCCCCCAGATTATCTTGATCATCCTTTTGGAAAATCTATGTTTTGTGTCTTCAAAGTTCTGGAGTGAGGCAATAAATAATAAGCCTGTCTTCATTCACTAGTTTGGAGTCAGTAGAGAAGGAAAAAAGACACAGGAAACAGAGATGACAAGTGAACGTGGCTTTGGCTCTGCATCTGTGTGAGCTCACTAGCATGTTACCCCTGCGGGAGGCAGACTTAGGTGTTCGGCTCTGGGCTCCTCTGCAGACCTCCTTCCACAGGGCAGACATGGTGGAGACCAGACCAGACCGCACCCTCTCTGCAGGCAGGTCGACACCCACAACAGCGAGATAACCCAGGAGGCTTTGAACCAAGCCTTTACATTCATTCTCTAAAACTCAGCAGTCAGATAAGACATTCCTTTCTCCTTTGGAGAAGCAAGGGAAGGGGCTCAGGAAAACTGGAAATGTTCCTTCCATTTTTTTCTCCTCTATGGAAATTTGAAAAATTGGTCGAGTGTGTCCCCTAATGCTCTTACTATTAAGGGTGACTGTAAGCCTTGATTCGCTCAGGACTAACCCCACTTATTCCCGTTGTCCCAGCATAATTATTAATAGTGCCCCCTTTCATCTTGAAATTAGACAATACTTATATAGTCATCCTAATATAGCTTTCTTAAGATAGAGCAACCAAAATTGCACTCAGTGTTCTAGATGTGTTCAGACGTTTTAATATAAGGGCTGCTCTCCTGCCCCACACTGGGTATGCCTTCCTGATAGCACCTGTACTCATCTGTGATGGGGACCCCACAATTTGGAACCTTGGGCCTCCTTGTTTTATGCCCTACCCCTTTTGCAGTATACTTTGTTTCCTCCCTGAATGGGGGCGGGGGCAGGGGAAGTGGTGGTTAATGCCGCACTAGGCTATTTCCATACTACACTACATCTGTCTTGCATTGGTGTTCTGCACAGTGCTGTGCACAGAGTAGATGCTCAAAAGGGATAATAATAATATTTGAAAGGTAAGTTTTTACAGTTAAGATATTCTTTGCATTCTGCTGAACACTTAAGATCATCTAGAAAAACCTTACAATTTCTAAAACTGGTCCTTTCCTTCCTTCCTCGACTATTCAGAACCCCACTGTGTTTTTTATATTGCATCTAATGGTTTAATTGACGTACTTATCTTTCGTTCAAATAGAATAGCGTTTGGTTGAATCATTATCTTAAAAATGCATTAGGCATCCAGTTTACTCTCAACTCACCCTTTTTATGATGAAAGAAAGATTAAATTGTTACTAAAGGCATTTTAACAAGAATGCAGAGAATGTTGAGAGCTCACAGGAGTTTAGAGCTCAGAGAATGATGAAAAAAAACTATCTACCGAATAGAGCTCCACAATGAGGAAACAATGGTATTTCGTATATTTAAATGAGAAAAAAATCCTATTTGGGGTAGAAAAAAGAAAGGTAAACTTATGGGCTTTAGAACCAACCAACTGCTTGCTCTACCAGAAATAGTTTTGCCTTTTGAATCAACTTCTGGGAGGAATGCTTTAGCTTCTGACAGGAAAGTATGGTTAGGTCTTTCCTATCTCAAAGGGAAATAAACAGTTTCTCTTGACCCTACTCCTCCCCATAGTTCTCATGCTATCTTTTCCACAACCCACTTTCAAACAAAACAAAACCCTCAAGGACACCACCTCCTGTTTTATTCTTTAATACCACAACCACAGTACGTTGACTTTCACCCTGGTGAAACTGCTTTTCCGAAGGTTACCAGGAACCTTTCCCGATTGCCAGACTCGGTGGACTCTTCACAGCCCTGATCTTTCGTCCTGACAGCTCTGCAAGGCACTCGTTAGCGCTGACCATGGTCGTCTCTTCATGGTCTTTCCACGCCAGTCCCCCAACCGTTCTTACTTTTCTCTGCTTGTTCCCTAAATCGTTAATGTCCCAAAGGTTCTGTTCTCTGCCTTTTTTCATCCCAGTTTGTCTAGGTAATCCTTCTACCGCCATGGCTTTACAGCATCTCTGCAACCCTTGCCTCCCTACATTTCCCTTCTGTGGACCAGGTCCAGAATCCTAAGAGATGGATAAGATGGTCTCTACCATGGTATTGCACAGGTCCCTCACCTGTAACATTTCCCACACTGCATACCTTCCATTCCTGCCTTCAGCAAAGGACATCCCATCCTCCCAGTTCCTTGAGCTAAAAACTAGTTCTCGTCCTCAGCTTTTCCTCACCTTCTCTGGAGTGGCTACCGGTACCAGGCACTTTTTACATATTATCTATCTATCTCCTAAACACCTCTAAATCTGAATCAATACCTTCTTCCTAGTCTCACAGCTATGTTCCTAGCAGGTATTTACCGAATATTTGATGAGGGTTTGTAGTTGTATCATCTTCATGCCAGAAGAGCCATTACCTGGGACTCACCTGGGCCTCTTCCCCTCTCTTCCTCCCTCCATCGTCACATTAGTCACTCAGCCCCATCACTTTGACGCCCCTTATCTCCGTCACCCCATTCCTTCTCTTCATTCCCGCCGCCACTGCCTCCGTCGCAGCATTCCTAATCTCTTACCTGGGCTATCACTGATCTCCTTGTTTGTCTCTCCTTCTTCTTGCTCCACTCCATGTAGTTCATTCTCTGTTGCTGCTGCCCATCATCTTTCTCAAATATTACGTTAAGCGTGTCACAGTCCAGCCTAATCAGCTCCATCGTCATCAAAATACAGCTCAAACACGCCAGAAACACGGTTCGGCGCTTGCTTAGGGGACAAGCACCTTGCATACAGCCGCGACTTCAACCCTCACACGTGATTTGTAATCACTGAAGACGCCAGGCATTTTGAACACCTCCATGCTCTCCGATCGGCCTGGATGGCCTCCCTCTTCCCCGCCCGAACTCATCCTTTCAGACAGCTCAAACCTCACCCTCTGCTGGAAGGCTCTCCTGGCAGCTGCTCTTACCAGGCAGCCGAAGGCATTCTTCTGCACTCCCCCCAAAGGCTCGTTTTGTCTTCACTGTATCATTTCTCTCTTCTGTCTTCCCGTTTCGACTGTGAGCTCCTTGGGGTCAAGAACTGTTTCTGCTTTTTAATTTTACATATCGAAGAAGCCAAGAGGAAGAGAAGGAAGGGAGGGGGAAAAGGAAGAAAAGAAAAAAAAATCAATAAATGAATTGACCCACTGATTAGTGTAAAAAATTGCTAGGTATTTTAGTCTTGCTTTTATTACCTTTATTTAAATGGGCAAATGATGATCACTTCTTTATCTGCATTAATCTGTCTTGCACAAAAACCGGCTAATGGTATCACCAGTAAGTGTTTAAAGTGATCATGTAAAGTAACCCATAAGATGAATTACCAGTTTGTTTATCCTCCTAAAGAAAGGGCTATCCTTTATCTGTGAGTTGCTAACTGCTTTCAGTGCTTACTAAAATGTTGAATTAATTTCCAGGTCAACACTGAAATATATGTTGATCTCTTATCCTTATTAAGTATTAATACAGCCTCAGCGAATTTTTCAGATATTAAATAGAAGGTGTCTCTATAGTACCTTCGGTTCTCCAAACTCTTTTAAAGGCAAAAGCGTAAATTCAGTTGTGATGCAGTCGTAGAATTAATTCACCCTTATGCAGCACTAGTCAGTTCCCATGCTAGTCCAAGGAAATTTCTAATAAGGGGGAAAAAAATCTCTTTTGCGGAAGATCTTAACGATAATGCGTTGGTAATATCATTATAGAGCATTTTTACAGATATAATCCAATTCTCCTGTCCATGTAGCAGTTATAAAATTTCTGCTTAATTGATGGTCATTTGCTTGTTAGCTGTGGAGGATCAAAGGGAACAGAAGTGTATCTCAGTTCTCCGTTTGATAGTTTTCACCCAGTAGTTACTTTTCAACTATTCTCATCTTTTTCACCTCAGACATCTCAACCAGGTCCTTCAAAAGAAAAGCACAAAACTCACCACGCTTCAAAACCATCGGTCCATCATATATCCACACGTAGAAAAATATACGGGAGAAAAGGAGGTGGTGATTTAGAGCTTTTCATCAAGAGCCTAGTCATCAGTTCCCTCCTTTTATTCTGAAGGTGGGAGAAGAATTGTTATTAGCGCCTAAGCATATGCTATACTTAGAGAGTTGATACATCATAACTGTAGCTAAATGATATCAAGTTAAATATATTCTAAGCCTATTGTCTAGTATACATCATTTGTATGTGTGCGTGTTTCAGCATAGCAGAATAAAAGAAACTGAAACTAAGAGTATGGGTCATCATAGTGTAGAGCTGTGGGTTTTTAAAGACTCCCTTCTTGCTGGGCTCTTTTGTGTAATTGACAGCACAAAAACCACCTGCTAGGAACATTCCTGCCAACTTAATCTACGTCTGATCAATAAAATGATTCCTGAACAGCCCTACCTTGGAAAACCGAGTGAGAGGGAAGAGGAGATTCTTGACAGGGTACATTTATGTTGGAAAGAACAGCTTATGTCGGAAAAACCTTCAGTTTTCCAGGTCGTCTTGTATTGGTCAGTTACCTGGAATAAATACTCTATAATAATCTCATGTAAGCTGTTCCTTTGTTCCGATACACACGTACGGATTCTACATAGGCGCTCTGGTAGTTAAATTTCCCTCGTTAATGCAGGGAAGGTAGGTTTTAGGTTTTAAGCAAATCGAGGTTGCCCACCCGAAATGGCAAAAGTCCAAGGCTGGACTGTCCTCTGTGGAGAAGTAGGTCAGAATGTGATAGAAGTAATTTGACAGATCCTTATGTGTAATAGTGCAGAACAGCACAAACAGCTGCTTGTGGTGGACGGCGGGGTGAGTGTCTTGTGTCAGTGTTATCCGGCTTTTTAAATGAGGTACAGTAGTCCCCCAATCCGTGATTTCATTCTCGCCATTTTAGTTACCCACAGTCACCATCCAAAAATATTAAGTGGAAAATTCCAGAAATAATGCATGAGCTTTAAATCTGGCATCGTTTTGAGTAGTGTGATGAAACCTTGTGCTGTCCCGCTCTGTCCCGCTCGGGACATGACTCATCCCTTTGTCCAGCGTATGCACGCTGTACGCACGACCAGCCCATTAGTCACTTCGCGGCTGTCCTTGTTATCAGATCAGTTGTAGCAATGACACAGTGGGTATGTTCAAACAACCCTTCTTTTACTCGTAACGGCCCCTGGCAATTCAGCTAGGCCAGACAGAAGCCATAAAGCGCTTCCTTTAAGTGAAAAGGTGTGTATGTATAGGATAAAAAGAGTGTATATAACGGCATGCCACCCTGAACATGCCCGATCTCGTCTGGTCTCGGAAGCTAAGCAGGGTCGGGCCTGATCAGTACTTGGATGGGAAACCACCCTGGAATACCAGGTGCTGTAGGCATTAAAAAAAATGTACATAGGGTTTGTTGCTACTCAGCGTTTCAGGCATCTATTGGGAATCTTTGTACATATCTCCCAAGGAATGGGGTGGGGGGGGACTACTCTATGCCAGATGAATTTTTAAATAATTAGCATGATTATGGCTTGAAATTCAGATAAACACCTTTGAGTTTAACGTCCTCTTTTGTTCTGAGCTTCTAATTAACTTGCTGAGACGCTTACTGGCTATTGAAGAAGCCACTCGGACTCAAACGGTGTTAGTTCTTTGAAAGTAGCCCTCAGCTTTCTCTTTACCTACCAAATATTATAAAATGAAAAAACAAGACACTTAACTTCACTCCTTGGCAATGCTTTTCTGTTGGTTTCGAATCTGGAATGTCACTCAATTCTTATTATTTTTTTATTTTTTTATTTATTTTTTTACAGAACTTCCTTATGGCTGGGAGAAAATCGAAGACCCTCAGTATGGGACGTACTATGTTGAGTAAGTTTGTCACCTCACTAGATCATCTCCCGAATGTTTAACTGTCGTCGCACAGCCGTAGGGAATACTGGATACAGCGCCCGATGCGTGTGCAGCTTCCAAGCTTTTCCATGCGGGGAAATGAGATGACAGGGGCCTGCGCCTTTATTTCACTGACTTTGGGCTTCCCGGATGTTGGCTTTGAAATGAATATAGAGAGCTGGAGGGAAGTTGCCCGGATGATTGATGGCTGGAGATGGTGTCCTTACTCCGGCCTCTACAGAGAAACGTGCTAGATAGCAAACCGTGAAATGAGAGCACTGGGCTAGATGAACTATTAAAGTCACGCCAGCACTACAGCTGTAAGGAAGGCTCCGGAAGCATCAAAAGAACTTTAAGGGCGGTGTACCATGCGACTCAGTTTTGAAGGGTGTGATTAAAAGTGTTCTCTCTTTTAAGGAGTTAATGAAGGAAAACTTAGTCATTTTCGGGGGGTGTGAAAGTTGCTTCTTACACAGCTGTTATGGTTCAATTTAAAGATAAATATATGTTGGCGTAGAGCACCGAGCACCTGCCTATGTTAGCCAGAGAAATTAGGATAATGCCAAGCATCTAATTTTTCTTTCCCTTTTCTTCATTATTTTATTGCTGCATTGTTATGACCATTGATTGGATTTGCTTTCTTTTCAACTGCTATAGATAGAATTTTGATCTCAGGCATCTCATACCAGGCAGATAGTTGCATCGGAAATGTTACTATTTACCTGGAAACTAGGAGTCTGACCCTATTGCCCTGGTAGCGAAGGCAAAGTGATATTGTTACCTGGAAAAATAACAGACACGAGAATCTTCCAGTTTTATGATTGCTTGTTAATTATTTATCACTTAGTATAAACAAATGCCACTTCCTGGTATTTATCTCTTAAGTAGGTATCTCTGGGTCTACAGCCATGCCACCTTGAACGTGCCCGATCTCATCTGATCGTGGAAGCTAAGCAGGGTCGGACCTGGTTAGTACTTGGATGGGGGACCACCTAGGAATGCCAGGTGCTATAATCTTTATTCTGATGTGGAGGCTGTTCCTTGAGTCACTGTGTTTAGAGAGATTTTTGGAATGATTTCTTAAAAACTAACCGGTATTTTACGAAAATGATTCAGTTTGACCCTTAGGCTCTGCTAATCTTATTTCCGTTGTACTATTTAATATCTTGCTGATACAGTGATGTGAAAGGTATACATCAGCTCTTCGGTTATTTTTTTCTAAGGCGTATTTAGTTAAAATAATCATTGTCCCCCTCGTAGTTTAAGCTATTTAAATTGGGCGTCAGTCAAGTTAACGTACTGTGGTCGCCGCTGCAGGTTTCTGAGAGAGCGACTCTCATTCTCTCATTGTCTGTTCCCAGTGAATTTGAATACATGGTCAAGAGGTGACTGTCATTTGCCTATTTTAAAAGCTCGGGCTAAATGATCTGGTTTTCACGAAGCACGGACATAGAACCGAAGCAACCTCAGGGCGCATCCTGAAGTCACCTGCTCCCAGTTGTCATGGAGGTGTCATGGAGGTGGCAGCCGTGACAGGCGCTGGTGTGATCGTTCCCAGAACGAGTTCATTTTACAGGAGGGTAATTTATTAGGTTGAGGAAGAGCAGGCTGTCCTCAGGATGCACATGAGCAGGGAGTCAGCTGAGCTGTGGAATGTGGCTGGGTTCCCAGCTCAGTTAGGTTGGAGGCTCCACCGCAGTCATCTGCAGCGAGTTTACTGATGGAGATAAAAAGCTGTTACTTGAATGGCTACTCTCTGGCTTTCTTGGTTTGTCAAACCAGATGGCACAATGATTGCTCTTGGCAGGAGCCTCGTGGTAGTAACACCAACTGCAATGGCAGTTTTCTTTGTAAGTATTTAATTCAGAGGATGAGCTTCTGAAGTGGATTCATTTATTTTTTAAAAAATAAAATTGGTCCAAAAATTTTATGGCAGGCCTTCCATAAGAATGCTTACATATATTTTGGAGAGATGTTGTCTTATTGCATGGCAGTAAATGTCTTGATGCACTTAGGTGACAAAGTCAGAATATACATTTGCTTTAAAATGGCAAATCCTTCATGAAGGAATAATGATTTTTGTTTGCCGAGATGAATTTTAAAACTTTACATGTTATACACAAAATTTTAATATAGATGAGATCCCAAATTATGTATTATATATTTAATCTTGCTTGTTTGCTACCCTCGTTTAATTTTTCTGATAATCTATAATCTCTCTTCCTATAGTTATACAGAAAACAAAATCTGTTACATCTTAGTAATAACATGGATGTAAGTAAATGAAAAGGAGAATATTTTTACTTTTTTTGTTTTGTTTTTTTTGGGTGGCATTTTAATATAGATAGTCTAAGGTGACAGATGCAATTACTCCCTTCGCTAAAATCTTATATTCTTTTGTCTAAGAATTTTCAGGAAAAGGACTGCTCATTTGCATACTTCTTTTCTCTTCTCCCACACATTATAAAGAGTATAAATACAAATTACTACTTTTTATGTCCCACTGCCTGGGTGGCAAAGTGAGTCATTCTAGCCGATGACATTAAAGAGAGCCAAGGTTCTTTCTAAGCAGGTTTATTCTTTTTTAAGTGTCAGTTTCTAGTTATTTTCTTTTTTAAAGACCATGTAAAACGTCAGTACCTACTAATTTTTTTAAAATAGTACATAAGTTAACACGAAGATCTTCATTTTCACAGAGGCCGAAACAGTTTACCCGGTTGATAAGATGACCCCTCGTAGTGAGTAAGAAGCAGGAGCACACTTGAGTTTTAGTGACATCAGAACCCAGGGACTGTCAAGGAGACCTTGCCATACGTAGAGCTCCGAAGCTAAATAACTGCGTCTGTCACAGGGTTGACAATGCCAGATGTTGAAATGACATCGAGAAACCTAGCATACCCTGCTCCGGGGGGTCGGTTTTGTTCCTGTTCTCCCCGCCTCCACGCCACCGTTCAAGTTCACAATGGCCAGCTGGGTGAAGATTTTGTAATACTCAGCCCATCTAAAGACAATCCGCATCGGAACCTCTGTTGATGTGATGTTTAATTTTGGTATTCACGAATGTCACTCCTTGTTCAAAGAGATTCTACTGGAAAATGCGTATCATTCGGCTGAGATATACGTTTGTACTATGGGAGTGTTAGGATATAACTCCCTTCGCTTCTGTGTTAGACCTCGCTGGGGTCTTCAACATTTTTTGTACAATAGTTGCATTCTTAGCCAACTTCCAGTTGCCAGAATGACCGATGCTCTGCTCCCTCTGTAAAACTTACTCTCGCCCGCAGTGTATTGACTCTGTTGGCTAATCGCTTACCGTCCGTCTCTATGCTTTTCGCTGTTCCCCACAGGTGTGTGCTTTCCAAGAGTCAATGTGAATGTCCTCAAATCAAATACCCGTTCAACTTAGGCTGTAATTACTAAATGCATCTAACTATTACATAATTAGGACGAAATTAAGTGTAGAAGAGTCCTGTGATATAATTTGATAAAAGCTAATCCCTTAGTTGCTTAATCAATGTGGGTGAGTCATTTGGAAAAGTAACAGTCAAATTCTAGAAGGTTTCTGTACTCAGATTTCTTCAGAAGTGTCTTTACAGCTGCTTCATTTTAGAGTAACAAAACCCTCCAACCACTAACTGCCTTTAAAAAAATGTGTTACCAACAGTTCTTATTGTATTCGATATGAGGGCTTCTGCTACAGTTTTGAAAACGTATTGGCTGTATCGGGTACATTTATAAAGAAGCTATAGTGAATACTTTAGCAGCTTTCACTTCTAGGAATCCGTGGGCTTTTCTTAGTTGCCAGAAGCCCTTTCACTATGCCCTGTCAGCGTCTTTGTATTCCGTAGCCTGGAGATAATGTTTGTCCCTTAAACTATGGCGATGGAATGGTATGATAGTCTTTTTTAAGATAATGTAACTTTTTCATCTTAAACTGAAATGCATATTTTTCTACGTTTTACAGTCACCTTAACCAGAAAACCCAGTTTGAAAATCCCGTGGAAGAAGCCAAAAGGAAAAAGCAGTTAGGACAGGCTGATACTGGGTCTTCAAAACCAGGTAGAACTTTTGCCTCAATCTTTTCTTCTAAGGATAACTTGTAAAAACTAAAAAGAAAAAGAATAACTTATGCAATTTACATGCCGAATTAATAAAAGTGAGTTTGAACTTTTTATTGTTGGGGCTTTGAAATTCAACAGAGAATGTCTAAATTTCGTCCCTGTAAAAATAAGACTAATCTTAATAAAACATCGGGACGTCTCGAGAAGACTGAGATGTTTCCTCAGCTGATTCAATAGAAAGCATGAAATTGTTGGGAGAAGGGATTAAATGTTTTTGTTATGAGTTTGAGGTTTTAATTTGAAGATCGCGTTGTTCCTTAATTTTCAAGGCCAGGCCTGTATTAGATCTCTTGCTCATTATGAGCTCCTCCCAATCTAACTACTTCGGTCTAATGTCAGTCAGTGACCATTGCAGGATTCTTCATTAACTGATACGAACAAATACTGCATCAATCCACCATATTTTTGCCTGCGTCATCGATTCTCAGGTGGGATGGTAGGGTATTAGTAATATCAGAAACGTTTTAAAAAGAGATAGGTTCTGAGATTTTGATGAGTCCAGCCATGTGTATTTTGAAAAATCTACCCAGAAATTTCTTCCATTCTACTCACCCCTCCCCCTCCTCCATCTCTCGTTAGTAACCAGATGTCTGAATGGCCATAAGTGTAGTATTGGGGTAGACCCCTTATCTGTGTTGTCCGTGAAAGAGACTGTTCTTTCTTAGCGCTCCTCTTCAAAAACATAGTTCCCTCATTTAAGTTTTGTATTTGATTGAGCAAACACTTACTAGTTGAACAAATATTCTTGAGCACCTACCAGATGCCCAATGCTTCACTAGGTACATGGCATCCAAAACAGATTATAAGTAAGACAGGTTTTGCCCTCAAGAGTTCACGGTCTAATATAGGAGACAAATGGTTGCAATACATGGTGACAGGGGCCATCCTTGAATGGTAGTTAAATATTCAAAGGGTGGAGTGGGTTTGAATCCCCAATGGATGAGCTCCCTAAACTCTTTGTGTGTCTCTGTCCTCACCTATAAAATAGGAATAACAGCACTTACCTTCTAAGGTAGTTCTGAGTATGCAAATTAGTACATGTAAAGTGCTTACAATGGTGTCTGGCAAATGGTGGCCGATAAATAATAGATTTCATTGTTATTAATAGAGACAGAAAAGGTACGATGGTGGCATAGAGGAGGGAGTGCACAGCTCTGCTTTTGGAGAAAGTCAAGAGGGCAGGGGAACCTTTAAAGCAGAAGACACATTTGGACTGAGTCTGGAAGTGACAGGAAAAGTGAAGTCAGACAGATAGGAATTTTAGAGGAGCAAGAAGAAATACCAGGAAGCAGGAACGGAATGTATAACAGCACAGATGCGTGAAATGATGGTCCAGGAGCCGGAGAGCAGATGGGAGTGGCTAGAGTGTAGGGTATTTGTGGGGTAGTGACAGGAGATGAGGTTGTAGGAGCAGGCAGCCGTGAGAAGAAATGAATTTTAAAAAGAAGTCGACTGTGTGTGTCATGTTGCTGAAAATCAAGAAAGGTGAAAGTCGAAAAGTGTGCATTGGGTTTGCCAACACGAACATCGTGTCGCTAGCAAGTGCTAGTGGAGAGGGAAGCGACAGGGCAGTAGATCGAAGAGGGAATGGAGGCGAAGTGGGTACAGCCACTGTTTGGATAGCTTTCCCTGAGGGACGGGAGACAGAGATGTTTGCTGGAGAGAAGAATCCCCATTTTACCCGTGAGGAGACTGAAACTTTAATAAAGATTAAGCCTTTTGCTTGGAATCATAATGAGTGTCAAGCCAGACTTTGCACCTGGCTTTACCGACTTTAATGCAGAGTTCTTCGTATCACGATGTGCAGTTCCCACATGCCCGTCTTCCACAGCAAACATTGGGTGGCGGGTGGGGGAGCGTCTCTCCATTACATAAACTCTGAGCTCCCTGAGGGCAGGGACCATGTGTTTTAAGAATCTAAATAACCGGTCACTGTCCTATGAGCTGGGCATTAAAGGGAGACGAATGATCAGTACCTGTCTCTCTGCAGCTCACAATTTAGGCAGAGAAACATATAATTTTAGTAAAGTATAATAATAGAAACATAAATAGTAATGTTTGAAACCAAGGAGAGTGGAATTACATCTGACTATGAGGGCAAGAAGAACTTTCTGGAAGCGACGGAGCTCTGCTAGTCCTTGAAGAGTAATGGTACATTTATTGAGATACCGAGTCAGGTGCTGAATTGGATGCTTTATATGCATCATCTCATTTAAGCCACAACATCTCTGCAAGGTTATTAATGCTCTTTTCCCATTCAGATATCTTGCTGGTGTCAAATTATAAGTGTCTCACGCTTCCATGCCAAGGATACACTTGCCACAGGGACAAAACACCCAAATCCGTGAGCCAGGGAACCTCCTCGCTTAGACCGTGTGTATGTGTTTTGCTTATCAACATTTATCGAGCCACTTCCATTTGCCAGGCACCGTTTCCTATGCTTTCTGTGCATTACCTGGTTCAATTCCTGTGACCATCCCAGGAGTTAAGTACAATTATCCCCCTTTATAGATAAGGCAACTGAGTTTACATGGTTAAATATCACTCAGATCGCTCAACGAAGTCACAAAGCTTGGATTTAAAATCAGGATTGCTAGACTGAAAGACTGTTTCTTTGTTCCTCTCTCGTTCTCACTTTTCTATGTTTAATTCTGATAAAACAGCCAAAGCCCATTAAGAGTTGGTCAGAAGTAGGTTTTATTGATACTTTACAAAAGTGGGTGGCCCTCTTCAGCGTTTGCACATCTGGGATCTCATCCGTAATATCCCGATTTTCTAAGCTCTCAGAAGCCAGTCTTATTCCAGTTTTCATGGGGTCTAGAGCGTGGGAGAGTGAACCAGCGAACCAGAAATATTTCAATATTTGACATAAAAAAAAGCTACATTTCTCCAATGATACTGTCCCCTGAGTATTTGTCTAGGTAGACCGTCAACAAACGATCCTATCTACACTCTGGCACTCATATAATCAACTTCTATCTCTGAATGGGCTTTGAACGTGTCAGTTAAATACTTTTTGTATATAAAGTATTATTTTGTCCAGAGTCAGATTGATAGTTTGAGAGTCCGAGACTCAACAGGAGCTCAGGAATGCACAGCGGCGTCACCACGAGCAGGGTGACCGGCCAAACAAAATGGTATTTCCTGCGGTGGGGGGTCCAGGGCAGCCCTGCCTCTTGAGGGAGCTACTTGCACACTGTACAGTGTGTACAGCCGGCTGGGGCATCCCAAGAATCGCTCTCTTCTCACTGACAACAGGCTGGAATGCATACCTGTTGGAACGCTTAGGGCTACGAGCAGCGGCAGCAGACAAAAGTTTGGCAGTTCCTCGGAACGTTAGACGTAGTTACGGTTTGTTTATGGTAGCCTGCAGTCCCACTCCTAGTATGTACCTAAGAAGGGTGAAAATATATGTCCACACAAAACCTTGGACGTGAACGTTCACAGCAACATTATTCGTTATAGCCAGAAAGTGGAAACAACCAGCATCCAAACGCATGCTAATATATGCTGAATGTATGCTAATAAACGCATACATAAAATGTGACATATCTATACAGTGGAATATTATTTGGCAGTCGAAAGAAATAAAGTACTAACACATGCTACAACACAGATGAATCTCAGAAACATGCTAAGTGAAAGAAGCCATTCGAAAGACCACATTATCGTGATTCCTTTTTTATGAAATGTCCAGATTTGGGCAAGTTTATAGACAGTGCAGTTTGGGAAGAAACGGGGAGTGACTGCTAATGGCCCTGGGGATTTCTCTTTTGAGAAAGGAGAAAATTTTCTAAAATTGGATTGCGGTGATGGTTGCATAACCTTGATTTATACACTTTAGATGGCTGAAGTCTGTCATATGTGAATTATATCTCAATGGAACTCTGACAAACTATTGGGCAGAACATTTTAAACCATCTTTTAAAAAGTTCATGTAAACCGTGTTTTGTAAATCATAAATCTGTACCGTTCCGTCCTCTCAACGTAAAAGACTCTGGGGAAGAGAAGGGAGTCGTTATTGACATAGAGGGATCACTCCGAGTTCTAGGGTCATCGAGCCTGTAAAAACAGGCTTTTCAATGGACCTGTGTCTTTTTTTCTTCCTAAAGTAGCCACTAAACATGAGTGAAAAGAAAGGAACGGGCGGCTGTTTACTGAGGTTAATGATTCTCCCTGCCTCGGACATAAATTAAAGGCTGCAGAAGGCCTGAGTCGTGCATTCTGAGTTCTTCACGTCTCCTCTTTCGTGAGTTTGTGACAATTGTCTTCATCTCGCGAGTAGAGCATTTTCCACCCAGAGCTCAGTCGGTGCTTTTCCCGATGAAATGCACAGCTGAGTGTGTGAGACTTTCAAGAATTTAGTAGCCAACGTCGTCCTTCCCATTTTGACTTGTTATAAGGGACTCTTTGGGGCGAGAGACAGTAAGTACCAACAAGGCAATGAAGAGGAGATAAAGTAGGTACTTTTACCTTTCAGATATCATAGGAGAGTCCTATAAGAGAGAAATGACTCGTTACCTAAGTTGTTTTCAGTGATTTAATTTATGAATTTAAAATTCTGACTGTTCCATAACCATTGGATTCTCTCTAATTTTTCTTCTTTATGGTTGGTTATATTTAAGGTATATAGACTACCTTGAATATTGGCTTCGAGGCTGTCTTCACTGTAATTACTTCTGTTCTCAAACCCGTTTCTCATTCTGGCACAGATATGGAAAAATCCCACTTTACCCGAGATCCATCCCAGCTGAAAGGCGTCCTTGTTCGAGCATCACTGAAAAAAAGCGCGATGGGATTCGGTTTCACCATCATCGGTGGAGACCGGCCCGATGAGTTCCTGCAAGTGAAGCACGTCCTGAAGGACGGCCCCGCAGCGCAGGACGGGAAGATCGCTCCAGGTAACCCGGTGTTCAGAATTCCCTGGAAAGTATCGGTAACCAAAACTGTAGTGAAAGGATATATGTGTTTACATATAATAAATATATGTGTGTATGTTGTATATATAGAGAGAGGGAGAACTAAATTATTACAAGTGAAGGAGATTCCTGTATTTAAATAGTTCATCCTTTAAGTGCATTCTAGAAAGGGCCATCTTTCCAAATAAGTGGCAACTGAGAAAAAAGATAAAGTGTATTAATTTTGGAATAGTTTATATAATTTTGAGAAAGCTCTTTGGCTGTACTAAGGTAACGCTGTTATGAGCCATCTCAAAACACTATTCGATTGTTTGGTTTTCTTTGATTATGTAGGGTACGTTTGGAGCCGTCTAACATTTACCTTTAATCCTTTTTGAAAAATGATCCATTGCGATGTTTATAGTGATACCAAACGCTGTTATATCCCACCATTTTTTCCCAAGTCTAGTTTGTTTGTTTCCTTAGTCTCACTGGTCGTTAGTAAAAGTAAGCAGCGATGTTAAGAATTTGAGACACAAATATTACCATTTCTACAGCCGTAGCTGTTTAAATTTCTTTTTCATAATATAGATACAGATTTGCCTAAAACTGTTACCTAGTTTGCATAGCAATGCAGTACTTCCATAAAATTTTGGGAACTTTAACCAAGGAAGAGGAAGTCAAAACTTCGTTTCTAATGAGTCTAATTGGTCTAATTTCTGTATCTTCTTAGATTGTGAAACACATTTCCACAGACTAACATTCGTTTTTAAAATACCACTCATGTTGATTTTTTAAAAGCCTATCTACAATCAGAACAAATTAAAGCACTTTTATTTGGCGATAACCTTTTAAATAATTATATTCAAATGAAAGCAGCAAATGGATGCGGCAGCAGACGACACATTTTAAAAGTTAGGGCTGCATTGAAAAAAACACCACCGATGACTGTCAAGTGGTCGTGATTCTGCAGCCAAAGTGGCCATCATAAATGTAAAACGGGGGAAGCAAAACCAACTTTTCCGAGATTAATTTAGCCTGTTAGGGTCTCATAATGTTCTTTACCTTGTCAATTTTTTTGTTGCTTTTTCTCCTTTTGAAATCTGAATTACAGCAAATTGAAACTCTCTACCAAAAGGAGCTCAAAGAAAATATATTCATAACAACATTATTCCTGTTAGCCCTACATTATGAATGTTTAACTACATTGAATCGGTGGCTTCTTAAAATCAAAAAACAAGGTGGCATGCAAAGATGACCCATTTGTACCAGTAGCCAGTGGAGTGACTTGCTGGGAACCTAGGCATGACTCAGGATGTACCAACAACGATATGAATTCGCAGTTCCCTTTTGTACGATTCGCTTAAGCTCGAAGTTGTAAATCTTTGCTACGAAGATAATGAAGATAGTATATATTTATATACTATCACAGAAGGAAGAATAACATGTCTGTTCAAACTATCTTTGCAGCAATTAATGTCCAAACTATCTTCGCAGCGAAAGAAATGAACGTAGTCGATGGTTTTAATATTTTTTGTGTGATTACCTTTACCAGGTGACGTCATTGTAGACATCAACGGCAGCTGTGTCCTTGGTCACACCCATGCAGATGTCGTGCAGATGTTCCAGTTGGTCCCAGTCAACCAGTACGTAAACCTCACTTTATGTCGCGGTTACCCACTGCCTGATGACAGCGAGGATCCTGCTGTGGATATTCTTGCTGTTACTCCTGTCCTCAATGGACAGCCGCTGAGCAAGGGCGAGACGGGCATGAATACTCAGGATTTTAAGTCGGGAGCAGCGATTCTGGACCAGAATGGAAAACCCGGACACACGCTGGTCAGCGATCGCCTCAGTGGGCCGTCAGATCCAAGCGAGCAGAGAGCATCCGTGGCATCATCAGGCAGCTCCCAGCCCGAGCTAGTGACTGTCCCTCTGATTAAGGGCCCTAAAGGCTTCGGATTTGCAATCGCTGACAGCCCAACTGGACAGAAGGTGAAGATGATATTGGACAGTCAGTGGTGTCCAGGCCTACAGAAAGGGGATATAATTAAGGAAATTTACCATCAAAATGTGCAGAATTTAACACATCTCCAAGTGGTAGAGGTGCTAAAGCAGTTTCCAGTAGGTGCAGATGTACCATTGCTCATCTTACGAGGAGGTGAGTAAAAGCATGAGGAAGAATCTTCACTGTTTATGCATTTACATCTGTTAATTGTCCTTCCTCACAAGTCAGAATGTCTTCCCAGCAGACTTAACTGCAATTCGCATGTATTTTCCTTACGGTTCTGTCTGACTGCTTCCCTATGCAGTATCTTTTGCAGCAGGTTTTTTTTGTTGTTGTTTTTTGGGGTTTTTTTAGTTATTAATGATTTCATTCACATACATTATAGATTTCTGTCCCTCTGTGTTCTTTTTAAAATCTGATTTATAGCTTTAATGATGAGAGAGAGTCACACTGAGAAGTAGCATTGTGCTACTTCAAATGAAATATATCCTCTTAATTTCATTTTCTCTGTTGATGACAACAGTGGAAATTGACTCTTTCCATCACTGGGGCTTCATCTGGACCTCTGTGAGATGTTTAAAAGAGCTAGCATCTCTGTGAAGAAGTGGAATGTGGGATGGTGTGTTAATCTGTGAAAGCCATCGTGAAAGCTGGTGTCCATAAAGCTTTTATCCTAAGCTTTAGTGTCTGTCCATAAATGTTAATTAAACCCCTCAGTGGCCAAGTGAAATGTAAGTTTTATTTTCCAAGGTCATCATCAGCTGATAGGGACTGCTCTCAGACATTATAAATCTAGTGCTAAGAACTGATCACTAAGTTTGCATTTTAATTTTGGCTTTCTTAAATTCATACTTACGGATAACTAGTATTTTAAAGACTAAAATGTGACCCTTCACTCTTTTATTTCTTTGGCTTTTAGTGTTCATTTTTGAGGCAAATGAGCAGTTTAACATTGGGACTTTTTTTTTTTTTGGATTCTCATTTCTTTGAACTGTTTTGGTTTCTTCTCTGGGTGATGTGTTAGAATGTGCTCATAGCAAAGTGAAAATCTCTGACACCAAACCCTGGTCTCTGTCATGTTTGTTGGGACCCTGGATAACTCTGGCACTCACAAAGAGATTTTCAGACAGGTTGGATGTCAGTTTCCTGCCTTATTACCTGTTGGTTCTACAGTATAGGGAAATAATTGTAATCTCTTTGAGTCTTTGGTTACCTTATCTATAAAATGGTATTTATATTTTTATATTTATAAATATAAATGTTTATATTTATATCTTAAGTTTGTCATAAAAATGAATGAGACGATATATATACATATATATTATGTGTACACATTATATATATGTTTATATATAGGTAATGCCTGGTGCATAGGAGGTTACTAGCCTACTAATGTTCAAAGTTAGTTTATCATAAATATTAGCGGTATTTGTGATCTAGAAATGCTTCCTCTGTTTTTAAAATCTGGCTCATTTTTTTTTAAGGTCCTCCTTCACCAACTAAAACTGCCAAAATGGTGAGTATACAAATGCTTCTTCCCAACACACCAAGAGAAATGTCACATTCCCCCCTGTAAGGACAGCTCATGGTGACAGTGATATGGTGGTGATCACTGGAAGAATTCAGGAGCCATACTGCCCTGGACTTGAGTCAGAAACTCGAGGGAAGCCTGTGAGTTAGAAAAAGCCCCCTAGAGAGGAGGTGTCCTCCATTGGAGGAATCCTAGAGACCCCCGCTCCCCACAGCCCTGTCCTCTAAGCAGTAAATGTGGATACACGGAGGTGCCTGCCTAGGGGCCTTTTACTTTGTGTTTGAGAGGAGCAAATGACGGGGCAGATGGCGGCTGTTATACCTTTGCCCTGATGCCCGAAGGGAAGACGTGGCAGCCTCACATAATTTCATGGGGACCATAAATACCCACATGTAGATAACCTTCTCACTTTCAGGAGACTTTCTAGAGAATTGGGGCCTGCTGTGTTCAATTTGCTTGTTATCAAAGTGACAGGTTGTCTAACTTAAAACAGGTCTTTGGATTTTTTTGCCATTCTTCTGAATAACCAAACAGCCTACTTAAGGACCTGTGTGGTGAGTAAGACCTAACTAAAAACAGGCTGCACCACGTAACGCTGTGAAAGAAAAACTGTTAGGTGCGCGTGTGTAGCCGCTCAAGCTCCCACGGTTATGAGGGAGTGGCTTTACTGGCAGTGTTGTATAAACCGATTTAGTTCTAGTTTGCTTGAGTTGGCATCTGTCATCTCGCAATTGAAGGACGGCTGTCCATAGCCAAAACCATCAGCTATTAAAAGGAAGACCATCAGATGTAAAACAGATCAATTCTAGCCCACCAAAGAGGATCCTCTGCAACTCTGTTTTATGGATCAACAGGAAAGAAACGCTCCATTTTATGGACTATACCACCTAGGTCCAGTGAACAGAATTCTTCTTCTTTTTTTTTTTTTTTTTGCCTTTTCGGTTAAAATTGCACTGTATTTCTCTGCCTGTCTCTGGTTCCTCTAGTCATCGCTTTTAACTCCTGCCCCCATATCTATTTCATAATGGATGCCAGTGCAGCCATGGTGACCCTCATGCTTTATAATTCGATGGATGTCTCTGATGACCTCTTGCGACCAGGACAGGACATGTGGGGCCACGGGAAGGAGACCGCTCTCATCTCCCCCGCCATCAGACGGGGTCCGAGGCAGCGAAGGGTCCCCTCCAGCACACTTGGCAGTGACTGGCCCCTGCCCCGTTCCCTGACAGGCCGCCGCTCCGCGGTCTCGTCAGCGTTCATTATTTTATCACAAACATCGGTAATCCCCCTCTCCTAACTCACAGTAATTCAGGACACCAAGCTGTTCTCAAAACCGTATTTATTTTCTGAGGCCGTTTATTGGATTTCATTTTTAAGATGCTATTAGCGAAGTCATTTTGCTTGGCCGTTCTGGCAGCGTTCTGTCTGAATGGGAAAATATGAAAATACGCCACTCCATTTTCCCTTATCTGATTGCCCGGCAGCGGTGCGTTTCTCCTCAAGATATTTGAATTGGCTATTCAGGTTTTCGCAGTGGCATCTGTATAATCTAGATTAGAGTTAACACTTCCTCTCTCATTTGCTTAGACAGAATAGTATCTTTCACATCTTCACCGGGAATTAAATCCGGTGGGTGGGAAGGTGGGGTTTACTGAGAATTTTACGGAAGGTCTTCTCTCCCTCTTTACTGCCTTTTGTTGTATCCCTGTTTATCTTAAAGTCAGTTTGTGTCTTGGCGGTGGAGAGCCGGGCAAGACCGCCTCAACATAGGACTAATTAAGGCCTTTCAGTTGACAGCATTATAAGCTTTTTAAAATTTAAACATGTTTTAACCAAGTACTTGTGGCTATGTGAGTGAGTCCCCGTAAGACTGCAGCTCCAGGGGCTGTGACCCTGTCACTGACCAGTCAACATGCCCAGTTCGGGCAACAGTTTTATGAACTCATCAACCGTCTGGTTTTTTAAAATACTAAGTAAGGCCCTTTTTCATTTCAGAAAACAGATAAAAAGGAACATTCAGGAAGTTTGGAGGCCATAAATGAGCCCATTCCACAGCCTATGCCTTTTCCGCCCAGCGTTATCAGGTCAGGATCCCCGAAATTGGATCCTTCTGAAGTCTACCTGAAATCTAAGACTTTATATGAAGATAAACGTAAGTAGTTGTGGAATATTTCAGGAGAGCATGAGAAAAATTAATTTAACTTAAAAAAAAAACTGGGACTTTCCCATCTTTCGAAACCATGTTCTTTATTCCTTATTCCATTTTAATTTGACTCTGGGCTTCTTCCGTTTACGTTCAACATTCATTCATTGTATTAAGGGCCATGTATTAAGGGCCCGCTATCTTCCCAACATCATCGTAAGTAATGGGAATACAGAGATAAATGCATTACCTGGGCCCTGCACCCAGAAGGATGATTAAACCTGAATGGAAAAAAGGGTAAATATTCCTAAGTAAATAAGTACAAATAAGCCTAACAGGTGCAATAACAGAAGGATGGACTGGCTGAACTGAGTCCCAAGCAGGAAGTGGTCCATTTTATCACTGCGGGTAATAGAAAGTGTCAGATACTGCTTCAGATAGGAAGGTAAGCTTTAACCAAGTCTTCAAAGACAGGCATTTATGGGACAGATAAGAGGGAAATAAAGAAGGAATAACGTTTGCAGATTGACCTTGCATGGTCCGGGTTCTGCACAGCGCTCAGTTCGCTGGGTGTGGTCGGCAGAGAAGCCAGATGGGGCAGGAGCAGCTTGGGGAGGGCCAGGGGTGCCGCCCGGAGGAGCCGGAGTCGGTCAGAGACACAATAGGGAGCCGTGGACTGGTATTAACCCTTATTGGGATGCTGTGATGGGACTTGTGTTTTAGAAAGGTTTTCCTGGCAGGAGTGTGAAGGAGGATGAATCAGAGGGGTGGGCAGTCTGAGGACACCAAAGAGCTGACTCCTTACGGAGCCCAGCTGAGAGATGAGAAGGGTGCGCGTGGAGGGCAGAAATTCCTAGTCACGCTAACTTACTGATGATAACCTTTTCCAAAGTAAAATTACAGATTCAAGTAGGTCTGATTTTTTAAATCTTTTTTAAATGTAGTTGTTTTTTTAAAAAAAGATCTAAATCTACCTTGGGAAAGAAGTCCACGGATGGAAATATTATGTATAATTGATTTCATCCGTATTTAACCACTTAGAGAGCTTGATAGTCCCAGGCTGTACTTAGAAAGGTGAAAACCAGCCATAAGCACGCATAGCAACCATTGAAATTGCACAGCTATGGAGAAGAGCTTTCTTCAGTCTTCCCATCCGTAGCCAGATACATTCTTACTACTGGTGTAACTAAGCAATCCCTTTGGTCTTCATCCATAAAGTAAATGAGCTGGACTCGTGAGTCATTTTTATCTCTGAAGTTCTGTGATTCAAATAGAAATTATATCTCCAAAGAGATAGATTGCTTCTAAGGAAACTTGTCAGGATTTATCCTATATAACATTGCACTTTATTTATAAAGTTCCCTGACGTTATTTCTCTCTTTTCCCTTCCTACTGAATACTTCTTATAAATAACAATAATATTTTCCCAGAGGTAAAATTTTAGTCTGGAAGTAGATTTTCCTGACTTAATATTCTGGGAAATACGACCTGCCCTCTGGGGTCAAGATCGTGTGGGCTAAGAGCCTGGACCCTGGAAATCAAGCTGAGTTTAAATCTCAGTCTGCCACGTATCTGCTGTGTGATACTGGGCAAGCCACTGGGCACTAGTTCCTCAGCTAGAAAATGGGGCTAATAATAAGTATTAGCTGCTGTTTTTTTTTAAAATACCATTTTGCAAATAAAACTAAAATATCATTTTGCAAGAAGGCTAAGTAATCTTCACATGGAATGCTTTTCTGAAACAAAGTTGTTAAGTTAGGAATAGAATTCAAATACTTTATTCTTTATTCTAGGTGCTCTTTTTTCAGGATTTGCCCAAGTATTAATTTAGATAACTTGTACCTATCAGATATCAAACGTCAACTGGATAATACTGAGTTTAATATTGACTTGAAGGCATTAGGAGCTAATGGCAGTGTAATACTGAGTACATGGAAGTGAGGGTGAATATTCCTCTGTAATCTTGATGGAAAGTTTTGTTTGGAGCTCAAAACAAAGATTCACGATCGAACTTTTTGTGCTGTTTTATATACTCTTGTGTAATTTTTCACCTATCAAAAAGTCATAAGGGTGTAGTTTATTGAACTCCGTCGTATTATTCTATTAAATATTGAACTTTGCTCTATTTTAATCCTTTTAAAATAAATCTAAGTGTTTGTTTTTTTCGTATTCTCTGGTTTTTCTTAGCACCAAACACCAAAGATCTGGATGTTTTCCTTCGGAAACAGGAATCAGGGTTCGGCTTCAGGGTGCTAGGAGGAGATGGACCCGACCAATCTGTAAGTGTAAATACTTGAGACTTTGGCTGTTCTTGCTCAAAACTTTGAAGTGGCAATTTGGTAGAGTTTGATGGTTCGATTTAGTTTTCTGTCTTTGATTTTTTAAAAGATTGTGTTCAACAGTTCCACTGATATGAAGAAGAGTTGCATTTTTCTTCAGTGTCGTGCTCCCTTAGTTAACTCGGTACAGCTGAGGCTAAAACTATGGATGAAAACTGAATGTGTCAGCTACAATTTGGACAGTCATTCATTTCTCTCTGTGCCTAAAGCGTATTTTACATTTTTATTTCCTTTTTTGCCTTCCTTAAACAGACTCGAAGACATTTGCCTTTGCTGGGAGACCTGTAATTCAAAGTCCTGTTTCTATCCCGTTATCTTCGGAGTGTCCCACAAACAGTTGGCATGAACCACGTGTTGTTATGCCTCCTGGTCTTATTCATGGATAGGCATTTGCATGCTCAGTACTTGGCATGCCACTTCACTTGTTACCCATGCACTAGAAGATATAAAATAATTAACATTTCCGTCCAGAAAGCATGAAGGGTAACGTGGCAAAGCATTTAAAATCGAGAATTTTGTTTATACATGACTCCCATGTAAAGTTAGGCTGCAGATGTCGTGGTTATTAGTTTTAAGTTTTGCCCTTAGTTTGAATAACAAGGGACGTAATGTGCTTTGTAGAATTTGAGAATGATATCAAGAAAGACTACATTTTATCGTGCGTGGAAGTTAGGTAAGCAACAGTCTTTTAAAATGACAGGCTTCCTTCTATTTCTGAATAGAACATTTTTTTTATATAGTAGAAGTATATTCTAATTAGTCATATTGGTTACAATCAAAGTCATCATCAGAAACCAAAAAGGCTTACGGCAGGTTGCCTCAGGTAGTGCAAATATAAGGTACCTTGATTGTTTCTGATGGTAGATGTAGTTTGTTCATTGCTTCCTATGTCGTTGATACTCATAGTGTTCACGTAGACATTTTAAGAATTTATCTCAACCTGGGAGAGATACCTTTCTCTTCTCTAAAAATGTCATGTCAGGCTTTAGCAGCTCTGAAACTAGCCCAAACGTTCAGGATTACCTACCTCATTGTAGGATTCTTTTTTTTTTTTTTTTTTTTTTTAATGCCTACAGCACCTGGTCTTCCTAGGTGGTCTCCCATCCAAGTACTAACCAGGCCCGACCCTGCTTAGCTTCTGAGATAAGTCATTGGGCTTGTTCAGGGTGGCATGGCCGTAGACCATGGACTGTGGCTCCACTGGGTGCGAACCCAGGATCTTCTGCATGTAAAGCAGACATGCTAACCACTGCACTATGGAACCATGTCCCCATTATAGGATTCTTACAGCCAACATGCAGAATGAACCAGATCTGTTTCCCTACATACAAGAGAACCTTGGACCACTCTTAAAATAGTTACTGCTTTGAGATTTAGGAACAAGAAATGTTTCTCCGTTTCATATACGGAATTTGTACTGATAGCTGCATGTGATGGGAAGTATCGTTAGCATTGTCCCAGTTGCCGTGAGCAGTGTGTAGAAAACTTTCCCGGTGGCGATAGACGTTTTTTTACTTTTGTAGCTCTCCACAGAATCGCATTTTCTGAGTTTAATGTTCTGTTTTGCTGTTATGGAAGTGATGGTGGTACTTTTTTAAGTTATGAGCGACTTTGTATTTTCTGTCTTCTTCTTACTCAACCCAGAGGATCCAGAGGGACAACGTAGTGTGGCTATTTGTAGGGCCATTTGGGAGGATGGTCACTTTCTAAGATTCACCTTTCTGAAGTCTGTTTTCGGTTGAACTACAGAAATCTGTCCGCTTGCACAGCGCCGAGGCAGGACGTCGTTACCTGAGTGGAGGCTCTTGTGGGTCTCAGTCAGCCGCACAGACCAACCACACCTTGTTCTCTTATCAGATATACATCGGGGCCATCATTCCCCTGGGCGCCGCGGAGAAGGATGGTCGGCTCCGTGCGGCTGACGAACTCATGTGCATCGACGGAATTCCTGTCAAAGGCAAATCACACAAACAAGTCTTAGACCTAATGACGACCGCTGCTCGAAACGGCCACGTGTTATTAACCGTCAGAAGGAAGATCTTCCATGGTGGTATGCGAACCTCTCCGCTCTGATAAGTTAAAGGAACAAAGTGACTTGAGTCCACTTTCTATGTGGTTTTGCAGGTTATTCTACATATTATATTCAATGGTGCATGAGATTACCTATTCGGTGTCATCCGGGGCCTCCCTGTGGAAGGCGATGAAGGTCAAAAGCATTCAGATACGATACTGACAAAAAGAGAAATAAACTTTGGGCCTCTATGTTAATATTAATATACTGATGAATTTATCAGGTTAAATCTGTTTCTTAAAAACAATGATAAAGTTAGTCATACCGAGATATCCCATGCACTGAATATCAAAAGATTTTGGATCCTGGTGAAATCTTAACTATTCAAACAGGACAGACTTTTTCGAGAGCTTACTGTGTCCCAGACTCATGGCTTCTTTTATTTAGTCTTTATAACACTGTGGTACAAGTGCCTCATTCTCTAGTTTTCACAGTTACTTACGGAAGATTGAGAGACACATAGCTAGTAAGTGTAGGGCCGGGATTTAAAATGAGTGTTTAATTACAGAGCCCAGGAGCTAAACCATTACACTAGGATACGACTCTTACATTTCCCTCATAATAGCTTTGCGAATATTAAATAGGGATTTTTAGAAGTAAATTCTTGCCACTTTAAAATTTTAAAAAGACGACCCTGCAGCACAAGACTGAGCCTCACGTAAGTAGGTGTGTTTATCCATTTTGCTAAATGCTGGATTTCAGCACTTAGAAGAATGCCTGCCGGGCACAGAGTGGACGTTAATAAATGTGTGTGGACTTGTCGAACATCTGAATTAGTCTTAAAAATGAGGAACCTGCGTTTCTGATTGCAGCATCCAAAGTAAAGACCTGCCTCTCTCCATAAACGCCAGACGTACAGAGAGGCGTAGAGGGTGAACGCAGTGTTTGTTGCCTTTGCTTGTGCCGAAGTCAGAACAGAACCACATACAGTAAAAAACAGGATGTTATACAACTAGAGGTTGGCTCTCTATTGGAGAGCATCATGAAGAAGTTTCATGGTAGTTTGACATTGTTGGAGACATTTAACCAATTCATTCTAACCATGCATTATACAAAAAAAAAAAATGCCTTGTTTTTCATTAATGATTGGATGTAATGATGGCACTTTATTGAGATTCAAAAACATATTCTCATAATTACGTAGACTTTAAGCCAGAAGAGACCTAATACGTGTCTCTTCATTGATGGCAGTGTGTCGTGATGGTTGTGAATGGTTTGTATCAAATGATGGCACAGAATTTGCCTTTTAAAAAAATCAATCAGCACGAACTTGTGTCATTCTCGACTAGGAGAAAAAGGTATAGATTAACTGTCCACTTGCTGGTGAGTCCATCTGACCTAATCTGTGCCTGGGAGTTTGCCATTCATGGGGACAGCGTGCTAGGCGCCTGCAAACCGCCCCTGGGTGACTCACCTGACGTCTTTGGGTGGGAAACCGCCGCCCTAAAACACGATGCAGTAGGCAAAGCCTGTGGAGGTGGCACCTGTTCTCAGACGGGGACGGGCAGCGTCTCCTGCCACAGTGATCTCCCCGATGGCATACATTTCAGCCCCTGCACTAAATTATATTTAAAGTCGATTTTTAAAAGGAAGTTTACAGGGTCGTTTTCCATTATCAACGTTCATCACAATCACTGGTCAAGATTAAAATCGTTGCTGGAATTACAACAATTTCAAGAATTTTTTTCACTACCGAATTTCACGAAAGCTTTGACACGCTGTCTCTACATGAGATAACATTGTGTATTTTTTCTAATTATTGATGGTAAGGGCTTTGAGGAGGTCAGGGGGGCTGCCGCTCCCGACATCTGCAGCCAGATGATGTCCACAGCTCACGCCCAGATGCGGTGGGGGTGGGGGTGCTGCTGCTCTGTGTTTTAGGTTCTCAGAAATGAAATTTTCTAGAGAAGGGCCCAGCACGAAAACGAATTCTCGGAAATTATGATCCAGAAATATCAAAACGAATCATGTTTACTGTAGAGAAACAACCCGAGGACGACAGCCCTCAAGGTCTCCTCTCAGCGCAGAACGGTTCTCCCCGCCTGGGCCGAGCCGAAGCCCCAGCCAGGCCTGCGCCCCCCGAGGCCTACGACGTCGTGTTGCAGCGAAAAGAAAGTGAGGGATTTGGCTTCGTCATCCTCACCTCCAAAAACAAGCCGCCTCCAGGAGGTAAGGGCTGCTGTGTCCTGCGGTCCCTCCCCTGGTTTCTGAGACTCCCACAATTCCTGTTTTCTGAGTCTCCCGTTATTCCTGTTTTCTGAGTCTCCCGTTATTCCTGTTTTCCGAGTCTCCCACTGGTGTTTATGGAACTGATTAAGAATTATGTACAAATTACCTTAGAGACTGAGCTTTTTCAGAATGAGGAATATTTTCTTTTTTTTTTTTTTTTCTAAATTAGGTAATCTGAACCAAACCTTCCAGACTCCAGGTTTATCCATCCTCTCAGATCTCAGAAAAGTAGTCTCAGTTGCTCAACTTGCATCAAGATTATGTTGGGGCAGTATATCAGGGATGTGACTTCCTAGATTTAGTGAAAGGACAATGCTATTTTTTTTTTCAATATGGGGACATGGATTTGTTAAGTTACGAGAAATTGTGTATGCAAAATGAATTAAATGCTAGAAGCAGTTGAGAAGCAAAACAGCTCACTAGAAAAATCTTGACCTAAATATGTCTTAAATTGTCCTTCTGCGTTATTTAATAGTAATTTCCACATCCTAGCTATAAAGAGACCTTTTGAATGGTCTCTTTATCATCTATGCTTCATCCGAAGGCAGAAATTTGCCAGAACCTTTAAAAATTAAATATCCTGAACCTGGTTTAATGAAATATTCTCATCTGGGAAGGATGAATGTATATATTAATTTCTTTAACAAAAGGAATTACCTCTTGTATGTTCAAGGCTATTATGATTCAGCAGATTAAATGTTTGTCTTCATGTTTCTAAGATTTATCTCTAGGTATAATTGTAAAATCCAGATGAATATTTGTGTCTCACGTTTGTCTGGTAACTTTATTTTTCTGCGTCAAATGATAACAATCTCTGAACGTGTGAAAATGGACTCTTGCCTTTGCCAGTGGATTTGATTATATCTTGGGGAATGAGATCCTTTTAGACTAGGTAGTCACTAAAATCTTAGTAAAAAAAGAAAACACTTTCAGGAAAGTGTCGTGAGCCAAACCAATTTGCAAATATCTGACTAAAATTAATGCAATTGTGTAAAGGAGGAAGATTCTGTGACATGGATGAGTTATTGCTATAAGTGTCAGGTCACTGCTCACTGATACTGCTTTCCATTTTCCATAAGCAGTTGCTATGGTAACACTTGGAACTGGAACTGTCACTGATGCTGTGAGGATGATTATGTGGCCTGTGTCAGAAAAATGGAAGAAAGCAGCTTTTAGGTGGATTTCATGTTGTATCGTTGGGAATCTGTATTTCCAAAAACAAATAACCATTTTAGATAATCGTATTTCCACTCTAATACTGTACAATAATCCCGGGCTTTCAGATCAACCAAAAGAGTACAAGAAGATTACTCAGTGTGATGGATGCTAAGCACTTTTTATACCGAAGATATTCTTTCTCTGGCACTATAAAAATTAGGGGAGAGTCTAGTGTTCACCATAAAACTAAGCAAGATAGAAGAATTTAGTAAAATAAGTTCCATGACTTGAATGTGTTTAACATTTTTATATCAATTTGTTTATATTTAGAATTTAGATTACATTTTAATATATATTAATATGTTTGTTTATATTTAATTTTTAAAAATATTTGTACACCTATTTGTTTACATTTTTTCTTAGTATTTTGATGGTTTGGTGTACTCGTAGATGCTGGATCTCTGTATAAGATGGTGCCATTAAGTGTTGGGCTTTGTAATCAAACAAACTTGGATTCAAACCTTGCTTAGGTCTTTTAATAGCCGTCTGATCTGGGACAAATTACTTACCCTGTAAGAGCTGCAGTTTCCTCTGTAAAATGAGGAAGATGCTAACACTTCCTGTCTCAAATGAGCCTGTAGATGAAAGGAGATAATGTACGTGAAGCCCTTAGCCCGCACCTTCAGCAAATGTTAGCTCCCGTTGCTTGTCGTAGCTTCTGCTGCCGTTGTCATTATTGTTATTTATAAAATTAGTTGTCACACTGTCTCTTGATTTTTTTTTAAAAAGAACCTTTAAAAAGTTTATTAATATTTGAGTAATGAGATGGGAAAGAAAGCCCAATTAAAATGTAAAATGGAGGCAGCAGCTAATGTGTGTGTGGCAGGAAATGAGTGTTTGCAGCTCATTAATTATCAGCTTGAATGGTAAATTAGGCTTAGGTTGTCAATGAATTTTATATAAAGTACTTGAGATTTGCAGTCGTGGTGCAAACCCAGAACTGATAATTTCACTGAAATCTAGTTAACAATCTCACAAAATGCTGAGCAGCCCCGCAAGCCGTCTTCTTGGACCGCCATTCATCTCTTATAGATAGAAGAAGGGGCCCAGGGTAAGCTGGGGTGAGGCACCTCACTCTCACGCTGAGCAGTCTCTCTGCACACTGCCTAACAGAGAAAGGCAGGTGAACTGCCTGTCGGAACAGGTCATTCTTTATGGGTCTTGTCTTAGTATAGATTGGTATTCTGCTCAGTAAAGGTTATTTTTTCCATCTGATTAAATGTATTCTCTGGTGACATCTGTCACAAGAAGAGTTCCCAGTAGCATCTCTAATACCAGTTATACAATTCCGAGATTCTCTACCGCTGACTTTCTCAAAGGCTGGAGATCCAGGTTCAGCCTCCTCCCTGGACCCAGTCGGAGTAAGTGCCAAATGAACGGAGTCCGTAGGAAAGACCTGGATTTAAGATGAAAGGACTCGGCTAGTTTTTGCTTTGCCAGTACTTCAGAGGTTTTCATGTTTCTCTTCCTTATCGTATACTTTTCAGTTCTGGTTGCAAAGGTTTCTTTGAGAAGGGACATTTCTAGTGAACTGTCATTTCTTTTTCTGAAAAGTTTCCTAAGAGCACAAAAGTGATCTCGGCCCCTGGACAGTCCAGTCTGTGAGACAGATTTAGGCCAAATGTGAATGAAGACAGAGAAATAGCTTATGGCAAATGCCTGTGGACTTCATATAACGGCAAAAGCGGGGCTGAACTTCGACTTTTCCTTAGCTACTCGTACCCTAAGGGATTGCCTTGAAAACTTCTCAGTCCATGCAGAGAATATGTTTCCACCGGTCTGTTTGCTGTTTTTAACCATTTTGGTGGTGCCGCTATAGATGCCAAGACAATAATAGTTGGACCGCTTTTACCTTCGAAGCCTCACCCAGACGCCTAACCCTTCGGGCGTCCTGCACGGAGATCTGCCGATTCCTTTTGACCACATTGCTGGCCTGATGAGAAAGGAACCACTGGGATTTCAGAGACTGATTCTGTTTGATGCGTCCCCAAGTCCGAACAAACCCCTTCAGGATGCCAAGGAGCTGAATGCTTTTCCTCTCAGGGGATCTAGCATGGACACTTATGTACAATGCATTTTTTCTGTGAAGGAAAATAACTATAAGGTATTGATTTCGAAGGCCACCACAGGGCCACCATAGGAGTCACCATAGGTTTCTGACGTGCCACCTGTTACACTGTATCAGGGAATCAGCTCGTAGGGCCTGGCACAGGACGCGGCCCTTACTGCTCCGGCTTTTTTCGAATTACTTCGTTTGTAAGGACAATGGCATAATAAGTGCTTGATATAATTCAGAGCCAAAAGGCACTCGCTTCCAGCAGTGACTTCCTCTACTTTAAGATAAAATCTCTTACTGTAGAATTCCAGAAGAGCCAAGGAATGGCAGTGTCTGTTGGAACATAAATCACAGCCAACAATGACTTCGAGCCAAAACGAAGATCTATTAAAGTGTCCCTAATACACACCAAATAAGACTCAGAAATACTTAGAAAAGAGCTCATTTTACTATGGAAATTAAACCTAATTAGAGTGCCATTTAAAATATTAATTATCCCTGTTCATAACAATCAGCAATCAGCAGGAGCCCAAATACCCGATAAGTTTACCTAACTAGGTAAGGAAATCTTCAGAGAACATGGAAAGAACATTTGTATCTTAATACAAATGGCTCTTCTTAAATGGTGAAAGATCTTTGGACAAGATTCCTGAATATCATTTTAAGCTGTAACAATAGCAAAGCATCTTAATGGTCTATGGAAGCATTTAGCATTAGAAGAACTGCACGGAGTGTCTTTGCAAAGGTCTTAGGCTCAGCTTTGTGCATTCAGGGTAGGATTTTATCCATGAGCCAAATAATCTTAACATGAACCATTCAGCGTCTTTAATTTTAAAAAGATCTGAAGGCATAAATAAAAGGCATGAATTTTGCCATAGAACTAAGTATGATTCATTTTTAATGGTTATTTCTTTCACTGTGCTGGATTTTGGACCGGGAACTTTTGAGTCCTAAACTTGAGTTTGAACTGCATTTATTTACAAAGTCTCTCATGGAAGTGAATGCGCCTTCAACAGAACCAAACATGGTCTCATTGGAGCAGGTTCTAAAATAGCCCAAAACACGATGCGGCCCGAAAAGCCAACAACAAACAAGCAACATCAGATTAGTGAAAAATCATCAGTGGGGTCAGTCGCCGTTAAACAGGATTGTTAAGATGCCACTATAAAAATTGGAAAAGGTTTAAAAGGTTTGTGGTAAGTGGAAAATAGCAAAGAGGTTTATATTGCTATAGTTGCAACCATGTAAAGAGTAGGCGTGTCGCAAAAGTGAACAATGACATGAAAGCGGTTGCCTTTGGAAAGGATGAGCAGCACATTTGCTTTCCTGCTGTATTTTTTAAAGAATCTTTGATGCTAGTGTGTAGACTTTTGAAGTAATACTGATGATGATAAATGCAACACTAACAGATACCTCGAATAATTGGAAAACCTGGGGATTTGTTTCTCGTAGTTATCCCTCATAAAATCGGCCGAGTCATCGAAGGAAGCCCGGCCGACCGCTGCGGACAACTGAAGGTCGGAGATCAGATCTCTGCGGTGAACGGCCAGTCCATTGTTGGACTGTCCCACGATAGCATTGTTCAGCTGATCAAAGACGCCGGTGTCACTGTCCACGCTAACGGTCATTGCCGAGGAAGGTAAGAGCCAGCAGACCTGCCTTCCCCTCGCTAACCCGGGGGGCTCAGAGCCCGCGGAAGGCGGCGGGGTCGCTGCGGTGATGGGACCCTGCGGTTTTATCACTGGAGCCTTGCGTTCTGCCTTTGCCATTTAACGAATTTAAAAGTTTATTATAAAGTCAGCAGCTCAAGAAAAAGAATCTATCTACACTGAGTGGTGGCCATTTATGTATGTACCTGGAGAAGCAAGTCCCCAGAAGTGAAAGAGATTGGAATCCTTTTCAGATTTGATTTTCTTAAAATGACGTCTTAAGCCTCTGCTTGAGGGAGAGGAAATCCTCTGAAGAGTTCAAAGGAAGTCACTGAAGGTCTTTCATGTCCGGCCCCTACCGAAGTGTGCCTTTCCTTGGAGGCAGGGCTTTGTTCTGGGCACTGCCTTATAAACGGGGAGACAGCGCGCGTAGGGATGGCCAGTAAATAGGGCATAAAATACAAGCAGTGTCTCGCCTTGCTTTAAAAAGCTGCCTTTTTGATCAGTAAGAATTTCTAATTAGAGGCCATTTTGAATAGCACCCGTTCATAGCCTTTGTGAGTTACAAGGTAACCATTACATAATGCTCATTCATTTTCCCGGATTTTGTAAAACTAATGAGGAGAAGCCAAAAACAGCAGAATTATGAAGGGTCAGTCTTGCATATTAAAATTGCTCGTACCACAGCGTGTATTCATGTCCTATTTCCCCCAGGACCCTTTAATCTAGTCAGTTTTCAGGTCTTTGAATTGTCTTTTTTTTTTTCTCTTTCTGCGGCCTCTCATACCTTTCGACCTAAGGTATTAAATCTCCTTTCTGTCCCAGACCCTGTAGGGATCCTGCGTGGCCCCGAGCTCACCTGGTGGCTCGCCTGGTGGCTCTCGGAGGCCCTTTTGAGTGCCAGGAGCCTGTGATCCCTGCCTCTGCCCTTTTTCCCTTCTCTAGTCCGTTGCACAGTGCGCCCAGACTCTGTCCCAGCCTCTGCTGATTCTTCCTCCTAGAATCCTCCTCAGTAGACGCTCTTGTGTTTTCCACTCTCTGCCTTTAAAATGTACCCCCCAAGCCGTCTCCTGAGCGAGGCCTCGTAGTCTGTGCGCATGGGCCTGCTCCTGCGACCCATTCAGCATCATTCTTATATAACTATCTCCCTGCTCTTTGAAGACAAAGAAAATATTACCAATGGACTACGGTACCTAGTAGGTGCTCCATACATATTTTTGAACAAAGGAATGAGTAAATGGGTGAATGAACGAACGAACGAAGTAAAAGTCTGATTTCAGTTCTGTGCCTAGCAGAGGCAATATAATCCCCATAGAGGAAGGAAGACTTTTGACAGAGTTCCCTGACACCTATTAGCGAGTTGTGTGACCTGAAACAAGCCACTTAACATTTCTACCCTTCAGTTTTTTATATATGGAATGGAATAATAATATCCATTTCAGAACCATTGTGAAGACTAAAGGTGAAAACATACATAGTCTGTATAAATCCCCTAAGGTTTTCATCTGACGATAGCTGGCATTATTTGACTGCATCTTTTGCAAAGCTGGCTCCCTCATTCAGGTCTGTGCTGAAACCTCTCCGCCTAAGGAAATAATAATAATCAATAAACACCGTGTGGCCGATACCGTCTTTAAATACTTGAAATCTATTAACGCATTCCGTGCTCACACTAATCTCAGGCATTTTCCCATTCTGTAGATGAGGAAACTGAGTCACAGAGCAGTTAGATGACACGCTCATGGTCATGGAACCAGCAAGTGACACCACCGGTGTTAGAATCAGGCAGTTTGGCTGCAGAATCCGCCTCTTAACCGCTGCTCCTTCCCTAAGCGCTGTTCCTAAAATAACCCCGTGCCTGCCTCCAGCCTCCTCTCATCCCTTACCCGTTCACCTTTCTTCAGGGCAGTTACCTCAGCAGTTACTGAGATTATGTAACCGTTTGTTGTCATCTTCCCCACCAGACCAAAGTCATAAGACTCATGAAGTTAGAGATTTTGTCATGTTCAGTGCTAGACCCCAAGGGCCTAATACAGTGGTAGACACAGTAGGTACTCAATGGAATTTTTTGGAAAGAAGAATTAGCATAATGTTGGTCAGATCACCTCCGTTTCTTTACCATGATCTCCATAGCCTGCATGCTAGCCTTAAGTTTGTTCCGTGACGCACAAAGAAAAGCAGGCTTCCGGGCCACAGGAAGTGCCACTTCAGGGCTGTTCTGAGGACGATGCGTAGAGTGCACTTGTCTCTGCTTGACATGCAGTAGTGGTGGAAGCTGCTAGAAGCAGTACAGATAAGTGGTTCTCAGACCATGTACAGAAAAAGGCCAGTGGTTACTTTCCAGTCCATCACAGACCAGCATTTTTGCAAAATATAATGAAAATTAAAAGATAAAAAGATATAAAATTACTCTAGCAAATCATTACAAAATTTTCTAAATACTTTTGAGATCTGTACACATCTTATTGCTGACTGACCCATGAACCTCACACTGAGTAACGCTGAGATAGGTAGGTGTCAGTAGTAGAAAGACCACTTCTTTCTCTTAGTATATTTTCCCCAAAATTACCCTTTATTGTTGATAGTGTCTTCTTGAAGTTTGTCTAAAGTTGCTTGATCATTTTTCTTAGAGTTAAAGTTAACTTTGACATTCCGGCCCAAAGGCCTCTGGACACACTCAAGTTTTCCCATAAAATGCCAGCATTTAGGAAAATGGAAGGTGGAAGGAACGTCCCTAGCAGATACCCACTGTAAGGTATATTTCATGTGTAGGCACGGCCCCTCATACTGTGATTACATGTGACACGTAAAATCACATTTCGATGATCGCACCTTATTTTATTATACTCTGAGTTTTAGTACACTGTGGAAACATTCAGAATCTTGTTTTCTCAGGAAAAAAAAATAGTGTCTCTTCTGTCCATAAAAGTCCCACTCATAGTTTGTAAGTCTTCCAAGTTTCTCATTGTATTCAATATAAAATCTATCAACTGCACAGAGAAGTCAAATGAATATTTAAAGCTCTAGAGCTGTTTTCAGACACCCGCATCCAGATCCGCCCGAAACCACTCCCAGACTCTCCGTAAGCCTTTTATCCGTGCTCTACCCCGGATAAAAGACAGCTGCCTTCACTCTTTTTCTCCTTTCGCGGGACGCTATTTAATATTCATGCTTGTTTTGTCAAGAAAATGGTTAAGAAGCTCCCAGAGCACGTCACGGCCGGTGCGAAGTGCGTGACGTGGGACTGTCCGCCCGCCTCGTGGCCTGCCCGGCACTGGCCCGGCCTCCGCCACCACGTACAGAACGTACATTGGCTGTGTCTGGCTGTTCCTGTTTATTGTAAAGAAATCTTTCCATTGCATTATTTTTCGAGCTTGATTTCTGATTTTGTGTCAGGCCTCGTTCATTCCCTTTTTTAACAGTGAACAGAAGTGACTGAAGGCCACCGGGGCCTGCGTTCCAGTGGTCTGGTGGTGGTGCCTTACTTTTTGTTTTGTTTCGTTTTTTCCATTTATCTGTTCATTCCTATTTGTCTCCATTTCCCACTCTCAGTCCCCTCCCTACTCCCCCTGGAGACCGTTCCGCTGTGTTGTATATGACTCGTTTTACTTCTGTGTCTTTTAAAACACATATTTTTTTGTGTGTTGGCATTTATTTTTGAGTTATATAACTGGTACTGTGTTATAGATTTTATGCTTTTTTTTTTTCTCAGAACTATATGCTTTTTTTAAAATGTCACTTTATTATTCTAGGCACCAATCCAGGATCTTACATGGCATTTAGTTTTCATATCTTTTTTTTTCTTTTGATTGATATATAATTCATATACTATGAAATTCATTAAAGTACAGTTCATTGGTTTTAGTATACGTATAAGGTTATGCCGCAGTCACCAGTAATTCCAGACCATTCTTTCACCCCTACAGGAAACCACTCATCTACTTTGCCTCTGTGGATTTGCTAGATATTTCAAAACTCCAACTGCAGTTTTTATTGGGATACATTAAATATGTGTTAACTTTAGGAAAATTTATACCTTTAAATATTGTCATTCCACCCGAGCATGAGCTGTCTCTCCAATTATTTAGATCATCCGTTATGTCCTTTAGTAGAGTTTTAGAAAGTTCTCTC
This sequence comes from Eonycteris spelaea, assembly GCA_003508835.1. Taxonomy (NCBI): domain Eukaryota; kingdom Metazoa; phylum Chordata; class Mammalia; order Chiroptera; family Pteropodidae; genus Eonycteris; species Eonycteris spelaea. Next base: position 6,335,211 of record PUFA01000065.1, read on the forward strand.
AAAGGATTCTCATTTATTCTTGGTCATGATGGCTCCCACTACCTGGTCACGTTTGTCACTATAGTTTAACTATGGAATTTTGTGTTTATCTAATACTCTTTTTCATAAGTCGTTACATACCGAAACTCGAGAAAAAGTGTAATTCTCGATGAGGGGGAGAGGTACTTAACCCATTATTGCTTTACTGCTTGAACAGTTTTCAGGTAAAATTCACCGAGTTCATAGGCCTCTTTGGCCTCATGGAATATTTAACTTTGAGAAGTACAACAGCTTTTAACATAGAAGAAATAAGTTGGAGGAGCCATGGGAGCATGGGTTGAAGGACTACAAATGAAAAGAAATAGCAACAATGGGAAGTTTTATTTAACCTTGAAGAAGACAACTAAAAGACATGTAATTGAAAGAGCAAGCACCAATTAGAGCACGTGGAAACGGAAATAAAAGATGTCGCTGCCTTTTGCCCAGCAGCGACATCTTTCACCCTGAGGGGGCAGCAGAGGAAATTTTGAAATAGATCTAGTTATTGATACTCTCGTGTTCTGAAGTTACACGCCCACTGCTCTGGCCACGCTGGCGAAGCCAAAGACTTTTCGAAATTGAACGCATGCAGCGGTGCACGTACCTCCCGGCCACCTTGTTGATATCATTTTTCCATGAGTGTCCATTCCCTGGGGGTAGCCATGAATTTACAATGACGGGAGAATTCGGCTCTATAATGAACCTCCACCTCAGTGGCGGGTAACTTGAAATTGACCTACCCAGTAAACAAAGGTGGAAGGACTTCCCGGTGTATAAGGTGTGATTCCTGTAGTCAAGTTGATGGTCTAGCAGGAGAGACGAGTGTCCACTTAGTCTCACAGTGTGTTAAATGTCATGAAAACAGTGTGCCTAAGGAGCCGGGTAAGATTGCACTGAGGAGGTGACGTTGTGACAGGAGGTGAGGTAGGAAGGCAGAAGCGCCCGGGTGGCACGTTTGAATGGCATCTTACGAGCAACACGAGGTTACCAGAGATGTCTAACAAGACAGTGGCGTGTTTCGGTGTGCGTGCTAGGACTGGAACTCAGCGGAATAAAAGGAGACTGGCGGGGAGGAGGCCAGTGAGGAGGCCAGTATAAGTAACTCGTTAGCTAATTAGGGAACTAAACTCGTGCTAGTGATATAAAAAGAGCAACAGACGAATGTCCAGGTCATCTTCCACTCCCCGTCCTGGAACACTGACCTCAAAGCGGAAAGATGGCCCTTGGGTAAGTTCTGCAAACGCTAGTCCTGCACCCCGGCATCTGGTTCCCGCTGCGCAAACCCACATGGGCTCAGGACCCCCAGGGCCACCACGGCCGGGCCAGGGGGCTTTGCCCTCCTCCTCCACCTGCTGTACTCTAGCTTTCCGTTGCAAGAAGTCCTTAAAAATAATTTCTGTTTTTAGTCCCAAGAACTGGGAAGACAGCTTAATTCAGGCTTAGAGTCACACTGCGTGCAGTAGAGCCCGTCCCTGCTTCCTCAGTAGAAACTGCTTCCTGAACACGTGCATCCTTGTTAAGGTCAGCCTCTCTGTTATGTTCCAAGGTTCCGTTTATATCCGTTTCCACATGTTCTAACCTAAAAATGGCCTCACCATCAAGCATGTTTTTTTTTTGCAAAATAAGGTAAATATTTCAGAATATACACTTTAAGAGAAATATAGCTCCAATTAAGATGTCATCATTTTGAGGATTATGATGATTATAATAGAAACATTTCTATAATGACTATACCAAGCACTGTTTTAATCATTTTTTATATATATAACTCTATATAAAAATGAGGTAGCTGTAACTCCCTTTCTATAGATTAGATGTTTGGAAGCACAGAGAATTTAAATAATTTGCTCAAGAACACACAGCCAGTAAATGATGAGGTCAGGCTTACACCCCATCAGTCTTGCTTCAGAGTTCATGGTCTTAACTATGCTCACTCTCTTTGATGTTTTAAATATCCCATGTTTGATATTTGGACAGGACAAAATATTAGAAAGTTTCAGCTTTAAAAATGAATCTGGCAGCCTGAAGAGTCTCTCAAAACTGTCATCTCTAGTTCTGGCTGCTGTGCTTAGTTACGAAATCTGCCTTCAAAGAACGACAGGAGATCTCGAGCTATTGCAAAGGATACAGAGACAAATGCTACTTTGTTCTCACTTATGTTTGTGCCCTTAGAAAATAGCAGGAAAATCTTCACGAACGTTTGTCAACACTCGGGATGGTTTTGTAAGTTTGTCTTTGGCATTCAGTGCCAGGCAAGGTAACTGCTCCCCTATTGAAGATGCAGGTGCAAAGATGGGTGTGGGTTTGCAGGGGAGCCCCTGTGTTCCAGCAGCCTTGAGTCCTGTCGCCGTCACCCAGAATGGTTTCCCAGTTAGGGGGCGTGTGCTCTGGAGACTCACACGGCGGGCTACAGGACGTCCTCGTGGTAACATCACTACGTTCATTTCAGATTTTCTTGTTACTGAGCGATCAAAACAAAGGTGAAGGAGGGAAAGTGTGTGTAGTAAAGATTGCCAGTCTCTTCAGACGTGAAACATGCATCAGAAGCCACAGGGAAATAGGTGACAGTGTTCCACTCGCTGTGCCATTGGGGTTGGTCACTAAAGCCAGTGAAGCAGTAACCATTCGTTGTCTCACTTTCATAGAGCCACTTGGCCTTCACGTTTTTTTGTACAGATTCTTATTTCTATTGTTTTCTCTTTCGAACAGAGCATCACGGTCCACCATCAGGAACAAACTCAGCCAGGCAAAGCCCAGCCCTGCAGCACAGGCCCGTGGGACAGTCACAGGCCAACCACATACCTGGAGACAGGTGGGATTGTTCTCAGGTTTTGGTTTTTTCTCTGATCGCCCCGCCCCCCAAGCCAGGGTGGGGTCAGACTGAGCACTCTTGGATTTCCCACCCTCCACCTGCTCAGTAACCGTTACCCCTGTTCCTAGCCCTGTCCCAGGGCACAGCGTAATCATCCAATCATGCCTGACAAGCGGGGCTTCGAAAGCAGCTACGTGGGCACTGGCTCTGCTGCTCTGGGCCCTCCGAATTTGGGGAGGGAGCCCCACACCCGTGTGGAGTGCTGTCCTCTCGGACTGAGCAGGATTTGTACCTATTGCTTTCCTCTTTCGTTGTAAATATGAGCCATAAAACAGAAACTAGGTCTCAAGAAACTCAGCGTCTTCACAGGTGTTGGTGCTGCAGGAGAGCTGTCTTTCACTGTGACGAGGTCAGCTTATCTGCCCTCTGGTTCAGTTACTGGTGTGCAGTTTTCCTGGATGTCATCTGCACTGAGATGCCCTTCAGAACAGAGCAACATCGGGCAGCTGGTAGACCACGCTGTGCCGGCGTTTAACGACCAGGTGTTTGCCTCGATCTCTCTGCTTCTGCGTGTAGTGTGTCGCTGGAGCAGTTTGTCAGAGGGAGAATGGCAAGGTTCAGCTTTAAAAAAAAAATTAAACCGCCTCTACTTTTAGCCTGCTTTTCATTTTCTCAGTTCAGAGACTGACTGATTTCTCTCTTCGTAGAAGTGCCCTAGAAGGGGAGATCGGGAAAGACATCGCGGCGACTTACAGACATTCGTGGTCTGACCACAAGCACCTTGCACAGCCTGACACCGCGACAGTTTCCATCGTGGGCAGTCGACACGCTCAGGTGAGTGAAGGCCCCCCGATGCGGGCTGCCGTCTTCGTTTGCTGAATCACTGACGCTGGTGGGTTTTTACTGCAGATCAGCTCAGATAAATCGTTCCCCACATTCATAATTTTTGAGTGCCTGCTATGTGTTTGCTTTTAGCTTCCACAAGAGAATGTAAAGAGTGACAGGAGACGTTTGAACCCTTGGTTAAATACTTGGAAATAGCAGTGTTTGAGTTAGAGTAGAGTTTGGGATATATATATATTTTTTTTCAACTTAAAGAACTTAAACCTTAAAGACCTTTCCAGAATTCTCGTTTCTGATTGTTCTGCTGCACATTGACCAGCTAGTAGAGAAGGCGTATGATCTTCAGACTAATTTAGGCGGCATTTATAAAAACTAAGTAGCCCGTCACCCAGACTTCCATTCCTCCCTTACGCCTTACGGTTTAGAAGTGATTTCTCCAGCTAGAAAGGCGGCCTCCCTCCCGCGCCGCGGAGGCGGCCGCCCGCCGCAGCTCACGGCGCTCCCGCTCCCCTCTCCAGGGCCTCGGCTGCTGTGCAGTGGAGCTGGAGCGAGGCCCGCGGGGCTTCGGCTTCAGCCTGCGGGGCGGGAAGGAGTACAGCATGGGGCTCTTCATCCTGCGCCTTGCCGAGGACGGGCCTGCGCTCAAGGACGGCAGAGTTCACGTGAGTTGGCCCCCGGACGCGCCCTTTGGTGCTGACGGGACGCTTCTGGAAACAGTTGACGACAGGGGAATTAGAAAGCTCTTCCGTCACCGAGGCCTGAAAGGCAGGCGCGGGCCATTTCCCCTTCTGACCCGAGGGCCTGGCTCCTCTCGTCTGCCAGGCTGTGTCACCTGCATCTGTGCCTGTCATTCCAGGACGTGGCGCCGTCACTATCCATAGTAGTGCTCCATGGATATTTGTTGAAAGAACAGAGTAGATGGGTAATGTTTCTAGCTCATCAGAGAATGTTTTTTTTTAATATTGAAGATGATCGCCCAGAACCGTCTGCTGGGTCGACAGGACCTGGGCGATATGAAACGATGAGCAAACAGTGAAATTCAGCAGCACAGAAAATGTTAACTTGTAATATAGACGGAAAGGTGTTGAGTCATTGCGTCTCTATATTTAGTGAGTCTTAAGCTGGTTCTTAAATCTGGCTTAAATTTAGAGAAGAGAAAGTTGTGGGCTAAGGAAATGAGCATCAGCTAAATGGAAAAGCTCCTCTGAGGGACCGGCGTCAGACTCCATGTTTCTCATGGAACGAAGCCCGATTTAGAAAATCTTTACATGTTTTCACATGTGTTAGTTGTAGTCTCACAGAGACGCTGTGAGACAGGTCCCGTGATCCCCCGTACAGATTTGAAGCCGAGGTTCGGGGAGACTTCAGTCACTTGCTGGGTCCACTCAGCCAGAGACAGCAGTGCTGCGACCGAGGCCCGTCGTCCCCTAAGCCCAGTGTGTGTGCTTCCCATGACTGGCCGCGGCTTGTGTCCATGAGTATCTGATTCCTTTGGGAGCATGTAGGTTCTTAACAGGTTCTGAGATAATGTAGGCAACGTGTTAGAAATGTTCATTGTAACTTTAACACATTTTTGGTGGATGGTTTAAAAACCACAAGATTGTCTTAAAAATAGTGACATTTTTTAAAGGAACATAATTTTTCCCTGTCCCTTCTTCCTACTTTTCTCTTCCTTTTGATTCTATTCTCTCTTTTTCTGCCCCCCACAATTTTTGCAATATGGACCGAATTTCTTCTATTAAAAGATATTTTCCCCATTTTATTATTACATTTAAAAATGTTAAAGTAACAAAGTTGTAAAAGGTTTACATTTCCCTCTCAAAGGTACCATTTTTGGCCGGTATCTCTGTACAGGCTGCTACAGAAGGCGTTCCCTCTCTGAGGGCTTATCACGTAAATCTTAAAGCCATGGCTGCCTTCTCCTTCCCCCCAATTTAGCTTTAAAGTTAAACAAAAATGACACCTGGTGGCAAATCTGTTCAATTACAAGTTTTATTGCAATCTGTTGTGCTAAAACAATAATATGCAGGTTTGGACAGTAAATTTAAGCCAAAGAATGTGATTGAAATAATAACTTCAATGTTCTATACCCAAAGCATGCTCCAAATACTGTCTACGATAATTTTATTCCTCTAATTACCAGCAGGATTACATATGTAGTGCTAATTTATCATCTGTATTTCCTCATGAAAATGGCTTAAGAGAAATCTGGGTGCTCATTTTTGTCTCACTTATATATTCTGGGGCTAAGAATTCTTACTTCCTCTATGGTTGTCATCTAACTCGTTGCTTTTAAAGATTTCTACTTTATATGCTAAATCCATTGATCTTGTTTCTGATAGCCTCCATTTCTGCAGGTCATCTTTTTTTCATATATATATATGAAAAAACTTATTCTATTTCATAGTTTACTTGAAATTTTTTGCATTGTAGAGTCTACAGTTAAATTCACACTGAAGTAGTTTAAATTTGGGGGAGGGGGCAGAAAATGGATAACTTGAAAAGTTAACATTTATTTGTGCTTGGTGTTTAATCACGTTTTACCTCATTAAATCCAGCTACCCCAGGAGGTCCACACTGATTATTACCCATCCCATTTAACAGAGAGAAATGGGCCCACTCTAGGGGTACAGCCACGGGTGAGTCACAGAAATTATGACTCCAGAACCCAGTGTCCTAGCCCCTGTCCCACCAACTTTTGTTAAATAATTAATCTAGTCTTCTACTGTTATTTCTGGATTGTTTTAGTAAGCTCTTATATTTGAATTGCTTTTTGGAATTTCAGTTGTTCAGTTTTTAAGTCCATACCCTTGAGTTGCTTGTCACCTTCGAAGTATATTTTAAAATCACTACCACCATATCTTTAATCAGGTCATTTGTAAAAGTTATACTTGATTCGTCCATATTTTCCCTTGAAAATAAGAGACACTTCTAGTAAATAGCGATGGTACTGAGACACTTATTCCAATTCCTAGTTGTTCCCCAGGGAAATCATTTACACTAAATAATCAAGTGGGAGCCAGCTACTGGTTTTAAATAAGTATTCATATTAATAGTCTCCAAGGGGAATTTTTTCAGTTTTAATCTGAGATTTGAGTCTTGATTTCAAGATGCCTAGATCCTACTTTCTAGCCATATAAAAGTCTCATGTAGCATTTTATAGAGTAATTGGATGTTTTCTTTCTCATGCTACCTACCGTCTGTCTGCTCAACTCTAGCATGACAGCACTGTGACGAATTAAATAGGGCGCTCAGCAAGGCTGAGCAGCTCTAGAGTTGACGATGGCTGCACAGTTTCATGTTGGTCCTGTGACTGTCCCACCTAGGTCGGTGACCAGATTGTTGAAATCAACGGAGAACCAACACAAGGCATCACACATACCCGCGCATCGAGCTCATTCAGGCTGGTGGAAATAAAGTTCTTCTTCTCTTGAGGCCAGGGACTGGCTTGATACCTGACCACGGTAAGTGAGGTAGCTCGGGAGTAGCTGAAAAGTTAGGGAGGGGGCAGGAAGAGGGAAAAAAATGTCTGAGTCAAAGGTAAACACCAGAACCATCTAGTTATACAGCATAATTATAAATAGTGGTGTAGAATAAGTGGCTTAGGGCAAGACTTGTTGGAATGGAATATATGTTAAGCTAATTTAAGTAGAAAACAGTTGCTTCTTTAGAGAAATGTGCCTGTAAAAAAAGGACATTAGAGGCAAATGATTTGAAAAACATTTGAAATCTCTTCAAATGTTATTTCTCTTAAGTTTGTCTTGATAAGTAGCAAAACTTTAGGCTTTTATGGTCACTTGTCAAAAACAAATCGTGTGCAGCCCCGCCTGGAGATTAAGGTATGGGCGCAGTGAGCTCGCATCTCCTCGGCTTCATGGTGTTTTTGAAACATCACAGTATTAAAGTCACCATTTTTTAATTGAGTGCAGTCGTCTAGAAGTAAGGTGCCACACCACCTAGAACTCGTCCCTTCCGGGTTCCTCCCCAGTGGAGTCGCGGAGGGATAAGTGCAGGCATGCCCGCCTCCGGTCCCCTTCCAGCCTGGAACTCTGACTGTATGACCTGCCACCGCCTGCTTGTAAAGCATACGTTCCCGGTGGCATCTTTGCTAACTGCGCTGTGATTTTTTTTACATAGTCCTAGGCTTTTTCTCTTCCTTCTTCAGGTTTGGCTCCTTCCGGTCTGTGCTCCTACGTGAAACCTGAGCAACATTAAGGCTTTCAGGGCTTTTCTTGGTCTTTCCTTAAAAAGACTTGGTAAATTTGCATGTCTTGTAAATCACTTCCTCCTTTTTTTAATTAAAAATGGTGCTATTAAATACATCTACTTCTCTCTTCTGCACTTTCAGTTTCCTTTTGACATTAAATTAGACAGCTTAATACAAGACAATTATATATGCCCATGACCTCATTCTGGTTACACAGTTCGGTCTCCTTTACTAGTGATTTCGGCATATCCTTAAGCTGTATTTCCATTGATAGTAGCTAAGTTAGTAAGCCTCTTAGACCAGGTAATTTGGTCTAATTTTAAGTTTTTTTCTGGGCTTTACTACTTATGTATAATTAGATGATGTATAAATTCTTTATAAGTAACCAGAAAAATGAATACTGTTATTTTGTGTATATATAAACAACCTACCTTTAATGTACAAGTACAGCTGTCTGTATCTACCTGCCTTAATAGAGAGATATGTAAATGTATATAAATATAAAATACTGATTCAGGTTGTTTAAGCAGTCAGTACAGGTCTAAGGGCTGTCAAAGTTCAAAACTTATTGTTCCAATTCTAAAATTTAACAACGTTCTACTCAAATCACTTTTTTTTAGGTGATTGGGATATTACTAACTCTCCATCTTCAAATGTGATTTATGATGAACAGTCACCATTTCTCCCACCTTCACCTTCTGCTCCATATTTGAAGAGTCTCCCGTGCCAGCCACTGAAGGATCTTTGCTGAGAGTGCAGATATGTGAAAAGGCAGAAGACTCCAAGGACATTGCACCTGAAAAGAAAAGCACTTTAAATGAAAATCAGTCTCTTCTCCAGAAAAATGTGAGCAAAAGGGATCCACACAGCAGTCTTGGGCACAGTGACAAGAAAAATCTCTTAAAAGCAGAACATGGAGTCACACAAAGAGGGAGGTCTGCTAGTCCCCAAAAGTCAGCCAGTCGCTACTCAGAGGAACATTTAGAAAAGATTACCAGTCCTCTAAAAAATGACCCCAAGAGACGACCCCGAGATCGATCACTGAGCCCCAGAAAAGGGGAGACCAAAAGTTGTCAGAGCTACCCTAGGGAAGGTTCTGGACAAGATCATGGCAGAAAAAGCAGAGGACGGTCTTCAAGCCCAAAGCAGCAGCAAAAACCCGAAGGAAACAAAGACCAACCAAATGCTGAAGCCAAATCCTTAGCATCTGAGAGTCGGAGAGCAGGGAGCCGCGCAAGGGACAATGCTGAGCAGATCTCGAACGGGAAAGAAAAACTGGCTGTTATCAGGAAGGATACAAAGCAGAGTCCGCCTGGAAAACACAGAACAAGGTCACCAGAGAAAAAGAGTAAGAGAATAGATGAAAAGTCTCTTTCCTCCAAAAAGACTAATAATCCTACTAGCAGAGTAGTATCTGAAAATGAAAAAGGAAAGAGAGCAACCTTAGGAGAAACAAGTTCCAGTAAAGATAAGACAGAGAATGCAAAACGTCAGAAAAGAAGGTGAAGCAGGAACCTGAAGAAAGAACAGTTTCAAACAGAACGGAAGATCACAAAGGAAGAGAACCGGAGGCAAAGAAAACAATAACCCCGGGGCCCTGGAAGGTGCCGAGTGCAAGTAGGGCCCCGGGCATTACTGCTGTGGCTGAGAAGCGGCTGTGACCTCTAGCACAAAACAAAGGAAAACCAGGTGTAATCTTTTCTTACTCAGAAGCACCATTTTTCAAAAGAAAAAAGGTCATCTTTTTCAGAAATTCTGAAACACATATACGTATAACTTGATTTGAGCATCAGGTCACCTAGGCTGCATGACAGGCCTTTAGGTTTGCTGAGAACCCACTGACCCCCTGGCTGGCTGCCCAGCTCGTCGTCATGAGTGTCTGAACACGTGACGTATGTTGATACTAACAAGATGGTCACAGCTCTGTATTTGTGCCCAGTTATCTACTGCATCATGTCGTTTTCTCCTTATTACTGAGATATTTCCACAGTAATAAAAACGTTAGGTTCAGCTTGGAAGTTGATATTCCAAATAGCATGTTGCATGTTTACAGAGAGAAATATTTGAGTCCTTACCGGAGAGATTGTTGACGCATCATTAAAGATGGTGGTTGCCTCTTCTAACAGCTACTGATGGTGTCCCAGTTTAAAAACAACTGAAACGTCACTACTGTAAAGGGAAAAAAAGTAGTTAAATATTGACACTGTTTTATGGTTTTGCATTTTAATTCGGCCAGGTAAGGTATTTCAAATAACTGTTAAAGATATTACTTACAATTTGAATGTTCAAAATGAGAAAGTACTTCAATTGAGTTTACCTACTGTCTTATCCAGCCCTGATGTAATTAGAGGATCTCAGATCACCCAGTTATTTCATTATAAAACCACAAAGAAGCATGTGGAAGTAGTGCTTAATGCTATTTGAAAGAACTAACCAATTTCTATTTCTGGATATTTTGGTTATACCTCCTACTAAGTCATAAGTCGTTACTAGATAATACACATTTGAAGAGTCAGAATATATTGTGTGAAAGACTTAGTCATAAGACTAGTTTCACAGTCCACTCCCAGATAAAGTCCCAGCTCGTCTGGAGGCAGCTGACAAGTTCAGGTGTTTAAGAACAGAACCCTTGTAAGACCCGCTCAGCGGGTAAGGACAAACATGGTGACAGATAGTTCTTGCTAGATCTCAATTTTAGTTTCTAGCTACATTAACTTTCTTGTTTAATAAGAAATGGAGACTAAACATCTGCTTAACTTATACAGATTTTCAGAGTTTTTTTTTAAGTCTAAAGATATTTAGTGGAAGGGAAAGACAGTTTTTAGTTCCATAAAACAGATCTGGCTTTTTCAGTACCCTGAAGCAGCATCAGTGGCATCTATAAATAAAGGAACTTCTCAGAATAAAACCATTTTATGGAGTATTTGAACATACTTGTTCGGTCACCCTGGGTTCATCTTGTTATTGTGAAACACATCATGTCCAGGTCCTTCCCTCTCAGAGTCTGACTGTGAAACTCTTTAATGTAAAACCGAATCGGCCCCTGTAGATAAGACATGCTTCCCAGAGTAAGATTTTTGAAATCCCCTTTTCATCCAGAACTATATTTACCCCTGTATTGTAACTACCTGAATAGAGCAAGATTAGGAGGCTTGATAAATGCTAAGAATTTAGTACCACAGAAATGATTTATTTTCCCTATAGTCCACAATTAGTGATAAAAAGCCTATTTTTATTGTTAACTGTGACATAACTTTGATGTCATATGTTGTCAGTCTGATGTGGCTCTTTTCCTTCCTATGTAACCTGTCACTGTACTGATTATATATTGACTTAGCAATGTGGCCTTGGAATGCTAAGCAAAATATGGATGTACTGGTTGTAAATGTTTATATATTGTACAGTACCTTTATATATACACACTTGAAGTTCTGATTAGAGAAAGAGATCTGTAAATCGCTCGTTATTTTTTATATAGATATTAAAAAAACAAAAAACACTTCATGGACTCCTTTTTCTACTGTTAGGCTTATTTAATGTTGCTATGTGTAGAGCTAATTCTCATCATGGTCTGAGTCCTCACATAGATATGGTCCTTCCACGTAGCGCAAACAGCCCTACAAGCAGGAAGACCCTCATCGTGATGCGTATGTTAAGCTTACAATATAAATATACCTACTTTATATCTTCCATTGTAAAGAAAAGAGCTTTGCATAAGCTCGTCTCTAATGGCTAGAGTAGTATAACTCCAGTTACGACAGGGTCACAAAATTCTGTTTCATCAGAATCTGGCATTTCACATTATTTTTAAGGCATTCTATTTACTAGAGATAACACTTTTAGAATGAAGATCTGACTGACTTCTTGGTACGAATAATGCCTAAAACCTATTTCGAGACCAAAGTTAACACCTTTGAGGGGAAAAATTAGCTCCTACCATTGCGTAAACTCCCACCTGGAATGAAACCCCAGCCCTGCAATGGAGAGGGGTGTCGCAGGAAAGGCAGCAAAACGGTTTTTGTTGGTTAGGTGGACATATTTCCTTACTGATCGCAACAGCAGAAAAAGTTCTGGGAAACTTTTACATGGTCTCACTGGAAAGATTAGACTCAGCTCCTACAATATTGTCTCCTAACCTAGTTATATCAAATGTTATTGATCGGTCCAGTAGCGTTTAAACAGTCAACTCCTGTTTCACACGTCCCCGACACAGGAGAGCATCTGGCTTTTTGTTTCTACACGAGACTATCTTGGTTGTTTCCTTTTCTAATACTAAGATATTCTCACGTAGAAAAAGCCAAATGCTTTTAAACGTGAACACATGAATTTCATGGTTAGTAGGTCACACATGCAGAGAACTACTACTACTACTACTCTAGCCATTAGAGACGAGCTTATGCAAAGCTGTGCCCCTGGGGCTGCGGAACACAAAATGTGATGTTTTGGTCTGGTGCTAAGAGCACATCAGAGCAACTTTTTATGTCCTCATGGCATGCTCTGATGCCTAAGAGCTATCTGTGCTTTTAAAACAATAATAGGTTTACTTACTTAGGCAGCTCTTTACTAGTCATGTTATTAAGGTCTATCAGCAATACGACGACTGATCTAAAGCATGCCGTAATTATTACATGGTATCTATTATCTTTGCTCTAGTTAGCCGAGTAAGTTTAAGGTATCTACCAGCTTGGATCTGTTTTGATGTTGCAAGTAGAGCCTTAAGAAGTGTAAGAAGGGAGTATGAAGGCCTAAGAATGGAATCCTGTCTACTAGAGAACTCAAGTCTTTCTCAATGTACATTTAAAATACAAAAACATAGCCCAAGGCTTTAATTTAGCCTAATCCTATATTTTGACGAAGAATCCTGTGGGTATTTGTCTATTTTACAATGTTTCCATTAAAGTCAAGCAGAACTATTAGCAAATACACAAATCAAGAGCCTTATTTTGTCCTTAATAAATAATTGTTTGTTACCTTATACAGCTTGTGGGCCAGAACGAGCTGCAGGAAAGGAACTGAAGTGTCGCACATTTGTGAAATTCAAACTTCATTATTCAGGATGGGCATCAATAACTGCAAAGGGCAAAAAATTACTTTAAATGACTAAATACGTTGTAGATGAGATTAAGTTTAATGAGTTTACTTCTTGATAACCCCAAATCACATGTTATATTTGAAAGTGAGACCCGTTTGGTCTGTTATTAGTATGCAGGTCTAAAAAAATTTCAAAAATGAATTTCATTAATTGCATAGGTCCACTTACCTCTAAATACAATGAACCAAAATAAAAACATCCATCGGCTTATACTTTGTGACACATACTGGTATTGAGAATTTTTCTACATGTCTCTGTAAGTCAAGAAAACCATATCCCAATTAGGCAAGTACTTGGTTATTCAACTTTTCAGTGTTTAGATTATACATGGACCATCATGTACATATTGAGGAAGTCTGAGGTTATACTTCTAGCAATTTTAGGAGGACTAACTTTCCTAATACAACAAATTATAAAATTAAGGGAACAGGTATTTTTCTTATCCTTTTATTATTACTGTTCCAATAAAATGTATGAATAGCCTGTTCTAGTTCTGTTTTTACATCTCCATTTAGTTTCTCAGCAAAGGTAAATGTTAATCAAAGCATATTATATCTCACTTCTTTTTGAGGATCAAAAGCCCAAGTTCTAGAAATTATTATACCAGGATAAATGAAGCACTTAGGATAGGAGAACCACCAAGTTAAATTCCTCCATCCTAACAGAAAAAAAAATGCATGAATGGTAAATTACTTGAGGTCTATTCTTCATTCATTCTACAGATTTATATCAAGTATCCATTATGGGGTCATTTACTTACCGTTCTGCATTCTGGGGATCTAGGAGTGAATTTAAAAAGTCTCTGCCTTAAGGGACTTGCATTCTAGTGAAGGACAGAAACAGGAAAAAACAAATAAGATAATCAGATTGTGACTAAATGCCATGAAGGAAATGAATGGGGCTATATGAACTGACAAGACAGATAAGATGTGGAACTACCCTGACCTGGGCCATCAGAGAAGGCCCTGCTAAGGACCCCGCTGAGAAGCTACTCAAAGGAGAACCTAGAAAAGCATTCGAGAATTTGGTATCGTGGAGCACAGAGGAGGCCCGGGTGGCGGTAGGGCATGGAGGAGGTGAAGGTGGAAAGGGAAGCAGGCTTGATGACGAAGGACCCTGGAGGCCACCGCAGGGGAGCCAGGCGGGGCTTTTGCACTGATACAGTTTCTGGTCTTCTAAGTTCATTCACGGGGCTGTGGAGAACCAACTGGGGGAGGCGAGAACGGAAAGGGAACAGTGGTCAGCAGAGTAGCCAGGAGAAAAGGAAGAAGACTTGCCTCACAACGGTGGGATATAGAACCGACACAACTTGGTGGTAGATTAGACACGGAATAAAAGGGGAACCGAGAATTTACCGTAAGCCTTTGGCTTGAGCAACGGGGTAAACTATGCTCCATTTACTAAAGTGGGAAAAACATCTACTCTTCCACCTTAAACAACTGAGGGGGGAATAAAAGGAAAGACACACATGGGAAATGGGTTTTGAATGTTGGACAACAGGCGGGCCAGAACAGCGGGGTCAGGTGGGGTGTGCCCCATGACCGCCCAGATGACTGCTTTGAGGCAGTTTCCTTTGTGGTGTAGGAAAGGGGAACCCAAACCGAACAAAGCAGTCTTCCTGTGTTCAGACAAAGAATATGGGGAGGCCAGGGCAGCTCGGATCTTCAGGAGAGAGTGCCAAAGAGCTCCAAAAATGTGCAAGGGACTTACCTTCCAAGTCTTTAAGTGAGTACTGATCAGCACAAGGAAATACCCAAGAACAGGGAAAGAATCACCGAAAAGCAGCAGGCAGAAAAATTCTTGAAGGGAGAACAGTTCATGTTCTCACCATCAGATTGGAAAAACTTCATAATGAACAGGGCATCAGGATACTTAGACAGACACTGCTTCAGTAATGGAGAAAGGCAGCCCTAGACTAAATGCTGCTCCAGCAAAGATTAAAAGTAAGTCTTGAAATGAACAAAGTGTTTCCAAGTGACTACATTCCAAAAGAAAGAATATACATACAGACAAAACCCCGACGCCCAACAATGTAAAATTCACATCCAATAAAAAGTGACCAGGCATGCTAAGGAGGAAGATATGACCCAAAATGAAAAAAAAAAATCAATAAAAGCAAACCCAAAAATGACCAAGATGAGGATGTTGGCATTATGGCAGAGTGTGGGGACAGCTTTGTTTCTCCTCTTAAATTTACAAGTCCAACAACTAACAAAGGATCCCCTGCTCAACACGCGAAGAAGTCTGAGACCCACACTCTGGAACACCTGAAGGTGGACAGATAGGAACAAGTAGAGGAGGACAGGGGAAGGACAGGAATGGGTACTGCAGACACAGCATGGTCACTGCAGCTCCTGTGACCACCATAATGGTGGAGAAATCAGCTGAAGCCCTCATGGTTTGGACTGTAAGAGGGGCAGAAGCAAGTCCCCCAGGAAAAGGCGTCTCCCTTCCCCCCTCCACACCACAGCAGACCCTGGTAGAGGTGGCTGGCAAGCACTTCCTTAACCGAAATGGTGCCAACTCCACTGTGATCCCACAGGCACAAATGGAGCAGCTAAGAAAAAAAAAAAAAACAACTTGTGCTGTAACACCGTCTACTAAAAAACAAAGGTACCCTATCAACCCACATTGTAGGAAGCAGAACAGTGTCTAAACAAGAAAAGTGCGCAGGCAGAGAAGCAATCCATAAAATACTAGAAATCAAGGTACCATGGGAGCGCAAACAAAAAATGAAAAGTGCAGAAACCAAACTCGGTGTCACAGAAGACTGACTTAAATGACAGAGAATTTAAGACTGTAGTTGTGAGGAAGCGCAATCGGACACAAAAGAACTCAAAAAGGCAGATCGTTGAGCTCTCAAAGAAAATTAATGAACAAATGGAGTATTTTACCAAAGAGACTGAACCTATAAAAAAGAACCAAATTCTGGAGCTGAAGAACTCAATGAGATGACAGATGTACTAGAGAGCACTGAAAACAGAGCAGCAGACCAGACAGAAGACAGATGTAGCGAGCTCAGAGACAGAAACCTAGAAATGGCCCAGAAGGAAGGAGAGAGGAGAGAACTGAGAGAGTTTTAAAAAGGGAAAGAATTCTTTGAGAACTATCGACTCCATCGGAAAGAGCAACATAAAAATAATGAGTACCAAAAGGAAAAGAGAAGGAGAAGGGAACAAAGAGCCTACTCAAAGAAATAAGTGATGAAAGCTGCCCAAGCCTATGGGAAGAACTTCAGAGGAAGCTAACGGAACATCTAATTTTATCAACTCAAAAAGACATTTTCCATGACACATTATAAAACTGTCAAAAATTAATGACGAAGATTTCTCAAGGGACCGGGAAAAAAAAGACTTACCTGCAAAGGAAACCACATTAGATTATCACCAGACTTTTCAGTAGAAACATTAGAAGCTAGGAGAGAGTGGAAGGAAAGAAAATGTTGAAAGAGGAATTATTACTCAAGGATAATACATCCAGCAAAGCTGACTTCAGATATGAAGGATAAATATTTTTCCAGGCAGACAAAATCTGAGGAAACTCACAAGACCTGCATTCCAAGAAATGTTGGAAGCTCTTCTACTGGAAAAAGACAAAAGTAAATGAAACTTTGAGTAAGACGACTTTATAGCGGTCTCCAACCTTTTTGGCACGAGGGACCAGTGTGCCTGTAAGAATCTAATGCCTGATGATCTGAGGTGGAGCTGAGGCGGTGATGCTAACACTGGGCAGTAGCTGCAAATACAGATGAAGATTCGCTCGCCCGCCCACCCGCCACACACCTCCTGCTGCACAGCCCAGTTCCTAACCCCTGGTCCATAGCCCAGGGATTGGGGATCCCTGGACTGACAGACAGATACAGGAAACCGCAAATACACTTCAGAACTGGATACTAAACGATTATAACAAAGGTTAAAAAATAACTACTACAATTTAGTAATGAATGCACAATATCAAAAGAGATAATTTGTGACAATCAAACCAAAAAAAAGGGGGGCGGAGGACTGAATGTGCACGAGTGATTAAAGATAAGCAGTGATCAGAGGGGAAAGGGTTGTTGGATCAGCTAACTATAGCCCATGGGCCAAAGCTAAATGTGCCCGTTTTTTAAAAGTTTTAATAGCACATACACAAAATGACAACAAATGATAGCTACATAATGTCCTTATTTACTGTCACTATTACAAATATAGATATTATGTTAAATGAGGTAAAGAAAAGAAATAGCACATTAAGGAGAAACTTATGAAAGATATAAAAAAATTGAACTTCTATAAATGACAATACATTGGGTAGAATTAACAGAAAATTAGGGCAGAAGAATAGGTTTGTGAACTTGAAGGCACAGAATAGAAACTATCCAAAACTAAAGGCAAAGAAAAAAAGAACGGGAAAATGTATAGTACTTGAATAAGCTGTGGGACAACTTCAAGCAGCCAAGCATACATGTAAATTGGAGTGCCAGGAGGTAGATGAGAGTGGGGTATAGAAAACTTAAAAAATAGCCAAAATTTTTCCAAATCTGCTGAAACTATAAACCCACAGATCCAATAAGTGCAACAAACCCCAAGCAGACACACAAAAATGAAAACATTACCAGTACACATTGTAAATTGTACAAATTCTATGATAAAAACCTTAAAAGCAGCCAATTGTTTTTTTAAAAGAATGCTAGCAGACTCCCTGTCAGAAACAAGGCAATCCAGGAGGCAGGAGAGCAACATCATCTTTAAAACTAGAATTTTATACCCAGCAAAAATGAGTTTCAAATGTAAAGATTCAAAAATCTTTTTCAACAGGGTGGGCCTGTATACCTTGCTAGAAAGATTCATTTTTCTTTTCAAAGTAATAGTGAGCCATGAATGAGTTCTAAATTATGAGGCTGGCTTTTCAGAAAAGTCACATTAGTTTTTTGAGAACAGACTGAGCTTAAGGGACAGGGGTGCCATGCATATGTAAGAGCAGGAGAGCAGAAACCTGTGCAAAAAAACAAAGGAAGTTGACTTAGGCTGCGGTGGTAGAAATGGGGTGCAGAAGAGTGGACTGATTAGAAAAATATCTAGAGAATCATTATTCAAAGGCTTGGTGAGTGGATGCGAGATGAGGAGTAAGGAGGCAAGAATGATTCCCAAGTTGCTGACATGAGCAACTATACTTACATATCATTTTGCCCACTTGAAAAATAATTTAAACCAATTATACATCAAAATCATCATTGAAACAACCCGCGAGAGTAAACTATGCTAAATACTGCATCTAGAGAACTCGCAGTGTAAAAACTGCAAATTAAAAATAGAACAGCATTTTTTGTAGGAGAAAAAAAGGCATCAGTCTTTGTCTGAAATCTACACTGAGCTCAGTCTTGGATTTGAGACAATTTCTATTGTTCCTTATGAAAAATAGTAAAAGCATGATTTTTCTGAGCCACTTCCCGAGACACTGAAGTTGCCTTTACAAGAACAGTTCCTTCTAAAGGTAAATCACTATAATGGAATTTTACTTCAAAAAAAAAAATTGTAACTCATGCAGCATTCAGAATGGCTGCATATTTTTGCTAATCCACTTCTAGTTCAACAACTTTGCTTCCTATGTTTCTATCTTGACAGTTGAGTCTATCAGTGAAAGATTTTTAAAGAATTCTAAATAGCAATAACAAATGTTTATTGTAGGTTTACTAAGTGCTAAGTACTTTATCCTGTGCTAAGATAACCTCATTTAACCTTAACAACCTTGTTAGGTAGTTATTATCCCCATTCAACAGGTAAGGAAATTGAGATACAGAGAGGTTAAATAAATTGCCCCAGATTATAATCTAGTGAGTGGCAGAATCAAGAATATAAACACAGAAACGTCCATTCTCAATTCCTGGTCTCTTGAGAAATTTATCTTTAAATCTCAAAAATTTTCCTGTGTATTAGGAGATGAGTAGACAATACAGTGATTTTGCATGAATACAGGTATACCTCGGAGATAACGTGGGCTCAGTTCCAGACCACTGCAACAAATGAGTCATGATCATTTTGCTGGCAGAGGGTCTTGCCTTCAATTTGTAAACAAAAAAACGCAACGTGTGTGAAGCACAATAAAGCGAGGTAAAATGAGGTCTGCCTGTACAGACTTTACATATAAAACTAAGTTTCTAATGTATATAAAGTTCACAAAATCTTACCAGTAAAATGTTCAGGCTTTCAATTCGCCTCAACAGGTTCTTCAAAACAGGTAACAATGAGTAAGAATTACAAGTACACTACTATAGTTTTCATAAACATTTGTATATGCCTGTGTCTGCAACAAAGAATGCTGATAAGTGAATCTAAATCATCAAAGGCATAGTTTCCCGAACACAGACA
Organism: Eonycteris spelaea; assembly: GCA_003508835.1. Lineage (NCBI taxonomy): Eukaryota > Metazoa > Chordata > Mammalia > Chiroptera > Pteropodidae > Eonycteris > Eonycteris spelaea. The sequence continues at coordinate 6,354,533 of PUFA01000065.1, forward strand.
CTGAGGACCTGAAATCATACCAACGGTTAGATACATTAAATTACACAACACTTATTAACAGGGAATACAGCTCAGATGGTTTCTATGGAAGCCATGCTGGACGATGGGCCTGGATGAGTATACTCATACTTAAATCTCTCGCACTGAATTACACAGCACATTATACACATAACTCTTCCACTAACAACTACACAGTTACTAGGTTAACCTCAAAGTTGCAAAGTAATTAAAAATTCCTCCATAGTTTCACAGAAACTATGTTTAAAATGTTATTGTTTTCCTTCAATAAAAAAAAGCTTAGAAACTGCAATTCTCCAATAAAGTTATTTTATTTGGATTCAACCTAAAATAGTTTAAATTAGATCTCTGTTTGCTAGCGGTATGGAATCTCCGATTCTATAGACTGTAATACAAAAGTACTGATTTGCATACTTCCAATAAAGCATATTTGCTTCATGCTTTGGGCATCTACCATAGTTACCCAAAAGACTATTTCCAGTAAATGTAACTGTCACAGCGCTGAAATGTTCAGAATCAATTCTCTAACTTAGAAAGTTGTCCTTGTGTTACCATAACACATAGTCTTTAGTCTCCCGACTATTCACATTGTTTGAAAACTATGAAAAGACAAGTTTTTAGCAGGCTTGCCCAGCTGGAAAAGGCCTGATTCCTCTGAGAACACCGTCATTCATCAGGTTAGGCAGGGTGAGGGCACCAGTGTGTTCAGGACAAGCAGGTAGGTATCTCGCAGTTCCCTCAGGCATCACGCTCCTTCACAGTAAGTGCTGATGCCAGCAAATGAAGCAAGTCCACGCACGTGACTCAGCTCAGGATTTAATTTTCCACAGCTAAAAAAGAAAAATCACCAAAATCAGTGAGTTTTACGACAAACAGGTAGGGTTTATAGGCACACATACATGATTATGAGCCAAGAACTTTACTTAAGAAGAAAAAGATTAACTCTGGCACTAGCAACCACAGAACACAATGGAGAAAAACAACATGAAAATTTCCAGGATCAAAGTGATACACTGCAGTTCATGGGTTTTGGTTTTCTTTCATCCTGCCGCTGTGAGTTTCCCAAGATCATAGGGAGATCCTTACCCAATCCGTGCTATTAACTTGACAGGAGATTCAAACTTGATTTTTTGTTCCATTCGAGACCACAGTCTATTGTACTTGTGTAAAATGAGAAAATCTAACCTGAGAAGCGTGTGGACCACCAATCAAAACACCCAGTTCTTTACTTCGAGAGTTATTTCCATGCCACTCTGACCCTCTATCTGCCTCTCTCTCTGTTTCTCTCTCACATACACACAGAGCGAAGAATTAAGATTATTACATATAGTAATTTTTAGGACTAAGGCAGATGCTCGGAGTGGTAGTCATATACTTACTCGTATATTAAATCCTAGAAGATCACTTATAACACCTGAGACAGCAGATAGGATAACTACTCGTGTGATGTTATAGATTAAGGGGTTCATTGTCAACCCATACAGTCGAAATGGTGTGTCCAGCTCCTACAAAAACATGGAAGAACCAAGATGAGATACGTGGTTTCTCAATAGCTATCAGCGATTCTGGGCTGTTTTTTAAGTCTCGGGTGAAGATGAATGTTTCAGGCAGTCTTTCCCTAATGTTCAGTAGCTACCTTCAGAAACCCGTAGTGAAGCTCACCTACTTTTCCATTAGCTAAATTTTTTTAAGGTGAATTCGAGCAATATGTTTTTTGTGATTTTTATTTTAAATGTAATTAAAGAAATGTGACAGACATCAGCTATCAACAGAATCTGGGTAACAAGACCAGAAATTTTTTTCTTATACAGTCATTAACCCAAAACTATGAAATTGGCATTTTGACTCTACACAGCCTTCCCCAAGAAGTAAAGCGCTGACTTAATTTAAATGGCAGTAAACGGGTATCACAGGATACTACTTACTTTCAACAATTTGGTGGACAGTTTTAATACATTGTTTACTAGAGTAAGCTGTTCTTTCTTATTTGGCTTTTTTTCCATCTTAAGATATAAGTTTATCTAAGGGAAGGAATAGAGATTAAGGTAAATATCATAGAAAAAGATTTATACTCATTAAATCTGGCAGATTTTGAAAATTATGTTTTAGAGTAAAACAAATTTTGAAACTCCATCAGCTATTTCTACAGAATGCCTATGTCATGTACCCCAGCCTCCTCCCCAAATCAGTCAAGTTTGGCGCATGCGTGTGCGTACACACACACACACACACACACAACACACACACAAGGTATTGAGTGAAGAAAAAGTGATGAAGTAATTTAAATATCAAAACAATGAAATTTTAATATTAATTATAGCATAACAGACTATAAACTCCTTGAGTTCAAAAATAATATATTATTCATCTTGGTAGCCCCCAATAATCTAACATCCTTATTAAACATTTTTGGAATGAAAGAAGGTAACTATTTTTAACTTAATTCCTTTTTCTTTTCCCTTATAGGAAGAATTCTCCACTATAATTCTAAGGCAAAATAAAGAACTAATGATACTAAATGTTTTTATTTAACACTTATGGACAAACATGAAATTAAAACTTTCTACTACTCTGTATTTATAAGAAACATTTCTCAATCTTAATAGCTACTCACATAATAAAGGGCAACTACTTTCCAAATACTGAATGCATTTTATGGATGATACAGAAGAAATCCAAGAAGCTCATTTAATATACTTAAATGACAAGAATTCTAGAGATCTAATACTTGGTGTAGAATGTGAGATTAAAAGTATGCTCTCTTCTCACCAATAAAAAAACCTTTTATAGTATAGAATATGTTTTCAGTCCTTCAATCCTGGGAGCAGGTAGGGAAGATACTATCCTCATTTTGTAAGGAGAAAACGATTACATAGTGGCAAAGTGCCCTGTAAGGTCATATGGCTAGAAAGTGATAGAATCTGGATTCAACCCTAACCTTCTGCACAAATCGTATTATGTCATCTCTAACCATTGAACCAAACTGACAGGGACCAGTCAATACCTGCTCAGTAAGTAATATTGAAACATTGCTGTATTTCTTATTGGTTTCAGACCCCAACGAGGCCAGGCGCAGTAAGAAAAGTAGTAAAGCTGTTTCCCAGATCAAAAACTCCCAATTATAAGCATCATTCAGAAAAGTTTTATGTCCTTGGAGAACCTATACAAAGGGCCAAAAAGAAAAGGGAAGGTTTTCGTTTGTCTTAAAATTAATAATTACTCCTTTACGCTAGCAATTTAACAACATTTACAAGATATCACTATTTTAATACTCAAAGCAGTTTTTTTAACTCATAAGGTATCATCTATTTAATTAGTCATTATGTATTTCTCTACATTTACTAGATTTTCTCCTTTGCATGAAAGAGCACAGGTCTAGAAGTAACAAATGAGGAAAACCTAATAAAATAAGACAAACACATTTCCAGCTTCTTTAACCACCAGTGTACCCACTCATCTCTCTTGCCCAGGTCCATTTGTGCCCCCATCTCCACTCCTCCTAGCTAATTCCGCTGCCTTGCAAGACTCTTATTTACTACTTCCCCCTGATTTTGACTTGCTCCAGCCGTGGTCTGTCACAGCATCCTGCTGGTCCCACTGATGCCCACTGACCTTTCTTCTCCAAAGTCCACCACTGATAACGCAGGTTTTCAGTTCTAATTTCCAAAAGAGGAAATATGTTTTGCTTAGTCTAAGTCAGGTGTTCACTCCTGCCAATTAGTTATAACTAGGGGAGAAAAAGTAACAAAAGCAGCCAAGGCCCACCTCCTCAGCAAGTGATACAATTTTTTGTGCAGTAATAGATAACTTATACACAAACAACAGCCAAACTGTCATAAACCCAAAATGAAGACGACCTCTTAAAACCAGCCAGAGAAAAAGGACATTACTTTTAAAAGAGCAGCCACAAGAGTAACAGCTGACTCTCAAGATAAAATACGGAAATCAGAAGGCAATAGAATCCCACAAGTGCTAAAAGTAACTGGCAACTTAGAGATCTATATCCAGTGATATCCTTCAAACATGAAAGTGATAAAGGGCATTCGAAACAAAAATGAAGAGAGGTCATCACCAGCAGATTCTTCAAATAGGAGGTGAATGAATAATCCAGAGGAAAAACAGAAATGCAGGAATAAAAGGCAGTAAAAGGAAAGTATGTAGGTAAATATAAGTGAATATTGACTACAAAAACCAATAATAATTATATCTTCAGGATTTAAAATTTTTGTAAAATTTAAATGCAGGACATTAATAACACAAAAAGTGAATGGGTAAGTGAGATAAAGCGTTCTAAGGTCCTGGCATTACTGAGGATGTGGTAAATTAATAATTTTATTAGACTATAACAAGCTCAGGATGCTATGTTGTGATCTCTGGGGTTGCTAGCAGTGAAAGAGCATATAACAGTTAACAGAGAGAATTAAATAAAACGCTAAAGAATATTTAATGAATAAAAGATGGCAAGAAAGGACAGAAAAAGAAAAATTAACAGGCAGACCAAAGAGGAACTAAACAGTATTTGTAGTTATAATAATTACATTAAGGTGAAATGGGCCAGATACTCCAGAAACACTAAGACTGAGGCTGAATTAAGAAAGAGGCGATCAAAAAGAATATGCTAATCACAAGAGTCACAACTAAAATGTGAAGTCAAAATAAATGACACAGGGTAGAAAAGATATGATATGCAAAAACTAGGGAACTGATAGCTAGTGTAGTTAAATTAGTACCAAACAGTCTAGATGTTAAGCAATATTGGAAACATAGACATTTCATAAGGTTCATTAAAGATAAGATCTGATACTATTCCGGATGAAAGGAGACTGAAGAGACATGACAACTAAAATGTAATATGTGACCCTAATTGGATCCTGACTGAGAAAAAGTAAACTATAAAGGACATAAAACTTAATCCGCCAAGATGGATAACACTTCTAAACCTGTATGTCCCCAGTTTCAAAATACATACAGCAAAAGTGTTACAAAAAAATAAAAGGAGGGAAAGATAAATCCACCATCATAGGGGCTCGAACACACCTCTATCAATGGCAGAGAGACGAAGCAACCAAAAAAAAAAAAAAATGATACAGATTTCAACAACATAACTAATAAACTTAGACTTTTTTTATAGAGAACATGCCTCCCCAAAAAGAGGATATAAGTTCTTTCAAAGCCCTGCTGAAAATTTATACAACTGGATAATAATAAAGCACATCTCTACATATTCGAAGGACTGAAAACATTCAGAGTATGTTCTCTGAGCACAGAATTAAGTTTAAACTCAATAAATGGGAAAGTACAAGATAATCCCATAACTCATCATGGAAAAAGCATAAAAGTGCCAAAAAAAAAAAAAAACATCCAAAAAAACAACAGATTCATGGACCAGTCAAAAGGACACAGGAAGGGGCTTCGAAGGGTTCCCCACAGTCCAAATCTGGGTTAATTTAACATCAAAACAAATACAGTAATTAGATTATAACCCACTCAATAAAAATAAGAATACATGGGTCCTTTAGTGGAATAAATAACTGAGGAGAAAAAGGAAAGCGTCTAACTTTAGAGGTAACAACTAACAAAAGTAGAAGGAACGATGGAGTTAGATAATCACGACTTTGCCACCATCACGGTATGAAAGCCTTATTATCAGTCAAAATTTACCAACTGAAATTAAATTTGAGTGACGCCAGGGTCTTAAAGGACTTCAAAATTACCCATTTTAAAAGTTAGAAAATTAACAAGTATTTGAAATAGCTAAAGAAACTTAGACACATTAAATATATATACTTCAACACAGTAGCACGGTCTCAAACAGGTGTGGAACTTTTACCTGGGCGCAACAAATGAAAGCAATCGAAAGGGTCAGTAAGAAGACTGAAGACACGACCACGTCGACCGACCGCTGCGGACCCCGTCTCTGTGGGGTGAGACACACAGGTCACGAGCTAGGCCACCGTTAGAGCCAGCAACAGCCCTTACGTCCTGAACGTTGAGTTTTACTATGTTAATGTGAAAATAAACGTTTATAAGAAGTTTCTGACATAGGCCTAATATATTTTGGACATCTTCACCTTTACTTATGCATTGAAATCCATGCTGTTTCAAATTAAGGGCATGACTGATTCACTGACGTATTTTACAGCTGGAATATTTACCAAAATATCAAAAAAAGAAGCAATACTCAATTTGTCACTCTGCCCTATGAATTTAAATTTTCTTTTCCCTTTCTAAGCTCTCATTTACCACCCTCCACCAGCTTTGCAGGTTATCATGTCCAATTTGAGGCCAAGCGAGTCTGTCAGCACTGACAATCTGTTCAGTGTACAGGTCTACACTTCCTAGTAAGCATCTGCAGCTAGAAATTTCAATGAGCACACTTTCTGCATATTCTTGTATATACTGTTAATTAAATAAAACTCACCTTTAGAAAGGAACGCAGCGATAACCATATCTTAATGTTCTCTACCTTTTTAAGTCTGAAGTGAGGTATTTCATATTTCCTAGCTTTCCTGGCAGAAGTAATATGGCTGAAGAGTTTTGCAAATAAAAATCTCTAGAGGAGGTTAAAAAAATTACAATGAAATGTACATATATGTCTCTGTATATTTCTATAATTGTAAACAACATTCCCAGCATTTAAAAAATGTTGAAAGGATGAGGTTCTAATCAGTGAGCACTAAGGCAGGCAGTGGAAAGCTCTGTTAGCTCAGTGCCCTGTGTCCAAAGCACATGATGCAGTAATATACTTCTTCATGCTCTTGACATTTTCAACAAATATTCTTTCGAGACCTTTGTGAATCCCCAACTTCACAAACAAATGTTTAGACAGAAGTCCTGCTTACTCCATATTTCATGTCCATTCAAAATCATATTTTTTACATGTATCACCACTATATTAAGTCCTCAACCCCTAATTCTCATTGAATTTCAATAATTTTAATTCTCATTTGGACCTCTTTCCCAGAAGCATTTTCACTTTGAGAGTTACCACACATACTATGGATAAAAAACAGCCAAGCACCCAGAAGTGCAGGTGCTAAGCAGTGAGCTAGGCTCGCTCACCGGCTAAGCCACTGGCTCCTACATCTGGGCTCAGCAAAATTTCAGATTATAAATCATCTGTGAATAACCAACATCACAAGTGTTAAACCCATAAACACCAAAAGCCTACTTATCCATCCTTCATTGCCCACATTAACTTTTGGAGAAAGAAGAAATCATGAGAACAAAGACAACTCAATGGAAGATCACATACAAGACAGAAAAAAGAAAGGTTACTAAATTTCCAACCAACCTGTTTATATGTTCTCTCTGCCACACACATCATGAAAAAAAAATCCATGTAAGACATAATCGTTCAAAAAAATTAATCACAGACAAAATAATAACAGGTGTAACAGGTGGTGCCCCCGCAAAAGAGAGTCAGGATCTCCTCGGCTGAAATGGACTTCAGCTGGTCAAAGCTCTTGTCACGGAAAAGTCGATATAAAAAGGGAAAAAATGCTAATCCGATGGTGATGACATTTCCTAGCATCTGATAACCTACTCCTTGCTGATACGCATTTACCTGGGAATTAATTCAAAATGGCCATCATTAATGTACAGCAGTGAGTGGAGTTACGAAGCAGTACTCATCAAATACTACTGGATTATTAAAAACTAAATGTTTTAAATCAAAAAAAGCACAAATAAAAACGATGTACACATTTATGACTTTTAGAACTTATTAAAAATTAGGCTTACATGAGATAATATTTGAAGAGTATGTCTGAACAATCATGCTCACAAGCACCTCTGTAACAAATCTAAAAAGTTACTACCAAGTAAAGATTTTGACTACAGAATTAAAAACACACATATTTGTGTTTCAAAAGAAGGCTCAGTGTTCTGAGCACTAAAATTCTATAAAACAGGTACAGATCACTAAATAGACATTTTGAAAACTCTAAAACTTAATAAATCTTACCCTGCTCATAATGATGCCACTTATTTCCAACACGGACATATCCATCTTTTTGCACTCATTTCCTTCCCAGATTATTGCACTAACTCGGTCAGAGGCAGGACTTGAGTTCTGAAGCCAGAATAAATGATTCTGAGAAGAAAAATATAAAACAATTTCTATCCAGTCCTTCATTCTTCATTAGATTTCTTCCCCTTTGTCCAGCTCCCAGGCTACCTCCACCAGTGGTCGGCCTCATCATTCTATCTTCTCCCCTTAAAAAGCTCATCATTCCAATTACCACCTCTCTGACGCTGATTGCTGGCTCTTTTTTCCAAACGGAGCCATTTTCTTACCTGGAGAGTGGCTACGAGTCTCCTACAATGGGGAAGGTAGGATTCTGTGATCTTCACAGTTGCTTTCCTCTCTAAATGTGTGGAAGCGAGGGCAAGCTTGGTGTATTCATGGGATACTAAGGAGGAAAGTATTTCTACAGCAACACAACCATGCTGTGGGTAGCAGGAAGTTAGGTATGAGAGGTGTCAACAGGCGTTAGATATCTCACGGTAACTGAGGAGTTAAACCTGGTCTAATCAAGACAACAAAGCATAGGAAGCTCAAGAGAAGCTTTCTATGTCACAATGAAAACAGCCCCAATTCCTCTGCCATATCACATCTTATTCTTCAAGTACCAGCTCAAGGGCTATTTCACCCATGTGGTCCCCTCGGATCACCATGAGCTGCTCGTTTTGCCCTTTTTCTGAAATTAACACAGCGCTTAGCATAATGCTGATGAGCACTTGTTGATTTGGTTAAAAACATATTTACTAAGCACCTACTGTGTAGTATGCACTATGGACATAACAGGGAGTAAGATGAATGCGGTCCTTGACATCAAGGCGCTTAGACCTATAGAGACCTGATTAAATGAAGTCCCTACACCACGTGATAAGGGAAGGAAGGAGTGCTACTTTAGGGGTACACGGGAAAGGCTTCCTAGGAAAGTACCACTCAAGCCAAGACCTGAAAAATAAAAAGGCGTGAGCTGAACGAATGGTGACTGGAGAAAAGTGCGTTCCAGGCAAAAATCAGTCCGCGCAAAGACCCAGAAGCACATGAAAATGGTACATTTCGGAAACCGCAAGTTCAGCTGAGTTAAAGCATCCCGTTTGAGGAGCAGAGAATGGATGGTCAGAGATGAGATTGTATCAGAAAAATAAAAGAACGGAAGCAAATCATCCCGAAGGGGAAGAAAAGCAATTAAAGGACTGTAAGGGGAGCAGCATCAGATTTGCATTTCAGAAACATCGTTCTGGCGCACAGTGTGGAAGGTGATATGAAGGGGAGCGAGCTCAGAGAAGCTGCTGCGATGCAATGACGATGACGATGACGCAGACAGGGCTGCGGACGGCGTGCGCCGAGCAGGCTGAGGACAGATGCGGATGTTATACGGCAGAAGCAAGAGAAAGTGACGCCGATTAGGAACATGGTGAGAGGGGGAGGCCACAGATGATCCCCAGTTTCTGCCTTGGGTGGTCAGAGGTGGCATTCAGAAACAGAGGGCAGGCTAGATGAGAGGACTGGGAAATGACGAATTCCAACTGACACGTGAGTTTATCTGACCTAATTACATTGCAAATCCCAACAGCGCAAAGGAGGTCAAGGTCATTATGATGCTACCTGTAACTACTGAGGGTTTATGTGATTTAGATGAATCTTCAGATTGAATGTAAAGAATATTTATATTCAAACTTTGATATTGGAGAGAGAAACTTAAAACTTTAATGAGAAAAAGTATGTTGTTTCTGGTTTTTTAAAATTCTTTACATTAATGGGCAGGATTTTTTTTCACAAAAAATGTGTAACCTAAATCAATGGTATCTTAGAATCAAGAAAATTCAATAATTAAACAAATGCAAATCAATCATCTACTATTTGTAAGTCATTGTGGAGATAGTTAGCCTAAACAACAAAACACTAAGAGGAATCATGACCGCAGTCAATAAACATCTGAAATGAGAACCATTTCTTAATCATTTAATCTATCCAATAGTGGAACAAGCTGTCTCATGAAATAATCACCCCGGCCCCAGAGGTATTTAAGCAGAGGCCTGACTGATCATCTCATGGGGATATTAATAGCAATGCTAACATTTATTAGGTGCTTACTCTTTGCCAGGCATTGTGCTAAGCACTTTATATTATCCTCATTAGTTTCCTAAGCAGAAACTATTATTACAACGTGATGGATGGTAAACAAATACTACCTCAGGTGGAAGGTTGAAATACCTCCTAAGGAATAATCGATTCCAGGCTATCTGATTTTGTGATGTTAATATAAAACCTAAAATTAAAAGCATCACTTGGTTTATACATTATTATAGAAGCAAGCAAAGCTATTTCCAGTAACTCATATATAATACTGTGATGTCTATGAAACGTAATATGAGGTTGCTATGACATTTAAACAACTTTGCTCTTATAAAATGAACATTAAGGATCATTCTAAGGGAAATGAGAGAAAGTATTACGACGAAAAAATCAGGTTAGGGCAACTCTAGAGTACTTCCCCGAGTTCTAATCCCAACACCTTCACTTACAACTATGCTCAATTTCCTCATCTCTAAATTAGGGATGATAATAGCATCTACCTTAAGGGTTATTATAAAGTCAAATGAGATAATACAGTGTCTGGCACATGGTAAGTACACAATAAATATTAGCAATTATTACCATCACCTTTACACACCTGCTGGAAAACATCCTCTTTGGGGTCGCGTTTGGTCCCTGAGTGAAGGGTGTTCACATGGCCCCCTCACTGTCACTGGTGACAGACGACCTGCACTCTGGGCCGTGCAGCAGGTCATCCCACAACATATCCTCAGTCTCCGAGTCATGGCGGGTGCTTTCTGAGTCTCTTCTGGACATGTTGAGGCTTCGAGAAGCACCATTAATGCCAGATCTAGAGCCCTTTAAAGGAGAACAAAAAACTGTGTATTTATTTTTTTTAAAAAAATGCTAACATCTGAAATAAAATTAAAACAAGTTATCTATGGCGATGGCTGGCGAGCTTTCATAAGCTGATCACCACCTATTCATCTGCTCACAAGGCTTCACATAACAATAATACATTTTAATATTTCAGTGTTAGACTCTGAGGGCTCTCTAACAAACAGGGCTTTAAAAAGAGCTCCCTCTAAGAAGTTACTGGCAAGTCAGGGGGTTGTTCGACCACGGCGTCCTGGGATGGAGTGGTTCCTGCAAGCACAACCAGAGGACCTGCTCCGGATGCAGGCACGGCAGGCCTTCCGACGCCCACGGTGGACCCTCATCTAAACACTGACACTGTGACTATAGATCTAGTCATGTCCAGGGGCCCAGTCACACATGGACAGGATAATCAGGCAGAGAACAGGATGGGCTGTGCAGCCCATCAGTACAAACATAAATATGAAAGTTTGTCCATGACCCTGCCTGCCTTGTCATTCAAAACCAAAACCACACCACCATCTATCTGCTCGCCTCAGCATTATAATATTTCAAATGTACATACACCCATTAACCTTCCTGTTGGGATTACTGCTCCCATGACTCAGGGATCCTTTCCCCAAAATCTGTCCTCGCCACCTAATGTGGGAATGATGCTTAAGAATGAATTCCATATTCCGAGTGAAAATTAAGTAAACTCCTCATCATGTGAGGATTGAGTAATCTCTTTCTGAGCATCACCTATGATACTTTTAAAATAAGAGTTAAAGAGAAACGAGTTCATGCTCATTCTGGGGGTGAGTAGTCATGTAGCAGCTGCTGACAGGTGGACACAGTACCTTGGAACAAGCAATCAAAAAGGAATGAGTAAAATTATTATACTTGGCAATGAGCCTTGAATAATGATCTCTTAAAAGGACTCATTACCTGAATGAAGGCTGCTGATTCAAATTCTGACTCGGCCAGACTGTCTGAATCCCGCACAAGATGACACCACTTGGCTGTGGTTTTCTTTACCTGCCAAAAATCAAGCCAACAAACAACAGGAAAACATGTTAAACACCCTGTTACTACTGAGCGGTTTAGGAGTTAATGCCTATACTTTTATTAACTAAAATAAAAATTACCTGAGAGTTTATGTGCCTTGAAAGTATGGATTTTCTATTCTTGACTTCACAACCATTGTCACTTTCTCCCTTCCACACTCCGACGCAATATCATCATCTGTGTCTGGGCGTCACCATCTTCCTCACTTGACAGATCATCTGACATCCCATTACCCACACGCCTAAAAGCCTCCTACAAAAGAACGTTACTCTTTCACAGGGGACAGCCCAAAATACTCTTAGTGAACTGCGCATGCAAAAACAAACAAGCATGTAAAACTAAGAAGCAGTAGAAGTCACCCAAACCAAAACTGAACGTACCTACGTAGTGCTTGATCCCAATAAGGAAAAATACTGAACCTGAAACTAGACAGCCTAAATAATGGGCAGCGGTAAGGAGCACAGGCTCGAGCACTACGTCTGAATCACAGCTCCTCGGCTTACTAGCTATGTGACCTTAGGCAATTTACTGTATCTTTCTGGGGCTCAGTTTCCCTATCTGAAAAGCAATGATAATCAAAGCCCCAAGCTCACAGAGCTGCTGAAAAAAAAATAATAAAATGCATTAACACATGTAAAGGCTTAGAATAGTGCCTGGCTGCAGTATGACTCAAAAATATTAGCTCTTTCTGTAATTATGAAATGCCATAGTCTAATAAATGAGAAAAAGGTTTCGAGACTACAAAGTAGAAGTGTAGTGATAAGACACAGAGCAGAACATCTCCACCTAAAATGTAGAAAATGGTTTCCCAAACTTCACCACACCGTCACTCCTCTCCAGAGTGACACAGCCACCTCCACGCCAGCCCGCTGCCAGCGGTACCAGGAGCGGTAATGAGACCAGAAGGATAAGTTACTGTCTTCAAGCGACAATCTCCTTTTCATGTCCTGTGGCTTTACATCTCACTTATTTGTTAAGACAAATTATATAAACCTACTGGCATCCATTTTGTATCTCTAACAGAGTCTAACGGGAAATTTTTACCCAGAAAAAAAGTTTATTGTTATATTTACACTCAATGAAATCTTACCCTACGGCATTTTTCTCCATCTGAAAATTTTGCTTTCTCTGTCGTTTGCCATAGTTTAATCTCTGGCCGACACTGTTTCTTCTTGATGATGGGATATAGACAACTTGAGTCATGGTCAGGTTCGGTCCCTTTGTTACTTATTAATTTTACTCTTTTAATCCTATTTTTTTAAAAAAGAAAGGTTACTGACTAGTGTCTGAAAGTAGTACCATCTTACATGAAATCACTCTCTTCGGAGGAGTACAATGTATTATTCTGAAACTCAAGAAAATTGAGGAATCAAATTTTTCAGCTTCTAGCTTGCTAAGGGCACAGAGACAGACTACAGTTAATGCTAGTCCCAGGTCTCTCGAGAGGAAGCCTGTACTTCAGCTTTGCAAGGAAGCAGGCCCACAGTCCTCTCACTCTCTCTCACAGGGCCAACCCCGACTTCGCATCGCCTGCCTGTGCCACTTGATAGAATGTCCCCCCTCTCCTGTCCTTCAAAGCTAGACAGCTCTCAGCTCCTTCATGACTCCTGCTGACTCCTTCACCCCAGAACGATCACTCCATCTGCTGAACCACGTGGCCTTTAGCCAGCACGTAACCACTTCTATTTTCACTTTGCTGGGTCTGCATCAGACTGCTACTCTTACCTTCCTAATTAGATGGTAAAATTACTGAGAATGGAGATTCCCAGTGCCCAGCACAATGTTCATATGAAAATGCAAACACTTCAACTAGAGCGTAAACATATCTTTAGAAAATATGTGAACATACTTCATCTGCAAAAGAGGAACTGTGAAAGCACTCTGGTTTTTAGTCATACTCATTAATATGGCAAGACAAGTATTTCCTCATCTTGTGCGGTCACTAGTGCGACAACGGCCTGCCAGATCAGGAAGGAGGTAGAACGTGTCTGGGATCTCCGTCCCTTTCTATCCTGTAGCCCATCGACACAAGCCCCCTGTCCTGCATCCCATTTCTAAGGAGGTATCGGCTTTCGCACTGACAAATACCCCATCTTTGTTTCATGATGTTGGCTCAGATGGCTTAAACTATTTACCTTTTCAGAGTACTTATATTTCTGTAATCTTGCGGTCTAAAAAATCATTAAAGAGCAAACGGAATAAACTTTTATGGTTTTACTGGACTTACTGGTAAGATGACAAGACAGTAGGAACATTTTGAGTAAGCAATTCATTCTAGAGCCCTTTAAAATCACACCACAATGGTAGCAAGTTTGCACTATGTACTCTTAGGACCTAATCAGATTTCACACTGCGTAAACAGAATGTGAATACAAAATTAAGTAAAAATTCCAAAGATTTCCCACCTGTTTCCAAAGAGAGTCCCCCAAAAACTGCCACCAGTGAGTGCGGGTTCCACAGTTTCCACAACTCTGACTTTATCGGAGGAGTTATTTCCATTTTCTCGGCTCCCATCACCATTTAGGTTTTCGTAATTTTCTATAAAAAATATTTCAACAAATTCAGATTGTTCAAGACCTTTTCTATTTCTCCCCAAAATATTCCTCCAGGAAATTCTACTAACAGTACTGCCTGAAACTAAGTATGGTGAAATTTGTTGAACAGGATTAATTTGTAGGAATATTTCTGACTAAAGGGCAAAAACGGGTTCCAAACCAAAGTGCTGTGCTATTATTTTGTTCTTTTTTGAGGAAAAAAAAAAAGTTTGTTTTGAAAATAATATTCAAAAAGAATATGTTAAAATTCATTGTACCAAATGAAAAAAGTCTTATTTAGCAATTGCTTAGGAGAACAAACATTTGCAGATATTCTGAGAAAAGTAATACCACGTATACCTGAGAAACCTTTAACAATTTCAAAACCCACACACAGCACATAACCAATAAAAACATGACAAATTCAATGTGTAGAAAAGTCAAATTAATCTTAAGGTTTAGAACACTTAGAAATCCATTTTTATTATACGCTGTTGAAAATAGTAAAAACATTTTAGTAACACTAACCCAATGTACTAAGATCTTTGAAAATTAAAATTTTCACCAAATTTTAATTAAAACCGAATTTTGGAGAATCTTTTTGCAAAAGCATTATTTATAAATTTTAATTAATAATATAGGACAATAAAATCAAGGAAAACTAATTTTCAACAAAAAAATAAAGTAGAATAGTATAAGAATTTCCTTTTAAGCAACTGTACTAAATAACAAAAATCTCATGCTGGATTAAAAGTTCATGACAAGGTTTCTTCGCATCAAGGAGAAAAGCGAAAAGCAAAGTATTCATTTTTTTTTTAGGCCAAAAAATAACAAAAAATATATGTAAATCAAAAGATTATTACTTTAATCGAAGTCTTTGTAAATCTGCAATGCCTTTCCCAGAGAACAGCACACCAAGAGCGACTGCCCCATCTCACCTTCTCCTCCGGTTCCCGTTGCTCCCGGATGGCCTTGTTATCTGAGCAGACACGATCTGACAGTGGACAGTTCCCATGAGTAACATAAGGCACAAGGGTCCAAGCACTTCGCTTACATTCACAATGGGCATCATATAATATAACACGAGTGCTATGACTGAAAAGAGGTTTAAAAAATGTAAAACATTAGGGTTCATCTTTAAAACCAGTTCTAGCAACTGTACAAATTATTTCGACAAAAATCTATCATTTTATAAAGTCCACAAGTAAAAGCACGTAATTTCCTTTAACACGCTCTCCCTGAACATTAGCCCTTCCTGGCAGCACAATGATCTTTGAGAATAACCGTACAACCGACGGGCAGAGTACGTAGCCCAGAAATAGACCGCAGTACACATGAAAACCTAATACGTACAACTTATCCAAATGAGAAAGAAACAAATTCTTCAATAACAAACACATGGAAAAATAGCTAACTTTCTGCTTACAAATGACCAAGGAAATGCACAGTAAATGAGCAAAATGATAGTTTTTGTATATCAAATTAGGTAACAATTTCTAAATTATAATAATGCTGGTAAGATTGTAGTAAAACAGGCACTCTCATTCACAGCTTTCCAAAAGAACTGTGTCACCAAAAATTTCACTATATAACTAAAAGCCTTAAAATGTTGACACTCTTTGGCCTGTTAATTGTCTCGGAGAATAAACCCTAGAGAAATATAAAATATGGAAAATTTTGTTCATGATGGCAAACGAGAAAAAACAGAAGTAACCTAAATGCTCACAATATAGGAAGAATTGTATATATTATGGTTTTATAAAGTTTTACATAATGGAATATTAAATGGCTATAAAAAAAGTATTTATGTAAATTCAGATGACAGATTTATACAGACATTAAAATGAGTTTTAAGTGTATGTCCATATAATAGAAAATTATACAACCATTAAAATGATAGTTGTGGAGACTTAATTACAATGAAATAACATTTAAAATGCAGTTCCTTATTCAACCTTCTGAGTACTCAACAGGCGCGTGTGGCTAATAGTTACTGTAGTTACCATGATCAAGTAAGAAATTTCCATGATCACAGAAATTAAATTGAACAGCACTGTCACAACTTTAAAAAATTAAACTCATAAATATATGAATTTTTAGATAGTATTCATTCTATAACTTAATTCAAAAAGAACTGACATGAGAAAACAAAAATCACCCTAAACCCTTCCGCCCTAACCCAACCTTCACTTCTCTCTGTTCTCATACAAGTCTTTTTGCACAGGGTTAAGCAGTGTACACTTGCACTTTCAGAGAGCATTCCTGGCAGGCGGTGGCGATACAGTGGTAAAGAGAATGAAGTAAGTCCCTGCACATTGTGAGACGAGAAAAAAAATCATGCAGTTTAATCAATTAATACAGAAATTAATTAATACAGAAATCAAAATAGACTCCTGGGATAGTGGCTGGGAATGTAGGACCATTTAGAAGCATATATAGGACAGACTCTCCATGAAAGTGACATCTGAACTGAGATCTTGAAAAAGAAAAAACATTGCCATGTGAAAAGCCTTAAGATTGTTTCAAAAAGAAAGAAAAGTTCTGTGTGAGGCACAGAAAAAGCCCTTATGCCTAGAATGGGCACAGAGGAGAGGGGTGAGACGTGGCCAAAGAGGTCAGCAGAAAGGAGTGCTCAGGAGTTTGCATTTTCTTCCTAAGGGCCATGAGAAGTCAACTAAAAAGTTGTGAGCAGGAACATGACATGACACGGTTTCTGTTTTAAAAGATTTTTCTAATTGCTGTGAAAAGAGTGGTTGGTAGAAAGAAGATCAGAGCAGACGTCATTCTAGTGGTCTAAGCAGAGATGCTGGTGCTGTGGAATCTGATGGTGGCAGCAGAGACTGAGAAAGACTCAAGACATACTTTGGAGGCTGCACTCACAGACCTGGTGACAGATGGGATGTGAGAGATGGCAGAGTAGAATAGGAAGACTTAGTTTTCACTTGAAAATTGGGCCGTTGCTGGTATCATTTAATGAACTGTAAGAGGTCCAAAAAAGGAACACACTTTCGCCAAAAAAAAAAAAAATCGTAAAAAAAAAGTTCCATTTTGGATATAAATTCAAGATACCCACTAAAACTCCATGGAAATATCAAGCAGGCAATTAGATGTACAAGTAGAAAGTTCAGCAGAGATCAGGCCTGAAGATATAAATTTGAGAATCACCGTATTATCAACTATATTTAAAGCAATGGGGCTTGATGAAAATACCTAGAAGAGTAGAGAATCTGGGATCCACCCTGGAAGTAATCCAATATTCAAAAGTCAAAGAGAAGACAGAAGGCCTGGCCAGTGAGGCAGGTGGGGAGTTCAGGAGAGGAGACTGCAACAATTGTGTTTGCTCTCTGTGAATAACTTTAGGATGATCTCCAAATGGTGTGTGTCCCTTCATTTCTTTGAACTTTAAAACATCAAATAGAAGGGTAAATGTAAGAACAGCAAGATCTGCATTATCTAATAGCAAAAGCAGCAAAAAAACAACAACTGCCATAACCTATTCCACCTCCAATTACCTTGCATGAGGTAAAGCAGTAGCAGCCAAACAAAGATTCTTAAAGAGGTAACTTGAATCCACCAACTGCTGAACAATGGGAAAAATACAACTCGAACAAGCCCCTTCCGAGTCAGGGATGTCCATGGAATTTCAGGTTTGGCTTTGGCAAATGTTGAGCCTTTAAATACACAACAAAACAAAACATCAAACGTTTACATGCACTATAGCAATACCCACTTGTAACACTATTAAAAACAGGTGAGAGTAAAAATCAGCACACAACCTGTTCAGTTAAAAAGAATAATCTTAGATATTTGTTGAATGTAATAACTTCTTGCCACCATCTCTAGGACAGGAGCTCAAAATAAGTCTGACTCACATGAATGTTATACAATATATTTTTCTTAATTACACAACAGTGAGTCTCCAAGTTCACCCCTCCTTCATCCTTATGGAAACTATGTAATTTATGTAGCCATACAGTACTAAAGCAAAGGGGGGAAAATGCTAAAGACTGAACAATGAGGTAAGAACATTACTTTCGGAAATGAAAGTACACCATCACATAGGGAACATAATCTTTAGTGCTACTATAAAAATAGTATACATAGGAAACAAACTAAATTTAGAACTCACCTCTTATTAAGTCAACATCAATCAAGTCTGGCTTTATGTGACCCATCTTTTTTGGTTTGTTTTTGAAGCCCTAGGATGAAACAAAATAAAAACAGAAATAAACAAAGGAAAAAGTCCCTTTTAAATACAAAAGGTAAACTTATGTTTCTTTTTCTCTATTTCTGACTCCCTTTTACTGGGAATATTTAATCCTAATGCTCCTTAAAGGAACTTGCCATTGATACTTGCTTTAGTTTTTCGTTTTATCAAGTAGCGCATGCACACACTCTAATCACTTTTTAAAATAATTACAAAGTGCCAAAAGATCAGTAGAGAAAAATATTAATCCCCTGACCCATCTCTTCCCTCTCAATTTTATTCATTAAAAACAAATAACTTTCATCTTTTTTTTTTTAGCTGTGCCTCTTGGTATTTACTTCCATACTTCTAAATAATGTTTATATTGCTATTTTTAAATTTATTGGTTTTAGAAATCATCTACTGACTCCTAATTAGTATAAGAATTCAGCTCTCTTTTACTACTAATCCCACGCACCCTAACTACTCCCCAAAACATACTGATTTTTAGATAAATCAGTAATTACAGTATGATCACCATGAAATATTCTCAATAAGCTATATTACATTCTTCCATTTACTTTATAAGGTCCGTCAAAATATTTATTACTTTGCAAATACTCAAATTTAATTAAGGTCATTTTCTCTAAAAAATTATATTAAAAATTATTTAAAAAAAATCTTGGCAACACCCTTGCCAGAACCCTCGATCTTTCTGCTCCAGTTGGACTTGTTGCCCTTTGGCCTGCTACACAGCTGTAGTCCCAGAACTTCCCTTCACTGTCACCCTGACGGTTCCGTCCATCGCTCCCTATGGTGTGCAGAACCCCTACTTCCTACACCCCATGTCTTCTTGGAGCACACCCTTCAGGAGCTTCCCGAGAACGGGGTCATGAGAAGATAATATACTGAATCCTTGCATGTCGGAAAATGAATGTATTCTATCCTCAGTTTTTAAAGTTACGCTAGGTATAGAATTCTGAATTAATAATTTCCCTCAGGAATTAAGACATTGTTCCATCGTTTTCTAGCTTCCAATGCTGCTGCTGCTGCTGCAAACTCCAGCACCATCTCATTCCTGACCCTTTGCACGAATAGCTTCGTTCCTCAACTCCTCACTTCACTCGTGGTGTTCAGAAATTCCATAATGAGGTGCCTTGACATGAGTCTTTGATCATCTGTTGTGCTGAGAATCCTTTCCATACTAAAATTCATGTCTTTCAGTTTTACAGAAGTTTTCTTATAAGTTATTTTTACATTTCTTCCCTTCTAAACCTTTTAACTTTTGTCTATTTTCTCTTTTTTGTCTTTTTGCTTTGCTTTCTATAAATTTTCTCAAATTCTATTAAATTTTCATTTTAATTCTTTGAGTTCATTTCTTTCTATTCTCTTTCATTTTAGAGGATTTCTTCAAACATCTAGTGGTTGTCCATTTATATATTACAATGCAGAGCTAAAAACCCAATGGACCCAATATTCTCCTCCTAAGTATATACCCAAGATAAATGTGTACTGATGTCCCTAAATAATGTACACAAAATGTTCATAGAAGTATTATTTATAAGTGCTCCAAACTGGAAATTACCCGCCAGCAACAACTGGAAATAGCCCATCAACAGCAGAATAATTGTGGCGTTATACTGGATAAACCACAATTGTGCAACAACGTGAATGAATCTCACAAACGTAACTGTGAATAAAAGGAATTAGACTCAAAAGGACATGTATAATCTCGCTCATATACAATTCAAAGAAAGGCAAAAAAAAAAATCTATGTGCTAGTAGTCAGGTTACTGGTCACCTTCACTGGTGGCAGTGACTGGAAGAGCACGTGAAGGGAGTTTCTGTAGGACAGCTAACGTTCCGTTTCTTGATCTGAGCGCTTGTTACACAGTATATTTTTGTGTGTGAAAATTCCTCAAGCTGTAAACTTATAATTGTTATATGTGTGTATACATGAGTATATTTATGTTTACCGCACGTAGTTTAGTTCAATTAAAAAAACTTATGAGAAGCTCTGGGTATGTGAGCGTAGCTTACAGATTTAGGGCTTCACTGCAGGGTAACCAAACAGAAAGCTTAAAGGAATCACCAAATGTCCTATCAGGAGACAGTTCTTCTGGGGTCATTCGCATTCATGGAATCATCAATTATCAGTATCTGGAGGCATTTATTATGAAGACATTCAAGAAGTAGAAATTATCAAAACAATCCCATTTACAGCTGCATCAAAAAGAATAAAATAGGACTACCAGTCAAGATAGCAGAGCAGGCAGATGCTGTGCTCATCTCCTCCTATGACCACACCAAAATTACAGGTAAATTATAGAACCACTCTTGAGAATCACCTGAAGATTAGCGAACAGAACTCTTATAACTAAGGATGTAAAGAAGAAGCCACGTAAAGACTGGTAGGAGGGGCGGAGATGCAAAACGGGCTGGTCCCAAACCCATGTGAGGTGGTTAAGAATCAGGAGGGATATCTTGGTTTCAGAGGTTCTGCCCCCACCATCCCTGAAGAACAAGGGGTCTCAGCCCCATAGCAGGCTCCCAGCCCAGGGATCCAATGTCAGGAAGAAGAGTCCCCATAAGATCGACTGTGAAAACCCAGCTGAGTTTGTGGTTGAGTGAGACAGAGGGTGCCTGGAGTACCTGCCAGGCACTCCCTTGAAGGGCCCATGCATGAACTTACTCACTGACAGACTCACTCACGCTGAACTCCAGCGCTGGTACATCAGCTCAAAAGGAACCAGTGACATACAGGGAGGAACTAAACTCTCTCACTTCAGGGCAAAGCCTGGAGGAGTAGCTCTCTCCACCATTTTGTTATCTTGTTGAGCCTTCCCCCCACAGAGCCGGCAGATCCTCTGCTGAGCCCCTCCTCCCGCCCATAGCCTGCAAGCACAGGCAGGCACACACCATATCTGAGTCTCCCATTAACCTGGTTAACAACCATCTTGCCCCACCTGGTGATTCTCTGCGAACTAGCCCCACTCGATTCACATGACAAGCCAAACATCTTTCAGAGGCTAGTCCACCTAAGCATCCAGCCCATGCCCATGCTGACTTTCCTAAAATCTCTGCAGACTTTACTCAAATCCCAGAAAGGTCCACAAACCCCAAACAAGTAGCACTTGCCATGGTGTGAACTTGTTAACCCATTTCCTGTTTAGGAAAAAAAGTCAGCTTACTGTGTTATTTTAATTTTACATAAACACACACTTTGAAGCTGAAACAAATCTGACTGGTTTCAGCGTGAAACTATAAAAACCGTTCCTAGAGTTATTTCTAAACAGGACTTGTCTCTAATCCTAATGTAACAGAAATGTATACATAAATCAAATTCATCACATGAATCTTTGGCTAACAACTGTTCGAGAACGATATTAACATCATGCATAGGAATGCTACGTTTTCTAAGATTTGACACTTCCAGAGATTGAAATTACTACATTTTATAAATGGAAATATCACTACTAAAAACAGAATGCTGTAAGTAGAATGATGTCATTTGTTTCCAAACTATTTTTACACTAGAGCGATGCAAAAATAATAACACAAGCGAGATACTTCATAGTAAGCTTTGGGGATAAGGTTAAGTTTGTAATCTGCGAGTTATCTTGGGGTAAATGCTGCAGCCCCAAACCCTGCTGGTGATTATCCTCACGACAAACAGGAAATGGGTTAAGTGACCCCCTGCCTGGCACAAGCGGCTGCCAGCCTTGGTTTGCAGTGTAGCCTCTCCCAGGTGCCCCTAAACCCAGCACAGGCAGCTACCAACTGTACATCAATTGGGAGATCCTAGCAGATGGCCCTGGGCCAGGCACAGACAACAGATGACCTTGACCCATACCAATTTATTTATCAAATCTAGTCTTCAGACCTACCAAGCAAGGCTATCATTTAGAATCAAAAGAACGATAAAGAGTTTCCCAGATGAGAAAAAGCTAAAGATGTTTAACTAAATCAGTATTCCAAGAAATGTTAAAAGGACTTCTTTTAGAAAGTGAAAAATATGAAGAAAACAGAGGGAAGAAAAAATTTTCACTGACAAAGGCAAACACTTAAAAATAGATCATTTATAAAGCTAGTAGTACAAAGTGAAAAGGCCAAAGTAAGATCACGTGTAATCACAACAATAAATTGATACACACACAGAGAAGTAAAAAATGGCAAAACAAGCATGAAGAGGGTGAGTAGAAATTGTAGTAATTTTACAATGTGCTCAAATTTAAGCAACTATAAATGTAAAACAAACTACAGTAAACATAGCTGATATATATGAAGCACATGGTAACCACACACCAAAATTCTATTTGATATACAAGAGAAAGGAATCCAGACATAAAACTGTATAGAAAGTCATCAACATACAAGAAAGCGACAGAATAAGAAACAGAGGAATTATAAAAACAATCAGAAAACAATTAAATAGCAATAACTACACATCTGTCAATAATTACTTTAAATGTAAATGGACTAAATGCTCCAAATAAAAGGTATACGGTGGCTAAATATATAGAAAAACAAGACCCATACATATGTTGCTTACAAGGGACCCACTTCTGATCAAAAGACATATACAGACTGAAAAGAGGATGAAAAAAAAGACATTTCATGCAAATGGAAACCAAAAAAGGCTGGAGTAGCAATACTTATATCAGGCAAAACAGACTTTAAAACAAGGACTGTAACAAGAAACAAAGAAAGGACTTAAAGAACTTCTCCAGAGCTTCCCTGCAAGTCAGAATTAGCTCTGGAGAGCTGGCCTGCTGGCAACCTTGCATGAGAAAGGCTCCAGGAAGACCCTGCGAGGGTGCCGAGGGTGCCGCTGTGGCTCCTCTCTAATTCATCACGGATGACCCACAGCAGAAAGATATCAACCCAACAAGTGGATGTACCCTCATAAAGATGAAGGGATCAAGCCAACAAGAGGATATAACTTTAATAAACATCGATGTACCCAATGTTGGAGCACTTAAATACCTGAAGCAAATACTGATGGACATAAAGAGACTGACAATAACACAGTAATATTAGAAGACTTTAACACCCATTGACATCGATGAATAGATCATACAGAAAGAACAACAAGGAAACAGTGGTCTTATATGACCCATTAGACCAGATGGATTTAACTCATTTTTTAGGACATTTCACCCAAAAGCAGCAGAATATCATTTTTTTCAAATGCACATGGAACATTTTCCAGGATATTAGGTCACATTAGGTCACAAGTCTCAATAAATTTAAAGAACAATGAAATCATATCACGCATCTTCCTTGATCCCAGTAGTATAAAACCAGAAACCAATTCCAAAAAGAAAACTAAAATACACACAAACACATACATGCTAAAATAACATGCCACTAAACAATGAACAAGTTAATGAGATCAAGGGAAAAAATCAAAAGATGCCCTGAGACAAATGAAAATGAAAAAAACACCCAAAATCTATGG
This sequence comes from Eonycteris spelaea, assembly GCA_003508835.1. Taxonomy (NCBI): domain Eukaryota; kingdom Metazoa; phylum Chordata; class Mammalia; order Chiroptera; family Pteropodidae; genus Eonycteris; species Eonycteris spelaea. The sequence continues at coordinate 6,378,709 of PUFA01000065.1, forward strand.
GACAGAATCTAAGCAGTTCTAAGAGGGAAATTTATAGTAATACAAGCCCACCTCAAGAAACAAGAAAAATCTCAAGTAAATCGTCAAACCTTACACCTACAGGAACTAGGAGAAAAAGAACAAAGCCTGAAGTAAACAGGAGGAAGGAAATGGATCTATAAAAGAGCAATGACAAGCAACACCACAGAAACAAAAAATTATAAGAAATAGTACAAAAAATTATATGCCAATGAACTGAACTGGAAAATATGGATAAATTTCCAGAAATATACAATCTTTTGAGGTTAAATCAAGAACAGGAATTTTGAACCAAAGATACCACAAAAACAGAAAATTACATTTAAAAGATCATAGACCGTGATCAAGCGGGATTTGTTCTTGGGATGCACAGCTAATTGATATATTCAATTAACCATGATATACCACTTAACAAAACGAAAAATAAAAATCATATAATCATATCAAAAGATGCAGAAAAGGCATGTGAAAAAATCCAACATCCATTCATGATAAAAACTCTTAGCTAGTGGGGATAAAGGGAACATACCTCAATATAATAAAGACCACACATGACAACCCCACAGCTACCATACTCAATAATCAAAAGCTGAAAGTTTAAGATCAGGAACAAAACAAGGATGTCCATTTTCACCACTTTTATTCAGCATGGTATTGGAAGTCCTGCCACAGCAATCAGACAAGAAAAAGAAAAGGCATCCAAGTTGGAAAGGAAGAAGTAAAACTGTCATTATTTGCAAAGGACACAATATTATACAGAGAGAACCCTAAATAGTCCATCAAAAAACTATTAGCACTAATAACTAAATTCAATAAAGTAGCAGGATATAAAATTAATATTCAGAAATAGGTTGCATTTTTATACACCAATAACAAACTATCAGAAAGAGAAATTAAGAAAAAATACTATTAACAATATCAAAAACAATATCTAAAAATAAATTTAACCTAGGAGGTAAAAGACCTGTACTTGAAAAACTCTAAGATGCTGAAGAAACCTAAGAATATACAAATAAGTGGAAGACATACAGGCTCATGGATAAGAAGAAATACCATCTTTAAAATGTTCATACTACCCAAATCTACAGATTCAATGCAATCCCTATCAAAATACCAACTGCAAAATATGAATAGCCGAAGCAATCTTGAGAAAGACGGACAAAGTTGGAGGTATCATGCTCCCTGATATCCAGCTATACCACAAGGCTATAATAATCAAAACACACAGGTACTGCCAAAAAACAGAGACATAAGTCAATGGAACAGGAGAGAGAGCCCAAAAATAAACCACTGATCTACATGGTCAATCTATGACAAAGGAGACAAAAATACATAACGGGGTAAAGAGAGTCTCTTCAATAAATGATGTTGAGAAAACTATAGAGATACACATAAAAAAATGAAATCAGACCACTTCTTACACAATATACAAGAATACTCAAAATGAATTAAAGACTTAAATGTAAGACCTGAAACCATAAACTCCCAGAAAAACATATGCAGTAAACTCTTTGACATCCTTCTTTCTTTAATTTTATCATTAGTCTCAAGTATACAGTACATTGGTTAGACATTTATATAGTTTATAAAATAATCCCCCTAAATGCTTTCTCTCCTCTGGTTCTTCACCTAGCCATTACATTAATGCTGACTGCATTCCCTGTGCCGTGCTCCCCATCCTCATGACTATCTACCCACTACTAATCTGTACTTCTTTAACCCTTCACCCCATTCTCCCAGCCCCCAACCTCCCTCCCCTCTGGTCCAGATCGTCCTCTATATTTATGAGTCTGCTTTTCATTAATTTATTCATTTTGTTCCTTAGATTCCACATATAAGTGAAATTATATGGTATTTATCTTTGTCTGACTTATTTCACTCTAAGTCCATCCAAGTCATTGCAAATGGTAGGATTTCACTTTTAATGGCTGAGTAATATTCCACTGTATATATGAACCATAACTTCTTTATCCATTGTCTGTTGATGGGCATTTAAAGGTCACTTCCATATCCTGGCTATTGTGATAGAGAACTGCAGTGACATCATTCTTAACATTTTTTGGATATGTTTCCTTGAGTGAGGGAAACGAGGAAATATAAACAAAACTACATCAAACTAAAATTTTCTGCCCAATGAAGGAAACCATGAACAAAATTAAAAGACAACCTACTGAATGGGAGAAGATATTCACCAATGATGCATCCAGCAAGGGGACAATATCCAAACTACTGAAGGAACACATACGACTTCACACCAAAGAAACCCAAGCGATCCAATTAAAACATGGGCAAAGGACCTGAATAGACACTTCTCCAGAGGACATACAGATGGCCAATAGACATATGGAAAGATGTACACCTCTAATCAATAGCAAAATGCAAATAAAAACACAACAAAAGATATCATCTCACACCTCTCAGATGGCTCTCATCAATAAATCAGCACCAAGAGTTGGCAAGGATGTGGAGAAAGGGGAACTTTTTGTGCACCGTTGGAGGGATTCACTGGTGCAGCTACTATGGAAAACAGTAGGGTGCTTCCTCAAAAAATTAATAATAGAGTTACTATAAGACCCAACAATTCCACTTCTGGGTATTAATCCGAAGAAATCCAAAACACTAATTCAAAAAGATACATGTACATCTATGTTCACTACAGTATTACTTATAATAGCCAAGATATGAAAGCAACCTTAGTGGCCACTGATAGACAATTGGATAAAGAAGATGCAGTACACATATATAATAGAATATTACTCAGTCATAAAAAAAGAATGAAGTCCTACCATTAGTGACAACACAGATGATCTAGAGGGTATTCTACCAAGGGAAATAAGTCAGACAGAGAAAGACAAATACCACATGATTCACTAACACGTGGAATCTGAAGAACAAATGAGTAAACAAAGCAGGAACAGACTCATAGATACAGAGAACACACTGATGGTGGCCAAATGGGTGGGGGTTGAGGGGGGTGAAAGGGGGGAGGGATTAAGATATATGAATCGGCAGTTACAAACTCAGTTACGAGAATATAAAGTACAGCACGGGAAATACAGTCAGTAATATTGTCATAACTACCTATGGTGTCAGGGGTACTAAACTTATTGGGGAATCACTTCATAAAGTCTATAAATGTCTAATCACTATTTTGTACACCTAAAACTAATATAATATTGTATATCAACTATAATTGAAAACGTAAGAAATTTTAAAGAATAAAATTAACCAAGGAGGGGAAAGACCTGTACCCAGGAAACTACAGGACACTGAGGAAAGAAACTAAAGAGGACACAATGCAAGCAGATGCCGTGCTCACGGACTGAAAGGCTTAATACCATTAAAATGGCCACACTACCAGAGCAATCCACAGATTCAAGACAATCTCTATTAGTATACCAATGACAATCTTCTCAGAGCTAGAACAAATAATCCTAAAATTTGTACGAAACCACAAAAGACCACAAATAGTCAAAGCAATCTTGAGAAAGAACAACAAAGTTGGAGGCATCACAGTCTCTGATATCAAATATACCAGGCTATAATAATCAGAACAGCATGGTACTGGTACAAAACCAGACACGTAGATCAATGGAACAGAACAGAGAGCCCAGAAAGAGCCCTCACTTACATGGTCAGTTAATCTATGACAAAGGAGGCAAGACTATACAATGGATAAATGACAGTCTCTTCAACAACTGGTGTTGGGAAAACTGGATAGATGCAAAAAAAAAAACAAAAATGAAACTGGACTATTCTCTTACATCATATACAAAAATAAACTCAAAATGGATTGAAGACATAAGTGTGAGGCCTGAAACCATAAAACTTCTAGAAAACACAGGTAGTAAACTACTTGACATCAGTCTGAGTAATATTTTTTTGGACATGACCCCTCGAGCAAGGGAAATAAAAGCAACAATAAACAAATGAGACTTCAGCAAACAAAAAAAGCTTCTGCACAGCAAAGGAAACCATCAACAAAACAAAAAGACAACCTACTGAAGGGGAGACTGTACTTTCAAATGATATATCTGATAAGGAGTTGATATCCAAATTATATAAGTAACTCACACAACTCAAAAAGAAAAATAAATCTGATCAAAAATTGGGCGGAGGACATGAAAAGACATTTCTCCAAAGAAGACAGACATATGCAACAGATGCTCAGCATCTTTAATCATCAGGGAAATGAGAATCAAAACCCCAGTAAGTTACCACCTGACACAGGTAAGAATGTCTATTTGCAAAAAGTCAATAAACAAGCTTGGGGAGGATACGGAGAAAAGGAAACACTTGTGCACTGTCTGTGGTGCTGCAAATTGGTGCAGCCACGATGGAAAACAGTATGACAATTCCTCGAAACCCTAAAAATAGATCCACCATATGACCCAGCAATTCCACTTGTGGGTGTTTAGCCAAAGAAAATGAAAACACTAATTCAAAAAGGTATATGCACCCCTAAGTTCACTGCATTATTTAAAATAGCTATGATATGGAAGCAAACTAAGGGTCCACTGGCCGATGGATTAAGATGTGATGTGTGTGCACACGTATACAACAGAATGTTACTCAGCAATAAAAAAATGAAATATTGCCATTTCCAATAACATGGATGGACCTAGAAGGTATTATGCTAAGTGAAATAAGTCAAAGACAAAAATACCACATCACTTCACTTATATGTGGACTCTAACAACAACAAAACACAAAACAGATGAATAAACAAGTAACAAAAACACTCATAAAAACAGACCAGAAGGGAGAGGGTGGGTAACGGGTGAATGCGGTGAAGGGGAATGTAGTCGGTAACACTGTGATAAGTTTGCATGGTGACAGGTGATTACTAGAATTAATGGAGCAATGCCCTGTAAGATACAAAAAATGTCAAATCACTATCTTGTACACCTAAAACTAACATAACTAATATAATACTCTATACTATATTATGCCATATATAATACAGTACTGTTTTATACTTAAATAATAATTTTTTTAAATAATAGGGTGACCGGGTCCATATGCAAATGGTCCAAAGGCCTAGTCATCCCCATCCTCCGCCTAGGAGGGGCTGATGCATTTGGACCCATGTTTCCACCTTTCAGACCTTGACTACTTCATTAAAACATTGCCATGAGAAAGTTTGATTTTATCATTTTTATCAATTGCTTTGCCCTCAGAGACTAACAGATTGTATCAAAAGTGGCATGTTAAAAATTAACTCATTGCTGCATAAATATTTTGGAAATTATTTGTAAACAATCCTATATCAACTATACTTTGCGTCCTACCTTAATATCTTCTCGATTAAAGGCATCTAGAAAATAAATTCACAACTCCTTAAAATGTTTAAAAAAAAAAAGAATCCCCAGTATTCTCCTTGGTTAGGGAAGCTGAAGACTGCTGTGGTGGAAGTTTCGAGATTAGACGAAGGGCTCACAGTTCTGTCTTTATGTCACGACTCCTGCCTGTCCTTCCTTCACTGCCCTCAGAGCCTGTCCACTTAACTTTCTCAGGAGAAATATTACCAGTCTCCTGCCTAAGGGCACTGTTAGTCTTTCAGGGGTTGAAGAGAAGACCAAGAAGTCCAACCTCTCTGTTGACAAAGTTCATTCAATCCCCTATTTTTAGCCAGTAACTCACTCTCTCTCTGCCTCACAGAATCTGGTGCATTCAAGTCCTAGGCCTCTAGGGGGAGCTCTGCAGGGCAGTTGCTTACTTCTCTGGGACAATGCTCTCTGCTCATCTTCCGAAAATGCACTGACTTCTCATCTGCTGAGCTCTCCCTCCTCAATCTTATTCCTTGACTTTGTGGATATATCCATTTTGTACATCCCTTTTATGTATTCCTTTAATGTAATTTTAGTGATGACTCAGAAGAGAGATTATAAATGTACGTGATCAACCTATCACATTCATCCAGAAACCTAGTCATGAACTTTTATTCAGAGGGTGAAGAAAGAATCCTTTCAGGGCCTTCAATTAATGTTATATTATTAGACACTACATTCATTCCTCTTAAAAGGCAAATGCATGGAGTTCTTGATACATCTCCAAGTAGAATTCTAATGCTTCTTAATCATTATTGCTCCAAAGGCATTTATTTACAAAATTTTATTAACAAGTAGACAATGTTTTCTACAGGAAAAAACTCAGGATTTGAAAGTCATAATGACCTTCCTGTATATTAGGAAGAAAAGTAAATTTGTGAATTATCTTTTGTATTTTAAACTCCTGGGTTACCTAATAATTTTGTTTCATTACTGTTAATTAAACCTTTCAAAAAATATGAATTTTAATTTCATGCTCAATCAACATTTGTACATGCTAATTCCTAATCAAGTTTTTAATATGAGTTATTTAACCATTAAAATTAATGTAAAAATGAAAGGTTACAGTAATTTGCTACTTCTCTATTTTAGATATTGAGCAAGTATTGATCTTTAGTTCTATTTAAATAGATGCAGCAAAACAATTTTAGTTAACTATAGTTATAGGTTTGGATAAAACTATAACTTTTATCTAATTCTACTCTAAACTATAGATTTTTTCCTATTCAACTATATTCCTCTTCAACTACAAACCACAGATTTTAAAGAAAATCCTAAATGTACTAAAATTATATCTAAGAAGAAATCACAATTTGAAAATTAGGTATTTTAGGAAAAAAATAACCCTTTGAAGAGACATGTGTTCTAATTTTTGAAAGATGAATCATATTCATGGAAATAATTATCTGTGCTATATTCAAAATCAGAATTAACATTTAAAAAGTAAAAATATCACTGTATTTTATTCTAACAGACATAGTCCTTGTGGACATTTGCATCAAGTACTATTATAACTAAAAAATTTAAAGCACCTTAACTTTAGAGTCTAATTCTTTTTTCTGCTATCTTTCTAGACTTTTCACCTACATGTTATAAAACTAGGATTAGCATTAACTAGAGGTAAATACCAAACTATGAAAACCTCCCTTAGTAACAGAAGCACATTCATTCACTTAACAAACACTCAACATGCGTCTTCTATCTGCCAGATTCTCTCTTGAGCTAGGCATACAGCAATACCTAAGTCAAAACATGGCTCCATCTTCAGAGTGTACAGTATCGAAGGGAAGACAGACAGTAAAGCCAAGTGTAAGAAGATTCCTCGGGAAAATGCCCCCCTGAACCTCCCTCGCCATTTTTCTTGCCTAAGGGGATAGAAGTCATTAATAAAGTATGACCACCGAGAGCTGAGAGATGAGAAAGTCACTACACACTTTTGTGTTTGGCTAAGGAAGAATGAAAAACACATGCCACGCTTTGTCCTCAGACCCTCCTGCTTTATCCTGCGCACTCTGTGATACGGGTAAGGGGGAACAAGCTCCAGGCACTACCTAGGCCGACTAAGCACTTTCCGTATGCTTCTATTAACTCATTTCACTCATTTCGTCCTCACCACTATCCTGAGATGGAGGTACTTTTATTATCCTCCCTTTACAGGAGCCAAGACCAAGGCACAGAGATTCTAACCCAGTCATTCTCACGCCAAACCACCAGACAGCCTGCCTCTCACTGTACAGTACGAAGTACCTTCCTAACCAAGGCAGGGACAGGCTTTGTTTCCCATCAGGCAGGGCTGCTTGCCTCTGAAAGGTTCAGTGGGATTCAACCCCGGGACCGAGTGAATTTCCTCATGGGCCGCACGGTCTCCCCAGCAGCCCAGGGAAAGACAGCAGGAGAGACTCAGGGCGGCCCGCACGAGCTGCCAGGGCAGCGGTCCCGTGCAGAGCCCAGCTGCGGGCTGTACTCGGCCCTCTTCTCTCTCGTGTGCCCGTGCTTAAAACACAGTGATGTAAACAGAGCCACTTTAAAATGGAGCCAGAGCGGCCATCGGAGGAACCACCTTGCAAGTCTTATCCCTCAAACCTGTGGAATGTTAAATTGAGGCAAAATAACCTTTGGGCTGGGCCTAAAGCAGCTCTGTGGCCCAAAGAACTGTTTGCAAGGGAAACAAAAAAGCAGATGCTGTGACTGAAAGTTAAAAACGCTGTTTGGCATTAGCGTCACTATGTGAGCCAATCTTCCTCCCATTGAGGTCATCGGTCCCCTTCCCTTTCACATAAACACCCCTGGCCTCTGTCCCCTAATCAGAATGCTATTTGGGTCTCTGCCTGAATCAGCGCTTCCCAAATGGCTCTTCTTCTTTTTCTTTTACTATCAGACGCTGTTGCCTCTCGCACTGGCCTTCTGTTTCTAAGTTAACACCCCCGACAAAACACTTGGCCAGTGCAGTTCGTGCTCTCAGGCAGAGGGACACAGACACTGGTACTGCCGTACTGGACTCCGTACTTAACAGGGGATAAAAGACGAGTTAAACTCTGACATGTCTACCTCTGAGGGTGCTGAAATGTCCATTTTACTGCCATTAAAAGAACTGAACTACTATATAGTCAGGCACAAAGAAGGAAGTCGCCCCTGACTTAGGGCACGTGATGAATAAAACAGCAATTACAAGGCAAGTACAGCACCACAGAACTCTGAAGGGCACCTAACTCGGATTTAAAAGTCAGAGAAAGATTTCCAAAGGATAATATCCAACCTGAGACCTGAAGGGTGTGGAAGAATTTGTAGATATGGGTATGGGGTATAGCAAAAATATATAAGACATAGAAAGAAAAGACAGCATGACAAAAACCAGAGAAAGTTCAGAAACACCAAAAGCAGGGAGAAAACCTGGAGAGGTAAGCAGAAGCCACACTGTAAAGATAACAATCATGCTAAGAATGTGAATTTATTGGAAGAATACTAGGAAGTCAGAGAACAGTTTTAAATATGAGAAAAATAATCAAACATTGTTAAAACAGAAACAAGATAACAACAACCAGCTTCAGTGATAATGAGGGGTGAAGGAGACAGAGGCAGAGGAAACAAAGTTACTCCAGTCATCTAGATCAGAAGCCGACAAGTCAAGGGCCAGATGGCGTTTCAGGTGCGTGGGCTAGTGAGTCTCTGGGCAGCTACTCAGCTCAGCTGCTGCTGCACTAAAGCTGACTCAGACTCAGACAATAAATAACACCGAGGCCGCTGTGCTCCGCAGGATCCGGCCTGCAGGCCAGTTGGTCAGAGCAGGTGATCAGAAGCATGAACTGGGAAAGTATTCATATTCGAAAGACACTGAGGTAAAATACAGAAGTTTTGGTAATTCACAATGAAGGATCCGTGTGAAGATCGATGAAGCTATAGAAAAATTCGAGACCCCAACTTTTAGCACTCTAGCTACTACTCACTGAGCAGAAAAACAAGAGAAGGGACAGGCTGGCTCAGGACAGGGGAGCTCACCAAGCCAGAAGCCCCTGGGGAAGGATTCCCTCTCACACAGGAAGGTTCTGCAAGTTACAGACAACACGGGGAGACGTAATCTTTTTACAGGTAGGGGCGTGAAAATATATATATTACCAGTTCCCAAGAGCTCCTGAAACTCTTTTTAATTTCCTGGGTGATGATGTCTTTTGTGCTAATAAAGTGACTGGGTGGGCTCTGAGATGGCTCCTGGGTGAGAGCTGCTCACCAGAAAGAACACGCTATGATGAAAAGCTTGAGATTTTCAGTCCTGCCTCCCACCCTCTTGAGCAGGAAGGACTAAAAATGGACTTAATGATCGATCATGCTTGTGTGGTAAAACCTCCATAAAAATCCCAATAGTATGGGGTTTGGAGAGCTTCCAGGATAGTAAACACATCCACACCGGGAGGGCGACACACCTGAACTCCATGGTGACAGAAGCTCCCGTGGTGGGGTCCCTGCCCCCCCCCCAGATCTTGCCCCGTGTGTCTCTTCACCTGGCTGTTCGTCTCTGGCCTGTATCATATCCTTTAAACTGGTAAATGTGTTCCCCTGAGTTCTGCGAGCTGCTCTAGCAAATTAATCAAACCCGAGGAGAGGGTCAGGGGAACTTGCGATTTGCAGCCAGAAGTTGTGGGTAGTCTGGGGACCTTCTGCTTGCAACTGGCACCTGAAGTGGGGTTGGAGCAGCCTTGTGAGGCTGAGCCCTTAACCTGCGGGATCTGAAACTATCTCCAGGGACAGGGTCAGAACTGAGTTAAATCCGTAAGACACCCAACTGGTATCAGAAAATTGCTTGGTGTGGGGAAAAACTTCCACACGTTTGCTGATCAGAAGTAAAGTGTTTTGTGTGAGAAGGAAAAAAAAAAAGAGGCTCACAGGAGGAACAGACAGGCTAGACTGACTGAATTTTTCTAAATTTCATGATAATGTTTCTTACCATAGCTACTGATCACTCAAAAGTTCCTTTCAATTTGGAAGTGTGTGTAAGTCAGTTCTGGGAAATTTTTTTTTTTTGTATCTATTTGATAATTTCTTCCCGCATTCCCTTTTTCTGGAACACTTATTGGATGTAAGTCTTCCTGCATAAAATGCATCACTTTTCTATGTTCTTCCTTCTTATTTTGTACTACATTTCTGGGACATGCCTCAACCTTATCTTCCAATTTTCCAATGAATTTTTTTTTCCAATGAATTTATTCGGGTTATTTTTATTTTCTGGGTCTCTTACTTTTTTCATCTACAACCCTTAAAAAAAAAATCACATCCAGGGGGTGACGTAAGCATCACAGCAGAGTGAGAAGACCTGGTTTCTCCCCTTCAAGTTACGAGTCAGACAACTGTACTTCAGCCGAGGGTTCCCTGCTCGACAAGCACCTCTGAGAGCTGCGCGCAGTAAGAGGCATTGAGAGTCCGAGTGCGCAGCAGTCAGGAAGGGGGGAGGACGGAGACGAGGGGCCGCAGATGCAGTCAGGCGCTTGTCAGTGGTGCGGCTGACACAGTCTCAGGAGGGCTGGGTCGCCGCCCTCACGTGGCAGCCAGGAGGGGCAGAGGCAGCATTTCAGCCTGAGAGGCCGGTACACACCATGGCTCAGCCCAGGGATGAGGGCATGGAAAGGTGTGGCGGCTGTGAGCTGACAGCTGCTGCCAATTCCAGGGAAGATACAAGGCTGCAGATGCATGAACCTGACCCCCCTCACCCTCTCGGGAGCGCCCAGGCTCTAGCTGACAGGGCAGCAGCGGAGAGCTCGGGTTACAGCCCTCACTCAGCAGCCCGGGGAGAGGCCAGAGGGGCAGACGCAGCATTCCGGCCTGAGTAGCAGGTGCACATTGCGACTAAACCCAGGGGGGAAGCAAAGCTGCAGGCGCGGGAACCTGCCTCCCTCCCCGCACCCACCACACGCACCCCATCGCAGCAGAACCCGGCCGAGGCAACTGGGACACCCCGGCTAGGACAGGGTGGCTGGCAGCCTCTGGATGCTGGCAAGCACCGCGGGAACTCACACGTCCACAGCCCCATCCGCAGCTACATCCCACCACTGGGTGGTGCACGGAGGACAACGTGCCTCAGTCGAAGAGGGGATGCCCACCTCCTCGGGAAGGTGGGGCGTTTTCCAGGCCAAGGCGACAGCACCCCACCAAGATGCAGTCCCAGTCGTGCAAGTAAGAGAAAACAAAAACGCACTAGGGCACCATCTACTGGAAAGCAAAAGAAAGACCTCTACTTATCACCCTGCTGAACTCTTAAAAGGAAAACAGTACCTCTAATGCCAGGTAGAGAAACAATCCATCAAGTACCATAAATAACCAAGTTAACAAGGTAACTCAGGAAAAGAAAATGAAAAGTCTCCAGAAAACAAACTCAAAGACATGGAAAACCATCATTTAAATGACAGGGAATTCAAGACTGCGGTTCGGAAAAAACTCAGTGAGATACAGGAAAACTCAGAAGGCAGTTCAGTGAGCTCAGGAAGAATACCAATGAACAAAAGGGGTACTTTACCAAAGAGACTGAAACTACAAAAAAAGAACCAAACAGAAGTTCTGCAGCTGAACAACTCAATGAATTATAGAGCTTAGGAAATAAAGCAGACCAGGTGGAAGAAAGAATCAGTGATGTAGAAGATACAAACCTGAAATGACTCAGGTGGGAGAGATAGAATTCAACATGCCAAAACAGTACGAAACTTAAAATTAACTATAAGCAGCTGGAAAAACCACAAATATGTAGATTAAGCAACATGCTACTGAACAACTATTGGGTCAAAGAAATAAAAGATCAAAAGATACCTAGACGTTTACTTATCTCCGTCATTAATACAGGATTTCACTTCACTCTCATTTCTGACTGGTGTTCCAGAATCCAGAACTTCTCTGATTCAGCCTCTTAGAAAGCAAGCTTCGACCCAGGCTTATCAGAAGAACATAAGGCAAGCACTCTCCCACCGTGTAGAATAAGAAAGAGGATATGGGATAGGCCTACTGATCCTTATACATACACTCAAACAATCCTATTTTCATATTTTCAGTTCTACCTCATACCTGCAGATATACCTGACGCATCTGCTGCGTCTTTCAGAAATTAAATACTGGGGTTTTAAACGGGGAATTCATTCGTTTCTTAATGTCATTCCCCACAATAGACACGTTCTTAACTTTCACTTTCCATCCGCTTTGCAACTTTTAAATTTTTATTAATAGCTCTCATTTACATCTCCCACTCTTTCAATACTTGTGGGATATATTTTTCTTACTGTAATGTGAGAGGTGTTTCAGAAGAGATCAGATGGAGATTAACGCACATATTTAAACTGTCATCTTTAATGAAGAGTCGCACCTGTCATGTACCCACCATCCAGCCTAATAAAATATTACAAATACACTGTGCCTGTGATTAGCCTTTTTAATTTTCTAGGTAAGAGTCATGTCATTTTCAAACATTGATTTTTGTTATTTTAATATTAGAAAAAAATGTTAAGAAAAGAAAAATATTTAAAAATAAAAGAATATTTCCCATCTTTTTTGGAGGAGGACTAAGTTGAACTTCATTACTGGTAATAATGTTAGACCTTAGGTTTAATATATTCTCTCAAGAAATTTTAGAAGACAGTTTCCATTTGGAATATGTATAATTTCTTGTGTACTACATTATGATTCCTATTTTCCCCCCATTGATAGGATTTTAAAAAGCAGCTATATTGAAATATAATTTATATATTAAAAAACTCACTAACTTTTAGGTGTACAGTTTTAGTAATCGATTAGGCAGATTTCTAGTAAATTTACAGAGTTGTACAACCATCACCACATTCAAGTTTTAGAACATTTCAATCACAAAGTCATCTTTATTAGGATACTTTAATTATTCTGCCCACTTTACTGTAAGTTTCATGAAGAGAAAAAGTGATTTTGCTCGTTATGTAGACATAGTGCCTAGCCTACTGCCTGACACATATGGTAGGTAGGTACTCAACGAATATTTGTTAACCTATTTCTCATTTGCCCTGAGAATACTCGCTGGTGGCACTTGTGGCTGCAGCGTTTACCCCGAGATAACTCGCAGATAGAGTCCTAACGTCACCCCAAAGTCTGCCACGAAATGGCTCACTTTTAGTATTATTTTCACAACGCCCTAGTAAATTGATAAAATGACATCATTCTATTTATAGCATTGTTTTTAGTAGTGGTATTTCCATTTACGAAATATAGCAATTCTCAGTCGCTGAAAATGTCAAATCCTAGAGAACGTAGCTTTCTACGCAGGATGCTAACACTGTCCTCAAGCAATCGTTAGCTGAAGATTCACTTGAATCTGATTTATGCACACATTTCTGTTACGTTAGGATCAGAGACAAGTTCTGTTTAGAAATAACTCCAAGAACAGTTTTTATATTTTATTTTCACATTGTAAACCAGTCAGATTAGCCTCCAGTCTCAAAGAGTGTGTTTATGTAAAATTAACACTGGCAGCGAACTATACTTTTTCTAAATGGGAAGTGGGTTAAATGAAGAACAGATAATGACCATCTCAGTTTTATTTTTGGCATTTCTTTACTTTGACTTATTTTCTTTCACTAGATTCTTCATATGTGAACTCTTCATATGTGAATCATTTTAACTCTTCCTAGTCAATCTAGACATTTTTTGGTTAATATAGATATTTAAAGTGATATAATTTCATCAAGTATTAACTTGGAAAAATTTCATAGGTTTTATTATGTCTATATTTTTATTTCTATCCTTCAAAAATATAAAAATGATGTGGCACCTCTATTCAGAAGCCATGAAAAATTTTCCATTTTCTACAGAACAGTATCTAAAGTTCTTAATAGTCAAGTCAGCTCCCCAAAGTGATTTCTAGCCTATCATCCCATCTACATACCTTATACTCCAATCAGATTGGGCTACTTGCTCTTCCCTTAAACAAGTCCTGTACTTCTGTTTGTAAATACTTTTTCTCCTGTGCTCAGCACCTAGCAAAATGCCTTAAACAGAGTAGCTCAATATACGTTTGTGGAGAGTTCATGACACTATCACGATCCAACTTAATATTTTGAACTTTATCTTTTATAATATTGAATTACACTTTGTTATTTAATTTCTAATTTTACTATACTGTGATCTTTTTATTTTAATTTTTACGTTTTCAAAATATTTAGATTTGTGTAATCTGCTTTTAAATTGCATTAAAAAGATATCTGGACTTTTCTTCGACCACCATTAGACCATGAAATTCATGAAGAGCCAGGTCTACTTTGCTGACTGTATTTTGAGCACCTGGGACATGCTCAGTAAATTTTTAGCTGTCTTTAATTTTATTCTTTCCACTGCTACTAAATTAAAAAGTATACATTAAGGAGTTCTTAGGCTGATTATCTTATGAGAATAAATAAAATATACATAATAGATGAGGTTCAATTAAACACAGCAACACAGAGTTCCTATTACAAATCAAAATGTTCTAAGAGTGAGATACAAACACAATTCCTGCCCTTGAGGCCTATGATGATCCTCATGTTAACAAGTAACTCTGATACAGTGTACTAGAGGGAAGGATGTATAAATAGGAGTCGAGGAAACCTTTAAATCGAGTAGAAGGAGGCAGTTAAGGAAATCTATAGCACAAAGTAAAATCCTTTTAAGGATAAGAAAACCAAAACTCAAACTATGGTGCATGTTCAAGATCATATGGCTGGACCACAAAAGGAGACCTAACTCCCAGTTCTGTGTTCTTTCCATTACACCATACTTACTATCAATACCTTTCAGCAGCTAACAAAAGAATAACAGAATTTAGAGAATTACAAAATGAAATTTGGGCATTTATTCATCCGAACCCCATCTTCTATTAATATAAAAAATCAAGGACTGTACAAAATTGTGAAAAGTTAGCCAAGTACCATGTAGTTAAAACAACGTTCTAGCTGATTCGCCTACCAGAGAATGCACTCTAAAAGTGTTGGTTACATGTATATTTCATCAGTGAGACGTCCCAGTCCAATCAAAGTGACTTGGACATAAAGAGAACTATTAAATCGTACTATATCCATATACACTTTTTTTAAATAAATGTTAATAGAAGGTCTGCAGCAAATCTTTTAAAAAGGAAAATCCAAAAATATGAATCTGGCAGCCTTTATTCAGCATATTCTGAGAAAGTGAGACCCTGAATCTGTAGATTTAAGTACTAAAGTCCATGAGAGAGACATTCTTTTAGGGACGAGAATGGCGTTTAGGCCTTTCCACATCTCTCATGACTATCCAATTACTTTTATCTACCAAGCAACCTTTCCATGACTAATTGGAAATACAAGCTGACCCTACAACCCTGACTTCGGAACATTATTTACTTCCCTGCCCCTATTATAAATTAATAAACTGGCATCCTGAACACACAGATTTTTGGTTGCTTGGTTAGCATGAAATAACCCCAAGAACCTGCTCAGTTCTAAACAGCAGTATAGAAAAAAAGTTTAAGAACCTGAAAAACTTAAGATCAGACTCTAACCCAGCAACTGAAAAGGTGATTCAGGCCATAAGTGGATTTTATTTGGCTTACAGGGGAAGGGGTAGGAAGGGCAGAAGAAGAGAATGGTCTAAAATAATTATTATTATCTGCATATTCCACATAAAAAGTTATATTTCCAGCTTCTCTTGAAGACTCTGATGCTCTGGCAATACTGGGCCTGCACTGCCACAAAGTAAAACCAACTGGAGCTACAAAGCCGTAGCTCCTTATATGTGCCATCTGCTTTCCAATTCATCATACACCAACCACTGCTTTCTATATCCCTCATACTGAGGCCAAAGGACAACTTTCATTTCTCATTCTGTTTGTAGTGATGTTTGCCTTACGCCATACTAAGTGGATAAGTGCAATTTTTTTTTAAGTAAGTACAATCCACTCTTCACATTAATGCAATAAACAAAGCTAGAATCAAAGAAATCAATTTACCTTAATCTGAGTCTGTTCGATTGACTTTTCCCATATCTGCTGATCATATGCTCCAATCTGAAAAAGGAAGCAGGCTATTTAAATGATGCGAAGGAAATCCTCTCATTTAGGTCAAGCCTCACAAAAGTTGTAAACTATTAAATATCAGCGTGATATCTGGAAAATGTTTACACTTCTCTGAGTTCAAATAAATTAACAGTTCCAAGGACTGTTTCCTTGAAAGTCCTAAGGTAGGTGGATCTAGAAGTAATTTAAAAAGCAAAGTCCAAAATATTTCAAATATTATCTTAAAAGATATTTCTACTTCTTAAGGAAAACTAGAGAGGAATGAAAAGGTAAAGGACAACTCAATAAGATTTTGATAGTGCCATTCTGAGCGTGGAGATACAAGTTTCATGTCTGAAAAAAGAGCAGTTTGATCAGAGGCAAACTTTCAAAGCACTGCTGGGACACTGTGTATGCAGCCTGGAAAAGCAAGGTGACTTGAAAATCTTACTCTAAGACCTGGACCTGGGTTTAAAAGCCCTAATGACCTTGTCCATCAGTTTTTCCATTTATGTTGAGAGCTATCACGTAAGGCTGGCACTATCAAGATCAGGGGAAACTGACGTGAAATCCTTTGTGAGAGCATAGTGCAGGAAGTAGTCTTTACACGTAAAAAAAAAAAAAAAAACATTGACATTACCTTCTTTTGATACCACGATATAGCATCTCTCTCATTTGAGGCCATCTGTCTCTCCGGCCAGCCAGAGAATGGGATTTCACTGAAAATGAAGGAAAGCCAGTGAGACCAGCTGCCGAAAGGCACTCTCCCAGTTTGGGGAGAACTCAGAAACCGCTGCTCTCAGCCTCTCCAAACGCTGCGGTCACTGTCCCCTTCTCCGGCCGTTTGCCAGGAAACAAAGCAAACCGTAAAACACCTCTGGCGCAGGGGCGGCCGGAGACCCGTCTCTGCGCTATTTCACGCGCGTATTCAGGGCTACGGCGAGGGGGGAGGGCACGTCGCGGGCGCTGAGCCGCCGCCCCCCGGCGCCGCGGCTCCCGGCGTCCGGCTCTCACCTGGCGTCCGCTGCCCGGCTGTCCGGCGGCCGGGACCGGCCTCTTCAGTGGCCCCGGCCTGGCCGCGAGGCCGGGGGCGAGGCGGCGGGCCCGGCAGGCCGCATCGTCCCCCCGAGGCGGAGTCGCCGGCGGGGCCGTTACCATGGAGACCGCGGAGGCTGCCGCAGCCCGGGAGGCCGCCTTCGGCCCGCAGGACAGTCTGCTGCCACGGACCCGGCGCCCTCCGAGCCCGACCTCCGGGGTTACCCGACCGACCCCAAGCTCAGCAAAGAACGAGCTGGGAAAAGAAGGGATTCAAAAGTGAGGGCGGGGCGGCTCCGCAGGCCACCTGTCGCTACGGCAACGGCAGAACGCTTTGTGCCGGGCGGGAAGGGTCGCGGCCGGCAGGTGGCGGCTCCGGAGCCGCGGGGACGCGTCCTCGCCTCGCCCGGCCGGCCGTGCCTCAGCCCGGCAGCGGAGAGCAGCGGAGCGGCGGCGGCTCCGCGGACCCCGGTCGGCCGGGCCGCGGCTTCCGCTTTCCGGCTTTTGCTGCGAGGGTGGCTCCGCCCCCGCCCGGGCCTTCCCCCGAGCCTCGGGCCCGGCTCGCGGATGGAGGGGCTGCGGGCCACACGGCCGCCGACGCCAACGGCCGCCGCCTCCCAAGGGGCCTTCCCAGCCATCGACCAAAAGAAGGCCACTCCCTTAGTCCGATAGTCCCCTCTCAGTTCTTTCTGCTCCGTCCTTCGCTGCCGGTCTGCCCTATGGGGCTGTGAGCTCCACGAGGTCAAAGACTGGGGCCTGGCACGAGCCTGGCACATGTGTTTTCAATCTTTGCTGAATGAACGAATGTTTTAATCAATTTACGCTGTGCCGGGGCGAGGGGCCTGGCAGGCTGCCGCTGGGTTTTTTCCATCCTCTCCCGCCCCTCAGCAGCTTTGAGAAGTTAAGCTTTCTGGTTGCACAGGGCTAAGGGGAGAGTACCAGGGTACTTTCCCCAAATTAAGGCAGAGGGAGGTGGCGGCGGGAACTGTTAATAGGTTAAGACTTCAGGAGAAAGTAACAATTTGCTCCCTCAGGTGAAGATTTGAGGATATGTAAATAAGGTTTTAAGCTGCCTTCCTCCTGTCTCCCCCCCCACCTCTTTATATATATTTGGAGGGGTCATTAATGGAACACTGACCCCCAACAGCCATCTCACATCAATTGAAGCAGTGTCCTTGTTTGCCCGGTGTGGCATGTGGGTCAGGTCAAGCTAATCACTGATAATGGTTAATCTAGCTACCTCTTCAGAAAGCCTAAGGAGTACCGTTCTAAATGTTTTACATCTCTTATCCATTAAATCGACTTCAGGTGGATGTTATCCCCGTCTTATGGATGAGGAAAATCGCGAAAAGTCCCACAACGAATTTAAAATTTCACCCAAGCTTGTTTTTATGTTGCACACACTGGCAGTGGTTTCTGCTTTCGCTTGGGGACAGCTTTTCCCTTCCTTACAACTAATTCTGTTGGATTTCAAGACAAATGGCCAACTTGAGAAAAAAGCTGGCTAAGACAAATGAAAAAGTCGTTTTTTGTGTATCTACCTAAACATTTGCTTTAAGACATAAGTTACAATAGCAAAAACATTTTACTCCATTGCTTAGCATTCAGGAAGCTGGGAGGGAAGGGTTGTGGAAGAACAGAATCAGGTAAATCACATTACAGCATAGTAAGCAGCAAATCTTTCAGCAGCCCCTTTACAAACTTTTCAGTGCTGCTTAAGGCTATCACTGAACAAAACATGGGCTTTGAGCCCAGTACTGTACTCAAATACCTGCTACCACTAACAAACTAAGTGATCTTAGGCAATTTTTCAACATATTCAGCCTATTTTCTCACCTGTATTACAGGGACTGTCTTGCCACCTTCCTACTAAAGGTTGTGAGGATTAAATGAGATACCCTTGTACTGTGGCCCACCACAATTACTCAGAAAACATTAGTTCCCTTCCTTTTCCTTTACAAATCAAAACCAAGGAAGTTTGCACAAAAAACTGATGAAAAAAATCCCATTGCGTCATCACATAATACACCAATGACATCTGAAAAATCCATATACCATTTTCATTAACACTGTATGCATGCACTTAGAAAAATAACATCACCGGAATAAAATTTAAGATTGTCCTCATAAGCAGATAAAACCAATTTAAGCCGCAGGATACATAACTGCCTCAAATGCCAAGAGCGTTTTTCCCCCCGAACTAGTTATATCTCAATATGGATGGAATTTCCCCCAGATATCTATGACCTTTTCTCTGGAAAGAAAAGCCAGAGGATGTTAGAAAATAATAGGGGACATAGAAAGGGTGATTAATGCTTTACAGACAGGTTCCAGGCAGCGAGAATTCACATGTGCTATTCATTTTGTCACGAAACATCGGTAAAGGACAAATCAGACTTTGTTTATTAAAAAAATACTTTACAGGAAAAAAAAACCTCTATGCATTCCATTGTCCTATTTTACAAAGAAATAGCTTAACAATTTAACACACTTAGACAGCTACAAAAAAAGCACTGTTAAAAGATTATTCACACAAATTTAGATTTAAGACTATTCATTAAAAACCTTTTTAAAACACTTGTTAATGTCAATAAACAAACTAAGGCCACACAACGCAAATAGTCCACCAGGCAAATTATACATTTCACCTATATGACCTCTTAGATAAATTAAAGCCACAGGAAAAAAAGTCTTAGCTGCCAATCAAAATGGAGTTTAGTCACAAAAAACACTATTACATGAAAATTTACAACATGTGATAGAAGTAGTACATAAGTATTTCTTTAGAGAGAATTGAAAAAGTGCTATATTAAGAGACAGTGGTCTCAACTACATGCACAAGTGGATCCTAAAAAACGTATGAAGAGAATGGAAGGCCATAATATTTATGAAGAGATACTTGCTTTTAAAGCAACAAACTTTCAGGATGAGGACAGGTCCCTTATATGCTAAAGAAAAACATGTCTTGTTCATTTCCTTTACTTAACTGCATGACCAATAAATACAGCTACAACCTGTTTAAAAAAAACAACTTAGAAATATGAACCTCTGGCATGTACTAGTGAAAGGTTTTTTAAAAAACCCTGTAACAATAAAAGATTTATTAGAAAAAAACTCAATTATCCTGAAGGTATAAACACAAATTTTTAATGGCAAATACAGATGAAATTATAATGGGCTAAATTGATGATCAAGAAGATAGTCACTAAAGGTTTTCTTGAATTTGAATCTTTTTCCTAAATTAGCTTTTTCTAGGCAATATTTATAGAGGAAAAGGCAATAAGTAAAAGTTTCTCCAGTCGTTAAGTATGAACTTATGCCTATTAAGACTGATGCAAGATGATGCAAGACATCTTTTCCTAAGGTTTAGTAAAGAATTTTATTTAATAAGCTCCTTTTTCCTACTACAAGAGCTTATAATGCTAGTCAACTGATATTCTAACTGTATCAAGGGGAAAGGGCACCTTTCAAAAGTCTTCAATTAACAATAGTAAAGTACCAGTGAAACAAATTGTTAAGTGCTGAATAAGCAAGTCAAAAGTATAGCTAAACCTAGGAATTCATTTTTAAAGAGTTAAAACTTTGGAGGGGGAAACTCACACGTAGGGTTTTATTATTGCTTTAGAAATTTGGAATACCTTTTGAATCATAATCCTACTCTTAGCGTATCTTGGTATAATTACAGAATGACTTCTGGGGCAGGGGGAAGACTTTTATCCTCAGTAATGAATACTGTAAAATCATTCTAGTTACTAAGTCAGGAGTATTCATTAATTGGGTCCTTTCAATAAGCACATTTAAAAATATGTGCTCCACAAAATACTAAAACTTACAGCCACATTCTGCAAGTAATCTCGAAAAGCTGGCACAACAGATAATATACCAAAAAAGATCAGCTTAAATTTCAGTTATAACTTCACTGCCATCACTACTTTACAAATCAGAAGACGCCAGTTTGCTCCATGCCTCACTCCACCAAACCAAATAATTTAATGATTTAGAAAAGCTGCAATCATTTGTATCACTAAACTAGGATACAGCTTTGAAAGCAGTAAGAAACTCAACACTTGGGCTTTTATATTCATCAGTCTTTAAAGCATGCTATTAAAATCTAATACTCACTCACATAGGACATTTAGAGCTTCCAGATACATTACTAGCTAAATATTTCTCTCTCCATCCTATTGCAATTCTAACATACAATGAATTTATTAGTACATGATTTTAAACATTTTATACTCTTTTAATGTGTTTATATTGGAGGTGAGGGTAGAATGTTTTATTAAAGGAAAATGGGGATTTGCTTTTGATTGTAGGTCTTTGCAGATCCGCTGGTTCCTGAGTGGTTATACACAGTGCTGGCTGTCAGGAGACAGTCTCCTTATTATCAGTGACCAGCTTAGATGACAGATGGCATCTGCTGGATGGCAAGTGGGGAAATCGGATCTTGGAAGACAAGAAAAATAAAATAAAAAAGTTTTTGCTTTAGCAACCTTGTTGTTCATGATTTTTTTAAAAAAAGCAAATGTTGCCTGAGAAGAATTTTACTTTGCACAGCCTAGTAAAGCTCTATGAAATTCTTCTGGACAGAAAGACAAAAACCAGAAATAACCCAAGCCCACATACTTTGTGATTAACCCTCCCCACCATAACATAAAAACACCCTCCAAGGCAGATCTCTTAAAAACTAGTCTTGATAAACTAGAATTTACCCTCGAATTTATACCCAAGATTTAAAAACACCCCTGCAATAATCACATTACTTTTCATACCATTCTAATTACCTTATTTACAAAGATAACTAAAACCACCACCACTTTTCAATTCATAAATGGTTTACATTGAAATGTTTCTCTATT
Organism: Eonycteris spelaea; assembly: GCA_003508835.1. Taxonomy (NCBI): domain Eukaryota; kingdom Metazoa; phylum Chordata; class Mammalia; order Chiroptera; family Pteropodidae; genus Eonycteris; species Eonycteris spelaea. The sequence goes on from PUFA01000065.1 coordinate 6,400,950, forward strand.
TGTCTTTATCCTTTTTAACAGAGAATACATACATTTACATATATATAAGGAATAATACAGATTCTAACTAATCACTGCAGTATTTGCTGATGGTTACTTTTCTATCGGTTTACACAGTGACCTCTATACTTTGCTAATATGCAATTAACTACACAACAATATTGCACAAAGTAATATTTATATAAGATTTAACCTATTTCAGAATATTTTAGAGAAAATTCGTATTTGATATTTCAAAAGATGCAGCTAAGTTTTCATGGTGACAGACATAATAAAGCAGCATCTTTTTTGCCTATGTTAATGTAAATATTCCAAATCCCACCCTCCAGGAAAAAAATCTCCAAATTGCACTATAGCCAGGTAGACATAAGAATCTGGCCTTAGGTGTGGGGAGTACTCTTCTTTTAATAAACAAAAGGCCTATTTGTATTATTAACTAAGAGAAAGTATCACATTAACATTCTAAAATAATAGAAAGTTAAGACTACACTAGCTATATGAACTGTGCCTGTTTGAAAATAAATTTTGAAATACTCAGGCACTAAGCGTTGGGCTACCTGAAACTCTACAAAGTCTAGTGCCGTAGTCTTTATTAGGAAGTAGCAACACAGTAATAGCAAATAAACCCAGGTATATTCACCAGTTAAAACTGTGACTTGAAGTGTCTCAACAATAGATTTTTATCATTTAAGAGGTTGAGGCCTGGTGACAAGAATTGTTTCGTAAGTTTCACCTACAAAATATGGCCGCCTCATCAGAAAGGTTGATTTCATTCTCTAATTTTGATACTCATGATCAATATAAGGAAGCAAAAGTATCCACACAAATCGTGAGGATGCCAGGAAGCAGAACAATAGAGTATCATGTCAACATTATCCCTTTTACTCAAAATATCTTCCATAGTTACCATGTATTCTAGAAAGATTAATGAACCATGGATAATGAATGACCAAGGACTATTCATCTTTAGCTATTTTTAATTGAAAGATCCACTGGGCTTTTAATAACAGATACAAAAAAAGACTTTGCATCGGAAAGTGCTGTGTTTTCCTTTTTGTTAGGAAACCAGAGAGCCACTGAATTTTCCTTAGAAACTACCTGTTTTTTATGGTTGGAACTAAATAGCTTACTTGCCCACGTATGTACAAGATACAGGGACTCTTTCCTGCAACTTATGCCATTTTTACTGTAGAAACTGAATGTGTGCCATGAAGACACAGTACTAAACCATAAATCTGATCTTCTATCATAAAAACAGTAAGTATGGCAAGAGACAAGGCAAGATAAAATTAAGGGAAGTGAATAATTTATCATATAAGAATCTGTTATTCCAGAGAGTTCTCATTTTGATTTGAAGAAGAGATTGAATTGTTACCTCACACCTTAAAACAGAAAGTAGCAGCAGACCCACTATTACATACTGTACTAACGGGATAAGATACAACTCTTAACTTTGCATAATCTGTGTAAAAAAGATATGCTTGACATTTGTGGAATGTCATTTCTCTTTATAGAATTATAGGCAAGATTTCTCCAATAAAACTTAACTTAAGCCAGTTATAAAACTATAACTTCACATCAAAATTTAAAAAAGTTAAAAAATGTGTTTGAATATGTACACATCACACAGGAGTGCTTGAATGTTCCTGCAGATTGTGTTGCTGGTCAGAATCCAGTCTACTTTCCACTTTTAAAACGGGGATAGGCTGAGTCATCTGATCTTGCTGTAGATTAAGTTCTGATGAAGGTGGGAAGGATGATGAAGCAGTTGTCAAAAGCTGTATCTCTGTGCACGTTTCTTCAGGGTCAGTTTTTACCCTCACACACTGGGAGTCCACTTCTAATTCTCGCTTTCCAGTTAAATCACCGTCCAGGGCAGAACTGCTTTCTACATTTTGAGTGGCTTCCACAACAGGGTGGTACTGTTTAAGCCTTATATGCCAGGCCAAGCTGCACACGGCCGACACCGTTTTGAACTGATGAATGACATTTCTCGGGATGAAGTAGATATCGTTGTCGCAGAGCTGAATTCTAGCATAACGAATGCCTTCCCGCCTCATTTGGTTTAGTTTAGCTTCATCCACCCACTGCACACACTGAAGAGAGGAAAAAAGTTGCATGAGACTTTAAAATATCTCATAATTTAGTCAAATAAAATATAATTAGCACAGGAAAGCAGTCACAACAAAGTAAAGCTAAACAATACTAAATAATATACAACTTTCTACACTTTCCTGTAATGCTTGACAAACAATTTCCCACATTTTACTACCTCTCCAGTAACAAAGGACACGTAAAAGTCAAGACGGCCTGGGGAATCATCCAAAGTAGAGATAAAGAGCAATGTTCTTGGCCACACAGAAGTGCAACATTTACCTTGCTTCTTCAGTCCTGCACACTCTTGCAGGTGAGGGGCACCCAGTGCATTGCGGTTAACAACTGAGACTGCTTGCGGCCAGGACTGAGCAGCCCAGGCCCTCTGAGCATCCCCACCAGGCATCCCCACCCGGCTTCCCCAAGGCTGAGTGACATTAAGTATTCTGCTTGGGAAGCTGATTTAATGATGTTCAAAACCCTCCACACTCAGCCTTTAATAGTAATAAAATTAAATTCGCTATCCCATGTATGCAATTATAAATGGTCCTCAACCTATTTAAATTTCAAACAAAATGGATAAAGATACTTATTTCCAGTATCCCAAAGAGTAATAAAAAAGCAAGAGTCACTACCTGGGAAACTGGAGGTTCGTGAAGGTCTAACTGAAGTCTCTGTACAACGTCAGCAAAATCCTCAGCATGAAAACAGATCACGTCTTTGGTTATGCGAGGTTGGTCACTCCTAAGATGAAGACAGTTAAGTTATAGAAACAAGCACCTCACAGTGGAAAATGATGATGCATTTCACTCTCCTGTTCCTGGAAATGCTACTATTAGCACAGAAAGAGATGCACAGCTCCTAAGGACAAAGTATACATTCCCTTCTTTAATCAACTTTAAAAAATAAAGCACTAATAAAGCTGTTTTTAAAAAGATTACGTTTTACAAAACTAAAATGATGACTAAAAACAAAGTGGCAATCCTCTTACCACTTTGCCCCACCAACTCCAAGCCACCCTGTGATGTTATCACCACGACAGAATGAACACATCTCAGCCACACGAATATCACACCTTCTAGTTTTCAAAGTGGAGCAGGGAAGATGAATGATTTTTAACCTCAAATAGTTATCATTGAGTTATGACTAACTGCTACTTCTAAAAAAGGTTAAACAAACTCTACAGTAATACTGAAGGCCCTGAAGTCATAAACATGAAAAACAAAGTTAAAAGAAGTTTTTTCAAAAGCTAAATTCTATGTTCTGAGCTCTGTTAAAACTGGACCCCAACTGGATGTAAAAAGGTGCAGTCACTATAGAAAACAGTATAGCAGTTCCTCCAAAACTTAAAAGTAGAATTATTTTATGACCCAACAATTCCACCTCTGGGTATATACACACAAGACTGGAAGCAGGAACATGAAGAGGTATCTGTTCATAGCAGCCACAAGATGGAAGCAACCCAAGCGTCCACTGACAGATGAATGGGTAAATAAAATGTGGCATAAAGTATAATGGAATACTCTTCAGCCTTAATAAGGAAGGAATCTGACACATAGTATACTATGGATAAACCACGGGGCTATCATGAATCTTGAGGACACTGTGCTAAACGAAATAAGCCAGTAACAGAAGACAACACTCTATGATTCCACTTATATATTTCAAGTAGTCAAATTCATAGAAACAAAATAGAATGATGGTTAGTAGGAGCTGGGGGGCTGGGGTGAAAAAGGGGGTTATTGTTTATGAGTACAGAGTTTCAGATTTGCAGGATAAAAAAGTTCTGGCACTCTGTTTCACAATATGAATATAACACTACTAAACTACTGAACTGTACACTTAAAAATGGTTAAGATTTTTTTTTTAAAGGTTAAGATTTAACTTTTAATTGTTTATGTGTATTTTACCACAGTTTCTTAAAAAAGTGGTCCTCAACCTTTTAAACTGAGTCCACATTTCCTTAGCCAACATTAACCAACCTTGCAGTTGAGTCCCATTAACTCACCATTCACCAAACTGCACAGCTTTCAAAACCCCGACAGCAGCCGTGCTCTGCCAGTCAAACCCCTGGCCGACATGGTCAGCATGAGCTCTTGTCCTGTCTTCAAAGAGGACTTCACGGGGTTCACTGGTCCGAGGTAGGTACTGGAGATTTTTAATTTCATTCATTGACCTGGAGTTGATTTGGTGTGAAGTAAAAGGTGGGGGAGATTAATAGCAGTAAGGCAAAAGTCTGCTAAAATACCACATTTTAAATAAGGTGAGGGCTGAGAAGGTTTCAGTGACTTTGATCACTAGCATTTAACATACTATACTATAATGCTTAATGTGATTGCCTTCCTCTCTTGGTATGTCATGATAATATAAGAAGCTATATCTTTAATTTGGCTCAAATATGGTGTTTGAATATATAAAATCAGTTGTGTAGCAAGAGAAAATAGAATTCCAACTTTGAGGCTCCATGTTTCTTTACCCTGAGTCATTTTCAAGTCTCAAAACATTCTACTAGACTTGACTCAAGATGGCACACTGAGCATCTATATGATCTTCTACATTAAAATGAAAAGGCCTCCTTCACACTAATATGATATGGGTCGGGGAGAGTAGACAGGGAAATGGATGGATGCAAAAGAATTGACTATGACTTGATAATTGCTGATACTGAATACATGGAAGTTTATTACATTATCTTCCGCTTTTTTATGTGCTCAAAAATTTCTCAACATAATAATCTAAAGGTAAGAGTAAGAGGATAAATAAGAAGCAACAAAGGAAATAAACTGCTGAATACAAAATATCAACAAATTAAAGATGGAAAATTATTAAAAGTGTCTTAGACTAATAAAACTGAGCAGAAAAAGCCACAGACCTAGAATACAAAAGAAGGGAAGAAGCTGAAAAGACAGCGTGCCTGTCCAAAAGATCCTGGAGAAGCCCAAGTCAAAAAAAAATTTTAAATGGCCAGGTATAATGATGATAAATGGACAGAAATGAAGTATGGCTTAGAAAGAGAGCATTACAGTGAAATTCTGCAAATAAACCAGTCGCCTGCCACCCCTGTGCATAGAAATGCGGACAGTCAGGTGTTTAGCTCCATGGAGAAACTATGAGTGACCCACCCAGCACCCGTCACTCATTTTTATTTTCCTGACAGAACTCTGATTTTCATGTGGCATCTGTTCCTACCCAATACGTGACCTCACTCACGAGCTCCAGAGTAGAGCCTAGTGAGTCCTGGCAAATTGTGCTCATTCCCCTGCCACTGACTGATTTAGGAATGGGCATGAACTGATCCTGCCTAACAGTATGAAAGCAAATCTACTAAGGAGACTTCTAGGAATTTTCCTAGATCCAAAGAAAGAAGTGAAAGAAAGAAAAGGTAGTCTCGTCTTCTGTTAGGTATAACCAGATCCAGGTGTTATGCCTAGAACTGCAATAAGCATCCAGTAACCATAAAGGAAGCCATTTTGAGTGCAAAGTCTAGGCAAAGAGAATGACACAGCAGAAAAAAGGGGGGGTGGAAACCTGGGTCCTTGATAACACAGAGTCGCTGACCACCGGGTACCTACAGACCACCTCTCTGTACTTGCTGATACACAGCTTAACATTTGATTTTATGAACCAGTTTGAAGATTTTTTTTGTTGCTTGTAGCCAAAAGCATCCTGATGAACTTTCACCCCAAAACACTCTGCATGTTCTTCTCTACACACACTGAACTTACTAATGAAGAGACTAACATCTGTCATTTGGACATATTCTTTAATGTCCAGTTCTATGCCTGTCAACTCTAAAGTGAATCCTACTATTTGACAAGCTTCCCAGAACTGTATATAGAATGCTCAGTAATCCTAATGCTTTCTTTCTAAATAAGAATGGGTCAACCAAGAATTGCCAGATATGTGAAGACGGCCTACAGCAGCCTAACAGAGAAAGGCCAAAATAATGCTAAAATTTAAGAATTCAAAAGAAAAGTTAAAAGGCAAAGTCAAGTAAATGTCCCAAAAGCAAAAAGATAAGTAATAGAAAATGTGAAGATAATCAAAATTATTCAACCAAACGGTGGTTTTAGAAAGAATAGAGAAAATGAAAAGATTACAAAAGCAATTAAGCAAGAAAAATTCCCGGAAATGAAAGGAGACATGAATCTTTAAATTTAAGGGACCCACCAAACAACAAAAAGGATTAAAAAATAAGAATAAGACAGACCCAAACCAAAATAACAACACTGTGATATTAAGCTTTCAGAGAAAAAAAAATAGGTACATACAAAAAAAATTACACTGGCTTAATACTAAGACTTATGATAACAATATTAGATACCAGAAGACACTGAAGCAATGTTAAAAATTCTAAGAGAAAATATCATCTCTGGAGTCCAGCTAAACTCTATCAATCATATTTAATGACAGAAAAAAATGTATACACATAATGACTCAGAATACCTTCCTCTTCTTGCTTACTTGGAAATGTGCTCAAACAAGAGAAGGAAATAAACCTAGGAAGACAACCATGGGTTAATGTAGAAAAGCATTAAATGGCAAGGCCTAGGTTGACAACTGTGAGATAAGCTTTCACACTGAAGTAAGAGAACAAAGAGCTCCAAAAGACTTACAGGTAAAAAGTGATGCGTGAGAGCAGACAGTATGATAAAAATTCTGGATTCTTGAGGATATGATAAAAGCACAGAATGCAAGGTAATTACCAAAACTCTCGCCCCAAAAGAGGCTGTATAAGAAAGCCAGAGCCAAAGTCATAGTCACAGAGGAGGGAGTCAGTGTGATTCAAGTAGAAAGTAATGGATACATCTTAAGCATCAGAATAGACGATATTAGAGATATGGTCAAGAAAAATGTATGTCCCCCTCCCCCCCCCAAAAAAAATCAGCACAATCCAAATATGGATGATTTTCAGTATCTAGGTGAAATACAGGAAAGAAAGATCCACTTGTGTATTATTCCTTTGAGTGATGACAAAATATTGGAACCTTAGAAGATAACCCACTAATTGGGACTGTAGTAAACTTACATTTATTGCCATTTATTTGCTTTCAAATTTTAGAATACACCTATTGACAAAGCATAGAAATCCTAATTAGTTTTAAAGCAGAACAGAAATTAACCTCACCAACGTCTGAGTATAGCCAAAAAAAAAAAAAAAAAAAAAAAAAAAAGAGGAGGAAGAGGGTAAAATAGGGGTCATTTAATTATTTGGAGAACAAGTAAAGGGAAGGAATCCCTATCTGTCATACCAAGAAATTAACAAATTTCCTGTCAAAGCCTTAAAACAAAACAAAAAGGCATTGAAAACAAATGATTTTTGCTTCTGGTAAAAAAAAGTATTTGTCTCTGGAGGGAATGGTGGACAGGATTTTTGTCATAAACTCTATTGTACTATTTGATTTTTTAAAACTTCACATATGTGTTTCTTTAACTCTTAGAGTTCATAAATTCAAAGATCATCATCAATAATAGTGCCTTTGATAACTGGACAGCTTCTCACACTGTTTCCACCATTTTCAGCAACAGAATGTTCTCATTAACACAAAAAGATGACATTCATGTTTAAGTCCTGATTTATTCACTCTAGTTCAAAGTGCTTCTGAATGCCTCACTTAAGAATATTTAATCTCTACAGAAAAAATTTGAGAGCACCTCAGATTAGTGCAGAAATAAATTATTAAATACATGATGTTGTTATAACTGCCTAACTACGCAGAAAAAATGCTAAATCTCTCCCTCTATACAGAAATCAATACCGGGCAGGTAAAATATGTAAATACTAAAATCACATAAGTTCTAGAAGAAAATGTAGGTGAATATTTTATAATACTGAATGAAGAGAAGGCCTTACTATGCCTGCTACTTAAAAGAAACCTCAGAAGAAAAGACAGACCTGACAATATATGAACAAAAATTTGAGTAAAAGAAAAAAAGAGTGAGTAAAGAAAAAACTGAAGCTAAAAAGAAAAAAGAAAAATGTACAACATATGAAAAATAAGTTAATAATCATAATATATAGGGAATTTTTACAAATGACAAACACTCCAAAAGAAATATGGATAAAGGAAATTAAAAGGGACTCATAAAAGAAATACAAACCAAAGAAAAGCAAATTAAAATGAGACATTTTTGTTCAATCAGATCAACTAAGTTAAAAAGAATGTTAGTGGAGGGTGTGCAGAAAAGGGTACTATCTTACTGTATAGGAGGGAGTATAAATTGGTACATATCTGGGAGTCAGTTAGAAATGTGTATATACTTTGAGCCTTTAGGAATTTCTATTAAGAAAGCAAACATATATATGCACAAAGACTATATATATATCTGCCTACCTACCAACCAGCCAGCCAACCAGCCTGTGATGTGTTATATATGTTTAACAACTGGCTACAGTGGGAAATGGCTGATTGGGCTGATGTGCTGACTTCTGTGGTATAAATACTCCTAGTCTATGGCTAATTTCAAGCGACTAACGTGACCTCACTCAAACTGGAAGGCTAATAATGGCCTTATGAGTCAGTACAAACTGGCTTTAGCACACTGTCACGTTTATCAAAAACTGTTTATACTGAAAAATTAGAAACAATTTATACTAATAAAGAACTGGTTAAATAAATCATGATACAACCATTTAGTGAAAATGACATAGCCAATTAGAAATGATAATATGGCTGTATCTTAATATAACACATAAACCTAAGGAAAAAGTTTTAAAAGAGCATATAAAGAATGAGTTCATTTGTGTACAAAAAAATTATGAGTACATACAGACTAAAATTTGAAAGGTTACTATATCTAAATAGGTGGGATTATGGGCATTTTTTGCCTTTTTACTTTTATCTATTATCTAATTTTTTAAGTTTATAATAATCAAACAATGGTCATTTCTTTTCTACAAAGAATATAGAACAAAAAATACATATACAGTGCTTAAGAATTTAGAAGTTCAAGTTTCATCATCATGATGTGCATGAACTGCTGTGGTCCAGCGATGTGCCCATGTTTTGGTTTACTGCCAGGTTTACCATACACCGCCTTGCATTCATATTAGTTTCTTACAAAGTGTTTTCATACTATTATCGAGTACCTTAGGTTATTCCATACTTAACTCTCGTATCATTCTCCTTAAGGCAAGGTCTAGAATTGTCCATTATGAATCACTGGGTACTTATTTTAAGTTGCTATTTCCATAGGCTAAATGAATAAAAATCACTTTCAAGTATCATTAAATTTTCATCGTAGAACAAGTTAATCTACGTTTATTGTGTGAAAAATAAAATACGTTAGCCCAATATGAATTTTTATGAAGAATATTATTGGTTTTGTTCAGCAAACACTGATCACCTGCTACGTGTCATGAAGACAGAAATAAAATTTAGTAAAACACAAAAACATGTAAACAGATGATTACTGAACAGAATGATTGTGATCCCAGATATGGAACAATTAATTGTATAAGGGAACAAAGAAAAGCTTCACAAAGAAAGTAACATCCAAGTAAAAGCTTGAAAATCTATTAAGAGTTTGCCAGGTAGAGAGGCAGATGGAGGGATGCCATTCCAAGTAAAAAAACGTGCAAAGGCCCAGAGTTGTCAAAACCATCATTTGGAAGCTGAATTCAGTGTGGCTGGAGTGGACTAAAAGCAGATACATCTAGAGAGGTACTGCTGGGGCCAGGTTATAAAAGATCCTTATGGACCACACAAAGGAGTTTGGACTTTTATCTTTCAGGAGGTTAGGACCCAAATTTTAAGAAAAGTAACAATTCAATTTGTTTTTAAGAGGATGGCTCACTCTGATGACTATGTGAGTCAACTGGACTAAGGAACTGACCACTGGATAATTTACTTAAAATCTTTCAAATAATCTAGACAAATGATGTTCAAACTATGCTCAGGTCTTCATAAGTTTTTTTTATAAACAATTGACTGAAAAAAGTGCTTTTGCTTATTTGAGAAAAATAAATGTTTACCGTCGTCTTTTGAAGGGTGACTTTGCATATCTGTGTAGATCATCTGCTCCCCTGGCCACCCACATGATAGCCATCATCACTCTGGGACCTACACTGGAGTCGAGGCTGGAAAGTGTACCCAGGGCAAAGTCATCTAGAGTCAGATGAATGAGTCGCATTAAAACAATTTTTAGACAATTACAAGTTAACCCCCACCCAAAAAAAGTTCTAAGAACTTATTTTGTGTGTATATGAAAAACTAAATGTTACATTAGATAGTAATTTATATGTACCAAAAAATTGAAGCTAGTATCTGTACCAAAATTTCTAAACATTTCTATTCAAAACATTGGAAAATTTTAACAGATATAGCTTAATACTTTTTAATGAAAAGTGTCCATTTTGATACTAGAATTAACACTCACTTTCAGAAATGGTGATTCTTCTAACATATCAAGGAACTCTGGGAAATAATCACCAACTTCTTCATCTACTGCTCCAACAAGACTTATCTGCCGCATAGGACCTGCGCGGTAGGTGCCACAGCAGTACGTCCTGTTGACCTGAGAGAAAACGAAAGAGGGGAAGAAAGGGCTGAATTACACGATAATATTAAACAGAATAGGACATTATTTCCAATGTTGCTATTTCTTCTACACACTAAAAACTCAATGGTCAAATTCAATGGTCAGTACCTTGGATAAAGTAAACAGTTACAGCACACTGACAAATACATTGATGTGATATGTGCCAAAAACAGAAATTTCAAAGTGCAAGTCAGTCTATGGTCCCAGCATCTCAAAGAAATACTGAAAATATTAGGATATACTTAAAACTTTTCTAAGAATGACCTTTGGACTTTATGAACACTTTAAAGTGATCTTTACTTAGAAACAATTGGTATAAATAAACAATAAAATTGGCAAGGCAGGCAGGAAAAAAAAGACCACATTCAGATCAATCTTCCACATTCGTTTTGTACTCGCCAGCTTGAAAGCCCTCCCATCAGGCCAGATACCAGGCTGACCATTCCCAAACCTAACCTCCCACTACTTCCTTATACCATCCTCCATGCTAAGTAGGCTGATCCTTTTCTCTACCCAACTTATGCTAAACTTATTTCTACCTGCAGTGATTTTTCTCTTGAATCTGCCCTCTCGGAAGGTCCTCTTTTCTGGCAACCCAAATCTTATCTATCTTTCAAAGGTCAGTTCAAGACTTCTGTTCTTCTGGAAGCCTTCCTGATCACCCTTCATGATCTTTACCTTTTATGAAGTCTAATGTTACCTGCAAGCACATAAACATTTTCTCTTTATCAACTCTCTAGTGAATTTAGGGCACATTCTATACAAATTTGTAGCCTGGAGAATCCTATCACTCAAATGAATCTACCAATTGATTCAATACAATCTGATATTACTCTTTTAGTCATTTCATGTATGTTTGATACTGCTACCTCCAATTTAGAATGTTTCCAAAAGTTAGAAACAGATCCGTGCATACAGATGACTAGCCTAAAAATGTTGAATTCTAACCAGGATTTCCACCTTAAATCAGTAACCTAGCATTTCTACCTTAGTTAAAATACAGATTAAATTGAAAAGCTTAACATTTAGTTGTACCTTTGTGAGTCTCCATTAAACATTAAAAAAAATAAATTGCTAGTTTTAAATGCCACCTATTTTGCCTCAATAGAAAGCATAAACGGCCAGCTAGCATTTCTTATACAGTTCTTTACTAGTAGACTTCTTTAGCAGCATTTTTAGAAACTATTTTTTTCCATAGACAAGTTAACATTACTGCCACACATACATACAGAGAAAAGGCCTTAGACCTTGTTCTCAAATAGGAGGGACTGATTTCTTAATTCCTTACAAACTTTCTCCCAAGGTCACCCAAGGTCATCAACAGTTTACATCAGAATTACCTTGCATCTATTTGCATGAGCTACCTTCAATTCTTTGTATAATCACCATGCTATAAAAGCTAGGGGAGGCCGACTGGGAAAGAAGATGGTTATGGGATATAGAGATTAAAGAAGGGGAGGGGACCTTTTCTAAGCATTATTCTACCATTCTAAGCCAAAAACCCTAAAACGATTAAAAAAGATTTAACCTTCATTAACAGTTCTCAGAATTGTATGTGTTCAAGTGTAATAAGAAATATCAAGTGTAAATATATATGTGCCTTACTGTTAAAGTGTACAGCTGAAACTTATTGGATTTCATTAACCAATGTCACCATAAAAACAAACCATAAATAAATAAATAAGACATATCAAGTCTCCCCCAAATACCTCTTGCAATGATCCCCAATTATCAGAAATTCCTTTACCTAACTAAAAAGACTTTCAAACTATACATGATGGTGGCATTTTATGTGAGAAATATCCTAAAGACTTATCACAATTTAAAACTCATATAACTAAAGACCAATCCTAAAGAAGTGTACTGCCATGCTATAATTTTCAATTTATTTGGTCTGCTAGTTTTGAGAGGATGTAACTTAATGCATTATTAATTTGAAGTAACTGACATTAAGTTTTGTACACAAAGTGAGACTGAATTAATAATTTTATATCATTGTACTCCAAGTTTACCTTATTTAAATACTACTAAACTTAAGAGCACTGAACTTGAAGACAACTTAAAAAGGCAAATACCTAGGATAATTAATATGGTATGAATAAATATAAAGCATCCCTTCCTGTTTGGAAAGAGAAAGTAAACCTAAAAGGGGGAAGTGTGAAGTTGATATTTGATGAGGCTAGAAATGAAGCAATCAGCGATTAAACTCTGCCCCCTAAAAAAAATAAAGTGACAGTAGCAAAGCTTATTAAGAGTGTCCATCACATGAGTAAAAAAACTGTAATAAGTGCTAATGTTTGTGCTGCATTTAAATAATTAATAGCATGGGTTTAAAATGGACAGCATCTATGACCAGAAATTCAACAGGCACCAACTATGTGACACTAAAGCCAAACTAGCAAACTACGAATTATCCCCCAGTATCTATTCTACCCTTCTTTTTAGTAAAAGAACTTCCTGGGCACACAGCTGAGCTAGGCTCCCTAAGCAAAAGGCTTGAATTTCCTGGGCCATGAGATGCTAGCCTAAGTTACATATGACAATTTCCAGAGCACGTCTTCATAAGTAATCAGCCTGCTCTCCACTTTCTCTTTCTCCCTTTTGAAAGCCAGGTTCAACCATGCATATGCCAACACTAACGGGATGGCAAAATTTAAAGACAGAAGGAAAGCCGAATCCTAGATGAGATCACAGAACACAGTTCCTTCCTTTGGACTTGTTACTCCACAGAGAAACTTTTATTTTGTTCTAGTCACTGTATGTGAGATCTCTTTGTTATGGTCGTTTGGCCAAAATCTTCTATACTTCGTATGAGGGAGGCAATTCTCTGTATTGCACAGATAACATCTGGACTAATATCTCCTGCTCTGAGTTAAAAAAAAAAAAATGGTACTAGAGCGCACCCAAAAGAGAACAATTTAAGATGATTAGTGGCTTGAAAACCATACAAACTGGAGGAGAAGTAAAGAAATTAAAAGTACTTCAAAAGCATTTAACTTGAAAAGATTAAAGTGAAGATATGACACTCTTAAAATATTTGGAAGCTTATCACAGAAGAGACTTAACAACCTCAAATAAAGGAGAGAAACCATAGGTAAGTCAGTATCATTATTTTTAATAAAAGTTTATTGCGCATTATATACCAGCCACTGTCCTAACCACAGATACAACATAGTAGACCGTTCCAGTCCTCTGGAAGCTTACAGTCTAGTAGGGAGAGGCAGACAGTAATCTAAACAAATATTATGAACCATGACAAGTCTTTGGAATGGAATGTATAAGACCCTATGAAAGAGAAAATGGATCTTGATCTAGAAGATAGTGTTCCTCAAAGTAAACACTGAGATAAAATCCATAGAAATAAATTTAAAGGTAATATAATGCCTTAAGCTTCGCCCTTTTCCAGCTCTAAAAAAGTAATGATGCTAAACACAGAAAACAAAAGAGTTAAAGATGAGCCCAGAGAAATAAGCTGTGTAGCTGGATTATGGAGAACTTGAAGACCACACTAAGGATCTTGGGAAATCACTAAAGGATTTAAAGTTGTAAAAGGAAGCTTATCACATTTGCCTTTATCTTTTTAAGGAAAAAGGGGCTTGTTTTTTCTTGTTTGTTTTTGTTTCATTTTCTCAGAGGAGCAATGAAGGAGAGACCAGCTAGCAGGTTTCTGTGATATTCTAATAAGAAACAATAAACTAAACTAACAGCGTGAAGCTGATTGAAAAATGGAAAATATCCAGGAGATAAAGTTGTTGGGACTTGGAGACTGGATATGACAGAAAAGAGAAAGGGATGTCACGAATGACTTCCAGGTTCTAGCTTTGTGACCAGAAGCAGAGGCTGGGTGGAGATGATATCTTCAGTTTGGACATGATGAGCTTAAAGTGTGGGGTGTATGAATAACGGCTCCCAAAGAAATAAATACTAACCCTGGGACCTGTGAATGAATTAATAAGGATTTTGAGACAGGGAGATAATCCTAGATTATCTGGTGGGCCCTAAACCACAGGTGTCCTAATAAGGAGGCAGAAGGATACTCAACTAGAGAGAGAAGCAAGCAATGTAATGATGGAAGCAGAAACTGGAGCATTTTGAAGACAGCGGAAGGGGCCGCAAGCATGGGAATACGGACAGCCATCAGAAACTTACATAGGCAAAAAAAAAAAAAAAACCACCAAAAACAAACAAAACCCCCCAGGATTCTCCCTTAGAACCTTCATAAGTTAAGAGACCGATTTGTGTTGTTTGAAGGCCCTATGTGGTTACTTGTGACAGCAGCAATAAAGAATAGCAAGTAAATTTGAAACGCCCAAGCAGACATGTCAAGAAAGAAGCTGAGTCCAAAACCAGAAGAGGTCTGGACTGAGGATATAAACCCTAGTTAAGTAGAACTTTAGTCTTAAAAGACATTTGACTAGAGAAAATATACAGAGTTGAAATAGCAGGGGTTTTAGAAAGCTCCAACTTACACACACACACACACACACACACACACACACACACACACACACACACACAAAAGGGGAAGAAGAGCTAACCAAAAAAACATGAAGGAGTTGTCAAGTGCTCAGAGAGGTAGGTTAAAACCAAGAAAGCACAGTATCCTGAAAGTCAAAATAAGAAAATACTTCAATAAGAACTTGGTCCAAATGCTGCTGAAATGTCCAGCAAGATGAAGATGAAAAATGCCCATTGGTGATCCTAGCGACAAATGTTTCAGAGAATTTATGAGAGCAGAAATCAAACTGGTGTGGTCTAAGGAAAGATGAGGAAATAAGAGAAAGCAAATGCAGGCAAACCTTTCAAGAAGTCTGCTGTGAAAATAAGAAGGGTTGGTAGAGGAGGAGAGGATCAAGGGAGAAATTTGCAGATAGAAACACTAAGCAAACTTCCATAGGTTGCATGAACTTTCATTCCTACCAGCAAGTAATGTAAGAAAGGATGTGTGCTCCACACAGCTTCATTAATAGAAACTCTTAGATCATTATCAACCTTGTGGATTTTTACTAATTTGTTAACTAAAAACTGGCATCTTAGTAGTTTTAATATCATTTTCTTATGAACAAAGTTGGGTATCTTTTCAAATAAGAGAATAAAAGGCCCATTTATATTTCTTTTTCTGGGAACTGTCCATTCACGATGCTTGTTTATTTTTATATTGAGTTGTTAGTATTTCTCTTACCTATTTCTAAAACACTGTAGTTTAGGAAAGTTAATCATGTTAGTGATATAAATTGTAAATAATTTTTCATAATTTGTCCTTTGACTATGTTTATTTTTTTGTTTTGGCATATAATAAATACCTTTCCCACTCCAAATTTATGAGAATTCTTTCATTTTTCTTCTATTACATTTATGTCTCCATTTTCTACACTTAAACTTTTGATTCCATTTGGAATTTATCTTGGTACACAGCGATATGTGCCACCAATAATCTGAGATGCTGTAACTTTTATATACCAAATGCCTGCATTTATTTGGTTCTATTTCTGGACTTCTGTTTCCCTGAATAGTGTTCATAAACTGGTATACACTTATTTAATAATTACATGTTTAGAATGTATTGGTATCTGATAGGGTACGCCTTCATGACTGCTTTTTCTTTTTCAAAGCTTTCCTGGCTCTTCTTGTTTGCTAATTTTTTCATATAAACTTCAAAATGTTTGTTTCTTCTCAGAAAAAAACTATTGGTATTTTTATTGAGATTGTGTTCGATTTGTAATTTAGGGAAAACTGTCATTTTGATTCTTCTTAATCCAAGAACACAGTACATCTTTTCATTTAGGTCTTCTTTTGTGTGGTGTTTTAAAGATAATGGGAAGAGTCTGATATAGGGGAAAAGGTGAAGAGGACTGGACAGTTAAACATGGCAGACTGAACACACGACTTCCATTCTTTACCAAAACCCCATGCAAGTGAGAGTAAAAAGGCTATAAATTCCAGAAGCTCAAAGAGGCAGAAGTAAAAATAACAGATACGACTATTAAAACACTTTTAGGTGAAAAGTAATAGGGGAATTAGCAGACTGAGAACTCTGAACACTGACTACCTGTACAGAAGACACCCAACAAGCTGGTTTGTGCTACAGAACCGCACTAAGGCTAAGCATCACAGAAGATGGGAAACAAAGTATAGAACTGAAAACAAAGGAGAAGAGCGTAAAATCTGCACAAAGGTCAGAGAGACCTCTCCACTTACCTTCCACCTCCCATCCCTATCTATTTTGTGGGGAAAGTGAACCAAAGAGACTATTGAACCAAAGACACCAGGCACAAGCACGGAAAACAGTCATTACAATGAAATCAGGGAATTAAGTAAAATTTTAGTTGTTTAAAAATGAAATCACCTACCTACTTCCATAGGTCAGCTCCATAGGTCAGCTCCAAGACAGAGAGTATAACCTACTCTACTCCCCTGGCAAAAATGTGGTGGATTCTTACCTGTAGAAATTAAAAGCTCTAGAGAAAAAAATTTCTAAATGTTGATTTTTGGAGCATTCCTTACAATGATGTGGCCAAATATTTCCTAACCAGTCATCAAATGGTAAGTCCCACCGATGTGTTCAGTTTCTAATCAGTTACGTAGTGACTCGTGTTTAAGTATTAATAGATTACCCAACAATTGAAGAAAATACCTGACATAAAAAAAAATTAAAACTAAGAGAAATTTGAAGAGACAACTTAGTGAATAAAAGAAAAGTTTCAAAACAAGTACAATATCAGAGAACTGAAAGGTATTACACATCCATGAAACAATAACAAAAGTTATTTTAAACACACACACACACACACACACACACGCTAAAAGAGAACAAGCACTTAACCTGTAAACATTACAGCTAAAATAAATCAATAGGAGGAAAAGAATATAGTTAAATCTCCCCCACAAAATAGAACAAAAAGAAAAAAAGAAGAAAAGAAAATTGGCGGTTCAATCAGGAGGCCTAAAACCCAACTAATAAATCAACTAATAAAAGTTTCAGGGTAAAACAGTGAAAAATGAGGTAAGAAAATTAAAGAAATAATACCAAAAAAACAATGTAGTTAAACAGAAGGCTATGCATTTCCATACTGAAAAGGCCTAACTGCTCATCAGAATGAATATAAAAAACACTCACACCAATGAGATTTAAGAAAATCAGGGGCACTGGGGGTGCCTTCAACTGCACTGGTGATGTTTTACTTTTGGGGCCAGGTAGTTAAGAACACAGGTGTTTGTTTTTATTCTTCATTCCTCTTTGTACATCTAAAACATTTTATAGTAGATTTAAAAACAACAAAAAGACACATCTCAAGGCACATTATCCTCAAGTTTTCTGAAATTCTGCAGTACAAAAATTCTGAAAGCTTCTGGAGGGGGAAAAACAAGACACCTGAAAAGCATCAAGAATCATTATGACACTGGATTTCTCAATAGCAACACCAGAGGCTTAAATGAAGATATGGGAGTAATGCTTTATAAATCTGAAGAAAAACAACCTCCAACCTGAATCCCACACCTAGCTAATGTACCAATCAACTATAACAGCAGAAGGGCTTTTAGACACGTGAAGTTTCATTTGAGTTGCTGAATTCGGGATACAGAACAGTTGTGGAATCCTGGAACGGAAGAAAGAGGCAAACAGAAATCCCAGGATATACATATACAGGATACGCGGGATGCATACAGGATGTATATCGCAGGACAGAACCTCTACTTATATCCTTACTGAAACTTGGTAATATTACAAAACTGTAAACAACTTAGCTGTCCAAGAACAAGGGGATAAATAAATTGTAATACAGTCACAAAACAAAGTACAAAATATAGTGGTAAAAGGAATGAACCAACCAGAGTTACATGTATCAACATTATTCTCAAAAGTAATGTTGAACAAAGGCAATCTACAGAATGATACATGCAATATACAACTCAGTGTACAATCACACAAAACAGTTATTTATTATCTGTTCATACATGCCTAGCAAAATATTAGAAGATGCATGAAAACAATAAACCAAAAATTCAGAAAAATTTACTTCTGATAAGAAAAAGCTGATTATTTTATTAAAAATATGAAAACATAAAGAATTCATTCAATATAATTTGCACTTTATATGTGAAGTGGGGAGATTAAAGGGATAGGGATGTGTAAAGATCTTAAGCTAATGGGTACAGAGTTTCCATTTGGGGTGATGAAAAAGTTCTAGAAAATGACAGTGGTGATGGTTGTACAACATTGTGAAAGTATTTAATGCCAATGAATTATACTCTTAAATTAGTTAAATAATAAATTTTATGTTGTGTATATTTTGTGACAACTAAAAACATATATATATATATCCTAAGCAAAGTGAGGGATAGAATCCAGGACACAGATAGAAGGATTAGCTTTTGAGGAGGTGTAAGATATATTCTCTATTGTAATAGGAGGGAATGCACAAAAGATGTCTACAGATAAAAAGTGTGAAAAATCATCATGAAGGATAGGCAAGCAAGTTGACCTAATAAGTGAGCTTCCTACACAATGTTCAGGGTCCACAGGAAGCCTTATGAAACCTTATGAAGGGACAAACTCCTGAATAATTATCAATCCAAAAATGAATTTTAAAACATTTACATTATGTAGAGGTTAGACAAAATTATCTCCAAGAGCCCTTGGTTTATGACCCTATGAAATTCTAAGAGGATGGTACTACAGGTCATATAAAATGAATGAGGGTAATGGTAGATGGAATCGTTTAAAATGCTGTTTCTTACACTTGCCTGGTGATAGGAACGGAATTACTTGAGGTATTTATCTCAGGCCTCACCCCAGACCTCATGAATCAGAACTTCCATTAGAAAAACCTGAGAGTCTAATGTATATTTGGAACTAACAACCTCAGATTATTCGTAGGACCCCACAGTTTTGAGAAGCTCTAGCCTGGAAATAGCCCTAAAAGCAAAGAACAGGCTGAGTTCTACCACCTCCCACAGTGAAAGAAGAAACAAGTGTTAAGAGGATTGGAAGGAGGTAAGTAGAGGCCAAAGAACAAAAAAAAAACTAAGGCTGCCATGGAAACAGAAGACATAATGCCAACCCGGGAAAACCCAGCCTTGAGTTAAAACACAAGGCGAAGTGAGAAGGGGGAAAGAACTGTGACATCAGAGGGGGAAACACCTCTATGAAAACAGTAGTTAACTTTGCATGCATTTGGAAAATGTATTTATAATATCTATAAAACTGAAATTATATGCGAATACTATACGTATTGCTGTCAACAAGTATAAAGTTCTTTAGATTAGAAACTCAACTTTACAAAGTTATCCTGTATCAACTGCTGAGTTAAATAAGCTCAATTGTGTTTCGATACACCTTTTAATAAGGATAGTTACTTAGAAGATAGCAGCTTTATTGGTAATTGCCAAACCTAGAAGCAACCAAGATATAAATGAATGGATAAATAAACTGTGAGACATCCAGACAATGGAATATTATTCACTGCTAAAAAGGAATAAGCTATCAAGCCATGAAAAGACATGGAGGAACCTTAAATGTATATTATTAAGGGAAAGGACCCCATCTGAAAAAGCTACATACTATATGACCCCAACTATAGGACATTCAGGAAAAGGCAAAACGATGGAGATGGTAAAAAGACAAGTGGTTGACAGGGATTGAGGGGTGGGGGGGATGACCAAGCAGAGCAGAGAGGATTTTTAGGGCAGTGAAAATATGCTACCATGATGCATACATTTCATTATACATTAGTCCAAACCCACAGAATGTACACACCATCAAGAGTGAACCGTAAACTGCAGACTTCGGGTGATAATGATGTGTCGATATAGGTTCATCAACTGTAATAAATATACCACTCTGGTGGCGGATGTTGATAATGGGGGAGGCTGTGTACCTGTGGGAGCAGAGGGTACATGGGAAATCTCTGTACCTTCCCCCCAACTTCGCTGTGAACCTAAAATTGCCGTTCAAAAAAATAAATTCTTAAATACAAAACAAAACAAAACTTAGAAGAATACTAAGCTAGAAATGCCTATATGGAAAACCCTGTGTGTGGGTGAGAGAGGGATATTATTCCACAGAACTCATGTTTCAGGAAAAAGGCTATTTAAGCTGATTGTTTAAAAAACAGAAAGGAAAAAGCTAGCCACCAATCTTCCTAACCTTGTGACCTGTGAAAAGAAAGGCATTCCCCTTTAAAACATACAATGAAAAAGCTTTGTGAGTCAAAAGTGAGATTTAAGCTGTACTTAGAATGACAGAAAAAGAAAGAGCCAAAACTACCATTTTAATGTTTTTTCTATAAAGCTAGCTTCTTAAAATATTTCTTTTACATAACACACTGATGTGTAGTTGAGTTTCTCAAAACATTCTACTAATTCTACTCTCTTAATTAGTACCAATTCACTATAAAGTGCTAATTATATTAATCACATATGGAAAACACCTAATAAACCCATTTTAGGCCTTGCCACAACTCACAGTGAAGAAATAACATTTACTGATTTTCTCTAAAACAGGAGACATTACCAATTTTAATGTTAAAAGTAACATTTCTATGAACATCTAAATAAAGAGACTTCAATATTGTATACATATAGAAATCTTTTTGGAAAAAAAAAAAAACTTAAAATATATACATTTGCCAGATAAAGAGATCAAAATCCTACTATGGCAGATATGCTTTTTTAATTAATCCCTTCTCTCCCCAGCACATACACATACACATACACATCCTTCTCCTTATACATGCTTTAATTAGTTAGCTGCTGTAGGGTGAAAATAGTCTCAGATGGTTATATTTAAAACAACTCCCCATTTAACTTCACTATATTTTTAGTGGGGTTTTTTGTTTGCAATTCATGTACAGAATTTAAGACCTATAGCCTGGCTGGTTCACGGACCAGCAACATCATCATCTGGGAGCTTGTTAGGCAGAATGTAAAGCCCCAACCCAGACCTGCAAAATCAAAATCTGCATTCTACATGCACATTAAATTTGCTAAACCCTCACCTATGAGATTTAACACCATTCAGAGACAGAGGAAAAAACAACTCCTCTTTGAAGATCTACCACTATTTAACCTTGTGGAAGGTCACAACCAAAATGTGACCTTCCACGTATATAAAACAAAGGCTTGGAAATGGTTCCCACCTACCCTAAAATCCTTTAGTTCACTAGATGACTAGAATATTTGAATTTTAATCAGTTTAATAGCTGCCATAGGATTTTTATAAGGAGGAGAGCCAAATATTACATACTTGTTGCAGAACTAACACTTCAAAGTGTAAAACCACATTAAAAAGTTTTCTAGTAGCCAATAATTACACAATTTAATACCTAAGCAAAAAATCATAAATTATATTTATTCCTAAACATATACATATATTTTAGGGAGAAATACATTTCAAAGTGAACACTAATCTTTCTCTGTAAAGTTAACCAAAAGAATCCATAAACACTTCAATGTTTTGGACAAAATTATTATTTAGCCAATGACTATTTAAAATTAATCAGACCTGAATAATCCTAAAGAACTGTAAAAATACATACCATACTGTAGTCCTCTAGATTAGAAACTCAAACTTTACAAAGTTAACTGCTGAGAGTTAAATAATTAAATTTGAGGATCATCTTGGTGATTTAACTGATATTTACCATGAACTTGCCTCCTGTGATATTAGAATATTTGAGTTTTATAGACTATGAAAAGAAAAAAAACTACCCAAATGTGCATCCTAGCTTGGCCACTACAATAGTTTAATAATGTAAAAATAATGGAAACTATAGCTTTTCTCATACAAAACAAAGGTATATTTTACTTCCTCCAGCTAACAGAGACAAATACTAAAGTAGTTTCTGTAACCTTAATGTGCATATGAATTACCTGGGGATCTTGTTAAAATGCAGATTCTGATTCAGAAGATTTGGTTAGAGGTTTAAGAGTCTGCATTTCTAGCAAGCTCCCTGGTGATGCCAATTTCATACACAGAGCACAAGTTAAGTAGCAAGCTTCTTTAAAAAAGCATAATTTACAATATTAAGATGGTCATGGTTTATGCAACACTGGTTTTGATGTTTCCAATTAAAGTCCTACCTGAGCAATTTAACGTTTTTCCATCCTTACAGGTACTCACTCGCTCTCTCATGTGGATATACTAGACCACGTCATCATTCTTAAAACATAGAAAACTTGTATCCTAAACTTCTTTCTACCTTTCTTTCTTTTTGACATCTTCCCATGCTCATCACACTTACATGTGGGTGCATCATGGATTCCAATCTTAGCTTCATATCTTTTCCACTCTAATGCTATCCCTGGATCACCTATATGCTAATGAGATCCGACTCTGCATTTTCAGCCTAAACATGTCTGCCAATCTTAGATCCAGTATTTAACCACCTAACTGCCAGTCTTCACAGGTTCCTCCAACACAAACTATCTCACTAAACTCAACACCTTCCACCCACAAAAGCAGCTTTTCCAATCCTATATTGACTTTGTGTCCAGCACCATCATCCACCCATTGTTCAAACCACAACTTAAGACTCTAGCCTTCCCTCTCACCAAATGCAAATAATCTCATCTTCTAATTATTTCTCAAATTTCATTCTTTCCTCTCAGTGTCAATATCAGTTTGGACATGGATCATTTCTGATCTGATTACTACAGTAATCTAACCAGTCTTCGGGCTTCCAATCTCATCTCCCCCTCAATTCTATCCTCCATACCACTGTGGAATCTCTGCAACATAACTTGATAGTAATCCCCTCTTAAAATTCACCAACGTTCCCCATTACCTTTAAGAAAAAGTACTCACTTTTTTTAAGCACACCATATGAAGCTCTTCACAATCTTGATTTTGTTTCTCTTGCTGGTCTCAACTCTCACCACCCTTAACAATCAACATGTACTCACTCTTGCCATGTCATGCTATTTGCAGCTCCCTGAAAGAGCCACATTCTCTCAAGTCCCTGTGTGTTTGCATAGGCTATTATTTCCTTTGCTTAAATGCCCTTATTAAGCTAAGTGCTAATCCTCTTTCAAGACTCCACTCAAGCAGCACATGCTTTCAGGCACCTTTTCTAATCACTCACGTCTGAGTTAGGTACACTACAAACTGTGCTCCCTCTATTACAATTGTTTTCCCTAAGCATACCTCTACGCTAGGACTTGTCAAACTGTATTACAATCGCTGGTTTGTTCATCTCCTCCACTAGACTGAGCTCATCAATTAGTCCTCTTAAGAAAAGAATGTCCAGTACATGGCAGGTTCTCAATAAATGCTTGCTGAAAAAACTATCTTGCAATATACTCATGAATAATTATTATGGCTACATATTTAAACTGTAACTTCTACTGACTATGTCTCCAAGGTAATAAAAAATTTACGTCACTTTATTTTTGGATTAACAGAACTTCCTAAGACTTCAAAAACACAGAAGTCCAAAATACCTAATGTATTCACTTAATTTCTGACAAACTAAAGGTATTTGTTAAAAATATTAGAATAACTTTCTGGATACTGTGTGAAACTGAGGCATTTTAATTTCACTGACCACAGTGTTAGACAAATAAAATCACTAGTCTCTTCTCCAAAGGCTGCATGCAGTAAGGAAGGAGGATGGTAAAATGCTGCACAAGTTCAAGTGGCCCAGGTTTGCACTGACTTCTACTCATTAACTACGTGACCCTGGATAACAATACACATCTCCAAGCCTCAGCTTCTTTAATGGAAAACAAAAAATAAAATTGCTTACCTATCAAATAGGTTGTTTCAGCTATTCAGATATGAATGTGAAAAGCATTTATATAAACCATGAAGTGCTAAATAAACTAAACTACTATGTTAGCTTCCATCCCAACATCTGCCAAAGACTTTACAAGTGTAAATGTAAAGTTTCATAGGCTACTTTGACCTCCCATACCCATCTCAAACTTCTCGCCAATGACTTAAAATTCATAAATAAAATCAAGTGCCGGGATCACTGGAACATGAGACTTATTCAACAGTCCTCAATATTTTCATGTGGTTGAAGTGTTTAATGGTATCTAACATAATAATAATCTGATATGTTCTTAAAAAGTGATGATTTTATAAATCTCAAAGTAAATCTCAGGTAAGTTGTTGGTACAGTCATTTAAATTTCAGCTCCATTTGAAAAAATTAATCAGAGGACAAAAATCAGCAGGGAATATTTAGAGTTATCTTCTTTTATTAACTATTTAGACTAGGTACTGTCTATTGCCATAAACTTGATTCACTACTAACTAATATGAAAGTTAAAAAGTCACCATCACAAAACCAAGACTTTTTTCCCCCAAGCTTCTGGCTTATTTCTCAGGTATGCTTGCTGATCTGTATCAATTAGAAGAGAAAATTTGCTGCACTTTTCTAAAGTAAAAAAGTGATAGAGCATATTAATTCTGCTCTCAGCAATATCTTTCTTTCTTAATTTAAATAAGGACTTATGGGGACTATGGACTATAGTAGAACTGTTTTTAGTCCTTTCTACAATATTAATAAAAATAGGATTCCTTAACCTTTGAAGGGCAAAACTCCTTTAAAAAAAAAAAAAAGGAAAAAGAAAAAACAAAATCTACTACAAAAGTCAGCACTTCGGTACCTGATTGTGGTAACAAGGCCAAAATCCAAGACGAAGCCCTTTATTGCACATCGTGTTCCAACATCTTGGGCAGCCCCCATCTTGCGACCTCTCCAGATTGGCTGCTCCTGCTCTCTCTACTGCAGAGAGAACTTCAATTAGAGAAATTCTGAAGCTCATAAATCTAAACTGGATACTCCCCTCATTGGAGGCAAGGATGGTAAGAATCACTAAAAAGATTCAAGCTAGAGGAGGTTTCAAATCGAAGTGGCTTGAAACCACTACAAGGCAGGAAGCTGAGAGTCTTGCTGTACAACAATCTATTTGCCAAAAAAGAAAAATTCTCAAGAATGGCAGCAAATTATCAGGTAACCTGAAAAAACAGGTTGTATAACCATAAATCCCTAAAGAGTGTACCGTTCTCCACTAAATTTGCATAGAATTTACATCTATGATACAAACTCACAGCTGACCATTCATGTTCATAACCCTTATGAGAAAAGCAAGCAGGAAAAAAACTAGGACGTATTTTCAAATTTGTTTTAAGCCCTAAAATAACTTCATTGAAAAAAATGTCTGGTGAAAAAACACTGGTTAGGAAGGAGAGGTTTCCCTGCTGACTTAAGCCTAGCTGCCCAGGCAAGGCTTCAGAAAATGTCTTCACCTACAACCGTGCACAGGCAGACGGAGCAGAGGCTGTGGCGGTCTTCCTGGTGACACTTCCAAGTCACGTAAATAAGGTATGTTTCTGGGATAGACTGCCAACAAGTTACTGAAAGGAAAACGAAAGCAGCAAAAACCTGGCAAATAAATCAGCCAATGCCCTCGTGTGTTTTATTATAACACAAAAGGCAAGTTTACTGAAGTTACACTGAGGCTACCAGATCTAAATTGCACCTTCCACACCAACATTACCTGATTTGTGAAAGAATGGATTTGTTTTCAAGCTGGTTTTCCATAAAGACTTGTAAAGACGTAGAACATGTATGAAGCATTTCTTAGACCAAACAAGCAATAAGCCACATCCCAAAGAACTTCAGTAATTAAGATTTTCAATTAAAGAAATAAACAATTTGAAATGCCGTTACCACCAAAAATTATCAAAAATGTACTGATATGTGCTATGCAAAAGAAAGAGGTTAACACTGCTGAGATACTGTAACTGTATTGACTAAAAAATTTAGCAATGATTTTACCTTACCTGAGTGTGAAAATTTGAAATGGTGGTTGTTTCGATATCTTTCTTGCCCAGAATTTCCATTTTCACTGGAGTGTTGGGGAAATTAAAAGCAAAGTAGTCCAAGAAGTCTGGGAGATAGGCAGCCGCTCCATGCACTATTGCTAAAGCATAGTAAGCAGCATTTTTCTCATTTTCACTGAATGTCAAAGCAAGAAACTCCTCAGAAAATCTCTCCATCTCCATTGGAGACAAAAATGAGAGTTCGTCCATGTAGGCATGAAGGACAAGAGCACCACCATTGGACTGGTGTTCTTCATGAATAAAGTTGCTAAATTTAGTACCTGTTTTTAAGAAATTTCTGCGAATAGAATGCTCCTGGTGAGTCATAAAAGGTGTTTGTACTCCCTGGGGTACCCGATATTCTTGCATGCCCAAATTTAACCGGCACAGCTGTTCATCTTTCAGATACCTGAAGGACTCCTTATTAACTCCTGAAGTGCTATTCACTTGTCCTTGGGTGAGGATTTCCTTACTGATGCGTGTCAGACCAGCACAGACGGTTTGTACTTCCTTATTGTACATCTTAAGGCGTCTTCCTCGCATATCTTCTCGGTGTTTCTTTTTCTTTTTCTTCTTTATTTTCTTCAAGACAAAATCATCAGCTCTCTGGGTTTTACCATTTTCATCTGGTGTTTCTGGCCACAATAATTAAAAAGAAGTTAGTTGCTAGGTCTAGTGTCAACATACAAGCTTCCTAAGGTACTTGATCTCAAATTTAATAGCCTATTTCCAGTTTCTCTGAATTTGCTATTACAACTTACATGTTTATAAATGAGACAAAGACCTTAAAATATAATAATATTCTAGTTTGAAGATTATACTAAAAAGTAGATAATGCAAAGATTAGCATGCAATTTAAAATGACTTGCCATCCAACTAAAGGAAATATCCAAGTAATTAATTTCACACATGCTATACAGTATGGTATACCTGTTCAGTAGCCCTTGTAAAATCTAAACCGAAGCTCAATATATTTTGCTTTATATTTTGCTGTCAGTCTACATATTACTATGTACTATGTTTCATGCAGGTGAATCAAACAAAGGCAAATAAAACTGTAGGACACCAATGTGCCCACCAACTGGGGGTGGAAGGGCAGTCTCATATGCTGTTGCTATAAGTATAAATTGTTACAACTTTCATGGAGGGCAATTTGGTGCCCTCCAAAATTAACATGTACCAAAAGGCTTGAAAATATTTCTAATTCTCAGCCCAAAAAACTCCACTAAGAAAATAACTGAAGATACATAAAGATATCCATCCATGACAGTATTATTTTGGGAATCCCCTAACATCCGTCCAATAACAGGATATGAATTAAACTCTTACTTACATACTGTTAAACTACTACCTAGGCATTACAAATTACATTATAGGCGAAAAGAACTGACAAATTACAAGGTTACAAAATACTGACACTGTCACTCTTTCAGAAAGCCTTCTCTTAATAACTTTTCCACCCAACTGGGATAGCTACTCCAACTATGTGTTTATTTATCACTGTACTTCCATCACAACATTTAAACATAGTCTGTACTATTATTTAAGTTTCCACCTCTCCTCTAGACTGTAAACAATCTAAGATAGGATATATGTATGTATATACATATACATACACATACACGTATATACATATACGTACATGTCTGACCGTTCTTTCCAGAGTTATCTAACACATGTACACTATTACCCCATTTTTATAATACTAAACATTCATTCATTCAGACATTTATTTAGTACCTACTATGTACCAAGGACACTTCTGGGCACAAGGGATATGGTGTTAACTAAGACACAGTCCCCACTCTCTCAGACCTTACAACACAGTTGGACAAGGAAAAGAAAGTATCCGTAAGTTACTCTAGATGCTGGGGAAGCTCTCTTTGAGAGGTGACATTTAGGCTGAGTCCCAAATAAGACAAGCATGTTTTCCAGAGAAAAATATTCCAAGGAGAAGCAAAAGACCTGAAGACAGGGAAATTTCTGACTTATCTATGTATGTTTTCTAGTATATTACACAGAAAAATACCTGGAGAAATACATACAAAGGTGTTAATGGGAGTTTTCTAGGATTGTAGCATTATAAATGTCTAGCTTCTTTATTGCTTATCTGCATTTTCTAATTTTCTAAAATAAACATATATTACTTTTATAATTAAATTTTTTTAATTTTAATGAATTATCATGGATTGACAACCTAAAATAGAATGGCATCTTTTATTTACTAGTTGGAAAATTTACCTAGCAAGAATTTAGGATTAAATATCAGCTATTGTCCTGATCAACCTTCAAGCATAACGTAGTATTTACTGTATAGAATTTATCCACCTAACAACAGTATTTCTCACATGCTTCAACTAATTTAGTATTAAGACAGATACTCCAAAAAATCCTATTACTACACCTGGGAAGAACAAGTTCAATAAACTTCACAGTAAAAATTTACCTGGTAAAATATGTATTTATATGATAGCTGTAGTACTCTATACAAAATTAGCTCAATTACCAGATATTACAAGTTATAAAATCTTCTAAAGCAAAGATTTGAAGTGCAAGTTAAAGGCTTTAAAGTGCATAGATACCAAATGACTTTCATTCTCTTTAATACTTCCTTTTAAAAAACAAAAAGAAAACCATCTGGAAACATCACTTGTAATTAAACTGAGAAGATTTACCAAAATATACATGTAATCAGATTATTTAAATTGACAAAAAAGTAATCTTTTATTCTACATACAACTAAATGTTTGAGAATTCATTAAAACGCTTAGTCATTTATATTTCTTACCAAATAAAATTAATTGAAATACTTTTCCCAGATATCAAGTCAGTAATTTAGGTAATTCTCCCAAGTAATTAAATGTTAATGCCATTAAATATAAAGGTTAGACCAATTTTAAAAATCATCTAATTACCCTCTGCTAAACATTTTAGCAATTTCACAGAAAAAAAAATATCTCTGAATAGATCCTGTTATTTTAAGCTTCAGAGGAGGTATTGGTATGCAGAAGATGAATTGTGACCTAGATCTGCCACTGAAATGCACACCCAGGAGCTGCCCTGATTGTGGCACATTTTCTATATTACTATCGGATTACCAATGGCATTTCTCACATGGCCAAGTCTCTACGGGTTTTATTCCAAAACTCATTTATACAAGAACCATTCGACTAGTCAGTCTGACTGGGTCCATCTCAAAAAAAAAAAAAAAACTGTATAAAGAAAAAGATCTTAAATTGACTGTAATCTCATAGTTCTACATGATAAAAATGGAAACTATGAAATAAATTTCAGTAATCTACTCATTAATCCTGTTTTTCTTATCTAAGGCTGACATACAGAAAGTTCATTTTTGTTTATAGACAAATTTAAGACAACTTGTGTCACATTAGCTAATGAATTTTCATAAATAGTCAAAATTTATTTCTGAATTATTGTGGCGGCAGTTAATCGAGAATGGCATACATACAGTTATTAAAGGATTATTATAGTACGCCATCACTGCTTTATGAGAATGATACTGAGGTTGCCTTGCCTTAAATTTAAAACGTTATTTAAAAGTCAATGTCTTTGTGATATAAAAGATTCAAATTAATGTTTTACACCTTAAACTTACACAATGTTATATGCCAACTATATCTCAATTTTTTAAAAAAGTCAGTATCCAAAGTCTTCAGAATCTTTCCATTTCTGATAGAATATGTTAGCTTTCCAACACAGAATGTATTCAAGACCAACTATATTTTAAAATAAAAAAATAAAATAAATTTAAACAATTTTAATGTTTGTCAATTTGAAAAAAATGAAATTGTGATGAAACTTTAAAAATAATTTACCATCTGAGTATTTCCCTGTAGTGCAAAATCTAAAACTTTTCAACAGTTCTTTCATAGAAAAAGAGCAAGTTACACTATGATAAAGGAAAGCTCTCACATTTCAAACTCTGATGCTAAATATAAAGATAAGTAATTCTACAGAGGAAGATACAAACATTAATCTGAGAAATTGCTAGCTGTCTTTAAAAAGGTCATTATAAGCATAACTAGATTAATACATACTATTAATAAAATCCTCATACGTGCTAATATTATCAATTATCAAATATAATTTGATATTGCTATTGACAGTTTCATTAATGCAAAAAAATTAGCTTTCCATATTACAAAACATAAATCATAACACCATTCTTAGGCCTGAATCACAGAAATGAAAAAAGTTTATCTTCGATCCCTAAAAATCACGGTGGATAAGCAAATCAGTTGCTTTTTAAATATTTTATTCATCATAATAAAAAGACTAAACTTTTCTGAAAAAAATTAAGTTCTTCTGATTCCATATAAAAACCTCACTAAAAACTAAAAACTGCTCATTTTGAAGCACATTATTTTAGTAAAGCACCGTATGTTTATGACATTGTCTCACTTTAACCCACCCCCCCCCCCATTATGGAGATTAAGAGTGGCTGGCTGGATTTGAATTCCTGTCCTAGTAGTAGTACCTTTTTTTTCAAATTAATTTCTCTGTACCTTATTTCTCATTGGTAAATGGAAGGAAATAACAGTGATTCCTCATGAGGTCAGTGTGCAGAGTAAAAGGAAGAAAGCACAGAAAGTGTTTTGAATCGTCCTAGAACCCAATCCACGTTTACCACCATCATCACCTGAAAGCAGGTCACTGTAGAGGCGGTAAGAGTGTGTTTGGAGCAGGTGCTTTACGGTTAGAAAAACAGGTCGATGGCCCTGCTCCACTGCTTACTCAACTCTCTGGGCAAGTTCAAAACCTCTGTAAACTTGTTTTCTCATCTCACAACGTTATCAACACCAATTTCTATCTCAGAGTTACCATAAGGATTAACTGAGACAATAAATGTAAGGCCTTCATCACAGTATCCTCACCAACTTTAATATTATTTTAATAATATCTGATAACATTTCCTGAAATTGGCAATAACTCCGATATCAAAACTAAAGCTAGAAATTACCAATCTAGTGTATAATGTATTGTACCATAACAAAAACACATAAAAAGGAAAAAAAAATCTCTGAAAGAGGAAAGAAAACTATCATTTACCAAATGTCTACTAGGAATCATATTATCTCATTTTAATCTTCAAATCTTTTTACAGAGAGAAAACAGCTTTAAACAAGACATGTTACTTATATTTGGTCACAAAGCTAGCAGATGACAACAGAGATTCAAACGCTTACCTGTCTGACTCTAAAACAAACTTAAATACACTCCACTCCACTGGCTTTCTGTCTTCTCTATCAACTACTCTACAACACTCCTGCTAGATCAGCTAAAATTGTTTAGTTGAATTCACAGACTTGAGGTGTCTTAGAAGAATCTCCAATAAAGGGAGCATTATGTCAACAAATATTTAACTGGGTGCCAGACTACATATTCTGCGTATTGTTATGTTATGCAGAAGATGGCATTATGTTAAACCAAATTTCCATGCCCTAATGGCTTTTTTGCCTCTCCCTGGTTAGTATGAAAAAATACCAGTCCCCGAAGTTGCTGCTCTGTTAAATGAGATTATCTGTTTATTTCAGTTCTCTGTACAATCTCAAAATAATTCCACTCTTATCAACAAAACAATTAACTATCTCTGAATTTAAAATTCCTGCCAATAGCTTTTGACACAGAAAATTTCAATTGTCTGATTTCGGGACACTCCCTGCGACCAAGCTGGGCAGTTGGTCAAAGATGAAAAAACTGTAAGAAAAGGAGACTGACTCACACACGAACACATGTGAGCCATCCTGTTATTTAATGACACTGAAGAGAAACGTGGGGATAGACTTCCCCCTTTCCTTTTTCAACAAATAGTACCAAAATCATAAATGTAACAAAGAATAATTAAAAAGAAGTATTACTTCTTTGATTTTTTTTTTTTGGAGGAAGTTAGTCTCTTCTACTCTTACAATGAGCAATAAGAGGGAGAGAAAAATTATAAGATTTCAAAAGGCATAAGTAACTGTCAGTTTAATTAAGACTCAAGCCTGTTGCTTATAAGAAATAAAAACATTTTAATATCTCCTTATTAACTTCATAATCCAAATGTGCTTACTGGAAAGTGGAAAGCCAACTGGGCCATGAGTCAACACCGGGTTCTAGATTGTTCTATCACTTAATAATTAGAAAATGTCAAGCATGTCACTTCAAAAATCCTTCATTTCTCATTTTACAGACAAAACAAGTTTACCTTAGCGTTTACAGATTAAAACTTCTGTTTCAACTATTTATGAGCAACTCCAAAGGTCTGGATTCCAAATTTTGTGATTAACCTATACATGAGTCTGGACTGAATACTGCTGGGCTGCGGGCAGGAACACATCTCTTGGTTGAGTGATCTACCTCGGCAATCAGAAAACTTTCTAAAAAGAGCCAGAGAGCGATCTCTGTGGGCCATATGGTCTGTCTCAACTGCTCTGCTCCACTGCTGTAGTACAAAAGCTGCCACGGACCATACATCTGAATGAGCAGAGCGATGTTCTCGTAAAACTTTATTTCTGGACCCTGAATCTGAATTTCATGATTTTCACCATTTATGGGCTTTTTTTCCAACCACTTAAAATATAAAAAACCATTCTTAGCTCACAGGCGGTACAACAATAGGCCATGGGACTGATTTTTGACAAAGGTGCAAAAGTAATTCAATGGCGGAAGAAAGCCTTTCCAACAAAAGGTGCTGGAGCTATCTACGGGCAAAAAAGAGAACCTCAGCCTGAACCTCACACCTCATCCAAAATTCGCTCAAATGGATCACATACTCAAATGTACAAGGTAAAATGAGAAAACTTTTTTTTGAGGGGGGGACAAGGAAATCTTTGGGATCTAGGTCTTCAGACTTTAGCCATGACACTAAAAGCATGATTCATAAAAAGAAAAAAATCAACAAACTGGACTTCAACAAAATTTAAAACTTATGCTCTGTGAAAGACAGCTAACAGTGGAATGACAAGCAGCAGAGTGGTAGAAAATATCTGTGAACCACATAAATGACAAAGGACTCCTATCTGTAATACATGAAGAATTCTCTAAACTTTTACTCAGTAAAAAAATACTACTCAGAGATGAAAAGGAGTGAGCTACTGATACATATAATAACTTGCAAGGATCTCAAGGACATCATGCTGACCGGAAAAAAATCTCAGATGACATACTTCCCTATTATTCCATATATACACATATACATACATACACACACACATATTTAACATTCTCAAAATGACGAAATTACAGAGTTGGAAAACAGATTAGTGGCCGCTACAGGTTAGGGAAGGTGGGGAGACTAAGAGATGCCTAAAACTATGAATGGATTACACGTAAGGGGATCTTCCTGGTGATAGGATAATTATGTATCTTGATTATAGCAGCCTTATAGCAGTGGTTAAACTAATCTAAAAGTACATACACACTATTGTAACAATATCAATTTCCTGATGTTGAGATACAAGTTATGTAAGATGTGTAACCACATGGGGAAACTAGTGAAGAGTAACAATCCCTCTGTACTATTTTTGCAATTTCCTGTGAATAATCATCTCAAAATAAAAAGTTGAAGTAGTTTGTGAAAATCTAATATGGGAAAGGAAAACAAAGCTCTGCAAATAAGGGTGCAGCCACCCTCCTTATTAATCTTAAGAGTTGTTTCAAGTACTAAGCATGATAAAATAACAACAGGCAGTTGTAATAGTGCCTAATATCAGCCACACTGTTTTAAGTGCTTCCCACATATTGCCCCATTTAAACCACACAACAATCTTATGATAGAAATACCACAACTCATTCAACAAACAGGAAAGGTGAAGCTGAGAGGTTAAAGTAATTTGCTCGCCATCACACAGTTAAGTGGTAGATCTACAATTTAAACTCAGATTGACTCCAGAGGCATGTCTCCAGCATCATACCACTGTAACAAGTATAAAGATGCTTAGTGGAAAAAAAAATAAAATGTATCCAAAGAGTGTGCAAAAGCCTAGATTAAACAAGTCTGAACCAGGTTATTTTCTGTAGGGTTCTCAGAACTGCTAAAATGCCAGGGTGTGTCGCATATCTAGAAGGCTTTTACGGCTTTTCCCTAGCATATCTGCCAGGGGAGACAGCCTTCTTCCCTCCAAAATATACAATGGATTCAAAAGTCTCTCATTCAAAAGCTAAAATGTTTAGACTTATTGTGCTGATCATTTTGCAATATGTACAAATAGTGAATCATTATGTTGCACACTTGAAACTAATGTTTATATTATTGAGATGTTAATTATATCTCAATTTTTAAAAAGTTTAAATGATCTTAATCCCACTTCTCTTCTTCACATATTGGCAAACTACAAATGTTTCGAGCTGTGCTCTCCAACATGGTAACCACTAGCCAAGAGGAACTATTTAAGTGTAAATTAATTAGGATTAAATAAAATAGAAAATTCAGTCCCTAAGTCACACTAGCCACATTTCAAGGCTTCAAGATCTGTTTCAAGGGACACACGTGACTAATGGCCACCACACTGTACAGCACAGATATAGGACATTTCCATTACTGGAGAAAGTTCTGCGGGACAGCACTGTGTTAAATGTTTGTTTTTGTTTGTTTTTAAAGAACACAGGACCTGTGCGATCTTCAGAGAGAAGCACATTGTGAATTACTATTAGGCATGCAGCTGCCACTATCACATGTAATTGCCACTACCCTCGTATAAAACGGAGGCTGGGTCAGAATCTCCAGATGGGGCTGGCTACTGGCACTCTGATGCCAAGGAAAAGGGTAAGCAAAGAAGTGGGAAAAATAAATAGGAAAAAAAAAAGCAACATTATGCAGCTGGTGTGGAACTTGAACTTGGTCTGGGTTCTACTACCTATTACATCAAAGATTATTTTTTTTAATATTGTACTTGGTACTAATTTGGGACCTTAGTTTCCACTTCTACTACACGGATTTGAATTGGACGATCTCTAAGATTCCTTCTAGCTCTATGCAGTTAACAAACACATATGCATGCACACACACGAAATGAGGTGAGAAATAAAGGTAAAACAGAGCAAGATAATTGTATCTTGACGGTGGAAACTGGCACTCCTGTCAGGTTGACACAAGTCCGACCAAAGGAAGAAAGATTTAATTCAATAAATACTTACTGAGCGATTGTCTGCAATAAATTGTACTATTTGAAAGTAGCACGAAAAAAAAATTGATTAACCCTAAGTCAAGACCAAATATGTGAAGGAATCCAAGACTCACAAAACTTTATAAACTGAAATACTGGTTCATTAACATGCAATAACCTAACTGGCCCAGTACTGAGAAACACAGAGGAGATACAATATTGAGGAGATACAACTAACAAATTATATAAAATCTTATACAAAGTACAAACACATGGCAATCAGAATTCATGACCCCTCCCGCTTCTACAGAGACTGTAAATAATGCTACAGGTACTTGGAAATAGGAAGACACCAGTCTGGGCCTACCTAATTTCTCTAAACCCATGCTTAATTAGGTAGTCCTACATTTTCTGAATTAAATATTCTTGACTTTGGCGACGGTTATCGGAATTAAATAGACTCCCAATTTGTTGTGTGCCAGGCAAAATAAAATGCGACTGGAATTCCTGCTTCTACCACCTACTACTGCACACGTCCCGCTCTTCAGGGGCACAGTTGGTCCCAGTTCCCAGGATCAAAGGGAAGACACAACTTTCCCATCCCTTTTCTGAAAATGAAGATCTAACGCGAAAATTACAACTGAGTTTTACCTCCAGGCAAAAAAGAAACGGGATAAACTGCGTTTGATAATTTACCTTGCAGAAACTAAGGCAACCAGTGAGTCTTAGTAACCTCTCTAAAAATTCAAGCTCGTTAAAGTCCCAAAACACGCCCGTGAAGATTCTGGAGCGGAGGAGAGTGAATATGTAAGCTTTCCATCAAGGAAAACAAGGAAAAAAAGCATTTTAGCGACAAGCCTTTACTCCAGAAGGGCAGTTTTTAATACCCCACCTACTAGTCCCACACCAAGGGACCCGCAAGTCGCGGAAACCCTGTTGATTTCGAAAACGTCGGAAAAACCTTGGGGAGTGGGGTGGGGTGGGGGCTGGTAAGAGGGTTAGTTAGTAACTGACAGCTCGGCCTGGAAGCCTGAAGCCTCAAGTAGGTCAGGCTGTGTCAACGGTTTGAAATGTCGAGTCCACCCCAGTGGGCTCAGGAGAGTAGGGCAGCATGAGGTGAGCAGGGCTCCGGCGTCTTTCAGTGCTCAAGGGGGCGGGATATCCCTGCTAAGACCCAGAGGGAGCCCAAGCTCGGCCAGGTCGCCTGCTCTCACCTCTTTTGGGGGCCTTCATCAGAGGCACCCCTCCAGTCCTCTCGCCGTTTTCCTGCTTGTCCTTGTGCTTGAGATCGCCCGCAACGCAGGCGCCGGGGTCGCCATCCGAGCCGCGGTGGTGATGGTGCTTGTGCCGCTCCTTGTGGCCCTTATGCTTGGGCCCGGCCGCGCTCACCGTCAGGGGCGAGAAGGTGAAGAGGGCCGAGGTGCCCGGGGCCGGGAGCGGGGCAGCGACGGGCGGCCCGGCGGGCGCCAGCGAAGGTGGCGGCGGAGGCGGCAGGAGCAGAGGCTCCACAGGGCCTGGGATGGCCGGGGCTGCATTCGTCGGCGGCAGCGGCCCGGGATGTTGGCGGCTGCGACGCCGCCGGTGAGGGGGAGCGAGAGGGGGGTCCTGGCTCGGCCGCCCCCGCTTCTCCTGAGCCCCCCACTGCTCGCTCGGCGCTGCCGCTTCACTCCCCGCGGCGAGACCCCGGCGTGGGGTTTCTCCTTGCCCTCTTTGTCCGGCTCCTCCTGCGCCGCCACCGCCCGTACTACGCGCACCGCTCCGACCTGCGCAGCCATTTCACCCACAAACACACATTTAAATGGCCCGACCGCCCCCCCGTCCGCGCACCGCGCAAGCGCCGGCCGCGCACGGCCCGCTGGGCATTGGAGTCTCTGCCCGGCCCTCCGCGGCGCGGCGGAGCGGGGGCCGGGGCCGAGCATGCCGGAAGCGGCCGTTCGCAGCGCCTCTCCTCAGGCCGCGCCGCCCGGCCTCTATTGTAAAGCGCCCCGGGCCCCGCGGGGCCTCATGGGAGCGGTAGTTCCGCCGCGGCCCCCGCCCCGCCGCCCGCCCGGCTCCCGGAGCGCCGCGGCCGAGCGCGAGCGTGCGCCGAGTCACGCTCCGGGCTGCGACGCAACCGCCGCTGGGCGGAGAGTTGCCGCCAACCGCCGTAACGGCCGAAACAATGTTAATGGCCTTCCGAGTCTGGCGGCGCGTTCCCATTATCATCTTCCCGTTCCCCCTTCGTCATTTTATGCGGAGTTGGCGGTCTCCATAGTTACTTTTAAATTTCCCATTTCCTCTCCTAACCTTTGTGAGGTAAAAGAATCTCCGGCCTTTTTACCCTTGAACAAGCGATGGGATGAAGAGGAAAGGGGAACCCATCTATATGTAAAATGAGGGTGATTTTGCATAAAAATATAGTGGGGCTGCAGTCCAGAAGTGTTTTGAACCGTCCCGTGGGCATTGCCATGGTTACAAGTACAGGCGTAGCAGGGCAGGTGCAGGGACTGCCTGGGAGCCGGGGGAGCACCGCCCCGTCTCGCCATCCACCCGCCGCCCCTCTAACGCCTGGAAGGGTAGAGTCACTCTTTTATTTTGAACACGTCCCTACAGTGAGAGGGGAAAAAAAAAAAAAACAAAAAAACAAAAAAAAAAACCCTGGATGGAAAACCATGTTTCAAACTTTTTAAAA
Organism: Eonycteris spelaea; assembly: GCA_003508835.1. Lineage (NCBI taxonomy): Eukaryota > Metazoa > Chordata > Mammalia > Chiroptera > Pteropodidae > Eonycteris > Eonycteris spelaea. The sequence continues at coordinate 6,439,194 of PUFA01000065.1, forward strand.
AGCTATTTTAAACTAAGTATAAGGTTGCATAAATTTGAGAAGTGTGTCTACCAGAGAGCACTCCCCAAATCGTCGCTGTTCAGAGTTTCTGCTCAGATATTCATTGACAATTTCACCGTCACTTCAAATTTTACCTGATTTTTTTTAAGTATATTTGGTCCTTGATAAAGATATTTGGAAATAATTGATTATGATGAAGTACTCAGATAAAATTTCTAGTTTGATACCACTAGTGCCTGGAGAAGTATTCAGCTAAATGAACACTAAAGTTATTTTTTAAAAAAAGTTTATTGAGCATGTACTGTGTACAGTGCACTACAATAAACAATATTTCATCCGATTTGCATCTTCATTTGGCTTCCTAATGAAAAATATTGAGAACAAATGCTGTTTAAGTACTTCGTACTTCTAAAAGTTATAAACTTTTTTTTAAGTTAAATTAGGAGAACTTGGAGGCATCCTTTGTAATAATTACCCACTAATTTGTTACATAAAATTAGATTTGAAAGATCAGATAGTCTTAAAATATGGTAGATCCTTATTCGTGTAGAACAAATGTTTAAACTACTGGTACCTCTGATTGGTGGGGTATAAGTTGCACATGTTTATATAGAAACTTTGAAGTGAAGAAAATGATACCAAAAGATAGCTAGTATTATTCTAGATTTGGTAATTGAATGACTTTAACATTTATTAGGAATGTAATTAAACATCTTGTTAGTTATATACAAATAAAAAAATGATTACAGTAATTATTTACATATTATAGTCTCTTAAATAGAACTACTTTAAAGTTTTCCACAACATTTCAGAATATATGCAAGGTATACTTCATTTAGGCAAAAATAACTCCCAGGGAATAATCACTCTCACAAGCAGTAATCTTGTACTGCAACCACCAAATAAGATTTTTTAAAACACTTTTTATAGTTAATCCTGGCAATGAAGACTTTTAATTGAGATCCAATTCTTACAAATCTTTTAAAGTTTATATTTATGCAGAAAAGTGAAGTTGAATAAAAATAACTCCTCAAAATGGAAAATTCATCCATCCTAAATTTTTTCGTACAGCATTCTCTACATAAGTTCAAGTGACAAATTCTTTTTTGCAGTTTCCAATCCACTGTAAATGAGATTAAATATAAAACTTCTGGCACTTATTTGCATATTGCTTTTTTTTTTTTGAAAGTTAGCTATTGTAGCTTTTATTGTTGATTTTGTTTGTTACAAAAAAGTATTGCTTTTCTTTTAAAAGCTATTAACACATTACCACATCTTCATTGTTGATACCATGAATACAGAGCACATATCTTAACACATTACCACACTTCATTGTTGATACCATGAATACAGAGCACATATCTGAGCTGTATTATAGCCATTTCATTCGCAGGTGCATTTGCAGCCTACAGTCCAAAGCTGTGTTAAATATTCCAACTTGCTGGTGGCTTCCTTGGTCCTTTGGGTTTTGAAAAACGATTTGCAAAACCTGGGAACAAAAACAAAATTGAGGGTGAAAAAGGGGAAGGGTTTAGAAGTATAAATTGTCAGTTATTAAAAAAATCATGGGGATGTAAAGTACAGCACTGGGAATATAGTCAATAATATTGTAATAATTATATATGGAGCCAGATGGGTACTAGACTTATCAGGGTGATGCTTCATAAGTTATGTAAATGTCTAATCATTATGTTGTATACCTAAAACTAACATAATATTATATGTCAACTGTAACGGAACAATTTAAAGTTTTTTAAATTGAATGAAAAAAAGAAATGATACTTGAATATTAGAGTGTACTGTAATATATACAAATGCATGGATTTTCCCCAAAGGTTAGGCAAGTATCTTTGATCATTTAGTAACAGATTGTAAAGATATTATAGTAATTAATGCTTAAATGACAACAATAGAATACTAATAACATTTTAAATTTGTAGCACACTTACAAATTTAATAAGGGTAATAATTATATAAAGAACCCTAGTTATAATAGCCTTTGGTAATTGAGCATATAAGTATCCTTCTCAACTTTGTTGAGACACTATTGACATGTAACATATGTAAGTTTAAGTTACAACATAATGATGTGATACACTTACATATGTAATTGTGAAATGATTACCATGTTAATATTTAACACCTCCATTCCCTCAATTGTGATTACATTTAAGATTTACTCTCTTAGCAACTTCCAAGTATATAATAAAGTACTATTAGTTATAGTTGCCATGTTGTATATTAGATGCCCAGAACTTGCTCATCTTATAACTGGAAGCTTATACCCTTTGCCAACATTTCCCCTTTTCTCCCACCCTCACCCATGGCAACCACCATTCTAATCTGTATTTCTATGAGTTCAGCTTTTTTAGATTCCACATAAAGTAAGAACACACAGTATTTGTCTTTCTCTATCTTACTTACTTCACTTAGTATAATGCCCTCAAGGTCCACCCATGTTGTCACAAAAGACAAGATTTCCTTCTTTTTTATGCTGAATAATATTTACATATATAACTTTTCTTTATCCGTTTTCTTTATCAATTCATCTGTCAATGGATACTTAGGTTATTTCTCTGTCTTGGCTATTGCAAATAATGCTGCAATAAACATGAGCTGTGGTTTTCTCTTTTGTGGTTTTCATTTCCTTCGGATATATACCCAGAAGTGGGATTGCTGGATCATACAGCAATTCTATTTTTAATTTTTTGAGGAACTTCTATACCGTTTTTCTATAATGGCCGCATAAATTTACATCTCCATCAACAAGGGTTCTCCGTTTCCACAGCTTTCTCTAACACTTGGCTCTTGTTTTTTTGACAATGTCCATTGTAACAGGTGTGAGGTGATAACTTGCTGTGATTTCTATTTGCATTTCAGAATTGGCAAGTTTCAATTTCAGAAAAATAAGCACTTTTTAAATACTAGTGCTTTATAAAATTATTGTATTAAATCTAGTTATGTTTCAGCTTCAATCCAGAAAGCCCTCAATTTACTAAGAGATTATGTTTGAAAAGCTTAGAAAAAATAAAGTGATAAACAATCCTGAAAACTAAGAATGTAGTTAATCATTTATGTCTCTCCCTCAAACACTCCTCCCCCACCTGGCCCAAAGAAAAAGGATAAGAAAATTTTACGCAACCAATGAAGGCTATTTCTGGGTACTTTCAAAATATGTGAAGGTTGATGACATTGGTTCTTTATCACTTCAGCAATATATTTGATGGAGGTATATTTTTAATGTACTCTTACACTTAGGAACTTTAGGAGTTTAAATTGATCAATAAAAGATTTAAAATACAAAAGGAACAGAAAACTCAAAGATTATCCTATACCTTTAATTTCATCACCTTACAAAATTGTATTATATACTTTGCAGAATTGATGAAGCATCAGATGAGGTACTTGTAAAAGCATCCAGCACAATGCCTGGCACATAGTAGTAACTAATCCAAGTGTTGCTTGCATCTGAACATCCCAAAAAACTATACCAGAACTGAAGGAGGAAAAGAGATAAAAACAAGAAACCCACTAAAATTTAAAAAGTGATGGGGAAAAAAAAATGTGGAGGGGGCGTACAACCTAGTTCAGATACAGTTTACTCCTTCGAGTGGTGAAAAAAGAAAAAATATTTTAGGTTTTATAGTTTCACACAATAGTCACAAAATCACCCATTCAGTCCAGATAGCTTGATTGGAACACAACCAGACTAAGAATAGAACATAATATGCAAGGACTAAGTATCTGCAATTTGAGGAATACATACATTCAGTCTTTTTCATCATCAAATCTCAATAGTTTAGAACAGTAGTGAGCTACCTTTTTTTTTGCATATAGGCTAATTCAAGAAAAATGTTTATAAGCCACTGATTTTTTTCATTCAGATTTAAATACTTTTTTGATTAAAATCTCCTTACAATTTATGTTACTTCCTTTATAAGAGAAAGCCAATGAAAAAGTGGTGCTTTTTAAGTAAGGTAAAATGTTTAACTTTGAGAAGAATAACATGGAGGCAGCTCATATTTTATCCTCAGAATAGATCACAGACTGTTGTAAAGTTAGGTGGGCCATGAGTTACTCAAGTATTATCACTGATTGAGAGAAAAGAAGGAAGCAGGGGGACATGTGTGCTCAAGGCAAAATTTACTGTTTTTATAGGTTATAAAATATTCTATATATATTTTAACTAAATGATTTCATAAAAATAACTTATGTTTTCTAATTATAACTTTTTTCCTAACTATATAGTAGGAAATTATAAATTATATAACATTTTAAACCTTACGTTAATGTAATCCAAATAAAATTGTACAGCCCACGGAACAGATTCAGAGAGTCTAAATATTTTGCCAAGGTGAGATAGGGATCATAAACCAGGTATGGCAGAGACTGCTACCCGTCTACCCAAATCTTTCCTTGCTGCTTCTTCAGGAATAGAATTGTATAAGCGCAATTGTCTGCCCAGTGTTGTTACATTTCACAGTCTCTCTTGCAATCAGATGTAGCACATGTCTAAGTTTTGGTCAAGAGAATGTGAGCTGACCTAACGTTGCTCTAGGCCAGTACCTAAAACCAGAAGAGGAGGCCACACCTCTGCCATGTGTTCCTCACCTGCGATCTGGATATGGTGGCAAGCCAGTTTTGACCATGCAGATAAGGACACCACCACAGAACAGTAGTTCTCAAGGTGGGGTCCCCCAAACGCTTTCAGGAGTCTGCTTTTTAGTGAATAATTTTTAGTAGTAATGTCCTACATTAATTGCTATACTTATTACAAAAAATTATAGAATAAATACCACTTTAAATAGTATCATGAATTTATGGCACGTAGAATAATTGAATGGTTAAAATAATAGTGAATTATTATTTTAAGTTTATAGCTTATAGTTAGGGATAATTGGACAAATCGTTCCTTTAAATTGTGCTTCAGCTCCTGCTATTGAATGAGTTATGCAAGATAGTAGCAACTAATGGGGATTTTTAATCACATTTCTATATTTTTTATAACTTTGCTTGAACTGGAGTATTATTGAACCTCAGATTTTTTCCCCTTTGGTTAGTTATATTCATTTACTACATGCCAACATAATCATTTGGTTACCTAGCTTTATTTTCCACATATGCTAGGCAATTCTATGTAATAGAATATACAGTCCTATGTTAAATGTTAAGAGGTAGCTGAGCTCAAAAATAAAAAGATAAATTGCATGGAAAAGAATATAAATATAGGAACCTGTACATGCAATCTCAAATCATATTTAAACTTGTACCTCTTGTATTGTAAATTAATAATTTAGATAGCGTTTTTTTGTTTTGTTTGTTTGTGTTTTTAATTCTGCTAGGAAATAAAACACATACCGAAATTCAATAAAGGGCTGGAGTTATTTGACTGAGCAGAATCTGCAGGCTTGTTTGGTGAGGAAGAATTACAGATACCTAGAATCAAAAGAAGAAATGTAAAGGAAAGAATGAAGACAAATTCAGATTACTTTATCAGACTATGTAACATTGAGATAAAAAATTTCCTCCAAAGTAATTAATACTTCCAAATAAATATGTTACTATCAAATGTAACAAAATACTGATGCTTACAAATGGATTGACACTATAATCTTCTCATTTTCATATGCGTATTTTTTGAAGGGTTTCTTTTCCTTTAAAACAGGTTATATAGTAAAGCCCAGCACTAAAGAGAATCTCGAAAGGATTCAGGAATAAGAGGCAGTATATTGTGAATCAACTTTTTTGGCTTTCGATTTCACCTTACTTTGCACTATTACCACTCATAACACACTTTTAAATCACTTGTCTCCACTTTTGTTTATCTATGGCAAGTCTATTTTTTTACACTATCCTCTACTCCTATAATCTTTTTCTTCACTTTCCAGTCTATTTTTTTCCCATTATAGATGATTCTAGTTAGACCTAGAATCTCCCAAAAGCATTACGTTTCATTGTTTTACTATTTTAGCTACTTATAGGTATGCTTAAAATACATTTTGTTTCCCAGTACCTTAATATATTCCATGTATCAGTTTCAGCCCAATTTTGAAAACAATCCAGTGAAAATACAACCTGCATTTTGCAGGAACACTGTCTAGTTGTGAAAAGAAGATAATTTCAGGTTTGTGTAAACTTTCTAAGAAACAGCACATAATTGGGGAGAAATTATCAAATAGTCGCCTTTTTTGTTTTGTTTTCAACATTTTCAGAATGCAGTATGAGAACTGCATATGTTTGTACACACATACCTAATGCCAGGATTCGAGAAACACTTCCCCATTCCTGGAGGTACTTGAGTATGAATCACTAGAGTACATACTGAATTTCAATCAGATTCGGTTAAAATACATACTTATTTCTTGAATACCTACTATATGCCAAGCATTGGGCACTGATGATATGGCCTGAATAAGAAGTGGGTGAAGGTGAGAAAGTTCAAGAGATATCATCATTTTCTACTGCATATGAGCTGAGAGTTACATACATCCCTCAGACAGAAAACAATTATCCCAAAAAGGAATATTGTTTTTTTACATCAGGAGACAAAGATTTGGAATATATATGTACATGTACACACACACACACACACACACACACACACACACATACCACTGCTATTTTACATATTGGCAGCTTGTCATGGACACTTTTATTTTACCTGCCCAGCATTCATTAATTAATAGAACTTGAATTTTCCTTTAGGAAATCACCCCTCCCCAGTTTTCAGCTCCCACACTTCTGGTAGAGCTGATTTTACCCACAGACTATGACTTTGCCATGTTGACACCAGTTGTTTAGGTCTGATCTCATTCCTTATTGATCAGTGTCCACATGTAGCGATTGTTAAATATTAGGTATGACACTGTCCTGCTTCATCAGAGCACTGAATACACTGGCAGTAATTGGTTCAGGGACAGGCAAATGAACCAAACCAAGGCAATCAAGCCCAATCAACACTAGTCATCAGACTGTTGCTTAAGCAACCAGAAAGAGCTCATTTTTTTCTATCATAAGCCTGAAACCACATGGTAAAAACTAGTCTACAAGTGACTAACACAGTGAAACAAAGCTGGGAGATATGGAATGAGAGATTAGGTCCTGATTACATCATTTGAACTCTTGGTTACAGGCCAACAAATTTCTCTTTTCTGTTTACACTAGCTTAAGTTGGGTTTTGCAACTGAAGGATTTCTGAGCAATAAAAATTTCCCACCAAAAGCAGGCATCAGGCATGATGGTTGACAGTTTTGACTCTTGTGACCCTATAATTCATTCTCCATACAGCAGCCAGAATGATCTTTTTGAAAAACAGATCATTTAACATCTCTGCCTAAAATTTTTCTGTGACCTCCTCTTGAGTCATTAACATGACCATGAGGATCTAATTACCTCCTCCCCGTCTTCACCATCTTTTCAGCAACACTTTACTTCTCTTAATACCCTGCAGCTCTGACGGCCTTGAGTTCCTATAACACCCCACACTCACACCCCAGAGCTTCCTTATATGCTATTCCCTCTATCTGGAGTACACTTCTGCCCAGTCTCTCCTGGCTGGCTGCTCCTGCATGTGTCAGGGCTTCCTAGGTTATGCATTCTAAACTAGGTCCCTGCATGTATTTGTGAATTTACTTGTTTAATGTCTGAATACCTCACTAGACTTAAGTTCCACAAAGGCAAAGTCCAGTATCTGTTCTGCTCAGTATCATACGCTCAATGCCTTGTAGAGTGCCTGGTACATAGTAGGCACTCAGGGAATAGTGAATGAGTGAATGAATGGATGGATGAATGAATGAATGGAGACAGACAGACAAACAGACAATAGGCTTTGATGCTAGCTGAAAACCAAAGGTGAAGAATCCTAATTTCATAAAAAGTAGGATCAGCTTTAACCAGAGACCCAGGCTACAGGGACGACGCGTGGAATTCAGGAGTCCTGAACCACCTGGGAGGGGAAGAGGACACACGTGCAAGTGCCGGCAGATAAGTCTAAAGCTTCGAGATCAATTGTGGAGCCTGGTAACTGTTCTTCATTTAAGGACAAAAATCCAGAGGACAAAGGCAGCTGAGAAATAGAATTTAGCTTAGATTTAGTGAATGACCTGAGAGCTCTTACTCTGAGTCTCACAGAGTCTCGTATCTAGAATCTATGCAAACCTACATCTATCTGAAATTTCTGTCTTTATTTGATATCCCCAAGACGGTGCTGGAACTAGAGAAAGTTTTGTTTTCGTTTTTGTTTTTTAAAGAAAGAAACCTAGGTATTTCATAAACTAAGCTGATGAATCCAGTCTTTGGCTATTCAAGTCACTCATTTCTTTGCTTTTAGCTATTTAATTCTATCTTGTGATAATTTGCTCTTGTGATGTTGAAATTCCCTTTTGATCAGCTTTAGAGGAAAGGGTATATTTTCCAATCATACTTTAGCCATCAAGGCGAGAAATCAGTTCACTTCAGAGATCAAGGGTGGCAATGAAAGCAGACAGCACACGCTTACGGATGGGAAGATAGAGTGAAAACTTAGAGGAAAGAGTAAGACTCAGCTATAAATAAACCTTCTTACTGAGCTAAGACCTAAAATCAAGTTTCCTCAGTGTTCTTTGTCCCTCCAGATAACACCAGTATAATGCCAAGTAGCTATCCGGTTCTTGATGATTTACCAAATGGATCAAATTTGTAAAAAGTATATCACTATTTTTATATATTTTGTAGTTGTAAATAGGATTTCTAAAATAATCAGTTTCCCACAGTTCCAGGAGTCTTTGGGGTTTGTTTTCATTACAACATAGCAGAAATAGTAAGCAACAGACTTACTATTGCTTATAATACTTGGTAAAAATGGAAATGTGTCAATACTTTGCTTATTTCATTAAATCAACACATTTGTTTCACAATATGCTTTGCTGTGACTGTTTTCAAGGAAAATACATCTGAGGTTAGACTGAAGGGAAATTTAAATAACACAATATGGACGATAGCATCTTAGGATGGGTAGCAAGTGCCAAACATCATACTATTCTTTCGACTATCGAACAGAAACTAACCCCCACTCCTTACTCCCTAGCCAATACCACCACTGAGGAGTCTGGCAGTACAAGCTTTGGGGTGACTGTTATGATCCATAGGACCCTAGCGAGGCTCTGTTTAGGAATAATATCAACTTTTTCACGGAGTGGTCACATAAGGAAAAATTATACAGTTATGAAAGTGATACGTATATTCTAAAAACTAAGTGTAAAGAAACTTACTCTTTTTCATGTTTCTCAAAATTTTCAAACTCTACAAAAATGAAGAAAGAAAAATATTAGTTTTTCTTATGAAATCTAAAATACTTCAATCAAGCAGAAATATAGACTTTAGTCAAAAGGATTAATTTCCCTAAAAATAGCCATCGAAATGCACAAAACCATTTTTCCATTTGCCATTTTTAACTCAGTGCAAAGTCTCCATTTGATTTTATTTTGTTATTTTTCCCACCCATGTGAGAATCACACTGCGTATTTAGAAGTAGAGCTATCAGAATACCAGGAAAAGTTGCTGGTTTTATCTGTATATTTTAAACTAAGTTGTATTTTTCTTCTTTTCAGTTTCCTTATATTTGTTTTGGTTGTTGTGAGACCAACAATCAATTTCAGTAGAGAATTCATCTACTTTTCCTTTTTAATGCTGGTAGCCTTTTCAAGGGAGTCAGGGAGATGAGGACACTTTCAGTAACAGAAAGCCTCTGGCACATTTCCATAAACTCCTATCTTTTTACCTTAGTCCTTGTGAAACTTTTTCCAGGAGTCTTCAATGTCTGTTTTGAAGATGTTGAATTTTCCATGGTGTTAGGACAGCTAGTAGAATAAGTCTCTACAGGTTGAGCTTGCATACCTTAAAAAAAAAAAAAAGGTGTGTTGCATAACTTCTTTAAGCCTTTAGGTTATATATAGGTACACATTCAATAATTCTTAGCTTGTCTTTTTTTAAGCATTATTTTTATAATATATTATGGGTTTTTTAATGTATTATTTTTTATCTTATTTAATCATCCTCTATACCTTTTTCATTTAAGTCCTACTTTATCGTTAAACTTTTAACAGTCTTGGTTTTATTACTCTTGAGAGACAGTACTGCCACTTACAATCTTCATCTGCTAGAAAGAAAGATTCTCGGGTTCTTTCTGGGAGTGGAGGTGGTGGAGAAGAAGAACGATCTTGTTGTAGATCTGTGATAAGAAGAGTATACAGCAAAGCAAAAAAAAAAAAAATCCATCATTTTAAAATCCTGAGTGAAGACCTCTTTTTTTGGTTTTGTACAACTTTTACAATTTTTAAATATTAACTAAAGGAACCAAATAAAAAATTATTTGAATGAGGACCGATGCCTCAAGAACTTTGTTCTTCTAGCTCTTTAGCCAATGAGCCTCTGATTCACCACAGACTTGTAGCTCACTTACAAAAGTATTCTAAAGAAATTGAACCTGAATTTGATCAAGCTTCCAGTTCTACCTACCATTTTACAGAGAATCCTGGGGATAGAGAAACATGGTAAATACAAACAGCCAAATCCAGAGCATTAGCAATCTTTAGAACTGAGGGTCCACTCTCATCAATAAATAAATGGCATGAAAAATGTAAAAAGGAAAGAGAACTGCTACAAATTTGAGAAGAAGTAAGAAACATATAAATCAAATGCAATGTGCAGACTTTGATTCCAGATTCAAGTAAATAGCTGTAAAAAGACATTTTTGATACAATTTGAAAAAATTGAACAAAGACTGGATATTAAATAATATTAAGGAATTATGGTTAATTTTTACTCTTGTGATAATGCTATTATGGTAGGTTTGAAATTTTCCATAATAAAGGATTTTAAATAATGAAGCCATTTTCCCATGACATAAGTCTTGAAGATACAGATGGTGTTCTATCGACACCATCATACAGTACTGAGTATAATTATATACTATATGAATGTCCTTTGAAAATGAAAATGCAGTGAAGTGCTAGAGTTTCACCTGTCTTTGGTCATTGCTTTTTAGGCCTTAGTATCTGTCTGTAAAGCACAGTTTCTTTTTCACTCCTTACTGGTGGGTAGTATGTAACAATAAAGTACGATATGATGCTTGATTCCAGTACCTAATCCAATCACTAGCCTATAGTAGGCAATAAATACTTGGTAACTATTCTAAGTAGCTTATCATCTTCCAGTATGCTGTTAGGAAATATTCTGAGAACGAAAACCAACTTTCAGTTAACAATATTCTGCCACATACCTTCTTAAAATACCATTTCATCTTGTATTCCCGCGATGAAGAGCATGGCAATGCTTATGATTTACTGCATCAAATCTAAATTATTCTGCCACCTGTGTGTGTGTGTGTGTGTGTGTGATAAAATACACAGGAGAAAATGTGCCCTTAATGACATTTAGTACGTTCGCAGTGCTGTGCAATCATCACTACTATCTAGTTGCAAACATTTTCGTCACCGTAAAAGGAAAGTCCACACTTGTTTCGCAGTCACTCCCCAGTCTCTTCAGATTAGGCTGAAGGCACTACAAATCTGCTTTCTCAATATATAGATTTGCCTGTTCTGGATATTTCATCTGCCTAGCTCTGAGTCCTTCGAACCTCCCCACGTTGTATCTATCCCAACTCACTTTCCATATTTCCCAAAAGAGACCCTCTACTGCAATTAAATTAACCTACCCACATTCCTCTGTGCGCATCATGCTTAGTTCTACCTTTGAGTCACTGTTACAGTGCTCCCTACTCCAGGAATTCTCTTCTTTTTCCTCTGTCTATACATATTCTCAAATTCTTTTCTTCTACTCCATGAAGCCTTTCCTAACCACCACAGTGATACCTTCCTTTTTTTTTTTTTCCCAGACTCCTAGTGATTCTAATCAGTGCCACACAGGTTAACGGTTCTAAGGAACTATAAATTTTGTCTGCCTAATTTGAACGTAAGCATTAAGCAGTATACTTTCTTATATACCCTCCTTTTCAGACACTATATAAGGCACACAGAACTCACTTAGGAAATGCTCACTTAATACATATCTGATAAAAATTATATAGGTAACATTTAATGAGAGCTTACTATTTGACAACCACTGTGCTAAAAGTTTTATGTGTATTATCACCTCATCCTCACAAAAATCCTTTAAGGAGTTCTATTATCCTTATTTTACAAATGAAAAATTGATAAAGAATATAATTTAACCAAGGTTATGCATTTTGATACTTATTGGTAGTCTGGGAGTTTGAATTAAAGTCTATGTGAATCTAAAATCCCACGCTTTTTAACCTCTATGTTATACTACCTCTTTATATATGATATGAATATGTTAAGTGACTAATACGTTGCTATGAATAAATATATTAAGGACAACTACCAACTGTTATAGTGTATGTAAAGTGCTTATCAGTGCCCAATAAATGTTAGCTGTTGATGTTGTTATTCAATATATAAAACGAGCAAAGCTCAGGAAAGTAATGGAGAAGGAAAGCAAATCAAAGATCGAAGTAGCCAGAATCACACTCTTAACAATGATAAAACCTACAGAATGGAACTGCTGCAAAGTTCTGAGAGATTCTCCTGAAATAATTTCGTAAAGGCTTATCTATCAAGGAGCAGAATTCTAAACTCCTCTCTCCACCTTGCCCTTAACAAGACAAAACTCTAAGCCTGGGAAAATCAGAAATAAATCAATAAAGAGTGAAAGCTATTATGGGAACCATGCCATCTCCTGAGGTAAATTACTCTAAACTTAACGAACCATTCTTGCAGTACAAATTCTTGGGACTAAATGTCATCTAAAGCCAGAGGAATTCTTTTTTTACCTGATTTGAGACTCCGGATTTTGACACTCTAAAAAAAAAGAAAAGAAAAAGAGGGAAAGTGAAAGAAGAATATGTACACAAATTTACAAACTCAAGGCAATAAGTAGCATTTGAAAATTGTATTTCATATACCTATAGAGATAGTTATGAAATGTTAACCCTATTTTTCCTAATTTATAAGTACGCTGAATTATGAAAAGGCATCAATTCTTAAAATGATTTTATATGTCATGGCAGTTGGTCCTAAATTGATTCTCTTTTGACCTATTTCCTTTCTATTCAGAACTTCTCTCCTGAAAATTAGGTAAATTGTTGAAATTAAAATTACTTCTTGACTTTGGAAAAGGAGCAATTGTTCTTTGCTTCTGGAGTTATTAAGATAAAGACCTTTACATGTAGCATATTCTTAACAATAATAAGAATAATTACTAGTAAATTAAAAGTGTAATTAAAAAGGCAGAGTATATTTCCCTACCAGCATTGCATTTGTAGGCATGTTTAAATGATTGTTTAGTCAATTACTTTTCCGATCTCTGAAATTTTAAGATAGTTGGTTCATATAGAATATAAAAATATGGACTATATAAAGGCATAACATTATTGAAAGCGTAGATTTTTTTCCAGAAGCAGGAAACATTATTTTAAAAGGTTTATCTTAAATAATATGGATATGTGTCATTCAATAAATTACTCTCTATAATATGTTATTACAGCTAACACAATACAACCAACCAAATGACCATTGTTAACAAGCTATCTACTTATGAAACATTTATTTTTGCTTCAACTATCCTAAAAGAATCAGCTCAAATGTGTCCACTTTTACTAAGTCTTCCTTGATCACTTCTAATCTGGAGGAATCTCCCATACTTTCAAATCTCTTATCTTTCATATGGTACTGATCATATTTGCCTCGTTCTAATAAATAGACAAAAATAAAGACTTCTGTACACATCTTATATCTCTACTGCTAGAGTTCTAGTTTCTTAAGGGCAATAATTGTGTCTTACACATCTTTTTATGCCTCACATCCTCTAGTGTGTTGTTTTATATGTAGTTTTCTAACTAATATTTGTTGGATAGTTATTAAAAATGGTCCTGCCTAGTAGGACTATAGTTTGTTGATTCCAAATGAGTAAAATAAAATAAAAAAAATGTTATTGACCTTGCTTGGCCTAAGTCTTACAGAGTGATCAGGTTTGTTCGATTCAGATGTTCCGCTCCATTCTAGTGATGTTCCAATTTTTGCCCTCACAGGCAAAGATAAAGATTTGGGAACACTCAATGGGAATTCTCCTGCAAGAGAGTAAATATGGTCCAAATCTTAGCAGTGTTATAATTTCTTTAGAAAGTAAATGTTACTCAGCGACAACACACAGAACACTGAAACGACTTGAGAAGTAATTTTTGTTAATCAACACCTTATTTTACACTTACTATACTCAACTGTACTCACCGGCTTCCTCTACCACAATAAAAGATTCAGGTGTCCGTTCAGGAAGTGGAGGGGGATTTCATCATCTATCCTTGGAGAAGTTGCTATGCAAAATGTCAGAAATATAATTATAATTTTTAATTAGAAAAATCCAAAAAATTGTCTTATAGTATAACCTTGATGTAAATTCCATCAAGTCTCATTACAATATTTAAACTGGTATCTGTTCACTTAAGGAAAAGCAAAATAAATTCTCTCTCTTAAGTTGCAAACCCAGGAGGTTTTTGCTTATTCAAAATGTACTATCTCTTTTTAAAGTCCAAAAGTACTTTGATTGAGTCACTGAGTATCAGTTAACATAATACAAACATTATATTTATTTGGGAAGCTTTGGATTATTTTCCACATAATTCTTTCCGTTTGCTTGACATAGACTATACAATACAGCATCATAAAGCATTAGACTTGACAAAGATTCAGTTACAGATTAGAAAAATCATAAAGATTTTAATATTTCTTCATTCCACAAGCATAAAAATATGGGCACGTTTTGTTTTTTACACAACAGTGGTGCAACAGGGTTTTCTATATTTCTATAGAAATAGAATTTTAATTAAAAATTTTATGCTATTACAAGAAACTTCCACCAGATGGCATACATGTCAATGTTGCTACAATCCCTGAAGATAAGGATTTCTCTTCAAATGATGTTGATACTCAGAGAAGTTTATGGTATTAAAGGCATTTAGAAAAATAAAATTCCATTAAATTATAAAATAAGATCAAAGTATATAAAATACTCTAATCAAAGGAGGAACTAGATCCAGATAAAAAAAAGTTTTAACAAAGCTCAAATCTATTAAGAAACTGTACAATAATGTTATAGAGCAAAAGCTCTTTCCTATTTGGTAGAATATTCTTTATAATTTTCTGATGATATACCTAAAAGAGTTAAACTCGTTCTTTGCTTTCTTTCATCTTCTTCCACATCAAACTATTACTGTCACCTCTAACAGGATATTTACTTCCACTTTCAAACCACGCAGTAAAACAATACGTCTAATATGCAAATTTTCAGAATTATAAAAGAGATAAAGTATGAAAGTAAAGGTGCAAAAATAATTAAAATCCCACACAGAATACTGAGCACATATTCTCACCTACTAAGTTATTATAAAAGGGCAAGAGGAAATCCTGTTCTCCTCTTCCACCTCATGCAGGAAGAGAATTCAATTCTTAGCAATCTGTCCAACTCAGTATAGCCACATGGTTGTGCAATAAAAATTCTTAGTGACCACGTGGTTCTGTTGGTCAAATCTTTTTTTATGTTCTTTTGGAAGTTGCTTCTGTGTTCAAGGGGAAATTGTAGACCTTCTATATACATTTCTAGGAAGGAGCACTGCCTCCCTCAGAAGCACTACTGTTGGCATAGGTGATGGATCACAGATCATGGAATGGTACCTATTCGTTTTTGCTATTTCCAACTTGTCACATCATTAAAACACTCCTAGATTTATTTCTTTGAGGAGAAAAAGGAAGAAGGAGAAGGAAGCAAAAGAAAACAAGGGGAGGGTGAAAAGAAACCAAATTATCTACAGAAACAAAGTGAAATCTAAAATGCAATATGAATTTTTAAAAATTACTTACCCACTACTGCTGTCTGTTGGCTCAGTGTGGGGGGAAAATGTTTGGAGGACTCAGTGATAAAGAATCACGTGAATTGTAATGAGGGGTTACAGAGGATGTTGGAAACAAAGAACAAGGTAACACAGTTCCATTTTGTTTCTCTGGTAAATCAAGAGACATCTTAGAACCAGCACGACTTGGAGATAATGGGGGAAAATAAGGATCTTCTACGAAAGACATGTAAGAATGTACATTAACAGCACTAGAGTCACACTGCTTTGCAATAGGTGCAGTACACGTTTGCTGCTTGGAGTCATATGGCAGTGAATAATTCAGTTCCGCAGAGGAAACACGCATCATGTTTTGAGCCTGCTCAAGATAAGAATTGTTCAGTTGGGTTTCCAAATTAGAAAAATCTTCTTTGACGTCCAGCTCCTTGGCGTCTGTCTGTTGTAACAATTCAAAGGGAGTTGATTTGGTCCGCATTATGGGCCCCTTCGAATTGTAATATCTTCCCGCTACATTTACAGGTTTAGACTTTGGACATGTTCCAAACAAAACGGAGCTGAAGTCCAAACTTTGATGCTTCTGGAGAGGCCCACCAACTGCTGGACACACCTTTTTCTCCCATGCAGTGGTTATGTCGGCATTTTGCTTACAACTACATTTAGCTCCAAAAACTCAAAAGAATTGTTCTCTTTAGCAGGGCGCAAAACTAACCCTTCCTTTTCACTTGTTTCAGAAGTCCTAAGATCAAAGGAAGAAGTTCCTGCAGTTTTCATCTTTATCTTTTGTTCGCCCTCTTGGTTCATTTTGTTTGCTTCTTTTATGCTGTTGAAACAAAAATAAAATAAAGATACAGTACCCAAAAAGGCCTCTTCTTTTTCCCAGCATCACAATGAGTTGTAAGCATGAGATATGCATCCTAGACACAATTAGACAACATTTAGATTTTTAAAAGTTATACTCACCTTCTTGGTAAATTAGGAGAATAAGCGTGTGCTTCTAGACTGGGTTTTGCTCAGGAACTGAATACTTTGCTTGAATCTTCAAGAGAAATAAGCAAGAGTCTACTTACAGCCACAAAAAGGAATAAAATTCTGACACATGTTACTAAAAGAATGAACCCTGAAAACATTATGCTACATGAAATAAGCCCGATATAGAAGGATATATAATATATGACTTTACTTCTATGATACACCTACAACAAGCAAATTTCTAGAGACAGAAAGTAGAATCGAGGTTACCAGGGGTCACAGTAGGGGGCATGGAGAGTTTCTGTTTCAGACAACAAAAAATTTCTAGAAATAAACAGTGATGGTCACACACATTGTGAAGGTACTTAACGCTACTACATTGTACACTTTAAAATAGTTAAAATGGTAAAATATTAATGAGGAAGTATCTCCCCCTCTTCCACTTTCTGATACAGATTGAATAAAATTGTGTTACTACTTCCTTAAACATTTGGTAGAATTCTCTATGTGAAACTATGTGGGCCTAGAGATTTCTTTTTTGGAAGTTTTAAAATTACGAATTCAGTTATAGGGCTTTTCAAATGATCTATTTCATGTTAAGTGAGGTGTGGTAGTTTGTTTTTTGAGGAAGTAATCCATTCTAAGTGGTGAAATTTATATGTGTTTGAGATGGTCGTAAATTGTTCATACTATAATCCTTTATAATCCTCTTGATAGCTGCAGGGGTATAGAGACATCTCCTGTTTCATTCTTGATAGTGGTAATTTTTATCTTTTTTTTTTTTATTATTTAGTAGGCTTCCTAAAGGTTTGTAAATTTAATCTATCTTTTAAAAGAACCAGCTATATTTGGCTCACTGATTTTTCAGATTATTTTTTTCTATGTTCAATATCATTGATTTCTGCTCTTTATTATTTCCTTCCTTCTGTTTTCTCTGGGTTTGCTTTGCTCTTTTCTTTTTCCTAGATTATTAAAATGGGAGCTCGCATTATTGACTTGAGACTTACTAACGTATTTTCTAACATATGCATTTACAGTGCTATAAACTTCCCTGTCAGCATGGCTGTAGCTCCATCCCAAATTTCAACGTGTATTTTCATTTGTATTCAGTTCAATGTGTTATTTTACTTAACTATTTTATATACTATATTTTTATTATTTTTTAGAGTTGATATTCAGTATTATTTTATATTAGTTTCAGGTATACAGCATAGTACTTAGACAGTTATATAATTTATGAAGTGATCCCCACCCCGTTTCCCCCTCCCTCAGTTAGTCTAATACCCACCTGGTACTATACATAGTTATTACAATATCGTTGACTATACCTCCTAATGCTACATGTCACATCCCCATGACTATTTTGTAACTACTAATTTATCCTTCCTAATCCTTTCACCTTTTTCACCCAGATCCTCAACCCCCCTCCCATCTGGCAGCCATCAGTTTGTTCTCTGTACCTATGAATCTGTTTCTGTTTTGTTGTTCACTTATTTTTTTCTTTAGATTCCACATACAAGTGAGATCATATGGTATTTGTCTTTCTCTGACTATTTAATTTAGCATAATATCCTCTATGTCCATCTATGTTGCTGCAAATGTTAAGATTTCATTTTTTTTATGGCTGAGTCTGTGTTTTTAAATTTTCCCTTGAAACTTCCTCTTTGATTCAATGGATTTTTAGAAGAATGTGGTTTAGTTTCCAAGTATTTGGATCTTTTCCTGTTATCTTTCTGTTATTGGCTATTAGTTTGACTCTATTGTGGTCAGAGAATACATTTACATTATTTTAATTCTTTTAAATTTTTCAGATTGTTTAATGGTCCATGATATGGTCCATCTTGGTATATGGTCCATCAGCACTTCAAAAGAATGTATATCCTTGTGTTGCTGGATGGAGTGTTCTATAAATATCAATTCGATCCTGTTGGCTATTGGTGTCGAGTTCTATATTCTTGCTTATTTTCTGTTGTGTTTTTCTGTCAGTTGTAAGAGAGGGATATTGAGTTCTCCAACTGTAACTGTGGATTTGATTTTTTCTCTTTTCAGTTCGATCAGTTTTTGCTTCACATATTTGCAGCTAGCTCTGTTTGGTCCACACACACTTAGGATTGCTATATGTTATTGGTGGATTAACTCTTTTATCATTAAATAATGTCTGTGATAATTTTCTTTGCTCTGAAGCCTACTTTATCTGATATTAATATAGCTACTCCTGCCTTCCATGTTTACAGGATACATTTTTCCCAATCTTTTAATAGTTTTAATACACAGCTAATCTGTTAATTGGTATAGATAGATATACTAGTTACATTCAGTATAATTATTATGTTAAGGCTTAAATCTGCCATTTTATTCTTTGTTTTCTGTTTGTCCTCTCTGTTTCTCACTTCACTTTTCTTTTTCCTACCTTTTTCTCTTTCCTGCATTTTTTTTACAATTTCATCTTGATTCATGTTTAGTGATTTTTTAGGGTATGTCTTTATAAACAGCTTTTGTAGTTGTGGCTCTGGGCATTACATTACAGATACATAACTTACCAGTCTACAGGTCTTATCGTTTTACTAGTTCAAGTACAGAACCTTACTTTTCTTTACATTCCTAACCCTTCCTGCTTATAATTGTCTCAAATCCTTCCTTTAACATTTAAAACCACATTAGATATTTTTGCTTCAATCATCAAACTATTTAGAAAATTCAAGAGAAGGAAAACCTATTACGTCTACTCCTGTTTTTGCTTACCATGTTCTTCTTTTATCATTTCCTTTCTGTTTAGGAAACTTATTTTGCCATTATTTTTTAAGGTAGGTCTACTGGTGACAAATTCTCTTAGTTTTTCTTCATCTGAGAATGTCTTGATTCCTCTTCATTTCTGAAGGTTATTTTCACTAGGTTTAGGATTCTGGGTTGAGAGTTCTTTTCTTTCAGCACTTAAAAAATTTTATGCCTCTCTTTCTGGCCTCCATGGTTTCTGATGACATCATTCTAACGGTTTTCCTCCTACAGTTAAGATCATTTTTCTCTGGCTGCTTCCTAGAATTTTTCTCTTCAGTTTTCAGAGGTTTAATTATGATGAGTCTTTCAGTACTTTTTTAGCTTTGTCTTTTTTCTCCTCTGCTTCTTGGACTTCAGTGACACAAATACTAGGTGTTTTTGGGGGTTTTTCTGTTGTTGTTGTTGTTTTCTTTTATAGTCCTAAGGGATAACCCTGAGGTTCTGTTTAATTTTTTTCCAGTCTATTTTATTTCTTTTGTTCAGATTGGGTGATTTCTATTGTTCTGTCTTCCAGTTCATTAGTTCTTTCTTCTGTACCCTGTATTCTGCTGTGGAGCCCATCTACTGAGATATATTGTTTCAATTACTATATTTTTCAGTTCTAAAATTTTCATTCAGTTCTTCACAGAACTTCTGTTTCTTTTTTGAGCCTTTCATTTTTTACATTTGTTTTAAATATGTTTGCAAATTGCTCATGGAAGCGTTTTTTTCATGGCTGATTTAAAATATATCGGCTAATTCTAACATCTTTGTCATTTCAGTGTTGTCATCTACTGATTATCTCTTATTCATTTGGTTTGAAATAATAGGCTCTAGATCTTAGTTAAATCCCTTTTGGCTGTTGTTTGTTTGTTTGTTCGTCATTCCATTCTAACGGGAGAAGGGGGTGCTACTGCCTCATTGCTGCCTTGTTACTACTAGGCAGATTCTACCTCCACCAGTCTCCTCACTCAACCTCTGTCGACACTCAAGGGGAGACACCATGGGAAAGGCTCCCGTGTTGTCTCTGACACCGTGGTGGGGGTGGCCTCATTACTACTGGATCATGGAGAAAGTTCTGACCTCTCCACTAGGCAGGCCCCTCTGACCCTACTACAGTGAGGAGACATCGGGGTGCCACATTACTGCCAGATGGAAGCCTAGGCTCCCCATGTCGTTTCCAATGGCACCTCAAGAAAATCTCGTTGTAGGCCTGTCGAGATGAAAGTTCTAGCTCTCTACCTGACCTCCTCCGACACCACCCCAGCACTTTATTACAGTCTTTTGAGGGTGGTAATCTAGGCTTGCTCTCAGCCTTTGCTGGCATGGGTGGGGTTGGGGCCATTGGTGTTGAGTGGATTAGAGTGATAATTATCTAAAAGATTTATGTCTTGCTGGGCTGCCCCTTTACTGGCCCTTTGGCTAAAGAGAACATGGGATCTCATGTTGGGTCTTCTCTTGTCTGCACCATTGGCATTTCCAGCCTGTTGGATTCTTCAGTTTCAAGTCTGGGATGTATAAGGCAAAGGAAAATCCAAGGAAGTCACTATCATGTCTTTCCTTAGGCCTCAAGGTCCCTAGCTAATCTTTCTTCTTCTATTTGTTGACATATAATGTCCAAGTTTTCTAGTTGAACTTACTGGGAAAAGTATGTCTATTTAATCTTCCCAGAAACGGAAGTTCTCCTTGGCTGACTTCAACCAGTTTCCTCTGCAGGAGTCTGAACCATGTTCCCATGTTATCGTTTACTGATGAAGGGCCCATTCCAAACAACCCAACCGTCAGAAGCCATGGCACTGCTACTGTGCTAAATTTGAGTATTGATATTTCCTGGAACCTAAATAAAATATTAGCCTACATGCTCCAGCAATGCACTAAAAAATATTCTTTGTCAAGAAGGGTTTCTTCCATGAGTACAGGGATGGTTGATATTAACAATCCAATGATATGACGGTATTAATAGGTTAAAAGAGAGAATCCATGTGCCTATTTCACAAATGCAAAAATATACAATTGACAGAAATAAACATTCTTTCTGAAAAAATCCTTAATAAACTAGAATTAATGAATACTTTCTTTAAACAATTAAAAAATGAATATCTCCAGTCAAGTCATCAAATTTAAGTAGTGAAGCATAAGACTCTTCTCATTACAATTAGATGGCATCACTTCTACTATTTAACCTTGTTCAGGGGGTACGAGCCAATGAAATAGCCAATGAAATAGTAAGATGTAAGTGACATTGTCTGGCAACTATACTCTTACTTCCATGATCTTCCACCATATTGTTGCTCTTTGGAGTTGACATTAACTATAGGATTGCTTAAAAACGAGCCTCACCAGTTTTTCTCTCTTTCTCTTCCTCTCCATGCTTCACCATTAACCTATAAGAATTATGATCAGGGTCATTGTTTATATACTTTGTATTCCTAATGCTAGGAAAATAGTAGGTCCTCAGTGAATATTTTCAGATTAACAATCCACAATATTAAAAATTAAATTAATATGTGCATATTACATACCCTGGGAGATAAATCAGTACTTTTTGTCTTCTTAAGGTTTGTTTGAAACCTAATACTTTGTGCTCACACAGTAAGTACTAATCAATTTTTGTGACAAGATCAAAATAGCGTATCCTAGAATACTCAATATTTTTAAATTGAAATTTGATGAAATCATACTTGTTTTATACCTAAAACCTTTGGCTACTCTAAAATATTCTCAAATTTTAATGACACATACACAATCAAAATGAGGTTAGAGTAACCTGAAAAATTATATCCATACTCAACTATAATTTCACTTTGTAATTGTCACTCTCATTTCTAATTCGTTGCACAACTCCCTAACACATGGAAAGAGAATGTATGCTTGCCCTTTCACGTACTTCTATTGTTTCTAAATTTAACTAAAAATTGTATGCACTAGGTTAATCAGAAGATGAATTTTCAAAGTTAAAGTACTTCAATTAATTTGCCCTTTTCCACAGGAGATTTGCCATGTACCCCATGCACACTTGACACTCCGATTTAGTTGGGATGATAAACAATCATCCAAGTCCTGTAATTAATCTGAGCTCCCTTCACCAAAAACAAATATTTTTTTAAAAATTGACAAAATATCAAGTTTAAAATTTACCTCTGCTCCAGAGTGTTTATCCATGATAACATCCAACTGTCTCTTAAACAGTTCTACTACAGCTTTGTAGACCAGTTCATACTGTTCCTGAGCAGTATCACAAACCGGAACAAAGGAAAACGGCAAACAAAAAGCTTGGTTAATTACAGAACCAGATTTCAGAAATATGAACCATGTCAATATCAAACCCGAGGATAGTAGACCTGAAAAGACCATCAACATTAGTTTAATTACAGTGCCTTACATTTGTATAGCCCATTTTAGATTTCAAGGCCCTTCTAGGCTGCTAGAAACAGCTAAATGCTTGATCTACCCTGCAGCTTATTTTTATGTTCTAACCCCACTTTCTGACTTATTTTTCCCTTCACATCATCCCCTCTGTTTTCATTGCCCATATTTTAAAATTTTTATTTCATACTAGATGTATTTTTTTTTAAAGCCATCTTTACCTTTTCTGGAAAAAGGTAGATCGTGGTTGATAGGTGACAGATGCTTTTGATATGTATTATTTAATTTGACCCTCATTATTGATCTATAAACAAGCTAGGCTATTATCCCTGTTTATAGACAATTTGTCCAAGGTCATTCAGGAGTAATTTCCAGGAGTCGGTTTAGAACCTGAATTTTCTGATCCTTCATTTAGTGCATGTAGATCAAGCTACTGAAATTCTATCCTAGTAAATATATCGAAGTAGACCTCTGAATAGTTTGGGAATTTGTGGTTATTAAAGGATTTTACTGTAGAGATATGAGATCTCTATAATTACAAGGTTTGTGGGTTTTTACTAACCTGTTTTTGCTTCTGTACCTGCTCAAGCACTTGATTTTTAACTACTTTTTATCTGAATGGGCCTATTCAGGATTTTTCCTGATACTTTACACAATCATATACAAATAAAGCACAACTTTTCCCAAACATGATATTACCAGAACAATGTAGAGTCTATGTCACCCAACACAGCTATTGGTACACTCTTTAAATTTTTTAAAGACAGAGAAAAGTCACACAGGAAGCACTCAACTGGTTACTGTGCTATTTCCTGGTTAGTGTCAGAAAACGCAGCTGCAACTGGCAAGATATTTGTTCAGCTAGTCATTGATAATACCAAAACGTGAAAGGTAATTTAAAGTTGTTTCAGCTGTCTTCCAACTCTTAAAAATAAACCTAAGATGGACTTTTTATGAACTGGGGTATGGTTTTATTTATTGATTCAGTATTACAACTTAATATTATAAAACTAGGTTGCATACTTTCTGGAGTCTTTATAATTGACATGGATCAGCCTTCGTTTAATCTAATGGCACTAAACCAGCCAATGCTTTCATTTCACATAAACCTTTCCCCCTCACAGGTTGAATAGAAAAAACACCTACAGTCAACACAAGAAAAAAATTATTTTTTCCACTAGCTATTAGTGGAAAACCTGTGTGGGCCAAACAGAAGGTTCATATCATAATACCTCTTCCTTTTTTCCCCTCAATTCATGACTTCTAGATAAAAAATTTTGAGTTGTCACTGTTGATTATTTTACCTCTAAACTTATGTGCAAGTTCATTTGTAAATGCTTTAAACATGTTAGGGTCTTGCTATTTAAGCAGTAAAAAGTAGTTCTAATAGATTATATAAAAGTACCTGTTACCTAATATCAATAAATGTTTGATGACTGAATGATGGAGACCATTTAGAATTATGGTTAAAATTATTGGTGAGGAAATATGGGTGAAATTAATATTGTAGAAAGTGAGAGATTTGGGCTGAGAGTGTTTCACACAGGAGGGACAATTTGAGCTGGAGAGGAGAGAAAAAATGGGAAGAGCCTGACCTAACACGGTGAACAATTGTGAGCAATCTGAGATGGGTTAAAAAATTGTGATGCATATTATGTTTCTTTAAAGTATGCATACAATAAGGACCAGAAGAGACCATAGAAAAATAATAACAGTGGCTACGTCTAGGTGATAGGATTATGGTTGGTTTTACTTTCATTTTTCATTATTTCTACAAATGAGCACAGAGAATGCATGCTCCAGATTCTGTTACCACCTCCTGAAGTAGAAACTATCTCTGATTTTCTATGGTTTCAGAAGTGAATTACCACTGCAAAATTCGAGTTAACCTGAATTAGATATTTCTTTCTTATAAGTCAAAAAGCTTGTTGCATTTTTTTCGACATCTTTTGGAAGAAATACTATTTGGCTTCTTAATATTTTCTGGACAGTAAAATTAAGGAATTAAAGGAATTTGACCCAGGGCAAGGGATACAGGAAAAATATTGGGATATTCAGAGTTAGAGGAAATGGGGATGGACTGACACACTTGATAGTAAATTGGTGTTTAAGCTAAGCAGTCAGCTGTGTTTGGATGCCTTACTAACATCTTAAACAGAGAGGCGGAACTAGACTCAGACAATGTTATGATCCATTCGCCATAGTCCATACCTGAGTTTGAACTAATGAAGGTCTTTGTGTTCGCATTTCCTGGATCAAATTAAAAACACTGAAGTTCTCAGGAATTATCTATCAAATAAAAGGAAAAAAATATCTTACTCCTTTGTTCCTATTTTTGTTAATAAATTGTTGCCACTTTCTCATAGTCTTGTTACTTCTATAATAATTGCTCTCCTAACATGAGAAAATGGGTATATTTTTTAAACTAAAGAGGATTCTCATCATCACACCATGATTTATAGCCTGCTGTTTTTCCCTAGAAAAGATTAAAGAAGCTCTTTGAATGATTTCACATAGGGTGAACAAATGTCTGAAGTTAAAAATATGAGGGAGAATGCTCGGGAGATGAGCAAGTATGAGTTTTACAAAATAAAAGAAGTTGGCAGATAGGGCTAAAGCCCATCTCTTAAACTACCCATTTCGTATTCACGCATAGGTTAGAACACACAGTTTGACTTGCAGTTTAGATAAAGGAAGGGTGACTATGTAACTTAGGACAGCGGTCCTCAAATGACAGACACCATGCATCATCAAGAGCACCTGAAGAGTTTGCTGGGCCCAAGTTCCAGAGTTTCTGCTCCAATCCATCTCGGGTGGGGCCCCAGATTTTGCATTTTTAACAAGCTCTCAGGGGATGTTGATGCTACTTGTCTGGGGACCACATTTTGAGAACCACAAAAATTAGGAACTAATTTAACCATTCAACACAGCAGGTGCACAAGTAAATGTTCTAGAAAGATGAATTGTAGAGATAAGTGTTTTGGAGAACCAAACGGTTCCTAAGTCTGAAAGTAGCTGGGCAAACAAATGGAAAGTGTCCACTAAGAGAAACTCACCCCGTCTTTCAGCAACATCCACGTATAATCAATAGCACAGATAACACCAGTCCTTCCACAGCCGGCACTGAAATGAAAGATCACAGTAGTGGCATGCACAGTTGCGGGTATTGGATCATTGACAGTAGCTGGAAGATTTCGCCAGCAGATCTGAGGAAAAGGAAACCTGGAGGCACTGAAACTTGCTAAACCCTGCCATCTCCCAGAGCATGTTTGCAAATTGCCACCTGCCACACTGAACCTCAGGACAGGTCCTAGGCAACTTCTCACAGCAAGAGTCTCTTGAGCTGTACTAGTCACAAGTAACTTAGCAGAGAAATGTTAATGTAATGCTCAGGTTGAACTTATTATACTTTGTTTCCTTCAATCACTCTCATTTCTGAGCTTCATTCCTTTCTCTTCAACTGGGAAAAAATGAGGGGAGGCTCAGGAGCCTACACCTATGTGCCCCTACCACCTTAATTTCCAGCAAAGTCAGTCTGCCTCCAGTCAAAGCATGATTCCTGGCCAGACAGGGACATTGGGCTTGTTCTGGGCAGAAAGTTCATACGACAACATCACACCTGCAGTGAATGCATATGGGAACACTGTCGTCCTCTTGGTAACAACGCACATCCCAGATGAGCTCAAGTATAGGGTCTATAGATGAAGGCACATCATGGTCTGGCCAATTCTTGTAATGAAACTGATAGATAGTTCGGGTTTCCTATGAGAAAAATAGCCAAAATAAGAGCAGAGTTCAAGGTTAGGATTCCGACTCATTCTACTACAAGATTACTCTGACTTCCTAAGTAGCATCTATATCCTTTTTGAAATGTAGGCTGTTTTCTTCCCTATAAGACCTCTGGTGACCACATGCCTTCTAAGAACATTTAAAAGTGATTTCAGGTCACTTACGATTGGCTTTTCCCTAACTGCCCCACTCACTAGAGGAGGTAGATATGAAGACAGTCCAAACCAGAGCTTCCCAACTGAAAAACTTCAAATGGGTCACAGGCATGCTGATATATTAAATCCCTCTGCCTTAGAGAGACTGGGCAGCCTGAGCTCTCAATGTGATTCCTGGCCTCTATTTACTGTACAGCATCTATTCACCCTACAAATGTTATCTTTATATGGGTGCCGTGGCATGGAATAGATTGGGGAGCACAGATTACACAAAAGGTCTCTTCTGAATGTGAAGATTTTTCCAGAACATCAAAGGCCCCATCAGTCCCCACTGTCTTAGGCCCATGCTGAGTCACATACATATAAATTTACCTGCCTGATCTTTGTAGGCTTTTGAGTTTACCACTCCTGTTCTATACTTACACTGTTGAACTTGACTTTTAGAGTCCTGACTATGTAATCAGATTTCCTATTTTCGGTTTCCTAGGAAGTAAATTAAAATATTAGTTATTTCAGAGACTCAGATTCAAAGACTACTCTCCATAAAGTAGGTCCAGGAAACAGACTACACTTACACAGGATATGGAGAAAGGGCCAAGTTGCAGTTGTGACTCTCCCGGCTCAGCCCAGTAGCGCTCACACTTTTTCTGTCACACAAAGCAAAGCATAATGATTTCCCACCACATATTCTAGTCTCTTCTGGTAACAAAACCACTCCCTTATTCAGAGGCAAATTCAGCTCTGTGTCCTTCACCTTGGGTTAGAAACTTCTAAGACCCCAACATCATGGTCTGGAAACTCCAAGGGTAGGAAAACAAACATTGAAGGACATACAAATTATAGACTTCCTAGAACTCTGAAAAAGTAGAAACAGGGATCTGATACTCTCAGTACTTCAAAAAGATTAACAGAAATCATACGGTATTATAAAAGCTGCACAAGCTAGCTGAAACGCCAAGTTCCCTTGGTTTTAACTGGAATTGCGTCAACTCAGAATGGTGCTGTTCACTAGAAATATAAAGTGAACTACATACGTAATTTAAAATTTTCTAATAGCCACATAAAAAATTTGCGAAGTGAAATTAATTTTAAAAATATATCTTACTTAGCCAACATATCAAAAATTTTTTTGACATGTGATCAATATAAAAGTCATTAGATATTTGACATTTTAAACTAAGTCTTCAAAATCCAGTGTTTTTAATATTTGTAGCATGTCTCAATTAATATGCTAAATTTTCATTGGAAATGTTTTATTGTCCTTTAGATTTCATAAAATTTACAGTTGAAAAGGATTCACATATCCAAGTTGTTCCAAACATACTTAAAGTTTTCCAATAATGAAATTCAATGTTTTAAAATTTAAATTCCTTAAAATAAAATCATTGGGTCCCTCAGTCTCACTAGCCACATTTCGAGGGTTCAGTGGCCATGTGGCTGGTGACGCCACGGCAGACAGCACGGACTTAGAAGCTCTGACTGGCTGTTAAAGACGGCTGGTTAATAAACATGGGAAGATGAACTGTCACTTGGAAACGCATACCTTATTTTTCCTTGAAAACATAGGGTCTACCAGGAAAATGGACAAAAGGACTCCTTAGGAGTAAAAACAGAAAAGGCCTTGAGAGTCATATGGCATTCCCAAACTCAATATTAGCAAGATGGACGTAATTTTTAACTAGTTACACTCAAAGAAAGTTCTGCTACCAATTTCCCTTCTTTTTCTTCTTTCCTTTACCTCTATGAATACCAGAACGAACTCACCTTCCCCATTTCAAACTCCATGCATGCCATCACATGACGATCTGGGGGGTGGTGAAACAAATAGAAACTTAAATATCGATGTAGTTAGAAAGAGCAGTTAATACATGGGTCCCGGGGTCAGAGAGTGTTAATAATTTTTTGTTTTGTTTTGATTTTTTAACCAAAAGAGATATATTGATGAATATGTTGCTCCTACCCATCCTTCTCTCTGCCCTCACTTCCCTTTTCTCTGTTCAAATCAGTACATTCTTATTAACAAATGAGCCTCATAAGATGAGAACTTTCACTTCCTTGAACAAGGGTGACATCATGATTTTGAATAAGAGGTGCTCAACTACCAAAATTCTAGTAACTGACCAGAAATGCACTAATTGAAATACACAGTGAACCTCAGTCATGATTCTGACTCCCTACCCCTTCTATCCCTAAAAACTAGAGAATATAGTAACAAAAGTAACTCTGCTCTTACCAGGACGCTATATTCCCAAATCATCCTCCAGAAGTCCAGGATAGTTGTAGGCAAAGGTCCCTGGGTGGCAATGTAAGCTTTGGGTCCATAAACTCCCTAAAGAGGAACAGACATTACATGGATGACTACAAATAATATCCTTTTCTTCTTGTCTAGTATTTTCCATCCCTTTTGCTTAGGTACCTAAAGAAACATGGTCTAGTATTCCCTGCCCCCTCGTAGGCACCTAGAGAATATGGAATATGGAATGTACCTTAATGAAGTTGGCATTGATGTAACTGGAATCCTCATCAGAGGTTATCAGGGACAGCTCTACTCGGCTATGATCATCTATAATACAAAAGAAAGACATAGTCTAATAAAGAAGGCTTACTGTAATGCAGGGACTAACTTTGTGAATAGTAGATGCTTGTGTTTGAAGAGCGAACGACTGAGTGAGTGAGTGAGTAAATGAATGTTCTCTTGTAGTCGTAAATAGTACAAACTAACTTACTTGCCAAAGCCATGTTCCAGAATTAAGAACATCAAGCAATGAGTAAAAAGAGATAGGAAAAATGGAATTTGGGAGATGGTACAAGTTTATAGGGAGAAATGAAACTTACAGGGCAAGATATCCTTATATCTGTTTTTCTTTATATTCTTGGGCCTCTCAGCCACAGCTGTGGGATAGGTTTTGTCTGCCTTGTACTTGGTAGATAGTCTTTTCAGCTTCTGTAATAAAATTAAAAAATTAATTCTTCCTAGAGAAAAGAAATAAGTTTTCTCTAGAGAGCTTTCCTTCTCCATTGCTCAAATATTCCACTTCAGCCCTTTCAGCATCCTCTAGGGCTGATTTCACTGAGGACAGAGTCCCAGGGCATAAGAAAAGCAGAGTGCAGTGACATTTGGAGAAGTGAAATGATCACACTTACTGTAGCTGAGCCACAAATAGCTAAAACTTAGAGGTGAAACTGATGACTATTTAAAAAACCAACTTCTTCTGAAAATAAACTAAGTGCTCCACCCAAAGGGTCAGCTGTTAAAAGTTTAATTTACTTTCTTTACAGGTACTACAGGACTATTTTAAGTAGAAATGAAGCTTAAGCTGAATAAAATCTCTCTGTGTCTAGCAAAATTTCAAAGATTCAGTGCCTAAAGAAGTCATTAAATTTTATATGACCCAAACTTCAAGCCCACCCCTCAACCAAACAATAATCTTCATATAGTATCATATTCTGTTGGTAGAATATGAACTGGACCAGTCAGGGGTTAGCATATGTTGAACCAGATTTCTCAAAGAATAACTCCTTAAAATTATTCCCATTTGCTAACATTATATTATAGACCAAAATTTCATGTCAGAGGAAACAGTGGTTCCTCTTTAGCTCCTTCTTGTAAATCAACCTTGTCCCAAATTTTGTTTAATGCCCTTAAAAAAACCCACATTTAATAGACCTGATCTTCCTGAACCCTACTCAGTTTGAGAAAGGGAAAAACATCTGTGATAGCCAATAAATATTTGTTGACTTCAACCACAGAAAATAATTTTTATTATTTGCCTACTACATAATAGACCAATAGAATTGGTCATGAAGATCATTAATTACTTCCTATGGGTTAGATCCCTTGGCACCTACTCAGTTTTCATTCTCTTTTAACTTCCTTCTTGAAATTTCCTCCACCTTTTGCTCTTATTAGTCTACATTATCTTGGTTCTCCTCTTTCTTCTCTGACTTCTCCTTCCCACTTCTCACTTGTTATTACTGCCTCTCTGTTCATTTCTATTTTCTAACTGTGAATTAGCCAAAGTTCCAAAGTTAAGTCCTCCGCTCTCTGCTCTTCTCTCACTTATATACATTTGCTCAGAGACATCATAAACCCTTAGAGAAGGCATACCAGTAGGGGTTTTTTAGTTTATTTAACTGATTAAAATTGAATTATAATTCCAACCCCCATTGGATAAATCTCAAATTTCTACATCAAGATTCAACTACTAAATTCCAGTCCTAAAATCCCACCCACTTCCACTTGGGTAGCTTATTACTGCCTCAAATTCAGCACATTTAACACTAAAATCATCTTTGCTCCCACTGTTAATGCCAATGGCACTAACTTCATGCCAGGTAACCACACTCTAGAAACTGACAGTCACATTTGGTTCCCCCTTCCCACAATTCCCACCTCTAATTCAGTCAGCAAGTTCAACTGAGTCTTCCCATGCAATATCTCAGTCAACCTTCCTTCATATGCCCACCACTGATACCTTAACTCAGGCCCTTTCCCCCAAAGCTTGAAGTGTTACAGTTGTTTCTTAACTCATCTTCACATTTTTCTGTCTTTCCCCATTAAAATCCATTAGGCATAATTCTCCCATTTAGTCTTATGAAAATATTGTTTTCCTTATCTCTCTCATTCTCAGAATTACTTCAGTGAATCCACCTTGCTACTAGAAAAAAAGTCTATACTCCTTATCCAGGTACTGAAGATTCCCCCTGGTTGGACCCCAAGCTAATTTTTCCATATTTCCCACTGTCCTACTATGGTGAGGCTTCTAAATGTTGACATCTAGGTTCTTTCAAGATTGTACAAAAAACAATAATAATAATAAATAAAATAAAATAAATATTGTACAAATTGATGTCACTGATAATTAGTGTAACTTCTTTAAAACTATCGTACTTCTTTCTCACAAATGTACACCCGGCACTGCTTTTGCATTTTCCAACCATGATTATGGTCAGTTTTGTTCCACAGGGTAAACTAAAAAGAGAAATGAGAGAACAGAGAAAGAACTTTTCTTAAATAACGAGCAACAAGTAAAAATAAAAAAGAAGGGGACAGTGGATCACTGTTACTTAATCACTTATATTTCACATAGTGTTTTTACATAATTATTTAGGGTGCATATCTATCTGTAGGAGTTTTACTTAAGGACATTTATAACTAAATCATTTTTAAAAATGGGTGAGGATGAAGAGCCTAAAATAAAGGTATGTTGTCACAGAGAAAGAAAGAGATAAAAGAGGTATTAAAGAATAGAAATTTGTTCTGACAAATCATTCCAATATATCATTAGATTTCAAAATTAGCTCAGGATTACTTGATAACTGAGTCTGCAAGAGAGGAAAAAAGTTGAGGTCATGAGATATTTGTTAGCTGGGAGTTCATGACAAAGAATGATCAAATATCTAGAATCTAAGTAAATTAATTAATTTAATACTAATTAAATTAATACTTTCGAAATAATAAATAGATCATTAAATCATTATAGCAATTCAATGTATAAGAATGTAAGCTTTTCCAGCTAAGGATGACAAATAGAACAGACAGCCACCACCTGCTTCTTTGCTGGACCACAAATGTCAGCTTGTAGTGCTCTAATGACCGTTTTTTTCTATTTCTAGAGTTAGATCAGATACAGGCGACCCATTAAAAAGCAGGTATACAGTCGGTTCTTAAATCTTAGTTTCTTTTTCAATGGTTTGAATTCTTGCGGATTTTCAAAATTGGAGGAGAGATGATGAACTGATAATAACTGCATATTTTTACACCCAGATGAATGCAAGTGAGCTAGTTTGAGAATTTAACTAAGGACATGGCGCAGATAGATGAGCGACTATAAAATTTTTCCACTCGAGTTATACTAATTTCTAGTTCTCTTTGTTCATATGCACCTTCAGAACGAAGACTTGCAGGTTGCCATTGATTCCAGGGCTGCTTAAAAGATGTCAAGTCCAAGAACAGTCCCTTCTAGAAGTCTCCAGAACTGAGCCTACTGCATCCCTGTTACACTGTTTTTATTTGTTTGTTTTGCTTTGCTTGCTTGTGGACTGCTTTCCAGGGAGAATGTTACAGGCAAAGCCCTTTTTATAAAACGTGCCTCAATTAATCTGGTAGGCATTACAGGTGAAGGTCACGTGTGTGTGTGTGTGTGTGTGTGTGTGTGTGTGTGTGTCTGTAGCCCATGCTTGTTTAGCTGTCTTGACTGCAACCTTCAGCAATGGGACAGGATGGCTTTTTTCCCCTTATTCTCTCCATCCTCCTGGAGTCATATGGTTGGATGACAAAAGGAGACACCCTGTTACCCAAAACATCACATAGGAAACGCCAATAGAATTGTTAATTTGGAAAGTGTGAAAGATTTATTTTCCCAGATATCTTACTTGAGGTCAGACCACTGTGAAGTCCTCTATTTTTTTTTTAATTCCCCTTCTCTCCCCGCCAGACCCCCAGGTTCCAACACCCCAGCAGAGAACAAAACAGAGCAGAATTAGGAGAGGAGAACTGATGAATCTCACCAGAAAAGGAGAAACTCTGAGGGTAGGAAGGAAAAGGGTATAAAAGAAAAAGCAGGGCCATGGGGGTAGGTTGGGCTGGAGAAGAAAAGATAGGTCAAAGGGGGAAGGCTTTTTTCTGCAAACTACAAAGTAGAGGATGTGAGTCCCCTAGAAGAGGAATCAGGGGAAGAATTGCTAGGAAAATAAATAAAAGAGGCCAGCATCCCTTCCGGAACCTATTAGGGTCGTGTGTGTGTGCTTGATAAGCTAACAGTAAGCTCATTTGGTTTGTGGACTCTCCCCCTTTCCTTTCAAGACAGGAAAACAGAACTGAGGTCCTGGCCATAAAACTCTAAAATCAGGATTGAGTCCTTTGCATATCCTGATTGAATAGCAAATTAATGACTGGTAAATAAATTAAGATCACTCCCAAAAGAGAACAGAAAGAAAAAGAAAGCACGAGGCCATGATACTTTGCTTCGGAAGACTACCTTATCGTCTAGAAGACATGGCATAAGTCATATTTTGGATGAGCGAAACTTGGCTCGGCTATGCTAGGTGAGGGAGGGGAATCAAAGACGGGCTATCTCCAGAGCTTCTCTAGGTAGTTCCTTATGCCTTACGACTGCAGGTCAGTACTATCTGTCCCAAGGCTCCAAGAGGAAAGAGAGCACGAATGCCAAGAAATGAATTAGGGACCTGGGCCTCTAAATCCAGTAAAAGAGTACTACTAATACGAATGGGGGACGAGCATGAACTGGCCCTGAGTGGCCCATATGCAAGGATGGATTATATAAACGTAAGGTAGAGTGAAAGAAAAAAGACATAAAAAAACATGATCTCATTTACGTCAAGTTCAAAAACAAGTTAAATTAATATCTATTGTTAAGTGATATGTATAGGTCTTGAAGACATGCAGAACAACAAAGGAAAAAAATAATCTTGGGATAGTGTTTACTTCTAGTTCGGCGGGAGCTGGGGTCATTTGTGATTTGGAAGGACACCCAAGGGAGGTCTGGGGTGCGGGCAATGCTCTTTTTCTTGATCCGAGTGGTGGTTATATGGGTGCCGGCTTTTTACTAATTGTTAAATTGTATGTGTGTGTTTGAAGCACTTTTCTGTGTATATGTTAGATTCTGCAATTTTTTAAAGTTTAAAAGTCAAGACCATTGAATAAACTGAAAGCAATATAGGGTGGGGGGGTAGAGAACTAAGAGCAGAGCCTCAAAAGTTAGCTTTAGTTCAAATGCATGCTCCACTGCTTCCAACTGCACACCTTACGTAAGCCATTTAACCGGTCTGTCCCTCAGCACTACTATATGCCAAACGCTGCTTAGGCGCTGTGGGTACAGAGATAAGCAGAACGAAATCTGGGCCTGGGCTTTGTGGAGCTTCGATGTGATAGGAAAGCAGACATTAATCAAATAATCACACAAATCAGTGTAAAACTGGAACTGTGATAAGTGCTACGAAAACAAGTATCTTACTAAAGCTGGGGTGGCGGAGATACTTAAAAAAAATAAATAACAGATAGTGCTAACGAGAACTTACAAAAGGAGATTTGAGCTATTCAGGCAGGTTAAAGAAGGCTTTTTGAGGAAGTGACCACCAAACTGATGTCTGAAGAATTAGGAAGTGCACACTAAGTACAGAGGAGTATGAGGGAATATTCAAGGAAGAGGTAGCAGAACGTGTGCAAAGGCCCCGTGGCAGAGGGTGTATGACAAGGACAAGAAACCAAGACATGCGGTAAGAAGCTGGAGAGGCACGGAGAGCTGGTCCGTGCAGGACTTTGTCAGCCGCCGCACAGGCTTCTTTGGGAAGTACACGAGGTTCTGCTCGTGAAGCGCTGCGGCACGGAGCCTGGAACTCGGTCCGGGGTTGGCTGTTATAGAAAGTGGACGAACAGGGAATTTGTATGAGAAAACAAAGACTGAAAATATTCATGGAAAATATTCAGAAACCAAAGAAAGAAAATTAACATAAGTACTGTTGTATAGCAATTAAATTAGAAAAAAAAAATAAGTGTGTTATGATTTTACCTGATGCAGAGTAAAAATAGAGGTTAAGAGGCTTTGGAATCAAATGGACTGGAGTTTCAAATCCTGGCTTTGCTATTTCATTGGTAAAGATAATACTTTTCTCTTGGAGTTAAAGAAATTAAAATCACTTACGGTGAATCACTCAGATTGCCTCGCGTATGGTAAGCAGTCAAAAAAAGTATCTATTATTATCCTTTATAGTTTTAAATTGAGACTAGCAAGATGCTAGAGGGATGATAAATTCAGATACTGCAAATTAAAAAATCTTTTTGGAAATACGGTTGGCCATACTTAACCAATTAAATGCTAATAGTCTTTGACCCAGTTATTCTTTTGAATTTTACCTCACCTCAGGATATAGTTCAAAAGAAGGGAATGCCACATGGACGAAACATATTTATTGCAATGTGTTACCAATAGTCATGAAAAATGAGAAATAACTTAAATGTCCGACAATAGAGAAATAACTAAATCATTTAATTGCCGACCAAGTATCAGGCATTTTGTATATTTATTCTACTACCTTCACAACAATTCTGCAAAGTGCATATTATTTGTTCCACTTTTTAGTTACTTCGTTTGAGGTCATACAGCTAATAATAGACAGAACTCCAATTCATACCCTGATTTATGTGACTCCAAAGCTGTTACAAATACCTATGGTAGAGCAAGACTACTTGAATTCAGAACTCAGCTCTACCATGTCATAGCTATGTGACCCTGAGCAAGTCAACTCAACTCTCTGTGTCTTAGTTTCCACATCTATAATGTGGAAATAATAACAGTGCTTCCTCAATGGATTAGATGAATTGCTATGAAAGTACTTAGAATAGTTTCTATAACAGGTATAGAAGTATTAGCTATTATTATGATTATTATCTTTTCATTATACTATGCTGCATCATAAGTCATTCGTAGATTTTCATTAATATGATTTTGGTATGATAAGTGAAAATAAGAATACAAAATTGTATCCATGCTTATAATTACAATAATATAAAATATATTATATAAATGGACAAGAACTAGAACTTCCACACACAAAAAGTTTGTATTTGTTGGGTTGTTGGTACTATGGTGAATTTATTTTCTTTTAACTCGTAATAATACAGTTTTATAAGAATAACAACAATAGGGCCATTTAAAAATATATCTTTAAGAAATTTTTAATAGTGTGATTGCACGCTACAGCTTCTGCGTTTTAGAAATCATACTACCTAGGGACTTACCCT
Organism: Eonycteris spelaea; assembly: GCA_003508835.1. NCBI lineage: Eukaryota > Metazoa > Chordata > Mammalia > Chiroptera > Pteropodidae > Eonycteris > Eonycteris spelaea. The sequence continues at coordinate 6,475,891 of PUFA01000065.1, forward strand.
CTGGCGAGGCCCTTTGAGGAACTTAGTATTACTGGCTGAAGCAAGACACTATTTTATAAGGATTAAATTCACAGGCTCAGTATGACAGATCCAGGTTAAATTTCATGTCAATGGCTGAACGGCTAAGTGAGCTTACGCCAATTACTTAACCTCTCAGAGCCTCAGTTTCCTCATAGGTAAGTTGGAGACCATCACCACCTCCTCTGTTTCCTTTTTAACGAGTAGAAAACAAGATAATACATATGATGCTTCCTTGACACCCCGCCAAGACTATCAGTTATAATTAACTATTTAATAGAGTAATTAGGTGTCTAATGTCGGCCTCTCTAGACATCCTCTGATGTCTTAGGCGAGAGGCTCCATCAAAGCATGGAGCATTGCGTTGCAATGCCGGCATTCGGCATAATGCTCTGCACATAGTAGGCACTCAGTAAATTCTGAATGAATGCACGAGTGGTCAGGGGCAGTTTCGACTACAGAAAGGTTACAGAATTTGGCTTTGACCCAGGGAAAAGACGCAAGCAGCGCAGTGCTGGCTTTAGCTGTTGTAGCAGGGCTGTGCTCTGTACGCAATGTCCAGCAGAGGGGCAAGTAGGGACTGAAGTCTAAGCAGTGGACCCGGCAGCGGGCGGGGGGCACAGAGTGTCCACCTGAAAGTGGAAACGACTTTGGATAATTTTCACCAAGGCACCACCTTTTAGGGTAACAGTGGCCTAAAACTTCAGAAACTTCAAATCCTGGAAGAATACGTTAAGGGCTTAAGGTGGGATGTAGGACATGACCAGGTAGAAAGACCTCCAATTTAACGGCAGTAATTGACTTGTCCAAGCAAGCAACCTGACCCCATTCACCACTCCCCAAACCCCCCAAAGCTACTCTGTCTGGTATCTTGGCTGAATCTTTAGGTGGGGCTGAGGGCAAGATTTTGTTTTTCCACTGGAGGACATGAGTCAGTGAACTGTGAGGTTCCACTTAATCACCACCCCAAAGCAAGGTCCTTAAAAGTCAGGAGCTAGAAAAGCAAGGAAGTGATTAATATAGGAGTCAGGGCGATGCTTATTGCTAGGGCAGGGCAGGACGGGGGCGGGGGTGAGGGACTTTACCAGGGAGGGGTCTGCAGAGGTCTTTTGGGGTCTGACAATGTTCTAGTCCTTGATTTGGTGGTGGTGCCTTTGTAATTATACGCATTTTATGCACTTTTCTAAAAGAGCATTACATTTCACAATTTTAAACAGCGGAAACAAAATACAAACTACAAAAGGTTTTAGGCAGGGAAAAATATGACCAGATTAGCAGTATTAACAGATCACTTGGGTGTTGAACGAAACTTGGATTATAGGTGAAGCAAAGCTAGCGGCAGAGAAAACAGAAGGTAAAGTGGCTGTATGATTTGGTGAGAGAATATAATGACTGAGCTAAGAAAAGGTAACATATCAGAGATAGAGTCTACATTATTTTAAAAAACACAACTGAAATAAAACAGATGCTGGCACTGCCCCTCAGCTCACTTTTCCCTCTACGTGTTGGGTGAATTTGGCCAAGGAATTACAGGCCAGAGGCAGGCATACGTCAGGCCAGGATTTACCCTCTACCTCCTCCCTGGTAACTACTCAGCGGGACTCACACTGCCTGGCCGGTGGCAATTAGAGCATGACACCACGATATAATCCAAGTTGAGCTGACACAGGGTTTTCTGTTATAATATATAACCACTCAATCATAATATCTAATCACTCCAGACTTTTCAGAGTGTTTTTACATCTACTATCTGGTGCCAGGATGTTAGCTCCACAAGAACAAAGGTTTTTGTTTTGTTCACTTCTGTATCCTCCGTGCCTAGAACAAAACTTGGTGCATAGTAGGTTCCCAATAAATATTACTGAATGAATGACCACAATTGATTCTTATTGATATTTAATCATCACGACAATCCTGTGAGACATGGATTACTTCCCCCTTTTGAGAAGGTAAAAAACAGACTCGGGGAGATTAAGGAACATGTCAAATAGTTGATAATTTGGTGGACGACAGAATCATGATTTAATTTCAGGTTTCGTACTCTTCGGTTTCCTTATCTTTCCCACTCCTTCACAGCGAAAAGAGCTAAGGTCTGTAGTTCTTCCGACTCTGAAACAGCAGCTGGAAGCACTCCAGAACTCACCATGGGTACCAGCAGCTGCCCAATGCCATCGGATATGCTGGGTTATGGGATGAATGAGGCCTACCCAGCTGCCACGGCACCAAGAGCAACCACCGCAGTTCCCTCGGAAGAGACACCGAGTTCCTCTGGGAAGGCTAATCGCATGACCCTAGGCTACCTTGCGCTTATGGTCCTTTCCCTGTCTCTCACTTGTCTCTACTCTCCATCCTAGCCATTCTACCCCTCCAAGCAAAAGAAAGTTAAGGAAGCCCTGCTATCACAAAAACACATGGTCCAATCTTTTATTCTCAGAAATAAAAGCAAAGAAAAACTACAGAAATGTGCACAGGCAGTTTTGGTGTTCTTCAGGAGCCTTTGCCATCCAAATGGAACCCCAAGGGGAGGCTAAAAACATAACGTTCCACGAGAAGTTCATCTCGGTCTCTCTCCTCTTACCATTAATTAAAATTAGTCATTTGAAGCATAAATTACAACTCAGATGCCAGAGGACTCCAGATAGTCAATTAATATTAGTATTTATGCACCTGGAATTATGTGTGTCTTCAGTAGGATTCCCAGTCCAACTCCAATACTAGCTAAGAAGATATTGAAAACAGTATTTTGGAGAGAATATCTAAAAGATATGCGAACTCAGAGAAGTCGAACTTTTCGATTGCCTCCCTCCTCTCTTCCCCTGCGAGATCTGATGTTCACCTTATCCCAAGAGCAATTTGGTCTAGGAGAACCGAGTCAGTTTAATAGACTCAGTACTCCCCGAGGGTGTCACACGTAGGACTCACCAGAAATTCGTTGGCAAACTTCTCTTTGTTACTTTTCTTGCTTTGGGTTTCATCCAGAAACTTCTGCAGAATTTCTTCCTGGTCCATGCTGCAGGGCAAGAGAGACAGCCTATGAGTGGGTTAAGGGAGAGCATGTCCAACGTGTGTCATGGCCGAGACGGCAGTGAGAAGCCACTGCCACAACCTGAGAAAAGCATGTTGAACGCTGTGGTTTACTGACTTCATCACAAGCCTGAGAGGAAATTAGTATACACCAGCCTCTGTGGTCTCACAACAAAACCATCGCCTCACTCCAGGGCCCTAGCGCCTGCCTCCTTCTCAAGGAAAGAACCTGGTGACGATTCAAGTTTTTCACAAACAAGATGCTAACCAGAACGTAATGTGTGGTCTGCTTAGCTCTGAGACTGTTCCACTCCATCACCCTGAAGCGAAATTCACTTTTTTTTTTTTTTGCTTCCTAGAGAAAAGGCAGAATTACAGGTTTCGTTGAGCTTCTGCCTCTCCCCCCCACCCTGCCCCCTGTTTCCCCTATGAGCACAAAGGCCCTGCTGACACCTTTTGTTTCCTCATGTCCCAAATGAACGCTGCAAAGTTCAGTTAGACCCGGAAAGGGACACAGACACTGGAGTTACTAAATTTCTAAAGATTTTCTTGTCACTGTGATCAGTGGCAAACTTCTGTTCGTCAGAGAAGGCGTTTTTATTCAGAACTCAAGTCTGCCATACAGACCCCATGCTCTCTTGGATGAAGCAAAGTCAGCTGCTTCTGACAAAGTCCACGCCTGCCCCAGGGCTGGGGAGATGCTGGCCTCCATTTAGGGAAGTGCCATGGATTTAGGACCTCCCTGTCCTCCAGGACTTTGTGAGCTTCACTTGTGTTCTGGGTATACAAATTCAGAGTGCTGGTCTATATGAGATCTGGGAGCACAGTGGCCCCAGCAAGGGAACCTGATCAGGAACTTGGCATAACATCCCCTGTGTGTAACGAAGGAAATGATGAAGGAACAGAAAAAGAGTAAAATCAACCACTGGCAACAGCATTGCCTTCAGGGCAGGAAGCCTGAAGAACTATTTCTCCAGAAGACATTTCTACTTTGTAACCTTATGCCTTAGAAAAGACCACTTGTCTCAGGGAGCCACACTGTGTGGGGAGCATTTTGGCCCCATCTGACAGGTGGGCTGTTCTAGAAAAACCTTCCACATCTCAGCTTGCATAACTTGTCTCCTCCATGGGTACAAACCTACCCAAGAGCCTCATTCATTGTGAGAACAACCAAAAATCGATATATCATCTCTGTCTGAGGACAGAAGGTCGATAAATATATTAACGAACTTAGTCTGAAATAATCCTGAAGAATACTGGGAAATGTGATGTTAGAACTGCCTCTGTTTAAGATATTAGCATTCTTGTCTGTTTTGCAACACTATTCACACTCCTTTTAGGAACATTTATTATGAATACTACAAGGCCATATCCACTTTCCCGAGCCCTTATAGCAGGAAAGCAAGTTACTGAGGTATCCTGCTTATAAGCAATGGGAAGCCAATAAAGAACTTCAATCTCAATCCATAATTCTTCAGCACTATTTGCTGAGAATAAGAGAGTATTTCTTAAATTATCACCATTTAGCATTAAAGAAGAATTTCTTGCTGCTCTAAATAATGTAATGTGTAATTTGGCTTTAATTTTAAAACATATAAAATGCGGGAAAATTTTTAAAAAGCCAAAATTTCAAGTTCACAATAACTAAAATCATATGAGAGTATTACCTGGCTAAATGAAGACTAGAGGAGGCAAAGAAGAATCAATTGTGTAAGTGTTGGGATTAAGGATACTTTTAAAAATTCTTTTTCTTAAATTGGAAAAAACACACAATTTGTTTAACAAATTAATTGGGTATCCACTAAATGCTAAGCACTACGTTAGGGGCTGGGTATACAATAGTGAACAAGCCAGAATCTGGTGAAAAACACCTTTAACTTACAGTTAATAAAGCATCTCTCAACTAAAGATATAGACTTAACCACTGAGAAAAATATTCCTAACTATCTTGTTCATTTACAAAGAAGTAAAGCATACCCCCTCAAAGGAAATGGGTTTCTGTACTGACATAAGAGATACAGTTTTATAATCTGTCCCCTTAAATTGTCTTCAGTTCCTTCAAAACCAGAACCTTACTAATTAATAGATAAAAAGATACTTAATAAATAAAAATCTATTTTCCTCAAGCCCACATTTCAGAAGAATCTATAACTTTCTTTTCTCCTTAGGGTGGGATAAGATGGAGGTAGATATTAGATAAGGAAGAAAAACTTGTTCCGATGCCTGCCCTAGTCTTTTGCCCTAAATATAAGGATCTGAAATACTGTCTTAGCAGAACTGCAGATCTGATTTTAAGCAAGCAGCAATTCTTAAGAGTCTGTTCAACTTTAAAACCAAACAATATAGAGACATCGTGAAATAGCCAAACCTCAAAAACCCACTTAGCTAAAAGGCCATTTCCTGAGCAGACCACTTAAGCAGGCAAAAACCAAACTGAAGAAGAAAACAATGAACGTGTTTTATTTTTAACAAATCTAAGCTACCACTTAATTTTTCACACTTCCTTCTGCAGATACTGGAAGGCAATAGCAGCCTGATGCTTTTCGATAGAGATTCTGTTGATTCATTTGTACCTTGTGGGAAGATCAAGAACTGGAAAGGGGAAACAAGCCATGCGGCAAAGATTGCCAAGTCTGTTAAAAAAAAAAAAAAAAAAAAAAGGATTTACGATGAAACATTTAAACCCGTCTGGCATAAGCCCTAACTGAACACAATAATTCCATGCAGTAAAAGCCTCCTAAGTGCCTTGCTAGAACCTTTGAGGGCGAGATCTAGTGGAAAGTAAAACTGTGAGTGTGCACCTGAAGAGGAGGAGCATCCCACTGCTCCCTCGTGTGGCCCTGGTGTTTGTTCAGAAGAAAGATGACAACAGAGGAGTGCCAATCACATTGTCACCTGCTCTAACAAGAAGGGAGTATGCCAATTTAAGGGGAGACATCAGTGCCATGGGGGTCAGGAAATAGATGACAAAAAAAAAAAAAAAACTTTAACCAGAGAGAATGTCAGGGGAGATCATTAGGACAAGATAAACTAGTCAGAAGGTTTCTCAGACCTTTTCTCTATGAGGAGGCATGTTTTATGCTGGGGAAGATACTCATCAATCTTTGCCTTAGTTTCGCTATGATGGCCTTACCCTACATCCTGGGGTCCTTGATTTGATGTGCGTATCATCTGTGTAACACTCAGTCCTTTGTAAGCATCCTCTTGGTCATCGAGGCCAACGTCTTTTAGATTTAACCTGTCTTTTCCATTCCTATGGTAACCACCATTCCCCGTTTATACCTGAATTCCCACAGCAATAAGCGCTTATTTTCTTACCTATATATCTCCCACTCTAGAATCTCCTGGTAATCTAAGCTGGGTGAAAGTTCTTAAAATTCCATAATGCTGAAGAACCAAAGTTCTTAGTGATCGTCTAAGCAAACAAGTCAAGGTTCCTCACTTGTCACCAAGCCCCTCCCCACCAAGTGTCCCCGCCCAGCCTATCCAATCACATCAGCTATACACCTTGTTCATTCAACTGCCACTTTATTTATAACTTCTCACCTTTCCTCCTAATTTTCACCAAGATGAAAATAAAGCCCTAAAGCCTACTCTTGTCTTCAAAAATCCTGCCCCAAACTCCATCTCATTGCAACCTTCTTAGTCTGAATCCTTTCAGTGTTAACCGCTACGTTCAGCTATAGTCTTCTTAGTTTCTTCACATGTTCCTTGTCTCCCATCACTTTATTTAAAAGAGTTTATTCGAAAGAAAACACAAAATAACCTCTGTAGTTTTAAGTTTATCAAAGGCGATGACAGTAACTTCTATGCATCTGTATAATACACAGAGTTGAACATGGCCTTGGGCGTCCCTAAAAGGAGCCTACTGTGATAAAGTGTGCTACGTCATGTCCCAGGCCTTGGTTATTCTGACTTGGTTACTCACATCAGTCATTCCAGGTCTCTTCCCTGGCAGTGTACGCTTGTCTCTGGTACTTCCGCTAAGCAGATGGGGGGTCTTCCCTAGGGAGGTCTGGGAACCTGGCAAAGAGGTCTCCCCAAATGCTGCTGCTCAAGCAGCAGGACTATTATTGGGGAAGGAACGGGGCTGCTAATGAGACACAGAGTCCAACCCCAAAGGGCTGCAATGGCCAGGAAAAAATGACCTCCTTTATTTCCAGAACAGGCCTTTTTTCTTTTCTAAATGGATACAGAAGCAGCTTAGAAAGCATCTCTAATGAAGCTTGTTTGCTTTCCTCGGGTTTTCACATCGTCCACAGCAGGGAAGTCCCCTGTCTTCCAATCTGCTTCTTGTCACTACAGCATTCTGAGACTCATCAAGCTCTTCGGTTCACCTGCTGTGAACCTCACAGTCAGCTTCTCACATACCACACAGGGAATCATCCTCTGCCTTTGGTTTCAGAAACACAATCCTCAGGAGGCAAAAGCCAACTAATAACTTGCAATGGAAGCAATTTACCTCTTTTTCTTTTTAAATAGACAGTTGGGACTCTTGGTGAGGCTCAGTTGGCATCTTGTTCAAAATGTAATAGAACTTGAAGTCTTATCTTTCATTTGATGTTCATTCAGTATCCATTCATTCGCTATAAGCTCCATATACATGCCGGAATATGGGAAAGAGGAGTGAAACAGAAGAGTTCAACTAATTATCTTCATTCAAGGATCCTTTATTCTAGTAGGGAAGATAAGTACAAGTGACTAATGTAGGGCCGTTTGTGATAAATGCAGTACAAAAACCTCGAGAAGGCCAAGATCACTTCTTATGAAGGTTATCTGGACAGGCTTCAAGGAGGGAGTGACATTTGAGTTGGGTCTTGAAGATGTCGATAGAGCCTGAGAGAAAGCAATGGAACATAGTGAACAGCTGGAGGAGGGCAACTTAGTGAGGGGCTCCGTTTGACTGGAGCACTGGTTATAGAGAGGAGAGTCTCGATAGGGAGGCTGGGGCCAGCTCTGGGGTTGGGGGGATTGGAATACTAGGCTGAAAAGCCAGGCCCTATTTCATGAGCAACCACTGAAGGATTTTTTAAAACAATTTTATTGAGGTTGTATTGAATGAAGTACAATACACTACACATTCCAAAGTGTACAGTTTGATAAGTTTTGGCATGTGTATACATCGATGAAACTATCAACACAACCGAGATAATGCACATATCCAATCATCTTCAGAAGTTCCACTGAAAGATTTTAAGAGACTGGAGATCAAAGCAATGCTTTGGGAAAATGTTCTTGATTTTTTAAAAAGAAACGCTCCCTTCTGATAAATTTTTCGAAAGTCTGTACTCTTCTTCAATGGTATTCAAAATTTCAAAATGAATTATACAACTCTAAAAATGATTCAAATGATAAAGAAACCACGGCTTTGGTCAATCTGATGGCAGTGCATAGGACAGACTGGAATGGGGCAAGCCTGGAGCAGGAGGATCAAGTGAAAGCTTAGCCAAGAGGCTTTATCAAGAGCCTACGCAGGTGGTAATGAACTCTTGTAAGAAGAATCCAAAAGAAAAGGAAAAAGAAAGCCTAGTTGAGTGAGTGGATAGCAATTGGGAAAGTATGGGGATGAGAAAGATATATAGAAAAAAAGCACTAGAGTTTGTGGATTTGGGAAGAAGGGAAATAAGTTAGACTTATGAATCACCCACGTCAAGGCGAAAGGTAAAACCATAAATTGGCTTGATTTTGTGAAAAGTAGAGTTAACGAAGAGAAAAAAGTCAAGCTAGAACTTTATAAACTTTAAATCACTGGGGCTCCAAACTGTTTCAAGCAGTGCTTTAAACATTCCAGGCACTGGGCTAAGCCCTTCACAAAGTGTCCTGTTTCATTTATCCCTCCTATGAATTAGTTACCAAATCATCTGTATTTTAAGATGTAGAAACTAAAGCACAAAAGAATTAGATTACTTGCCCAATGTCACATGATTAGTCCCCAGTGAAAATAAATTAATAAAACCAGATAATCTGAATGCATTCTTAGTTTCTGGGCTACAGCGTCTTCTTTCTGCAGCCCAATCACTTCCGTTTTCCTAGGACGGGGGCTGGGGGGGGGTGCCTACAAACAAACACAACACCCAGGCCAAAGCTGCTTTACCCATTTGTCCTGTGTAATCCCCTGGGGCAACATATCGACTACCTCAAGATACTAAAGGATACTTGGAACTAGATCCACATTCTGATGTTTTATGAGCAACATAATATAAGATAGAACGGGGAGCTGGTACAGCTAAGAAGGAAAAGGAAAGAGAAAGAGGAAACTGCTGGCTTCTGACATTTATCAATTGATTTAATTTTTCCGGCTTTACTGAGATATAATTAACACTTAACATTGTGTAAGTTTAAGGTGTACGATGCTATGATTTGATGTGTGTGTGTGTGTGTGTGTGTGTGTGTGTGTGTGTGTAGCAAAATGATTACCACAATAAGGTTTATTAACATTCATCACTTGGCATACTTTTTTTGGTGAGAACTTTAAAAAGTCTACTCTTTTAGCAACTTTCAAATAATAATACCTGTAGTCACCATGCTGTACACTAAATCTGCAGAACGTTTTCATCTTATAACTGGAAGTTTGTACCCTTTAACTACCTTCACCTATTTCCCCCACTCCCACACCCTGCCCCGACAACCACCAATCTATTCTGTTTCTATATCATTCAATTTAGGTTGCACTTGCTGAGAATTAGTTCAAATGCATGGACAGAAGAATTTAATTTCATGAACAGAATAGCATGAGTCAAAGTGAAAACAGCGAGCCCGCCTAAGAGGTCAAATACCACACAACTGCCACGTTGGGTTTATAGTAATGAAAGGGACAAAGGAATATAGCAAGTGTCTTAAATTGGTAGCAAAAAAGGTAATTTCTACTAAAGAGAAACATGAATCTCATTTCTGGATTCCTAACATATTTTGATTTATCCAAGATAAAGGAAATAGCCTAATTGAAAAAATCAAAATATATTAACAGCCCTGCATCTTTATTTCTGTGCATTTAGAAGAGCCTGATGGCCGGCTGGCTGAAGAAAGGAAATGTGATTAGCTCTCTAAACTTTAGCCAAAGTCATTAATGCCTCTCTTCAAACTTAGATATAACAATGCTTTTCTTTCTACCAGGCACGTAAGTAGTCTGGTTTGGTGGCTTATGAATGAAGGAGTCTCTACTTGATAATTGCCTACTAACCTATGAGATTATTAAAGACTATTATGAGATATACAGACCATAGAAACCATATGCTTTGCTTCCATTCAGCTCAAATCACCTACGGTAGGGCCAAGGAAGTGTATACCCTCTGTGGAGAACTCGGGAGTCACAGAGCTCTCTGATTTGCCAAAAGTCCTAGAGAAAGTGTGGACTATGCGAGAACTAACCAACCCACCTCAGACTGAATTGTGAAAAAAAGTTATCCTATCTACAATTGTGTTTGCCAGGAATTATCAGAATTGCAAAAGAGTTTAAATTACTCAAGGAGAAATGTCCATTTAGCTTTAGAGCAGGGGTATGAAAACCTACATGACCCAGACAGTAAGTATTTTAAGCTTTATGGGCCATAGGTGTCTGCCATACACTTCAACTCCACCACTGCAGTGCTAAAACTGCCATAGATATATGTAAATGAGTGAGTGTAGCTGCATTCCAATAAAACTTTATTTACAAAAAAAGCAGGAGGCTGGATTTGGCCTGTGGGCTGCAATTGCCAACCCCTGCTCTAAAGTGATGGTTCTCAAACTCGTATGTACATCAGAATCACCTGTGGAACTGGTTAAAAAGAGGGTTCTAGGCCCTACCACCTCTATGAAATCAGAATCTCTAAGGGTGGGGCTGGAAATCAGCAATTTATAAGGTCCATAAGTGGTATGTGAAGCACACTTCAAAAACACTGCAGGATGCAGCTAGCGTCATCTAAGGTGAGAATGGCCCTACTGTCCTAGATGCTAACCAGCATTTCCTGCATCCTGTGGCCTCAAAGACCCTGTAACTGTTTGATCTTCCTTTGGCCTTTCTAGCACAAGGGCAGATAAACAAACTGCTGTTTTTCACTTTCAACCTTGAAAATGCATAAAATAATTCTGCTCAGGTGAAATTAACATGAAATTTCAGTTATGGATTTAAAAGAAAATCCTCAACTTAAAATAACAAGATTTCCCAAACAAAAATCTCCCTGAAATCCTTTAGACTGTGTATTTAGTAGACAAGATTCTTCCCAAAGACAGGGCTAAGTCTGAAGGCCGCGTTTACTGTGTAATCTCTTTTCCCCAAAATTAGCTCCAGCAAAGGCCTGTCCTGGTTCCACCACTAGCAAGTCATTGCTTGTGTCTGGAAGTGCCTTTGCTTCAAAGAAACTTATCAAAACTCATATAAAACCAGAAAGCATAAAATCTTCTGTAGACCTCTCAGAGCCATTCCCAACTTTAATAATCAGTAGGAAATAAGTGATTCAGTTAATTTCTGTTCTGTCTATAAGAAAGTGGTTTTTTATTTGGTTGTCTGTTTTAATTGCCAGAAATCAATCACCTGATCGGTCAAAAGGGAAAAGATGTTCACCCTGGGAAACAGTGCTCCTGTGTCTTCTTCAGCTCTCCAGATTTTCCTAGAAGGACAATGAATATCCTACAGTCAGTCAAAGGGATGGTTGTCAGGAACTCCTTAAGAAAACCAGGAATGACCCACAGACCCCTCCAGGGAATGCAACTCTTGCTGAGGCGAAAGGGAGTGCTCTGTGAGATCAGAATTTCTAATGACAACTGTGACGGGGGCTGAGACTGCCTCGACAGTTATAACTAAGCAGATGACACTCATCGTTTGTTGGATCATATTAAGGAGATCTGAAATGCCTCAACACATACCCAAAGATGTTAGAGAAAGAAGACTCAGATATTAGTCTGAGAACAGAGTGAAGCCAGGCTGGGTTTAGAACTCCACCACCAACACACTTTACAGATGTGGAGGAAGTGGAAATTTGCTTTACAGAGTCAGCGCTCAAAATTTCAGGCAGCATGACCCAGAGTCCAACACCCACAGGCTAGCTTCCGAGTCCTCCCTCTTCCATGGCATTTTCAGCAAAGTAGGGAAGCCTGTTTTTCTGCTCAGTTTCCAACTTACAGAAGAATCATGACTTGGTCCCAGGTATTAGTGCCAGGTATTACTAGCAAATGCCTAGCAAAGCCAGGGGCCCCAACATACTTACCCAACCTCCCTGGCCCTGGATGAACTCCCGGATGGTACCGTTGATCATATCTGTCATGGGGATTACCATCTGTCTCGCCCTTTCAGGATCTATGCGGGTCACACATTCAAGCAGTTTCACCGACACTGCCAGGAAGGCTCTCTCATAAGCTAAGCTGGAGTCCTGAGCACACCAGGTCATGCTGAGAGATTTCACTGTGTCCTGAAGTACAGCCCCTACCTGGGGGAGAAACAGGATATGTCAGTGGAGTCGCACTGAAAAAGTGCAGGAGGCTGCGGGTATAGGAAGCAGTAAGCACACATTCCCCAAAGAGGGGCAAACGTGCTGCTGGTCGTATCCGAGGTACTCTTAGGAGGTGGTGGAAAGGCTTTTCTCATTTTAATTCTTTGTTATTTATTGTAATTGGTGTTAGAAAAACTGAAAATAACCCATCACACCCATGATTTCAGATATTATTGCCTAGAATGAACCAAATGATTAAAAGAAAAACAAAATGATTTGAGAGAAAAATATTAAGCATGTGATAATAGTACAGCTGGTCAAATTGTGAAGGAATTGCTTGAATGACTAAAGTCTGGAAAAATCTAAAGTAAAAAAGTAGATTAGCTTTTCCTCTTCCTCAGTCCTTCCCCCCACAATGTGGTCCGAAGCCAACAGGTAGAGCCAAGTAAGATCTACTGTAGTGTAGTGTGGGGGGTTGTGGGGCCAGCGCAGGGTGTCAGGGCCCAGACAAGCTGGAAAGGGCACCGCTTCAGAGCACCTGGATCTCGGTATCCAAACACCATGCTCAATCAAAGGAAACCAGAAATCCCTGGAGAACAGCTGACTTCCGCCAGGGTTTGGAAAATGCAAGATCTTTCAACAGAAATTCAGGAAGTACTCAGAGAATGACAGGGGCATGCCAAAACGACAAGGCCAGATTGAAAGGACTTTCACTGGCCAAACCTAGGATATTTTGAGCATTCAAATAAATAATGACAGTAACAGATTATGACCCATTAAATAAAGTAGGAATTTATGAACCTATGTTGATGTAAAAAATAAATAAATGAATAGACTGAAATCTTGATAAGATATGGAATATTTTTACATGGTTTCAAAGTACTTTCCTATAAAACACTTACTAACTACAGAGGGGAGGAGAGTAACTTCACAGAGCAGAAGCCTTGCAGATACCATCTGAGGTGATTACAGTTACCAGCAGTGGTGGAAAAAATTGACATCTGTGCCACTTGATAGGATGCAATGAGAAGAACACAGCAACGCTTCTGTGATATTCTCACCAAAGGTACATATCCTAAATCTATGCAAGAGGGAATGTCAAACCCAAGGGACAGTCTACAAAATAACTGGCCCATCATCTTCAAGTTCCAACGTCATGAAAATCAGTGAAAGACTGAGGAACAATTCCAGACTGAAGAAGGCTCAAAGGACATGACAACGAAATGCAATATCTTAGTCTAGCCTACATCTTTTTGCTATGAATGACAGCAGTGAGACAACTGGCAAAGCTTGGATGGGATCTTAGGATGAGATGAAAGTGTATCAATGCTGATATCCCGGTTTTGGTGGTTATATAAGAGAATGTCCTTTTTGAATGAAACATAAAAAAAGATTAGGTGTTGATGGAACATACTGGCTACTTATTCTCAAATGATTCAAGAGAGAAATTCTTTGTAAAATGCAAGCAACTTTTCTGTGAATTTGAGACTGTTTTAAACATATTTTTTAGTTGAAAAAAAAAAGTAGACTCAGCTATCAGCAATGTAGGAAAGCTTCAATGCAAGCAATAGGAGTCTAGTTCTGCTTGAATGTCAAGTAGGCACACCACCCAAGCTGTATCCAGTAGGAAAAATAAAGCATAATGGCTCTGGAATCAGTCTGGGTTCAAATCCTAACTTCAACACTTACCGAGTACCCTACTTACTTCCCTAGTTCTTAGTTTCCTTTTCTGCTTACATGGATATCAAGTCAGAGAATACTTATTGAGGGCCTATTACATATCGGACACTAGTCTAGATTGTGTGAATAAAGCAGTGAACAGAATGGGTTACGCGCTTCCCCACACAGTGTTCTAGGCAGATGGGGAGAGGCTGTGCTATAGATAATAGCTTCTCTAACACCTCATAAGGCAGTGTAAGGATTAAATGAGACAGTAAGTGTAAAGCATTGAGAACACTGCCTGGCACATGATAAGTGAAGAATTAATATTAGCTGTCATTATTGATATTAATCAGCAACATCTTCTGTCTGCGGTCTTTATTTCCAAAACAGAGTCCAAGTGTCAGTGCCAGTGATTGGCGTTCTGATGAACTAACAGCCAGGTAGACCCTAGCCTACAACTGTATAGTTGTCCCTCAAACTTGTCAACTGCCTACCCTTTTTATATTTAATTTCCTTCCTGGCCCTTGGAGGAAAAAAAACGATGCCCACATCCAGAAAAATAGGTATTAAAACAGGTGCATAAAAAAAAAAAGTGCCTTATCAAGAATGAAGTGCTAAAGGAATGTATGCTCTATGGCACTGAGCACAGCTCTTGACAAAAGAACAAAAGAGACAACGTGAAGGTTGATCAGCCTATGCCAAAAACTTCCCATCTCAGTAGCACTCGGTTTTGACAAATTCCTTAAGAACTGGCAATCGGAGAATTCCTGGTGTATCTCCTGGGATAAATATAAGACAAATCTTTCACAGAACATTTCTAGCCACACTCATGTAGGAGTAGTAAGAAAAGGGTATCTGAAATAGAAAAAAAATAGCAGCAAACAACAGAAAGAAGTAGTAGAAACTTGACCTGTCCCAAAATGGATTTTGCAATGATGTTTTTGGCAGAAGCTTCCAGTTCCTCATTGACCTGGTCCCCCAACATCCGAAGACGACCAGCAATGATGGCCACATCAAAAGAGGAATCTTCTCCTAAGACAGAGGAAACACGGACACATTTGTCACAATGCTTGAAGAGAAAGCAAGTCCCAGGAATCTGTGCACTGGAGAAAGTTCTCTTGACCTTCAAATAATTTTGGCATTGTTCTCTCCCAGAAACAGCTTGAATGTTCTGTCAACACCGACAGTCAGAAAATCTCCCTTCATCGAGAACCTCTTTCCCTTCCATGAAGATTTTGGGTACTGCTGAAAGCTTAAAGCTTGCCTTTTGGAACTTTAGTGGAAGTAAGAAAGCATACCCAGATTCTCCTGTTGACTTGCAATCATCGCTTCAGACCAGGAGCCTTACCTGAATCTGGTTCTTCTACACTATCCAGTTCCCGGTTAGCAACCATCACCGAGGTGCCTAAGAAGTCTGTGAGTAGGAATTCCACGATGCATTCTGTTTGCTCCTCAAAGGTTCGAGCGTTCTTCATTTTAGATGTTTGTGCTGAGTTTTCCTTTTCTATAAAACAGGCAG
The DNA here is from genome assembly GCA_003508835.1 of Eonycteris spelaea. NCBI lineage: Eukaryota > Metazoa > Chordata > Mammalia > Chiroptera > Pteropodidae > Eonycteris > Eonycteris spelaea. The sequence continues at coordinate 6,491,521 of PUFA01000065.1, forward strand.
CTTTCAGTTCAGCAGGAAGTCGGAAAGAAACACTGGTAAACCAGCAGATGTGTCTACTCTCATAAAGTCCCCTAATGGGATACACATTAATGAGACAAATGGTCCTAGAGCCTTTTCCACCACCTTTCTTCAAAAACAGCCCCTCGGATAGCTGGGATTTCTCTGAAGTACTTACCACACAGAACTGGGAGGTGTTTCGAAGACTTTCAGTTCCTCGTCTCAGAACCACACCATAGCCAGTATCTAAGATTAATGAACAACTTTTACAGTTAGATTGCCCATGTAGAACTGAAATAGAGTTGAGAAAGAGCCTCTTGGGTAATTTTAAAAAGAAATAACTTCCTGTTAGGTTTGTGTATGGTATAACCTAAAGAAAGATTTTGAAGCTGTAAGAGACAAGCATTCAACTCCTGATTATGGCATGTGTTTGCTAGAATCATACATTGGTTATTTACTGAGTACCCATGTGTAAGGAACTATACTTGGCCCTACAAATAATGCAGAAAAATGATAACAGAGTTCCCGTCCTCATGGAGCTTGCACTTTAGCACAAATGACAGATATTAAAGAACTAATCACATAATTTCTTCTGCTTATTGAGACACAGCGTGTGATTACTGCGTAAGAGGAAAACAAACCTAGGGGGTTAGGAAGGCTTCCTGAAAGTAGTAACAACTGTGATGAGAACTGAAGAACAAGAAGGGATTCGTTAGGCAAAGAGGAGGAATGAGACCATTCTGGGTGGCGGGAACAGGATATATAAAACCTGAGAAGGTGAAAAACAGCATTGGGTATTGGAGGAACTGTAAATGGAAATAATACAAAGTATTTCACAGGGAAATCACGAGGACAAACTAAGATAATGTTGTGTGGAGTGACCCAGCAGTATCTGATGTGCAGTAAATGTTAAACGTCTTCCTTTCAGCCCAAGGCCTAATGACCAGAATGAAAGGGATCTGGAGTTTACTGTCCAACAGGACTAATGAGGACTTTCCTAAAAGGGTTGGACTCCGTCATTGCTTTACAGGATCTCACCCATGTGGCTGCCTTCTTATGTAGCTATACCTAGATTTAGAGTTTGGGTCTCAGAAGCAACACACAAACCAATCAGTCCTTCCAGGGTACTAATGGGAGATTCAAGCATACACAGTTAAGTCAGTTGCTCAGAATGAAATTTCTATCTTGCTTGTTTTCTATTCCATGCTATAAAAACAAATGATCATAAATTCCTTGGGACTAAGAAAAGGAATTATGTAGCTAAAGGGCCACTTCCATTTGTCATTATCTATCACTAGGGCTGAAATGTCGGTTATTACTAAGTAGGCCTCAGACTGCTAAGGTCAGAAGGTCCCTCAGAGATTGTTCTAGGCCAACCTCCTTTCACATTAGAGCTAGCCATTGACTACTTAAGGATTACAACAAACACATTTACGATGTACTCCCCAAAACAAAAAATTGTGAGAGATCATTCCACCGGTATAAAATAGTTTGCCCAAGGTTAAGTGGCATCAGTAAGTGATAGAATAGAAATTTAAAACCAAGCCTGTCTTACCTCAAAAACCTTTTCCCACAATAATAAACCACCTTCCTCATTTCATTACTAACATGGTTAAGGGCAAACGTCATCTGTGGAATATAATCTTGACTCCTTTGCATTATTCTGTATAATCAATGTTGTATTCTGCAGGAACGGAATGTATGCTCTCATGGGCATATGGGGTAAGCTTCTTTCCCTTGTTTATTTCTCTTTGGTTTTTCAGTGTAGCACCCTCCCAAACCATCCTTTACCCCACAGCCACATGCCCCTAGCTCCTGCAGTTCTAATATCGTGATCCTGATTACTGCTGAAAATCGAAGCCAGAATTTTTTTCACTATTGCTTGCTTCTTCTGCCGTTCTGGCCACAATTTACACCCCTCTCCACAAAGCCTCATCTCTTATACCATTGGCTTGAAGTCCAGGGTCTCGTTATCTTCACCAGGTCTACCAGGTCTACATGTGAACGAGGATCCTCAGGACAGCTCCTCTCAGTGTGGACACCTATAACTAAGAAAATAAGTTACTCGTCTCCCCTCTCCCAAACACAATATATGATAAAGGAATAGAAAAAGTGTAGCAGAGCTCCCATTCAAAAATGAGGAGGGGGCAGGTAACGTAGGTATATAACAATCACAGGTAACGTAGATACATGACAATATATAACAATAACATAAAATTATGGTTGGGAACTATGCAAGCAATTGCCTCTGCAATGTCCCAAAGCACCATTGTTGGTGGGCACTCATTGTGTGTATTACATTCTATTTACCAACTAAGATAGACATTAGGCCATTTTTCTGAAAGGCGCAGAATCAATTACCCTCATGGATTCTAAAGATAAGCATCTAACATATTAGATCATCAAACCATATGTCTGCAGAGGCTAGAGAGAGTGCCTAAGGGGAAGGAATATTACATAGCTTCATAGCATAAACTTTAGTCATTTTGCTTATTAGTAAAACCAGGCTACAGTTACATCAGTTCTTCACTGAGATAACATTAAAATTGAACTTTCAAAAGCAACAGTTTCATACTCTGCTCTGCCCCTTACAAGACAGAAAAGCAATCAAGTAGAACTTAATCTTCTAAAAGCTCCAATAGCTGGGATTATTTTAGTAACATTTACTCAATTGCTGAGCCATACCTAATTTTCTTTAGGTCAACATTTCAATTATAGTCTTTATTCTTTTTAAAAAAAAAATCAATGAGTTGACTTAATTTCTACCACCTACATCCTGATCCCCGTTAACACTTTAGATTGGCAGCACATGATGCTCCAATTTCATTTCTTTAGTTAGCACCTAAATATTCATAGTTTAACTGAAGAAGTCAAAATATGGAAAAGCAATTCCAAAACTGTTCTGATCCCGCTACTTCCAGTGCCTGGGGATCCACGGTCTATCTCATGCGTTCTCAACTGGGGGGATCTCACCCCACAGCGTACCTTTGGCAGTGTCTGGAGACATTCTTAGTTGTCACAGATGGGGGTTTCTTGGCATCTAGTGGGTACAGGCCACAGACGCTGCTAATAATTACCCTACAATGCACAGGAAACCCTACGACAAAGAATTATTTGTCAATAGTGCCACTTTTGAGAAACCCTAGACAGACTTCCATTATTTTCTGGATAATTGATATGATATAAAACATACTTCAAACACCAATCACAAAATACCATCAGAATCTAATCAGTCATTCGTTCAATAAATATTTATTGAGTAATCACTAGGTGGCAGAAATTGTGAAGATAGAAGGAAAGAAAATCACCATCCTTAGAAATCGTCCACTGGGGACAATCAATTTACAAATTCTTAACGAGAGATTCGCTGCTGTATGTTAGCTACTTTTATTAAGAGCCTGGTTGTAACAAGTGATGGGTGAAAAATTACTTGAAGGGTATCCAGTCTATCTACATATCTAGGTAATAGATGTCCTTGAATTAAGCTGGATGATATTTGGATCATGTTATCTTAAGTCTTTGAAGTAATCCCTTCAATCAGCTCCATGTTAAAGTTATGTTCTCAGTGTTCATTGAAGAACAACGCCTAAGAAAAGTCACATGAACTCCATTACAAACTTCCCACAGAAATCGTATACCTATCACTCAGTGACATCTATGTGAACTACAAGTAAATTTCTTTTAGAAGTTAGAATTGAAATGTTTCTTCCTCTCTGATGACAGCTATATAACGATTTCCCTTCTCTCTGACTGCAAATCACTTACAGAGCTAAACCTGAGGCTCGGCTATAGCAGTCGTTGTAGGCCTTTACAGCCTGAACACTTGTGTACTTTCCCATCCTAACCCAGCTGGTCTTAACTGGTATTTTCATTTTCCCCATTCTGGATTCTCTAGTTAGTTATACTTTACCATAATTTTATTAAATCTGTTCTTCCCATATGTTGTCTCAATTAATATATAAAATGTGATCTGGTATGAATAAAATTAAAATGAGGCAGAGCAACAGGAAAACAATTACAACAGTACCGCTAGACATATGTGTGTACTGCCTGCTTTCACAGAGTGAAGGAGACCCTTAATGAAGGCAGCGAGGGTCACAGAAACTTCCCGAAAGAGCTCACGACTGAGTTGAACACTGAAAGATAGACTAGGTGTTACTTAAATAAAGATTTGAGGGAGGAAATGTTTTAGGCAAGAAATAAAAGCAAGTGGCGAAAGCACAGAGGTGAGGCAGAGTCTGGTGCATTCAGGAAACTGAAACTGGTTTGCTTTCGCCAGAACAGAGGGTGTTTCGGGAAGTGGCGAGACATGACACTGAAGACTTTGAACTCTGGCCTAAGAAGCACGATAAGAAAGGTGAGAGCAGTCAGGAATTAACTGCAATAATCCAGGGAAGAAAAGATGACACCCACAAATGATGACTCCATCAGATCCACACAATCTGGCATCTTTAATAAGTAAAACACCCTAAAACTGATTAGAGAAGAATCCAAATCCTTCCCTCACTCCCATTCCCATCCCCTTACCAACAACTTTTACAATATCACCTGGAAAAATGGGATCACTCACCAACAGGCATGAGAGGAGTAAGTTAATGGCGTTTAGACAAAAACACGAGAATCCTGATTCCTAGATTTCCCATTCTCCTTTCATTTGACATTATCTGGACTTATAAGCAGCTCCAATGAGAAAAACTAAAGGACTCTGACAGCTATTCATCTCACTCCGGACAGGCAGCAAGACTCTTACGATTTCATGTCTCCAATTGTGCCAATCACAGTTTCTAATACAGAAACAAAACTGTTCAGTGTCTCAGTCCTCGCCTCGTTTTGTTTCACAGAGATCTGCATTTCCAAGTTCCCGGGCTCCAACAGCAGTTCCGTTAGGAACAGACAGCCGCCAGTGTCCTGCGCGCTGAGGTAGGCTTTCCACGGCTGAGCCCCAGCCCTGCTCACCGCGATGGTCTGGATGTTCACCATCTGCAGGGCCACCTGGAGGGTGTCAGGATGGACTGCTCCCTGCCAAGGGCACACCTGCTGATGAGCGACTTCGAGGCTAAGCCACGTTTTCTCAAAATATTCAGGAGTTAGCTGGTGATTGGGACTAGCATGGAGGGCTTCAGAGTCAGGGAGTGCTTGTACCCTCTCCTTGTTCTCTTCAGGAACCAGGGGTCCTGAAAGAGTCAGAAAACTTGTGTAAGAGATGTTCTTCACCTATAGCAACCACATGTTTTATCCAGATTTCCAAAAGTACACAATGAAACTTTTCTCTTTGGATAAATGACTTAATCAGCCAGTAAGGAACTTCTTTCTTACTCACAAAACTTCAAATTCAGGTAACACTCTGAGATTTAGCTAGGGTACTCTACTACTAGTCATTGCAAAAGATAACAATTTTTCACGACAAGGTATAGAGTAAGGACTACTTTGACCTGATGTGGGGAAGGATGCAGTCTTAGGAAGGTCTGGGCCACAACGCTCTGCCCCCTGGAGTTTAGAGATGGTTGCCCAGCGGGCTTTGCCATATACTGGCACCAGCGTGTTGAAGTCTGAGGCCCAGCTATTCACAGGTCTTTCCGCCTGATCCTCCAAGAGTCGAAGAGAAGTGTCAGATTTAGGGCTACACAGGATCCGCTTAACCTCATCAACGCCAGCTAGGAGGAGGCGATAATAGAAGAGACCTCGGTCCCGTACTGCCATATCCTTTTCTTCCTCTGAGATAAGACAACAGATGAATTAATTTAAAATGAAAACACTCTCCTCCTACCCCTGTGACAACCAAAATAGGAGAAAAAAATGAGCCACAGACCCAGAAGAGAAAAAAAAAAAATGGAGGAAGAAACCCTAGCAAACATTAGCATCTTCTTAGATCCCAGACGGGACTCACCAAACAAGAAAGCTGTGGGAATTTTTACTATTGGTCCTGGCAAGTACTATTTCATTCTGGAGAACCTACCTATGCAGTAATGTAACAAACGCCCCAGCATGTCCTGGCACTCGGCAGGTCGTGAGAGGAAAAGGCGCAGCAGGGCAGTGAGCAGCTCCATTTTAACAGCCGGAAATGTCTCTGACTTCACATTCTCTACAAAGTCTTCCAACACATAAGGAGCATTGGGAATTCTTTCCCCATGGACCCCGAGTAGCCAAATAAGTGCCTGCTTCCCCTGGGGAAGGAAGGAATAACAACAGGTGCTCAACATCTGTCTGTCCAAAACACAGGTGGCAGAACACAGCTGTAGATGCTGCTTTTCCCCTCATGTCAGCAGAAAAGGTAAAATCTTCTATTTTTCAACTTGCACTGTGTCAATCCCACCTACCACACTCTCCACAGCTACTAGGAATGAAATTGTACCACACAAGACTCTCGCGGCCTATGCTGATAAAGCAATAGACTTGCTCACTTTGGGGCCTTGGCCCCAATTTGGGGTTTAATGTTTCCATGAAAGCTACAGAAAAATTATTCTAAATTACTTCATGAAAGTGGTGATTAATCTACAGTGCACATCTGTGAAGCTTCTTAAAAACACACGTGTCTTGGTCCACCACTCCTGAACATTCAAATCAGTGAACTAGATGAATCCCAGATATTTGTAAAAATTCCCCCAGATATTTGTAAAAGTTCCCCAAGTGATTCTGATGTTCATTCCAGCTGAAAACTCCATGGTCTAAACCTCTGACTCAAAATTGTTCCAGGGAACAATGGCATCAAAGTATCTGTAGCAAAAACTATAGATAAACCTTAACATTTTTATAATTTACATCCCATCTAAACCTAAAAGAGAACCTGAAGTGGCAATCTAGTCTAAGACTTTCTACTTCAGACACTGGGTACAAAGAACAGATTCCATTTCAGAGGGCAGGGTCCCAAGCAATCCCCCTCTGCCTAGAAGTAAAGGAGAATGACAGTCTACCTCGCTGTCTTGAATGTTCTCCTCACAGCCGGGCAGGGCCTGACACACAGCTTCCGTACACTGAGGACACAACCAAACCAGGTCTCGGAAAGCTTGCACCACCACTGCGACACAGCTCAGGGTACAAGAGCACAGGATTAGAGCCTCCACGCAGAAAGGAATCTTAGGAAAAGTCACGTGCTCAGACTAAATTGCTAGTGAATGTCTGTAGAATGGGTGCTGGAGGGGTGGTCAATGGTTATCTGAGAAATGTCTGACCTGGGCAATACGTTCTTAAATGAATGTTGCTCTCATCAGATGACCATGAGGATAAATGAGCTCGTGTATGTGAAAACTCCATACGATGTAAAGCTGTAGGTGGATGTGGGGTAATGTTGAATGATATTCTGAAGACAGTATACATGGAGCCACCAGGGCTGGGGCTACGGTGAGACAAGCAAGGTGCTGGGGGTATAAAATTTAAGAGGATATGCAGGGTTAGCACCTGCACGAAACTGAGAGCAATTATTCTTTATATCTTTGCATTTTAGTACCTTGCTTGCCTCACCCTCGTCCTAGCCACTGGAAGCCACTGTGTACAGTATGTTGCCATAAGCAAAAGAGGAATAAAGGTGGGGAAATGACAAGCAAGGTCATCTAGGACCCTTCGTTATCTACAGAACAGCCTGCAGACTCACAGTAACCTGAAGACTCTACTCTGTTAGAGCTATAGATTCTGTGTTTCTCTGATGGCAACAGATGACAACGCAAAGAGAAGTTCAAACCTCTATGTTATTCAACGACAAATATTTTTTGAGCAACTACTCTAGGCCAAGCAAGTGACAAAACGAAATCCTAGAAAGGCAGCCATTACCTGTGGTAATGTGCTCTTGTCGAAGCCCTAGCAACTCTGTTAGAATCTGCACACACTGATCCGTGTAGGTCCTGGCGATGCCACCTACAGAGGAAAGGAAAGCAGAGAAGAGCGTTAAGTCAGATACTAGCACCTCATTCGAAAAGAACTGCCCAGCAGCCAAAGACAAAGAAGACCAAAGATATCTTAACAAATCACCCACTGCTTGATGGAATAAGAATCTCAGTTTGCTATAAAGGAAATCTTCGTAAAAATAGGTCCGTTTTCTTTTTTCATAGACCACTAAAAAATCCCAAGTTAAGGGAGGGTTGAAAACTTTCAGTAACAACAGTGTGTATGTGGCAGTCAGGTATGAGGCAGAGCTGGCTGCAGTGCACCTGCAGAGAGATACTCCTGCTGGGGACACCTGATGGCAGCCTTCACTCTCCTCTCTGTTCTTTCTTCCCTGCCCCCTAAAAATAATCATACTTTATTCTCCATCGGAGGGTTCCTTCTCGTCCTCCACTTGAAGCCCCCTAAAACTTAGCTCCCCAGCTCTTTTCATTTTGTGAGTCACTCTAGCCTTTAAATTCCAGAGCAGTACGAAAAAGTCTATTAGATTTGGATTTAGTCTGTGTTGTTCTGTACTCAGCACAATATATAGCTCATAGCTCAATAAATGACTGGTGAATCAACAGTGGACTTTGAGTCAGTTAAGCTGGGTTCCAGTCCTAGTTCAGTAACTATATAACATTTTGGCCACTTAACCTTTTTATGCCTAAATTTTTGATCTTTAACATAAGCTAAAAACATTTGTCTACTTTTCCTGACTGCCTCATAAGACAGTGGTAAAATGATGAACAGGAAAGCATTTTGGATAGCAGACACCAAAAGGCAATATCAACTTCACACTGTACAGTATGAGTTACTGTAAAATACGACAATACCAGCGTTGCCAAAAAAATTCCTCCCCTCTTCCTTTGCACTCAATTCTTTGGTGCCTGATACTTTGTCTCTGAAGCTCTCTGTGGTTCAGCTTTCTAGCTGGGTGTTCTAGGTTCTCAAAAGGGAAAAGCAGCAGCCACCTACCTATGGCAAAAATGGCAGCCTGTGCAAAGTCGCCAGACACATCGGTGCAGTACCCTCGAAGCTCCTCCAGCACCTGCTGCACGTTCTCATCGTTCACCAGCTCACACAGCACCTCCACCTTCTGTAGCTTGATGTAGTGGGGCTCCGAGTAGGAGCAAAAAAACTTTTTGTAGTGGCTACTAAAGTGACCCGGCAAACTATGCAAGATCTGGCGCACGTGGCAAAGGGCAGCAAAACAGAGCTCACGACTCTCTGAAGAACAGGCAGCCAGCAAAGGTCCCTTGACTCGCACGAGCACATCGGTTTGTACATGGGGAAATTTGTTTGCCAAGATCAGAAAGAGTTTTGTGGCTCCCATTACCACACCTGGGCTACTGCTCTTGAGAAAGCTGTCCAACAGGTTGAGAATGTCAAACAGCTCCTCCTCACTGCGGGGCTGGTAGCGCAGCAGGAAGTTCAATACTTCAGCTTGGCCCCATTGATCCAGTTTTGACATTCTATCCAAAAAAAGAAAACAAAGGTGCTATTTTAGCAACAAAATTAGGACCATCTTCATGCTACTCTCATGTCACCAGCCATGACAAGGGAGAATTCTTGAAAACAGGCTGAGCTATAATCAAATTCTTCTCCTTACATCCTATTTCCAGTTTACACGAAGTAGGCTTTAAATTCCAAGACAAGTTTATAAGACAAAAGGTTCTCATCTAAGGCCAAAGACAGGCACACTACACCCCAGATCCAGAGTCTCAACATTTTAAGACAGCACGAATGGCTTGGTCTGGGAGGCATAATGACTGTAGAGGACAGAATCTATCCCCTTGGGCTGTTTCCTCCATCTCTCTCTCTCACCAAAAGAAACTAAAGCAAATTTAAAAAATTCCCCCAATAAAATATGAGGAAGTTAATAGCTATGGTTAACTTTCTCTACTATTCTAAATTGTTCAAGACCTCTCCTTAATTCAACATGTCGACAACATCCCACTGGGATGCAGATCTCATCGCAATGAAAAGAGCACCAAGGTGAGGCATCCAAACCGATTTAAGAGGTGATGAGCGATGGGCTTATTGATGACAACACCTCCTTCATGTTTCAGAATTTCCTCTAGAGACCTCAGGCAGTTTACCACCACAATTGGATCCTGGTCACGCAGCAAACTGTATAATTCGTTTACCAGGGCACCATCTATAAAACAGAACAAAGACCTCAGATGAAGAAGAAAAGCTTCAGGCATAAGGATAGAGCCAGAGTAATAGCTCCAGGCAGACAAAACTGAACTTCTCTGCTATTAAAATCACAAAGGCAATAACAAAGTCAAAGCCTTTTCCAAGTAGCTAAGGCAAAGGATCTCACTGGGCCCAAAGAAAGGACTTCTCTAATCTCAGAAAACACCAAGCCCTGCAATCTACTTAAAGAGACACACACAGAAATAGGCCACTATTATTTTCTACCAAAGCTACACAATGTTTTGCGAAGTCATCATATAATGGAGAGGCAAATAAATATTCATCAGGGGCGATTACAATGAAACTTACCCACTTCAGAGTCTCCATGAAGATTATGCATCTTGGCACAACCAAGGACTGCCACCCTCCTGACGTAAGACGCCTTATCCCGCAGACCATTGAGAATGGGCTGCTGGACGTATTCCTGCACACCAGGCATTCTAGGCAACACATTCTAGAGTCAGCCAGATCCTGAAATACTAGTTTTGACACAATTCAGTCCCTGTTCACTTAACAAAGGGTATTATTAGTAGATATCTGACGTGCATCTATCAGGTCATAAAGATTTAAAGAAAGCCGCTGCCAAACTTAAAAATTTGACTTTTCATTTGGAATAATGCTGCACAGGCGCAAGAAAAAAAAATATACATAGCTATTTAGAAATCTTTAGTCAAAATCAAGAACTATTTCACCTAGAGCAAGAATAGAAAACTCCCTTTAATGAAACCATATGGTATAGGTTTTAAGCCAAAGCAATGGCTGAAAACTTGAGTGCAGATACAACAGTATTATCCCCAGCATGAAAAGCTCAAATAAATTGCCATCACTAAAAACCTGCCCGTGACCCCCTGGATTCATCAGCCACTGAGAAACAGGCGGGGAAAGGGTGCTCACCTGAGGCTACACATGCTCCGCAGTGCCAGCCCTCGCACCATTGGGGGGGTCCGAACAGTCCTTGCACAGAGTATTGATGGCCAGGAGAGCCAGGTCTGGTTTCAGGGGGGCATATGTGCACATGTACAGATAAACCAACTTCTTCTGAACAATATCTACAGTGGCACTGGCCTTTACCATTTCCATGAAAACACCAGACACGTCCAAGCCCCGAGTCATGTGCCTGAAACAACACACATAGCAGGAAGAAGTAAAATACATAATTCCCAACCTAAGATGGAGGGCGTTTTGATTTATACATGTCCTGGTTATCCGACGAGACTGTGATCTCTGAGAGGGAAGCAGCCAGGTCTACATTGTCTATGATGTCACACTGCAATAAACGTTCTATTTATTCAACAAATCCAAGAATTCCTAGTATATTTCAGTGAAATTCAACTTTTATATTCCAGAGATATGCTCAATATTCCAGAGATATGATCTGGGGACATAATTTTGAAGAAGGCATGGTCTCACATTTCTAGGAACTCAAAGTCTACTGAGGAGTCAGAGAAGAAACCACTAATTACAGTAGATAGATAAGCATTATCTATGGGGATCCAGAAGTCTATTACTGACAGGAAGTCATAAAATGTTTCCACAGAGGAAGTAATACTTTAGCTGAATGAACAGAAACTCACCAGGCAGGTGTGGGAGATAAGTAAAATACATGCTATGAGGCATGCATACATGAGCAAGAATGGGACATTGTTTTTGAGAGTCTGCAGGGAGTTGAAGTCCAGTGATCCTCGGGTGCTATAAGAAGTTTGGACTTTATCCTGTAGATCACTATTTTGAAACTATGGTCTCTTACAGGAATCAGATGGACATTTGTTTTAAATGCAGATTCCTGAGTTCCATCCCACCCTACTGAAATCAGAATTACTGGATTGGATGAAAAAAATTACATTTTTTAAAAAAGCACCCCAAGCGACTTTTATGCACACTTAAGTTTGAGATTCACAGCTGTAGGCAAAGCATATATGCAAATTCATGTGTTGGAAAAAATCATTCTGACTGAAATGAGGGAGCAAGGTGATGTACTATAGGCTACTACCGTAATTGCTCTGGTAATGAAGAACAGCAGCGCCAGAAAAAAAAAAAAAGATGGATATCTAGAAGTATGAATGTGCCATCTCACTTGAAAAGTGAAGATAAGATGTCATCAAGATTGACTCCAATGCTTTGTCAGCTAGGTGGTGACAGTCATCGGACATAAATATAAGTGGAAGAGCCGGTTTGGGAGGGGTAAGGGTGTAAGGGCTATTTTGCTGTCTTTGGAGAAATAGCCACGGAAATGCCAAGCAGGCAGTAATATGTGGTTCTGAAGATAAAAAAAGGAGATCTGGACTAGATATATTATAGGTCTGGGAGTAGACAATATAAGTTAAAAATACGAATGAAAGCACCCAGCGGAATAAACGAAGCAAAACCTAAGTCTCACAAGGGAGACTGAGATGGCACTCCAGAGAAGCAGGAAGGCTGGATTCTAGCACTGCTATGTATGAAAGTTTATTTACTCTTTCACAGGGCAGAGCGCCCAGTGGGGACTGCGGGGGCGTTAGGGCGTCGGGTGATACCTAATCACTCGCTGGATAACATTCCGGTAGCGCAGCCTATCGGCCTGAACGTGAGGGTTACACAGAGCCTTCTTCAGCTCCTTGACCACGTCCTCGGAGCCGAGGTACGGCATCTTCTCGAGTGGTCCCGGGGCAGTTCCCACAGCCCCCCAGGCAACTCGTGGGCTCCCTCCGGCCCCGATGTGAAACCTGGGTAAAGGAAATGCCAGTCAGCGAAGACGCTAAAGGCGGGTCTCGCCCGCGCCTTGGCTTCCCCGGGGCCTGGGACTCAAGCTGCTTCCCCGCGCTCCCCGGCGAGCCCGCCCTAGGCGCCCGGTTCCTTCCCGGGACCCGCGGGCCGGTTCGCCCCGCCCACAGGGCTCTCCCGCTACCTTCAGGCCCTCCGCACGCGATTTCCAGCCCCGCAGCCGACAGTCCGCCGACCCCTCCCTCTCAGTCCCGGCCTTTCTGGCGCCTCCACGCGGTCGCCGTCACCGCCACGCCCCGTCACGCTTTGTGCGGAAGTCCCGCCTCCTCGAGAGAGACCACGGAGCAGCTGCCACTCACCCTCTTCCGGCGAGCGCCGAGCTGAGCCTGGGCCCCGACCCGAAGGTGCCCTTCCCCCAGCCCTCACCTCCGGGTGCAGCCGCGCGCCTCCCTCTGGCGGAGCCGCGGCGGGCCATCGGAAATCGGCTACTTGGGCCTGTCTCCGCCCGGCAGCGCGCGCTTTGAGCCGAGGGCCGGCTCCCGCGCGCGGTCGGGAACGGTGCTTCGCTGAGCGACTTACGCGATGTGCGATTCCACCCCTGGACTACCCGAGCACGGTCACTTCCTTCTCTTTTCTGCACACTCTAGTAACTTATTTCTCTCCTGGGCTGGCTTTCCTTCAGCGTCTCTGGCCCTGTTCTTGCCCCAGCGTGACTTTTTTCAGGGTCGAGATAGCAGGCTCACGCAGGAGCTCTGTTCCCATGAAGATCCCATTGATGATTCCATCCTCGCCACCATGAACGGGGTCCAGATCCCCCACACGCCCATCGCTGTGGACTTTGGAGCCTGCGCCGGGCGGCTTCCGCACGGCTCTTCTTCCTGTCCCACATGCACTCAGACCACACCGTGGGGCTTTCTAGCACCTGGGCCCGGCCCCTCTACTGCTCCCCAATCACAGCTTTCCTCCTGCATCGTCAGCTACAGGTACGGGGGACTGGAGTCGGCCTCCGAGCGCTGGTCTAGCCTCTGGGTGGGGACATCTGATCTGGCACAGCCTTGGAGTCACGGAGTAGGTTCCAGGAGGACCGAATGACTGTTTCAAATGCAGGAGTTGTTCGAACCCAGAAATGCATCTTTAGCTCAGAACAGGATCGTGGCTTCCAAATGGCGGACTGGGTGGGATATTAACAGCTATCGGTGGGGAGATCCTTTAGTCCAACCAAGGAAACTGCCTACTTTTTCACATATGCAAAGCCCGTGTTTCCCCAACTTGCCTTATTAGAACCACTACCGTGCTGGGTGGATAGACAGACTCTCCAGCACTACTGCCCCGCCCAATCCAATTCAGTGGATATATCTGGTGCCGGTCCTGAAAATCTGGTTGGAATATATATATTTTCTTAACAGGCGCCCCCAAAGGATTATTGTAAGGAAAGTTTGAGAATCGCTGAGTAGGCTGTTTTCTGGACTCTAATTTAAAATCGTACAGAGCGCGGGAGAGAATGGGAGGAGGAAGCGGCATTGGGTGGGAATCCACATAACAGCTTCTGCCCCACGGTGGCCCAGCATTTGGTCAGCTTGCCCTGATTTGGGAGAGGGATAGTTCCTGGTCCAGGGAGCAGAGCCTGTGTTCACTGGGATGACCAACTATTTCCTCAGGTGTCTAAGCAGTGGATCCGAGCACTGGAGGTTGGTGAGAGCCATGTCCTGCCTCTAGATGAAACTGGGCAAGAGACCATGACTGTAACCCTGATGGACGCCAATCACTGCCCGGGCTCTGTCATGTTTCTCTTTGAAGGATACTTTGGAACCATCCTCTACACAGGTGGGCCTCCGGAGGAGTCCCTCCCCGCTTCTCTACTGAGACACTGCTTTTCTTGAGCAGCCTTAACTCAGAAAGTCTGGAGACCTCCTAGCTTAATCCCACATAAGCACAGGTACAGGGGACTGGAGTCCTTTTTTAACTGATTTCCCATGCTCTAAGGGTCCAAACCTTGTAAAAAATAATGAAAAAACAGGAGCAGGATGGAGACATTTCCATGGGGAAGCTATACTACACGTATTAGTTCAGCGCCTGACTCCATGATGGTTTTCCACAGGCTAGTGAGCAAATGCCCATCTGCTGTTACAGGTGGGAGAGGCTTGTCTTCTATGCTGTCTCTGATTCTCTGTCCCCCGGTATATTCTTTCAGGTGACTTTAGGTATACACCGTCCATGCTAAAGGAGCCAGCCCTGAGAGGGGGGAAGCAGATTCATACCTTATACCTAGACAACACCAATTACAACCCAGAGCTGGTTCTTCCTTCCCAAGAAGAAGCTGCCCGCCAGATTGTCGAGCTCATCCGAAAGCACCCGCAACATATCGTAAAGATAGGTGGGTGGTTTCCTTTCCTTTTCCTTTCACCCATAACTTGTGCATCTAGGTTCCTTGGGGGTGTCTCACATCTTTCAAATCTTTGTGCAGATTTCCCCTTCTCCATGAAACCTACCCTGACCATTTAAAGTTGTCATCTGTCCACCATCCCTCTTCCCAGTCGCTACTCCTGATCCACTGTATCAGTTCAACTTTTTCATCTTTTCACAACACTCGTCACCTTCCAACATACTGTTTTAACACGCTATTGCTTATTGTAATTGTCTTACCCCACTTCCTTTGACACAGACACATAAACCCCTTGAGAGCATGGGTGGAGGTGGGAAGAAGTCTTGTGTGTTTGTGGAAGAGAAAGGCAGCAGCCAGTGTGACAGGCACACAGTGGGTGAGGAGGCTGGAAGGCAAGAGGGGCTTATAAAACTTTTTGAAGTGGTCCTAAATGCAACCATTGCTCTTAAGACAACTCTATTTTGAGTAGGAGAGGGACAATATTGCACTTATCACTTTACGATGGATTCCATAATTTATGTATTTATTGTATTTAGTTTTTATTATCTGTCTTCCCCTGCTAGATCAAAAGTTACACAATGGAAGGGCTTTTTATTTTAGTTATGGATAGATCCCAAATGCCTAGGTTAATAATGGCTGATGAGGCATTCCAGAAATATTTGTTATATGAGTGAGTGAAATTTATCAGCGTGTAGATATTCAAGTTGGTGTTGTGCTTAAAATTCGATATATTGAAAAACCAACTGTGTGCTTGTTCTAGTAATTCCGCAATAGTACAAAATGTTTGGGGGACTCTTTTAAATAATTTGTGAAAATCGATTTTTGTTTTTAAAAATGTAAGATTTAGTTTAAATGACTTTCTTATTTCCAAACTTATAATAAATCCACAAAAGGGAAAAGATTTGCCACCGTGATGAATGTTTTAAAAGTGTAGGCCCCGATTCTGAAAGGAGTTTCAAAGCAGGATTAAACAAAGTCACTGAAAACAGTGGTATTCCTTCCAGATTGGGCACCAAGTTGAGAAATGTCCCCTACTCTCATGACTGCTCGACTGCTCATGAAGAACAATCAGTGCTAACTATTCTCAGAGTTTTCAATGCAGAGGTTTCTCAGAGAAGTACAGTTGGCCAGGAGGGTGCTGTAGTAGGCTTGGTTAATTTTGCAAATATATAATAAGCCCCTACTATGTGCCAAGTATTCTGAGGCAGGAGAATAGAAAGATGAATAAAATATGAGGGTTTATAGTCTAGTAGTGAAGGACCTAGAAACAAAGGACCTAAAAAAGAAAGTGTGCATGTATTGTGGTGGCGGGGTGGGGAGGGAGAGAAAAAAGAAAGCTACATTTGTGCCTAAAAGAGTGAGGTTTTAAACCATAAGGAATAAGGTGGTTATAAAAGAAATATAAATTCTTCGAAGGAGTTCACACTCTGGTGTGGACTTGAAATATACCTCCAGAAAAGGGCTGAGAACAACTATTAAACAGTATCTCCCCTATCGTTACCATAACCATTACCGAAATTCAGGCCTTCATTTTTTTCTGTCAGTTCTGCTTGGTCTTCTAACTGGTACTTCTGCTTTCAATGTCTTCTCTTCTGGGCCGTTGAATAACATTGCTGCCACATTTTTTTTTTCTTCTAAAGCCCTGCTTGCCCTGATGGTATTATTCTGTGATTAGGATGAGCCGTTTTCCTGCTTCAGGCTCTTCAGTGGTTCCCCTTCACTTGCAAGATTAAGTCCATGCTCCGTAGCAGGACGTACAAGTCTCTCTATCGCATAGCCCTGGTTTACCTCTCTGGTGTCATATCTTAACAGCTCCTTCTTTTACTTTAGGAACACCAAACCGACCCCTCTTGAAATGTTCTCCACCGTCTGCTTCCCTTCCCAGGTTAACTGGGACCCATCCTTCAGGACCTAGCTCAGCTCTCATTTTCAGGAAACTTTCCCTAACTCCACCAAATGGTAGATACATAATACCATGTGCCAGCTCTCACCTTGCCCTTAACCACGTGATTTCCAGGTTTCCGTGTAGATTACACTCCTCCAGGATGGAGACATTTTGTTTTCACAGTGGTTAGCACTTGGTAGGAGCTTTCCTTTATTGAACTGAATCAATGAGTGGATTCTGTGTTAACCTCCCCGCTACCCCATTCTCCATATATCTCAATTCAAAAGCCAGCCCTCCCTGATGTATTCCCTGATCGCCCCGATAATTTTGTGTATTTTTGTTGAATATTTGGTTGATTTATTAGGTTTCCCAGGAGCTTCATTCTCTTCCTTTTCTTACTTTCCCCAACCCCTTTTAATGTTATTCAGGACTGTACAGCCTGGGAAAAGAGTCACTGTTGGAGCAGCTGGCCCTGGAGTTTCGGACCTGGGTGGTATTGAGTCCTCGGCGCCTGGAGCTGTGCAGCTGTTGGGCCTGGCGGATGTGTTCACGGTGGAGGAGCAGGCTGGCCGCATCCACGCCGTGGACCGTGTGGAGATCTGCCATTCCGCCATGCTGCGTTGGAACAAGACCCACCCTACCATCGCCATCCTTCCCACAAGCCGGAAAATCCACAGCTCCCACCCCGATATCCACGTCATCCCCTACTCTGACCATTCCTCCTACTCTGAGCTTTGTGCCTTCGTCAGAGCACTGAAGCCTTGCCAGGTGGTGCCCATTGTCAGCCGACAGCCCTATAGGGACCACTTCCAGGCCAGTCTGAGCCCCCAGCTCTCGGTGCTCCCGGTTCCAGACTCTGTGCAGCAACACATGAATTCCTCCTCTAGAAAACCAAACGTTCTCTGGCTGCTGTTAGAAAGGAGGCTGAAAAAGCCAAGAACCCAGGGTGTCATGTTCGAATCCCTTGAAAATGCTGATGAATCTCAAACTGACACTGACTCAAAGAGGGCCAAGAATGAGAACCTTTCTGGAAAGCTTGAGAAGCAGCCCTCCCACCATCCCTTGCAGATCAAGAAGCAGTTGTTCCCAGACCTCTGCAGAAAAGAATGGGATGGGGCTGTCCCTTGCTCTAAGTCCCAGAAGATACGGACTGCCCCCTTGGGTGTCTCAGTGCATCTGAGGTCTACAGATGAGGAATTTCTCTCTCCAGAAACTGAGGAGGAAATCTGTGTAGAGCCCCACGTGGTCCCCAGGGGAGATAATGATGGTTTAGCAGTCTTAGAGAACCAGAGCTCACGGATGGGCCAGGATCCGCCTGTGTCTCACAGCAGCGAGGCAGTCCCTGGGGGCCTAGCACTGAAATACCTTCTGACTCCAGTAAACTTTTTCCAGACAGGGTTCTCTTCCAGGGGCTTTGACCAGCAAGTGGAAAAATATAAATCCTTGCTAAGGTCAGGACAAGAGTACCATCTTGTCTGATCTAACACTACATACAGTTCGAAGACCGTGGCTGAAGGCTGACAGGGAGAGTTCATTTCGGGCATTACTTTTCTATCCTCACAGGATTCTTATGAGCTCATGCTGAAATAACACTTCTCAAAGTATGTTCATTGGGAGCTTAATGCCCATGGAATCCCTAGTTTACAGTTGACTATTTAAGAAATGCTTTACATTATAACCCCTTCACAGTCTGGGCACATTTCAGGTTCTAAGAAGGCCTGCAGCAACTTAATCTGTTTACATGTATTTAACACAGTATTTCTCTAACTTTTTTGAGCACACAGCCCTCTTACATGGCTGCAGAAAGGGATAGAGTCTGAACTAAAAAGGCCCAGGTTATTCACACTTTTTTGGTTGTGTCATGAACCATTCTCCATGTCCCCTTCTCCCCTTTCATAGAAAAAAGCCCCTAGATCTGCTTAAGTTACGAACTGTGGTGCTGGAGGATAAAGTGGCGACCCAGGCATTACATTCCAATCCTGAGTATCAATGACTTGCTATGACCTTGGGATCTAAGTGACTTCCTGTCTTGTCTCTCTGGGAGGGAACAGGAAGTGATGGAGGGCCTTGGAACAGCAGGGGAAAATTCCACCCCTGCCTCCATGAGAGTTCGCAGTTAGTGTCACTGGGGACCTACCTGGAACAGAGCCAGCTGGGGGATGGGCACCCCTTACCAGCCCTGTACCTGGAACCAGGCTTAGGGGAGGACAGGCTTCCCAGCTGCCTGGAGGCTCTGACTTTAACAAATAAAAAAAATTACAAACTATCAACTGTGCTGCCAGATATGCCTGATCGTTCACATAGCTGGGATATTTGCTGCCACCACCACCCGAACCCCCCCTCACCCCACCCTTGGATTGAATAGGGAGCCGGAGCACACAGCCTGTTTGTCTTAGTATCCAGGGCAGAGACCAAGGAGCCAGCTGGTGGAAGAGGCGGGGGTGTGCAGTTCTGCCCTGTCCTACTCACATCCTGACAGGGTGCCAAACCAATAAGCAGGACAACAGATAGCATGGGCTCAGAGAAGGGGCACAGGCATGTGGAGCCGAGCACATGGATAAAACTGCTTCAGAATGGAGCCTCGAGCCTTTGTAATGAAGAAGCCTGTTTCTTGTCCGGGAAAAACAGGTTTCCTACTTTGGGAGGAAGACAAAGAGTTTAGAAAGCAAAATAGGGTTTTGCTCTTGGGCAGGCTGTGCTTTGTCAGTGACCTTCATTGTAAGCCCCACCATGGGGCCACTAGGAGGCGCAGGTGAGGCACGTGGGGCAGCAGGGAACCTAGGCATTGTCCTGGGCTGAAATCCAGGGCACCCTAGGCCAGTAGAGACCATGCTTAAATAGCAGAGCCTCTGTTCCTCACCTAAACCAACTGAGGTATCTGCTTCTAATCACCATGGACATTAGATCATTGGGAGAATTCCTAGCTCTGCCTCCCACAGGATAGGTACTTCAAATATTGGTTCCTGGCCTCTGGTTCTTTTAAAAAAAAATTACTCTGTATGTAAAATAAACTTCGGAGGTCAAAATTTAAAGGAAAAAAATTCTTCCATGTAGATCAATTGTTTTAGTCTCTGTGCATGTAAATATAAAATTTTTTTTCAAAGTTGGGTAATACCGTATGGTTTTATATCTTACAGTATACTTAATATCAAACATTTCCTTATATCATATTACTCAAAATATAATTTTTAATAATATTAAATCTATAGTATGATGCCCTGTCATATGGGTATATCTTAAACCATTTCCTTATTCAACATTTTGTATGCCCTTTTTTCACACATTACAGTGAACATCTTTGTGCATATATCATGGCATTTTTGTTTATTGCAGTTAATTACTGGAAGTGATTACAGTTTTAAGTTCTTGGTGCAAACTGTACCCAATTGCACTACAAACATGTTTTCTTACCATCCTTGAAGAAGAGGATAGCATTAAAATACCTTGAAGATTCATTATGTTCAAATGTATTATTAGGAACGGTACACGTAAACACATGGAAAATCATCTTGTGTGTTAGTAAATATTTACCAAGCTGTGTGGACAAGGCTCAACCGACTTCCTCTTGGTGCCTCTCACTGTCTCACTTCGGTGCTACCCAAAGGTGGCAGGGAGAGATAAGGCAGTCTTCAGGACCAGGGGCTCCTAGACTGGCTTTATCGTCTAGGAACATGGAAACCTGTCCACTCTTGGCGTGTGCTGTGTCATGCGTAGTCCCTGAAGTGGGATCTATACGAATTCAGGTGGGGGAGTAGAAGCAAAGGGCTTTGAGGAATTAGTTGTTGGTGGCATGTTTGTGTTTTAGTAATAGGAAAATCCCATACTATTCTAGAGTAAATTTGGCTACTTATAATAGAGACTGGCAATTGCTTTGATTTCTCAATACTCTCATATACAAATGCTGCATGGCATATATCTAAGTAGCCCATTTATTTTACTTTTAGAATCTAAGGGTGACCCCCACAGATCCCTGAAAGCTTGCATTAGGCCTGAAATTACTGGGAGGAAGGAAGTTCCCTAGATGTCAATGAGTTCTTTGTTTCAGGATCTGTGGAGAAAAGTACCTTTTCACAAGGAGACTGATAGTGACTTTATAGTCCCTTTAAAGAAGAAAATCTGCCTGGCTGGCTCTGGAGGACCATCTCCCACTTCTGACCCCGACTTCCCTTTGTGGTAGGAAGTAGGACATAAGCGAGTCTGCTTGTTCAAGAAACAGGATTTGGACCTGGGCCCTCTGTCTCAAGCCCACACCCAGGGAGACAGTTCTCTGTGCTCTTGAAGTGGTTCTTAAGCAGGAGAAATTCTATCTGGGCTCCATGTGCACATATTTCTGACACTATCACTAATGAGCAGCTGTCAGTGTTACCTGCCTCCCACCCATCACCCTTCATAACCACCGCAACAATATTTTGGGTTCATGTTGCTTCCCCTATTATCTAGGACATCCCACTTACGTCAGTACAGAATGATTCTTATACTCACAAAATGGTGAACAAGCAGAACATGTCCTGCCCATCAGAACTCATTTTAACGGAGAGAGAGTTTGCATAAATATATACCAGATAGTGATAAGTAGTAAGAAAATAAAACTGGCTAATAGGGATGGGGAGCGGTTCAGAGATGGGTCAAGGAAGGTGTTTCTGTGGGACTGAAACTTAAGATGAGACCTGAGTGATGAAAAGGAGCCAGTCAGGTGAAGACCTGAAGGGAGCATCAGCCCAAAGACCGTGTGATGGGGACAACCTTCATGCATGTGGCCAAGGAGAGAAGAGATGAGCTCAGAGAGGGAGGCAGAAGTAGGATCAGAAGAGACTTAAAGAAGTTTGGGTTTTATCTAAGGGTAATGGGAATAGTTTGGCATGCTTTAACTTAAGGGAGTGATACGCTTTTTTAAAAGCAACAGATAGAGAATGGGGCAAGAATGAAAACACAAATACTAGCTAGGAAGCTCTTGGAGCAGTGAGAGAGACTGGTGAGGTAGACTGGGTTTTTGGAAGAAAGGGCTTTGCATGGCGTTTGGATACAAATCATTAGAGTTACTTCTTTGGCACAAGCAGCTAAAGGGACAAAGACACCTTTTCCTCCACCAAAGCTTCCACAAAGGAAAAGTGTGTATATATATTATACGTGCACATATTTGGGGGAAATAAAAAAGGAAGAAGAAAAAAATGAATGAGTTTATTTACAATATAAGTAAATAGTGGAATATTTTATGAATTAGCACTATTTCCATAATAGACATGTTTTATAACTATGTACTAAAAAAAGGAAAACATGGTTTACTTGCTTTGGAGTCAACACAAGTCTTGGGGTTAAAGGTCACACTTCCTGAGAGACAATGACTCTTCAGTAAAAAATTTCATTTATCAGAGAAGACTTACTTTTTAAATTACTATGAAGTGTTAACTTTTATACAGATAACAGTCCTGATCTTTGCATATCTGCATCTGTAAGGAGAGATCTATAAGATATAATGAAGAACAGAGCATAGTTGTTTAATTTACCAAGTTGCAATATTCTACATCCTTACAGAAGAGCACCAGAACGAACAAGGTAATTTTGGGTTCACGAGAGTGCATCTTCTCTCCAAGACTCCTAGTCCACAAGACGATTAAAACCCTCCTTTTTAATCAAGAAAAGAGTGAAAATACATAATGATTATTATTCTTATTATCACTTCTCCTGTCTTCTGATTTCACAGACAGTACCAGTGGAAATGAATGGTGGTGGATTCTGGATTTTGGGGGGAAGTAACATTAAAGAAATTTTCTGATGGATGGACTGCAGGAGGTAAGGAAAAAGTATAATCACCTCCATTTTAAGTATGATGAAAGTGGGTCTCACGAGCATGTCCACCAGCACACCCCAATAACTAAGGAGTCAGTATTGCCCCTGATAACAAGTCCCAAAGTCCATGTGTTTCTTCTGTACTGAGCATCCTGGGAGCACTGAGGATGGAAAACTCGTCACATCAGTTTTCCTGGGCACCTCCTTCTACCCACCCCCAACAGAGAGAAACACTTGCTAACCACTTGATGACAGCTTACAGATTTTACAAAAAATAAGTTTCTAAAAATAATAATTAACTGAATTCTGATACTTCGAGCACTGTGAATAATCATTCGGTAATGTACTTAGCAAAGAGAGTAAGTACTAACCACATTAAGGAATTGTGTTAGGCAAGGGATACTAAATACATTAGGAACTTTTTGACTTCTGAGTTTGTGGGAAGTGCAAAATGACCTGGCACGAATAATATCCAATTGTGAAATTTCCTGTCCTGATTCACTGCCCTCTCCCGTGTGGGTCTCTGTGCCTTCCCAGAGCATTTATTTTGACTCTGGACTTCGCTTAGAATTGATGATATGGAAAGATATTTGGAATCCAGTTGCGAAAGGCTGGTGTAAAGGTGTAAAAGAAAGGCTGGTGTAAAAGGCTGGTCAAAGAAAAGATGAGAAGCTATGGAATAGCAGAGGCATGATGAGATGAGAGATGATGATGATCCAGAGAAAGAGAGAAAAAAAGCACTATCCCCTGGTTTTAGGGAGGAAGGAAGATCTGAGGGGAAGTAAGTATAGGTGGTATGAGTATTCAAGGCATTTGCTCTTCTCCCAGCATAGTTTCTGGGTTGACCCTTGAAAATCAGGAAAATTAGGGGTAAAGTTCTTGCCCATTATCTCTAATTCCTGCAAGCCTCCCATCTTCTTTTTCTTTTTTATTGAGGTGAAATTCACATAACATACAATTAACCAGTTGAAAGTGCACAGCTCAGTGACATTTAGTGCCTTCACGGCATTGTGCATCCACCACCTCTCTCTAGTTCACCTTGCCCCGGTCTTATTTGTATTTGACTCCTCCTCTTTAACTCCAGAGGCATGGCCTCCATCCAAACTCCTATTCCACCAAAGCCATTGTTTCTCCAGAACGGACCCTGTCCTCAAAATGTCCTATTCTGATGCAAAAAGAAAACAAAACTGGCAATACTTAGACTTGAGCCAAGTCAGTCAGACTCCTACCCCAATGACACTATTCAGCCCAGCAATGACCCAGCTTGAGTGGGGAGATGCTGGGGAAGGAAGGAAGTGGGGAGGCAGCAAGGAGACGAAGCCTTCTTCCAATACAGAGGAAGAAGCTCTGGGATGAAATGGAGAGGATTCACTCACCTGATTATCCTGGGTGGCTTCCCAAGAGGTGGGCACTTCACTTCTCAGCTTTGGTTTTAGTTCTAAGCCCAAGGCCGTCTGGCGCAGAACGGTAACCTCTTCTTCCCAGAGTACTTGTCACTCCTAGGAGCTCATGTCCCATGTGTATAATATAATGGCATATTTATTCTTATGTTCACATTTTACATGAAAAAATGTACTTAAGGTCAGTACTAAAAACAAATAACGTCTCACTGATGCCCCAGCAGAAGTAGGGCCATCTTATTTAAGTCCCTGCTCGGTCTACAGAGATACTTCTAAGAAGCTTCCTCAGTGACTGCCAGACACAGTTAACTGTTATATTCTTCAGCACTTTTAATGCCATTTGGAGGACCAATGTCATAGACATGTGATAATTATTTCCAATCTGTCTCCTTAACTGTGTTTGCGAGACCCTTGAGGGAAGGAAATGTGCTTTATTCTTTTTATCGTCTAACTCGGTGCCTGGTACTTATTACGCAGTCAAGAAATCCTAGTAGAATAAAAAAAGTTCTATTCTAACCTCCATCATGCATGTTGGATTTTCCCTCTTTAAAACCAGTTAAGGGGCCAGAACAACTTTTCCCAGCTATTCCTGTGAAAAGTGATACAGAAATCAGTCAGAATAGTTCAGTTCACAATCTCCCAGATGTAGCAGACCCAAGCAGCTTCCTTGGATACGGAGAGCTAAAGATGGGAGTTGACCAGAATAGATTCTATCACTCAGCAGGACCAACCATCCTTCCCAGTTTGCCAGTAACCACTCATATTATGAAAAATCCTATCTAGGAATTACATTACTTCTGTCCCCACTGTTACTAAAATTGTTCTTACCAAGATCACAAGCGACCTTCCGAATGCCAAGTCCACGGCCGCTCTTGAGTCCTTACTTCCTTCACTTCTCATAACTTTTGGTCACCACAGATTAGCTCCTTCTTCTAGAAAATCTCCCTTACTTCTCTTCTGTAACAGTTAAGACCGATTTTAGCTGCAAATAATAGAAAACTTGTCTAACGATGTTCTCAAAATATAAGAACATTATATTTGATTAAAAAGAAATCCAGAAGTGAGTTAATTAGTTCCTGGTTCATTCCGAAACGCCACTATACCAAGGACACACTTTTCCATCTGTCTACGCTGCCGTCCTCAGCATGCTGTTTGTCTTCATCATTGCTTGTTGTCACATTTATGGTCACAACATGGCCATGGCAGCTCAGGACTCTTGTTTTTGTTCTTCTGTTGGCCCAAAGGATTTTTCCATGTTCTGCCTCCTATCCCTTACTTCAGCCTTTGCTCTCGTTTGGTTTTCTAACTAACAATTGTTGGCTTCTACCCGAATTCTTATCTTCCTGGCCCCTTCGGTTCACAACTTATTTGGATAGTCTTCCCAGCTTCTCTCAAGACACAGTCTTTGGTCATCTTCTTCTACTTGGTCTTAAGCACTGCAGCTCCTGAGCAAATGACTTCTTGTCTGCAACACTGAACCTAGGCTGCAGGCCCTAGAAGGATTAGAAGGATGCCAACCCGTAGGTGAGACCTGAATGCTTCCAATCACCAAAAGCTCCATCTCCCCTCTCCAGCTGTTCTGACTTTGACTGGGAGGACAAAGCAGTTCACCTATCCACCCCTACTCTCATGTTCCTTGCTTGACCAAACTTTCAACATTGTTTTCCAATCAGGCTCTTTAATCTTCACCCACTCCAGCCAGCCATCTTCCTCACAGCCACCAGTTCTCTCCTTAAAGTGCAGCTTCCTTATTACCTGATTAAACCTCTAATAAGCTCATCGTTGTCTTTCAAAATCTGACCCACCTTACTAATTCCCCATCCTGCCACTTCTCTGCTGAACTGTAAGCTCCTTCAGGGCATGGACTAAACCTTTTCTTCTTTGTGTCTTTAATTTTTACTTTAGTGCCTGTCAGAGGTACTCAATCGATCTTGTTGAATGAACAAGTAAACTCCAGCTATGTTAAACTTTGAAACTTCATTGACAACACCATGCTCAGATACCACCTTCTCTGAAGGTGGTCCTTGACTCCATCATTCAAATCTCATATTTGTCTCCATGCATTTTTTTTTCTCACTGGACTGTAAGCTCTCTGAGGGCAAAGACCATGTCTTATTCATCTTGCATCTGAACCGGTGTCTGGGAGAGTGCCTGGCATAGAGCAGGCACACAAGCAATTTGTGAATGAATGAATGGTATTGGAGAAGGAAAAATACTGATTTTAAGTTCTCCATTTAGGCAGACTGAGGAAATGACCTAATAATGAAAATAGAGACCATCAAGAATAAATATGTACAAATAAGTCAATTAAGTAGTCAGATAGTGACTATGCAGCACTGAACAATTAGAATAAAATGGGAATCAATCAGGAAAAGCTCCAAAAAAGTGAATTTTGAGATGTGTTTGAAAAGAGGAAAGGGATGAAACTCGAGCCAATAGCTTAGAAGCATGTCATGGAGTTGCCTGCACCAAGGCAGGATAAATAATAAGTGTGTTCGCAGTCTGCCTTTTGAGCAGGATCTATTCTACTCCAGAACTCAAGTTCTGCCTTTTTTCTGCCTCCCTGCATAGGCAAGCTTACCCACTCCACTCTGTGTCTTGACACTTCCCATTGCTAATGTAGGACTTTATGTTCTCTAAGTTCCTGCGGAAATAAGCAAACAAAACTGTCCTGTTTGGCTAACCCTTGTCCTCTAGGGAAATAACTTTCCTGTTCCAGATAAAATAGAACTGCTCTCAGTGTTGTCAAGCCAGGAGAAAAACCAAAGGTAGCAAAGCCACTTTAGCACATCTTCACACACACACAAATTTTTTTTTTTGGTGGGGATAAGGGGGCCCAAAGTCGTCAAGGATGTATGAGTGAGATTTGAGAAAGAGCTTGATAGCTGAATCTTGCCTTAGCCACATCCACCCCCTCCTCAAAGAGAATATGCAAGTACCCATGAGGCTGGACAGTCACTTTGAGGGCTCAGATCACTGCAGCCTCCAGAACTTGTGGGATGGAAAAATAGATTATTATTTCCATCCTTTCTCCCTAAAAATGTCCCCCACTTTAGAAATCAGAACATTTTTACTATGTGAAATCCCACAGAATCTCTTGACCCTGGGAGATGGCATGTTTCTTTCAACTGGAGTAACCTAGTTTTCACACAGTGTCCATGTTTTTCCAGAATGTTGTGTACCCAACGCGTTTCATTTCCCAAACACCGAGCCTGACCATCTATCTCCCTGTAGAGGCAAGAAAATTATGGTAGCATTCGCGCGCTGCACGTTTTGAGGGGTTGGATTCCGAGCACAGCTATTCCTTCTCCCCTCCTCATGCAAACACGGGTTCCCAAGGCAGCCATGGGAGAGCCCCCTAAGTGGCTCCCGGTGTACCCGAACACGGATGTCACCGCTAGAACGTCTCTAGATGGCAACGAAACATTAAAGCCTAAACTGAGGTAATTCCTCACCAGCAGGGGGGCTTCCCGGGTAGGCACTGCCTCTCCGCGCGCTGCCCAATTTCTGGGGGTGTCACACTAGACCGTGGTGATGTCACACTGGCTGGGCTGACATTTTACAGCTGGACCCCTCACCGCCACCAGGCACTTTTAAATCACCGCGGGGTCGGCCGCGGAGACGGGGCGGGGAGCCGGGGGCCTGCCCTCGATTCACGCTGGCTCCCCACGGGGGTCCCCAAGCAGGCCCACCGGCTCCCGCTCGGGTGCGGGCGATGCGGCTGTCCTGACGCGCCCGCCCCGGCCCTTCCGCCTCAGTAGGTATCATGGCGCGGAGCGGGTGAATAGTTCCCGCGGGGCGGGGCCGGCCGGATGGGGGCGGCCGCTCGGCGCTCAGCTCGTCGGGCCTGGCGACAACGGCGGCTGCGGAGTGAGGGGCCCGGCGGTGGCCCCGGACGGCAGCGGGAGGCCGAGGCGGGAGCGCGGGGCGCTGAGGCGGCGGCCGGGCCGGGCGGCCGAGCGGGCGGGGGGCTGAGGGGGGCCCCCCGCGGGGCGGGCCGGGGACGGCTCCGGGGGGCGGGGGCCAGGGCCCGGGCCGGCTCGCGCTGCGGGTATGATGACCCGGCGGCGGGGCCCCGGATCTCGTCTCCTCCGCCGCCTCCTCACGGCAGCCCCAGCTCGCGGCTGAGAACCAGACACACCGGCGGTGAGTCGGAGCGGGCGGGCACGCACCTCGCCGGGGCGCCCTCTCCCACCCGCTCCCCGGGGCGGAACCGGGCGGGCCGCCGGCGCTCCGGGAAGCCCGGCCTGCGGGGGGCGCGCCTCTCGGGGGGGGGGGGGCTCCCCACCCGGGACCCGGCGCCGCGTCCTGCGGCCCCCGCCTCTCTCGGCCGCGGGGCCGATCGCGTTCCCAGAAAAGCGGGGTGGCTCCGGGCTTGTTTTCGGGGCAACTGCCCCTGCCTCCTGCCTCTTCTCCCCTGGGCGTGTTGTTGTCCTCAAATGACAGGGGCCGCCTTGCCGCTCCTCGCCCGGCCGGTTTTGTGCCGGCTGTCGTGGCAGGCTCGCGGCGTGCGGCTGTGCGTCCGCAGCCCCGCCGGTCCCCGGGGCCGGGGGCTGTTTGTGTTGCCTGGGACCAGGAAGCGGCGTCGGGGGGCGGGGGGGGGAAGCTCGCCTGTCCTCTCCGCTGCTGTTCTTTAATCGTTGGGTTTGTCATTTGTAACGACGGGGGGGGGGAGACGACGTGAGACCAGCCCGCTGACTGTAGGTACGTCCGTGCGAGGCAAATCTAGAGGTCTGGCTCGGAGGGAAACTTTTCCTGCCTGTTGTCACTTTTCCAAAGCTTGCGTTTGACAACGGTGTATATGTACATATATAGTAAGTGGGACTTTTGCTGGTGACATTTTCAGTATATACATAAAAAAAAACAAAGGTGAGGAAACAACCAGAACTCTTGGGTAAGGCCCACATTGTTCACAGGTTTCTGAGAAAGGGGCCTTTTTTGCGCCTAGCAACCAAAACCTGGGGCTCGGTCGCCGGGAGCGCGGTCTAACCTCCAGTTTGTTGTGGTGACAGTCCCGGAGCACTGGCCTGTGTTTATGCTGGGCGCGCTTTCTTTCCTGTTTAGGTGGGGGAAGGGAGGAGGGGCTAGAGAAGGGGAAAAAACAACCCTAGGCTCTTAATACGTCTTTCCTCCGCTTAAACCACTGACACCATTGCAGACAGACTCATCTTGAGGCAGCCCTAGGTGTTCGTTCTTAGTGACACTTTGGGAATCTTAAGTAATTGCATCAAAATATTCATTTCGGCTATAGACTCTTCTGCCCAATCTGTCCTTTATCTTATTTGTTTCCTAGCAACTCTGATGAAAACAGCAGCGTGGCTTCCTGCTCCTGATGAAGGGGAGTTAAATTAAGTGGCTGATGCCCTCAGCAAAACCTACAATTTTGCTCTTGTTTGTGTCAAGCTATTTTTGATTCCTGGTCTGTAGTCTTTTTTTTTTTTTTTAAACATTACAGAGAATGCAAATCATTACCAGCTCTTTTTCATATATAGGTCTAAAGCTTTCTATAAAACATTTAAAAATCTAACAAATCATTTTACTTAATAGTTGTTATTGGGATCTTTATATGTACTTATTTTAGGGTTCTGTGTTATTATACTGGTATGATGGTATGATGAAGGATATCGTTGACTTTAAGAGACTGTTCCTGGCTTGAAGGATATTTTGGTAAAGTACTGGTGGTTGGAACTGTAGGCAGCCAAGCCAGTAAAGTATCTGGCGAGTAAAATGGTGAATGAGATGTTATAAACATACTAGCTCTGGTTGGTAAGTAGGACTTTTGCTGGTGACATTTTCATGAATAGTTTATCCTAACTTTGGAGATTGTAGAGCAAGTGGATTGGTAACTTGAGATTTAAAACCAAACCAGGACTCCCTTCTAAAAAAAAAAAAAAAAAAAAAGATCACCCCAAAATACACAATTCTCAAGAAAATAGAATTCTTTCATTCCGTGGTTTTGTTTTCACAAGCACAGCTGGGTCAGTGGTTGTGTTGGTAAAAATCAGTGAGCCAAACCTGCCTTGTAAACTTCTGACACTTGGAACTTGTGCAACTTGTTAGGTTATATATTGTAACCGGTCCTTTTGTAATTTGAATTTTGCAAACATGAACTTCCTGATGTGCCTTTCTATTTGAATTTTCATGACTGCATAAAGCATCTATATTTTTCAAGTTTTTTTTTTTAAGTTACAATTACTAATTCTCCTCCAGTTTCTTCCCTTACATTTCATGCCATTCTGAACACAAGTCATCAAAATCATTTTTCCTTCAAGCACTACTTCAGTAATCACTGAATTTGCTTTTTGGTTCCTTGTTTTGTTCCTCATCTCCCAGCTCCCTAAATGCCTCATGTATTTTTGTAGAGCATAATTTGGCACTTAAAAAAATTTACATCCTGTGTTTATTTTTTTTTGTGTGTGTGTTTGTGTCATATCACCGCCCTGCACCAAGCATCCTTCTAAGTTCTTGGAAGATAGGGAAACTTCTGTGTGTTTCTCTTGGGTTCTTTAAGGGCACCTGGTAAGTGCTTTCTCAGAGGGCTAAATGAAAAAGAATCAGAAGACCTGAATTCTCTGCCAGCTTTGCTACTCATTAACTGTGTAAAGCTTGTTTGGCTTTCTCAGGACTTCTTTTTCTCATGTTGGAATTGGGGAGTTTTAGGAAGAGGATGTAAGGTCCGTTTTAGCTGTAAGGATCCCTGTACTCTCTTGCCAGTGTTTTCTCAAATGAAATACATTTTTCATTTTCTCCTTATTCTAAACAGTTTTTCATTTTTCCATATCCCCTGGCATACTGGCAAAAGTTATCATTCATCTGAAAGAACTTCTTCCACCTCCCATCTGCCAGACTGTTGTTATCTTACTGTTTCCACAGGCCTTTGCAGGCTGATCTAAACAGGGTCCTCTTTTAGTGTCTGTGTTTCATATTGATCTATGCTTTGTTTATTTGACATTTTCCTTGCTAGAAACTCCTCGAGATATAGTTTTCTTTATTCTAAACTTTGTAGACCTGTAGACTGTCCTAAGCACATGCTGAGATAATACCTTATTAACCAAGCATAAAAAACACCTTCTTTCATTCTGTTACTATAAAAAAAAAATTCATCATTCCAAATAAATCTAAGAGAGCTGTTGAAATTTAGGAAACTATTCTGCCCAGAAGGAAAGTACCCCTCAGCCAGTTTATCAAATTATTACAAAATTGTTTTAAATGGCTGGAAATTACACAGAATTGTTGAGTTACTCTTTTGTCACTAACACCACTTACTTCACACCCTGTTTTTGTGTATTATTTGGGGAACTGGCTTGTTTCACATGGTTCCATATGGAGGAAGTGCTACAGGAAATGGGGTGGGGAGCTTTGATTCAAATGGTGTCCTTAGGGTTTCAAGCTTATTTTTTCCTTCCGTATCATTCTACTTAGAATACACATATGTATATTTTATAATACATATATAACGTATATAAACAAATATATATTTTCCCCCTAGAGACAAGAGACTATAATTTTGGTCTCACCATGCATCTCTCTGATTTACTCAGAATGATTTCTGAGCTCCCCTTACGTTTCTATGTGGAGAAGTAACGTGATCTCTTTATAGTCATTCATTCTAGCAGACATTTGACATGTGCTATATGCCAGCCATTGTGATAGATGCTGGTGATTAAAAAAAAAAAAAAAAAAGGGACACCCACTCTGCTATTGAGACTTGGCCTCAAAACTTGCATTTGGAGACGTCAGCGTTTAAATGAGTAACTACAAATAGTTATACTTCGGATGAGATCCAGAGTGGCCCACAAGTCAGCATGTGATCTGGCCCTTGTCTGTTTCTTTGGGTCCTGCTTTTACTGTTTTTTTCCCTTGTTCCATTCCATCAATACTGGTCTCTTCTTCAGATAGACCAAGAATGTGTCTTGGCACTAACCGTTCTCTTCCACTGGACTGGCTCCTTCTTGTCAATTAGGCCTTCCCTGACCAGCAAACCTCGAGTAGCTCTCCTTCCGCCATCTCTGTCATATCGTTGTGTTTTGTTTTCATGTATCACTTATCCCTAGCTGCTGTTTTCTTGGGAGGGGTGTGTGTGTATCACCCCAATAGAAAGTAAACTCCAGGCGATAAAGAAGCTTATCCATCTGGAACATCACTGTTATCCCTAGTGATTAGAAAGTGCCAGGCAGACATACTAGGTGCTCCACATATGTTTGTTAAACGAATAACTGAAGAAAAAAAAATACAAGTGCGATAAGTGCTTAGTGGTAGTAGAGGAAGCTTATGGGCACCTTTACCAGCAAACCTAACCTAGTATGAAGTGTTCCAGGGAAGACTTTCCTGAGTGTATTGTGAGTATAAAGCAGACTAAACAACAGTCTAGCCAAAGGAAAATGATTTTTCTTTCATATAACAGTCTGGGGTAAGTGTTCTGGGTCGACATGAGCATTCCTGGTGGGCAGGCGGCTCTGTTGGACAGGATCATTCAGGGACCCATGTTCTTTCCGTCTTGTTGCCCTGCGTCCTGTGGGTGTTGTCTCGTGGCGGAAGCTGGGTCTCCATGGGTTCCTGCTGGTGGCAAGAGAAAGGCACAGGAAAGGCTCCCCCACGCATCCCTTTCTGTTGGCCCAGAGGGACTGGCAAATACGGTCTAGCCACGTGCCCAGGATGAAGGAGGGTAAGTTTTGATCCAGACCGACAGCCTGTGCCACACTGAAGAGTGAGCTGTAAGCAGAGACTATAAGGATAAGTGAAAGTTAGAAAAAGAGAAAGTTAAGAGAGGAAAATGAAATTCGGAGAGGGAACATGACATGTGAAGTAACTGGGGCAGGGGAAGCAAGACCTGCTCTCGGAACGACGTTTCGTGCTGCCGGAAGGGAGAGTGTCTGGGGAAAGAGTGGGCGAAACGAGGCTGCAAAACTAATCACGGCGCAGAGCTTCTAAGGCCTGGAGATTCAAATCAGAGATTCCGGACTTTATCCGAAGGTTTTAGTGGGAGACAGATGGGCATTTTATTTGTCTGTCTGTTTGTTTATTTACAAGGAGAATACCAAACACTTTATTAGCGCAAAAAAGCAGCCATAACAAGGCACAGTAAGCTGAAACATGCATTTGCAGTCAAAGGGTTATTGTTGCGTATAAATATAGCCTTCCTTTTTTGTAGCCTTGGCAATTGCCATCAGGATGTAAAACAGCTTTCTGTAGCAGCATGTAAGGAAATTAAGGAGCACTCACCCAGTGCACAGAGCACCCACCGGTGCACGGAGCACATTGACAAAAAGACACAAATAGATTCGACTACTTTAGTGCAAAATGTCTAGGACAGACCTGTAAATTCAGTGTAATACTGAGAAGTAAACACTAGAACTGAGTATCACTTCCAAGATAGCTCCCTCAAATAGTATTGCATACTATTCTGAATGACAAGAGCATGCTAACGAGTTATTTACAGATACAGTAGTTGTACAGTACTTTTTAAATCTGCAATTTAGGTTTCAGGTTTTCTATTAAAAATGAACTGCCCCGAAAGTCTATAAATTGTACTTAAGCAATTCAGCTGTGAGAGTTTACAACAAAGATAAATACCACCATCCAAATTATTATGGTTGAACAATAATCTTGACATCAGCAACCACTGTAGTTTTTGTTATCTGACTTGTTTGGGCATCTCATCTCATTTTTTTCATGGTTCACAAACTCATCACGGGCATAGGAAAAGATCCAATGTTAGCGAATCAACAGTTAGACTATACATGTCAACTTTAAAATTACACGCAGCAGTTGTTCCCAATGTGTTTAAAGTTAAAGCACTCATTAAAAAAAATTTAATACCTAAATCCTTTCAATAAAATTCTCCTATCAATTTATAAGTCCAAAATTTTAAGAACTGCTATTTAGAAAACCTGGTTTACTTAGCAGTACCTTTGTAGAAGAGAAAAGGAGACTCACTATAAACTATATCAACACTTAAGTGAACTGCACTATGCCTTTGTGGCCAGAAAAATTGCATGTTTGTTTTCTGAAAGGAAGGCAGTCTTTATTTTTTAGACTTCCAGAGCTTGATTTATAGTAACTACAAACATCACTACTTTTGGAAGGTCATAGAAAAATTCTTAGAAAAAAATAATTTCAGACATTAGTCACACTGTTGAAATACTCACCCAGTATTAACAATTTGTTCTTCAGTAAGAAATAGAATTCTTCATAGCAAGTGCCCAGAGTTGCCTCACTTATTTACTACAGCCATTAAAACCCAACAAAATTGACAAAATGTTTTTGTCGCCTTACTGAACACTCCTAGTTCTGTCCTCTTGTCTCCAAGAGGTACCACAGTTTTCTGAGTAACAGCGCCTGACAGATGCTTAACACTGAGCTTACACACTGCAGTGAAAAACCTTAACGCTGTGCTGTAGGCTGGCTTGTGCCGTCTGCTGCACACGCAAGCAGATCTGATTAATGCCCTTTGGGGACGGGAGACGTTGCTTTGCCTTGGCCAGTTCTCGTTCTAACCAGCAAACTATAACTTTTTGTTTATGTGATACTTTTTTTAAAAAATCCTGTAACATGTATGGTAAAGGGAGTCCATCAGTTTCATCGTAGGTAGCGCATCTGCAGATTACTGCACGGCAGGTATGTTGCAGGCTAAAAGGGAAAGTCCTATGTAGTGAGATAGTAAGTAATGGTTCAAAAAACATGCGAACACTGGGATCTTTATAATGTTCCAAAAGCCCTATCATCGCTTCTGCCTACCTGACAACAAACACAAGGTGTTGTGTTTTCTTCTGAGTCACAATTAGCTTGTAGAATTGCAGAATTGTCCCCACTTATTTGTCATTCCAGGAGCTAACTTTGGTCGCGGTTTATATGATGGAGTAACCTGTGCAGTGGCTTCGGCTTCAGATATAAGGATTTGTGCATTGGGAGGGCGGGCAACCCCTTCTTCAATACTAAGCCGCCTTCTCTCTCTAAGCCCATCTTCTTCATCTTTTGTAGAAACCAAGGATGGATCAAATGCATCAAAAATGGTGAATGTGGGTTTCCAGGGGCTGAATGCTCTTTGGTCAGATGCCATTTGGGTGCTAAATGTGAACTGGCAGGAAAAGGGCATTTCTCAGGCATTAATTCAGAAAGGTGTATTTTTCTTTTATTAGCAAAAAGGGGTTTCAACTGCTTGTTGTAAGTTCTCATGGGAAAACACAAGCGCACAGTATCCTGCAGCTTCTGTCTCGGAGAGCGGCTTCCTACAGTTTTGCTGGCAACGCTGTCTGTATCCTGTATGGAGCTTACGGCACAGAGCCTCTCTCCTTTGAAGCCCACTTCAAGTTCCACCAAACTTTGTCTTTGTAGGACAAAGCAGAAATGTTTCTTCTTCCCACCCACAGAGCATGTCTTCCTGAGGATAGGAATCTCCTCTTGGAAGTCTTGTTCCTGGGGGATGCATAAATCGTCATCCTTTTCAATACTTAATTTTAACAATCTGGGGAATTTCAGCAGCACAGTTTTGATTTCTTCTTCAAAGGGCTGAATCCCAGCGTTAAGGCAGAATTTTCTCTTAAGGGGCTGCTTTGTTACTGGGGAACTGAGTCTCCTATATTGATGTTTTTCTCTTGGACAGACATCTGTTGGAGTTCATGGCCACATTTCCACTTTGGCTTCCTCCCTCATCACTGAAGATGTTCTGACACCTGTACTTAACGTTATTCCACATTTTCTCCACTTTATCCACTGATTATAAGTCTGGTTGGGGTGCACTGGGCAGCCTCATCCAGGGGCACCTGCGGCCAGGCAGGAGGACTGGTCAGACAGCGCAGTCACTGAGAAGGCAGGTCCACTGCCACCTGTCAGTCAGGTCCCGTCCCCTACGACTACCCCAGCCAGCAAAAGCAGTCTTGCTTCCTTGGCAGGAGCTTGGGGACCCCAGTTCTGCTGTCAGATGCCTCTGCCAGGCCACCACCCCTTTCCCTGGCTGCCACCGCCCCTCTTCACCCTTCCCCTTCTCCTCTTCCCCCAACCCCCACATGAATGAGATATGCATTTTTAAAGCTTCAGTTGTACGGTGAAGAGTAAATTGGCAAAAGAGAGCTTAAAAAAAGTCCAAGAGTTACAATTTGAGGGAGACATATTAGGCTGTTGAGTAAGTAGTTAAGAATTGTGCAGTAGGGATGGCGAAAAATGGGTGGAGTAGAGAAATATTTGGCTTCCTTGCCAAACTTGTCTTGCTTTATTTTTGCAGAGCGTATATTCTTATTTACCTACTTTAATGATATGAATACTCTTTACATGTCATCTGGTGGTGAAGACGGACGTCTGTGTACATGTCGCCTGAGGACAAAGTGCTAGAGAGAAAAATATAACAGTGCCGATTTTAGGTTATTTAGGTCACCAATTGTTAAATTATGTCAAAGAGGCAAAGATGACACAAGCAAAAGTAGGAATATATTATTGGTGTGTCTGGGAAAAGGTGGACATTACTGGAGTCTAAGGGCAAAAAACTGACAAGTAATTACCTTAGTTGTCATACCCAGTTTCATTTGTAGCTATAATATTTGAATTCTTCATAGTAATATTTTTTCCTGCAGTGCCCACAGTGTGGGGCGCCAGTAATATTAAGTAGATGTGACTATTGTAGATAGTGGGGAAGCCATTAGGTTGGCTGTTTTCGAAGCCTTGGATCCCAGCAAGACTCAGTTCTCTTTTTAGCGGTACATACAAGTACCAGTAGCCTTTGGCCTATTCTAGTTTGTGATGAACTCAGTGGGCAAATTTGTCCTTATGTTAGATGGTTAAATCCTTGGAAAGTCAAGTTTGAAATGAAAAGACAAGTTTATTGCTGATGTTGAGGTGCAGCATTTTCAGGAAGTCAGAAAAACTTTCAACTTATTGGGACCTGTTCTCATGTGAATTGAAAATATTTGTACTTTAGTTGAAGTTTTGGGAGATTTTCAACTGCCCAGGGGTTTGGTCCCCCTAACCCCCTTGTTCAGGGGTCAGCTGTAATTTGCTTTTCGAAGTCTGATGCATAGTAAGTTTCACACAGATATTAATTTTGTTTCTTATTTTTGTTTGGGAGGTCTCAGCCTAGGGAGGAAATTGCCTCCCCCTTAAAGAGTTGATTTTTCTAGGCAACTTTGATTCTGTATTTTCTTCTCACCTTGTGCTTGTTGAGGTCAGCATGAGTCTCAGCCACACTGTCAGAGTCTGGGTGGCATGATGCTGACTTAAGTACCGCACAATCCTGCTCTGGGGAAGGCCAGGGGAATTCTGGTTTCTTCTCTGTGGGTGGGCTTAAGTTTGTCTTACTGAATAAAAATTATATTCATTTGTATAAACTTTCAGGAAAATGTTTTGGATGAGTGCTTTATTGCAGTGCTCAGTGTGAAGATTTGAAAGCATCAATATCTGTTATTTTGCTTATTGGATGAAAAGTCAGTAACATTACTCTGGTAAATGCAATATTTTTTAAAAGTGTCTAGTTGT
This sequence comes from Eonycteris spelaea, assembly GCA_003508835.1. Taxonomy (NCBI): domain Eukaryota; kingdom Metazoa; phylum Chordata; class Mammalia; order Chiroptera; family Pteropodidae; genus Eonycteris; species Eonycteris spelaea. The sequence goes on from PUFA01000065.1 coordinate 6,529,193, forward strand.
GAACATACCTTTAAAAATTTGCTATTACGTTTCATGAATTCTTTCCACTATTGTTGTTATAAGCCCCCATATTCCTAGGCATAGCAACAAAATGCAAATTTTGTATTCCAATTTTACTAAATACTTTTAGGTACATAAAGATTGTGCTCATGTTTCTTGATAGAGTGTTGAAATTATTCAACATATACAGTGGAAAGCAAATTTCACAGAATTGCTTTTATTCAAAATTGACTTAATTTTATGACGACAAATATTTTTGCATATATTTTAATAGGTAAATTTTGTAAAGGCACTCCATGGTTTCAGATTTTTATTATAATTTAGTGTTATGTCAGCAGTATAGGTAGGACAAGATGATTTGTAAGTTAATAGCCTTGGAGTTAAGTTGCACTGACTTTAACTTTAATTTACACTTCAAGGTTCATATAAATAATGGAAACTCTTTTTTGTAGTAGATCCAGACTGCATTTTTAGAAACTGAAGGCTGAGGATTTGTTTTTCATTCCAGCTGTCTAGTCTAATGCAGATTGTTTTTAGTTGCATTCAGGCACAAAGAAATGTACATGTTGCTTTTTTTACGTTCTGTAACATCCTTTGTCAGGCTTCCTTCTTTCTAGTGTGCGTTTATTCTCTTATGACTATTAGTATAATTATACTATGTGTACTGGAGTGGAGACTTCTCCCATTTCTCAAGGACTGCACAGGTAAAAGGGAGGGACATTAAAAAACAAAACAAGCTTTTGAAAATCCTGCAGTTCAATATGAATGGTAGGGAGGAGACATGAGGTTGGTAGGCAGGAGTCAAATCACCTAACAACTACTTGAGTGTCTGTATATTGCTAGAGCCCGTGGAAGGTTCTGGTGATATGAGCAAAGAACATGTCAAATATGGTACCTGCCCTTATGGAACTTATGCTATAGCCGGCCGGGAATGTAGCATTAAGTAATTTCAAGTTACAAGGGAGCAACAGGGTGCTATAAGAATGCATGATGGGGGTGGGCTGGTAGTTGTGATGATTGTGGGGGGCGGGGAGAGAGAGAGAGAGAGTGTGTGTGAGTGTGTGTGTGTGTGTGTGTGAACAGTTTTCCTAGTGTAGAATCTAAGTTGAAATAGAGGACCTTCCAAAAACTGGAAGAAGGGCAGATGGCTGGAATGGAGGAGATTTTGGAAGACATCAACCAGGTTTTTAGAGAGCTTTTTAAGGCAGGTTGAGGATTTTGGACTTTATGCCTAAAGTATTGGAAACCTAGTGGGCAGGGGGAGAGAGGTGGTTATAAAAGAAAGATTTGCATAGTTTAAAAACAAAGATCCCCTGAGTTCATTCAGGATTAGTTTGGAGGCTACCGGAAGTTTGAATTAACTAGAATGGTTCCAATAGGCGTGGAGAAAGATGGCTGATTTGGAATACACTTAGGAGATAGAATTGAGAAGATTTGGTTATATTAGATAAAGGGGAATAAGGGAGTGGAGGAGGTTGGGATAATATTAATAAATGAGTTCTAGGCACTATTGCATGTGTTAAATCTTTAAATTCTCACAATAACCCCAAATGAGATCACTATTGCTGTCACTCTTTTATAGATGAGACAGACTCTTTGCCTGCTTGATTTTTGGCTTGAGGTGTTGGGTATATGGTGGTGTCTCATAATTGAGATAGAAAACCAGGGCTGGCGTGAAGGCTTACGAGTTTAGTTTTGGACCTGCTGAATTTGAAGTATCTGTAAGATATCCAAGTTGTAGTTTAGAGTGGTTATTCGGGAGTAAGGATTTGCAGCTCAAGAGAAGTCTGGGTTAGAGAAGAAATTTGAGAATCTTTGACAGATGACTGATCTCGGGAAGTAGTTATTGAAAAGGGGAGAAGTGTGGAACAAGAGAATAAGAATTAGTGTAGAGCCCCAGGGCATCTGAGGGCTATATTGTTGAGAAGGGAGAAGATAAATATGAAATGATTTGTATGCTGTGTCAAATGTTTGGACTTTATTCTAAAGTATTAGCTTTGGGATTTAGTGTTTGGGCTTTTTGAGCCTGACGTGTCTATGGGACATTCAGGGACAGAAAGCTGGGCTATTCCACTCCCTTTCCCAATGTTCTTCCAAGAATAGCATCCCATGGTTCTTCGGAAGATGCTCTCCAGGCTCTGCATCATCCCGATTACTCTCTTCTGGTCAGTTTATGAACGGTCCTCTTACCGTGTAGTGGAAGAGCTAGACACTATTTTATGTTTGATCTGAGCAGAATGGATAACCTTTACATTGTCTGCCATGTTCTGGACACTTTATGTGAATATAGTTTAAGATGGAATTAGCTTTTGATGGGCGGGGGAACATTATTACATAATGTTTCTCTTAGCAACTGAAAGTGTTTTTCATACATTTTTCTGTTAATCCTTGTATCTCTTTTCCTTGAGCTTTGTGTTAGTCATATTTTTGATCAAAGTAGGGGTCCATAATTTTGTGTTAAATGTCATCTCCTGGATTTGCCTTATGGTTTCTATCCAATGGTGATCTTTATACACCTGTTACTTAGTAATAGCGAGTATCCTGCACAAGTTTGGTTCACGTGTGAATTTTATAAGCAAGCCATCTTTGTCAAAATTTAAGTAATTGATTAAAAAGTTCATCAGGGTAAGAAATGAACTCTGGCCAAAGATACCAAGTTTGAATTATGGTGCTGTTATTTTGGGCAAATTACTTTAACCATGTGGTGCCTTAGTTTCCCCATCTGTAAAATGGAGATAAGGGACTTCCGCTTGGCGCATACTAAGCAGTCAATCTACTGTTATTGTTGTTATTTTATAAACCATCATAGATGTTTGCACTCCTTTAACCCTATGTCCTATTATTGCTGAGTTGCAGAGAGTGAGTAAGGATGTGTAATTAGACCAAAAAGTTTATCTTTCTAAAATAGGAAACATATTTTGGAGAATGTATGAAATAAAACCCTAGCTAGATATGTTCGCTTGCGGTTTTAGTAAACTGAAAATTTTCTCATGAACCTATCGAGGGACTGTGTAATCCGGGGCTCTGATCCCTCCTGTCTCTCTCCGCAGGTATGGCATCGCAGCTGCAGGTGTTCTCCCCGCCATCAGTGTCGTCGAGTGCCTTCTGCAGTGCGAAGAAGCTGAAAATAGAGCCCTCTGGCTGGGATGTTTCTGGACAGAGCAGCAACGACAAATATTATACTCACAGCAAAACCCTCCCAGCCACACAAGGGCAAGCCAGCTCCTCTCACCAGGTAGCAAATTTCAACATCCCTGCCTACGATCAGGGCCTCCTCCTCCCAGCTCCTGCCGTGGAGCACATTGTTGTAACAGCCGCTGACAGTTCAGCCAGTGCTGCTACAACAACCTTCCAAAGCAGCCAGAGCCTGACTCACAGGAGCAACGTTTCTTTGCTTGAGCCATATCAAAAATGTGGATTGAAAAGAAAAAGTGAAGAAGTGGACAGCAACGGTAGCGTGCAAATCATAGAAAACATCCCCCTCTCATGCTGCAAAACAGGACTGTGGTGGGTGCTGCTGCCACGACCACCACTGTGACCACGAAGAGTAGCAGTTCCAGCGGAGAAGGGGATTACCAGCTGGTCCAGCATGAGATCCTTTGCTCTATGACCAACAGCTATGAAGTCTTGGAGTTCCTGGGCCGGGGAACATTTGGACAGGTGGCTAAGTGCTGGAAGCGGAGCACCAAGGAAATTGTGGCTATTAAAATCTTGAAGAACCACCCCTCCTATGCCAGACAAGGACAGATTGAAGTGAGCATCCTTTCCCGCCTAAGCAGTGAAAATGCTGATGAGTATAATTTTGTCCGTTCTTACGAGTGTTTTCAGCATAAGAATCACACCTGCCTTGTGTTTGAGATGCTGGAGCAGAACTTATATGATTTTCTAAAGCAGAACAAGTTTAGCCCACTGCCACTCAAGTACATCAGACCGATCTTGCAGCAGGTGGCCACAGCCCTGATGAAGCTCAAGAGCCTTGGTCTGATTCATGCCGACCTTAAGCCTGAAAACATAATGCTGGTCGATCCAGTGCGCCAGCCCTACCGAGTGAAGGTCATTGACTTTGGTTCTGCTAGTCATGTTTCCAAGGCTGTGTGCTCAACGTACTTACAGTCGCGTTATTACAGGCAAGTGGCATATGCGAGAATGCTTCTCTGAGGCTGGAGATCTGTCCTTGTATTTAACATATATTACATAGGGCTACAGATAACTGAATTTATATACAGATTTCAAGATAGAAATAAGGATAGTATGTTTTAGTTCATTTCAAGTGTGTGACATTCCTATTTGTAATAGTCTTTTATATCTGAAATTTTATTTAACACTAGGAAAATTAATTCAGTCTGATTCTGAAGGTCGTTCCTAGTCGAATTACACAGTTGACCCTTGAACAACATGGGAATAAGGGGACCTACCTCCCCCTCAGTCAAAAATCTGCATTTAACTTTTGACTCCCCAAAAACTTACATTGCCCTTCAGTAACCATGGGGGTTCAGTTGCATGTATATGCCACGTTTTGTTTACCCATTCATTTGTTGATAAACACTTGGGTGGTTTTCACATTTTGCGTGTTAAGAATATTGCTGCAATGAACATTGGTGTTCAGTTGTTTAAGTCTCTGTTTTCAGTTCTTTTGGGTATACAGCTGCAAGTAGGATTGCTGGGTCATATGGTAATTCTGCGTTTAAGTTTTCGAGGAACAACCAAACTGTTTTCCACAGATGCTGCACTCACGATTTTACATTCCCACCAGCAGCGCATGAGGATTCTAATTCCTCCACATCCTTGTTACCTTTGTTCCTTTGTTATTTTATGTTTTCTTTTTTGGATAGTAGCCATCCTCTGTGTGTGAAATGCTACCTTACTGTGTTGTTTGTTTGTTTTTCTAATCATTAGTGATATTGAGCATCTTTTTTAATGTGCTCATTGGCCATCTGTATATCTTCTTTGGAGAAATGTCTGTTCAACTCCTTTGTCTATTTTTGCATTGGGTTGTCTTTGGTCGAGTTGTAAGCATTCTTTATATATTTTGAGTGTTAATTGCTTATCAGATATATGATTCGCAGATAATTTCTCCCATTCCATGGAGTTGACTTTGCACTCTGTTTGCACAAAATTTTTAAATTTTAATAAAGTCCAATTTGTCTGTTTTTTCTATTGTCATTTGTGTACTTGGTATTATATCCAAGAAATCATTGCCAAACCAATGTTGCAAAGCTTTCCCTCTGTGTTTTCTTCTAAGCGTTTTATAGTTTTAGCTCTTATATTTAGGTCTTTGATCCATTTTGATTTAATTTTTGTATATGGTATAAGGTAAGGGTCCAGTTTCATTGTTTTGCATGTAGATATTCAGTTTTTTCACCACTGTTTTCTGAAAAGACTGTCCTTTTTCCATTGAATAGTCTTGACATTCTTGTCACAAATCCTTTGACCATATATACGAGGATTTATTTCTAGGCTCTATTCCTTTGGTTTGTACATCTGTTTTTATGTTACTACCACATTGTTTTGATTACTTGTAGCTTTGTAGTAACTTTTGAAATTAGGAAGTGTGAGACCTCCAGCTTTATTCTCTTTTTAGGTTGTTTCGGCTATCTTAAGGAGTTGCTTGTGAGTCCATGTTAATTTTAGAATGGATTTTTCTATTTCTGCAAAAAGCCTCATTGGTGTTTGATAGGGACTGGGCTGATTCTGTAAATTACTTTGGTTCGTATTAACATCTTAACAACATGGTCTTCTGGTTTACCCTCATCTGTTTTTTTTTTTATCTTTTCCTTTTATATGTAAGTTTTATAAAACTATGGTATTTCTTATTCAAATGAGAATAAAGAGTAAAGAAATTCCTAAAGCTTTTGGTTTCGGTTTCATGCTACTCTAGGCAGCGTGGCTAATTTTGAGAATCTCACCTCCATTTATTCATAACTTGGGAGAGTTAAGTTCCACTTACTTTTGCCTCTAATATTCTCTTTTGAGCGATCCCACCACCACCACACGTACATACAGACACAGCGCATTTTACAGGTGCACCGAAGAGTTCACTCTTGCATTTCATCTTGAGCACTGGGGAGGTAAGGAGAGCACAGCTGAGGGATGAGGGATGAGCAGTTCTTGCTTTCTTCATCTTTTCTCTAGTCGGTGCCTGCAGGTGTTTAACTTCACCCTGTCAAAGACAAAGTGCATTCTTTTGTGGTAAGATAAGCAGTTCTTATCTCTGTTGGAAAAGGGAGCAATAGAGATAAGAATTATTCATGAAATAATTTTTGATGAAATTTTCTCTGAAAGGATGAAGGAGATTTGAGGGATAAATAGTTCTGGCTACTTAACTTTCTCTAATATGAAATTTGAATAATTTTCAGTGTTAGATTGCTGATCTTTTCCCTTCCTTATCCTTTTAATTTAAGCTGTCATTTGAGTAACTTGGTTCTGTTTTGTTTTGGTTTAAAGAAAGAAAATATGATTTTCAGATTTTTAAATCCACCAGTAATTACAATGAAGTCCTGTAAATCCATTGCGTTTAATTGTTGACTGTATTAGTAAAATTAAAAGGAGCTGAGTTTACCCCTTAAAACCAGGAGTTTCTTCTGTGTATTACTGAGTAACTTGTGTGTACCTGGGTTTAATACCCAGGACTCGACAACATTTAGGATTTAACATGAGTGTTCTGTTGTGTCACAGTAATACCTTATATTTAACCTAAGGCAAACGGAGTAGCCCTCACACATTCCTTCTTTATCGTTAGTTTTATCCAGTGTCTTTCTGTTGCTTGTGTCCTTATCAGAGTTTGGACACAACTCTGCTCACCTTCTTGTCTTTCCAAAACCTCTGTGAAATTCTTTTGGCCAGTGAAGCATTCTGGTTCCAAGGCTGCCTTCCTCATATCCCCTTTTTAGTTTATCTTGCTTCATCTTGCTGATAATGTGCCCAAATATTATTAGTCGACATAAATTTTTGCTACTGTGTTGTCTCTACTTTATTTCCTGGCCCACTGTAGTAAATGTAGACTAATTCCAAGAAACGTTGCTGTCTTTGGGGCTTGAGTTTTAGGCAAAAAGATTTGCCATCCTTACAAACTCAGTCCTTTAAATTCTGAACAGACTACCTGGCCTTTATTTAAAGCTGAGATCACTTTATTTGTTATGTATCGAAGGACAGGGTCAGGAGAAGGAAAGCTTATTTTCACTATCCTATCAAACAATCCACTTTTATCTGACAATGGAACTACAGTTTCACCTAAGCCACAGATACAGGAAGTTTGACTTTATGTAACATCTCTGATCTGGTAGATTTGATGCCTCTTGAGATGGGCAGGAAGAAACAAGTGTGTTCACAAAAATGAGCAGAGAATGATTAGTGCTGTTAAGTGATCCTAACCTTAGTGCGCTGTGGGTTCCAGTGAAATAAAGCTTTAGGGCCTTGGAGGAATTCTCCAATTTAAAGAAGTTTGAAGTTGAGGAATCAGTGCAGGAATTGTTATTTCTTCTGCCCAGGTATAGTAATTAGAGCCTATTTGGTATTTGTTCTTTGGGGATGAGATGTATAGAGACCACCAGGTCCAAAGTATAATTAATGCCTTTTCCTACTAAAGTGAATACTGCCATTTTTTTCCCTCTCTCTCTTTTTTTCCCCTCTGCTTTAGTAGGTAATCTTTTTACTGCCCAGCTGTTAGAATGTCAGAGCTGGAAAGGGACCTAGGAGAGTAACTCAGCCTCCTTATTAATACAGATGAAGTAGAACCAGAATTTCAGTGTCTAGAATTATATTGAGAGATCGAAAAATAATAGAGGCCAAGGAAAAAGATGATATAGCAATGAAAATATTATCAAGAATTATAACCTAAATTCAGAGTTTAAACATTCAGTCTTTAGAGATGAAAATGCTCTGAATGACTCCTTTCTGTTGAGTAAAAGAAAATAACTCAGTCTTTTTGCTTCCTCGAGTTTAGGTGGGTCCAACATTGCTAAGCTGTAATGATAGTGAAAATCCCTCAAAAGACTGAGCAGCCTTATTTTATTTTTACTGCTTTTTTTTTTTTCTTTTGCTTCCTTTTTATATAGTAAATGTGGTAGAGTTACTGTTTTGAGTGAGCCTTTGCTTGAAATCTTCTGCTGTTTTTGTTATTCCAGAAACAGGGTGAGACCAAATGGAAAAACTGATTCCAGCCAATCTTCAGGGTTTTTTTGTTTAATAGGCTTGGGGTCTGGATTAGTGCTTTTCTAAATTTCCCTGCAACTTTAGGTTTTAGAAGCCTAACAATTATTATATGTTATTGCTACCTTTTTTGAAGAAGTTAGTGATCGGGTGCCTGGCCCCTCCTCGTGACCTACCTTTTGAATTTTAAAATGTCTTCGTGGTACAGTGGAAATGGTAGAATCAATCCTCTGCTCGTCATTTGATGCTTAGGAATGTTCTAAGCCCAGTTTTTATTTTGGCACAAAGCCATGTGCGTTCTCCCGGCCAGCTATTTTTGGCACTGTCGTGAACTTGGAAATTAATGAATCTGTTCACTGAAAGTAAAAATTTTGTTCCTTCCCAATTTTAGAAAAGCTTTTTATGTTTCTGGGTCCTCTTACCCTTCTGCTTATTAATGCTATCAAACTTGTGCTGTCTTGAAAACATGCCACGGCGGTTGAGACTTAATTGAACTCCGAATTTCCTTCAGTAATGTGGCTGTAGACACCTGCAACAGGAATATGACTTTGGAAGGTCTTTGGAAGGTCGTTTCTTTGGCTAACAAAACCACAGTTCACATCAAATAGTACAAAAACCGTCTGTTAGTGGTTCCACCCAGAGCTGTCACATAGTGTAAGTCTCAACAGGCTTGGATCTCCCGCTGTGCCTGTGCAAGGATCAGGAAAGCTTCTAGACTCTGTGGAATCCTCTAATTCACCCTGTTTTTGAAGGGCTGCTTAGAAAATTACTTGAGGAGGATCGTCTTATTTAAGGAAATATCTTTATACCGTACCCCACTCAATCCTTCCCCCGACCCCTACCCCCAAAAAGCACATATTTCTTGGAAGCGAAGTTTGGGAAACTTAGGAGCCGTAGCCTGTTAAATAGTTCCTAATGGAGAAATCTGCTTTTCCATTTACTTCCTGTTCAACAAGCATTCTGGATCCTGAGTGTCCTTGCAGATTCAAACTCTGATTTGTAAGAAGGAAAGGAAATTATTTGGAGAAGGTAATAAAGAAAGCATTTAAGAGCTCAGATCTTGGATCAAGACTGCCTGTGTGGCCTCGGGCAAGTTACTTAACCTCTCAGTGCTCAGTCTCTTCATCTGTAAAATGGAAATGATACTTTGTTATGTAGAATCTAAGATACCATTGATTATAAGGTGAAACATTATTTTGTACCAACGAGGTAGTAAAAGCACTGCTATTGAACTAAAATGGTAATCATTAGGAGAATTCTTCTTAATTTCAGAGATGTTAAAATGTGAAAAATATGTTTCTTAGAATTGATGACTTATAGTAATAATACTTTCATATAATGGTTGTAAGGATTAAGTGACGACATTTATAAAGAACTTGGGATAGTGCATGGCACAGAGTAAACACTATGTGTCATCTTTTAACATTATTAATATTAGCGTTACCAATTATTATCATTCCCATACACCACACTCAAAATTAACTGAACCCATTTCCCTCTTAATTTCAGCCACAGTTTGAAAAATGCCACGTATAGCACAATGCCAAATAGATTTTTATAGATGGGCATGTATTTAACTTTTACTTACTTAAAGACTGTACAATAAACTCAATTCCAGAGCCAGACTGCCAGGGTTCAGATATTAGCTCTGCCACTTATTAAACGTGATTCTAGGCACATTACTTAATCTGTCTGCCTGTTTCGTCCTCTGCGAATGGGGTAACAATCTGCCTTGGACGTGTTTGTTTAGACAGAGCTCTGAATTCACGGGATTATTTTAGTCTTCTCTAGGGTTAAGTTTCTCACCTGGAGCATCAATGGAAAAAATATTTCTAAAAGCATACAAAGGATTCAAAGTTTTAAAATAATGATAATTATAGTTATTGTTATATCTAACAGTTAAATATATAGTGCTTATGGTGTGCCAGGCACTGATCAAGAGCTTAATGTTTAAACATTTTTTTTGTTAATTGCTTAGTTATTGAAACCTTACAACACCCATGTGGTAGGTAAAGTTATGTTCATTTTATGAATGAGGAACTTGAGACAGAGAGATTAAGTAATTGCCTGTAGCTGTTAGATGATGGCACCTAGGATTTGAACCCTGATAGGCTGGCTCTAGAGTCCTTCCTGTCAACCACTGTTTCTTTACAGAAGGCATTTCTCATTTCTGTCACAAAGGGGTTTTTATTGACCAGACCATTTAATTGGTTTTTCTATAATTAAAAAGGTGCTAAGGATAAAGAGAATAAATTCCTTATTCATGACTTCAGATTCAGAAAACTATAAAAACTGAAAGTCTTTTTCTATGTTTTAGTATAAACTCTTTTTATTGGCAAGACCTGACTTGAACCAATAACAAGGCTATTTAACGTCTTTATTTTGCTAATTTGGTATGACTGCTCATATATTGTGTTGCAGAAATAATTAATGTGTTTGGTTAAGAGTGCTGCCCTAAACTCCTTTGGGATTGTTATGCAATATGCAGTATATGCATGGTAGTACCTTGTGAAATTCAAAAAACTCTGAATTCCAAAACACTTCTGGCCCCAGGAGTTTCAAATGACAGACTTAATATCAAAGATTGTTTTCAGTTTTACGAAATCAGTGTACCTTTAACTGATGCTAAAACAAGACTTCATCTACACAGTTCTTTTTCCCAAATAATGTGTATTTTTTTAATCTGCTATTTTTGTTTTTGCTAGAGCCCCTGAAATTATTCTTGGATTACCATTTTGTGAAGCTATTGATATGTGGTCTTTGGGCTGTGTGATAGCTGAGCTGTTCCTGGGATGGCCTCTTTACCCTGGTGCTTCAGAATATGATCAGGTAAGAGTGTTTATTAAATGGAATTAGAAGCAAGTAGCTACTAGTGAAATCGATTCTGGGGAGAGAGAAATACTAGTGAAGTATTTAGAGTAGAGAAAGAGTAGTCCAATTAGAATTTTTTAAAGAATAGAATTTTCTTTATCTGCTTATTAGTCTGAAGTTATGTTTGCAATTCTATATTCAAAAAAGGATTTTATTTTGTTACTTTAAATTACTACTTTTCCAGATCTGTAATGATTTATTAGAGTATTAACTTTTTTAACTAATATGTTTTGTGAGTTAAGATAACGAAAGTAAAGTAAAGATGAGGAATTGAAATTCTAAGAGTGAACTTTGGTTTAGTCATAGCTATTACTTCTTTTAATACACGACACACACTGAAGTAAATGCTCTCTGCATACTGAAACACACTGGGCCCCAGAAGCTGTGACGTATATTGGTCTCTGTAAAATTGGATTTAGGAGGGAAATCATATAAGTCGAAAAGTATGTCTCAGAACAGACAAGCTTTAGAAAAGATGCTACAAGTTCCTAAGGAGCTGCTCTGAAGGGGGAAAGTGTTGCCACAGAAATAAATTGTGAATTCTCATTTTTAAATTCTTTTTTAAAAAATCGGTGTAACCACTGTGCTGTAAGCTCTTTGAGAGCAGAAACAGTTTCATTCCACTAGTATATCCTCAGATCCTGACATTGTGTTTGGCACATAGTAGGTACAGGTGGTTTGGTTTATTTTTTTATTTTTTAAAGAAATAAATGGTTATCTGGAAGTATTAAAAGGGAAAAAAAGCAAAACAATATTTCCCTCTATTCAGCCTAGAATTTTGACTCCTCAATCTATTTTAGAGTAGATACCAACTTCCAAAAATTGGACTCTGGATGTGTCTTTGAGTGAAACATGAAAAATGAGTTTTTTTTAGAAATGTGAGGGAGATTAAATGATGGAAAACCACAGTTGATTGAATCAAACCATTAATTGTCCTTTTTGGGTCTCAGACCCTTTTGGGAATCCAATAAAGTTATGGATCTTTTCAGAAAAATACACTGACAATATTTTGTGTACAGATGGACCCCCGATTAAGAAACCTTGCTCTGAGCAATAACAGCCTCCAAAGTGCCTCTCCTAGCCTAGCTGTTCTGTGGCATCTCTTCAACCTTAGTAAGAGATTGGCATTGTAAATTTTCCTAGGAAGTGGAACCAAATAAAATTAGATTTAGAAGCTAAGGTACAGCTGGGACTTTCCTTATAAACAAATGATCTGGTAGTTTTCAGAGTTTGTGTTTGGTGCATAGATATGAAGCTGTAAGTGATAGAGGAAGTCCGTTTTCCCATGCTAGGCAAATAGGGTGTTGCTGTTGTAGAGCAGGATGGGGGGTAGTTTATCTTGGTAGAGCTCTGATTATACAAAAAGATTCTATGGCAGTATCCTTATTCTTACATTGTGTTTTTTAAAACAACTTTATTGAGATAAAACTCATATACCATATAATTCAACTATTTAAAGTGCACAAATTCAGTGGTTTTTGGTATGTTCACAGGATTGTGATTCATTACCATAATCCATTTTAGAACATTTTCATCACTCCAGAATGAAACCCATATTTATAGTAGTCGGTCCTCATTCTCCCCTATCCCTGCTCTAGGCAACCACTAATCTACTTTCTGTCTCTGTAGATTTGACTTTTCTAGTATATCATATACATCACATACAAAATATTGTCTTTTGTGATGGGCATCTTTTACTTAGCATGTTTTTATCCATGCCAAAGCATGTGTCATAACTTCATTCCTTTTTATGGCTGAATAATATTCCTTTGTGGGTACGTATATGTATCTAAACATTTTGTTTATCTATTCATCTGTTGATGGACACTTGGATTGTTTTCACAATTTGGCCGTTGTGAATAAGGTGCTATGAACATTGATGTACAAGTCTTCAAGAAGCAGTTTTTAATTTTTTGAGTACATGTATTGTTGGGTTATATGATAATTCTATATTTAACTTTCTGAGGAACCACCAAACTGTTTTCCTCAGCAATTATACCATTTTACATCCCCACAGCAGTGCACAAGAATTCTAATTTCTCTACATCCTTACTAACTTCCGTTATTTATTTTGTTTGAATTGTTTTTATTGGATGAGGTGATATCTCATTGTGGTTTTGATTTGCATTTCCCTGACGATCAGTGATATTGAATATCTTTTCATGTCCTTATTGGACATCTGCATATCTTCTTTGGAGAAGTTTAGTCAAGTCCATTGCCCATTTTAGAATTGTTTTTGTTGCTTTTGAATTGCGAGTATTCTTTATATTTCTGGGTATTAACCCTTATTGAGATGTAGGATTTCAGATATTTTCTCCCAGGCTGTGAATTGCCCTTTTTACTCTATCGATCATGTCCTTTGACGTACAAAGAACTGTTTTCTTTTGTTGCTCTGTATTAGCTATCATATCCAAGAAATTATTGCTAAACCCAAAGTCATGAAGCTCTTCTATATTTTCTTCTGAGAGGTTTACAGTTTTACATTTAGGTCTCTGAGCCATGTTAAGTTAATTTTGAGTGTGGTGTAAGGTCAGGTCCAGTTTCATTCTTTTACATGTGAATATTCACATGTGAATATTCACATATTTCCCAGCACAATTTGCTAAAAGACTGTTCTCTTCCCATTGAATTGCCTTGAGGTTCTTTTCAAAAATTAGTTGACCATAAATGTAATGGTTTATTTCTGGACTGTCGGTTTTGTGACATTGACCTATATCCTATATATCTATATACCGCTGCCACACTGTTTTCACTACTATAGCTTCAGTCAGTTTTCAAATCAGGAAGTGTGAGTCCTCTAACTTTGTTCTTTTTCAAGATTGTTTGGGCTATTTACGGTTCCTTGAGATTCCACATGAATTTTAGGGCGGGTTTTCTGTTTCCGTGCAAAAAAAGTCATTTTTTAAAAATAGGGATTACACTGAACCCATATATTGCTTTGGGAAGTATTGCCATCATAACACAGTATTGTGTTTTGATCTATGAATATTTATTTAGGTTTTCTTTAGCAATGTTTTATAATTTTCAGAGTACAAGTTTTACACACTTTTGTTAAATTTATTTCTAAATATTCTATTCTTTTTGATGCCATAATGAATACAATTATTTTCTTACTTGCATTTTCAGATTTTCATTGCTAGTGCATAGAAATACAGTGAGTTTTGTAATTGATCTTGTATTCTGCAACCTTGTTGAACTCTTTTTCTGATAGTTTCTAATAGAACTCTAGTTCTAGTAGGGGTTTTTTTGGTGGATTCCTCATTTTCTGACTATAAGATCATGTCATCTACAAATAAAGATAGTTTTATATCCTCCTTTTCAATCTGGATTCCCTTTTATTCCTTTCGTAATTACTGTCTTTGAACCACTAGTTGTGTTGAATAGAAATAGCGAGAGTGGACATCCTTGTCTTGTTCCTGATTTTAGGGGGAAGGCATTCAGTCTTTCCCTATTAAGTATGATACCAGCAGTGAATTTTTCATCGATGCTGTAGCTGAGATTTTTATAGCAGATGTTTGTGAGTCTTGAAATCAAATGTGTGTACCTCTGTAGATGTTAGCTAATGGCTTCAGATTTGTTGGGAACATTAGAATTACTTAAAATAACAAACGACAGTACTTTTTGTTTGCATAAATGTAGAGCTTTTGTTGTTACTTTAAGTTTTGTGAAAAGCAGTATCTGGATATTAGCTTCCCATTCTACCTTCATATTGAAACTTTTATTCTATAATATTAAAATTTTAAATGTTTTAATTTCATAAGTGCTTCATTGTAAAAACTTAGGTGCACAGTAAACCAAGAGACAAAATTTCAGCCTTCAGTAGTTCTGCCCTCAGAGGTGACCTGTTAGCTATATTTTGGTATATTTTGTATTCATGTATTGTTAATTTTCATCTCGTGTTTGTTGAGTACCTACCTACTTAGTGTCAGGTCCTCTGGGCACTGGGAGTACAGTGCTAAATAAAACATTGTCCTTGTCTTCATAGAGGCTGTAAAAATTATTATATAATGCAGTCGAGATAGATTCTGTGAAAAAAAATGTAGTTTGCTGTGGGTGTATGTACGCACACACATGCATGAATGTAAGTATCTTCTGACCACTTTCGTCTCCATGACTCTTGATTATACTAATTTTTTTCCATTGCTACTACTGTGATAGAAGCTGTCTTCATCACTTACCTGGGCTACTAGAAAATCCCCTTTTATCTACTCCAGCATCACTCCAGTCTTTTTACACAGTAATTTTTTCTAAAACACAGATTTGATCATGCCACCTGCTCTTCTGTGATCTCCCATCACTTGTAGAGTAAAGGGCTTAATCCTTACTATGACCTCTGAATCCCCACATGGGGTGTCCCACCCCTTCCGCCCTCCCTCTCTAGGTTGATCTTAAACCCATTTCTTTTCCTTTTTCCTTTTTTTTATATTTTAGCCCCGTTGGCATCGTCTCAGCACTGGTTAAGGATGTGCTAGCTCCAACATGGGGCCTTGCACATACTGCTCTCCGAGTCTGGGACGCTTCTCCGCCAGCCATTCATTCCATTTAGTCGTTGCCTACTCATTTATCACTCCAGTGCCACTTCCTCAGCAGTCCCCAGTCTGGGTCAGGTTCCTTTTCAATGTCTTTTCATAGAAGCCTATTTATTTTCTTCAGAATGCCAGTTCAGTTTGAGTTGTGCGTACAGTGCCTGTCTCCCTAGATCGCAGCGTCTGTGAGAGCACGAACCCTGTCTGTATGTAAAATCCCCACCGCCTGGCACCGTAAATACTTATTGAAAGAATGAATGAATATGTGCTATATATAGTTATGTTTCAAATACAGATTTATATAGAGAATATTTCAACAAATCTAAGACACCATTGATTAAAAGATGCACCATTTCTCCGTACCTCTAAGAAAAAACGCTGGCAATTAAACTATGGCAGCTATCAGTTGTAAGACACATCTTGGTTTCAGAGGTGTTAATGTGAAAAAATGTGTCCCTTAGAACCAGTGAAATGTAGTAATTAAAAAAATGAGTATGATTATATTTAATTTGTAATGTTTTTCCTATTTAGTATATTGTGAATAACTTCGCGTTAACAAATATATTTCTGCCCTGTTGTTTTAAATGTCTGTATAGTATTTCATTGTACAGATTTTATCCTGGATTTTAAAAAACTTTACCTTTTTTTATGTAAAAGAAGTTCACATTTAAAATGTTTTTATCCACATCAAAAAGAAGTTCGTTGTTTTACTAACACTGTGTTTGGTTTTCAATTATTTAGCTCACAAAGATTTCAGAATAACATCCTGCCGTTGTCTAAAATTTTCTTGTGATAGCTTGCCGGATTTAGCCATGGTTGACTGACCTCTGCTTTACATTCTTAAAAAATTGTCAAGGACCCTAAAGAGCTCTATTTATATAGCTTACATCTATTAATAAATACTGGCATTAGAAATTAAAACTGAAGATTTTTAGGGGGAGAGGTGAGAAGTAAGATTTATTTCTTTGCTTACCAATTTCTATCTTAAGTGTAGCCATTCACATATGGAGGTGGGTGGTAAAAAAAAAAAAACACTTCTCGTATTGCTGTTGAGTGGGGAGAGAAGCAAATCGGCTCTTCTGTTGCTTTCCTAGACTGGGAGAACTATGGAAACAAACAAGTGTGAACTATTAAACTGGGAAATTTTTAAAACAAGCACATACAAACACATTTTATTAGCCATCAGAGCAGTGACATCGTTACACGTCACCTATGGAATCTCTGTATGCCCATGAGAAGAGAATGAAAAGGCAAATAACTTCTTAGTATTAATAGTTTTTACTCCACAGCCCCCCTGAAAGTATCTTGGGGACCACATTTGAAAACTGCTGGCCTAGTTTGTAATAGGTAGTCAATAAATGTTGAATGAATGAACGTAGTACCAGTACTGATGTAGGCATAGAAAAGCTAAATTAAGCGCTTAATTTGATGGTATGAGAGAGAAGCTCTGTGGCAATTTAGATTAGGGGCAATTGATAGGAGCTAAAGTAGCCAAGGAAGAAAGAGGTTTATAGAAACTTTTTCCTAATTGTTTTAATTTGATAATCTATCAAAAAAACTAAAACAAAAATCTTGGTAATCTGTGAAATAGAGTGTTGAAAACCATTCATTTGTGTCCTAGAAATCTTAAAGTTTTCTGAAATTTATAGCACAAGTCTACAGAAAAGCAAAAGAGGTTACACGCAAAGTTTCAAAATGGAGTTTTCCTTGTAAAGAACCGATAGTAACAAAGAAGTTACTAAATAAGTATTTGGGAATTACCTGTAAGTGGGTTAGCATATATTTGTGTGTATAGAGAAATTTCATTTGTATTTATCAGAGTTAATTCTTTGCAGTGCCTTTCTTTTGTGTCTAGAGCTAATAATGTTTTAGTGTAAAGGTTTTTAATAATTTCTCTTTTTATTCCAAATCAATGTTTTGATGGTTTCGATGTTTCAGATTCGTTACATTTCACAAACACAAGGCCTGCCAGCTGAATATCTTCTCAGTGCCGGGACAAAAACAGCCAGGTTTTTCAACAGAGATCCTAATTTGGGATACCCACTGTGGAGGCTCAAGGTTGGTCTCCCCTACTATCCCACCCATTCCTGTACTTCTCCCTACCAACTTTAAGTGTAAAATTTACTTCTTAATAATCTTGGGGTGCAGGAGGGAGAAGGGCTGGGGGGGAGGTGTATGTTTGCAGGAGGAAATACTTTGAAAAATCATTTCACTGTGCCCATTTAGCCTTATTCTTAGTTAAAAAACAAAACTTTTAAATGCCACTTCAATCGTCTGAGGTTATTTTGTATATTTGAGTCAGCAGCTGAGAAAGGGGTATGGAGACTAGTGCCCACCATTAAGAGTAATTTAGTAATGGCGTATTTTTGTAGAATTCTTAATAAATATGACATAATTTTCTAAGTACCCACATTAAGGTCTTATGTATTTTCTTTAAACAAATACCTGCCTGCTGCTTTAACTTGAGAGATCTCTGAGGAATTCGATTGACCCTGGGATTCTGCCTCTGAGCCTTTGCATAGTTAGTATTTGAAATATCATCTCATTTGAAAGTAGCTTTAAGAGAAAAAGGGTAATATCCCTTCTTTCCTGACATCCTTCAGAAGCTGTGCTGCATCATTGCTTACACGTTTATTTTATCACTGTTGAAAGGGTGGCTAGATATCAAGGTCACATCTCTGTACTAGAAGATTTTCTAGTTGTAAATTACCTTCATGTTTGCCATCTCTGGTTGGCAAGGTGATGACACTCGTTTCTTTGCATTCTGGCTTTAATGAAGAATACAATGTGAAAATAATATACAGATGGGATTTTTTTGAATCTTTTTGTTATAGACACCTGAAGAGCATGAATTGGAGACTGGAATCAAATCAAAAGAAGCTCGGAAGTACATTTTTAATTGTTTAGATGACATGGCTCAGGTGAGTATAGAAATTTTCAGAAAGCCATACATTTATGTATCTCTTTACTCAGAGATACCTTTCTGTTGGTTATATTAAAGATAGATTCAATCTGTTATCTACTGGTATTTTTCATTTTTTATAGAAAAAATGCATTAATATTCTGCCATGTATTAAAAGAGAAGGAAACTTTTATATAGTTCTTCCTTGCTTTTGCTAAACTGGTATTGTTATATGTTAGTATTTTGAAATATTGTTTAAGAAGGTTTCTTTCTTCTCCATTTCTTCTACTAAATATATTCTTAAATAAGAGGTAACATTCATTGAGTGCTTATTTTCAAAATTTTTACAGTTAGGTCTAATCTTTTCAACAATAGAAACTTCTATATTTAAGTAATAATAGTCACTTTTGCTTAAGTTGTTTGATTCAAATTTTGAATGAACAGAAATTTATTCAGTTTTATTCTACCAACAAACTCTACCAAATTGAAGATTTTATTAGACAACGGAAGAAGAGCTTCCAACTGTGAAAATGATTATACTGTAATAAAAAGAATTTCCTTGGGTTTTTCTTTTGAGCACTATACATAGAGTTTGAAGAGAAAGCAGTTATTTAGTGGCAGCATTAAAGGTTAAAATGAAATGTAATCTTTTAAAATTTTCCTTGGAAGGTGAATATGTCCACAGACTTAGAGGGAACAGACATGTTGGCAGAGAAGGCAGATCGGAGAGAATACATTGATCTGTTAAAAAAAATGCTAACGATTGATGCAGATAAGAGAATTACTCCTCTGAAAACTCTTAACCATCAGTTTGTGACAATGACTCACCTTCTGGATTTCCCACATAGCAATCAGTGAGTATGACACGGTTTGGGGCATTTTGCCATGATGTGGTTCTCTCTTGAGTTACCATCTTTTGTTTAGGTAAATGGAAATATCACGAGAGCATCAGCTTTGGGGCTTGCTTATTTGGCTCCCTGATGCTTTTCTTTCTCATTAAAAAATTATGAAATTAAAAATTAGATGTGTATTTTGCTCTTTATAGTCTTAAAAGACTGATTGATTTTATCCGAAAGTACTCAGGGCAATGGGGGAAACATTGATCCATGTTCATTTTGAATTGTTTTCTTGTGTTTAAATCTCAGCATTCATTTCATTGACTCTTTACTCTCTGTTTTTAGTGTTAAGTCTTGTTTTCAGAACATGGAGATCTGCAAGCGGAGGGTTCACATGTATGATACAGTGAGTCAGATCAAGAGTCCCTTCACCACGCATGTTGCCCCGAACACAAGCACAAATCTAACCATGAGCTTCAGCAACCAGCTCAACACAGTGCATAATCAGGTATTCAGTAAATGGTTTTGGAAACCCAAACCTAAGTGGGGTGGAAACCAGTAAGAATACAGGGCGAGGTAAAGAAACCAGCTTTTGCTTCGGTGGTCTTGTTGCTTCTTCGGGTAGACTGATAATACCTGACCAATAATAACTATAAAAGGCCTAATCCATGCCCTCATAGTCTTAGCGTAGTCAGCTAAATGGAGCCTGGCTATTGGACCGCTTACTGCTGTGAGTTGTACTGACTTTAGCCAAATAACTCTTTCTCTGTTAAAAGATTTTTGTGTGTCTCATTGTATCTACTGAAGGGTGTTTCCAGTAATTTTTTTTTTTACATGCTATACATTAGATTCCCAGAACTTCTCATCTTCTAAGTGAAAGTTTGTACCCTTTGCCCAACTTCATTCATTCTTCCCTCCCCTCCCTCCCCCTCGTAGTCACTGTCTACATTCTGTTTCTGTGATTGGGTGTTTCCAATAATTTAAGAGTGGTTTTGCATTTCCTTACTACACAGTGATATTTACATTTAACTTTGTTTCTGAAAAATGTAAGCTTCCTAATTTTTAGCTAGGTCTACTTTATAAGTGAGATTTGGTGGGATCGCATACCCAGCAACTTTTTGTACAGAAAAAGAGGTAGGGAATATATAAAGAAGAAGCATATAGCCTCAACCAGTACAGGACCACTTTTTATTCTTTGTTTTCTTAATTCAACCCTGTACTATGCCTTAAATTTAGAGACTGGGAAAATTTCTTAAGCAGAGAGTTATTTTCTTTATGTATCTTTAAAGACAGATAATATTACTTTTAAAACTAAGTTTTTCTGGCTGGATTCTCTATGTGTAAATATATTGTTATTGCTGTACCTGTTATATAGCTATAATCCTTTTGTTTTTAGGCCAGTGTTTTAGCATCCAGTTCTACTGCAGCAGCTGCTACTCTCTCTCTGGCTAACTCAGATGTCTCACTGCTGAACTACCAGTCGGCTTTGTACCCATCATCTGCAGCACCAGTTCCTGGAGTTGCCCAGCAAGGCGTCTCCTTGCAGCCTGGAACCACCCAGATTTGCACTCAGACAGATCCATTCCAGCAAACATTTATAGTGTGTCCACCTGCTTTTCAAAGTAAGTAGGGAAACTCCTATATCCTGTGTTACTATATTAGACCTACCTTTTTTAGGCAGATCTTTATTAGGTATCTAGTTGTTTACTTTGATCTTTGGCAAGTTTAAACTCTGTCTCTGGTCATGAAAGTAACTAAAATTAACAAAGTAAATTTCCCCTTTTTTATATTGGTTATTTATCTGATTATGATACTACCTGACACATGACATTTCAATTAACATTTTCTTGTTTGAACTGCCTGATACCAATTTTCGTGTCCATTGAGACCTGATACCAATGTCACATATCTCGTTTACGCTTGTATCTCAAGATGCAGAACATATACATCTAGAAAATAATTTATTATAAACACAATTGCTATATATTGACTCTTATTTTCTGTATCATTCTATCATAAAATTATAGTGTTCCAAATGGTAATTTTATTATAAAATCTAAAAAATGTTTAAGAATGTGGGTAACTTCAGTTACAGGAAAAATAAAGATTATTATTTATTAAACTGAAAAAAATTCTACAAGCTGAGGTGCTTTTGTGGAGAAGGCATTAAGCTTATCTGCTTCAGCTTAATCATTGTTCCTATGAACTGTCAGCAGAAAGACAGGCTGTTCGAAGAAGGTGGCTCTGATCCCATATGTGGCAAGATGTTAATTTCCACATTCCCACCCTTCCTCATTTTCTCATTATTGTATAATTCAGTCTGTTCACTTCCTTTTTTCCTTGCAATCTGGGCAATATATGTGCTTTTGATCTGGTGAGCCATTTAAAAGGTTAAATTATTTTAAGGACATTTTCTGACAACTCATGCCTTTCCCCATGGAAAGTCAGTGTCAGTGCCCTGTGGGAATAAACCAGGATTCAGGCTTCTTGTAGCACTTTACATAGAAGCAGGTAGCATTTTTATCATTTTACTTGAGTTACTTATTGACTGTGACTCTTTTGTTTGTTTGGTTTCTGACAGAGTCGGAGCAAGCTGAAGGAAAAAAGGGGCTAGGGGAGACTGAGAGATTACCGGGAGGACAGGAGAGCGATAGCGGTGTAAACCAGGGAGAAACCACAGGGAGAGCGGAGGAGCAGATTCCAAACCCGTAAATGCACATTTAGCCTAACTTCCCCAATTATTTTCTCTGTATGCTTCATAATAGTGAATTCTGTACTTTGGGTTGTCATATGTTGAATGATTCTTCTACTGAATTTAGCAAAATAGCTACCCTGCTTCCCGCCACCTTTGCCAAAGTGAATTTCATTGGAACAGTTTTTAGATGTGGGATTTCCAGGTTTTCTGCTTCTTCTCAGATGATATTTCAGAGATGAGGCAGAAGACTTTTTTAGTTCCTTTAACAAAACAAAGTGTAAACTGAAGAGGTACAGGGGAAAAGCAGTATCACTTTTGGTATAATTAGGTGAATATCAGCTTTGGAAAATTTCCTGTTTAGTAAGTTTATCACCTGAAGAGCTAGGTAGAGCAAATTTTAAAATTTCTGAATGAAAGAGAATTTTAAAATTAAGGTAAGGACAATGAAGAAAGCTGATATATATTACTACATGCCAAATAATGTTTTTAGTGCTTCATCTCACAAAGAAGCTAGGAAGTGGGTAATGTCATTAAGCCCTATTTACAGTTGAGAAGGTTGATCATGATTCCCTCATCTGCCCAGGGTCTTTATAACTATTTAGTGATAGAACCATAATTTGAACCCAGGCAGTGGGATTCATATCTTATGTATTTTGAAGTATCATTCTACATGACCTCTCAGTATTTAAACTGAAATAGCTGCAAAGAGTTTGTCAATTCATTTGCCAGCCACAGCCATATGCTGGATTCTGCCCAACAGTCGTCTGTTCCAGGTTGTCTACTTTTCTTGCTCCATCTGCTCTTTTACAATATGCTTGTACTTGCAAGAGAAATAGATCCTCAGAAATTGGACAAGTTTCTTCTGTTTCCCATGCTTCCGTGGATTTTATTTTAAAGGGCTGTGTTCAACAGAAACAAAACAAAACAGAAATTGAACCCTTCTTAATTGGGGGGGGGGGACCTTCCAAAATGTTGCCTTTGGTTAATTCTTTGTTTCCACTTGGGATTCCCTGAAGAAGCTGGTTTTAAATGAGCTTGATTGCTGTGGCTTAGCCTAAATTGCTATAGCCATCTCATACTGAGTCACATTTGTAGGTCAGTACTATAAATACTACTTTCTATACTATTCTAGTTGACCAAAATAGATACACATTTTGCTCAGTGGAAACTATTATTCTATAATTTTGTCCCCTTTTACTTCATCACCCTCGGACACATAGATGAGCTTCTATAGAACATTTCATCCTAAATTTTGCCTCCTCGGTTCCTACAGATTCGTAATTACATTAACATTGTTTTGTGGTTAGCCATGTGTCCTGGTAGTATAGACAAGGATTTTAATATTGCTTAGCTTTCTTATTCAATAGGATTGCCTTAGGAATAATGGCTGGTCAATTTTTTATCTGAATATCTAGATTTGCCACCTTTTATTTTTATATAAGTAGCACTTTAAAAATATTATTAGTGTTTTAATTATGATTTTACTAGTCTCTTTGTACTTTGTACACTGTGTTTATGTTTTCTTATATGACACTTGTTACTAAATTACCTGTAAATTACCAAAATGGAACATTGAAAGACTCAATTTGCTGAAAACAAGTGTTAGAGTTTATGAGTTGTGCCTGTTTGATACCTCCATAGTAATATTGAGAGAAATTAGTTGGTAATAGCTTAAAAAGTGTTGTTGATGGAGAACCTAATTAAAATGTTTGTATTGTCACTTGAAAAAACTGAAAGCATTAGTGAATTAGAGATATAACAGAAACTTAAATTCTCTACATTGAAAGTTTCGATAGGTAGGTTTAAAAGAAAACTGTATCTGCTTTGGAAATTTTTTTTTCCTGTTTAGTAAGTTTATCACCTGAAGAGCTAGGTAGAGCAAATTCCTGGCAAAGGGAGAACTATCTTGAGAGCCCCTCTGTTCTCCAGAATGATATTCCCATTTGTAGGAAAGATTTATTCACATTTTATACCCAGAGCATAGTGAATGAATGAGACATGGTCAGTTTCTGTAAACCAGCATGTCTACTTCTAAATATATTTTTATCCCAGGCGTAATTTCTTCAGTTCACATACTAGTTAAAGAAAAAAATATGACTAATTTGTGAATTAAGTGATATTTTTTGAGGAGAGGGATAAAACGTCACCCTAAAATAGTCTAAATGCAAGGATAATTTAACATGATAAATATTTAGTTTTTCATACTTTCTTATCTAATTTAGCCAAAAGTTATAATTTTATTTAAGTCTTTGCTTTTGAATCAGATTACATTTTAAAAAATGTTTTTTTTTTTTTCCTTTAGTGGATCAAAAGTTGTATGTAACTTACTAAGAGAAGATTTTTGTTTGTTTTTGCCTCTACTGTTTGTGGGAATGGGATGGGTATTATGTGTTAAGTTTTATAGGATTAAAAAAAAAATTAGAATTCTCTTAAATCAGCCCTCCCTGTATCCAACATATTTTCATTAATCTGAAAGGACCGTGTCTCCCTTTCCTTAACTTCCCAGACTTCTACGAAACTTCTTTGTTTTGTGTCTGGAACTAAAATCTAGGTGATAGATTATTTGCACAGAAAAGCTAAAAACAAACAAAGAACCCAAAGCAAACATTACCCCCAGACCTGCCAAAGCAATTTAACTGTGATATTGTTTTCTGCAGCTGGGCTACAAGCAACAACAAAGCATTCTGGATTCCCTGTGAGGATGGATAACGCTGTGCCGATTGTACCCCAGGCACCAGCCGCTCAGCCGCTGCAGATACAGTCGGGCGTTCTCACGCAGGTAGATACTCAGTGTTGCTGAAGCGCTATTGCAAATCAGATATTTTGTTATATACAATGGTATTTGCTTTGACTATAAGATCTTTCTTGGTCTTGATTCAGTGGACTTAAACCTCTCTAATGGAATGACGGAGTCGTTCCTAGCACAGCCCCAACTCTGCCGGCGTTCGCCGTAGATTTGCAGGGATGCATATCCAGACTTTGAGGACTTGTGTTTTGAGAAAATTTCCTCTAATTTTCCGAGAAGTTAATTTTTTATCATGGCGCTCCTTGAGGTATAGTACACATGTAACAACATTTTGGTTCTAAAAATAAAAGGTTCCTCTTTTGCTCATTAGTGTCTCTTTGCTCACTCGTTCAGAATGTCATCACAGTTGGGAGGCTGGATCATATCAGTATGCCTCCTCAAGTATTACATTCCTTTATTCCTTGCGTTTAAATAGCCTGTAGAGAGCTTTGAAACTTTATACCTCCCATGGAACATGCGACTAAAAAGGTCAAGAAAGACCATAAAGTATTCATATAAGCAACAGACATTATTTTTTCCATTCTCTATGTAAATGGCCCAGGACACGTAGGAAAGGCTGAAATCCAAAATCCCTAATTTGCAAGTGGGAATTCTTAATCGTGCCTTTGTTTTGTGTATCTGACCACCCGACCCTGCCCAGGAAGGAGACCTGTACTTTTTTGCTCTAGGCCATTGACATTGACCTAGTGGGCCAATGCCGTGCAGAGTTGAAGGGGAATGTGCATTTTAGGTGCTAGAAAATGACTTCTTGTTGTCGGAATAACTTGGGGGGAAACGAGAACCCTTCTGAATCCGGACGACCTGCCTCGGTGTTTGTTTCACTCACCTGCCTGATCTGCGTTTCAGGGAAGCTGTACTCCACTAATGGTAGCAACTCTCCACCCTCAAGTAGCCATCACACCACACACCGTACGCGGTGCCCTTTACCCTGAGCTGCGCAGCCGGCCGGCCGGCGCTGGTTGAACAGACTGCCGCTGTACTGGTAATTCCTCACTTGATTGTGTTACTAACGGAGTTTCTTTGGTTTCTTTCTTTTTTATTTTTTCCTGTTTGTTTTTGTTGTTTTCTTCTGCTTTTATCATTTTTTTTTTTAATTCAACTCAGTCATTGCAGAGGCATGGAAGCATGTGCCATCTTGTGGCTGTGTTTTGCTACATCTTTGATGTCTCATTGTTTTCCTTCCCAACATTTGCCGAAGCACTGTTTGGCTCTGACGTTCAGTGTGGTTCTGTAAGGAGCCAGGTCCCTTGATGCTTCTTTGCCAGCCTAGCGTGATAAAAGCTCTTGCTGTAGTGTCAGAAGAGCATCAGCGCTGTTACCTGTGTTCTGCCCTTTTACCCTCCGATCCTAGAGCATGAAAGAAATGGCCTTTAGTTTGGCTCTGCTACAGGTACCTGGATGGCCAAAAGTTGAACCCTTGGCAAGTTAGCTTCCTTACTTGTTGTTTTAAGCTCCTAAAACTTTCATGCATGTAGAAATGTTTAAGATGCCCTTAATGTATTATACCGCCAGTTGATATTAACTTTCCATCTGTGAACACATGAAGATAACTCTTTGCCACTCGTGATCCGTGGTAGCTTGTTTCTTTCATTTAAAGATGTTCCCTTTAGAATCCTTTTAGATTGTATTTCATTTGTTGGTCGAAACTAAAGGTGGACTCACTTTTAGGGATTTATGGAGAAATTAATTACTTTACAAATAAGTCTTTATAAAAAGGTGAAAATATGGCTGAAAAACTTTATGGAAATAGACTATTTCTTACTAAAAGCCATGAGGAAAAGTTATTAAATACAGCAGCAAAAGTAGTAATGTAGAGCTTAGAGAAAGGAAAAACCAACAAACAGAACTCGAAGATGTATTTCAGGATTTATAACCTTCAGAGTGATTTTTGGATGTGTTTCACTTACTTGGAGGAGTTAGAATTGTTTATTGGACATCCAGCATTTCATTATTTGAAATTTAAAATTAGGCAAGCATTTAAAAATGTTTTGATTCTATTGAATCCTGACATTTCTACGTCTTTCAAAGAGGCTTTCAGTTTCTTTTGTTGTTTCTCAAAGACTCATGTGAGTGAAAATACTTCTAGAGACATACTTTGGTTTTTGGAAGTTCTTTGGTTTTCAGTTTAAAAGTCTTTATCACCTCCAGATTAATTATAAGTATAAAACCTGAGTGCAAAGAAGTCAGATATATGTCCAATTCAGTTGATTCAAGACACTAGTTTTAACTTGCTCACCTTTAGTTTCGAGGTTAGTGTTAGCTGACGCTTCTCCTTTGCTGCTTCTCTTGAGTTTGCACTAGCCATTTTCTAAAAGCTTTGCATATTTTTGTTCTTCCTCTGTCAAAACAGTTTCGTCGCTTGGAACACCAGATTTCTGCCTCACATTGGAATGTTATTTCTTGCTCTGTATTAAACTACATGCTTTGTCTCGTGCAGGTGTTGGCTTATGGAAAGACGCATGGTGTGACTTAACATACTTCTCTTATTTTTTGTTTTGTTTTGTTTTCAATTCTGCTTATGGTAGCAGACGTGTTTGCAGTTTCTCTGCTTTGAAGGCTTCTTGTTTGGAACCAGTATTGGTAACAAGTGGATCTGTTACTTGCAGAAATATTTTTAAAACAGTGTCTTGATGGCCTTGCAGTTTGAAATTCAAGAAACAGAACCATATGTACCCAAGTACTGTAGGTGATTGTACTGTAGAAATGAAGTTTTAAAAGGAAACTTTCAAATCTGTTCCCTTTTTTTAGAAAATGCCAGAATTTCTCTAAGAAGTACAGAAAACATTAATATGTTGCTGTCTATTGCAAGTGACATGTCTTGTTAAAAATTAGAAATGATGTATTTTCTTGTAGTGATTAGTTTTTATGTTGAAGTATGTTTCTACAAATGATTCATAAAACAGTGTTTTAGGTAACTTAAAAATATGGTGATCTCTGCATCTATTTCATAAATATTTTACTTAATGCCTTATTTAAAAATTCTATTAAACGGCAATAAAGGGTGAAGCTAGCTTTCTGTTGCTGGCACAGGCGTGTTTGCCAAAGGATTTTTGGCCTTCAGTCATCCACATCTGGCTCCATTTTCCAAGTACTACCCTTTTAAAAAGGAACAATTCTTTCCTTTGTTTTATGGGTTAAAATGACCTCTGATTGGCACTGAAATTTTTCAAACCCCTATTTTCAATCTCAAGGGAGCTGTCTTAACTCTTTCTAGGGGTATTTTTAGAATCTTTGCAAAAATAATGTTCCGGCATTTAACCAGAGCTTTCAGACACCTTTAGAGTATTGTAGAAACTCTTAACCACAGGGGTCTTCTTTTCTTTAACAGCCTTGTGGTCAGGTTGTGGAGGTGGCCAAGACACAGCAGTGTGTTCTTTTTCCCTAATTACAACACTTGTAACCTTGAGCCCCTCTGACCTTTCTTTTTTAATCTCTGCAAGTTAACACTCTACAAGCAGCTTCTTTTAAGATGTGAATTTTTCTTTCATCTAAAAAACAAAATAAAACCCACCAAGAATGAGTCAAGTCTGGATCTTTTTGTGTGTGTTTCCTTACAGCAGGCTTGGCCTGGAGGAACCCAGCAAATTCTCCTGCCTTCAACTTGGCAACAGTTGCCTGGGGTAGCTCTACATAACTCTGTCCAGCCCACAGCAGTGATTCCAGAGGCCCTGGGCAGCGGCCAGCAGCTCACAGACTGGAGGCGAGTGCCCCGTGTTCCTCTTGGGGAGATTTGCAAGGGCAGATTCCTCAGGGTGGGCGTACTGGATGATTTGGTGAGACTGGGAAGAAAATAAAGGGAAGAAGAGATTTAGTTCTATTTAAAATCCTTTAAGAAGAGAACCATGTCAGGCTAGGAGATGGAAGAAAAACTTTTAATATAGGAAAACAGGTTCTAAGATCAGGAATCATTTACTTCGATTTAAAGAGAGTCTTTTGCCATTAGAAAACGTAAAGCTTTGTAATCCAGGTGTGTGTAGCAAAATCAGCTTTTTTTGGTGGTTTTAAGTGCTCGCACTACATATTTGGCCCCGGTTTCCCATGTTGTGGGCGCTCACTGTCCTGTTCCTTCCGTTGGCACAGGAATGCGCACTCTCACGGCAATCAGTACAGCACCATCATGCAGCAGCCGTCCTTGCTCACGAACCACGTGACACTGGCCACTGCTCAGCCCCTGAATGTCGGTGTAGCCCATGTGGTCAGACAGCAACAGTCCAGTTCACTGCCGTCAAAGAAGAACAAGCAGTCTGCGCCAGTCTCTTCTAAGTAAGCCTCCGTGAGAGCTGATAGGTAAAACCGGGCCAGGGCGAGAGAGACGCTGCCCGGCATTTCCAGCGTTGCATAGACCCCCTGGGGAGGAAGCAGCAGGTAGCTGCCAGGTTTGGGGGGAGCTAATCTTCTCATCCGGCATGCACCAGGTGTGCTGCCCTTAGAATACTGGCCTTCTTTATGCCATCTTTATTTCTGCCCACTTTGCAGAGTGAAATTTAACCGTGGGGTAAAGGGCATACAGACATAAAATCTACATGGTATTTTGGTGGTCTTGTCCCTGGAAACCCTGGGTAGAGTGGTTAGTTTATTTTTTCTTGGAACTTTTATAGTTAAATGTATTGGATTGATGATTAAGTAAAAGGCAAATTGGACAGAGTTCTGGGGGACAGATGTGTATAGTCTAGGGGTTCAAGAGCTGAACGGTCTTATGATCTTTCCCCGCAGGTCCTCTCTGGATGTTCTGCCTTCTCAAGTCTATTCTCTGGTCGGGAGCAGTCCCCTCCGTCCCACATCTTCTTATAATTCCCTAGTCCCTGTGCAAGATCAGCATCAGCCAATCGTCATTCCAGATACTCCCAGCCCTCCCGTGAGTGTCATCACTATCCGAAGTGACACCGACGAGGAAGAGGACAACAAATACAAGCCCAATAGGTAAGAGGGTGATATTCACTGGCTCCGTGGCTCCCTGCTTTGGCCTTGGACCGTTGGCTTCAGGCAAGTGGCCAAGTTTTGGCTATGACAGGAAGGACTGAAAAGGAGCGTTTTGAAAGCATGGCCATGGGTTAGTGAGCCAGAGTACTCAGGTTTCCCCAGCCGAGTGCTGTCAGGTTTTCTGTAACACTCTTCACGTTCGTCGGGTAAATCAGCCCTTCAGACACACCAGGTGGAACGTGTATATTAAGTTGTCAGGCTGCTCTAGCTCAGAGTGCATGTTGTGCTTCAGACACGACCCCCTGCCCTTAGCGAACTGCA
Organism: Eonycteris spelaea; assembly: GCA_003508835.1. Lineage (NCBI taxonomy): Eukaryota > Metazoa > Chordata > Mammalia > Chiroptera > Pteropodidae > Eonycteris > Eonycteris spelaea. The sequence continues at coordinate 6,559,218 of PUFA01000065.1, forward strand.
GAGTCTGAAAACATACGGAACAGAGGCATTTAAACAGCAGTTAATTGCAGTGCGTCCGTAGACATGAGATTATTTGAAATCTGTGTGATTTCTTAATCTGAAAAGGCCTCTTTGGAAGAGGTAGAACTTTAGATAAGGCTACCTTCCTTTTCTCCCTCCGCTATATGATCTGAAATGTTAACAATTTAAGAGTAATTTCCTCTTATCCCAGCACCTTAATCCAAGTCCTTAACTGGGTAATTAACTAAGAGTGTATGCATTTAAGAACTGTGATACGCACCTCTCTCCTAATGAAAAGATACTGTAGTCAGTTGCCTTGATTTTTCTGGGTTGTATTCTTCATTGGGGTGTTGGCATTAGGTATTAAGAAGAGGTATAAATAAACCCACTTTTACCTTAGGATTCAGACATGAAAGTAATTTAGGAGACTTTACAGAGTCACATATAAATGAAGTTCAAATGAACTTGAAAGAGTAATTTTAGAATGAACTACTTCAAAGGGTTCTTTATTAAAATGATATTTACAAATGGTAAGTAGTATCAAAACTGTTTTACAAGTGGTCATTGAACTGATTTGGAGAAGAGAAAAAGTAAATTTTTCAGTGAAGGAAGTAGCCTAATAGTGTCCAAATTTATGTAACCTGCAGGATTGCTTTGACTAGAGCCAAGTCTACTTAAAAAAAAAAGGAGAGGGAAACTGAAGTTAGTAAGATGGGGATCAGTTTGTGAAGGAACTTCAACAAAAGTATGGTGAGAAGTTTAGATATAGTAAAAAACCATTTACAGTCTTTTAGGGTGATAGGGAAAAAAGTGGTGTTTGAAGAATACTATTAATAACAGTGACTGAGAATGGCTAAGAGGCAACATGGAATGTTAAATGTGTGTGTATTCGAGTCATTCTTTGCTCTAGCCAATCCTGTCTTTAACCACTCTGATGTGTATCTTTTGGTCAAGTTTTTACTATGCCTCAGTTTCCTCATCTACAAAATGGGCATAATTCACAGAAGTTTTGTGAGGATTAAATGAGAGATGGCTAATGTAAGACTAGTGCCTGATGCATGATAAGCACTCAGAAGTTTACTACTGCTGCTCTTACCATTGTTACTGTCATTGTTGTCATCATCCTCTTTGCCATAGGAGGACCAGAGACCATCAAAGAAAACGTGGCTAAATGTTGGTTGAATTTTTATGTACTTTTTTCTTTGCAGCTCTGGTCTAAAGGCAAGGTCTAATGTCATCAGCTACGTCACTGTCAATGATTCTCCAGACTCTGACTCTTCCTTGAGCAGCCCATATTCCGCTGATACCCTGAGTGCTCTCCGGGGCAATAGTGGCCCCCTTCTCGAGGGCCCGGGAAGAGCCATGGGGGATGGCGCTGGTACCCGCACCATCATCGTGCCTCCACTGAAAACTCAGCTTGGCGACTGCACTGTAGCAACCCCGGCCTCAGGTGAGCACCTTCACAGCGAGAGTTAAATTCTCCTTTGATGTGTGTATCTTCAGTATTTTGCTATAATCACTTAGGCCAGTGTAGAGACCAGTGCATAGGTTTTCTTAAAAATTACTGAATTTAGAAATCAGTTCTTTTGATGTGAAATCATTCAGGGCCATCAGCTGATCTTTCTATTTTTATTTTGCTTGGATTAATATAAAAATGTATTTGTAGTGTCAGAAATATACTCACTGTTGATGGGAGAAGGTTGACGAGACATGTTGTATGGCGGGAGAACTAGCAAGCAGTTTTTTTGCCGCAGGTGATTTGATTTTGATAATCCAGACGTGGACAGGAACTGATAATATTAAAAATGACTGCAGAAGTTTTCATGGGAAATACTATGTACTGTCGACCTTTTCTCTCCTCGTGTCACAGCGGTGATGCTTTCGTAGGTTTTATTATCAACCTATAACTCACATCTTTTTTGCGCTGTTAGATCCTGGGCTTGGGCTCCATGGTTCAGTTATTGGGTTCATGCTCACTGCAGTGACAAGGCCCAGGTTTCATTGGCTTGACATGATAGAAGCTGTCGTACTCATGTGACTTCCCAGGGCAGGTATTCCTGGCTGGGAGGCCTCCGCTGAGCTACCAGTCAGAGCCTTGGGGTCCTCAGCATCCAGTCAGGACAAGGAATTTTGGAGGAGGCACATATATTTCCTAATTTCTTTAGCCCCAGGAATAGTGAAAACTAGTCACATGGCCCCACCTGGAGTCGGGGGGCCCAGGGATGTAGACCCAGTGGTGACCCTGTACGGCACAGGAAGGGAGCGTGAATTTTTGGTGTCAGTGTAGCTGTCTCTGCCATAAACTAGTGTTTTACTGTGAGTTCTGTTACTGCCAGAGACATAAACAGGGTTCTGATCGGTATTATGTTCAGTGCAGTTCTCAGAAGTGGACACCTGTCCCTTTGCAGCCAGAGCGCAAACATCCTCATGCCGGGCTGCGCGGAGCTCTCTCCACTGTGCGGTCCAGGGAGTGCAGGCCGCTCCACACGCCACCGAGTCAACAAGGGCTCCAGCTTTCCTCGTAGGGCCACAGAGGAGGCAGATGTTTGAAAATTGATCTTGCTTTTTCACCTGTTTCTTAGGATTTGAAGATAGTGAGTGCCCAACAAGATGTAACCCTGCCTTCCTTCAAACCCTTTTGCTACTTAAATGTCCTGAGTATTACAGCATCTTTCCCAGCTTCATGTCATCATTTCTATGCTTGTTTAATCCCTTCCTACATAAAACTAGGCTCCTTGAGGGGTAGGGACCGTGTCTCACTTGTGCTTGTATTTCGGTAGTACCTTGCACATTAGATTAGATCGTATTTATGAATGTGAACGTGTTGAAGATCCTTTATGAACCTTGCAGCAAGATGGAAGGGAAATGGAGAATTACAGTTTTTGTTTTCATGTAAATATAGTTGAGGAAATAAGATACACCCGAAACCTTAACTCTTGCAAACCTCATACAAATGTGGCTGATGGATAGGAGACCACTTGCAGGTTAGCTTGGTGGCTCTGACCAGATGTGTACGCAGAGCTAACCAAGGCCTGCCTTTTTCAGGTCTCCTGAGCAGTAAGACCAAGCCAGTGGCCTCAGTGAGTGGGCAGTCATCTGGATGCTGTATCACCCCCACGGGGTACCGAGCGCAGCGCGGGGGACCAGTGCAGCACAGCCACTCAACCTTAGCCAGGTAAGCGCTAGGGGCTGCTGCCTTCTGTTTGGTTCCCCACCTGTTGTAACTCTCTGGAGAGCCCTGCTTCCGGCTGGACTGCTGAATAAAGCCAAATGAAGCCCCTTCTGTGTCATGCCACTTGGTGTTCTGTGGCCCGCGTCATATCCGCGTGTGCTGTGTCTCTTCACTCCTACAGGTGTGTCAGGACGGATGTTCTAGGTTTTCCATCAGGCCTTTCTAGCCTGTCCTGCAAGATTAGAGAACTCTCTGGAATAAAGGAAGAATCTAGGGTGCTTTAGTCCATGCTCGGGTCCGCACCACCACATGCCTGGGAGACCAGGGTCTCTCCCTTTACCTCCCACATCGTAAACAACCTGAGCCTCACACCCGAGCGACAGTGAGAAGCTCTCTGGCCACTTGGTCAGCTGGTTCTCGTCCTACATGTTATTCAATCTGGGATCTGAGGCTTTTCCTCCCACGTGATCCTTTGGTGGGGCGGGGAGGGTTACTGTTTTATTCTTGTTCACTCTTTCCTCAGCTAAAATCCTGGTGCTCGTGTGATGTCCACTGGTAGTGAGAAAGTGTACATATGAGGGTGTAACTGTGTGTGTAAGAGAGCGAGCATGCACTGCAAGTGTAAGTTTGAATTAGTGCATGTGTTTTAGGCTCCACAGTTCAAGAGGGATATGAAGAACTTAGAGGAGAACAAAAGAAAACAATGGCAAGAAAGAAAGGTTAGGAAAAATTCAAATTCACTGGCGCCAGAATAGGGTGAGTTGAGCCAACAGTTACTAACTTGCAGGAGTGGGTAACCCTATGAACTCTCGATTCCCTTTTTCCTCTGTCATACTTAAGAGCAAACTGCTGCTCTCTGGGCTGCATTAGGATCTGTTTCGCCGAGAGGCAGGGGCTGGATGGCTGACTTCTGACAGCATTCCCTGGCTGGAAGATTCTGTGCTGTGGCAGCCCGGAAGCAGTGCAAGTTAGAACCTCAAGTCCCAGCTTGGCCTTTGGTGCCCTGAACCCGAGTGACCTTGAGATTCCTTACTCCCTTCTTCCTCCTTCCAGAACCAGCAGTCATCGTCAGCTCCAGCCTCGCAGGAGAGAAGCAGCAACCCTGCTCCCCGCAGGCAGCAGGCGTTTGTGGCCCCACTCTCTCAAGCCCCCTACGCCTTCCAGCATGGCAGCCCACTACACTCGACGGGGCACCCACACCTGGCCCCCGCCCCTGCTCACTTGCCAAGCCAGCCTCACCTGTATACGTATGCCGCCCCCACCTCTGCTGCTGCACTGGGCTCAACCAGCTCCATTGCTCATCTCTTCTCCCCCCAGGGCTCCTCCAGGCATGCTGCAGCCTATACCACCCACCCCAGCACTCTGGTGCACCAGGTCCCCGTCAGTGTTGGGCCCAGCCTCCTCACCTCTGCCAGTGTAGCCCCTGCTCAGTACCAACACCAGTTCGCCACCCAGTCCTACATCGGGTCATCCCGCGGCTCAACAATTTACACTGGATACCCACTGAGTCCTACCAAGATCAGCCAGTATTCCTACTTGTAGTTGGCGAGCGTGAGGGAGGAGGGGTCATGGCCGCCTTCCCCAGCCCTGAGCCCTTCACTGTGGGTGACGACGGGCTCCTCCCTCTGACCCTCTCCTGACACTCCTTAGCCAGCAAAGTGCTGTGCAGGGGCCCACTGAAGCAGAAGGTTTTTCTCTGGGGAACCTGTCTCAGTGTTGACTGCATTGTTGTAGTCTCTCAAAGTCTGCCCTATTTTTTAATTCTTTATTTTTGTGACAGCATTTTTGGTGTTCGGAAGAGTTCAGATGCCCATCTTCTGCAGTTACCAGGAAGAGAGGTCGTTCTGAAGTTGCCCTTTGAAAAGTATTTTCTCTCTCGGATTTTATTTCTATAAATGCTTTGACAAATGAGTGAAGCCCCTCTTTATTTAACTTTGTTTTATTGTAATTGCTGGTCAGAGGAAAAATGCTGATAGAAGGACTTGAAATCTGGTAACAAGTGAGAAAAAAAAATCATTACTTTTTGCTTGTTTAAAAACTAAGACTTAATTGCTTATTTTAAAAGTAGCTTTCACAGGTCTGTATTTTACTCTCAGGCATTTCTCCAGATTTTACCTTTGTTTATGAGGCATTTAAACTTAGAGTGTTTTAGTTTTGTTTCCATGTCATACTACACCTACTGGGCAGTTGTTAACTTTTGCCAAACTGCATAGCGCTCCGTGTTACTCTTGGGATTCTCCTAGTTGCTTCTGTGTTTATTACAAACAGTCTTAAAAAGGCAGCGCTCCGTTTGCTGGTAACTTCGTGGGAGAGTGCACACCTGCCATGAAAACATCAGGCAGTCTTTTTAAATAAAGCGCCGCGCAGTCTTTTAAAATTATTTTTTAAAAAGTTCTCGGATTCAGCTTAAATTTTATTATTGGAAAAGCCATTAAGATGGTTGCCGTTGTATGGCGGTGGTGGTTTTAGTATATGCAGAACCTCTTTATATTATGCGATAACCGGCACTGAGGAGCTTTGCCTAAAGATCCGTATGAATTTTCAGTACCGTGCGTCTCTTTCTCCTCGCCTCGTCCCTCCCTCCTGTTCTGTGTGATTTCTTTGAGGAGCAAGCTGAAGAATCTGAAACCCGCTGAGAACATGTGTATAGCTTTTATACTTCAAAGTAGCTTCCTTTGTATGCCAGCAGCAAATCGGATGCTCTCTTATTAAGACTTATATAATAAGTGCATGTAGGTATTGCAGAAAATATTTTAAAAATTTATTACTGAATTTAAAAATATTTTAGAAGTTTTGTAATGGTGGTGTTTTAATATTTTGCATAATTAAATATGTACATATTGATTAGAAAAATATTAACAAGCAATTTTTCCTGCTAACCCAAGATGTTATTTGTAATCAAATGTGTAGTGATTACACTTGAATTGTGTATCTAGTGTGTATCTGATCCTCCAGTGTTACCCCGGAGATGGAATCGATGTCTCCATTGTATTTAAACCAAAATGAACTGATACTCGTTGGAATGTATGTGAACTAATTGCAATTACATTAGAGCATATTACTGTAGTGCTGAATGAGCAGGGGCATTGCCTGCAAGGAGAGGAGACCCTTGGGATTGTTTTGCACAGGTGTGTCTGGTGAGGAGTTGTTCAGTGTGTGTCTCTTCCTTCCCTTCCTCCTCCTCCCCTTATTGTAGTGCCTTATATGACGATGTAGTGGTTATAGAGTTTACAGTGAGCTTGCCTTAGGATGGACCAGCAAGCCCCCGTGGACCGTGAACTGTTCACCGGGATTTATCAGAACAGGACTAGTAGCTGTGTTGTGTAAATGCATTGTTCTCAGTTTCCCTGCCAACACTGAAAAATAAAAATAGCAGCTTTTCTCCTTTACCGCCACCTCTGCCCCTTTCTATTTTGGCATCTCAGCTGAGTTCTCACAGAAGCATCTTCCCCATGTGACTCTCTCACTGTGCATTGCTACCCTGCTTCTGTGAGAATTCGGAAAGCAGGTGAGAGGAGTCAAGCCAATATTTAATATGCGCTTCTTTTTTTTTTTTTTAAGTATGTGCAATCCGTTTTAAAATGAGATTTTTTCTTCTTTTCCCATGTGGCAGTCCTTTCTGCAAATAGTTGACATTCCCAGTAAAATATTTGCTTGTTAAAAAATATATATATAATGTATATAACATGTGTTTATACCAAAGAGCCTGTTGTATTGCTTACCATGTCCCCATGCTATGAGTTGCTTTGCGATGCCGCTGGTGACAGGGAACTCAACAGAAAGGTTTCTTAGCCGGTGAAGAGTACTCAGGAGGGACCAAAGCCTGTTGACTCGTGAGGCTTTTGAGGTTCCCGTTTAACAACTTGCATATTCTTGGGGCCCTTCACACTGTGAAATCGTCCTCGTGCTCTCGGCTCCTGCGTGGACCTGGGTCAAGTAGAGGGCACTGGGGGTGGGGCTGTGCCTGCCCATGAAAGATTTGGGGGAAGAAGGTTAACCCTAAGACGTTGGAGTGTTCCATCGGAGTTGGAAAGGACATATTCGAGGGGTAAGTCTAGGACTGGTTCTTTGTGGAGATGGTGTCAAGGAGGTGCAGGATGGATGGGAGATTTCATGGAGCCTGGGCAGCAAGCTCTGTACCAGGTTGAACACCGAGGGGCTGTCAGGGTATTTGGCGTTTCTTCATTGTGAGGAATAAGGGCTTCCGGGATGGGACATATAGTCAGTACAGCCTACCAAGAACTTGTCAGTGTTTTCTAGATTTTTTTTTTTAATCATTATACTGAGTTATGTTTTCAGCATTATATTGGTCAAGATACCCAAGCAGTTTATATAGTTTCTGTCAATAGCATTAGAGTTTTCTGGTCAGTAGGTGTGATCTTTGTGTCTCCTTTTTGCCAAGCACATTCTGATTTTCTTGCCTTTGGTGTAGTTTCTAATGGAAACTTTTTTTGTTCCTTGTCTTTCCTGTACAAAGGATAAGAGTTATTGTTTTTGTAAGGAACGAGATGCAGGAAGAAAAAAACAAAACACTCCACTCCTGCCCCCAGTCCAGTAGTAGATACCATTTAATATAGGAGTCCTCACTTCACGGAGAAAGGACGATACCAATTCTTGTATTGTCACCTTAATCACCTTACTAGCAGTGTGTGGCTTGGTAAGGATTTTAGAGATTTTCAGTCTTTGTCTGCAAATTGGCATTTCACATTTACCAAGATAAAAAATCCACCTGTGTCTGCTGAATGTGTATGTGTTCAATGTGGCTTTAGATTCTGTCCTCGGGGCTTAACATTGCTAGTAGCCTTGACAGGATGAGCAAAGCCCTGGAAATTTAGTAAGCACCTGGCCGGCGTCATAGCGGCCTGACCTCAGAGCAGGTTAAGTCTTTAAGTCCTCTCAGAACTTGCATTTCCAGCTTCTCCTCTTGAGGACGAGAGAGAAAGTGGGGAAGGGTTAAGTACTCCAGGCTCATCAGGACACTGGATCAATCCAGGGTTTTTAACAGCTCCCAAGAGGCGATCCCACTGTCAGCGCTCAGCTACACCACCAGCCCCGGGAATAAGAAGTCCATTCCAAACAGTTGTGGCCATCGTCATCCTCCACTAGAGGGGCTAAGCTTGACTGCCCTTAGCCAGGCAGGCGCAGTATGTGTGTTTTATTCAGCATTATTATGCAGAAACCCACTGGTCAGGATGGTTTAAGGAAATGAAATGGCCTCTCAGTGACAGGAATGGCCCAAGCCCGCTTCTTTCCTATTTTGATGTCCCTGAGGGTGGCGCAGCATGTCTACATGGGTGTTTGTTGCTAAGCTGTATAATGTGTGGTTTTGATCCAGCTTGAAAAATAATCTCACTACATGTGGCAGCACATTGTATGTACATTGTATGTAATGTTAGTAATTCTGCTTTGAATCCTCGATATTGCAACAGAATTCCAACTTTATTAAATGTATTTGATATGCTAGTTATTGTGTGTGTTTTAAACTTTTTTTGCTTTCTCCCTTTTCTGGTTGTGCGCTTCCTTTTACAACAAGCCTCTAGAAACAGTTTCTGAGAATTGCTGAGCTATGTTTGTAATGCAGATGTATTTAGGAAGTATGTAAAATAATCATTTTAACAAAATAAATAGATATTTAAAATTTAATACTAACTACGGGAAAAGGGTCCATTGTGTAAACATAGTTTATCTTTGGATTCAATGTTTGTCTTTGGTTTTACAAAGTAGCTTGTATTTTCAGTATTTTCTACATAATATGGTAAAATGTAGAGCAATTGCAATGCATCAATAAAATGGGTAAATTTTCTGATTCATGTGGCTGTTTTTGACTTCTGTTTTCGGGTACAAAGGGGATTAACATGCCATCTTTGGAGTGGCTAAAATACACTGCATCTGAACATCAGTAGACTATATTAGAGACCAATTCATTCTTCATACAAACTTCCACAACAGAAATGAATAGGAGTTGGTAGGGAATACTTCCCAAGAGTGGCATGTCCAGGGCCCTAACTTAAGATCGTCTGGATCTGGCCTTTTCAAAGAGGCAGAAACTTCTGTCACAGGCTAATTAAACTTTGTTTCCTAGCATGTTCCACCAAACATCTTAAGTGGCAGAATAAAAAAAATCACAAAAAGATGCTATTTTTCCCTCCTTTCAAACTGCACGTTTAGAAGCATACTCCTTTTCAGACATGAGCACTTCTGATCAGATTTCTCTTGATTCTGAAGTGAATAAAATTTCTCCAGATAAAGAATTAGAGTTGTGTCTAGGTTAATCACTGCATGTCTGAATAAATGCTATATTTGTTTGACCTCTTTTGACACGTGTCTACCCTACAGTGGCCATTAATGCACATGGGCTCCTGCATTCACAGTTGGGATACAGAAATGGGAAGCATTTAGAAACACCCTTTTGGACCATAACCAAGAGAAGATGTCAATAGTCTGTTCTCTCACATTCGTAGAGAAGTCAGAATACGTTTATTGCAACACACATAGTTTTCAAAAAAGTTCTCCTGGATAAATAAATGTAAAATTGTGTAAACCTGCTGAACACTCCTCAGTTTTGGTAAGAGGCTATAACTAGAAGCTTTCAGGCAAAGGAAAGCCACATAGGAAGGCTCTTATTAGTTTCGCTTCCAGGTAATCAAGAATCAATTTACTAGTTTCTCAGTGACTTGTTTTTGTTTTGTTTTTCAAAAGGTTTTAACTATTATATTCTCTTCTTTAGGCTAAATCAGAGAGGTTGGGATAGCCCGTTAAGTAATTGGGTAGTCTGTGGGGAAAGCTGCATTTTAGTGATGAAAACCTCTATGAATTCGCTCTGCTTGGCTCGCTTTGTGGAAAATTCCACGTACAGTGCTATCTAAGCCTTGGTTTCCCTGTGACTCTTGAGACGACACCTGGCGTTGAGCACAAGATGGCGCCAGTGAGCTAAAGAAGGAGGTACAGACTTGACCACCATGGGCATCCCCCCCCACCACCACCACCTCTTCCCCTCCAACCTCATCTTCCCTGCTTTTAGCTTCCACTTAACAAGGCGGGAAATAATCCATGCTGTTATTGCTGGGAAAGAGGAGGATTAATGAAGACTATTTCTTAAGTCAGCGCTGGAAGCATTCTAAAACACGGGAACCGTTCGCTGAGTTTTCCCGGCTCTCTGCCTCCCCTCGCTAGCTCCTTTCCGCGGCCCGGAAGGCCCTGCCCTGGGGTTTCCATCTCCTTCCCCTCTCCTGGGGAGCCTCCAGCCTAGGCGAGAGGTGGTTAAGGCTTCTCTGGCTGCTCTGCAGTAGGGCCATCTGTGTTTGATCAATCCTGGCGGAAAGGAGGGGGTGGGGCCTGTGACGGGCCTGAAAGCATTCCAGAGCAGTGAGAGCGACCCGCGATCCAGAAAGGGGGCAAGCCCCGCCCCCACCCCGCCTCCAGGGCCAAGCCGCGGGCTTCGCGGGAGAGGCGCCTGCACACGACTGCCCACTCCGACTGTGGCCCTGCTGTCCCGCTGCCATGGGACCCTGCGCTCCCCTCCTCGTCTTGCTCCTTTTGTCATGGTCGGGGCCCCTCCGGGGACAGCAGCACCACCTCATGGAGTACATGGAACGCCGACTAGCCGCCCTAGAGGTGAGCGCCTCCTTCCTCTTCCAGTCCAGCCTGGCGGGACTCCACGTCTCCCAGTTTGTCAGGCGTCTGGGGATGACAGGATAGGGCTCTGTGCGAATCTGCAGAAGACTCCAGCTTTTAATAAGACGGTCTTCCGAATTGTAAGTCGTCTTCCCCCACATACAAAGAGCAATTTAGACCTTTGTGTTTTATCCCTGGGATTAGATAGAACAAGGGGACAGAGTGGCCATGAGGGCTAGGATTGTGGGGATGCATCTCAGGACAAGATGATTCTGTTAAAAGTTGGAAGAGGACCCGCAGCTGTCTGCCTCCTTGCGGTCTGTAGCATCTTAATTCCCAGAGCTGTAGAATGGAGCGGAGACCCCTTCCCACCCTCATGTGCACAGACCACCCTGGAGGTTCAGTGACTCAGTGGCACTGCTCACGGAGAATGAAGGCCAGGGGACACATAGTGGGGCTAAGGGCCCCGGTGAATCCGAGCTGGGCTTCTGCACACTTAGCATCTCTGAACATCTGGTTTCCTTTCTGCGGGGGTTGAAGGGGATGTTGCTGCCTGGCTGAGTGTGTGTGGCTTTTCTCCATTCCTGACTCCTGGTTGGGCCTCTCTCCGCCTGGGATTGTAACTCTGCAGCCCGCCCTCCCCTCCCCCACCCCTTCAGGAAACGGCTGGCCCAGTGCCAAGACCAGAGCAGCCGGCAGGCTGCTGAGCTTCGGGACTTCAAGAACAAGACTGCCCGCTGCTGGAGGTGGCCGAGAAGGAGCGGGAGGCCCTCAGAACTGAGGCTGACACCATCGCAGGGAGAGTGGACCGTCTGGAGCGGGAGGTTGACTATCTGGAGACCCAGAACCCAGCTCCGCCCTGTGTAGAAGTGGATGAGAAGGTGACGGGAGGCTCTGGGGCCAAAGGCAAGGGCAGGAGGAATGAGAAGTACGATATGGTGACAGGTAAGCGCTCTGAAAGCCGGCCCTACGACTCAGGACCTGCAATCTTCCTTGGTTCTTTCTCTTTTTTCTTCTTGTCCCGGTCCACTTTGGCTCTGTCTTCTGGAATCTGTTTTAGGGCAATCTCCGTAATGACAGGTCCATTAAGGAGAGTTTCTGGGGACCCAGCCCCCGCGGTGCCCTTTTTCCCAATCCTCCATAAGAGTAGAGGCATCTACCAGGCAAATGCCCACTGTTTTCCCAGTGGCCCGCCTGGAGGGGCTTCCTGCGGTGGGCATTTAACTCTCGCCTGTATTTCATTGTCCTGTGCTTTTCTCCTCCCCCACCAGACTGTGGCTACACCATCTCTCAGGTGAGATCAATGAGATTCTGAAGCGGTTTGGTGGCCCAGCTGGTCTGTGGACCAAGGACCCATTGGGCCACAGAGAAGATCTACGTGTTAGATGGGACCCAGAACGACACAGCCTTCGTCTTCCCCAGGCTGCGTGACTTCACTCTCGCCATGGCCGCCCGGAAAGCTTCCGATCCGGGTGCCCTTCCCTGGGTAGGCACAGGCAGCTGGTATATGGTGGCTTTCTTTATTATACGCCCGGAAGGCCTCCTGGAGGACCTGGAGGGGGTGGCGAGTTGGGGAACACTTTGCAGCTCATCAAATTCCACCTGACAAACCGAACGGTGGTGGACAGCTCCGTGTTCCCAGCAGAGGGTCTGATCCCCCCATATGGGCTGACGTCAGACACCTACATCGACCTGGCCGCCGATGAGGAGGGTCTTTGGGCTGTCTATGCCACCCGGGAGGATGAAAGGCACTTGTGTCTGGCCAAGTTAGACCCGCAGACGCTGGACACAGAGCAGCAGTGGGACACACCGTGTCCCAGAGAGAATGCCGAGGCTGCCTTTGTCATCTGTGGGACCCTGTACGTCGTCTATAACACCCGCCCTGCCAGTCGGGCCCGCATCCAGTGCTCCTTTGATGCCAGCGGCACCCTGACTCCTGAAAGAGCAGCACTCCCTTATTTCCCACGCCGATATGGTGCCCACGCCAGCCTCCGCTATAACCCCGAGAGCGCCAGCTCTATGCCTGGGATGATGGCTACCAGATAGTCTATAAGCTGGAGATGAGGAGGAAAGAGGAAGAAGTTTGAGGAGGTAGCCTTGTGTTCTGAACCTCTCTCATCCATACATGTATATCCCCACTAAATTTCCTGCTCCTCGTGCTCCACATGTGGGCAAGTTGTGGCTCAAATCCTGTACTGTATTTGTAGCCGATGGAAACCAAATTCTCATGGCTCTTTCATTTCATAGGGGACTCTGGATCTTGAGTAATCCTTTTCGAGCTAAGAGAGAGACATCCCTAAAGGTTCACGCCTTCTCTCCTGCCCCAGGTCAACACATTTCAGGCCAGGCAAAGACGACCCAGACCCAGAGCTCTGACCCTTGGATGGGAGCAACCCTGTAAACAGGCAACAGAGTAGTTCTTGCATCAGTCTGAGTCAGAGGAGACAGGAGTAGTAGGAGAAGGAGACTTTTAACTCTGCCCTCTTGCCCTTCTCCCTTGAGTGGCTTGGGGCTTTTTCCACCTCATTTTGTATTGCAACATTTTGCATTAAAGGAAAATCCACTGCTCCTCGCCTGTGTGTGTTTGGGGCAGCCCTCAGATCAAATGTTGCCCCATGACCCTCCATCTCCCTCCTCCGCCCCAACCCTACTCTGTAAGCCGCACTAGGGACTTGGCCGGACTCCCCGGCTGAGGGAGAAGGAACTTCTCCAGTTACAGATTTTACTGTGAGGCGCCTGGGGAAGCAGCAGGAGCCCGCCACTTTAGGAGGTTGGGCCAAAGGCCTCCCTCCACACCCATGGGCATCTTCAGCCCTCCCAGAACCACCCGAGGCTCCATGCCTCTGGCTGTCAGACGGCCAAGGGGAAGAACTTCCCATTCCAATTCTCTGAGGTTTGGAACCAGAAAATGGATTCTAGTCGCATTGAAGTCTAGTGGGGAAGCCAGAGCCCCGAATGCACGTGTTTTCACTAAGAACTTTAAGTCCCACCTCTAAAGTGGACTCTGCCCCTCACCCCCAGCCCCACTCCCATCCCCAGCGCTGGGCTGATCCCTAGGGCCAGGTTGCACAATCGTGCTTGGTCTCAACCTCTCTGATTTTCCTGCTGCCACAGCGTCTGTGGTTTGGGCGAGGAGGAGGGGCAGTGACCAGTCTCAGACTTCAGATCTCCCAGTTTCCCAACACATTCCTCTCTCCACCCTCACCACCCCCACCGACCCACCCCAGGCCTGGAACCTGGCAGAAGTCTGTCCAGGAATCCTGGACACTTAACCCTTTGTTGCCTGGTACCCTGGCCTCTGGTTTGGAATGGCTGAAGACCATCTGGGAAAGAAGATGGAAACCCTAGGTTTTGGACTCCAGTCCCTAGGAATCTGCCGAGCTCTGTACAGCCCCACCCCAGCCTCATCCCCGGGGCCAGCACTCGGGAGCACGGCCGTCTGACCCACTGCTTTTGTGGGGAAGTTGACCTCAGGCCGCCCTGGGAGTCTACATGGCGACTTAGGAGGGGAAGGAACACAGCCTTCTCTCCACAGGACGCTCTGGTCCCCCCAGGGTGGGGTGGACCAGCCGGGGCCCTGTGAGCCTCCTCTGTCTTCTCCCCTCAAGCAGAGCTGCTCCTGACCTAGGTGGGTGAGGAAGGGGAAGCAAGGCAACGGAGCACCCCATCAAAGCGCCATTGTAGGAGCCCGGGGGGCGGAGGCTCTTGCCCATCGGGGTTCTCTCCTAATGTGGGGCTGGCCTCCGTGCGCACCGCCCGTCGCCCACCGAGGGGTCTGCCGGCGGAACATCCGGCGGCAGGGCCGGGGGTGTGGAGGGCGGACGGAGGTCTCGGTGGGGCCTGGAGAGAGGGGTCCAGGCGGTGATGCCGGGCGGCAGCGCGGCACTGTGTGCGCGTCCGTGCGCGCGTGCGCACGTGGCGGGAGCTGGTCTCCCTGCTAGTGTGGCGCTGCGTGTTAGTGTCTGACTGGAAGCCCTTGGAGGGTGGGGCCGTGTCTGTCAATTATCTTGATGCAGCACCCAACATCAGGAACGGCTTTTGATGACGCTGGAAAGAATAGCTGCAGGACTCTGTGCCAGTGACATAAGTGTGAGTGTAAAGGCCGGGTCCTTTTGCCGCACACGTGTCTTTGTGGCATCTTTGCCTCATTCCTTAGTGAGAAGGGGGCATGCAATCCCCGCCCCGGCTTAACATTGCTTTAGGAAACTTCATTCAGACTTTTGGAAGGGCAGAAATCTTTGGGGCCTTGTCATTTATTACTTTTCACTTTTTTTTTTTTTTTTTTTTAATTTTTGGCTCCTGTACAAAAAGCTGGTGCTATTTTGGAAGCGTTTTGGAAGGTGAGTGGAACTGTGTGGGTGGATCCAGTGAACTGTCCAAATTCCTATCTGCTGCTCAAGGAGAGAGCCTCTCGGTAGCTGAATCCTATCATCCAAAACCAGCTTACCGCCCCCTTCTCACACCCTCCAGAACCCATCACTTGGCAGAAACAGGTTATGACGTCTGGTTTGGGCTGAACAAAAGGCAGTGGAAAACAGAAGCCTTAATGGGGGAAGGAGGGGCTAAAAGCCCAGAGTGAAGTCCCTCATCTACCCCTAACTCCTGGCCCTAAGAAGGTAAAGACCAGGATGGGGATGTGGCAACAGCATCAGGAGGCAGGAGGGGCTGCTGCTGTGGGGACAGCCCTCCGCCTGGGCATTGGTCCAGATGTTACCTCTCCATCGCAAGGGCTCCCCTTACCCCATACTCTGCCCCCAGTTTCCCACCCTAACTCCCGAACGCTCTTCTTTTTATCAAGATCCTCTCCTCCTCCTTGGAACTGGTCTTCGTGTCTGCCTGGCCAGGGACACCAAAGTGTCCGTCTTGTCATTCTCATCACAGAACCTGAGCCAGTGTTGTGGGAGCCCTGGATGGTGGGGAGGGAGGGGGCCGAGGGGTAAGGAATGAAGTTGTTGATTCAGCTGTCAGTGCTGCCTCTGGGATTGGCTCTGAGCTAAACCGGAGCTCTTTCCCTCTTCTTCCTTCTCCAGTCTCAGGTTTTCTGAATCCCTTCTCAATCCCTCTCCTTAGATAGGCACCCCTTCCCTGCGGCTTCTGGGAGTACCTCCTTTCTATGCCTCCCCACCTCCCACTTCTCTACCCGGTTAGGTCAGAACACGCTTGTTTTGAAAGCTGTTGGGACTGTCCAGCCTTCCGGATAGGTCTCTTTAGGACCTGCTGTGCAGCCCTCCATGGCTGCTTCAGCAGCGTGGTCTCTGGCCAGGGAGCGGTCTTTCAGCCAGAGAACAGGGCCAGCCCCTCTCCTCTTGGCCCCCGGCAGCAGCAGCTGCAGCTTCTCCTGGCTCTTCTGCCCCAGCAGCCTGGAAGCTTCCTCCTTTGCTACTCCTACCACCAGGGCTGGGAAGCTCTCTGTCTGCTCTTCTGCTCTCACAATGCAGAGCTTAAGAGATTAAATCTGTATTTATGGATTTAATAACTCCACAGAAGAATTATAAATGTGGAAGCCAATGTATTAAAGGGCAGAGGGAGAAAGGAAAAACGACCTCTCAGCACCTGCCCTCCGGAGTGTGGGCGCTGACAATATTTAGAGTTAGCCCTCTCTCCAGAATTCTCTGGCTTGATCTCGGGGGTCTTTGCAGCCCACACTCTGCCTTCTCTGAGAATGCACACCCTCGCTCGCTCCCTGGCCATAGCTGGGTGGCCCAAGGGGACCAAATCGGATTCTCCTGGGTTTAGAATTGCAGATCAGAGCAGTTCGATCTGAGAACGTGTTTGGAGGCCTCTTTTCCCTGCTCCCGAGAGTCAGTGAAAGTCAGACAGCAGAGAGAAAAGGGCGAGGTCGACACGGACAGAAACAGGCAGGGCCGAGAAGGTAGCTCCTCCTGGCCAGTGTGCACGTCCTGTCTCTGGCCAGCCCTCCCGTGGCCGCAGGACATTTCTAGCCCCTGGAATCTACAAAATGGCTGAATGCTTACACGGAATACAGTTGGCCCTTGAACAAGTTGAGGGTGCCATGCCATCCAAGATCGATGTGTAACTTTTGACTCCCGGAACACTTAGTTGTTCCTCAGCATCCACGGGGGATTTGTTCCAGGACCCCTGCAAATGCCCAAATCCGAAGATGCTCAAGCCTCCTGTATAACATGGGGTAGGTCAGTGCACACGGTTGGCCCTCCACATCCGTGGACTCCTAACCGTAGATTAGAACAGGGATTTCTTGGAAAAAATTCGCACGTAAGTGGCCTCGAGCAGTTCACACTTGTGTTGTTCAAGGGTCAACTGTACTCCCTTTTCTTGCTTGTTTTTATTTTTTTTTCCTTAAATTGGTATGCATCAGGTTCTGTTTTCCATAACCCAGAGGCAACTTCTCACCTTCACCTTTCCTCCTGGCCAAAAAAAAAAAAAAAAAAGTCACCCCATCCCCTGGACTGCTAGGAAGATGGCCTTGACCCTTTAGAGTGATGCTTCCTTCCTGCTCATCACCCAGAGGACTCACTAGGATAATGAAAGAGCCTGTGGCAGCCCGTCCGGAAGCATTCTACCATGGCTCACTCAAATGTTACCTCCTCCGTGACACCCTCCAGATGGCCTGGTCAGGTGCCCTTTCCTGTTCTGTGCCTTCACGGTGTGGTGTTTCTTCCTCCATCATAGCTTGTGGCATAGTGTTCTCGGCCACATTAGAGAGAGCACAAACTTTTGAGTCTGGCAAACTTGGAGTCAGAACTCCTGGGATCAGAGTCTGGCTCTGCCACTGACCGCTATGATCCTTTGTGCAAGTACTCAATACTTTACCTATAAAATAATTGGTATCTGCCCAATTGGATTGTTGCTGTGAGAATTAGAGGCGATATATACAAACTGAGCAGTGCAGACGATATAATAGTGCGTCGCTTTGAAATGCCACTTCCTTTGGGAGGCTTCTCTGATCATTTCCACGCCCGCCCAACTGGGTCAGGTGCCTTTCTTATGGGCCCCAATTTATCCTGTGTGCATCCCAGGTGGAGCCTGCATCACAGTATATTGTATCTTGTTCATCTCCGTGTCCCCAGGGCCAAACACAGAGTCTGGATCATAGATAGGGCTCAATAAATAGTTGCATGCATGTCCCCCATGAGGCGTGAACCCTGGGAACTCTGGACATACTTGTCTCCTAAATCTGAACCTCACTCAGGAGTGCCACATTGCCAGCCCGCAGTAATTGTCGGTGATGGCATTTCTCAATTCAGTTGGACAAAGACAAGCTACAGGTAAAAAGTGAAAGTGACCTCCTGAACTGCAGAGCACGCAGGCGTTCCTGCAGTGACTGTTCCTAGCTCCAGCATCCAAGGGCAAAGCCTCAGACTAGGCCAGCACATCTAAGCACTGTGGCCACAGGGGAGGAGGGCACAAAAACTACAGAAGGTCCTGAGGGGAGGACCTTTGTCGTTCAGCATCTGCTTCATAGCAGGGGTCCCGGAGGAATTAAACCTGCTCCCGCCCCAGCCCTGCCACTTGTTGGCAAGTGAGTTCACCTCTGTGAGCCTCAGTTTCTTCATCTATAAAACGTGGGTCATAGACTGTTGTGCAAATTCAGTGAGGTCAGCCCCATAAAGCAGTAAGCCCCGTGCCTGGCAAGTAGTAGTGCTCAGTAAATGTTGTTATTGTTAATATCATGATAGCTAAGTGCTTGTGTATTATTATCTCCTTTGATTTTTACAGCAATCCCATGACAGGCAGGTGTCAAGAACCTGAGGATTATAGAGATTAAAATGATCTGTCTAAGGCCACAAACTAGTAAGCGTCAGGGCCTGACCCTCTGTCCTGGGGCGGTGTGGAGGAGTAAGAAGAGCTGGAGCTCTGAACTCAGGCCGAGTTTGACTCCTTGCTCTGCCACTTGTTAGCTGTGTAATCCTCGGCGAATCAATTCTCTGAGCTTCAGTGAATATTATGTCCCCTGGAGACTTGTTGTGAAGCACAGATAAGCTAGTGTTTATAAAATATCTAGCAGAGCATCTAGAAAAGAAAAGTGCTTAATAAATGCTTGTCCCCAGGCCCGTGGCTCTTGTGGTCTTGTATTGGACAGCGTGCTGGCGGCCATTTCTGTTCGGTGTTATAAACCATCCATCTTGATCCAGTCGCTCTTCAGCTGCCTTTTCTCTCCATTTTTACATTGTCTGTAGGAAGACATGGCACCTGTTCTCCGCCATAGATCTCTACATTAGCAGTAACAGCGGGGTTGACAGGCATCCAGCGCCAGCCGTCAGGAAGAAAGCAGGGTGCGTGGAAGCATCTGCCCTTACTCTGTGCCTGAACCAACTCTACCAGCAGCGCAGTGTGTGTGTGTGTGTGTGTGTGATTTTTTAAACATAGTGCCCCCAGCTGCCTTTTTCCTTCTACCACATTTTCTCTCAAAGCCATTTTAGTTGTTCGGCATGTGCCCCAAGTAGCCCTCACTACTGACTTTTTGGACTTCCCTTGCTGTTGGTTTTGACAGAGACTTCAATGCCATTTGGTTGAAGTCAGGCTTAGAGATATTTATTACTGTCTAATTGCCCATGATTTTCATTTTGTAGCTGCTGGATGTTGTATTGCAGACCTGTAAATCCTTGCAGTTGTCAAATGCATGAGCTGTTCTCCATCTATTGCCCTTTTGGAGGAAAGAAGACAGTGTGGAAGGACCTCAGGGGTGGGAGTAAGAAGACCTTTCTATTTCAGTGTGATGCGGCTGAGTGTCCTGGCCCTCCTCCTCATTAACTGTGTGGCCTTGAGCCAGGTGCTAACCCATCTGAGCCTCAGCTTGCTCGTTAGCAAAAACAGGATTATGTTACCTGGATTACCACTCATAGAACTGTTGAGGTCCAAGACTAATGCATAAAGCTTTTAGTGGCCCCCAGGAAGGAATCTCAGAGTCACTGAGTATTGCTCCTCATTTTACAATTGAAAAAATTAAGGTCCTAAGAGCCTTTGAGGGCAGAGACCATGCTTTATCTGTCTTCCTGTCCCTGGGTCCAGACAGAGTTGGGTGCATACTATGTGTTCAAGAGATACTTGGCAAATGAGTCGAGTCAGCAGCTTGTAGTGACACATCTATGACTTAACCTTTCTTGATGATTAAGAATTATCAACATCAATTACTATATGTGCTGCTCGGCCGCGATGCCTTCAGAGCCAGGTATGCTGGGTAGATGTGACCATTATGCTGTTTACTTAGTGTTTCTGCTCTCTCCTCGCTCATGGTCACAGTCAGTTCTCCCTGTACCCATTGGCTCCATTCTTCCTCGCTGTTTCTAATCAACTGTCCACTCTAGACTGGGAGAGAACAAGAGCAAAAGGGCTTTGAAAGATTTCAAGTTGGCACACACACCAGGTACCTTTATTGGAGTCAACAAGTAGTGTGGTAGAGCATTCCACGGACAAGGAGCTGGAAGAGACCTTAAAGTCTGGCCCCTTCAAGTCATGCCGAGTAGTTTCTACCTCATTGTGCCCTGTCCAGTACCTTCTACACATGTTTTAATAAGTTCAGTCAGTGACCTGTGAAGCAGGTGCATTTTTTTTTATGCTGGTGGTAGCTGAGGATGCAATGGTTTCTACCTCCTGAAATCTCTATTCAATGACCTAGATTCTTAAGCATTTTCCCTCCCAGCCCAGGGGAAGTAAACACACATCGATGTGGATTTCTCCTCACTCCTGATGACGAACTTGCCAACTCCCTTCTCTTCCTCTCTCTGTCCTCTCTAGCCCTCCTTAGTCCTGATGGAGTGAAATATTTTTTACTGTATCTATTGTTTAGCTATCTAAGGAAAATTTAAAGATGTAAACTAGAAACACAGTTTATCAATTAAGTAGGAAAGGGAAGACTTGGAGAAATGTTAGTTGTATCACTGGTCTTAAATTGAGATAGGAGTAATAATCTCATTTAAAACAAACTTCAGCGTTCATTTGAAAGCCTGAGAATTGCAGACAGATTATTAGCCATAAACTCTGATTTGTGTTCTGTGGGTTTTTAATGAGGGAAAGTGAGGCAGCTCAATACTCTTATTGATTCGTGGTCTGGAAAGGATCAGCCTAGCTTACCCGCTCACCGAGCGCAGTGCAGTGGAAGGGCATGCAACAGACAGCTGAGGTTCAAGTTGTAATTTGGGGTTTTTTTGCCTGTGTGATCTGTTTCCTCGTCTGTAAGACAGCCACAATATTAATATCCCCATCAGGGGTGGCAGATGACTAAATGAGGTAATGTAAGTGAAAATGTTTTGTAAATCATAAAGCTACACAGATGTCAGCTGTTCCCATTACTCAGTTAATACTACGTAGAGTGTCTCCTATTTATACTGGGTTTGGGGCAGTCAAGGCATGGGACAGGCTAGGAGCCTGTCTGGCAAGGAGTACAAGAATGCTGTACAAATGAAAAGCATAATCTGGAGAGTTGATTATTACAACCAAAAGGAACTTGTAGATATCCCAGACTCAAAAGGGGATCTGAATCTATCTTACCTATGCCCTGTACTGGGATTCAACTGCTGTGAACGGTCATCAACAGGCAGGAAATATGAAGCCAAAGTTGTATGCAGGCTGCATTTCAAAACATCATGACAGGGTAGAGTGAGGCCCACTGCCTAGTTCATGGAGTCGTAAGAAAATCAGGGGTGAGACACAAGTCTGAGCCACAGAAAGCCAATGAGAGACGCTGAAGTCTGAATGGAGCCCCTGCGAGAGGCAGCTTCTGTGGGTACACTTTAATGTCAAAGCCAACGGGAACAGACAATTGATTAATTAAAAATTTAATGAATATTAATGAAGTTTTTAGTATGCTATGGGCTTATGCACAACAGTGAATAAGACAGGCATTGCCATGTCTTCATAGCTTGTGGACTGGTGGGATAAAGAGATGAATAAACAGAAAACTATAGTATTACAGGGTGGTAATAGGACTTACGTGGTAGGAGGCCCTTCTGCACGGCCTTGCCAGGTGGGGATGAGTCCACTTCCAGAGGCTCCTCAGCCTGAGTGGCGGGACACTCGTGAGGGCTCCTCTCCACACTATTGCTACCACTGTCATGGTCCCTCAACTGGACTGTTGTTGCAAGAGGCTCCCAATTGACCTTGCCCACGAGTCTCTCCTGACTCCCACATGTGTCATTATGTCTCGCTGTGTGTCATTATTTATTAACAGACTCATCTGATAAAACAGGCGTGCATTTTCTTCTACTGTCTAAGGCTACCTGAGCAGTTTAAGAGAAGGGAGAATTCTAAGGAGGAAGGGGTCATTCTCTAGTGAGGGAGATGGAAGATGTTCCATAAAGTGGTAGCTTTGGAGGTGGCCTTAGAGGAGGACTGGACCGAGAGTGTGTACCAGGAGGAAGGACCAGCTCATGCTAGTCACAGTCAGAGTCAGGAAACAGCTGGATTAGTTTCATGAGAATGTAATTGCCTCTAAGGTGTACAGAGAAACAAAAGCTAATAAAACCAATCAGGGCCATATTGCTGAGGGGCCTTTTGAACTGAAGTAAATATGTTGAAGCCGTGTGACTAATCGCTAACAGTTATTGAATTAACAGTAAACATTGCCCCATTTAACCCTTACAACAACCCTACAGATGAAGAAACTGTGGTTTCAATACATAACACGTCTAAAGTCACACACCTAGAAAGTAGCGGAACCGGAAATTGTGCCAAAGTCTGTCTGGCTCCAACGGTCATGCTCTTGACCCCTTCCCTATAGCGACTGCATGGGAGTGGGCGAGCTTGTGGCGGGAGAAAGCATTGCTGGAAATGCCTTGAGGTCCCAGGAGTCAGGGGTGTATATTCAGGGCTGAGAAAGGGAAAGGAACCAGTGAAGGAGACCGAGGAGAACTAGGAACAGTCCTCATCCCTCAGTCTGGGAGAAGAGAAGGGCCCAGGGGAAGAGGCAGCGAGGAACCTCAGGTATTCAGAACGTCCAGGAAGGTGAGGGAGAGGGCTTTAGTGAGCTGGAGGGCATTTACAGTGGAGCCCACGAACCAGGGAGTGGCGGGGGAGACCATGAGATGACAGCCACTCACTGAAGAGGCTTGGTGCTCCTTCCCCACGGGTGGTCAGCATCCTTAAGTTAGGACCCTGCCCATGCACTGAAAATAAATGCATTTATTGCCTAAATCTGTACCAATACGGTTTATAGAATTTCGTATGATTTAAAATTCACATAAAATATCTCCTATAAATACTTTATGCAATTTAGAAAAATCACGGCATCCTTTTTGACGCTGCCCATGGTGGCGCAGAGAGCTCTCTCTCATTCATTTGAACTTTCCTTGTATCCTTTCCTCCACTGCTGGGTGTTTCCATTTCCCGCTGTTAGAAACAGTGCCCGTGTGGGGCAGTCATTTCGCACGTAGACCTCGTGACATGGAAGGTCTGGTGCATCACAAGTGTACGTAGGTCAGCGTTCGGGCACTGCCAGGGCTCTCCAAAGTGAGTGGACCACTCCCTTCCCTTCCGAGTCCCCACGGTGTTCTCACACGCGTTGAGTTTTGCTAGCTTGAGGACCACGAATGGTATTGCGTTATGATGTTAATCAACCTGTGAGAGAAGGAATTTTTAGGGCAAAGGAGACTTTTTTTTTTTTCCCTGCCCCTATCCTCAGAAAGGTTGAGGTCTGGGCAGAGGCTGATGAGGCCACAGAGAGAGAGAACAGCGAGGTGACCGGCCCCCCTTAGGCTGCGCGTGGACGTCGAGGGAGGAGAAGGGACAGGCGTCTCAGAGCTCGAAGCAAGGGGACGGAGATACCCAGTGAAGATGGGCAGAGCTGGCGTTGGAGAGAATCCCGGTCGCGCTGGGAAAGTAAGAGGCCAGATGGCCTGCTGCAGGTGGGAAGCGGTGCAGACCTGATGAGAAAGGAGACGCGAGAGGCTGATGGGAATGCGGTGCGAAGCCAGCGAGAGGCGATGGAGATGTGGCTGACGGGGAGGGAGGGCAGCGGGGTCTGCGGTGCAGCCACCGCAGGTGGCCTCGCTGTCCGCACCTCTCCTCCTCCCCTGGGACAGTGTTTGTCAGCTGCAAACACCTAGCAGCCGCTTACTCTTTTGAGCCCTCATTGCGTGCACTCGACAGGTCTCTTTTCACTTCACAGCCACCTCCAGTTGCACGTGATAGGGTTAAAGCACAGAGACTTCAGGGTTCCGGTTGCTGGAAGGTCCGTGTAAGTAGGGACTGCGTGGTGTGGCCGCCGGGAAGCTGACGCCCCTCAGGCTGAATGCGGAGATGCGCAGCCCTGTCCAGGGTGAAGAAGATGATAGTCAAGCCGCTACTATTATTAGGCACCTACTGTGTGCTGGGCTCCTGTGAGATGCTTTGCACGCATTCTTTTTCATCCCGACCACAATCCTGAAATGTAGATGTTATTATCTCCATTTCGCAAGTGAGAAACTGAGTCACCAAGGGGCCGTCACAGGCCAGGGTGGAGCACATAACACCCACTGAGGAGAAGGCCTCTGGCCAATCAAAGCACTGGCCATAAATATCAGAAAGCAGAAAGGCAAAAGGAAAAAAGACAGTATTTGTTGCATCTGGCCCCAAAGTATATAGACTGAGACTCTCAGTAGAGGCAGGTTTCACTGAGAGAGAGTGCCACTTGGTGAAAGGAAGGACAGTCAGCAGCTCTGTGTTACCTTTGGTGGTAGTGAGCTCCCTATTCCTCGAGGTATTCAAGCAAAGGCTGGATGAAAGTGGGATGGGGCCTTAAAGAGGCGACAGTTGTTAGAGGAGTGGGAACTACGTTCCCGTCAAGAACATGTCAAACATTCAGACTTTGCTCCATCTTTCAGCAGATGAAAAAGAGGAAAAGTCCAGAGGGAAGATACTCAGAGGCCTTGGCCTGGCCGGGCCTGGGGCAGAGCTCCACAGGCTGCATTTTAAGAAATGAGAGGGGTTCTTCTGGCTGCGGGGCTCTGCCCTACCTCACCCCTGACCTGGCCTCAGGTGAAGCCTCCTGGAGAAGTTAGAGGAACAAGTTTAGTGTGTGCTCTTCTCCCTAAGCAACTCTGCCTCCATTTTTCACGAGCTCTGGCTCAGGCAGGTGTCGGGCTGTGGTTCGGATCTGATTTGTTTGCATGTCTGTGGCGGGCAGCTGCTGTGACTGGCTGCAAAGGGAGAGATGTGCTTCGCACATAATTTAATCCAAGGGTTAGTTAATGAGTTTGCTCCCCCTCCGCAAAGGGAAGCAACCCACTTCCTCCCGCCTCGCCATTGCTTGGTCATTAGCAGGGATGCTGCTCTGTGTGCCTTGTTAGAGTCACGTGATCACAACGCAGAGGTGATTTACTGTAATTCCTGATATTAAAAACCTCTGAGCTAGACGTGTGGCATGAATAATGTTCTGTAGCAAATTCGTTAGTGAGTTTCCTCGCCTCTCCCAAAGAAGCAGCTGGCAAAAACAGGGTCTCAGACCAGGGAAAGGCCGCGGTACTCTACGAGTCAAGAGTTCTTGATGATTCTGGAAAAAAAAAATAATCAGAAAATTGCTTTAAAAAACATCTCACATTCTGTTCCCAGTAGGGACTGTCATTAATTTCAGTGTAGAAGATAGCTTGGCATCTTTCTGATATGCTTAAAATAGAATAAATAAGCAGTCATCTTAAAAAAAAAAAAAAAGGTTATGGCCCAGGGTTTAAGTAATCTTGGCTGGCTCCCGATTTGCATATATATGATAAAGTATGCTGCTTGCTGTTCCAGAGGGTGACTTCTGGGAAGCTGGACTCCGAAGGAATGAAAATTTGTTCAGCAACAGGTGAGAAGGCAGTTGGACCTCCTGTCAACTCCCCTGGTCACGGTGCCCATCTACAAACTCTTACCTTGTGGGCCAGAGTGTCCTGCTCCAAGCCAATGAGTAGGGTCAGCTTCCTGGGCACGTACGTGACCATGCAGTCGCACAGGGCCCCACACTTAGAAGGGCCCCGCACTTGGTCCAATGCTCTGCTGTTACTGTCTTGACAGTTTTCAGTTTCGCCCTGGACCCCGCTAATTGTGCAGCTGTCTGCCAATAGCTCTTTCACTGGTAACGACCTGCCCTGTGTTCATCCGCCCTTTTCAACGCTGGCTTTGGTCAGGGAGCAAAGGATACGTTTGCTCTACAAGTATGTGTATTGGCTAAAATTGTGTCTCTCTTTTAGTAAGATGGACAATTTATCGCTTTTTATGCCTTGTTTAAAAAAACAATAGATGTTAATTGTGGACAATCTGAAAAGTCCAAAGAAGAAAAAAGTCATTCATATGCTCCATAACAACATATTTTTCCAGTCTTTTTTTGTACATGTTTTTGTTTTGCTGTTTTGCTGTGTCTTTACATCATTGGAAATACGCTGAAATAATGTTTTGGGAAATTCTTTTTAAAGATTCCCTATGTAGCGTGAGCTTTTCCCTACATATTGTTTTTTCAACAGTTTATGATATTCTACTGGACCAAAACTATCATCATTTACTCAGTCCCTTACTTCTGGGTCACTTATGTTTATTACAAAGAACACTCCAAAGAGGATACTTGACATCAAACAAAACAAAACATTATTCTCTGGGAGTAGATTCCTAGAAGTCAGACTTTGTAAGACCTTTGGCATACGTCACCAACTCGCTTGGGAAAACTCGTCCGATCTACCGCAGGGAAGGGAGGAAGCAGGCAGGAGGAAGGAGGCTGGCCGAGGGACAAGCAGATAGATGAAAGTGACACAGGAAAAGAGAGCCCTGCTTGGGTCTTACTCTGAGGGTCAACAGGCAAGTTTCTCTTTCTTTTAAGTTCTGATTATGGTACAGGGATTTAGCGCAAAGCGGGTTTTCTCACCAAATCCCAGACTCTTTCCTGGGGGCGGCTGGTCCCAGCATTTTCTGCTTCCGCCAGTGCTGCCACAGAGGTCGTCTGACGGCCGAGGGAAGGGGGAGCCCCAGGAGCTAGTTCACCCTTGGTTGCTGTAGGTCAGGGACACTGTCCCACAGAATTGTCCCTGGGACCATTTTTGGGTGCTAGGCGTCTCTTAATGTCTGGACTCTTTCCAAGTCTCCTGGAAGTGGGGGAATGGGGCGGTGGGGGGGGGGCGGGGGAGAGAAAAAGAACATTCCAAGCTTGATAGCCTGAGGGTCTCCAATGAGGAAGCAGTTTCAGAGGCCACTGCCCTCTGCAGATTCATTCACAGCGTCAGTGATTTCTGTTTCCAGTTGCAGAACGGCGGCCACTTGCTGTCATGATCATTTAGACTTGTGCTTAGGTTTGGGGGTGGGGGGATGGTGAGTGGTTGGTCTGTTTACTACTGAGGCCTCAGCCTGTCTGACTGCGTGGGAGAAGCCGCCATATGCTGCTGATGGGGAGGAAGCTCTTGAGATCTCTTTGAAATGCCAGTTGGGAACTCTCTAGCTGTTTGCACTCTGGGTCTGTGGCCAGTGTGACTCCCAGAAACTGGCTTCTGCTAGGGGAGAGGAGAGGTGAGTGTGTTCTGGGTGGCATGGGGTTGAGAAGTGGCATTTAGAGAGCAGCTGAGCAGCAGACCCTAAAGGACAGTCAGCCCCTCCAGGGAGGGGGAGGAGGGGGGGAGGCGAACGGGGTCCTGCTTTACATTTGGTTTGTGTGGTCCTGCTCTGCTGGGATGACCCTCTCTTGCCTTGCTGACTTTCCCATCTGCTGGATACAAAATTCCTCAGCTGCAGTGTGTTCGTGGAACTTCTTTCTACCTCTGCCCACAGTCCACCTCCCCTCATTGCCGTGCAAGGCGCTGCTGGCTCCAGGGCTCTTCTGGGAGGCCGTCCACGGGCCGGGCCCACACAAAGGCGAAAGTCACCAGGGACAAACCTCTGGCCTTTGGCTCCTCCTCCCTAGTCTCACCCCTTGAGAAGAACAAATGACTCATCTCCGCAGACCACCGCGAAGAATGTCCTCCGGAAGGAAACCACACTGCCGCCAGAACAGGGCCTCCCGCCTTCCGCGCCTTTGGGTCTGCCCCAGGTCAACTGAGTAAACAGAGTCTCCTCAGACTGGGGTCTGGGGACACAGTCTTCGCCTCTGCAAGTTCTCCAAGAATTGCTTGCGTTTTGACTTTGCCATTTTATGAGAAGCTTTGCAAAAGTGTTTCCACCATTTATAAAGACAAAGCTTATTTTAAGTCCATGTTTTTGCCCACGAGGTCTCAGGGATCCTGTGAACACTTTGCTTCTGTCAAGGACGGAGCTTCACACCATTTGAGAAATACTGCACAGTGCCCTGGTAAAACAGGGCCTTTGTTGAGCCGGTAATCAATGCCAAGCCCTGCGCGGTAGCTCGTTCAGCTCCTTTAATAGAGCTATGGAGTAGGCGTCACCATTACCACCCCCGTTTTCCAGAAAAAGAGAAAAAGGGCTTAGAAGTAAAATGGCTGCTCAAAGCCAACAGGCCAGGAAGCCAAGATGCAAGTGCCAGTACTATCCCAAAGCCCGTTCTTTTAATTTTCTTACAGTCTCCCTGTGAGACGCATCATGCCAAGTGGTGTGGGGAGGAGGGTGGAGGGAGGGTGGTTATAAAAATTAATTCCAGTCTTTCTGGTCAGTTAGATTATAGCCCAGGAGGGGATATAACACACGTCCACACATAACTAATAAAAGTCGTGCTATAATAGCTGCTAAAAATCAGATGCAGGGAAATGATTAAGAGCAGAGGACAGAGTAATTCTAGCTTAACAGGTCGGGTTTGAAGAGGGTAGGAAAGGGGCCATTCGTTTTTAAACGGAAATTGAATCGAGCTGCTACTATGTGTGAGGAATTGTGCTGAGCACGAGAGGTAGTGAGTGAGGGAAAAGACGCTGTGCACCCTTCAGGGGGCTCTCGACGACAAAGACGAGTGAACGGACAATGGGAAAGCTCTGTAATAGCGATGTGCACAAGACAGGCCCCTCCTGGCTGGCGTGGGTGTTCACCCCCCACCTCCAGGGTGGTTGGGGAGGGAGCGGGGGTCCGCACCGCATGCAGAGGGAGCAGCTGGAACGAAGAAAGGGCGAATTCGGATCTGTCCTGCGTTGTTGAGGGAAGGGCGTGGCATTGGCTAGTGGCTCTAACAAGATGACAGAGGTGGTGTTAGCCCCATCCTAAAGTTTTCTGGCAACAGTGGGACCTGTTGATTAAACACGGGGGTGAGTTGTCATGGCTGCACCGACAGGTGTGCAGGCAGGCTGGAGACTGGAGTCAGGGAGGCCGGACAAGAAGGTATTGTAATGCTCGTGCAACATGGGGAGTCTCGGTTAAGGCTTCCCATTGCGCTGAGAGCAAAGACCAGGCCGTTACAGCGGCCCCCAGGCCCCCGCAGGCTGGCCCCTTACCGCTGTGACCTCGTCTCCCACTCATCTTTCCTAGCACAGCCACGTTGACTTCCTCGCTCACCCTCAGAATGCCTGTCAGGGTCTTTGCACGTCCTCTTTCCTCCCTCTGGAATAGCTTCTCCCCAGAAGATCACACGTTCACGCCTCACCTCTTTCCAGCCTTGGCTTAATGCCTTTGAAATGAAGCTGACGTCTTAGTCTTTTTATTTAAAATGTCCCCTTGCCCTCCACGTCCTGTGCCACGTCCATGTTTTATTTTTTCATCCAGCACACAGTACCTTTTACTTCTCTGTGTTCTGTCTCCTAGTCCAGTGGAAGTTCCTTGAGGGCAGGCATGTGTGCGTTTTGCTCGCCGCTGTATCCGTGGTATCTGCCTTCGTGCCTGGCACATAGTAAGTATCAATAAACTTTGGCTAAATGAGTGAATTATTGGGTGAAAGAAAAAATTCACGAAGGCAGGGGTAGTAGCAGTGGGGCTGAGCAAACGGGGTTGGGGAGAAAGTTAGCAGGGATTGCCAACAGGACCTGGGCTCGCCAGACGGGGGAGGGGTAAGGGAGAGAGTAATCAAGGGCGTCTTGCAGGTGTCTGGCTCCTACACTGGTTAGCAAGGCTTGCACCGTGCTAGGAAGACCCCTGGGGGGTTCCTGGAGCCATCGAAGGGAGGGGAAACCTGAGAGACCGGGCTCCCGCCAATGAAACTCAGAAATTATACGACGTTACAATTATTGAGTTCTTACTATGTCCTGGATATTAGACTAAGCATTTAAAATGAGTTTGTTCTTTTTTTTTTTTTTTTTTTTTTTTTGCTTCATGACTCAATGAGGGTGACAGCAGTCTTATCACCCCCTTTCTACAGGCAGGAAACTGAGGCAGAAGAGAGCGTAAGTGACTTGCCTAAGGTCACGCAGCTGGTATTGAAGAGTAGTGGGTGTCCTGATCCACAGTCTAAGGAAAATAGCATGTGGACTGATGGCAGACGAAGTATCACCTTTGTTATAGATTAAAGCTCTTACATTTAGAGTAAAATGGGATGGTTACCATTCTTATCACACCAAAGGATCTGGGCCGAACAGCCTGAAGGAATGAGGCAAATCCTGCCGCCCAGGGCGGGGAGGGAGGGGCCGAGGGGCCGACCTGGCCTGCCGGCCTCCTGACCCTCCACCAATCAGGAAGAGGGGCGCGGAGCCAGGGCGGCACCCTCTGCTCCCGGGGTTGCTCCCCAGGTAAGGAAACCGCAGCAATGGGAGTAATTGCTCTCCAGGGTCTGGAGTGACCGTGAGTGTGCGCTCCGGCGGGCGCGAGAGAGTGGAGAGAGCCACCAAGAGGGCCTGAAACCAATAAAAGCCAAGTAAGTGCTGGGAGAGAGACCCACTTTTGAAGATCTAAAAGGACCGAAACCAGGGTCAAGAAGGCAGAACTATTAAAAGAAATTGGTCTGGCGAGGCCTGTGGGAGCACGTGCCCCATCTGAAGGGCAGCTGCTGCCCCCGCCTCGCCATCCTCGCCACCAGGGAATGTGGGCTAGGGGTTGCCTCATTTCCTTTTTTTTTTTTAAAGATAGAAATCTGTATTTTTGTGTGAAATCCTCTGACTTTTAAATGTTGCCAAAACCTCAAGATACTGTGCAGTCTAAACCAATAACCTCAGAGGGTCACATCTGGCCTGCAGGCCCTGATTTGTGTCCTCTGACAAGAATTCTTAACCCCCTTGGGTCTTGAGAATCTGATGAAAATGATGGTCTTTTACTCAGGAAAAGAAGAATGCCTGCACAGACACAAATTTGTGGGTCTCCTTTGTGGGCATTCTGTGCCTCTGGAATCATCCTGTTCTAAAGGCGCACGGAAAAGTGACGGGCTTCTGAATAGACCCGAGGCCTGGGAAGGTGCACACTGACCCAGTGGCACTTGGATGAGGCATGTATGTCCTGCAGCTGAGTGAGATGGTGAAGTTGTTGGGGATCAATTAATCATCCTCTGCGCACCCTGCAAACCACTTTCTCCCTCAGGTTTGGTTAATGCCCTTTTTTGGTAAGTGCAGGTCAGGAAGGTTGGCCGCGGGAGCAGGGGAGGGGCTGGGAGGCCTGGACTCTGGTCTGGAAGAGGCAGAAAAGCAAGTGAGAAGGAGTGAGGGAGGCTGGATGGCCAGGGAACTTTTGAGCTGAACTTCAGGGTCCATAGAACTTTAAAAGAGGGAATGAATCATTTTCTGCTCTTGGACAAGGAAGAGGGGTGTGGATTTAAAGTTGGAATGGCCCAAAGGGCGAGGCGGTCTGCATCTAGGACAGGTACTATGTGCAAGAGGCTCTCCTTCCAGCCACGCATGCCCCCCCCCCCCGCAGGCTCCTGTAAAGGGTGGGCGACAGCGCATCTCCCGCCTGGCCTCTTACAGGATGTGACTCTGCCTTTAATTGGTAGCAGGGAGGATCTGAACTCCATGTACTTGTCAGAGAGCATGACATCCCGCTCCCTACAGCTCAACGTTTACCAAATACTGGGTTGCAAAAAATAGCATCCTTGACAGCGAAAGACAAACATCCTCAGCATCCCCCTAGACTCCCTGAGTCTTATCTACGGTAAGTCAGGCCTCAGAGACCCTCAGAGAGTTCGGCTCCTGGGCACATGACTTTGGTTTCTAGTTGGGTAGCTTTACTCAACACGGCTTCTCTGCGGTGCCACTGGCCTAACAAGGTGCTTGTCGTAAGAATGTTATGGATGAGGTTCACTTACTTAGGCAAGTTTCTACGTTTTGAATACTTACGTGGCAGCTTCCAAGAGAACCTCCAGTCAGTGATCCTCGCTTCCTGGTAATCCATGTCTTTGTGTAGCCAGCCACCTACCACCTGTGTAACCAACAGGGTATTACCTGAAATGACAGTGTCACTTCTGAAGCTAGGTCATGAAAGATATGGCCGCTTTCACCCCGTTCTTCTTGTGCTGCCCACTCTGGGGACGGTTGGCTGCCGTGTCCTGAGGACATTCAGGCAGCCCCGCGGGGAGGGCGTGTGGTGCGGCACCGATGTGTACAACCACCTTCTGCAGCTTAGACTCAGTCCCCAAAACCAAATTCAGCGTCTCGCTCCAGCCTGTCCCTCTATTCTGGAGAGTGGAATAGTCGCTACCTTGATGAGAAACCAGGAACGTCATTCCTAACCATTCTCACCCCGTCTCTACCCACACATCGACGTAACCTGAGATTCTTCCTCTTACTCTCCCATGTCCTTGGTCTCTTCTTTCTATCCCCATGGCAACTGCCTTGGTTCAGGCCCCAAGTGCTCCTGCGGCCTCCTAACTGGCCTCCCCCGCCCTCAGACTCCCTCCTACAGCCCATCGTCACACTGTATCCAGGGCAGTTATTAAAAACACATATCTGGGTGTGACCTTCACCTGTGTAAAGCCACATCGGCTCCTAGGCACTCCGGGAACACCCCGCTCCTGCCTGATCTCAAAGGCTCTTCGGAGCAGGGTCCTTCCTGTGTCTCCGAGCTCAGCTCTCAGGGGGTTTCCATTGTGCCCTCCGTGCTGGCGTTTCTGGCACTACTCGCTTCTTTACGTATCAGCGCCACCAAACTTGCTGTTTCCTGTGTCTACAGTCTCTGTCCCTACCTTCCTCACCAGATCAACGCCGACACAGCCTTTCCAGCTCAGCTCGAGGACCCTTTTCCTCGCCTTTGCTGCCCTGGTCTCCTCCCCCGGCCCAGGCCAAATGGGGTTCCTCTCCCCTGGGTTCCCTTGTACTATCCCAGTGTGCTATAATCACTTGTTTCCTTGTCTGTAAATAAGGGGTGTAAGTAAGAGATGCGAGGAAGGGCCTATTGTTTTAAGCCCTGTAACCCTAGTACCTGGCATAGTTTGGTGTATAGATGTTTCACAGATGTTAATTGAAGGAAGAAATGAAAGACTGCATCGCAGAAGAAAAACATGTGGTCTGTCCTTACAGTGCACAAAGCCGGTGCTTGATAACTACAAACACTTTTTCTTGAATTCCACGTGCACAGGATTGGGTTAATCTGCTCAGCTCATGTCCCATTATGTCATCCGTTGGTCCACACAAACGCCCTGCCATTTGTTCGTTTACGTATTCATTTATTTTATCCCTATTCCTCAGTCCTAGCCCTGTTCTAATTTGCTTAATGTTGAATCTTTCAGAAACACGGCGGTTTTGCCAACATGTATTTTTAATTTATGTGAATAGTATTGTGTTATATAGCTCATTACGACTCTTACGTTTTATTTGGGGACACATTATTAAGATACAGCCATGTCTCCATGCGCATATCTGGCTGATTACTTTTAACTGCTTCATTGTTCTTTGAAAAATAAACATCTAACAGGTTTTTTTTTGGTTCCATGATGTTTTCGTTGTTGTTTGTTTGTTTCTAATTTGATCCTCAGTATCAGCAGGGCAGGGAAGTCAGGTCAAATAATACTCCATTTTACTGAGAAAGAAATAAGATTAAGTGACCTGCCTATGTCACATAGCATGTTTGTGGCGAAACCGAATGGATTCCCTGACTTCTAACACCAAGCTCATCGCATGCTCACGGATCCTACTCCTTCCTTTCTCAGCGTGGGTGTGTCAGCTCTGAGCTTGCTCTGAGGGTTAGGGGCGAACCTCACTGCCTCAGCATTTCTGCCCCTTAAGGTCGGGTTAAGATGAGTGTCTGGGCAGCTGGGAGGGGAGGTCAGAAGGAGGACGCTATGTAAAGGCCACAGTTTTGGAGGTGTCAGAACACATGTGGGCCAGGGATGGGGTGATTGCGAATCGTGCATAGTGGGCACTAGCCTCTCTCTTCAGTTGCTTCCCTGAGCCATTGTTGGGTCACCTACAGAGACTCAACATCCCTACAAAGCCCAGTCCTCAGGAGTTTACCGCATCCGCCCACCATCATCACTGCCTGACTCAGGTGCAGGTGTCTGCTCTGCAAGTTCTGATAAGTGACATCTGTGCTTGTTTTCCTAAATAATGAAAATTATAAAAGACTCCCAGAAGCAGCCTGGTGAACTCTCTGTGATCCTATCCATGAGGAGAGTTCCCAGGGGCTCAGGTCACTGCCTTTCACCACGTTCTCTCTTCATTACTGGAAAAATACAAAATTATAACCACAACTAATATTTGTGATTAATCACAAGCACACTGTTTACAAAGGATCTATTACCTCATTTAATATGCTGCCAGTACATGCTACCACTATCCCCTTTTTAGATATGAGAAAAATTGAGGCTCAGAGAGGGTAGATAACTTTCCCAAGGTCACACAGCAAAAAAAAAAAAAAAAGTAGCACAATTGAGGCTCAGATCTGCTATCAAGAGCAGGTGTCCAGTTTTCTCTAGGAAAATTCCAGGTTGGTGCCTGAGACTCAGCATGAGGATGATCCTATAAAAAGAAATTGCTCATGTTTATCCAGTGAGTTCCCTAATTGAAGCAACAGTATCATCCATCATTTAGCAAACATCTCTGAGCCCCTGCTGGGCATGCAACAAGCTCTGTGTGTGAGAGACTTTGAAGTCTCCTTCTGTCTTCAGAGTAACAAAGCCATCTCCCAATGAATCACAGATGACTAATTAAAATGCATGTTTCCTGGGCTCCCTGGTTAATTCATTTTCAAACCAGGCAGGAGGGGAGTGAGGGTGGAGTTGGTTCAGGATGGAAAGAAAACAGGAAGAACAAAAGACAGGAACATAAGGGATGGAAGGGCAGAAAGAGAGAAAAAGTGGGAAGAGGGAAGGAAAGAAGGAAGGAAAGAAAGAAGGCAAGGGAAACAGGCAAATTTTCTGAGTCTCTAACAAATTTATATTTGCCAGAATTTTCCAAAGTGCTTTCAAGTGTCCTCATCAAGACCTTGTGTTTTGAGTAAAATATTGTCATCTAACTTTACCAGTGAGGAAGCTGAGATTATTGGATGTTAGGATCATTTAATCTTGGAGACGACCTAGAAGAACTGGGAAGACCTTGAGTTTTGATGCACTGACAATCTGGATTCAAGTCAGATTACCTATAAATTATTAACATGGTCCTCGCCAGGTTACTTAGCATCTCTGACCTTTGGTTTCCTCTTCTAGAAAACTGAGGATGAAACAGCACCAATCCCTTCGGGTTATTCAGTATGATATTGCGTGGCACATCGAAATAGCTTAATAGATGCTAGCTATCTTGTTTCTATTGTTCCTGTATTATTGCCATTATTATCATGACTATTACGAAAGTATCAGGCAGTACTATTCATTGTAATAATATACATTCAATAGGTTAGTCTCCCCTGTGCCACAGCAACTCCCCACTTCCCTGAGGTATCTGGAGGCAGGCTGGCCATGGCTTTTGACTTCAGTGCCAGTACCCTCCCGCAGTATCTTGCTGCCCGCCTCTCTGTTCATTACCGTAAAAATGCCACTAGACTATACTACATATCTCATGACACTAATATCCTTTCCATTTCTAAAAGGATATCCAGATACCTTAAGATCATTTCTTCAGAATATCCAATTATCCTCTGCTGCTTCAGAAAGGACCCGTGTGCCATCTGTGTTACCACCTAGGATCCCAGGATATGGGGTCTCCTGTCATTATTTTTCATGATTTTTCAGTTTGAGTAGACAATTCTGTACAAACAATAAACTAGGAAGCCTGAAAATTATGGACAGAGTTTAATGTTGACATTAATCTTAAAGCAAAGTTAATCAACACATAATCATCTTTGTGCTACATGGTGATTAGGCATAAATGAAACTGATTTGTGTGAATGGAAATTGTCAGTAATATTTTGTGCAATCAAACCAAGCCCTTGCAGGGGCATCTCGGGGAGAGCAGCAGCCCTGAATGTAAGTGGGTAATACAGCCACAGCTCCCCGTGTCCTAATGAGTGGCCACTGAGGTCTTAAAATGCAATGCCTGGGGGTCAGGAGGCTTCATTACATGTTCGCGCCTCTTCCATGTCTATGTCTCTTACCTTCCCTCCTTTTCTCTGGTTATTATTTCTTAGCCTTAACCGAGATGGTCCCAGGACCACTACCTTAGTTCCCAGTGTTCGGGGGCGAGTAATTAGGGGCAACGGCTTTGGAGACCTCTGTTGAGACATTGAGAAAGAAAGAGAAAACTACTCTGGAAAAAATAATGCTTGGGTTCATTAGAAAGCTCTAATCACAAACGATACGTTCTCAGATAATAAAAGCAGCAAGAACCGGATTATCGTCATTTTCAACTCTCTAAGGTTGCTGGCGTTACAGGATCAGAAGAGTACTCGTGGCAAAAGAAAAAGTGGCTTTCTGTGCACACAGGGTAACAGCACATTACAGGTATTTGGGAGGACTACTGCCTCGCCCTCAGGGACCCGCTGTCTGAGAACCCTCCCTGCCTGGCCCGTTCGCTGTGGAATGGGTCCCAGTATGTGTGAGTGCCTGTCCACTGGCTGGGATTGAAATGGTAATATTAGTACTTGACCCGAGTTGAGTCAAACTGGACTCGTTATCCTGGGGACCTGGAACCTGTGACCTAGAACACAGTGAGTTCCCGTATGTGACCTGAACTGAAAACATAGCAACTTGAGAGTTGAATGATGGCTGTTAGAGAGAAGCAAAAGAAGTCAATCTGGAGAGAGAGAGAAAGAGAGAGAGAGAGAGAGAGAGAGAAGATTGAAATAAAAGTACAGACAGAAGCAGAAACAGAGTCCATGTGATGATCCTAGAGTGATAGCAAAACAGAAAATGGCCGAGTCAGTTCCTTGTGGGTTTTCTAGCTTCTGGTTTAAGTCTCTCTGGAGAGCCATACCCTCTCCCTGTGCTTGGGTTCTGTGAGGCACCCTTATGTCCGTGGAATCCGTTCTCCATCAGTCCACTGCTTAAGCTAGTTCAAATGGGTTATTTGCAACCACAAGAACCTTAACCAAAAGAGATTGCTTAGGCAGATTGCCTTCCCAACACCTTTAACCAAAGGAAGAGGAATTTGGATAGTTTTGTTGAGAGATAATATTGCTCAAAATACGCACTGCTGCTCCTTCTTAGAGCTAATGCCAAGCTTGCCTAACTTTCTTTGGATCACTTTCCTCCTTCTCCTTCCTTGCTTGGAGTAATCGGGCCAGGAGGGAATGTGAGACTATAGTGACTGTGTCCTAGGTCACAGGTTCCAGGTTCCCAGGATAACAAGTCCAGTGGGGCAGGGACAGGTTGCAGACAGCCGTACTGGAGACTCTATGTCCTTCCTGTGTGACGTGTTCTCGGAAAAGCTGTAACTGCTCAGGGCTCATCCTCTGAGGCTCAGAGTTTCCCTTGCCCGGCTCTGCTTGCTGCAGGCTGCTCAGGGGTCTTGAGGAAACAGCTCCTCAGTTCTTTCTGCCGTACCTGGGCCACACCCGTGGGCTGGGAGTCGAGAATGGCTTTTGGAGGGCTTCAGAGTCAACGGGCCAGCAAAAGTAGACTACTAGAGGAAGGGGAAATCAATTCCCAAGAAGTCCGAGTCCACTTCTATTTATTACAAATGCGTGAAATGCATTTGAGAACGGCACCAAATATGGACTGAATTTTTTTAAAAAGTGCTTCGTTTTCTTCTCTTTCCCTGTGGCAGAAAAACTCATTTTCTTTTTCCTGCAATTTGGAGTGGTGAAAGATACAAAAAGACTGGTGAGGGGCTCCACGTGTATTTTCTGTGTTAGAAGTAATTAACAATCCAGAAACTACGTACAACGTGAGCTTAGTTAGGACAGCAACGTCGCAAGTTTGGAGCAGGCGAAGCCTACATGTGTGCGGAGGATGAATCTGTCTCACTGAACAGAGATTCCTCTAGAGAAAAAAAAAAAAAGTCAAGGACAAATTTCTGAGTCTCTGGAATGCACAACACGTGATGGGCTTCTGAATGTGAAATCCTAGGATCACCTGGAAGATTCTATAGTGAAGAAGATGAGAAATTCTAGACGAAAAATTTCTCGGGCCATCCAGCCAACAAGCATTTGGTGAAGACCTGCTTGAGCCACAGCACTGAGCTGGGAGCAGCGAAAGAGAAAGTCACCACAAGCACAGATCCTACGTGAAGAACCTTAATGTTTCATTCATGTGTTCAGGCAGCGTTTAAAAGGCATCTGTTAGGTGCCAGACACTGTTCTAGGCGTTGGAATAAAGCACTGAACCCAAGTAGATGGAACCCCTGTACCCATGAAGTTTAAATTCTAATGGAGAGAGTCGAAAAACAAGAAAGTAAGTTAATTAAAAAAAAAAAAAAAAAAGAAATGCATACGCGAATTTTCAGAGAATAGAGGAAATAGAGTAATGGAATGGAATGGGGTTGGGGAGAGGGGCGAAGGAAGCAGCTAAGGGAAGCTCTGAGAGACAGCGTTTTAGGGAAGGAAACGGTGCAAAGCTGAGGCATGCTGGACGCACACACACTGAGCAGCTCAACGAGAGTGACGGTCAGGGAGGCCAAGGAAGGGCAAGGCCAGATCCTTGGAGCCTCCCAGACTGTGACAGAGTTGGACTTTATTCTAAGTGTAATGAGGAGCTTTGGAGGCTTTTCAGCAGGAGAGAACTAGGATCTGATCTGTTTTAAAATATGGAAGCCCATCGGCTGCTTTGTGGAGAACAGGAGTGGAAGCTACCAGAAGGGAGACTGGTTAAGCCTGAGAGTAAGCTCAGAAGAGGGGTGCTGGTGGCTAGAACCAGGGTGATGGCAGTGAGCCAGTGAGATACGATTCAGATTTAATACATGGCCTGAGGGGACGGACTTGCAGGGGCCTCCTGTGTTGGGGACCGGGTAGAGGAAGTGAGACAGACTCAGAGCAAATGCGCGGAGCGCCAGCTACGACAGAGGAGAAAGGAGACAGATATTTTAAGGGAAATTGAAGAAGGGGTTTAGAGGGGAAAATAGTAAGTACTATTTTGGACATGTCAAATCTGAGGTGGTTTATTAGATAGCTTGGTTGGACAAACACAAAAACAGGCAAACCAACTCAAGTTTTCTAGAAAGCTCAGTATCCATGACAGGCTTCGAATACATAAAATGCCCTTAACATGTAAGACCCTACCACAAAGCATCCTGGACGTCATGCTCCAACTCACTCTTTACCCAGATAACCGTAGGCATGTATGTCCTTAACTCCCCAATTTTTTATTCCCTACCTGCAAAACACAGATGAAAATAGTATCAACTTCACAAGGTTGTGGTGAAGAGTAAAAGAGAGTACATTTAGCACAGCTCTTGGTACATGATAAGTGTTCAACAAATATCAGCTGTTGGCAATTGTTTTGTTTCGTAGGGCTACTGTAACGACACTGGTTGGGTGGCTTAAAACAAAAGAAATCTATTGTCTCGCAGATCAGAAGACTAGATGTCTGAAGTCAAGGTGTCAGCAGGGCTTGCTCCCTCTGAAATCTGTAGGAGAGAACCCTTGTCACTTGTCACTTCCAGCTCTGGTACTTACTGGCAATTCTTGGCATTCCTGGGCTCCTAGATGCATCCCTCAAATCTCTGCCTCCCTTGTCACATGGCTGTCTCCTCCTTGAGTGTCTGTGTCTTCACAAAGTGTCCTCTGTGTATCTCCTCTCTCTTCCCTCTTCTTACAAAGACACCAATCATTGGACTCACTGTTCTCCAGGATGCTCTCATCTTAACTAATTATACTTGCAAGGACCTTATTTCCAAAGTGAGGTCACATTCGGAGGTGCTAGGGCTTGGGAAGAGGGACACGATTCAACCCAGAACAGTAATAACATGACTGATAGGTTATCCCCGCAGTAGTAGAGAGCCCTGCCAAGCAGCACTGCTCACGACCAGTCCTTCCAATTCACGTGGTGGCCTTTGTCTCTCATGAAGAACCTGATGGTGTGTGGTTGGCGTTTTAACAGAAAAAGAGTTGAGATGATCTATTTATACTTAGAATCATGGAAGTTTTAGAGTTTGAAGAGACCACGATAACTTCGTCTGATTCCTTCCTTTTGCGATCGAGAAAAGCAAAGCCTAGAAACGCGATGTGATTTGGCAGAGGGCACACGTCTGGACAGCCGCCAAGCCGAGTCCAGGAAGCTTGTCTTTTCACTTCTAAGATATTTCCCCACAACGCTTTTTCATCCTGCAGTGTAACATCAGTTGAATTTCACTCCCTCTACCCTTCTAATCATGCCTCCCCTTCCACCCAGCTCACCTACCTAAGGTCCAAACTTATCTCCAAGCAGAGATATCATGGGAGAAGATCTAGGAGTCAGAAGAGGGAGACAATACCTTCCTCCTCATCCAACTGGATTCAGAACGCTGGTTTTTCACTTCCTGATTGACTCTGGAGAGGTTAGGCAGCGACCGAGAGGTCATAAAATATAAAATTCTCAACAAATGTGGTGGGTTATTGTGACTTCGTCTATAGTTCCTGCAAACCAGGAATGATGTTCTTTCAAGCAACTCATTCTTTAAAAAGCATTTCCAGTGCAACAAAACATGGAGTTAGAGTTTTTACCTTCAGAGTAAACCAAAGGCTTTAATGTCGTATCAGTGAGGATGTTCTCAGCTGCACGTAACATAACAGCTGAATGAAAGTGCCTATAGCAGAAAGGGATGCATCTCACAAACTGAGATCAGAGTGAGGCAATTCAAGGTTGCTTCACTCGGCAGCTCAACAAGTTCCGGAGGCCTGAAGTGGCGTCTTGGGAATCCTGCTGGCTTTTATCTGTGGTCACAAGATGGCTGCAGCAGCTCCAAGGACAATTGTATTAATCATGCTTTTCTATTTTCTGTATTTCTGATGCTTTGATCTCTTGGGCTCTTGCTGGCCCTGGAGAAACGCCCCTGCCAGGACAGCTAATTCCTAGAGATAGTAAACTACTCGCCTGCAACCATGAATTCCACATGCAGTCCAGAGCTCATGCCCCATACTCCAACCGCCTGCTTCGTCGGGCTTTTCTACAGGGCTCTCACATGCTGGTCCGCCATCTACTGCCTTGATCAGGCCGGTACCAGGCACTAGGGACAGCCCATAGGCCCCAGAGCCCGCCGAACTTATTCACATAGCCAACCCTAAGCCTGCTGACCCTACCTCGTCTGTTCCATCCTGCAGAAATGCCAATAAAGGCTCCTGTCTACCTTCCTCCCTGCTGGCTCTCTCTCCCATCGACCCTGGCGCTTCCCATGTGGCCCCCGGGGCCGTGCCGCCTCCTCTCAGAAACTGTGAGTAACAAGCTATCTTTTCAGTGGCAACCGTCTCCTAATCTGTTGCCCCCCCCCACACCTGAAAAATAATACAACCTACATTTGAAAAACAGTAACACCTCACGTGATGAGTCCAAAATCACGAGTGGGCTGGGGAAGGAACACCTTCCTCGAGCACAGGGTGAGGCGAGTATCAGAACTAAATCTGAGTTCTGCTGACAAAGGCGGTGGAGAGACCTGGATTGTTGGTAGGCAGTCTACTCTGCTGGTTCTAAGCCCTAAGGGAATACAAGAAAAAAGATAAAAATTGGATTGATTGAATCAAGGAATGCTTTTTTTTCGGAGTGTGTGAATGTCCACGAGATCTAAAGTCCTAGATGAACTTGGCATGTGTGGTGTCCAGAAGACAGAAGGCAGTCGAGGCAAAGAAGGAACAGAAACAAATGAGTTATACCTTGCTGATGTCGACGTAAGAAACAGCCAAACCTGTAGAGAATTTTTATGAGTTTATTTGAGCCAAACTGATGACAAATGCCAGGAAGCGAAATTTTAGTGAATTGAGAAAATGCTCCGGAGAATGACAGTTTTGCAGCTTGTTTTATGCACTAGAATAAAAGGAGGAGGCTTGAGGAGGGTTACATGAGATCCATCCATTGGTGATAGATCGATAGATAAAGGGGGTGGGAGAAACGTCTCGAATTGGATGAAAAGTTAAGCAGAGAGACCATAGTAGTTTTACATTGGTGGGCACAGGATGCTTAATAATGAACATTTACAGCACATGGGGATGGTACGTGGGGAAACGAGACAGCAGTGAGGGGTTCTCTGGTCTCTGGCGAGGATGTGTCTGGCAAAGGAGATTCCTCTGACATTTCAAAGGTATGTTATCTTAGATGCAAAAGGACAGTAGACAGGCTCACTTAAGATAAAGACGGACCTTTGTCAAAGAAGCTACAGGCCTAGGATGAGACTACGCCATGACCTGCTTTTAGATGGGAATATTTATGTTCAGACCATCCTGTGTGGTTACTTTCAGTCTCTGAGTTTGTAGGGCCCACCATGCAGGCGTCTCCTAGGCTTATCAGATTTAATATGTGGCCCCTTTTCGGTCCACACCGAGAATGATAAATAGAAGTACTTGGTGTGGATAGAGAGATCGCCTTGGCCAGAGACGTCTGTTTGAAGATCCTAGTCCT
The DNA here is from genome assembly GCA_003508835.1 of Eonycteris spelaea. Classification (NCBI taxonomy): domain Eukaryota; kingdom Metazoa; phylum Chordata; class Mammalia; order Chiroptera; family Pteropodidae; genus Eonycteris; species Eonycteris spelaea. The sequence goes on from PUFA01000065.1 coordinate 6,601,595, forward strand.
TCTTGACTTTACATCACTTATCTGTGGAATGGAAAAGGATAGACATCATCAAATGGACCAGCACCCGAATCTCTGCCCACTCAGTCCTTGTTAGAAATGCTACAAGATGTCTGTGACAAGCAACAGGGTCATAAGATCTATTTCTGCCTCCTGCCTATGACTCACGGGATGACTCAAGGTGAATCTCTACCCATCTCCCTTGAAGAACAGAAGACACATCATCGTTTCCCTCCAGGCGAGGTTGGCTGTCTCGGCAGGGGCCCTGCAGAGACCCCCAGGCTGCCCTTTCCGCCCGCCCACTGGTCCTCTCTTCAGCCTTTCCAGCTCTTTCTCCACCACCCACTTCCCCACTAGTTCTTTTTCTCCTTTTCCAAACAGCGCCGCTCCCAAGCGTCCTGGAGAGGCCCTGCTGGCCGCCCCGAGCTGCTGCGGAGCTGCGGAGCTGCGGGAGCAAGCCCAGGGCGCTTTCGTTAGCAGTTCCGTTTGCAGATAAATAGCGAGCCTGAGCACGGCTCCTGTGGGCGGGGCCCGGCGCCTGTGGGCGGGGCCCGGCGCCTGTGGGCGGGGCAAATCTCCTTTCTGGCGCGGGTCCGTTTGCGTGGCTCGCGTCCGCTAGGGCTAGGTGAGGGCTAGCAGGCGGTTCTCTCCAGGTTCCCTTCTCCCTTCCCTACAGAGCACCAGCCCTAGGGGCACCGTCCCCTGGAGTCCTTCAGAGACACCATTCCTTTTCTCATTGTTTTCCTTACAGATTGGTTTCTAGACTTACTGGCTCCTGTTGCTGAGCAGACTTGTCAAATTGGGGCGAAGGGAGGTGGGGGTGAACTGGAACACCGTTCCGGGCGCAGGTTATGGACGGCCTGTGTGGACTCGGCATTTAGGTGGAATTAATGCTTTGGTTTCTTGGGGACTTGGGGGATAGGGCAGGCCTTCTCTTCCCCAGAAGGAATTGTGTGTATCATTATTGTATGATTAAGAATTTACAGAGGCTGTAGCACCAGAATACAGTAGAGAACGAGGTTCTCAATGGAGCGTGGGGGAGCGTTGCTCAGAGGTAGGAGGATCCGCAGTTAGAGTCCTGTTGGGGTCTCGTTAATAACACAGAGCGTGACCGGAAAAGCCCCGGGACACCCCCGGGCTAGAGCGCGGGTGGGGTGCGGGTGGGCAGGCAAAGACAACGTGGGGAACTGCGGTTCAAGGAGAATGGGGTGAACCGGGTGGGAGGAGGTCGCAGCATCTGTGAGACAACTGGTCGGACCCAGGAACCTGAATGATTCATCTTTGGATTTAGGATGTGTTAGTCATCTCTGCAGGGAGCTGGGACCAAGAGGTGCCCTTCAGGTTGGAAACTAGGGCCGAGTGGGAGTTCCCACAGGGGGTGGAGCCTTGCAAAGGGAAGATGAGAGTAGACAATGGGATAAGCAGAAAGAAAAACAGCTATTATTAAAGAGAGAAACTTGGGGATCAGAGAAGTTAGACAGAGGAGATTTAAGTTGTCTGATTCAGGTGAAGGCTTTTCAGTAAATGGGAGATGCTTTGTAATAAAAAACAGGCCAGGAAGTGGGCGGATGGTTCTTTAGCATAATAAGGGCAAGATAGTTACTTCCCAAAGAGTAGGGTCAAAGCTGGGTTAATGGGAAGAGTACGCACTCCTTACATGTCCTAGACTGTGGTCTTTGGGAAAAAATTGTTGCTGTTGCAAGGGATGTTTGCTTCTAGGCCATTCAGGGAAAAGCAGACTGTAGCATCTGCTAGCGGAGAGAACGATACATAGTTGAAATGCCAATGATCTGCTCATCGTTTCTTCTCCACACATGCACACCCAGTTCTCTTCGGCCTGGCAGAGTGGAGGACCGCCTCACTGACTTTTGCCTGAGGGAATGGCATGCCGAGAAGACCAGGGTATCATCCTCCTATGGGAGAGGAAGAATGCCCCCCAAGAGGACAGGCTTAGAGGGGAGAAGGAGGGAAAGAAGTGGGACGAGAGTTAGAGAAGGAGGACTTTGCCTCCCTTGTGCAAATCATAGTAGCTGTCATTTATTTGAGGACCTTGTGTGGTCTAGGCTCTCATATGGACGGTCTCAGTCAACCCTCAGCAATCCTGAGAGAAGGCACTGTTCTTATCTACCTCCATTCATAGATGAGAAATTCAAAGATCAAAAAACTCACGTGACGTGGCCCAGGTCTTTCCACTAGTGAGTGCTAGAACCAGGATCCATCTCAGGCGGTGTGAGTCCAGAACTCAGCCCTCACTCCCGGCACCGAGACTCAGGCGAGATGATCACATCCCCAGTGTTAGGTCTTTCCAGCTTTGGATGCCTTTGGTAAAGCTCTGCTTCAGCCACCATCAGAGATGCGCCCAGGCCATACTAGGAAAGGGAGATTCCACACTCTGTGGTCCTCTGACACCCCGGCTGGTAGCTTAGGTTACCCGGGCAGATGGCAGGTAATTCCCTGCTGCTTCAAGATTTGGGGGGAGCTGTCTCACGGACTGCAGGGCTGGACCTAGCCGGTGTTGGTGGGGCCAGTCTACCATACATGGCAGCTAATGAGACTCAGCTCCGATAGTGACCCGGGACAGCAAAGGTCACAGAAGGGCTGGGTCCACCTTGGTACCCATCTGTCTACTAAGTCATCACTCTCCAGGCAGCCGCAGGTGCATAAACAGGTCAAGGCCAAGAGAGGCCTTCCAGAAAACAGAGCCATGGCCACCTGGAGCTGAGCGGTGAGGGGCCTCTATTCATTTCTTCATTCAATCAGCAAATATTCATTGGAGCAAGTTCGGTGAACTAGGCACTGGGCTAGGTGGTAAAGACACAGGACCTGGTTCATGCCTTCAAGGCTTTAACGGGACAGATAGGCAAACAAGCCAAATTTGACTGAGTGTGAAAAGTACGAGCAAGCTCAGTGTGCTAGCTGGGGGTGGGATAGACTCCTGGAAAGGTGGTTTTCAAGTTGACACCTGAAAGTGAATGGGAGGGAGGCAGGCTTGGGGTGGGGGAGATGAACTGTCCAGGTGGAGCAGGCAGCATGTGCAGGCCCACAGGTAGGTAGAACTTGGACAACCTAGCTCTCTCTGGTCAAAAGCCGAAGTCAGGTGAGGCAGCCGGAGAAGTATGGCGAATGGCCATGGAGACGTCGTCAAGGAGTGTGGACCTCATCCTGGGGCCGTGAGGAGCCATTGACAAGCCTTGAGAATGGAAACAGTGAGGTCAGAGGTCGTCTGACTAAGGTGTGGAGGGAGACGGATCAGGGGACACTGAAGTTTTCCGAGCAAGAGATGATGGTGCCATGACCCAGGTCTGTGTAGGACACCCCCAAGCCAGAAATCTGCAGATGTGGTTTGGAGACAGGCCTTCCTTTTCCAGTGTCCTGTAACGTAACCTAATGTGTCCTTATAAGAAGAGACCAGGACTTCCTCTTTCCGCCTTGTGAGGATGTAGGGAGGAGGTGGCCATCCACAAGCCAGGAAGAATCCTGGCCAGGAACCACATTGGGTGTTTGTTTGGATTCCCAGCCTCCAGAACCATGGGAAACAAATTCTAGCTGTTTAAGTCGCCCAGTCTGTGGAATGTTGTTATAGCAGTTCGAGTTGCTAAGGCAGGACAGACAGGTGTCTGTCCTTGGTCCAGTCAGCTGTGGCACAAGGGGGCAGGCAGGGACCTAAAGTACAAAAAGAGCGCCAGAGGGCAGTGTCTTCAGCAGAGCCGATGGCAGAGAAAATTCCTCTTAGAGGAGCTGTGAGCTATGGAGGACAGGCGTCAGGTGAAAGGTTGTAGATCTCGCTGCAGACGGCTTCTGGTGCCTCACGTCATGTCCCCTGGGCCCACCCCTGATTTCGGTTGCCGCGGTGGTAGACGGTTCTGTGCCAGCACAGGCACGTGCCTCAAGGACAGGTTCCTCCTCAAACGTGCCCCCCTTCTGCCTCGCGTACCTCCGAGGCCGTAGAACCGCTCTGCGAGGACGCCGTGGGGTGGGGAAGACGTACCCGCGGGACAGCCTCACGCAGGGGAGGAGCTGGAGCTGTGGACACATGTTCTAGCCTCCCGCCTTTCAGGAGGACAGTTCTGGGAGGGACTCAGTAAGTGTCACAGGGGTCTTTGCAGAACTGAGCCCCAGCGGTGGAATTCCTCTTGTAACCACACGGACTTGTTCTCTTTGTCTCTCTCTTCCTGTCCCCCCTCTCCTGCTTTCTGGACATTTCATAATCCATCTAAGCGTCTTAATTTTAGACTCTGCTCTCAGGGAACCTGAGATTTCTCCTGAAGGCAATAGGGAGCCCTTGAAACATTTTTTTTTTTTTTTTTTTACCTATCTGAAAACAATCCTATAATGAACTCTTGGCTCTCTGCAGGGCAGGGAAGGTACAAATATATATTGTAGTCCTTGAACTTAAAGAGCTCATAAACTCCTCCTCGGTAAACGTCTCAGTTTTTTTTTTATTTCCATGATCTCATTTGGCCCTCTCAGCTGCCCCTCCAGGAAAGGAGTATCAACAACACTATTCCCACCTTATAGAAAAAGCAGAAGGAGACAGAGAAAGGGTAATGCAGTTTACAAGGTCACACAGCCGGCAAGTGGCCTTTTAAGCAATTAACATCTTTGGCTGGGTATGTAAATTATCATAGTTCCTCGAGAAAACAATGTTAAAAGTGACACATTCACTGTAATTTAATTATTCACTTGTCTTCATTATATTTTCTTTACGCTCTCTGCTTCTCCACTTTCCAAATATTGTACTAGCTTTTCGTCAGTGCTATATAATTTCTTCTGTGAAACTAGGTCAATGTATGTGTTAACGTAACTTTCCTTTTATAATTTAAATAACATTTTAGTAAAATGGAAACTTAAGGGAAAAAAATGCCTTTGATTGCCATTGCATGATTTTAATCAGACCGACAAGATTGGATTTGCATTTTCAAATGGCGAGTCTAAGTCCAAGGGCAGCATGGAGGACAGCCAGGAAGGACAAGATTCTATATTCCCTCCCTAGGTGCTTCTACCCAGTCTATGGCTTTAAATAATATCTTTATGCTGATGGTCAACATTTCTGTCTCCAGCTCCAACGTCTCTTCTGAGCTCCAGATTGCATATCCAAGCCCCCTAACTGTCACGGAAGTCTCACAGGAGCTCAAACTCAACATGCACCGGAATGAACTTTGATTTCGACTTTCCCTGCAAACTGTCCCTCTCCCACAAAGTTTCCCATCTCAGGAAGTGGCATCACCATGGCCCCACTTGCTCCCTTATGATGCCGTTATAAATATTTGTTGCTAGTAATTCTGCACAAACTTCACTTTCATAAAGTCCTCTACTTCTCTAGGTAATTTAATAAACAAATATTTACTAAGTCAAAGGAGTGTTTATTAACAAACAGGCTGTTTAGTCAAACAAGGAAGAATGTATTTAGCTGACACTTTAATGTGCGGGCGCTCCAGGACTTACAGGCAGGACACGTGACGCCACAGACAGTGAGATGTTCTTAAAGAATATACCGCACTTCAGTGCCTTAAAATAGAGAAGGAGAACCTATCAGCGTCAGTGAGGATGTTTATTTGTTCCCCCAAATGACCCTTCCCGGGAAATTCATATTGGGTAGGTTTGAGATCAGGGGCTTAGGAATCTACGCTTTTTGAAAGCCCTCCAACTGATTTTGATTTGCCGTCATAACAAGAGCAACTGAACCCTAGGTGCTGGCCTTCTGCTGCTGTTTATTTGACTGGACAGAGAAAATAGATACTCAGGTGATCGGCAGAAGGTGAGGCAGGCCATGTGGGCAGTGGAAAGAGCACCAGGCTGGCAGTTGGGCTCCGAGGCTATGCAGTCAGGTCTTCTTGTCAGAAAAAAGGGTCTAGGTCAGCTTAGCAGCAGTGAACAACCAACCCTCTAAGAACTTGAAATTCAAGTTGCTGCAGAGATAAACTAATAAAAATAATTGTCAATGTCTGTGGGATAAACTAAGAGATTGTACTGTGGGGTGAAGAATTTGGGAACACCCCAAAACCCACTCCAGATGTTATGGAAGGAATCGCCAGGAAGTAGGACTAAAATGTGATTTTAATTAAGTGAGCAGTAATCTAGTGATTAGGAGCTAATCATTGTACTCATTTTAAGAAAAATCTTTGTACACTAAAGAGGATTAGTCGAATTCAAACCTGAATACCACTGGCCACGTTTGAGTGGCCTCTGCATGCAGTAAAACGTCCTAAAAATCCTTATAACCCATATTTCTCCCCACTCGCTATGGTGGTAGTTCTTCACAAAGCTTTCCTCACATTTCTTCCAGAATCTTCCAATCCATCTGACTCCTTCCTTCCTCTCTGTTTCACTCCCTTCCTCTTGCCTTCTGAGCCTTTTTTTTCTGTTCCTTTTTCCTGGTGCTCTGCCTTTCATAATGTAAATCTGATTAGTTTTCCCCTTTTCCATTTTGTCCATACCTTCGTCAAAAAAACAAACAAATAACAACAACAAAAAAGGTAGAGGGATTTTCCTTAGAATGCAGAGGAAGGGGCAAAGATCGTGAATACACTAATATTTTTGACCCTGTCTAAAACATGACTTTATGAGGTAAGGTTCTTCTGGTACACGTAACCAAAACCAACTCAAGTTATTTTCTGTCAAACTGGGAACAAATTGTTTTCATTGTGGAATCAAAAAAGAAGTTGACCGATGAAGTGCCTAAGGGGGTAGGAATAAGGGCAGCTCTAGGGGCTTAAATCAGGTCTTTGTGGGTCCTTCCTTCAGAGTAGAGGTCTCAAATTTTTTACCATAATGTACCGAAGAGGAGCAAAAATCTTGAAACCTTTCAATTAGTCCCAATTTCCAGAGGATAAAAGTCAATATCGCATGAATTATCACTGTGCTAATAAAATCGCAGGGGGGTGCGTGCATGCATATGCATTTATTGGGGCATGATGACGCTATATGAATGATCATGCATAGTTTTAAAGTCTAATTATTGAAAAATAATAGGTCCCAAAGATCACTCCACACAACGACCACAATAAACTACCTTGATAATTCTACAGCTAAATCATCATGAAGCCAAATTTACAGTCATTTACGATGAACGTAATTTATAATTGATGATCGAGGTAATGAAGCTATCAAAACCCGCAGTTAATTCAAAGCAACACTGATGAAGCACTGACCATAAAGTGTCGTTACCCAGCTATCTGTGTGCCTGCGCCATGGGACCGTCACGTTGGGTCGCCGTATCTCTGCCAGCTTGGCCGGGCAGGCGGCTTCCCCAGCAGGACACGGAAGTGAGGGTTTAGGACACCGTGCCGAACAACCGCTTTAGTTTGTGAATCTTAAATTTCAGTAACTCGTGATACCCTCTCCGGTAGATTACTAGAAAATTGACCCTCGTCGCATATAAAAAATGAATGGCATTGCATAGCAAAGGCATCTGCACATAAGACTAGAAGCACGGACCTGCGTCTGGGGTCCGTTTGACTCACCGGGGAGCTCCCATAGTGCCTGAGTCACCGCTCTGGACATCTGCCATGACTTCCAGCAACTGGCAGCTCGTCTGCCTCAGAGCAACATCTCCACATCCCAAGGCAGACATTCTCAGTGGCCCAGCTCGAGCCAGGTGTCCACCCTGGACCAATCATCCCTGGCGCTGGAGTCGGGGGAGGAGGGGGGCAGGACTCCTTCATGGGACGAAGTTTTGTTTGTGGGGACCGCCTTGTGGGTGCGAGGGCAGCTCCTGCAGAAGGGGGACTCCACGGGCAATGACATCCACTGTAACGACAGCAGCGGTAAATGCTGAGTCCGGAGCATTAGACTTCTACGAGGTCTTGCAGATCCAGAAATAATTGGAAGCTTTATTGTATCTCCAGCCTCTGAGTAGCTGGAAGAAAAATCTAGATTCAGTCTAGTCCAAAACAGCAATATAAATAATACCTCCAGGAACTATTTAATTTCTTCGTGTAAAAGTGCTCCATCTCCCAGCTTTTGGAGTCTTTTGTCCCCTCCTCGGACTCGTGCTGGTGTTCCCGGTTCCTGGTCTCTCTAGGGCTCTGCTGCCTGTTCCCAGTCCAGGTCGCTGCTTGCACTGCTCAAGCCGACAGCTAGAGGGGTTTGTGAAACGGTCCCTCTCAGCCTGGGCTGGGCCCTGTGTTACCTCCCGGATAACTCCGCCTCCCTTTGGAGTTCCTGGCCTGGCGGAAATCCCTCTGAGTTTCTGTCGGGTCCCCCACCTGGCTCCCCACCCTGGTGGTCGGCTCATAGTCTTCTCTGGACCCTCATTCTGCCCGACATGGTTACTTGGTCCTTATTATCTAAGCTTTGCCGTGTGAAGTCTGCATGTCCTCAGTGCTTTTTACTTTTGGTGTTTCAGAAGGTCGGGCCCAACAATGTGTGTGTGTGTGCGCGCGCTGTGGAGTGTGCATGGCATGTGTGTGGAATGTGTGATATGTGCACAGGTGTGTGTGTGTGTGTGTGTGGTAAATGGTGTGTGTTATAGGGTGTGTGTGGTGTGTGTATCTGTGTGTGGTGTGTGTGTGATGTCTGGATCTGTGTGTGGTGTGTGTGTGTGATGTCTGGTGTGTGTGTGTGGTGTGTGTGTGATGTCTGGTGTGTGTGTGGTGTGTGTGTGTGATGTCTGGTGTGTGTGTGGTGTGTGTGTGTGATGTCTGGATCTGTGTGTGTGTGTGTGTGTGTGTGATGTCTGGTGTGTGTGTGGTGTGTGTGTGATGTCTGGATCTGGTGTGTGTGTGTGTGCGTGAGGTCTGGTGTGTGTGTGGTGTGTGTGTGATGTCTGGTGTGTGTGTGTGTGTGTGTGCGTGAGGTCTGGTGGTGTGTGTGGGGGGAGTGATGGGAGCGGGAAGTTTTCTCCTTTCTCTCTCTTATCGTCTCACCTCCTCTCCCCACAATCCTTCAGGACTAAAAGAAAGACTTCTGTCACTTTCTCTGCATGGCGTCCCCTCCACCATAGAGAGCGCTTCATGACTTCCTTGGCACTCAGACTGCTGGTTCTGGATACACTGAAGAGGAAGATAAAAGAATTTTGAAAACAATAGCTTATGTTTACTGAATACTTAATATGTTCCAGATGCTTTCTAACTACTTCTAAGTGTTACCGTGCTTGGTATCTAGGATTTGTCGAATGCAATGCTTTACGTGCAGTAGCTTGTTGAATTCACGGAACCGCCCTCTGAGGTAGGTATTAGTTGTACTCCCATTTTACAGATAAGGACACTAAGCGATGGACAAATTCAGGAACTTTCTCAAGTCACACAACCGGTAAAAGGTAGAACCTGGATGTGAGCCCAGATCTTGTGCCTCTGAGTCTGTCAGTTTAGCTACCTGGCACTTCAAGCTCTCTCAAGACAATAGCCTGGATTTAAAGATTAGTGTCTTCCTGAGAAATCTCTTTTTAAATGTCAATAGCAGAATACTAATTTTGTATTTCTTTTTGCATTCTTCTATAATAACTTAATTCTATCTCCCTGCCCCTGTAGATGGATGCCTGAGGCTACCCAAATCGTAGGTCATATCCTCTGAAAAAGATATGTTAATAACTTTTCAAAATATTACCTTCTTTATAATAATAATAATGATAATGATATGGAAGCATAAAAATAGGAATGTAACAGGGCATGTATAGGATGGTGCTCCTCTAAGCACTGTTCTGGGAAAGGAGTTCCTGGCCAAGCAGGCTTAAGCACAAGTATCCTTGTCGAGAAGACGCCTTGAGAGGTCCTCAAGCTACTCAGCTGACAGATACAGCCACGGGGGTGAAATCTCCCAGAACTGCTGGGGATTCACTGCCCACTGAGGGACTTCATGACCACGTAGCTTCAGGTTTCTCACTGGCAGGAGAAGATGAACTGGTTAGAAACACTCGGGTCTCCGGCCTGTTTTGGATGGTAGCTAAATAGATGGGTAGCCCATCCTGGGGAGCTGCCCCTGGGAGAATCGCCTGTTCAGTTCTGAAAAAAATCGAATTTCTGAACCAACAAGCCTGAGGACCTGTCGTGGAGAACAATGAGTTAACCACGGCCAGTCTCTCTCAGAGGACCCACCTGGGCATTCCTTGGGGTCACTCTCTCTCTGTCTCTGTCTCTGTCTGAGTCTAGATTCCCATAAAAAAAGAGCCTGAGACAAAGGCTGAAATGTGAGCTGGAGGATGCAGACCAGAGAGCATGAATGAGTCTCAGAGGGAGGGAAGCAGTGAGGGGGAGAGCTAAGTCAAGCACGCCTTATCACTTGGGCTACTTCCTGGTTGCTCGAGTGTGTGGGACAGTCTGAGAAGCCATGTGACAGACATCTCAGAACTGCCTATCTGGTGGAAAGAAAGAGAAGGCGTTTTTCCAGCAGCTCCCATCCTTCTCTGGTCGGAGGTTTGTCCCTCCACCAGTTGGCCGAAGGTTAACTCCCCAGCACTTTAATGCCCCCCACCCCCGCCCCCTGCCCTGTCATGACAGAGCAGTCCCTGCTGGGAAGCAAGCAGTGCTGCAGTGGGGGCTGTCTGGTTTAGCAGCGTGAAGCCAGTCTTAGTCCACAAAGGACTGACTACTGCGCCAGAGAGAGGTAAAGCCAAGAGTGACTCGAGAGGTGTGTATGCAGAACCGGCCTTCGCTGCAGCCAGCAGTGTGAGCTCAGGTGGGTCATTGCAGCCCTCAGAGCTTATGATTCTTCTGCCATTAGGCGGGGTCAGGGCAGGGAGACGGGGCAGAAAACTCAGTCGTCCAGGCCCCTTTTTATTCTGACATTCCGCATAAAACTGAACTTCCAGATGTGACCTGAGGAGAAAAGATGGTGACATACCAGACTAGCAGGGAGCAGGCTTCCTGGGGAAGGTGTGTCTCGGGACTCAGGTAAAGATGGTACAGCTGAGGTAGGAGGTGTGGAAATGCTCCCAAACTATGGGGACAGGGAAAACTCAGCTTGTGCGGATCAGTGGGTGATTTAGGGATTGGGCAGAAATGGCAGCCTTGAAAGGTAGAGGCTTTTTGAAGACGTGTGGTGTGATGATGGTGAAGTGGACGAGGGTCTGGGCTCTGATGCAGCTCTGGCAGTGACCGTCCGTGTGACCTTGGGCAAGTCAAGGGCCAGGCCTCAGGTCTTCGCCTGTAAAGTGAAGAGGTACTTCAGGGCTCTCAGAGGCTTGGGTGAAGGTTCACTCATGACAGGGTGGATAAGAGTAAAGGGGACTCACTAGACAAAACTAAGCCTTAGTGGCTGACCCAGCTCTGAGGAATACCATGACCTTTATACTCCCAGAGCAAGAGTGGGCGTCTTTGCTGATGTGACAGGCAGACATTCCATTCTGGGACCCCCGATGAATCAGCTGGGTTTCCGTGGGTAGTGAGAACCCGGAGCGGAAATGAAACTAAGTAACGGCCCCAAAGAGGTGGGTCTGGGATCATTCGGGCCCAGATATCTGGCTGGGGCCATTGTCTGGGCTCCATTCTGCCGGAAATGGACTGATTTATGCAATCAAGACAGGTGGCTACTGTGATAGCCATGGTAACTCACCATCGAAGAGTCAAACTTTCCTTCCGTAAGGCAGAGGTCCTCTTAGGATGTAGCCGTCTAGCCAGACACTATAGTTCTCGGTCTACTTGTCTCTAGCTGGGCCCATAGGACTAGCTCTGGCCGAAAGAACGTGAGCAGAAGTGACACGTGTCATTTCGGAGCTGAGGGTGATTTATGAGTTGCGCCTCCCCCGCTGCCCTCCCTTCGGCATCCGTCCTGGAGGCTGCACGTTCAGGACGGCGGGTTATACAGCAGGGATGGGGCCTGGATCTCTGAGTCACTGCTTGGCACCAAGCTGCCCAGCACCGTTCTCAGTGAACTTTCCATGAGCAAGAAGCACAGATATTTTAATCCAATCCCATTTCGGGGTTGTTGTCACGGCAGTTAGCCCATCTTACCTACCACGGCTATCTTAGACACTTCCAATAAGCCCCAAAGCAGAAGCTCTGGTAGTTAGGGGATCTACAGCGTGGGGCACCTAGGATGAGCCCATTGATCAGTCACAGAGGATATTTAAAGTACTACTATGTGCCAGGCCCTCTTCTCTGCTCTGGGGACACGATGCTAGGATGCTAAAGTCCACGGTCCTGTGAGGCCAGCATGCCAGCGGAGGGGGGCAGACGATCAGCTGACGTGCGCAGTGCATGACTGGTAGGATCAAAGCCTCCCTATGTGTCGTCTCCCACAGCCCCTTTTAAGTAAATCCGGTGGCGACGGTCTTCTCCTGCAACAGAGATGTGGGCAAATCCCATGGTCGATCTGCCTGTTTCTAGGCTATACAAAACCTCTTGGTCACTTCAAGTTGTAAAAACAGTCTCAACTTAAAAACTGGAATGTCTGGTGAAACATAATAGTTACGTGCTTCGATGTCACCCAAACTTTGACTTGAAACCTCTGAGTTTTGACCTGCCGATGACTTGACCTATCGAAGGGAAAGGAAGGTAACTCGCTCCTGCTTTCTCTCATTTTGCCTCCCCCCATCTCACTCACCTCTTCCTGGTTAGTATTTTCCTCCTTTCAGGGTGGGGATTGTGTGTGGGCTGGGGAGGGGGGCTGCGTAGTACCGGGGAGGGGCAGATCTTACGAAACTGGGAGACTAACATTCTGCGGACCTGGCAGGCGATTCGAGCTGCCCTTTCCTCTGAAGAGTCTAACCCCTGCAGTTCCTTCAGCCCAGGGAGGTACGTTTTACTGTGAGCGGGTTTTCACTGTTCTTCCTTAGCCCCCAGGCACCTGGCCTTCTCTCTCAGCTTTTCGTTGCCGGGGTCTCTGCCTTCTCTAAGAGCCCCCATTGGGCAGAACCCAAGGTAGACCCTCTCTGATTTTTCTCACATGTTTCACACTGGTCCATGGGAAATGCTCAAGCATCTCTCGTCCCAACAGGCGCTGAAGTGCAGACTGAATGGGACGCCATCCTGCTAACACCCAACACCCTCCTCCCCTCCAGTTGGCCCGAGAGAACACCTTTGAGACCACCTAGGAACTTTGAATCCATAGTTGGCATTGGGTGGTATTCGTTGTCATTAATTACGGGGAGGGCAGCCCGTAACGGCCGCTCTCCGGGCTCGAAGAGGCAGTCCTCCCCGCCTTGCCCCTGCCCCTTGCGGGGAGGAGGTGGCTCTCTCAGGACGCTTCGGCTCCTTCCGAGGAAGTCCTCTATGAATCCCTTCTTCTCCACTTTCTTACCTCTTTTTCATGTGCTTGCTCTACTTTCAACAATCATAGGAATATTCTTGGCCATTTCCTTTGTAGATCTCATATATGGGTAACTAGATTTGAGATTTCATACCTATTGTCTCTTGGTGTTTCGGTGGAAACTTCCGGTTAATGTTCTGTTACACAAGTAAACAAACAAATTAAAGAGGAAGTAATTTCAGATAGTAATACGCTGCACGAAGGAATGAAAAAGGGGGCGAATAGCTCATGTGGAATGAGCAATCCAGAAGGCATCTCTCTGAGGAGGTGGCACTTTGAACTGTGACCTGAAGAGCAAAGAGCCGGTTTTGCCAAGATCTGGATATGTGTGCGGGTGAGGGAGGACAGAGCATTTCAGGCAGCGGGAAAAGCAAGTGCAGAATCCCAGGTGGGAACATAATTTGGTGAATAAGCTGTGAAAAGAGATCTTCGAGACAACCTAGGAAATTTGAATACAGACTTGGTATCAGCTGATATTAAATAATTAGCGTTAATTATGTTAAATGTGATAATAGCACGATTCTTAGGTTAAAAGAAAGTCTGTATTAGTTTGAGATGCATAATGCACAGGTGTTTGTGGATATTATGCCATGATATCTAAGATTTGCTTTGACACGTTTCACACACACACACACACACACACAAACAGGGTTTCATTATACTATGCTCTCTACTACATGTTTTTAAAAAATTCATATTAAAAATTACAAAGAAAAGAATGTGGCTCTTGTGTGGAGAAGGGATTGCAGGGAGTGAGGGCAGAGTGGAAGCCCAGAAAGAGGCCAGCCAGGAGGCCTTTGCAGTAATCCAAAGAGCGAAGAGGAGATAGTGAGTGGCTCAGAGGTGGGCGGTGGGGTGGGGTGGAGATGGGAATAAAGAGAGAACTGAGAGATCGAGGCAACAGAGCTCGCAGACCTGATGTGAGGGACGTGTAAGTAGCCTGGGTAAGACTTTGGGGACAAGGAGGGAGCCTATTTTTCCACACAATAGTTTGCTTTCTGAAATCAATCCCCACTAGATTGTGGGTGGGGAAATGGGGAACTAAGGCTCTTTAAATTATGTATGCCTCGGGTCAAGTTCACGGTCTCAGGTTTGGGACTGAGCCCAAGTTAGCACTGCAACTGTGGGGAGCTAGCAAAGAGGCACGGGGAACTGGAGTACTGGCTAAAAAGTTTGGAAAAGGCAGAAATTCGGAAATTCTTAAAGGCAGGCGACTGGAGAAACGCTCTTCCCATTAGGAGCTGTTGTTCTCAAACCTACAGGTGACACCCTTGGTTCATCTACTCCCGAAATACATTGCTTTTTCCACACGAGGCCACTCTGTTGTGTGTTTCAGCAGTGGAGCGGAGAAACACAGACCTCACAGTTACTCTTGGTGAGAACAATTATGCAAACAAACATGCAGCTGGCTGCGCAAACCTTTATGTCAGCGTTTAGGGAGCTTTAATTCAGCCACAAGTACTGACCCCAGCAAAGGAACTCCTGGCTGCCTGTGGCCTGCCGGAGGGCAACGCTATTTGTTGGAAGCTATTTGTATTCGGTGTCGCTCTTTTTCCCCCTTTCTGTACAACCAGTAAGACAAATGGAGATGTGCATCTGTCATCACGGATCCATCAAAGGCTTGGGTTTTCTGGATATAATTTTGTTTAATGGAGCCAGGTTTTTGTTTGTGTGGTTTTTTTTTTTGGCCTGAGTTTTTTTTTTTTTCCTTTGTGTGAAGCATTTGTTTTTGTTGCTAAAGTGCTCTGATGTCCTGGCACTAAAAAAAAAAAAAAACCAAAAACCAAAAAACTGAAAACAAACCCAAAGTGCTCTTACTGAGCATTGAGAGCGGAGGTTCTGACTGGAGCTGGGAATGCAGCCGGGACAGTGTGGCGTGAGGTGGGCAGCGGCCGCTGGGCCTGTTTGTGTCCCACCACCCTTCCTGATGCTGATTTCCTCCTCTGCTTGGCCTACCTGGTCACGTTGTTCCGCAGAAAATCAGGTCACCCTGTACCTAACTTTGCCCTGGCCGATGATTTCTAGCTGCGTATCGAGCTTGTTGTGGTGTTTCTAATGCTTGCTCAGCCCAGCCATGTGCACTGACATTAGAGAAGCCATAAATCATCATTTAAAGACCATAATTGTTAGGTGGAGGGCGGGGTGGGGGGGGGTGGTGGAGGGCCAGCCAGATGCCTGCCTGGAGGCTTCCCAGCTTGATATCAGAATCCAGACCTTCCAGCCGGACATCATCGAAGTCCAGAGTCCAACTGAGAAGGGCCCATCGCAAGGCCCTGGCACCACCACCCTAATCCAGAGGCTCAACTAACATTCAATTAACACTCCCCATTCTGTACCCTACCCCCACAGAACCCCGTAAAAACTACGCCCTCCCGTCCCAGGGCGCGACTTCTCTGGCCTCTCTCCTCTCGGGACCAGTGGCCCTCGCCCGGGGGCGCTGTCCCAATAACGCCTTGCTTTGAAAACTTCTCTCGGCGCGCCACGCGTTCACCGGACAGCAGTGTCCACTGCGATGGTTCGAACTCAACGTCGCTCTCTCCCTTGCGTCCAGGCGTCAGTCGCCAGCTCCTGGGCCAGGTCCCCCAGTGTCTTCTTAGCAACTCAGCGTCTCCGGAGTTAGGGGGTCAAATCTCACTACTCATGGTATAGTTCTCCTTAGAACGTGCTCATTCGCGTGCTTTCTCTGCTACCAGAGACCGGTACCTGCTCCCCAGCTGTGACTTCGAGATTCCCCCACAAGAGCCAGCCCTAACCACTTGCCCCGAGGCAAGTCGCTTAATATATTCGAATCATATTTCCTTCTTAGATAAATAAGATTATTCCCGTCCTTCTTTCTTGGCACTGTGCCAGGGCTGGGGGGGGGTTACTGCGACGAGTCAATGAGATGTGACTTGTGAATATCCTTTACAAAACGTAAGACCCCGTGCAAAAGCTAGCAACCATTGTAATAACAAGGAAGGGTCTAGAGGAGGTGGGAGGTAACAGGTAAGCGTGTCTGTTTTATTCCACAAACCTGTATTGAGTATGTGCCAAGCGCAGTGATCAACAAGACACAGTCCCAGCCTTTAAGGACCTTAAAGTCTTGCGGTGTAAACAGATAAGAAAGCAGGGGCTTACCGTACAGAGTAATAAGTATGGTAAGTTCCTTGTGAGACGGCGCAGAAAACACATCTCCCCTGTGTTGGAGGGGCAGCGACGGGTCGGAGAAGACCACCTGGAAGCGGTGTGGAGCACGTGAAAGGCTGAGGCAAAGGGAGACTGAGACATAGTGGCCTCGAGAACCATAGCTGTTTCCCTATGGCTCTGAGAGTGAAGACAAGCAGTAAGGCCGGAGAGGGGACCAGAAGCTGGGTGACGGAGGGCTCCGATCACTGGGGCACTGTTGAAAGGTTTTAAGAGTGACGTGATCGGATTTGTCTGAAAGCCTGATAGGGGATATTTTGGAAGGAGGGAAGACCGAATGAAGACGCGCAGTTAGAAGGCTACTGGGATAAGGCAGTTAAGAGATCTTAAGAGAGCGAGCTAAGATAATGCTGGTTGGTTGAAGGGACGTAGATGGACTCGAGAGGTATCTGAGAGGTAAAATCAATAAAACTTGATGTTGGATTAGGTAAGGTACGGGACTGGAGAGGAAGAGATGGGGGAAGGGCAACAGCCTGTCTCTCTCTGGCTTGGAGAACTACGTGGGTGTCGGTGTCGTTGAGATCGGGGTCCTGGAAGGAGGAGAAGGGTTGCTGGATATGAAAATGATCGCTCCGGTTAGGGCTCCGCCACACCTTCAGGGCCTGTGGATTCCACGTGGAGATGTGCTTAGCGTTGGGCTATTTCGCCATTTGTTTCGTGGTGCTTGGCTTCCCCTAACTCCAGAAAGGAACAGAATTACCGACTGCACGGTTCTCACAGGACCGCCGATGCCGGCTAGACATGGAACAGATGCCAGACACGGAGGCCGTGAACCCCCCTGGCTGACCAGCGACTTTTCATGCGCGGTCTGGCTCGAAGCCGATCGGATTTTGTCTCTGCAGGGTTTCACCCCAGCCACTGCGTCCTGCCGGCCCTTGATGGACCCTGGTGCGAGAAGGTCTGGTAGAGTCAGGAGCTGTGGCAGCAGCTGTGAGGGCCAAACGCAAGTTGCTGAGAGGGCAGCGAATCAGCCCCAGTTGTCTCCCTGAAAAGAGAGGAGGACGGAACAGACACAGATCGAAGAAAAACCAGGTGACCCTGTCACCCCCCCCCCCCCCCGAGAGAGAAAGACAAACAGAGACAGAGAAAGAGAAGATGGCTGGGTCACTTTATAATTTTCCGTTCTCGTTACCTTGAGTCTTCGGTTCTTGTTTGTGCTCGCTCGCGGTCGGTCTCTCTCTCTCTCTTTAAATATATATATATATAACAAACTGTTTGATTTTTTACTTTAGTTTTTTTAAGTGTGTAACCATAAAGGGTATAATTAGAATAGAATTGGTACTAGGAGCGAGATTTCAAAAGATAGAGACTTAAAACATGAGACGAGCTGTGGTATCTTTGGGACGAGACATAATTTAGAGATTTCGTTACAGGATAGGAAGTTTGCAGTGTGGTTTTTGGTGGGAAAAGCGACTAATTAAGTCGTTGAGACCCAGACCATACGCACACCAAAGGTGAGGCTTTGGGAGGCTTGGTGCCTGAACGTAAAGGTAGTGCAGCAGATGGTTAATTGCTGATCACCTTAGATAAAGTGCGGCAGCAAAGAGACACGTTGCTGTGCAGAATGCCTGCTGTGAGCAAACAAGAAAAGCAGGGCGAGCATGAGACCCGGGTGCAGGAAGCCTGTTTCGCCCGTCAGTCAGCAGAGAGCTGGAGCTCTCTGATGACTTCGCGCCGAGTCCAGAAACCACAGCGGGCCTTGCCGAACCACGGTCTGGTCCTAATTTTCTGTCTCATTGAGTGTCCGGTGACCAAGTTACTGCTCCAATCGACAAAGATAGATGTTCAGGCCATGGGAAAAGGATTATTTGGGCGGAGAAAGAGCTGCTGGGGAACGCGACATCCTCACAAGCTCTTCCCGGGCTCTTCTCACTCTGCCTTCCCCACAGAATGAGCGCCTCCCACGGGAGGCAAGTCTCACCGCTCGGGCGGGAATACGAACAAGGAAAGTCATCCCCAGCACTTGACAGCAACATCCCTCTGTACCACGTGGTGTTAGGTGTTAAGAAGCTTTGTGGGCCTGGTCCTTGGGATTCATTTGGGCCATTAAGATAGGCAGCCTTCCCAGGACATTGGCCTAGAGACCACTTTCTTTCCTTTCTTTTTCTAAGCAAAGGATTTTTCCCCTGCCGTCATCCTGGTTTTACTCCACCGTTGGACATTGGGGGGCTGGCAAAGGTTAAATTTACCGTTTCGTTCATAAATTGTAAGAAAGTGAGCGGTCACGTGTGGACGGGAACCAGAAGAGGACTGGTCAGAACCTGCATATTGTGGATTCTGAGGCAAGCAAGTGACCTCGAGACGGCTGCACGACTCGAGCCACTGGCTCTGAATGAGGGGCAGAGGGTGACTTCAGATTACCTCCGATAGGGCGCTGTGTGATTCGTGGCCGTAAATGGGATCACGTTCGATAGAGCATCTTTGGAAATGTCTGAATAGGGGACAGTTTGTGGGCCAGGCAGGCCAGGGAAGAATGAAAGTGACAGTGAAGGGATGGCTCTGTACCCCACACGGTCCCCTCTCTGGAGTGCCGCCGCTCAGACCTGAGATGGACAGCTAACCCAGGCAGCCAGTCCCGGGACTTCCGCAGCCTGGGTCGAATGGATACGCTCGACCGACACACTTGCTCCCAGCACCTGAACGAGGCGACGTGGAATCTTTTGCTGTTTGGAGTAGGCCCAGGAGCTGGGTCCTGCACGCCGGGGGGTGGTGGGCAGGCAGAGGGGGGTGTGGGGTGTGAGCGGAGAGCAGAGCAGAGAGGAGACTGGGCTGCCGCTTCTGTTCTTCATGGGTTTCCCCTGATTTCAAGTTTAATCCTCAGATCTGGCCGTGTTTTATTTTCAGTAGATTTCCGCTTTCTTACAGTAAATCCCAAACTATAGCAGAAATATAGAGTTCAGGAGATCTGGGCAGGCCTCTGGTTTTGGGGTCCACCTACATTTCCATGGAATAAAGACCCTGGGAGTAGATGACATCATTCAAAGAAGGAGCAGAGGGAAACAGGAAGTGTTGCTTTTCTGATCATTATAAGTACTTTAGATCACATGATTTAAAAGACACTAAGTGCTTGTGTATATTATTTTACTCACCCTTCTAAACAGCTCTGTGAGGTAGCTATTATTACCATCCTAATTGCGCAAATAAGGAACGATGATAAAAAGGGCTAAGTCACCCTGCCCAGGCCACACAGCATATAGCGAGAGCAGTGATGGGCCGTCTTCTGACTGATCCCTTTCTCAGCTCCCAAAAGGAACAGATAGGGATTCACGGGGCCGAGCCACCTGCTCGGGACTGGAATCTGGGGGAACGGGTCACCCCTTGGAGTGGGTACCACTTTGTAACTCTGAAAACCGGCATTGCTGATATTTGCAAAGTTGGCCAGTGAGACGTGAAATGAGGAAGGTTTATCCCTGAGCTCCCCACTTCACGTCGTGGGTTTCCTCCTCTCCACCCCTCCTGTGACAGACAGCCACTCCGCAGTGCCTCCGGGGGTGACTACTGGGGCCCTGTCATTGTCATAGGAGCAGGGAGGGGCCTGGGCTCCCAACATCAATTCCCAGTCCCTCAGGGCTGTGTTTATGTCCTCAAATTTTGCTGGTTGAAGCCGGTAGTGGGGAGAGATGGTAAATGTTATTTTGTGGAAAAAAGGTTCAGAATGTTTGGGAAAGGCTGAGTTAAATAAACACGAAAGAGCTATCTTTACCACAGTTCTCAGCATGTTCAGTGTGTTAACGTGCATCTTCCTGAGGGGCACATTAGGGAAGAATTTCCCAAACTTATTGGACCACAGAACAACTTCTGAAGGTAGTCTCTAAAGCAGGAATGGGGAAGGGGAGGAAGATACCGCAGAGGTGGGAGGCGGGGGGTTTACCAGCACATCTCAGATACGCCTCAACTGTTAGCAGCCACCTCCTCTGTGGGCAAGCAGCTGGCCTGGCTAGGACTCTTGACTGACGTGTGTGTGTCTGTGCACCCATGCACGTAGGCACAATTCCCGCGATCAGCTCAAAGGCAGGAATCAGGTTGATTTTTATCACTTAGCCCTTCGGGCCTCTCAGCTCCTAATGTTTGCCCGGGCCTCTATGGGGACTCCCTGTTGAATAAGGCACAGCCTGCCTCACAGGGCTCTGGTTGGTTGGGGGGATGCTGGGCGGGGCTGGGGAGCTCATTATCATTCTGGAAAGTCTAGGAAGGGGAAAAGGCAAGTTAGGAGGACACTTGTGCCCCTGTGGTAGGCCCTGACCCCTTGAGGGCACTGTGCGGCCTGCCCCGCCTACTGAGGACATGTTGGAGAAGGCTTTGCAGCCAACTTCTCTTAAATTGACATCCTCTGTTTATTTTTGCACCCCTAATTGCCCTTTCAACTTGCCATGGTTATTTTTAGAGATTTCCCATCCACCTCTTTAACAGCTCATAACAGCTCCTGTCTCGTATTTTTACCATTTATTCCCTTAATTAAACACAGTGGCCTTTGTTATCTCTGATATAGGGCCTCGTTAGAATTTAAATGGGGTGACACACAGTTACTGGCTAACCGATTTTTAAGCGTTCCTTCTCCTTCTTCTAGCCCTTTTGTGCACAGGGTTATCTAGAGCTCTGTCTCCTCGGGACTTTCTCTGGTCCTCTTGGTTACTGTACTTTCATAATCGAGGGTCCGAGCTTGTAGAAGAAGAAGGCTTGGGATGCTGCCTGCTCTGTGTTGTGTTTTAGTTTTGTTGTGTTAATTTTTTTTGGCATCCTTGGCCTCCTTCCTTTCCCCTCCGCCCTGCCCCTGCCACCCGGAGTTATGAGGGAAGAGGTTGGTTGGGATTGTGACAAGCGTGGCCATCCAATGTGCGAACAGAACAGTGATATTTAATTAAATGCACACCAGGACTCAGGTCTCTCTGATCCTACACCTGCTGATCCGCCCACCTCATCAGGAAAGCTTGGCCTAGTTACCTTGTCCTGCTGGCCCAGTTTATTTTCAAGCCTTCTTAGCAGCCAAAATATTGAAAGCATCCATCATCGGAGCACTGACCCCAGGCCTCACCTTACACAGGGAGGAGAGCTGGCACGGGGCAGGGGCAGCTCTCTGTCTGGTGACAGCAGCATGAGCCCAGGTTTCTAGGGCAGAAAGGAAGATTTTTGCTGGGCTTGTTGGAGGCCTGTGGAGGAACCTGCACTTTGGGCACGGGAGATCAGTGGTTCATCCTCCGTGGCCTGGGCCCAGGTGGCCTTTGGGGCTCACAGTCTCCCTTACAAGGGATACACCTGTTGTCGTGCTGATGGCTCAGGGAGAGCCAGCGGGGTGCAGGCTGAGATGGCACCCCAGCCCTCCAGAGGCAGGTTAGAGAGTTAGGGTTAGACTCACCCAGGTTTGGATCCAGGCTCCATCCTTTGGCCTCAGGCAAATGACTCTACTTCTCTTACTTGTCGCATCATCTACATGAGACAATACTAACAGGACTTACCTCTCAGAGTTGATGGCCGGACTAATCAGGTAATGCAGGTAAAGGAGGGATGAAGATGCTCCAGGACGAGGGAATGGTGTCGGCAAGGTCGTAGGGAACCGGAAATGCCTGGGCGTTGGGAAGTGCAGCTGGCTGGAGAGAGATGAGTGGCACTGGCCTGGAATGCCACGCAAGGAGCCGAGAGGGAAGCAGGTGGGGGCTGCGGAGAAGGGACGTGAGAGCTTTGTTTCAGAGACACGGCCTCCTGGGACTGTGAGAAGATAGAGTGGGTCCCACACTTTCACGACCAGGATGCTCCTTTCATTACCCCACAGATCTCACGTTTCGATTTTAGCCGTGTAACAAATTATGTCTACTGATGATCCATGAGGTCGTATTGGGGTAAACGTACAGTTTCTAGTAGTTCTTTTAAATATTGAAGGTCCCTTGATAATCTGAAAGTGCCAGGTTGGGAGCCAAGGGGGTAAAGAGGTCAAAGGGCAGAGGTCTGCAGACCCCTTTGTGAACACCCGTAGTCACCTGGGCCGGACGGGAGGGGGGCGGGACTAAGGCAGGAGTGTGGTTTCTGAAAGGAGGGGACAGGTAAGACACAGCCTGTAGGTCGAATAGATAGAACTTGTGAGTGATTGGGACGAGGAGAGGGAGGAGGAGAAGGAAGACGGATGGTCCAGAGGTCCTGGGCCTGGGGGTGAGAATATCAGCGAAGCCGTAATGAAGGGGGGACATAGGAGGATGGCAGCCAGGAGGGGGGTCAGCCGAGAGGGAGGTGCCCTGAGTTCGAGGTCCCTACATTCATTTGCATGGAGTTTTCCAGCAGGACGTTGGGAGCTTGGAAGGTATCTCAAGACATTGTCTCGTGGGCAGAAAAACTGAGGTTCGGTTGACCTCTCATCCCGAGACTCAGGGCATAGGCCTAGTGGGTGGGACGAGTGCCCTCCGAGGCCTCCACCTGCTCTCTTACCTTCTGCTTCAACAGTCCGTTATCACATGGAGCCTGCTCCCTCAGATCTCCCGTATCTGTCCCTTGCAGCCTGGGCAATGCTCGTTGCTGTAGGTAGGATTGGGGAGGCTGGTGGAAGAGGCAGCCAGGCCAGGTCGGCACTCTGTCACTGCCTCTTGTCCCTGCCTGCGGTCAGCCTGGTTTAGCGGGAACCCCCCACACATGAGAGGTTCCTAGATAGAAAGGGAAATGAGGTACATACGGCATTCTGAGCCAAGGAGCCGTAAGACACCTGGTGGGGTTTAGAGGGGAGGAGGGCGATTTGCAGGATGATAAGTAAAGCAGATGTTCAGGAATTAGTTAGCCCTGCCCTATAGACGGGTCCTAAAAGATTACCTCTGGTAATAACTTTTTATGGGCAGGGCCCCCGATTTAGATTCGTCTAGGGGAGAGGAAAGTTTCGCTCGAGCCCACAGGGTCTCGATTGCCTTCGGCTCGAAATAATCCACAGCCAAAGTGGCACGTCTTGGGGATGCCTGTTCCGGACCCCTTCACAGTCGTGATCGACCCGTCTGCCTCTGCGTTTGCTCTGTGGTGACAGAATGGGAACGGGAAGCAGATGGCCCGCCCTGCCGTCCTGGAGATGGAACTGCAGTATCGTCAGTGGAGGGCGACCTTCAGGGCCCTGGGCAGAGCTCCCAGAGCGAAGCCTTTGCTGCTGACGCTTCCTTCCTGTTCAGATCGGCATTCAGATCGACAGTGTGCTGCCCGCGGGGCTGCCAGACAGGTGGACAGCCAGGGGAGAATAATCCCACCCGAGACCGTCCACGAACACACAGCCCTCCGGGAGGGCCCGCCTGTGCAATTCAGAACAGCCGCCCCACGAGCTGGCTCTGGATCGGGGTCTTCTCCATTGGGAACGACTGCCCCACCAGGTGAAGCCCAGTCTCTAATGCAAGGACCAAATGTTCCTCAGTGCCAGCTTGTCCAAATACAGATTCCTAGGCTCCAACCCAGGTCTAGTGCGCCAGGAGCTCTGTGGTAGCAATTTACATTTTTAAAAATCATTACTTATTAGTACTTATGATTACCGAACCTGATCTTCCTAGATGGTCTCCCATCCAAGTACTAACCGGCCCAACCCTGCTTAGTCTCCGAGATCAGACGTTGGGCTTGTTCTGGGTGGCATGGCCATAGACCATGGACCGTGGCTCCACTGGGGCCGGAACCCAGGACTTTCTGCGTGTAAAGCAGACGTGCTACACTATGGAACCAGGTCCGCAATTTACGTTTTTACCAAGCTTTCTGGGTGGTGCAAAGGCACAGTGAGTTTGAGAGCCGCCGCTGGAGACTGTCTTCAGTTACTGTGGCTCGTGGTTTTCTGGCGCCGGTTTCTGAGCCTCGCGCTTCGTGTTCTGAACTCGGGTCCTGGACTCTGGTCTCGGCTCGTGGGTCCTCCTCATTCTGGCAGTAGGTGCTTCCTCTCTGCTTCCCACGACGCTGGGGCCCCTGTATGCAGGGCAGCGGGAGGGAGCCAGACCAGAAGGAGGCTCGATCCTGCTCACTGGTGGGGACAGGAGTGTGTGCATGAAAGGGACAAGACCCTGAGACGCCATCGGCGTTTGATGAGGGTTGTGCCCCCGCCGGGCTTGTGTGACAGGGACAGCCACTCTCCCCGCAGGGGTCTGGGAGCCTTTTCCAGGGGAAGGGGCTGGAGTTAGTCCTAGAGAATGAATGGAATCGAGGTCTCCCAGGGGAGGGGAGGGCATCCCGCGGGGGAGACTCAGCATGCGGAAGGCTGCTGGGAGGGGTGGTGAGGATGCTGGAGCTCTCCAGATTAGCTGTGTGCCAGCTAATCCACGGCCAGCTGCATGTGGGGCAGAGTCCCTGGTAATTTTTAAAACTGCATGCAAGCATTCATCATTTCTTTGCCCCTGAGGGCGAAGGGGACTCAGTAAAGATTTTTCCACACAGTAATGTGCGTGGAATGCCTGCTACAGGCGTGAGGCCACCGAATCTCCCAGGGGAGTGGAGAACGGCTTTGGAGGGGTGGAGAGGTCGCTGTCCCGGGGCCACATCTGATTAGTCTTCCACATCTGATTAAAAAAAAAAAAAATATATATATATATATATATATATATATATATATATATATATATATATATATATTTTTAATTTGAATGTCCTTAGAGCTCGTACCCTCTGGTCCCACAACCTGCCACTCCGTCTTTGTCTTCCAGCCTCGCTCGCTTATGCCGCCCGCTTAGCCCTGAGGTCTCAGAGTTTCCGGTTGCTGGAGGGTAATCCAGGAGGCGAATGACCAGGGTCTAGAGAAAGAGTGGGGCCGTGAGACGACACAGAAGGGGAGTAAATAAATATGGCTTCTTGGCTGATGTAGGGAGAGAAGCGTGTCAAGGACTAAACCAAGGAGACACAGCTTCGGAAGCTCGCAGGCAGCTGCGGGAGCGGCTGGGGAAGGAGCTGGATTTTGGAAATCCTGGGTTGAGGCTGTGTCGAGATGCCCAAGGCCTGGCCTGTGGCGGGTGGCAGTTTGGGCCTGGTGCTTGGGAGCGTCGTGGCAGCTGGTGGGGGATGTGAGGGTGGAGGTGGGTGGCATGGTCCAGGGAGAGGATGGGGACTTGGGGAACGGTCGAGGACTGGGCCCGAGGGACTTCTCACTTCCAGGGTGTGTTTGTGAGAGTCGGGGTGCCCGGAAAACCAGATCCCGTGAAGGAGACCAGAGTCAGGCGAGGAGAGGACCTCGGGATGGGGGTCGCCGATCGTGCAGGAGGCGCCGAGGGAGTCACGAAGAGAAGGACTGGGACTGCTTTGCTAAGCCGCTGGCTCTGCCGACTGGTGAGCGGAGGGGAGGCGAGCATCTGTGTGGTCGGCTGTGCTCTAAATGGGGGCACGCTTAGGTGGTGGAGCCCATTCGGGGGTCTGGGATGACAAACGTTCAATGCCATTCGGCTGCACAATTTTTCCCCCAAGTGAAAATGCAGCTGGTTTGCTTCCCCGGTTTCTTTCTGAAGCAGTCTCTGGTATTTATAGAGGGCGAACCAAGGGCCAATAGCTTAGAATGGAAATTCCTGAGCCTGGAATTCTCTGGAGCAACTGGCTCTTGGTGTTCTCTCTCCCTGGAGTTCAGCTAAGGTTTTCTCTGGAAAACTTTCGAGCTCTGAGAAGTTTGCAGAGGCACAAAGGGGGCATCTGCATGAAAACATGGCGGTCTTTCTCTCGTGTGGACACCTTTTGTGTTCCTTATAGCTGAGGGCAAGAAGGCGGGTGAAGGGCAAGGAGAATGGATCAGTGGGGAGGGGGTCCCCATGGAGCAGCAGCAGCACCCAGCCCTCTGGGGGTGATGCTCATTGTCTCCTGTTCCTCCTGCAGCCTCTAGCACCTCCTGCTTCTGAAATATGCGCCCGGGCTAACCTAGTGGGCAGACACCGGAATTGGTGGTTGTTAGCACAGACCTTCCAGCTACAAGGAAAAAGAATCGTGAGATATTTGACATTTAAAAAGACAGCTGGAGTGAGCGAGATATCGACTGACACATTCATTAAATGTCACCACTTTTGTTTCTCTTCGATGCTCAGTGCTTAAGTTATTCTAAATTAATTACACAGCCACTTGATTTATTCCTTACACCCCCCTCCCTGTTTCTTCCCACCCTCTCCAGGCTGAAGAGCAGCAGAGCGGCTCGGTCCCTTTGTTCTCAAGTGGCCTGGTGAAAGGTGAACAGGCCTTCGAGGAAAGAGGACTTTGTCCAGGCAGCTGTGCTGTAATGTGCTCTTAGGGTGCAGACCGGAAGCCCAACCTGACCACTGCCATCAAAGCGGCTACACTCCTACTTTGCAGATGAGCAGAATGAGGCTCCGAGAGGTTATGGGATCTGCCCAGGGGAGACTGGGGAAGCTGGGGGAGCCAGGACGTAGGCTCTCGAGTTTTCCAATTGTATTGTTGTCCAAGGGATGAACCCATCCTCACGTGGCGAATCTGGCAGGAAACAGCATGCCATGGCAGGTAGCCACTGGGATGAAACAACTGGAAGATACAGTTCTACCCCCATCTTCCTGCCCGGGAGAGAGTGAGCTGGGAGCCTCAGGGCAGCCACAGGTTTGAGACCAGGAGGCGGAAGAAGGATTCTGCAGAGTAAGTCATGCATATGTGGACCATTTGGGACAGAAAGTTACTGGGAATTTAAGGGAGACAGCGTCTGAAGCTTGTCTGGTACTTTGATTTCACAATCTATTTTCAACTGCGGTGTGTCGCCATGGGTAATTTCTCCAGGGAGATGAAAGACCATGGTACAAAGGGCCGTAGCCCTTTCAACTGTGATTAGCTAGTCGTCTGTTATCTCAGGAACTCATATTTCCCCCGAAACGCTTAGAATTTCTAGCCAGGGGGTTTTCATTCCTAATTGCCCCAGCCCGAAGCATCCCCACCACCCTGGCTCAGGCAGAGACTGCAAGGTGAAGCTGCAGAGAAAAGAAATGTTACGTGTCTCAGGATGCCCGAGGCACCTGCCCACATTGGCGCTCTGTGTCTCTCTGGATCATCCCTGATGTGTCACCAAACTTTCCCAATCTGTGCAGAAGAAAGAGTCACCTCAGGGGAAAGAGTCACATGTGTCCCCGCTCCAACCCCCAGTACTAAGTCACCGTGAGTTCGTTGTCCTGCAGGAGGAGAGCCACCGCTCCAGTACCGAAAGGAAAGAGAGGCGAGAAGCTAGGAGGGCTGAGCTGGCCTGGGTGAGTGTCCGAATTTGCAGGGTTCCCCTGAACGCTCAGAGGTCTCCTGTCTGCCCTCTCCCATGGCGGCTCGTCGTCAGGTTTCCCTTTGCATCGAGGCCAATGGCACAGGCTGTGTTTGGAGCTGCGTTCTGTAGAGCGATGCGTCTTCCTGCCCTGACTGAGCTCAACACCGCCTTCCAGTTGAGCTGCCCAGCTACAGCCAGACTTCCCTGCGTTGTGCAACACAGAGCACGTTTATGGGATGCCTGGCTGATTAGGGGTTTGGGGAAGACTCCACAACTCTTTAGCTGTTCCTGGAGGAGCAGCTGGTGTAGGGGATCAAGTTAGCACGCATGACCGATGGTTCACAAAGAGGTCCTCGCAGGGCTTTCTCCAGCAAGGGGTGAGGCTGTGATCTCAAAGGGTACATTTAGGGGTGCATAAATTTAGGGGTATATGCATAGATGGCTGGGTTAGGCGATTCTTCTCTAGGATGCCTTAAATCTCTGGTATATCTCTAGCATTGCCCTTACCACATATAGAGTAATTTTAAATTTATGTGTCCATCTCTTTCTCTGCCTTCTGAGCTCCTTGAAGAGCTATGTTTTGTCTGAAGGCAGCTTAGCATCATGCTTAAGTGTGCAAGCTCTGGAATTTAATTTATCTGGGTTTAGTTCTGTAACCTTGGCAAGTTTCTTAACCTCTTAGGATTAGAGGGAGAATTAAATGAAATAATGGATGTAAAGTACTTAGAACAATGCCTGACATATATGGAGTGCTTAGTGTATGTTATTTATTATTAATTTGTAGGTCTTCAGCCATACCGTGTTACCTGATAAACATGAGGTGCTCAACCTGTTTGTTGAGTGAATACCTATGTGCGCGCAAAATAGAGAGAGAGAGAGAGAGAGAGAGAGGAGAGAGAGAGAGAGAGAGAGAAAGAGATGAGCCTGCATTCATGGGAGTAAGTTCAAGCTGAAGCTCTTTTTTTTCCCCTGGGTTTTTAATTAATTAATTAATTAATTAATTAATTAATATTTTTCCCCCTCTTTAATCCCCCTCCCCACCAAGAAGTTCTTGAGTGGTCGGTGACTGAGTAGTGCAGGAGAGAGAAGTTGGGTTGCACCGCTGAGTGTAGTTGGCAGGTTGGGAGTATGGCCAGGACATTTGCCGTTGCGGGAGATGACTCCCAGAGGGACAGGGCCAGAGTTGAGTTGAGTGTAAAGGGTCTGGTTTGACCTCCGTGACGTGCTTCATCTGGCATCAAGGACCCCAACACATGTTTATCAGTAGGAACCCCAGAGGAGAGGATGGGTTTTGCGGATAGAATGTTAGCGAATGACACATTATAGTTGCCTTAAGAGTTGGTCCTTGTAAATACTACCAAAGCAATCTGCATACTCAGTGCAATCCTTATAATCATCCTAATAATTTTTTTTTTTTGCAGAATTAGATTCATCCTAAAATTCATATGGACTCTCAAGGAACCCCAAATAGCCAAAAACAATTATGAAAAAGAACAGAGTTGGAAGAGTTACACTTCCTGATTTCAAAAGTTACTATAAAGCTACAGGAATCAAAACAGTGAGTTACTGGCATAAAGACAGACATATAGACCAATGGAACAGAATACAAAGCCCAGAAATAAATTTTCTCGTATATGGTCAGTTTTCTACAAGAACATTTGATGGGGATAAAACAGTCTTTGCAACGAATTATGTGGAAGAAAATGGATATCCACATATAAAGAATGAAATTGGATCCTTACCTTATACCATATATAAGGAATCGGCTCAAAGTAGATCAAAGACCTAAGTATAAGAGCTAAAACTATAAAACTCTTAGAAGAAAACATAGAGGGAACATCATGGCATTGGATTAGGCGGTGATTTCTTGAATATGTCACCAAAAACCACAGATAACGAAAAAATAGACAAACTGGGCTTCATGAAAATTAAAAACATTTGTTCATACAAATGACATGATTAACAGAGTAAAAAGGCAACACAGAATGGGAAATGTTATTTGCAAATCATAAATATGACAAGGGATTAATGTCTAGAATATACAGAGAACTCCTAAAATTCAAACAACAGAAAATCCCAATTCAAAAATGAGCACAGGACTTGAATAGATGTTTTTCAAAATATATATATAAATGGCCAATAAATTCATGAAAAGATATGCCAACATCACTAATCAGTAGGAAAATGCAAATCAAACTCACCATGAAATATCACCTGACACCCACTAGGGTGCGTACCGTCAAAAACAAAACAAAACAAAACACCAGAAAATAGCAAGTACTGATAAAGATGTGGCAAAACTGGAGCCTTTGTACGCTGCTTGTAAATGAGAACGTCAAACATTGCAGCTATGGTGTAAAACAGTATGATGGTTCCTTAAAATATTAGAAATAGAATTGCCATGTGATCTAGCAATTCCCCTTCTGGTTATACATCCAGAATTGAGAACAGGGACACAAAGAGTTATTTGTACGTCCATGTTCATGGTAGCATTATTCACAATAGCTAAATGTCCCACTCAAATGTCTGTTGATCGGTGAATGGAAAACAAAATGTAGTATACACACACACAGTGGAATATTACTAAGCCTTAAAAAGGAAGGAAATTCTGACATATGTTGTAATGCAGACGAACCTTGAGCACATTATGCTACGTGAAATATTCCAGACACAAAAGGACAAATTTCCTCTGGTTTCGCTGATGGGAGGTACATAGAGGAGTCAAATTCATAGCAACGGAAAGCAGAGTGATGGTTGCCAGGGGCTGGAGGGAGGAGGGAAGGGAGAGCTGCTGTTTGATGGGCAGAGAAAGCTCTGTGGTGGCGGTGAATATATTCAAAGCCGCTGAACGGTACGCTAAGAATAATTAAAATGGTAAATTGTACGATGTATACTTTTTTACCACAGTTATTCCGAAAGACAAGAACATAGGCGCGGGGAAAGAAAA
This sequence comes from Eonycteris spelaea, assembly GCA_003508835.1. NCBI lineage: Eukaryota > Metazoa > Chordata > Mammalia > Chiroptera > Pteropodidae > Eonycteris > Eonycteris spelaea. The sequence continues at coordinate 6,632,059 of PUFA01000065.1, forward strand.
AGAGGTGGGCTTCTGCAACTGTGGGTGAAGGTAAACTTGGGGGTCGAGTTACAGGTAAAATTCTAAAGAATCATGTTACGAATAAATCATTTTACAAAGCCCTCGGTCGCTCTGCTGTTGCTCATCAGCGTTTCCATCGTCAGTTTTGCTTGGGCACCCCCCGCCCCATTATTATTCACGTCACGTTCTTTGTCCTTGACCTCTCAAGGTCGGTGGTTCCCAGAGAACCTCTCTTGGGGACTCTCCTTGTCGACTTGTCCCCCCGTCTGGCAGTTGTCAGCCCCCTGTCTTCACATCTCATTTTGGTGCGTGGGCTTCCTATAAACTAACATCTCATGCCTGACCTCTCCGCTAGGCTACATCTCGAACTGTGGCTGTCTGCTAGACATCCCTCCAGCATCTCTAACTCAGTTTGGCCCCAAACGGACTCATCGTTTTTCTCCTTGTTCTGCTGAGTTTCTGGTTTCTATGGAAGGCACCTGGTGTCTCAAGCATAAAAACATACAATGCTTTAGAATCCCCCTTCCCTCTCCCTGGCTTCCAGATCTGCTCAGCTGTCAGCCCTGTTGCATTTTCTGGCTGCGATCCTCACATCCTGTATAGCACCTGTATAGGTGTATACAGATCTAGACCTGTATACACAAAGGTCTAGATCAGAGGCCCTTTCCTTCTCGAAGCTGTCACTCATTCTGCCCAGCTGTGATATTCTTCCTCAGATTTCTGTGGTCTTTTATTTCACCTCCCTTGATGCCTTGGCCTATAGTTACTTAATGCCGCCAACTCACAAGACTTAAAGTGTTTTGTGGGCAAGATTCAAGCCTGAATCTTGTTGTGTGGCCCAATTGACAGCCTTTGATCTCATCCGAACACTTTGATTTCATCCAGCAGTGAACAGGGCAGTTTCCCTTCCTGAGTTTCTCTGAATCGGCGGTTCGGCAGCGGTCACCCTCCACGGGTCTGCTAAGTTCCCTGCGATCTTCCCAAGTGCGGCTGACCAAACATTTCCGGTTCTTCTTCTCCTGGGTGCTTGAGCCTCTTATTTTTGAGAGGCCACGGGAGTAGGTCTGGGCAATGAACTGTGAAGGAAAGGGACACGTGCTCCTTCCGGCCAGAGCACTGAGGCCAGTATCAGACCCTTCTGAGCTCTTTTCCCTAGGGCACGGCGACTAGCAACGTTTGGGATGTTGGCTGCTCTGTCATCCTGCGTCCCCCTGAATAAATCCCTGAGCAGAGACCCCGTGCTGACCTGTGATGGACACCTAGCAGGAATGACAAATAAGCCTTCGTCGTTTTCAGCCGCTGAAATCTGAAGGCTGTTATTGCTGCATGACGCAGCCCAGCCAGACAGACACATTTACCCCGTCGGTCAGTCAGCGCCAGATCGGACGCCTGGTGCACCACGGAGCCCTGCCGGCTGGTGGGTGACCAGATGGGAGTGCGGAGGCCCGCGGAAACCGCGTCTGTGGGCGGCAGGGCGCTTCTCCCCGCGTTTCGGGCCCAGGGTGGCAGCTCACTGTGGAGGGCCAGCGACTCGGACGCAAGAACAGGCGGCCCCCTTCGCGCTCTTCTCCGCGGGCTGCCTTCTAAATTAATTAAGAGCTGGGGGCGAACAGAGAGATAGTCTATTCTATTCAGTTAGAATGCTCTGTTTAAATGTTCAAGTCTTCAATAGGATGTTCTTCTCACTTGGCCAAGTTGTATTTTGTGAGCATTAACAGGAGTCCTCCCCTGGTGGGCAAAGCATCGCACTTTCCAGGTATGAGTGTGCGACCCATTTGCCTAGACAAGCTTCGGCATCTAGAGGGGACAGCTGAGGAAACAGCTGAGCCCCGTGCACCAAATGCCCTGCGAGCCATGAGCCTGACAAAACACAGGTGGCTTCCAGTGGTACGGGGCAGGCAGGTATCCCTCGGGCGGAATGAAGAACAGGAGAGAGCCGTCTGCTATACCTCTCTCTGATCGAAGGGAAGTGGTTATCTACGTGAAACAGGTGAAAGGGAAATGCCCCACAGTGTCCTTCCTGTACGTGATGACTGATAAACCTCAGGAACACGCGAGAGAAATGGGTGAGGACAGAGATTTCATGAATGAAAACTCTAGGCTGTGACGGGGTGGGAAGACACGAAGCAGTAATTAATGACATAATTTTTAAAATGATGATGTAAGAATCAATCATCCTGAGTATGTAGGGGTGGCGGTGGTGGTGGGTGGGGGGGCATCTTTCAGCCCAGAAACACTGCTAAATAAAGGAGAAGGGAACTCGACATTTAAAAAAAAAATCTACATGCCAAAGGCGTGATTATCAAGACTTCAGCAAAGCTCACATGATCAACCCAAGAGGTTTCTCCTGGCAGAGGAAGCTAACAAATGAATCAACCTGTGTTTCGTTTTATTCGGGAGCTTGTAATTCATTTTATTCTCAGCGTGGGGGAGAGCTGTTGGGCTGGATAATGAAGTTGGTTGACGTTCAGCTTTCACTCCCATCTCGGTTGAGGACCGGTCTCCCCTAAGGACCCCGAAAGCCGCCTTGGGTGGGCTCCCAGCCCGTGGAAATTCACCTGCTGACCAAGACTGCTGGAGCAGGAGCGTGTGGGAGCTGACTGCAATCTGCTTCCCGAAACGCTGTGGGCCTCGCTCGTGTGAGTGAGCCTGGACGGAAGAGGGGCCGCAGAGAGCGGGGGCTGGCCCCGACTCACGCCAACCCCAGTGAGAATGGCCACCCTGCCTGCCTGGGGGTTTGAAGATGACAGCCGGCTAAGCATTCTGAGCTCACGTCTGGAAGGACCTCTTCACCCTAGTTTCTGGGCTCCTTATAACCCAGCAAACTCCACTGCCCCTTCATGGGTGCAGGACCCATAGTTTCCGTGATCGAGGTGGCCATCTTGATGGGGTCAGTCAAGAAAAATGAAGTGCATGGCCTGCTGGGAGTCTTGTCTCGACCTCGGCTTTTTTCTTCCTCTTAAGCGACTATCCAACCACAGGACTGTCTGACTAGCAAGGCTATTTGATCACAAGACATCTGGGGAGAAAACTTACCTTTGTACAGCCACCCCTGGCCTAGGACTCAGTACAGAGTGAAGCTTGGGCTTATCTACATGTACTTTTTCTTTGCTAAAATTTTCTTTTGCCACAATCTCTTTACCTCGTGCCTAATCTGGTCATTTTTTTAAGACCAGAAGGTGCTACCCAAAGTCATAACAAAAGAGAAACCTGAGAACTTGGCTTGAAATGAGGGTCACTTTATTGAGTTGCGGCTCCTAAAGCATGTGACACATAGAAAGACACGGGCTGTGCGAACGGCATTTACGTCTGTGACCTTCCGTTGCAGGAGCTGGGTCTTCAGCGCACTTGCCTCTTGTAAGTCACACACAGGGCTCTGGAAGTTGGCGTTGTCTAGTCACAGCTTGAAGTGGAAACTCACCTCCATGCAGTTACCAGGGCTGTGCAGAGGGTGGTGAGCAAGTCGACCTAGCTACAGGGGATGGGTGGGAAGGCCACTGTTCACGCAACAGAAAGGTACTATTACATGACGGAAGAGTTTCAACTTTTTTTTTTTTTTCCCCTAAACTAAATTTGGCCTAAGGTAGAAATCTAAAGAAAAAAAAAACAAACAAACCTGCATTGCCACTGAAACAGATAAACAAACACACACTGAAATACTTAGTTATAGAACTAAAGTTTAAGATGAAGACTGTCCCGGAGTCACGGTGCTGAAATAGGTTTATGATGCCTTGGTTTCAATCCAGAAGATGCTCTTCATATAAAGATGGGCTCCACCTATCACAGAACTCCTCGTTCAGGAAAGAACGTTTTTCCCCAGCCTTTTCTGTGATCTTCATAAACGGCTGCTTGATATTTCACAGAATTATAAAGCCATGTATAATGCGGAAATCATTCTGGACCACGTGGGCCTCCTTTTCTTTACAGGGAAGGTTCCTTCTGAGAACCAAGGTCCTGTTTGCAAACAAATGTGGTCCTTACCTGTGGGGCGCAAGGACACAGGGCACATTCGCTTTCGGCAGAACCACCCCGCCAGGAAGTGACCACGTTCTCACGAGGAACCAAGACATTGCCACGCCACGAAGGAAGGCGGTGGGGAGGGGAGCCAGGAGCCCTGCACGAGCAGCCGCGTGTCCAGACACCGCCCGGCACGCCCGAGTTCAGCGTGGGACCAGGAGCCCGAATCTCGCTGATGCCACGTCCGCCAAGAGCTTCGGGGAGTCGCACTCAGCCTCGTCCAGGCTCTGCCTGGCGGGCATCAGTCCTGCAGGCCACTGAGAAAGCAGCCGGGCTCCCCGGCTCCTTCTCCTCCCGGGTGGTGGAGCGTGGTGCGCGAGATTTCAGAAATCCGAACCATCTTCCCCCAAAAGACAACTATTTTACACCGATTTTTGTGGAACCGACTGCGGGCTCTCCACGCTTGGTTTTTTGTTTTGTTTTGTTTTGTTTTGTTTTGTTTTCTTCCCTGACTTGCTGCTGCTGCTTTTCTTGACAGCAGATCCATAAAAAGCGAAAACCACACAAAACATCACCTTGGGAGACAGAGAAGACGAAGACAGATCTGACCACACGACAAGGGCCTCGGCCGCGGCCTCCGCGGGAGCCATGGAGACCGCAGCGCGCAACGTCCCGTCCTGACGCCGCGCCGCCGCCGCCCAGCGCGGCGTCTGGACGGCCAGACAGGTGCGCCAAGACCGGTGCGGAGCCCCGTGCGCGCCGCTCGGCCGCGCCGCTCACGGTGTCGGAGGTGGCTTCGGAGAGGGACTCCAGCTCTCGCTGTCGAAGCTGGCAGCTCGGCCCTGCCACTGGCGGGAGAGAAGCAGCTGGTTATTGGTTGCCCAGGGAATCGACACTTCAGCTTCCCAACTTATCCGGCCCATGCACTGAATTTTCCTTGCCCGGCTTCTTGTCAGCTTTCTCGAATTTTGCTGTCAGCCATGCAAACACGTAAGGCAAACAGCTTTAGGGCTCTTAGCTTAGGAATACCTGACTTTTAAAGAAGACCTAATTGCACAGATAATTGAAGCTTTCTTGAGAAAGAGAGAGGGAGAGAGAGAGAGAGAGAGAGAGAGAGAGAGAGAGAGTGTGTGTGTGTGTGTGTGTGTGTGTGTGTTAACGAGGTGCAGTGATTGGGCCATTTCTGAGTGCTTCAGCCATTTTTCACACTGAAAATTGGACTCCGTTAGCCGCGAAAGAGGCAGTCTGCAGAGTACGCCCTTACTGCCAAGAGCCCACGATCATGAATTATTAGCAATTTGTCTGGGAGCTGTTAGTATAGCTGAAAACCTGACACTGCTTCAGCTCTAGGTTCTCTTTTTCAGTTCTTCAGTCTTAACGCTTCGAGGGGCGTTCGCCTGGTGCGGGTGGTAGCAGCTCCCTTTGGGCCCCCCACCCTTCTCCTTAGTTCTCATCTCAGGTTACCTCCTCGCAGTCTGACCCTAACGCCCCCCCCCCGGGAGGGGGTGATGTAATGAGTGGTGATGGAGCGAGGCGGAGGGCTGAGGATGGACAGACCCAGGCTCGAGCCGTTCGGTCCATCTTTAAGTGGAAAAGCCGGCCAGCCATGGATAGAGCCGTGTTTTCTGGGCAAGGAGCTGACCCTGTGAATATCCTTGACTTCGCTGGGGCTTGTGACTTCAAAAAGTCAGTGTCCACTGCTCACTCTATTCTTTTTGTGAGCTGAGGAGACCCGGCCCTCTCCTAGGTTCCCGAAAAATAAGGCTCCAGAGAGAGAGAGAGAGGGAGGTTAGGGAGGAGGCAAGTTGGCCTTTCTGAACCTGAAGTTCAGCCCCTCCTGCTTCTCGTGAGCTTCAGGGGTCTCCGGGGAGGAGCGAGGGGGCTGAGTAGAAGTTGCACCTTGCGTGTGTGCGTGTGTGCGTGTGTGCGTGGGGGGAGGGGATGGGGAAGGTTGTCCTCTCAGCACAGCCATTTCTAGACAAAGCCAGGCCAGCTAAGGAATCGCCCACGTGCCATCCGACTTCTCCTGTGGAGTGACGGGGAAGTCGTGACGCCAAGGACAGACCCAGACCTGCCGAACACCTCAGGCTCCCGGCTCTGAAGAACGCGTCTGTCATCCTCCCCCAGGCTTAGTGCTCCTGCCCTGGCCAACCTGCAGATCTTCACCACTAACCGAAGGCCAGACAATCAGTCGGGTAGGGACAACCACGATCACGTGACCTAAGCCTGCGCAATCTCAGCAGGGCCGACCTGGAGGCAGGCCTGGGGGACCATCTGGTCGAAATCCTTTGCTATTGCCGATGAGAAAACGGAGATACAGAGCCGTCCAAACGCAGCTGGCCAGGGGCGGGGCCAGGACCCTCACCCAGGTCTCCTCACTCCCTTCTCAGTGCTCCTTCCGAGCCTCCCTGCCGCCACCTTGGCCACACCGGGGGAAGAACGGGACATGAGTGTAATGGGAAGCCTAACCTCTTCGGGTCCACACCAGGTACTTACTCCTAACGCCGGTGGCAGCCTCTCTGCGTGCGGCATCCACGTGAATGCAATCACAACCGAGGGTTTCCCTGGTGAAATAGTTTACACAGATAAATGCCCGCTTGTTGAGCCCACTCTGACTTCCGACTCAAGGTTTCTTAACCAGAAGGTGACATACCATGATTTGCTCTCGTTTCCCGGACCTTCATTTTAGAAGTCCTACTTTTTCTGTTACAACCTTTAATGTCGGTCAAAGGTACATCGTAATTACTGGCTTCTCCCTTGGGTTAGCCGGCCACTTAAACAACCTGACTGATAGGTCCATTTGGGGGAGAAAAAACGAAATAGCTACCCAGAGGACCTGTTTTTCTTATATAACAGCCCAAAGAGAGGCACACGGAGCATGATTGTTTATCCAGGACAAATGAAGAAGGCACACGGGCTCGCCTGCCAAGCCCGGATTTTTCCTCTGCAGGTAAACACAGGGAGGAGATGGGGTCTGTGGACAGGGGGCAGGGGAATGATCCTGGGGGGCTTATCACATGGCTCTGACAGCAGAGAACGACCCCCGGCACACGGGAAGGTGATGGTTCCGGGGTGGCTGCGTTCCAGGAAGATCTTTTATTGTTCTGAAACGGGTCCCATTCCCACAGAGATCTGAAATCTCTGGCAGATGATCAGAATCTGGCCGAGCTGGAGAATATTGCTGGCCAGCCTGGGCTCTGAGTGTGGTGACAGCGATGACCCGCGGCCCTGGGTGGCCGTGCCGAGAGGGCAGGGACGCAGCCGCTGCCAGAGAAGGAGGCTCACTGTGGCTTAATCAATTTGTATTCATGGAAAAACATCCCAGCAGGGAAAGATACCTTGCAGTTAATTTGTTCGCCTCAATCTTATTTAAAAACCCCAAACAAGCGAGCAAGTATGGTGCCCTCTGTTCTCATTCATAAACAAGAAATGATCACAGCGCTCGAAACTCTTCTAAGAAAAATACGATACGAACGTGGGGCGCTGTACAAATACGACGGCATTTATCCTCCCGGGAGCTGGAGAGCGAGATTTCTCCGCATATTTTACAAATAGGAGAAATAAACAAGATTCTCGCTTGAGGTCCAGAGCAGGACCCAAAAGAAGGCCGCTCCGAGAATGACCGAGAGGGATGTTCAAGGACGATGCGTCTCATGAACACAAGGAACGTTTCCTTAATATCAGCCCGGCGGGTGTTTGATGCGTGCTTACAAAGGTACTTAAACTGTGGGTGCTAAGGGTGTGGATACAAATTTGACACGGGTTTGAACTGATGCAATCCTATATTGCCAAGACGGATGTCATTTTCGGCTGCTTTATACAGAGATGATCAGCTGAGCAGAAAGTGGTCAGATAGTGAGTGCGGGAGGGGGCAGTCCTGGGAGATTGGTGTTCCGTGTCAAGAAAAAAGTAAACCCAAAGGATATAAATCAATTTATTTCTCTTTTCGTTTTCCATATACTGTTACTTTCCCTTTACTGCCTCATCAAATATTCATTTTCAAAGGCTTGATTCTACTTTATCTTTCTTTTGTAGTCTGGACTAGTGAGTTGGACTCACTGAAGAAACAGGATTTGGAATCAATTATTTGGCTTAATTAGGTTGTATTCGTCACGAAAGAGAGTGATTCTGGGGCCAAGTCCTAACATCTCCGTGCTACCTGCACCCACCCCCAACCCCAGCCGCTGCTGGTCGCTTCCTTCCAGTTTGCGTGGACAGCCCAGCCTGGTAACTGTGATGGGGTGTCACAGATTCAAGGTCAGAAAGGGGGGACGAGACGCCGGCTCCTCGGCTCAGTCGTCATTTAGGATCAGAGTTACCTGGAAAAGCCGACATGAGAGGCGTCTACGCCCTCATTTCACCAACCAGGAAATGAAGACCAGAGTAGGACAGTGAGTTGTCTCTGCCTCGCTTCCCTCACTGGCCTCAAGGGCTGCAGGCAGGACCTGTGCAGAGCACGCACCTACCTGGGGACGGAAATCACATAGCCTGGCTCCCCCGAGGCCTCCCCCTCCCGTAGGATTCCACGTGTCCAGTCCCCTCAGCTCCCCGTCTCCCTTGAGACACCTCGCACTCCTGTGGACAGGTGGAAACGGGCCTGTCCACCCGAGAAAGAAAGGGAGCCGGCAGGTCCTCTGGTTTTCATATCACAGAGTATGGGGTGGGGAGGGGATTACTCTGTTTTTAAGGTGATTCTGCTTTTAAGCTCAGGGGGCAGGTGGTGAAAGGGATTAAGCTTTATTTTTTATTAGATTTTCCAATTTTATACAGCTCTCTAGACTGCTAGTCTTGAAGCCTGTTAAGATGATCCCTGGGCTTTCTGGGATATGGATTGGTGTATGAGATATTTAAAACGAGGCTGAAAGCATGCATGGCCACCCCCCCACCCCCCGCCCACGCCCCAACGCGTGTGAGAAAAAGCAGGCCTGGGGGTGGGCCACCAAGGTGCTAAGACAGGATCTTAGGCTGGTGGAGTCTGGTAGAGGCGGAGCAGACTGGAAATGCCACTGGAAGGGACATTTTCCTTACGGCTGAGAACTGACTGGCTCAAGGTTGTACAGCAAGTTGGGAGGCGCTGAGGTTGGAGCGAGACCCTCTGGACTCCCCAGACAGCGCACTGTCTGTTACCTCTCTGTGAGAACCCGCCAGGAAGGGTGGCGACACTGGGAAGCCCAGCTCTCCCCTCCGACAGCGGTGAGAACCAGCACTCAGGAAAGCCGGCCCTGTTCTCGGGCCCGCCCCCTCCAGGCAGTGAAAACTGCCCCCCACTGTCGGGCCGGAGCCTCCGGGAACTCTCCGCTCTGACAGGGATAGAATTTCTTGCCCAGTTCTGATCGCACCCCCTTGGGCCTTCCTCCCCCAGGACTGACTTGGCCCCGAACCTGGTGAAAGCTGGGGGCCCTGCCCCGCTGGGCTGCTGGGAGGCCTCTCCGGGTGTGCATTTTCCCTTTGGGTCTCAGTGTTGCTGTTGAGATGCGCAGCATCCAAGGCCTTTTGCTGGCAGCTAGCTCCCCACCATTTTCCTTCCTTTCCGCTCTGCCTGTCACACCGGGGAGAAGCGCCCGGCCCCCACGCCCCGCGGGAGGGGCCCCAGAGGCGGGGCCCCAAAGCAGCCGCCTGCCATTCTCCAGCACACGGCCATGCAGCACGCACGCCCTCACCCACCTCTTTGAAGGATTTCTTTACCTCCACCAAGGAGTGCCAGTGCGCAATGGGCTTCCGCGGGTACGCCAGCATCTCGTTCCAGTGGTCCCTGCCCAGGCCCTCGGCGTTGATCCCCACGCGGCAGACTCCGATGATCTCGTTGTGGCCCACCCTGAGGGAGAGACAAAGGGCCCGCCCGGCGTTGGGGACCAGACATGCTCTCAGAAAGGGGGCCCCGGGGTCTGGGACTCTGCCCAGCACAACGCCGAGCTCCGAAGGGCCGCGGGTGCCCGCGGCAGGGACCCTTTGCCCAGCCTCCTTGGGTGGACGGTGGACACAGGCAGATGAGCCTAAGGGGGTAAACGCATTTTGGAGTCTCGGGAAATGGTGGGCAGAGGGCCTGACTTTGGGGAGTTGGAGAGTTTAGGTCTCTTCCCTTGTCTGACGCGGCTAGACACCCACACTAGAGACACAGCAGTTGGAAAGCAATCGGCCTGCTCTGAGCGCCATTTCTCCACACCCCCGGCAGCTGGGCTGTGATTTACTCACGCAGCAAGAGCATCAATCATCCCTCACATATGTTCACCGGGCACCTACTATGCCCGAGAACTTGTGCTACAGTTCCCGGATTGAGACTTCACCGCATGGTTTCTGTCTCCTTCGGCTAAAGTGACAAGTGCAGAGAGGAGCCATGGTGGCTAGAGCAGACAGAAAATATTTTTGAGCCAGAATTGATGGAAGAGCAGGATTCGGATAAGTGGAAGACAAGAAAGATGTCCCCAAAGGAGAAATCAGCGATGGGCATGCTGGTTCAGATTATGGAAAAGGAGGAATCAGCGATGGGCATGCTGGTTCAGATTATGGAAAGCCTCGAGAGTCCAGGGGAAGATCCTGGACCACAGGAGCCATCGATGGTTCTTGAGAAGGGCAAGTGGTCTTTTATTAGGAAGGTGTGCCTTTAACCTGCTGGCTGGGTTGAGGCGGGGAGTGATGAAGGCAGGTGTCAGCTGGAAACCGCACAGCCAACCCCCAGCGGAAGTGGGAGCAGCAGCAGAATGGGAAGGATAGGGAGGCATTTTAAAGTAGGGGTGCCCAACCCCCGGGCCGTGGACCAGTACTGGTCAGTGGCCTGTTAGGAACCGGGCTGCACAGCAGAAGGTGAGTGGCTGAGTAGGAGCGAAGCTGCATCTGTATCTGCAGCCGCTCCCCAGCACCAGCATCACCGCCTCGGCTCCGCCTCAGATCAGCAGACGTTAGATTCTCAGAGGGGCACCGGTCCCTGGTGCCAGAAAGGTTGGGGAGCAATGTTAAAGGACAGATGACGGGGCTTGGTGCCATGTGGAGGAGTGGGAACAGTCAGGGGCGAACTCAGGGAAACCGATGGGCGGAGCTGCCCTGATGGAAATGGGCCTCCGTGAAGCAAAGCTCCAGCTTCTGCCTGGGGGCGCCTGCGCTCCCCAACTCCCGCACTCTCCTCGGGTGGAGTCAGATTCGAGGCCATGGGGCACCTGAGCCATGAACCACAAGGTCGGAGGCCAGGGAGCCCTGCGCTGCGCGGGAGGGGGCGAGGGCAGGGACACGGGTACCCACCGGTCATAATCCATAACGGAGATGAGCAGGCTGACTTGATCCATGTTCTCCGGGGGAATGTCAAAGATGATGGCCTCGTTGTAGACGGGGTTGAGCGTGTTCTTCTTGATGGTGGTTTTCTTCTTCTTCAGCCTGCGCCCGTCACACAGCAACGACACTTTGACGTACGGATCTGTGCCGACGGGGAAGGGAAGGGAGAGTGGATGAAACAGATGTCCTCGAACGGCATCAGCAACAGAAGGGCGGACACCCTCGAACGACTGTTGCTCATTGGGTTGTTAAAATAATTCAACCACCTCATGTTTACGTAGCACACCTGTCCCTGAGGACGCTCCGTGCTTCATAACCAGAGCCTTGAGCCACCTCAGGGTGCTTGGGAGAGCGCTTCACGGCCTCGCCCCGATGGGGGAGCTGGCCCCAAATCAGACAGGACGCCTGCCGGGAGGTGTGCCGTCTGTGCCCTAAATCTCAGCTCCACGATGGCCGGCTGGCTGCCAAGGGCAGCGAAGCTGAGCAGAGGCACTCTGTTCCTTCCCGCTACTTGGAGTCCTTTTCTCCGGGGGGTTTGGCGGCATTATTAACCAAAGGATGTGGGGTAAAAATAGAATCCAGTGACACCCAAGGAGCAGCAACGTGTCAGAGTCAATGAACAGTGACAGTCACAGTGACAACCACAAATACCGTTCGTGTCCTCCCCACCCGACAAAAGGATTATGGGTCCCGTTGTCCCAACAAGCTCATTTCCATCTGGCTTCGCGAAGGGGAGCAGTGGCCCTGCCCTCTGACTCCCGGAAGCCATCTCCTGCCCACTTCTGGGCAGTGGCGGAGGAGGGAGCTGTGGCCTGGGGCAGCGAGCGAGGCGGCGCCTCACACTCAGGGCAGCCAGCTGAGTCTTCCTTCCTCAGTGGGGTCTTGGAGTCGCTCCATCCCACGAGAAGACGGCTTTTCTACTGAACACCGCAGGCCTCCCGCCTTTGTTTCTTCTTTAGTTCTCTGAATGGGTATTTCATGGTCATCTTTCTACCCTGAAATTTTCTACTCATCCAAGCGAAGTGACATCCATTGTACCTCATAGCACAGGTGTCTCGGTCACCATCGTAATTGTTATTTATGCCGCCCAGCTCGAGAAGTGGGAGGGCGATTTGCAGGTAATAACAGCTTTGGAGACGCTGATGTGCTGAGACACCTTCTCGCCCAGAAGCCACAGCTCACGTGAATCTGTCAAGAGGTGGGGCCGAGCAGCCCAGAGGCGTGCGGCATATCTCCCGGGCACCCCAGCACCCAGCAGGCCCTCCTGCTTCCTGGGCATCGTTCGGGTGCCGGCCGAGGCACACAGCTGCAGGGGAGCTAGAGAGAACTGTGTGACACCTCTCAGAAACTCCAAGCCTTAAAGGGATTTCATAGACCCCCAAATGAGCCACCGACTAACCAGTGTGACAGTGACATGTGTGCCTTGACCGTGGGGACACTAGGTTTATGGGTTTGGGAGACCGTTTGGGAGGTGTTTAATCAACCAGCTGTCCCTGACGACCCATTTGAAAGGGCCCCCTCTCAGGAGAACTTTCAGTAAAAGAGAAGGACGTGCTCAGACCCGCTGTGGGACAGCTTCCTGCTCCCGCAGGCTCCGTTCCCTGGGGATGCGCCCGGGACAAAGTTCTGGCCAAGCAGAGCGGCGGGACAGAGTTCCCAGGCCTGTGTCTCCAGCCTAGCAACGCTGAAGTTCCTAAAGGGCATACACTGCGTTGGACAGCGTCTTCAGACTGAGGCTGCCTTGTCCGGCCTCGTCCCCTGCACACCTGTTTCCATACGCTCCCACACGCCCACAGCAGACCAAATGTCCACGTCACTGGGCTTGGAAAAACATGGCAGAGCCTCCTGTCCCGTGGCCCACTAAACAAATGCCTTATTGCCGACTGGGGTATTCTCAGCCTCCTTCCCCGACTCCGTTCACCCCTGCGAGGCACATCCAACTTGTAAAATCCAGTGGGTGTGCTTCCCTCGCAGGAGCCAGTGATCTCGCCAGCACCTAAGAGGCTAAGCAGAGAGAGATGCTGTCCCCTCGGGTTCTCCGCGCCACAACTGTGTGGCTCCTGGTGGAGTGCTGGCTCCAGACAGCCTCCGAGGTCCTGTTCTCTCTAATTGCCTATGCTGCCTGTGCAGCCAAGGGTGGGGGCAGCGTATTTCAGTCACATTGTCCTGAGAGTGATACAGCATTTAGGATGTGCCAGGCACTGGGCACATACTAAACTCTATAAAATATTTATCATCATCATCCCCATTTTCTAGGTGGGGAAATCGAGGTTTAGAGAGATGGAGCAACTCACCCGAGATTTGCACCCTAGTCTGACTTCAAAGCTCCCATTTTAAGCATGAAACTCAAAGCAGTACAGCCCACAGGTGGCAGAGGTGGGTGGTCTGCTTGCTTACCACCCCTTCATGGCATACTGACGCTTATTATTATTTTGCATGATTTCCATTGTCAGGGTTCCAGTAAGTAGGCTCAGAGAATTGATTCACAGCCGGTTTAGATCAGGGAGAATAGGGAGATCCTTGGTTTTAGAAGTCAATGCCGTATCACTCGAGAACAGACAATGAATACGCTCTATGCCCTCCCTAGTTTTGTCCAGCCTCAGAGCAGTCTGGGCTAAAGGTATCCTCAAACCCACCCTCAAAAACAGGAGATGTCGTCTGAGAGGCCCCTGGCATGTACGCACGCAATGCATCACCCTGACGAGGCTCCTGATGCGGGAAATTCATTCCTTCAGGCACTCCTTCATTCCTTCTCCACTCAATACACATGTAGCCACTACTTAATGCATTCTGTGCACTGTCCCAGACGCTTGCTTATTTCAGTGAACCAAGTGGGCAGAAATCCGTGACTAAAAGACGGCCCCTGAATCTTCAGGATCAAGCTGAGATTCAACACCAGATTCCAAACCCAGAGAGAAAAGCGGGGTGATTTTGTGAGAGGGAGGTGAGAGCCAAGCGTGAGGAAAAGCTCCGGCCCCCGACCCTCTGATGTGGAACAGCCTTGCTGAGTCCCTCGGTGGCTTTGCCGCACGCTCGCTCCCTAGCACATCAAGTTAATTACACCAGAGAAGGTAGTGTGGGGACTTGGCAGCACAATCCTATTTCTCTCAGCAGGATTGGGAGTCCTTGGCGAAATCCTTTCCCTGGCACACAGTTATTTTGATATTAAAATGAAATCTACATTGGCTGTAGTTTTGGAAGAAGCTGAGTTGCTGCTGTGTAAGAGCTTCACACAGGTGGCCAGATGGGGTGGTTATGGGGGGGAAGGGGTGCGGGAGACGGTGGGCGGTGCTCTCTAGGGGAGCTCTTGGCCTGGAGGCCAGAGCCGCAGGGAGACTGGGGCTGGAACCCCAGGCTCCGAGGGGTTCAAAGCTGCAGCAGAGACAGGGTACTCCCCCGGGTCCCCGAAACCTCGTTTGTCCAGACCTGTCCTTCCTCCTCTTCCAGCTGCACCAGGTTGCACCTGGGCCCAGATGTTTTCAGCTGGGTAGGCTCCTTTTATGGCACCTGTGATGACACTAAGGAGTTTTCCAGGAAATGAATAATTAATGGGTAAGAGGAAAAATGTTCCAGGTACTTCCATCAAGTTCAGAGGCACCCCGGGAGCACCTTATGGGGGTGATGGGAGCCATCTCATCGGACGAGCCCCCTGGGTGGGGGTCCGGGGAGACCAGCTCAGCCTTTTCCTACACGTGCCCCTCGCACGTGGCCGGGACCGCTCTGCGCGTCTCCCGTTCGGGAGGCTTCGCCCCATTTTACCGTCTCCGGCTATTTCGAGCCCATGGGGCAGGGAGGCTCCTGGACTCAAGCTACCGCTCGGTGACACCCCAACGCCATGCCTCCTCCGACAACGGCCCGGAGCGCCGTGGGAAAGGAGCCGGCCTCTGACGCCAGGCCCAGCCTGGGGTGTCTGCGGCTGCCTCCAAACAGGCCTTTCCGCAGCGGCTGGGAGAGGACTGAGCTTTCCTACGCCCCCAGCAGCTCTCCTGGGGCTCAGGCCGGGAGCCCTGCGGGAAAAACTCAAACACAAATACACTTTGCTTTTCAGGGGCTTTGCTCCCGTGACTCGGCAGGTCTGCAGGGCTGCGGTCCGCTGCGTGGACCTACAAACATTTACACCCTCAGACTCGGCATAACCCCTGGAAGTCCCGGGGCCTCGTGTACGCTGGGGAGATTTTCCTCAGTCTTTTCTCCTAAATATTTACTTCCCTTCTCTCCCTCTACGAGAAAGAATGATGGTAAGAGCGAATATCTACTGAGCGCTTATTACGTGTCTGGCAGACTTCTAAGCATTTATATGAATTAACGCACTTATCCTTCAAGCAACCTCAGTCTGTTATTTTTTTTCAGATTCGGAGACCGAAGCATTACACTGCAAGGAAGTAGCAGGGCAGGAGTTTACATCCGGGCAGTTTGCTTCCAGCGCGGACGCTGCTATTCTAAGGGTGCTGATCATCCTTCCCCTTCTCTTCTCAGATCCTAATGGCTGGGCTGCCGGCCACGTGGGCAGGAGAGGTACCTGAATAGCCCGTGATGTCCATCGCCTTGAGGTTCCGACATTTGATCACCGTGAGGGTGAGCCTGCCCGCGGTGGGCAGGTAGCAGAGGGAGAACATGATCTCTCCCAGATCCACGCTTTCCTGCAAAGAAGCAGACGAGAGGCAGATGAGGGGCCCGCCGCTCCCCCTGAGCAGCTGCCGGCCACTCCGGGCAGAGTGGGGGCCTGGCCTCCAGGCTGGGGGTAACTGGACACAAAGGCCATCATAGCGATGGTGCCTGTTCAGTAGGATTTGTCCCCTCAGTAGTCCCCAGACTCCGGTCCTGGGCCTCGCAACTCCTGATCTGGCCTGACCGGCCCTACCTGAGCCCCTTGGCTGCAGTCTCTGGACAACCAGCCCCTTTGTGGCCCGGCCCTGTTCTCCTCCTGCTCACGCTTCTCAGCCACGGGTCCCCAGAATCGCCTGCCCACCATGCCTGGCCTACGGTCATGTCAGTGTCTAGTACGAGAAACAAGCCGGCCATCAGGGGCACCCTCTCCCTGCGGGTCTGCTTCCGGCCCACAGCGCAGTCCCTCTGTCTTGGCCACTTCCTTGCCTCTCCCCAGGACGCACCCAGCACTCCGACTCCCAGGCCTCAGCGCGGGAGCAAAGGAACGGGGACCCAGCTCGGGACGTGTGGCCGACGAGGAGACGTACACGCCCCGTCCCGTGTTCGTGACGGGTCTTGGATCTGCTTTGCCCTTTGTCCCTAAATGTGCTTCTCCTTCAGAAACGACCCAGCACAGAGCACATCCTCCGCGGCCTCTCCGGCCCCTCGAAGCATCATGGCCAGGGCCCCCAATCCTAGGACGCTTCTGAGCCACGGGCAGTAGGAAAACTGGAAAGTGAGCAGGTCCGTCCATTGAGTTACGTAGCAGTTAAGCTGCTTCCTCTTCCTGCCCCCCACCTGATGAAGGAGGGTGCTGTCACTGTGACACCCCCCCCGCCTCAGGCTCTGGGGGCCAAGACACGGAGGAGTTTCCTCCCTACATGTTCCCAGACCCGGGGTGGAGGAGGAGGAGGAGGTCAGGGTTCCAGTGGCTCTGATTTCAGACAGGGCCGTCCATTCATTCATTCATTCAGTCAGTCAGTCAGTCAGTGAATATTAATCATGCACCTGATATGTGCTAGGTGTCGCTCCCGGTGCTGAAGATACAGGAGAGAACAAAATGGGCAAATGTCCCTGCCCTCAGGGGGCGTACACTGTGTTAGAGCAATGGACGAGAACATAGGGGAATGAGTTGACGGTACAAAGTATGAAGGAGAAAAACGTAAGGCAGGCAAAGAACTATTCACAGTTGCTGGCATTTTAGGCCAACTCCAGAGAGAGAGGCGTCCAGGGTGACAGCAAGGTTTTTGTCCCTTCTCCTCACAAAGAACAGTCCTAGACTGGGGGCTCCTAGAGACACCTGATACTTGGTCCCATCCAGAGATTAATCCAAGACCTCTCGCCCTCCAGAGCATGGGGTCCACGGTCCTCCTCCGGGGGCACCAATACCCACCCTTCCCCTGGCCTGAGATTTGTCATTTAGCTCCCACCCCACCCCAATCAAATCCCAGGGGTAGCAGGAGGAGAATCCTTCTAGCTCCCCTGGAGGGGTCTGGCTGGGGCAGAGGCAGCAGCCCCTCCAGCACACAGACCCCGTGGCCCCACAGAGCCAGCTGAGTCCAACACCCCTGGGCTCTGCCCTGCCAGGCCTCTCCTCTAGTAGCATTGGAGGCTCACGGCCACTCGGCAGGGCAGGAAGTGCTGCCATCACACCCTCCACTGCTCAGACGAATCCCTCAGTGTTCAAACTCGGGTCTCAGAGCTCTGCCCGGGCTGAGCAGCTGCTGGGAGACACGGCTGGACCCTGACTCTTACGAGGGGCCTCCTTGCACTCTGAGCATCTTCCTGCTCACCCAGGGAGCACCTCAAGGCGACCCTGGCTCCTCCAGACCTTAGACCACTATTATCCATTTGTTCATTTGTCCCTCTGTTCAGATTTATGAAGAACCTGTTAGAGGCACCGTGCTTCGTGGGGAGTATACAGCACCCCCTCAGCACACACACCGTCTAGTGGGGTATATAGCCAGTTACAGGAAGCCACCATCGCCCTCGGGTGCATCTCCCATCTCTGTGGTCCCCTAGGACCAGGGAGGGGACACACAGGAAGTGGCTCTGTGACATGGGGTTGTGGGAGCCTGAACATCCCCAGGTCGGCAGGGATTGGGTCAGCGGTGCACCTGGGTGGATGCTCCATCTCTGACGGAGGCCCCGAGGGGCCAGGAGGCCCCCAGCTCCCTTTATTTCTCTCAGGGTTCCATCCTGTCCAAAGTTAGAGAAACCCTTCCAGGCTCATTAGAGCAATAAGGACTTACATTGTAGCCTGCTTCCACAGGCCAAGTCTTTTGCCACATTATCTCAGGGAATTTTAACCACAGTCCTAAGAGGTAGGCGCTCTTATTATCCCTGCTGCAAACAGGAGGAAATGACTGTTTTGTGACCTTAAGTAACTTGCCCAAAGTCGCGTGACCGTGAGCATCACGGTGCCAGACTTTCACAGCTCGATGCCACCCTTGGTGGCTCCCCCCATTTGGCTTCTGGGATCAAGGCCCATCTTCTCGGCCCGCATTCAGCACCCTGAACAGTTGGGTCCTGCCTCGCCTCTCCGCACACTGATTATTTCTCTCTCCTCTGCTCCGACCGTCCGCCCTGCATGGCTGGTATATCTTTGGCCCTTTTTGCCAGACGCCTCCTCCTCTTGTCTTTGCTCAGGGGATGCTGTGCATCTCACAGGGCCCAAGGCCACAGCCCTCGCAGGCATCCCCGCCCGGGGCCCAGCCCACAGAGAGCATCTCCCCCACATCCGTGGCACTTTCTGCCTCTGAGCCGCACCCAGGCGCGACCAGGCCCGCCCTCTGCTGCAGTTCCTCCCGTGTGTCCAGTGGCTGGAGGCCGCTGTGGGGCAGGGGCTTTGCTTCCCACCTATCTGCCCTTCTGAGGTGCTCAGGAGCACGAGAGAAGCTGCAGGAATGCCCGTGGGGATGGTCGGGTACGTTTCAGCCGGGAGAACCCTGTAGGAGTGGTTCTCAGTGTCAGGGTTATGGTCAGGGCAGGGCCCGGGACGGAATCTGGAAGCTCCGGGGGAAGCGAACACAGGCTGCGGTCACGGTTTCCCCACCATTGCCACTCCCCGGAGGCAGAGCGGGGCGCTCATAGGCCGTCTTGCTCGAGGAGCGTCCCAGCTGACGTTTTGGGACTTGGGGAACCTGCCTGGGGAGATGAGAGAGACCTCAGTGTAAACAGGATCACCAGGGGCTCCCTCCAGGGACAGCACCGACCTGGGAGGCCCCCTCTTTTCCGCAGGGGTTCCCTTTCTCCATGGAACTATGAAGGCGGGTGCATGCAGTGCTGAGTCTGGACGGTGGTGTGGAACCCCTCCCCCCCCGCCCCCCGCTCTGGTCCCTACACCCAACCATGAACTCCAGCCTCTACCACGGCGCCCAGACAGGCAGAGGGAGTGGGCTCAGGTCTCACCATGACCTGGAGGCAGAGGCCTCAGGGGTCAGGGGGCCACGGCCTGGCCCCAGAACCTTCTGCTGTGGCTGACTGGGCCTCACGAGGCCTGATGGCAAGTTGGCTGCTCTCGGATCAATGGATCATGGGGCTGTTGTTCCCCTGCATACGCGGGCAGCCGAGGACTGGGTTGTTTGATAAAGGAAGATAAATAGGTTGATTCTGAGTAAATAGAGAGCTGGGGACTAAGGAAACAGAGTGTCAGCATCTCTTCACAACCCCCTTCCCTCTCTGGACAGCCTGGCCCCCAGCTCAGGCCCCCAGTTGCCCTTGCCAGGTCCTCTCTGCCCTGCCCTCACCTCTCAGGAGGTTTCGGCCCCAGATCTCTGCGCCTTCCTAGCCTTTTATCCTCATTAGGGATGTTTGAGACTTGGGCTTTAATAAAACCAGGAGTGTGACCAGGGGCTGCAGAGCAGCCAGCACGTTATTGCTTTCATCTTTACCTGCTCTCGGAGGGCCACCTTAGGAGCCCCGACTGGTAATGAGCTCCCCAGTGCTGGAGGGGTCACTGCCGTCCAGAAAGTGGCAGAAGCCCACGTGGCCCTTTCGACTCCTAACCTGATAGGGTGGATCCAAGCCCAGGAAGGAGCAGCTGAAAGGGCTCGGAGGGGGCGGGCCTGCTGCCAGGGTTAGGACAGCCAGGATGCCGGCTCCCAAAGAAGTCTGTGCGTAAAGAGCAGCCCGTCCACCTGCCATCGCTGCCCATCACAGCAGCGCTGTCCCCTGCCACAGCGTCCAGGCGTCCGGGCGGTCGGATTCTTAAAAGGCCCATCCATTGCCCGGCATTGTGCTCACTGGCTCCCCAGCAGACCATCTGTAACAGCTCATTAAAGGGCTTCTCTCTCCCTGGTGCACTCAGCCCTGGGCAGAGAAAGCATGTTCCTCTTGGTGGGCTGCCCAGGAAAGAGCGGAGCGCCCCAGAGGCTCTCCTCCCTCTGCCCCTCACTAGCTTCGAGGTCTTGGGCGTGTCATGTCATAGCCCTGGGCTTCGGTCTATACAACGAAGGAGCTGCCCTAGCTGTTCTATCCTTCAGGTCCTTGCCACGCCAGAACACCAAAGATTCCCACTGGAAAAGCTGTCCTCAGCCATCACCCACTGAGGTGGCCCAAGGAGGCCTGGCCGATGTCTGCTGCCCGCCTCAAGGAATCGAGCGACTTGGAGCGGAACCCCAAACGGTCTCTCATTCTCTCCGTCCCCACGGCCCCAGAGCATTTCGTTCTTCTCCGGGGCTGCTTTTCCTCCTCCTAAACAGGCTGAGTGTGGCGTCAGCGCCTCTGCATCTGTCTCGGGCACCCAGGCCGAGCCAGGCAAGAACAATGCTTCCCCCTCTGAGAGAACACTTCGCGGCTCTTAGTCACTAAGTGGCTTGTCTGAATCTCTCAGCGTCAGCAGAGAAACATCCGCTATACTTTCAGGAAAGCCACAGGAGACCTAAAAGGATCTCTGAAGCGCTGGGCAGGAAGAGCTGCTAAGTTAGCCTGGGGCGGAGGGCCTGGAAACAGAGGGGAGGGAGCCAATTTGGCTCCCATGGGGGAAGAAACACCCCGGGAGCGGCCTCTGTGTGGGCTGGGGGCTTGGAACTGAGCGTAGGCCATCAGATGTGGAGACGGGACACTCGGGGCTCAGCCGACCGCTCCGGTATCGGCCCGCGTGGCACCACGCCCTCCTCTCCACAGCCCAGGCCACGACCATACCTTTTACGCTGCCTGTGGGGATTATACGGTGAATGCCGTGGGCCCTCCGAAGGCGGGAATGGGGTCTGGTCTCACTCGTCGTTATACCCCTCATGTCTAGTTCAATGCCTGGCTCGTAGTAAGGGCTCAGTAAACATCGGCTGATGAATGAATAGTCGAGAATACGAATTTGGGGTCAGGCCCTCTGGGTCAAGCTCCAGCCCTGACGTGTGTGAGTGTGACATACTTAGCCTTTCGTAGTCTCAGTTTCCTGACCGGTAAAGTGGGGCTCAAATCAGTACCTACCTCTCAGGATCGTTGCAAAGATTAATAATTTGTGCAAAGCGCTGAGCATAGTGCCCAGCACAGAGTAAGCGCTCAGGAAGGATTAGCTGCTATTATAATTGTTACTACTATGCTTACTACTGTTATAAAGAACTCATGGTCTCGGGGTGGGGGCAGAGGGAAGAGGGGCATATATGTAAGTACTACTGTTTGGTTTGATCAGTGCTGTAAGAGGCGTGGACGAGAGGTGGAGGAGCACAGGAGGGAATAAAAGCTCGGCCAGGGATTCAGGGAAGGCTTCCCAGAGGGCGTGATGTTCAATAGCATCTGGCAAGGTGAGTGGAAGGGGTCCGCTAGCTGAGAACTATAAGCAGGGGCTCACTGGGTGCATAAAGACACAGGGCGAGAAGTGCGAGGTCCCATGGCGGCCAGAGGGTGAGCTCACCCTGCCCCAGAGCAGCCCAGGTGATGCTAAGGACAGAGCACGGCCCAGCCTCACCTGCCTCATGGCCCATACCTAGGAGCGTGTCATTCATTCACCACCCACCTACTAAACGTTCACGAATACAGGGAGACAGCAGTGATAAGACAAAGTCCCAGCCCTCCAGAAGCTTGTATTCCAGGGGAGGGAGACAAAAGCAAGCAAGAGAGTATTGAGTGTGGCAAACGACTCGTAGAGGCAAGTGGCCGTGGGTCTGGCACAGGCCCAGGGAAGCGAGGGGTGGTGGCAATGCTGGAGTGCAGGGCGCCAGGGACGGGGAAGGGGAGGGGGGCAGTCAAGGGGGGCAGGGCCAGACCTCAGAGGTTTGGATTTTGTTGACTGTGAAAAGCAGAGCAGTTGGGAGAGAAAGGATGGCGGGCGAAGAGGAGGAGCCGGAAGGATCCCGGATCCCGCACCCTGTGTAGCCGCCACACCTGGTCGGTCACCCAGCCGTGCTGTTCTGCGCCTGTGTGCCCAGACTCTGAGGTGCTCTCTTCCCCTCCCCTCTGCATGACGTTCGCTGTGGCCCAGGCCTGCCTGGACCTCCAAGCTTTCTGACCCCATCCGCCTCCCCCCTCCCCCTGTTCTCCCCGCCGTGGCCGTGATCAGCAGGCTGTCTGTCCTCCTGCTCGAAATCCTTCAGTGCTGCCCAGTCCGCATGTTTTGTAGTAGGAAAACCTCTTCTTCAAGTGAAATACTATGCAGGTGACCAAGTACGTACACCTGATGAAAAACAGCTCTGGCATAGGGCTCCAGAGACCCTCCCGCCCCTCAGCCTGCCTCCTTGGAGCTTACGGACTCAGCTTGAAACTCACTCATCCACAGAATCAAGTGGCACCCGGGTTTCTTCAGGATTTGGGCCTTGCCTTTCTTACCAGCCATTAACGGATAACATTTATCGAGTGTTTGCTCTGTGCCATCCTGTCCTAAGTGCTCATACATATTGAGCCATGTAATCTTCACAAAAGCCTCATGAGATGGGCACTATTATTATCATCCACATTTTGCACACGGAGACGCTGAAGTGCAGAGAGGTTATGCCACCAGCCCAAAGACACACGACTACTCAGAGGCGGAGCTGGGATAAGGACCGGGCCAGCCAGGCCGGACAGCCCACAGTTCGAGCCACTGCACCTCCCTGCCTCTCTGCAAAGGCCCCTCTGCCCACCCTCCAGGGCCTTTTGCATCTCCCTGCCATACACAGTTCTTTCCACTGCCTGAAATAACCTCTCCCTACCTCTGACTCTCCTGGACAATGCTCATCTTTCCAAGCCAGCTGTCCGGTCTCCTCCTGTCACTCCCCTGGTCCAATACCCCCTGGGTCTAAAGGCCTAGGGACAAGTGTCACAAGTGTCTTGGAGCGAAGGCGAGGCATATCTGGAACAAGATCTCCAGGATCTGGTGACCTACCGGATGAGGGGGCTGCAATGGAGCAGAGTGGAGACTGACACCCCACCCGCCCTGCGCCCCCATGCTGGCTCAGCCCTCTGCTGGGGGAGGGGAGTCGAGGGTCGTGGGCGCTCCTTCCTGGGGTGCTGAGATGGCTCCTGCTGTGAGCACCCGGCCTGGCTGATGTGGGTTGGCTCCCTGCTCCTCTCAGGCCTGGGCTCCCGGGGGGCTCTGGGGAGAATGCTGGGGGTGGCCGGGGTGGAAGGGCGGGACGCGTCTGCCTGGTGCTCCGGCTCCCTGCTGGGTTCTGTTTGTTCTGAGTTCCACGCCTGCTTTTCCTCTCAAGTGCTTTCTTTCTTCCCCAAGGGCTTTGTAGCATTATGAATAAGTGATTGAGGAGAATAGAGGCAACTTAAGCGAAATCCATGTGCTCCAGCTGCATGCAGCCTGCAGTGTGCACACTGAGAGCTCGGACGGACGCTGCGGAGAAGAGGGAGACCCTCTAGCGTGCTTGGAGCCCGAGGTGCGGGAGGTGCGGGTGAGACCCTCAGGCTGGGTTTGGTCCCGGGACGACCGTTGAGAGAGGAAAGCTGAGCAGCAGGAGGCAAATGTTTCTGCATCTGAGCATCTTCAGAGAAGCAGATGGTTTTATTTAGGAAACGGCTCAGCCTCGCATTCCTGAACCTGTCCTTGAAGAGAGGTTTAGCGTTGCACCATTACTTGGGGGCAAATATCCGTGAGTCAGAGTCGCACTGGGAGGAGCAGATCTCTTCCCGAAGACTCTTAAAAAGGTGGGCGGAGAAGAGAGAGGGGCCCACCAGGCTGCCAGCGGTGGAGGGAGCTTGGGAGAGCAGAGTTCAGGGGCATTCTGGAAGAGATGGACACAGCACCTGTGACAGCTGGGAAGTCCACACATGCGTGCTCGTGTCCGGGAGAGGCTAGGGCCGAGGGCCTTCGTCCACCAGCACCTTCACAATGACAGAAAGGAGTAGACGTCACATGATGAAGCGAACATTGAGAATGTGCCTTCATTTCTGGCTCAGTTGTCCGGCCCCGTGGCTGTCAAACAGCTGTCAGTTTCCCTCGGGGTAGGGTGGGCATCTCAGCGGGGAGCATCCGATCTGCGCCCCACACAGGGCTTGGCAGCAGTGGCTCTCAGCAGGAGGGGAGAGGTCCTGGTCTCAAAGGGTGGTCTCCTCAGGCAGGGCTTTGGTCTCAGCCAAGGGCACACTCTTGCCCTGCCAGTGACAGTGGCTTTAGCGCCATCGTTTCTTCGCTGACCTGAAGGTTCAGGTCTTCACCCACCTCCTGTTCCAGACACTCCAGAATCTCTCGGTCTGGCTGTGGTGAGGCTGCTCTGCGAAGAGCCTCTTTACAGCCTTCCACGGAGTTGGCCATCTGCTCTTGAAACAGCCACTTCCTTTCTCTTCCCAGCTCGCCGGCCGCCCCTCCCCAGTCTCTGCTGGATCCTCCACCTGTCCCCGCCTGTAAACAGTGGCGTTCATCAGGACCCAGCTCTGCGCCCTCTACTCTCTTCCCATCGCCATGGTCACGACTCCACATCTGTGGTTTCCTCACAGGCCTGTGTTCTAGACTCCAGACCCATGGATCCAGCACATCTC
This sequence comes from Eonycteris spelaea, assembly GCA_003508835.1. NCBI lineage: Eukaryota > Metazoa > Chordata > Mammalia > Chiroptera > Pteropodidae > Eonycteris > Eonycteris spelaea. Next base: position 6,656,827 of record PUFA01000065.1, read on the forward strand.
ATCGTGGGCACCTCGCAGAGATCTAACCCTTATCCGACACTCAGGGGTGAACCTGTCTTCCATGTACACGCTCTTCTCGTTTTCCCCAGCTGGGAAACGGGCCCCTCCGGCCACTCAGTTGCTCAAGTCCGAAACGAGACACCAAGGCTGATGCCTGCCTTCCTCTCTGCAGTTAGTCCATCGCCAAGCCCTGTCAGCTCTGTCTCCAAATTCTACCCCTTGTCTGCCCACTTCCCTCCGTGGCCAGGGCTGCCCAGAGGGCCACAGCGTCTCTCAGCTGCCCGAAGGCGCCACCCTCCCTGAGCCCCCTGCGCCCCTTTGTCTCCTGCCTCATTTTCCACAGGGCAGCCCGAGTGCTCTCTCAGAGTCGTAAGACAAACGACGCCACTCAGTGTAAAACCCTCCAATGCTTCCCTTTGCTCTAGGCACGAAAACCCAAACCCTTGCCGAGACCTACAGCTTCCCACACGATGGGGGTCCGACGCGGCCCCCACCCCTCACGACGCTGCAGCCTCTCAGGCTTCCTTCCAGCTCCTTGAGTGTCCCGGGTTCTTCCTGCCCCCCAGCACTTTGCAGACCCTGCTCCCTCCGTTGGAGCATTCTTTCCCAGCTCTTCACTGGCAGGTGTCTGCTCACCCCTCAGGCCACGTCCTCCAAAGCAGCACCCCTGCTCTTGATGGTGTGTCCTCGAAGGACAGGGACTGGATCTGTTCTACCAGGGCCAGGTGCCCAGGGTGCCAAGGCGAAGGAGGCCCTCACGCTTAGGCTCGTGCAGGCCTCCCAGAGCGGCGCCTCCTTTAATTTTGCCCCCGCGGTGCCTTGCTTTCCTTGGTTCCGGCCCTATATTTTACTCACCGTGTATTTCCAGGCTTGAGCACAGTGCCTGGTAAATAACAGATGCTCAAAATATGTGTTTGAGTTAATGGCCACTCAAGCTGTGCGAGGCTTACCTGGTTAAGATGTAAAAAGGACTGGGGACGGAAGTGTCCCTGTGGGTGCCGAGGCAGCTTCAGGTTGGAGTGTCTTAAGGTCTTCCTCCAGGTGTGCTCAGAAGACTCCTGCATTAGACCCACTGGGAGGGCAGGGCCTTGGCCCCTGAGCAGCGCCCCAGGTCTGCCGAGCCAGACTCTCTGGAGGCGGGGCCTGATGCGTGCTTCCGGGTGACTCTGACATGTCCTCAGTTTGTAACTTAAGGCGAATGAGGAGAATCTCTGCGACACAGCACATGTCCTCGTGGAGCACGGCCAAAGCCACCCAACACCAGTGCTGCCGAGCACAAGTCATGACCGGGAAAGAGCCTCCTCTCCTTTGTTGGCCGCCGACAAGGGCTCTGGGGGCTCAAAGCCACACAGGGTCCTCGAGGGGCGCCTCGCTCACCGTTACCCTCCACCCCTCCCCTGCTCGCCCCGGCGACCCCGGAGGGCTCAATGTAATAAGAATAGCCTCACCCACATTTAGAGGGTTTAGGAAAATGGATAGAGTTTTAAAGAGTCCAACGTCGTTCTGTAAATATTCCTGATTGCAGTACAGCGGGCATGGTGCCCTGACCAGCAGCACCAGCATCACTTGGAACTTGCCAGAAATGCGGATTATTGGACCTCACCCTGACCGGGGGCTGGGGCTCAGCAAGCGTGTTTTAACAAGCCCCCTTGGGACGGCTGAGGACGGAGAACCGTGGCCTTATCGCGGCAGAGGACCCCGCTGAGCATGGCCGCCCTGGCCAGGGTTGTGATGCGTCTTCCATCCCTTTAGGCTTCTTACCTTGGTGACCGACGCCCCTACTCGTCTGCAGAGACCATGCTGGGTACTTAACACACTTAATTCATTTCATTCATGAGACACTCCTCGAAGAACCCATAACTGTAGCCGAATTGAGGTTCGTCGAGGTTAAGTAAGTTGCCGAGGTCTCGGGGTGGTCAAGTCTGCCTTTGGCCTCAACTGTTGACTCCCGGGCCTCACTCTCCAGGCCTCCGGCCCCCTCTGGAACTGTGCGAGCTCCACCCCTCCCCCCTCACGCTCTGCCCCTGGTTACTGAGGATCAGGCGGGCTAAGTGCGTTTCGAAGGTGAAATGTCTTGATGTTCTGGAAGCGAGGAGCACTACGAAGGAAACCTCTGAGACTCAGTGTACCTCCCTCTGTCCGATGCAGCCCGCTTCCTCTGGAAGAGAGACAGATGGGTGGTTGTTACAGCCTGCATTGCGGACTGCGAGGGTAAGCCACGTCCTGCTAACTCGAACCAGCCGGTGCCGGCACGTGGCTTCGGCCTGTCGTTCGTAAAAGCCCCTGTGTGTCATCATCGTCTCACGGAGTGCTAAGTTGCTCCAGTGGACACTTTATTATAGGAGGAGTCGGGAGAGAAGGAAGCTGGGCCAACGGTGGCAGACCTCGGGCCAGAAGCTCTTGTCCCCGCGCAGCAGCTCAGCGGAAGGACCCTGGGCCCTCCCCTCACAGACCGTCTCGCCTGAGCTCCGGGTGCCACCACCGAGACGGAGAGGAGGAAAGCGGACGGGAAGCAGTTTGGGGCAGGCGAAAAGTGTCCTGTGTCCTGGCAGAGTTGGCGTCGTTTTCCTTACTTCTACTTCCTTGCTGCCTGATGCCCTGCTGTGAGCGGAGGGGACAGTCTGCCATCCCTGTGGGCTCCCTGGGAGAGCCGAAGGTGTCCTCTCTCAGGATTCAGCCCCCTGCTGCGGGTCGTTGTGGGTTGGGACGAGGCAACTCCATCACACGTCACTGGGCAGCAAACGATTGCGTGACGACTGGTCACCTGGTCCAGTCCTGGCTGCCACGCAGGACCGCACTGCACCCCACAACTGAGGCCTCTTTTTGAAACATGTCACTCTCACATTCCCCAGGAAGTTCTCCTTGGCGTCCAGGCTGCTGCTGCCCCCCACGGCACTTAAGCCCTCCCCTCCTGGTTCCCACCTACTGCTTCATGGCGACGCAGACTCTGTGCCTTCAGAGGCTTGACGACTGTGTCAGCTTTTACTCCCTCTGCCCTTCTCAGAGCCGAGAAACTATTTCCTTGGCATTTTGGCTTCATCAGCAAAGGTTGGCGGTCTGGTGGGAAACCGGGTCCGGGTCTTTATTGAAGCAGAGGAGCAGGGTCACAAGTCTCCTACAAGGGAATGGTACAAACAGCCCCAGTAGGGGGATGCTTGGGGTTTGGGGTTCAGGTCCTGCCCCAGTGCTCCAGCCGTGTGACTGTGAAAGTCATCGAACATCTGTGACATCGAGCGGGAGCCGCCCTTGAGGTGGTCCCCTCTCGGGCGGTGGCTCTAAGTCCCTGATGTGCAAGCACATGAGGAAACCATGAGGAGAGCTTTGCCAGTAGCTAGTAGAAAAATCTAGATTCACATGCGGCAAGCATGCAACCTGTTTGTCTCCAGGCAACCTGCGGAGGCGGTGGCCCTGCACCTGTTGGGCGTGCTGTCCAAGGTGTGACCCACAGATGTCTGAGCCAGCAAGAGGAGGAGGATCAGCCGCCTCGGGTGTGTCCCTGAGGGAGGACATCTTCCAGCCTGTGTTTCTCAGGCCCCAGGAAGCTGTGCTGGTTTGTGGGTTGCCTCTTTCTTCCCTCCCAGCCCCGGACTTCCCCACCCATCAGCTCCCTCAGCAAGTGGGATTAGGGATGGCACCGTGTGGGCTCTCTCAGGCTCCAGCTCAGGTGTCCCCAGTAACAAGATAAACGTTAGGGCTGACACTGAACTTAGAGCCGGGAGGCCTGGGTTCAAATCCCGCTCCGCTGCTCACCGGTGGAATGATCGAAGGCAAGCCATTTTGCCTCCCTGCACTGAGGCGTCCTCAGCGGTCAAGTGGGAGCACCGTGCCAGCTGCCCTCACCTTCTCATCAGTAAGACGAGGCTCGTCATGACAGTGAACGAACGTGTGCACTTAAACCCCTCGTTGGCTGCCCAGTGCAGACAGACCCTTCCGACATGTCCTCACACGGCCCAGGCCCCGACCCTTCCGACCTGTCCTCACACGGCCCAGGCCCCTTCCTGCGCTGTCCGCCACGGAGCCGCGCCTGGCGGCTGGCTGGGGGTGGCCACAGCCATCGCTCTGCCACGCTGTGACTGCACCACTGGAAGGAGAAGCAGGCGGTGGGGAGGGAGGACGAGGGGGAGGGAGCACGGCCCCACCGCCCCCGGAGGGGGCTGGAGGAGAGCAGAGCTCTGTGCTGGAGGCTGCTCGGAACCGGGCCCCAGGCCTCCCCTCCCCCTCCGCTCACCCAGGAGCACGAAGATGAAGCACCAAATTAGCTCCATTATTGTAACTCCTCCAAAAATTATAGGCCACATGTTCTGCCAGAGTCAGCTAATGTCTCCCATTGGTGGGCAGATGACACTAATGGTTATTTCCTCTCTTCCAGGCACCAAGTGCAGTGTGGCGAAAACAAAGACAGACCGGGGCCCGGAGGCAGCCCTGGGGGTGGGGAGGAGAGGGGCCCCCCCCCGGAGTGAGGCTCCTGCCTGCCCCCGCACCAGAGTCCCAGCTAGTGGGTGCCTGAGCGCCTCCAGGTCCTTCCTTACCTCCCTCAGGGTCATTGCCTCTTGGCACTAAAAGAGCCTGGAGGAGAACCCAGGAAGAGCTCAGTCTGGCATCACGGCAAGGCCGTGCCCCATGGCCATGGCCCTGGCCCAGCTCGGCCTCAGCCCCGGAGGCTGGCGTCCCCAGGGTTGCTACCCATCTTGTCCTGCCCTCCACACAGCAGCTAGGGGGTCCTGTCTCACCTCTCCCTCTCCTGTCACACCAGACAGAGCCATCTCCTATCTGTGTCAGCAGGGGCCCACCTTACCCAAGGGGGTGGGCCCCAAACAGGAGTGGAAACAGCTCATTCCCAGACAGACCCAGGCCGCTCCCCACGGGGCGGGGCGATGGTCCATAGATCAGGACCTGGGGTGGCTCCCATAAACCTGCATTCACTGCCATCCACACCCAGCAACTCTGGTCTAGCCCACCCCCTTCTTAGAGGCTAGGGTAGGAACTAGGTCTCTTTGAAGAATTTCTAACCGAGCACCTTGTGCAGTTGGCAGTTTAAGAGTAAAGACCTCTCTGTGATACTCAGTGTAAGAGTTCACCGATGTTACAAAGATATCCTTAGGTATTACAAAGAACCTTCTTGTTTTACAGATCAGAAAACCCTACTTTGAACACCCAGGCTTTGATGCTAAATGGAGTTCTCCAACTCCCAGACCGTGTTGGAATTTCTCTCACTTTCCGGCCTCAATTCCACATGTATAAATTGAGTAATTACTAGTTGAAGGCCGGGGTTAAGGCTACAGAGCACATGCAATCAGACGAGACCCATGGGTGGCAGCGGGAAGCTGAGAGCCCTGGATTCCAGGGGCTGCCGCCTCTACCGCAGAAAGGACGGTTACAAGGAAGAACTCCAAGGACCTCCTCGTCGCTGCCAGTCATGGGGCACTCGCCGCGCTGTGTGCGGGTTATTCGTACCCAGGCGTCACAGAGGAGGAAGCACGGAGATGTTCATGGAGCTAGCAGCCAGCCCGCCCGGCGAACGAGCAGGGACACGCGGCTCGAACCCACACAGCCAGACCCCGGGCCGCTCTTACCCGCATGCCAAACCAGCTCGGTCCTCTGAACGGTTGTCGCAGGCAAAACTCATGTCCGTGACACGCGCCGCCCGATGTTCCCCTGATTAGGGAGCGTGGGACAGTGCTTTACGTGTGTTAGCTCAGTCACTCGTTTTTGTAAGTCTTTTTAGAAGACTCTCCTTTGTCACAACAAATTTACGAACCAGGTTTTATAATTACCCTCCCCCACCCCCACCTTTTACAGATGAAGAAACCGAGGCCGAGCTGTGTTCGAGTCTGTGACCACGGCTCCCTCTTCACGTTAGCTGCTAGATGCTTACGGCCCAGCGTGCACCACTCGGCTGTGTCTGGCCAGGAAGGCACGTGTGTTGTGTGGTCCCTTTGAATGCATTTGACTTTCTGTCATGTTGCTGTAAACTTATTTTTTAATCACAGGTCTTGCGAGCTAGCTGAATCCTTTTTGGAGCAACACAAAGTGACAGACAAAAATACGTGAAAGTTTTTACGATTTGCTGTGCAACCTTCAGACAGTTTGCTTAGTCTCTCTTAGCTTAGTTTTCTCTCTCTGCAGAATCACGATGACACCCCTACAAAGACTTGCCGAGGATAAAATGAGACAAGGTCTAAAAGGCTCTGTAAATTCAATAGTGCCCTATAAAGGCAAGGTGGACCTGCTGGTAATACGGTTATCAATAACTAGATGGGGTCCTCGCCCCGGGCGGTCTGGACCCAGCCCTGCATATTAGGAAGACACCCAGAGCTGCCGGTGGGCTGCTCAGATGGCCCGGACTGCCCCGGTTGGGGACGGAGCTGCGTCAGACCTCACGCTTCCCAGGCCGGGAGGCAGGGTCTTAGCTGAAGCCATCCCTGCTGCTCTGTCCACCGAGGAGCCAACTGGCTGAAGAAGGGCAGGTGATGTCCCCAGGGCCACTGGGCCCCAGCAGAAGGTCAGCGGTTCACCGTGAGGTTGTAGGGCTCCCCAGAGAGTCTTGGGGGTGTCTCAATCTAATCACCTGGGGAGAGGGGACCAGCAGCCCCCACGCTCCTCACCCCTCAGGGGCCTTGGGGACCCCCTGCTAACAGACACACAGTGGCAGTGGTCTGTGGTGAGCAGGTGGGCTTGGGTCCACCAGACCCGTGGTCTGTCTCCAGTACCCCGCTCCGAGCCTTGGCCCTGCACACCTGTGTCTCCTTCTTCCTGTTTCCACACCTTCCCATGTTTCCTGTATTCTCCCGCATCACCTCATCTCAGAAACCTGCCCTCCCTGCCTCCAGAACATTCCTGCTCCAAGGCGTCACGTGGTTCTTCCAAGCACTGGGCTCACTCTGGACTTTGTCAGAAGGGGAATGGTGGTCATCTCGGGGTGACTGGCTTACTGTGAATAACATTTCCTTTTTCGTGTGGTTTTCTGTATTTTCCAAAATATCTAAACAAGAATGTACTACTTTGCCTAGAGGCAAAGAAGGGTAAATATACTACAGCCGTCTAGCTTTTAAAGAAAATGATCTCAGTTTGGGTTCTGTCCTAGCACTTTAAAACTGCGTGACTCTGGGGAATTTCCTCAGTTTGCCTCGTCTATAAAATCGAAATACTGGTTTCTTACTGTGTTGCAGGGTTCAGTGAGATAATGTACTTGGGAAAAGCTTTATAAGCCTGTGAATGTGACTGTTGTTAGAATCGGGGGGGGGGGGATAAGCTGTGTGTGGCGAGAACCCCTGAGGGCCCTTCCTCACTGCTGTTTTATCATATCCTCACCACCACCTTGTGAAATACAGGTTATTTCCCACATTTCACTAATGAGGAAACGGAGAGGTGCTGGGACTTGTCTGAGGCCTCACGGCAGAGGCAGGACTCGAGCCCTGGTCTCCTGACCCCACGTCCTGCTTACGCGCAGGTTCTGGAGGGCTGGCGCCTTGTCAGCCACACGCCTCGCAGCGGCCTCGTGGGTCCTGCCGGACAAGCCAGAGCTGACCGGTGTTATAAACTTATCAGTGCCTCGGTTTCCCCGTGAGTGAAACGAAGAGGGAATCTCTCTCCTCCTTTCTCAACGTGTGGAAGACACCGCCTGCAGTGGAAGCACACGTGGGCTTATTCAAGCCCCTCCTACGACATCTAAATAAGCTGTGGACTCTTCGGGACACAAGGTCTTCCTAAAATTCTTCTTTTCCAAACACAGTTTCTCAGAGCGATCAGAGTGTCCCACACTCGGGGCCTGGAGTCCTCTAGGGAAGGAGAAGTGACCAAAAGCCAATCAGACAAGCTTGTTTCAGGGACCCGGTGTGTGTGTGTGTGTGTGTGTGTGTGTGTGTGCATGTGAGTGTGTGTGTGAGTGTGTGCATGTGCGTGTGTGTGTGCACATGTGTGCGTGTGCATGTGAGTGTGTGTGCGCGCGCGTGTGTGTGTGTGCGTGTGTGTGTGCATGCATGTGTGTGTGTGCACACGTGTGTGTGTGTGTGTGTGTGCATGGCTGCCTGGGGTCTGTCCTAGGGAGGCCCAGGCTGAGTCCCGCTGGCCAGACTCGAGGGGACAGGGGACTCTGCTGAGACTCTCCCCTCATGTCTCATGTAAAGGGAAAGAATTGCTCGGCCAGAGTTGCTCGGTAAATCACTTTCCTCCGGGAGCACTCACTCCCCGAAGAGAACCAGACTGCCGGCCCTCGACTAGGATTCACTAATAACACAAAATGCCCCGTCAGCAAGAACTGGCATCACAGAGGCACTCGCTGCCCTTCTCCCTGGCCTCTTTATTTTCTCCCCTCCAGATCAACCAAAAAGGCCCCAAAGCAAGAAGGCAATTTGGTCCCCATGTCTCCCCCCATTAAAAGCCATCTCAGATCCCTAACCCCTGCCTTCAAAATGCCCACCCAGGGTCTGCCTTCCCAGGACACCTTGCCAGCTTCTGTATTCTCCCGAATTACACTTCCTTGCCCCCATCGTCCCCCAGGCTCTCAAAACTTAGCCGCTCTGTGGACCTGCCTGCCTCCTTTTCTCCCTTCCAGCTAACTTAGTAATCTGGTGTATTGATTTTGGGGAGATGGTAAGGAGGGCTCCTTGGAGTGTCACTCTGGGAGGTCTCTGGGGGAGTGACTCAGCTGGAGATGGTTTCTGACAATGTGGGGGAGGCATTTTTGAGCAGGTGCCTCAAGTCACAAAGTCAGCCTGTCCCCAAGTTTTCGAGAAGGGAAATGCTTATCCTGGTTTCCCGACACATCCCCACAGCTGTTTTTTTTCTGGAAATTGGACTGTTCCCAGCACATAGTCCCGGATGCCACCACAGTGAATCAACCAAAAGGTTCATGGAAAAAGTGGGCTCACTCAGCCCCCTAGGGAAGGAGCCCTGTGCCATTCCTTCCCACAAAGACCTGGCTCTCTGTTCAAAGTAGCTGCAAGGGGCTCTGGCGAGGGTTTGCCAGGCGGGGAGGGTAAACTCCCAATTCCCATAACAACAAACCTCCAACGGAAGCCCTGCTACTGACTCGCACTGCCCGGGGTGGGGTGGAGCAGGGCTTCTGTCCAGTGCCTGGGTCAGTGAAGGAAGAGCTGCCGGAGGCCAAGAGGAGGACATTTCGGGAAAGAGCCAGGGGACCGCGAGACTGTCTGCTCGCCTCATCCCAGGAGTGGTGGGACTCTGGGGACAGCCCTCTTAGCCAGCTCCTGAGAGGCAGCAGGGAGGAGAGTTAGGTGCTTGCACAGTGCAGCCGCTCACCTGGGTTTGACTCCTGGCTCTGCCTCTCGCTGGCTCCGTGACCTGGAGCAGGTTGCCTGAGTTTCCTCATGGAAACAGGGGATCATACTAGTACCCACCGGGGCGGGGGGTGACGAGGATTCAATGTAAGCCTGGCACACAGGAGGCGGAGAAGCCCCAGCTGCTTACACCTGCAGCTGGAATTCTGCGTATAGACAGTAATCTGGGTCTTGTTCTCTCATCCATTCCCCATCTCACTCAGGCTGTGACTTCTGATCACAATATAAAATAGCTCCCGGAGGAACCAGTCTCAGAGGCAAGGATTTGGGTGCCCTCCTCGTACTCCAAGCCATGCCGAGGCCACACCATGAACAGGGGAGCACTCTACCGTGACACGCAGAAGCGATCACTGCTATGTCTCAGGCCATCACGACTGAGGGCAATGCCGGCCTGCGTTGTCGGCCAGGGAAGAGTGAACGTCTAAACCTCTTGCCCAGCCCCGCCCAGCCCAGGGGCTGCCTCCCGACTCTAAATCCCTCATCCCAAGGCCAAGTGGAAAGAGGACTCCACGGAAAACCCTCCATCCTGAGTGTTGCTGCTGCTCTAGAGAGACCCTCAAGGTCTCTCTTTGTCCAGAAAGGAAGGCATTAAATATTCATGAAGAACGAGTGGGCGTCAATTCAGACATGAGAGGAACATGCAGGTACAGGGAATGGCTGATGAGGATGAATGAGGGCCAGATGGGCACAGCGTTGGCGGGGAGTGGGCTGGACAGAGGCTGACTGCTGGAGAGGCCACATTTTTCTATATTGCTGTTGACACTGAAACACCGTAAAATTATGCTGGTAACTAGACGAGGCTGACCCAGACCCTGCAGTTAGTCCGTCACCTTCCTCCCCAAGGTATAAATATTTACGTGTGATGGGAGAGGCTTTGAGGTCGGAGGTTAGCGGCGTAGGGTCTGAGGCACTTTGACAAATGCCTCTCGTTCCTCCTGGGTTTTCTGTCTCATGTTGCTTGTTGGGTTGCTTATTTTGAGTTTCAGTAGAGACAGGAAGTCTCCTGCATGGAAGAGACAGACCACTGGCAAAGAGAAAATGTCATCTTTGCTCTGTGCCTTTTGACACTTCAATCTTGGACTCCAGGTCTTCCCTTGGCCCTCTTCCCTATAGGATAGAGAGGCTCCAGGCCCAGAATGAAGACAGCAAGTGGAAGGAGGTTAAAAAAAAAAAGAAAAAAAAAACAGGGCAAGAGGATTCCCTACCATAACCTAGAGACAAGGAAGGCAGTGAGCAGAGGACTGGGTCTCACGAGATCTGGGTTTGGGGTTCAGATTTACATGGACTCTCTGAGCACCCCAGATGAGTGTGACATCTCTCGTCTTCACTTGCTCACTTGTGGCAAGAGGACTTTGGGCCAGAGCATATCCAAAGTCCTTTCTAGCTCCAACCTTCCTCAAGTCCGCGGCAGCATGGAGCCGTAACCCTGCGGCCCGCAGGAAATGAGAAGCCCCTCAGGGGCCGCCCCTGTTCTCCCAAGGCCATTGCTGTTCTGTGACCCCCGTCTGACTGTCTGCGCTGCTGCCGATCCGGGCCCCAGTGCGAGCGCTTCCTCCTGAATGCACCTTGGAGTTCGAACGCCCTTGACGGTGTCCAGGGGGGATGTTTGGCTATTGCTCCGCTTGTGACCAAATACTCTCGCTCGCTCTCTGGGAGAACATGTCACTGTGGGTTCTCAGGTGATAGAAGCAACGAGGCAAGGGCATGCGCTCTGCGCGGCAAGGCCGGGGCGGGGGGGGGGGGCGCGGAAGGAGCCCCGGGGTTGGCGGCATGGCTCTGCCGGTACGCTTCCCATTCAGTCTCGTGGGACGGAAGGATGAGATACAGACACCATTGAGGAGCACCGCATCCTAGCGGGGCATGTGGGGGCCAGGCAGGCAGCGTCGGCCGGCACAGCCAGCAGCCCAGGCTGCAGCGAGCTGAGCTGCGAGCGGAGGGAGGCAGAACAGGGCCCGCGGTCGGTCAGGCTGCCGCCCGGAGCCGAGCCTGGCTCTGCGGGAGGCCAGCTGGGTGGCTGGGCAGTGGGGCTGTCTGGACGCTAGGAATTTAGCCTGGTGAGACGGGGACTGCGTCCACTGTTCGGAGCCTCTGGCAGCCTCTTAAGACCATTTGCTGTGAGGCAGCGGGGAAGGACCTATTGTGAAAGGCTGAGTTTAGAAATGGCATCAAGGAGGACACCCAAGGCCAGGCGAGCAGTTACTGAGCAACTCTGCTTCCAGCCAGGTCAGAGCCCTGTCTGGACCAATTAGCTTTGTTTTCCAGCACCACGCAGGGAACCCTTCACCCCATGTACCCGTGACCGGTCCCCGCTGGCGGCCAAGTGAGGGCGTGGGAGGGTCGGTGCACGTCCCTGACCTCCGCAGACCTGGCCGACTCACCTGTGGTGGAGGCGCCCTGCTGGCACCCCAGGAATGGGGCCCAGAATTGGTGTGGGGCTTGTGGGATGGAGCTCGGACCCGCAGCCTGCCTCTCCCACTTCCATATTCCTGATGGATTTTTAGTCATCCTTTCTTGGGGGAGCCTGGGCCTTTGGGGTGGCCCCGGCTTAAGAGCCTCGGGCCTGGCAGGGCGAGCCACATCCTAGGACCTGCACTTTGAGCATGGAGGGACCCCTGGGGCACCCCCTTTCCTAGCTCCTCTCAGTCATTATGGGACATGGGCCAAGGGCAGGGCCAAGGGCAGGAAAAGCTGCTCCCACTCCGAATTTCCATATGACCAAGATGTCCTTCTGGAGAGGTAGCCAGGCTCCTCCCCACGTCCCCTCTTCCAGGAGGAGGGCAGAAGATGGATCCACCCACCCAGCTGCCCTCTGCTAGGGCAGGGGCCTGGACTGGACCTCCGCCCAGAGCTCTGAGGCTGGGAGTGCAGGAGGAGGGCTCAGCATTCCGGAGACTGAGGATAATGAGGCCAGGCCGGGGCAGTGGGGTCGTACAGAAACATTAGCAGAGACAAGCAGGCCAGAGGCAGCTCCCGCTGAGCAGCACTGAACAGGGAGGGAGCCTTGCAGCCCTGTCTGGACCCAGGTGGCTTCTGACTCAGGCGGAGGGTCAGGCGGCGGGGAGGGCACAGCCAGGGCTCACTCGGACCAGGCTGCTTGAGGCAGGGCTTCGTAATCATTCAGAGCAGCTCTGGCTGATGGGCTTGGGAGGCGGTCTTCATGGGTCTAGGCAGGCAGCCCAGGCCTGGCCTTGCTCCCTTCATGCCTCCTGGGGCATCTGTGTGATGCTGATCTGCCCTGCAGGTCTCTACTGGAAAGTTCTCCCTGTCTGCTTCTATCTCGGCTTAGTCCTGTCTTCAAGAGTCCAGACCCTCGAGAATCCAAGGCAGAATTCTAGGGATACTGAGCCCTGGCTGCAAGTTCCAGAGGGGACATGGTCTGCGTTGCTGTGCGTGGGCTGGGGCTCTCATCTCCTCACCAACCCCACCCCACCTTTTCCCCAAGGTACTGCCCTGCAAACCCAGCCTTCCCAGTCCTTGGCGTCACATCCCATTTCAAGGACAACCAACTCGAGGAAGGTTCCCTAAAATGGTAAGTCCGTGTCCCTATCTTCCACGAATGATCTTGTCCCCAGTTGGGCTCCACCAAAATGGCTCTTGTCAAGGCCGATGCTGGACAAAATGGTCAAGTCTCAGTCTGTGCCTCACTCAATGCCTCTCCTGTCCCGGAAACGCTTTGTTTCCCAGGACCCTGCACTTTCCTGGTTTTCCTCCTATTTCACTGGCTGTTAGTCTCCTTTGATGATTTTTTCTCATGGTCCCCACGTCAAACAGTAAAGTGTCCCAAGGCTCAGTCTTGGGTCCTCTTCTCTTCTCAAAACTTGAGATCTCAACTAGTCTCATGGTTGGTAACACCTTTTATGCGCTGACATCTCCTGAATGTGTTTGTTTTAGCCAAGACCTCTCCCTGGACTCCAGCCTCTAAATCCAACTTCCTAGTCGACATCTTCACGCGGATGTCACAAAGACCTGGGCCCTGTTGAAGACCTGGATCGGGATCTTGGCTCTCCACCACTTTTCCCAGGAGGCACTTAACCTGGAACCTCCATTTATTTACATACGGGGAAGGTAATACATGTGTGGTGAGGACAAAATGTGATAAAGTGGTGACGCTCTTGGCTCCTGGCAGGAGCTCAAGTAACCACGGCTGAAAGGAGATGGGTGGGGAAGGAGCTGAGCCCCAATGTGCCTCTGGGGAGAAGGAGGAAGACAACTTGTTGGCGGAGCCTTCCCTGAGGTAGGAACCTCCTAGAAGACTTTTCTCAGCGGCTGGAAGAGAGAGCTGATTCCTACTAACATTTTAAGGGAGGGGCTGTGTCTGGAAATTCTGCCCACAGCCTGTTTTCCTGGGGTTAGACCACACTCCGCTCTGTGAAAGTGACAGAGCCAGGCCCTTCCCTGCAGAGGCCGAGAAGCTCAGAATCGCGGGACTCTGCGGCTGGTCTAATCCTGAGAAAATGCAGCCCAGAGAGGGGAAGTCACTTTTCCAAGGTCACACAGAGAACACAGGGCATAGCTAGGACAAGAAATAAATTAGTAATAATAACACCCAACGACTGGTCAGAACAGGTGGTGGCCAGGGTCAAAGGAGGGGTCAGACTGGGGTGGTACGAACCGTGACCCCCAGGCTGAACTCGAGGGAAGGGCACAGAGAATGGCTGTCCTGGGCATCCTGTGCATTTCGTTTAATTTACTGCAAATAATACTCCTATGAGCTGCATGCCATTATTACCATTCCCATTTGCCAGTGTGGAAACTGAGGCACAGTTTCGCTAATGGCCCCCAGAACCTCAAAAGCTAGAGAATGCAGAAGTTAGAATGCAACACGGGTTTGTTTGGCACCAAAGCCTGAGCTCTTTGTACACAGCTCTGCTCAGTCCCCAGCTGGAGACTCGGAGACACTCGGGCAGTTAGCATCACGTGAGGCCTCCCTTCCTCCCTGCGGACTCCAGGTCCAGGCTCCCAGCACCCTCAAAGCAACACACACACACATGCACCCTCTGACCCGGCGGGGACCTGGCGAGGCAGGCAGATGGCCGAGTCCATTAACACCACTGAGCACAACACATATTTATGTCCCCAATTACAGCTTTCACCTCCGGCCTCCACAAAGGAGCTGGAATAGCGCTGGGAATAGTGGATGCAGGGGGGTCTGAGGCTGCTCCAGCAATAACTACAAGATTACAGACATGTTAGCAAACCCCGGTGACGCGGCTCTATTATAATGATAAATCTACAGCTTTATGTAGAAATAATGAGACTGGGGGGCAGAGGAGGGGGAAGGGAAGAGCTTGGTGATTTCAGCCAATCGAAGCTCAGGATGGAGAGGCAATGGTGAGCCTCTGGGAAAGCCTGGCGGCCACCAGGGAAGCTAAGCCAAGCCAGGCAGGATGGGGTCAGAGCGGCCCTGCCCCAGGTGGAGCCGATTTATTGCGGTGCTGTGATCTCTTCCCCTGCCCGGGGCTTCCTTTTGAAGTGGAACAGGAGAGGTCTCCAAGTGCCTACTTCTTACCCTGCAGGCTAGAGGCGGGGAGGGCGGGTAGGAGCTCATTTTTGCTGAGGTTTCACTCCAGAACAGTCTGGAGGTGGAGGCCAGGGTCACTTGTGGCTTGAGATTTGCAGTTAATTAACCAAGTGGGAGCCTCCCCTTCACTGGCCTTGCCAATGCTCAGGCTTTGCCATTCAAACCAACACCCCAGCTGGGGCAGCACCAGAAACGAGGGCCACGCCTGGTCCCACCCACCAGGGCTGACTCCGGTTCTTTGATACAAGGGTGAAGAATGGCACTGATGGACTCCGGTGACCTCAGAGGAGCCTCCTGAGCCCCTACCCAGCCTGTGGGTCCCTCTAATCCAGACTCCCTGATCCGACTGGTTAATCTCTGCCACTCCGGACACAAGCCATCCACCTGAGCCACACGCCTGCAGGATGTGCAGGCTGGGTCTGTCCCCACCAAGCCTGGCTCTACCCGTATACGACCTTCTCCCTCCCCAGCTTAACCGCACCGGATCCCATTGCTTCCTTAACGATCCTTCCCTCGTGCACTAATACAGATGGTCCCTGACCTACGACGGTTTAACTTACGATTTTTCAAAATGCTGTATGCGTTCAGTAGAAATCGTACTTTGAGTTTTGATTTTTTGACCTTTTTCCGGGCTAGTGATACATGCACAGTATGATACTCTCTCGGGCAGCTGGGCAGGGGCGGCGAGGCACAGCTCCCAGTCAGGCACTCGATCACGAGGGTACCCGACTGACGCTTTACAGTGTATTCATTATGTTAGATGATTGTGCCCAACCGCAGGCTAATGAGTTCTGAGCACGTTTAGGGTGGGCCAGGCTAAGCTACGATGTTCAGTAGGTTAGGTGTGTATTAAATGCATTTTCTATTTCACGATATTTTCAACTTATAATGGGTTTGTCGGGATGTAACCTCATTGTAAATCAAGAAGCATCTGTATATAATTGTAATTGAATTAACTAAACCATTGGTCTTTCAACAAGAATGTGCTGATTTCTTACATGTGCATAAAATAACATGCTCGACCCTGAGGGAAAGTACAAGAGAAAGCCAAATGTGGGACACGAGCCATTCCCGAGCCGCTGGGAGGACTTTGCAAGACAGAATATGTGACTTGGGATATAACTGAGGGGCATAGAGAATAAATCCAGAGGAGTGTTTGCTGTGAGCTGTGAGTGCAGGCCTTCAGGGAGGCTATGGAAGCCAGGCGAGGCAGAGAGGTGGGTCAACTGCCCGCCTGACACAGGGAACCCTATGAGCAAAGGCTAGAGGCATGACTTTCAGGCGTGTTCAGGGACCGGCCAGCAGGCAGAGGACCTGCCAGAGTTCCAAATTTGGGGCCAAAATGGAGCTCTAGGAAGGGAAAAGGCAGGCAGGAGAGATGGGGGCTGGCTGCACGCATCTGTACTGTTCCGCTCCTTGCTGGCTGCAGGGTTTCATATGCACTGCGTGCTCCATCATTCCTGGTGATTTGGGCCTCTCTGGCCCCGAAATAATTACAATCTTAGAGTCAGTGCCAAAACACAGGTGAAAGCACCGCCTTCTTATTTCGCCTTCCCTCCCCTGATCCCTTGCCTGCCGGCGAGGCCTGCGGGGGCCTCATGTAGACAGGACATCTGGCTCAGACATACATCCGGCTCAGACATGCGTGCAGCAAGCAAGACGGGGTGTGTGAGCCCAGTCGCAGGATCCTCAGCTTTGGAAACTCCTGGACTCGCTCTGTTCCTGTCTAGCCGGCTTCCCCTTCCTCTTTGGCTGTCAAGTTATGTACACCAGTCCCTCCCCGCTAGCTCAATCCTCCTCCTCCTCCGGGAAACCTCTCCTGCTGTCCTCTCAGGTCTTGCAACACGGTGTATAGTATTCGCTGTTTTGCATTGCTAGCCACCGCATGGAATTTCCTGTCCCTGTAATTAGATCCTACATTTCTGTGGGGCGAAGTGTCTGCCTTCTATCCCCCAGTGCCTGGCACAGTGTTCTGCTCAGGAGGAGGTGGAGGAGGACTATAATGGCACTGACTGAGGATGACAGGGACAATGATAATTTGTCCAGCGCCTTTTGGATGATCTGCTCTTTCTAAAACTGGGCTGGGGAAAGGGGAGGGGACGAGAGTGAGGACAGCCATGGAGTTCTAGGATCTAGGATCTTAACATCCAGGTGAGGGCCACGCTTGGGCGGACTGCTTACATCAGGGGCTTTCACTCAGGGCCGGAGCTAAAGTCCCAGGAAGGGGAGCACTCTGGTAAGAAGGGAGCCTCCTCGGAGGTCTGAGGTGAGCTCTGCTTCCCGCAGCCCTTGCCCTTCACTTCTGCTTCGCTCTGAGCCCCTGGGTCTCCGCCTCAGTGAGGAGGACTGAGCTGCTTTTCTCTACCTGCACAGTCAGTGTATTGAAGCTGCTGCCTTATGAGACCACACGGGGAGAGAGGCACCAGATGTAAACTTCAGAGTGATTTATGGAGCAGAGCTGCTGTTGCAGCTCGCCCGGTCTGCCCGCCCCGTCTGCCCGCCCCGTCTGCTGGCCCTGCTGTTGGGGCTGTTCTTGAGGATGACATTTCAGGAAAGGTAAGGTGGCAGAGGCGCTGGGACATGGGATCGGACTGGTCAAAATCAGCCCCGCCTATGAGAATAGGGTGTCCCAGAGACCCTTCCCCGGCAGAAACAGAGCCCACCAAGCTTGCTTTCTTTGAAGAAATCAAGATTCCTATCCTTTTCTCATCAGAGCAGGGGCCGATTTTCCCAGCCTCTCTCCTTACAAATTCAGTACAGAAATATAGTGTATTGACTGTGGGAAGGGAGGGTCTGCAGACTGGGCGGGGCCACCCAATGGTGCTTTACGGAGACAGGAAATGCCCCTGCGTGCTCCTGGAAGGGCTTTGAGGGCGGCCTGGGAGGCGCCCCAGCTTCGCCTGCAGGACCCGACTACGCTGCTCCCTCAGCGCCCACCCGGAGGACTTGCACCCTCGGTCTGCACCAAACCGAAGTGCTCGCACGTGGCCTCTTCGGTTCTCGGGGCCAAAGCTGTCCCCCCTCCTCTTAAAAGCCACCTGGGCCTCAGCGGCTTGAACTTCCGGGTTCATTCCGGTCGAGCGTGACTTCCCGGGCCCCTCTCAGGGGTGGGTGAGCCACGGCTTTTTTTGAGGCCTGCCTCCCACACCCCCAGACTGGCCTGGGCAGGCGGTGCCTAAGAAGAGAAGGGCTCTGCTGTGTGGCGGTCACTCGTGTTGGTCATCGAGTCCTCCCAGCTCTCCTGGACACAAGGTAGGATGGTTTTGCCCTGCTCCGTGTCCTGCTTTGCTAATGAAATGTGAGTGGAAGTGACACGTGTCACTTCCGTGTGGAACCTTTAAGAAACAGTGCAGGATTTGTCACAGCCCCTAACTCCCGATGTGGTAACTGGGAGCCATGCTCATCTGGAGCCTTATGTCAGCTTGGACCCCTCGGGGAGGAGGCGGAGTGGAGCCCCAGCCAGGCTGCAGGGCACCAGGACGTGAATGAGAACTAAAGCTTGGCTGCTCAGAGCCACCAGGTCCTAAGACTGTTTGTCGCTGCAGCATAACCTGGCT
This sequence comes from Eonycteris spelaea, assembly GCA_003508835.1. Taxonomy (NCBI): domain Eukaryota; kingdom Metazoa; phylum Chordata; class Mammalia; order Chiroptera; family Pteropodidae; genus Eonycteris; species Eonycteris spelaea. The sequence goes on from PUFA01000065.1 coordinate 6,675,204, forward strand.
CGTTCTGATTAATGCAGCCTGGCCCGGCCCCCAGCACGCCTGGGCGCCCTTGGCAGACGCCGCTGTCTGAGTCAGCCTCTGAGCCTGGCCCCGTCTCACCCGTGATCAAAGAGACAGGTGACATTATTGTATAGGTGGTAAACCTCAGGCCTCGCAAGTAGAGAGAACCACTCAGAACACGCCATAGCGAGCAACAGATAAAAATTCCCTTCCGTTCTCACGCATGTGGGGTCCACTGCCCTCACCCCAACCTGGGGCGGAGCGCAAGGACCTCCCTGCGGCGGGCTGGGCCGCTGGTCAGTTTCCAAGCCCTGCCTCACACGCCGAAGGGCAAAGGCCCATCCGTGTCCGGGGGCGAGGGGAGGGGATGAGGGAGGACACGCCCCACGCCGCGGGAACCCCGAGCCCGCGAGGCCCGGGGGCGGGGCTGTACTCACGCTGGTGGCGTACTGGATGTCCTTCCAGATGGAGGTCTCCCGGGACAGGTCGGAGGCCTCGAACAGGTTGTCCAGGATGACCTCGCCGATCATGTCGTGGCGGGAGAAGCGGTCGAAGTCAAAGACGCTGAGGTGCAGCTTGCGGTCGGCCAGCTCCTCGTATGGCACGGGGAAGTGGAAGTTCTCGTCGAAGGTGGGGTTCAGGGTCTTGCGGTGCACCCGCGTCTGCAGCTTGCACTTGCGGTCCGGCAGGAGGTAGATCTTGACGTACGGGTCGGAGCTGCCGCAGAAGTCCTTGGCGGGGAGGTCGAAGGCCTTCAGGATGCGCACGATCAGGGTCTCGCTCTCGTAGTCGTAGCGCAGGCTGAAGTTGATCTTCCCGCAGCTCTTGGCGGCCTCGGGCTTGGCGTCGTCCGCGTCCACCGACTTCTGCTTGTAGAGCTCGGGCTTGATGCGGCCGATGCTGGTGGGCTGCTCCGCGGCGGGCGGCAGCTCGTTGCCGTAGTCCACGCTGGACACGTGCATCTGCCGCGGCAGGTGGCGCTTGAAGGACGTGTGCCTGTGGGGGGGTGGGGGGCGGCGGAGGTTGACGTCAGGCCTGGGGCAGGAGGAGGCAGGCAGATGCCCCTCGGCGGCCTGGCCCACCCCACCCCTTGTAGAGCCCCCTTTCCTCCCAGTTGTTACCCCCTTTCTCTCTGCACACACTCTGTGGGCAGCTCGTCATGCGCGCTTCGCGTCTTAATAAGAAGTGGTTGGTTGGAGTAGGGCCTGGTACACAGAAGCTCAGTAAGTGTTAGCCATCGCTGTCCTTGTCACTTCCCCTGCTTTTCCACCTGCTTTCTAGGTTTCCTTCCCAGTAGACACGGCCCTGGTTCCCCCATTAAACCATGAGATTCCTCAGGAGATGGACTGTCCTTTCTGACCCGGATGTGGCTTCCCCCCATCTACCACCAGGACCACCATCCTGTAGTTACTGGTCACTGGGCTTTGCAGCCCGGACTGCATAGGTTAATTTTGGCTCTGCCACTGTCTCGCTATGTGACCTTGGGCAAGTTACTTAACCTCTCTGCTATAAAGTGAGAATAATGAACGTAGCAATTGCATAGGATTGCTATGAGGATGAAATGAATCCGCATGAATAAAGTACTTAGAATAGGCTCAGGTGTATTATAAGCCATGGGTCCCCAACCTCCAGGCCACGGATGAGTACAGGTCAGTGGCCTGTTAGGAACTGGGCTGCACAGCAGGAGGTGAGCACCGGGTGAGCAAGGAAGCTTCATCTGTGTTTGCAGCCGCTCTCCAGCACCATCACCGCCTCAGCTCCACCTCAGATCATCAGGCATGAGATTCTCATAGGAGCACCAGTCCCTGGTGCCAAAAGGTTGGAGACCGCTATTATAAGCGACGTATTATTAGCCCTCATTATCACATGCGTTCTTTCGTAGGCTCCTCACAGCAACCTTATGCATCATTAGCCTTCTTTTACAGTTGGGAAAAGTGAGGTTTAGGAATTGTGAGCAGTTTGTCTGAGCTCGTACCATAAATGCTGCAAATGTGATCCTGGCACTTTCATTCCTGGCCTCCAGCTCAGGCCCAGGCCCCCTTCCCCACGGCTGGTCCCCCAGGAGCCCAGGGAGATGCCGCAGGGACCCAGGAACCCACAAGAGCCCTAACTTTGGAATAAACACAATGCCTCCTGCGTGCACGCATCATTTCTTAAAAAAAAAAAAAATGTTTCTGAATTTAGAGTAGCTTTTTGTCCTTACGTGGCAGTTGTTATTTTTGTTTGTTTCAGCTAAAGAATGTCATGTGTACACCCGCTGCCGTGCAGGGGACTCTGCCAGTTGTAAAGAAATCCTCATTCTCAGAATGGGAGGAATGTCTTGCCTTATCGCTCATGCACTGCGGGCTCTATCTGGGCTTTGTCAACATGTCACTAGACACCCTGGGACTTTTATGCCTCTGGGTCTTTGCATATTCCCTTCCCCCTGCCCGAAGTCTTTCCTTCCCTCCGCGCAACCAACGCCTCCCACCCGCACGCGTCCCACCGCACACCACGTGCACAGCACCCCTCCTCAAAGGTTCCCTTTCCCTAGAGTTTTTCCCGATGCCCACCTCCTAGTTGGTCACCCCCGCCACGGACCACATCGTTAGATCTGCTCTCCGACCAAGGTTCACGTGTTCTTATTTCTAGTCTCTGATCCACACAGGCTGGAAACATGGAGGTGTGGGATTAGGGAAGGGGGGACCACCCCTCACCTGGTGGATGACGCTGGCTCTGTGGTCTGTCGCTGCAGCCGCGTGTGACGCATGATGTGTTCTTTGACCGACATCTGCACCTCGGCCGGAATGTCTGGGGACGTGTGGCTGATCTTCACAGCTGCCTCTAGGAAGCCCAGGGTGTTAGGGTCCTTCAGCTTGTCAGCCATGTTGCCTCTGGAGCGGGGGCTCCGAAGGGCCTCCGGGAGGGCGTTAGCAGAGGAGGGACTGGAGGCCTCCTTGTTCCTCCAGGGCGTCCAGCACAGCTTCCAAAAGAGAAAGAGAAAAACTGCCACCAGGGCCACGCCACACACAATAACTACCACTGCGAGGAGGCTGACAGAGGTGCCTGCCCTCGGCGGGAGCCAGGCAGGGAGGGACAGAGACAGACAGAGGTGGGAGAAGCAGGGAAGGGTGTTGGAAGAGGGAGCACACGGAAGGGACAAAGACGGAAGAAGAGAAAAGAACGGTTGTGAGAAAGCTGCCCAGGCGGAGGGGAGGTGGTTTTAAGGTGACGCTCCACAGTCCACTACAGTAAAACACCTGTAGCCTTGTCCTCCCCTCCGTCTGACTTCTGCAGCGCCACCCCCCTCCCCACCCACTGCCCGCCTGGGAGCACCTGGGCTGCCTCCCCTCCTGCCTGTTGGCATATGCACAGGGAAGGGAAAGGTATTTCAATGGCAGCCTAAGCAAATGTGCAAATCCGCGAAGCATTCACATTTGGATGCTGTTTGAATTTCTATTAGAGCTGTTACTATGGCCAGACTTATAGCAGAGTCGCTCTTGTGTACAGCTCTCTTCCTCAAGAGGCTGTGAGGCCTTGGGGACCAGAGGCTCTGCTAGCTGACCCTCTTCCTTCTTACCCCAGCCCCACCGAACCCAAATGCTGCTCAATAGTTGAGCAGACTCTAAGTGAATGAGATGGAGCACCAGCTCCTCGAGGGCCAAGATTAGGTCTAATGCTCCTTGCATACTCAGAACTCTGCACATAGTAGGCTCAATAGAAGTAGTATTAGGTTGAAATCCAATCCACGCAATTTATTTTGAAGCTAGATACAAATCATTCCTCTAGCCATCTTTCCCCCATGCCTGTGGCTCTTCGAGAGCTTTGCTGTGAGACCGATTCATTGAATGTTGTAGTTGGCTCAACATTCAGGGGTGGGTGCTCACTGCCCTGCCCGTCCCAGCCCAGCCCAGCTCCCGCCCCTCTGGTAGGATGCCCATTTCCCAGGAGAGCTGTAAGGATGGCTCCCTTTGGGAGAAACGATTAAGCAGAACTCCCACCCCACCTTTAGGAATGACTCTGAGCCAAGGCCTCTTCTTACTCTGAGTAGAGAGGTCAGAACCAATGGCACACCTGGCAGGGGTGCACGAAGGTCACGTGTGGCCAAAGCCAGCCATGGAGTCTTATGTGGTCTGCATGATGCTTGGAAAGTTGAGAAATTCCACCACATCATCACCACACACAGATCTGGGTTACTCCGGAAAAGGCCGGGTGACTTGGTACCTGGACTTGTACTCCCGCCTGCTGGGAACTGGTGACTCCCTTGAAAGGGTGTGTCCTCATCAGTCCTGCTCCCTGTTACCAGCCTGGCCCCTACGGGTCTGCGAGTTTGCAGTCTCTGGATTGTCCTGTCCCAGTGCTAAGAGTCTTAGATTTCAGGAGAGACGACCCTACAAGTACTGAGGCCAGGCGGTGCTTCTGCAGATGGGGTCAGTGGTCCAGAGAAGGGACCGCAGTTCGGACACAGAGCCTGGACCAGGGTCGAGATGCCTGGCACCCAGCCTGGGGCTTTTTCCACTGTCCCAGCCTGTTGGTCCCGATTAAATTGGGGCTATTGTAGCCCTAGTTTTTATATTTACCTGACTCTGGGCCCAGCACAGAAACTGGCCCATGAGAATGAATGAGTGAATGAACAAATGGCACAGAAAAGAGCTGTAATCATCTCTCACCCAACATTTATTGAGCATTTGCCATGTGTCAGGTAGTAAGTTCTGCTTGGAGTATAGGGATGCTAGGTCCCTCCTGGGGGGATCCGCAGTACTCTCACAGCGCACAGGCCCCAAGGAAGGCTGTCGCCCCACTCCAGAGGGATCTGAGAAGGAGGCGAGAACATCAGCCACCATCCCCAAGGAGTGAGCACTTCCTTTGACTCCCTGGCTGTAGGGTATTGGCCCTGATCAGCTACCACCTTCATGAATAAGGAGAATCCTCAAGTCCTTAGCCCCCTGCCCCCATCCCCAGGCCCCTGCACAGAGACCTGGGAGCCGAGCCTTCCCCTCCCTGCCCCCGAAGGAGCTCGGGTTAGCCCTTCATCCAGAAACAGCCAGGGACCCAGAACACGGATTCTAAATTAACTTCTAGACTAAAGGTCTCCTATGTGGTGTGTGTGCATCTCGGGGGCACCAGAGAAAAGTATCAGATTGTTTTCATATTTATTTATTACCTTTAAAATAAGAAATCCAAGTTTTAATCTACGTACAGGTTGATAGTCACAGAAACGATAGCATTTTATTATCAAATTTAGTCAGGTATTGAACCCTACCGTTTCCAAGGTACAGAGTGCTTTTCATGGTTCACTCACGTCACGTAGTAGTGCCCAGGGAAGAGGTCTGGCCATCATCCTCATTCTGCAGATGAGGGAGCCCAGGCGCAGAGAACTGAATAGATTGCCCAGGGTCACCGGCCAGTAAGTGGTGGGACGGAGCTGCCTCGGCTCTTCAATACCCCCTCTGTCAATGTGTAGTGTATGACACATTGGGAGGTATTAAATTAATACACTGGAGGCATTAAATCAAAATGGTTTTTGCTGCTAAGCGTCCATGGGCTAAATGGTTTGGAGACGGCTTCTTTAGGCCCTGACACCCCTGGGGTTCGCGAGGAAAGCAACCACGGATAGATGGGCCCTTATTCTAAGTATCTGGCCATCTCTACACCCTTCACATCTGCTCTCTGTTATAGCTGTTCTCGATGCCTTCTCTGCAATGAGTCACCTTAAAACAAAAGGTATTTCTAGGGCTTTGCTTTCCTTTGATCATACATCTTACTTGCTCTGGTAATAATTAGAATTTTAATGAGGAAGGGGGAGAAATGGGGGAATCCGGAGAGCATAGAGTGCATTTAAATGTTCAGCCTGACAAAAAAAAAAAAAAAAAAAAAAGAAAAAAACGAATTCATAAATGAAAAGAGAGGTGGGGGAAGGGGGTGGGCTGAGGGAATCAATTTTTCCTCGGTGTGGTTGCTATTTTGAATGCTTCTCCACGTGACCCTGGCTGTTGTTCCCTCGGAGCTGAGATGAGGGGAGACAGAGGTATGGATTATTGGGAATCAGCACCTAGTGCTCAACACTGGCTATGTAAGGATGAGGAAGCCCTTCCTCTGCCTGGAGAACCTTCTTCCAGGATACTTCACAGGCAGACAATGATGCTGAGTGCCCTCCTCCCCCGCACCAACCCTGCCACAGCGGGGTACAAGGCAGGGAGCAGGATTGGTAAGAGCAGAATGAGACCAGGGCCAGGGTTGATCGTACAGAAGTTGGCCCCTTTAAAAGCACTATGTGTGGCCTTGAACTCAGCCGACCTGCAGAGCCTGGTCAAAGATACATGAAGGCTGAGAAGGGCAGGCTCCTGCATGGCCTACAGGCTGTGCAAAGGCCCAGATCACCAGACATGCGTGCCTCCCTGCCCTGGGTACGCTGGGGCCAGCCCACCAGGACATGGTGCCCTCTGGCAAGTCACAGATACACAGGTAGCCTTCAAAGCCTTTTTCTCCACTCAGCTCTTGTTTGAACTTCAACCTTATAAGGCAGATTGAATTTTGACCTCAGCCACCTTTTGAGTCCTGATCTAGTGCTCTTCATATTTATACAGTGGACTAGCTTCGTGACAAGAGAGAGATAACCAACTGTCCAGGAAGGACAAAAGCCCTTAACCACAGCACCGGAGAGGAGAAAGGGCTTCCTGAATATTTGTATTCTTCCTCTCTTCTTCCTTCCTTATCTCCCACTCAGCTTGGTGAGAAAGAGGCATGGCCCAGCAGTCAGGCGTAATCAGTGCCCGTCCCCACTGGCTCTAACCCTGCAACTCTGGCAAGCTACTCCATTGCTCAGCCTCCGTTTCCTCATCTGTAAAATGGGTGTAAAAATAGTATCTACCTCATAGAGTCACTGTGAGGTATCGGTGAGATCAAAAGTGTATCAAAAGTGCTGACGACAGTGCCTGGAATGTGGTAGGCAGCATAATAAATAGTAGCTATTTTTATTAAAAGTACCTCGTTCCACTCGGTCTAGTTTTAAATATCCCCTGGTTTTGAAATTTGTTTTCTTGGTAGAATACCTGCAAGCTGTGAATGCTAATAAATAGACATAGCTTTAACTCATCCGTTACAAACCAGGAACAATCTTACTAGCAGAAATAAGGGATCATCTATGTAATTAGATCTCTCCGTATCTCAAGACATAATGTGTACTATGTTAAAGATCTCATGGTTCTTTCAGTTTTACTGTCAATTCTCATTGGCTTGCTACTTGTCCAGTTGTTTTATTGTTAGGGTCACCAGCTCGCTGGTGAACAGGTGTGAGCTCAAAGGACAAGCCATGATGGAAGAGGAATCCATGATTGAGAATGGGCTATGCTTTTGCCAAGTTTTCTTGGAAAATCGGGGGAAATAAGTCCATTATTGGGTGCGATGTCTCAATATGAGGGATGAAACATCTTCATTCAGGTGTCAGAGGAGTCCAGGGTTCCATGGGCACCCGCTTTGAGAAACCATGTTGGCCAATGACCCAGCAGCCTCAGGGAGAGCAACGAGCTACAGAACCAGGCATCGGAAACACATCCAGTGGTCTGGCATTGTGCAGGGGCTCATGGCTCCCAACCCCAGCTGGGGAAGCAGACCTGACTGGGACTCAGACACCCGGCAGGCATCTCCGGTGAGCACTAGCACCGAATGACCACGGAGCACCTCCATCCACATTCCTGAGCATGTGACCTTGAGCACATTACTAAACTCTCCCAAACCTTGGTTTCTTCTTTTACTTAATGGGAATCTAATTAATCCTTCTTCACCAAATCACTACCAGTGTTAAATAAACTAAGGCCCTGAGCACAGCGCCTGGGACACGGCGAATGCTCCTGAAATATGCCCTGATATTATTCTTCATGCTTTGCTTATTTGGTGGAGGGTAATAGTTTACCGTGTACAGAGTGGACCCACAGCTGGGCCCTCTGAGGCAGGGGAAGGGGACGGCAGACCAGAGGCAGAGCATCTGGGGGACCTCAGATCCTTCTTGTCCTGGGAAGTTAAGATCTTCCTGAGGACGGGAGGGCAGGACCCGCTTGTCACCTTAAGTGAGACCATCTAGCAGGGCTGATGGCTCATAGCCTCCCTCTCTCCCTGGAAAATGCTAGGTTATTAATTACCAACCCAGGGCTTATCTCCTCGACTGACACTTCTTTCTCCAAAGACAGAGCCCTGGTGCCCCCTCCTCTTCTCTTTGTCCCCTAGTGTTAGGATTTATCAGCAGTTCTTATCACTTGCTATTGTTCCCGTTTTTCTAATGGGCTTCCATGTCAGGAAAATCTATTTTTGTAATGGTAACAGGCATTTTCCCTAACGATGGTAATTGAAAAGATCAACTGAGGAGAGGAAGTGAAAAGAAAGGGCCATTTTTACTGCTCCCCCCCCCCCCCCCGCCTCAAGCTGGAGCAGGCTGGCTGTGGGCCTGGGCTTGCTGGTGGCCCCTCGGATGTGGTCGGTGCTGGGCTGTGCAGAGAAGGTGCTGCTCGGCTGAAGGGCTAGCATTCAGACACAGACGGAGACACAGGCAAGCACAACCCAGAGACCAGACAGCAAGACACGCAGGGGCCCAAGAGCCTGGGAGGGACAGTGCCCCGAGCGGGAAGGAAAATAACTCTGGGCCTTATTATTACCATACTAATACTGGTAACATTATTTGTCACTTGTTGTACCCTTACATTGCACCCCTTACATTATCTCACTTAATCTTTAAAGCCTCCCTAAGAAATTGGTATTCGCCTCTCAAGGATAAATTGAGTTTAGAGATGTTGACTAAGTAACCTGTTTAAGGGTACGGCGTACTAAGTGGAAGAGCTGGGATTCGAACCGGGGACTTTCTGATGCTAAAGTCCAGGCTCTTGAGCCAGGCCTCTGAGGAGGCTGGAGGCTGAGCTGAGGAACTGTCAGTTGAGGGCTTGGGCAGAGGAGCTGGGGAGGCCATTCTTTGTTATGTTCAGCGCTGGGGGCATCCTATTTGGCCTTTGGCCTGACCCTCGAAACCTAGGCAGAACCATAGAGACGAGGATTATGACCAGCCTCCTCATCCCCATCCTTTCTTCTGCCTTAGAAAGTGCAGCCACCAGGCAAATAACCAATGGCCCCTGGAAAGTCTGCAGAGATGTACCCGAGAAATACCTGAGCGTGTGCACGTGTGTGTGTGCGTGTGTTGGGGGACAGGGACTCTTCTGGTCTGAGGCTCACAGACGTGGCCCATTAACAGTGAGCTCTGCCGTGTCTTGTAAATTTATTAAGAGAGCTGGTGTAATTAAAATTCCAGGTTAGCGGGAGGGGGAGCAGAGAGCCCGTGCTTTCTTTCCTTCTTTCAGAGATCGAGGCCGAACTACCGATGGGGATAATTAGCAGAGTCCAAACAGAGAAGGAATTAATGCTCCTGGAGAAGCTGGGATGGGGAGAGACAATGCCCAGCTAATTACCGCCGCACCGGGCTTTACGACTGGGCGCTGCTTCCACCTTCATTAAGGGACTCAGAGATAAATTGGAGGCTAATGTGAAGCGTTCTAGCTAACAGAGCATTGGCATCAATTTAGCAAATATTAATATTATTATTTTGGCAGATGGTGACTAGGCCTTTCTGCCTGATTGGTCAGGGCATGTGGCCCCTCTGAATGTGGAGATCAAGGCCACGGTGGTGGGGGGGAGGGGCCGATGGAGAAGCAGAAAGATTCTTTATTCTCTACCTGCCTCTTCCTGTTTGTACTCGCAACTAAGTAGTCAGGGGAAAGGTGTGCCTGGGTCCACGTGGGACAAGGAAAACAGGTCAGCAGTAGAGAGAAGGGAGGGGTGAGGCAGTAGCGCGCACCTGGCGAGTCCAGAGCTGGGAGCCCTGTTCACTTCTACTTTCAAAGGCCCCTCTGCTTTGAGTCCCTAAGTGTGGCCCGGTCCTTCAGTCCTTAGAGGCCTCTTTTTCTAAGCAGGACCAGGGGGGTGGCACCCAGCTTGGCCAGGACTTTCTTTTACCCCGCTCTCCCCGCTTCCAGACAGCCCGACACAGACCCTAAGGAAACCCGGCCGGATCCAGATGCCTCACTCTTAGCCCTACTTATTCGCAACCACGTGTCATACTCCCGCCTCCATGGGCAGGGATGGCGGAGTGAGGTTAGAACAGTGAGAAGAGAACACACTTTTCCAGACTTGCAGGGATGGGGCATTCTGGACCTGCCATCCCTACTCTTGAAGTCCCCACAGTCGAAGGGAGAAGAGTGCTTCTAGAACTGTAAATCCCAGGGCTCTGCAACTCCTAGATACCGGATCCTGAACGCTGAAGCTCAGACACACTACAGTCAGAATATCACCAGCATGGGTTCTAACGGATCAGGCGAGCATCCTCAGAGGAAGGCAAAATCTGCAGAATTCCTTCTTTCCAGCAAAGAGGGAGAGAGTGACTGTTCAGTTTAAAAAACAAAAAAAACAAAAAAAACAAGACTTTCTTGTTCCAATAAGATGCTGTGCATTTAATTTGCCATCACAAGCAGGACAAATATTATCTGTGATGCAGAAGGCCAACTTCAAAGACAGGTGGCTGAATCACAGAACATCTCTGGAGTCATTAGAGAAGTGAACAAACATCACATCCATCACACACATCTCACGGCCATGTGTAAGCAGGAGAATGACCATTCCGGGCTGCCAGCCGGGAGGGGCAGGGCAGCCCAGGGTCTCCCAGCAGGCTTCTGCATGTTCTGGAACACCTCTGAACTCTGTTACTAGCTCAGATCCGGAGCCCACCCTACCCACACCCGAAACTGAAACTTGGCCTATAGAAAAAGTCGAAAGGAAGAAAGGTGGGGAACTGCCCATCAGTGTCCCCTTGCAGGAGTGGGGGGTGGAGAGAGTCTGTTAAGGAGGGCCTCAGACCTTTCATCTTTAGAGTCTTTCAAGAAAAAGGGGGACTTGCTTTTTAGCTGGGACAGTTTGTGTAGAGGTGTTTCCAGGTCAGGGGTCTGATTGAGATTTCCTGTGCGATTCCTAGCACAGACACTGGCATATGGGAGGGTCCCAGTAAACGACAGTAGAGTCTACATCTCAATTGTGAATCTCAGGGTGTTACTAGAAATCCCATGAGCTAGGGACTTAGAGCAGGAGAAAAGCGTGGGGGAAACATACAATGGTGGAGGGAACTAGACGCTTGCATTTTTCACGAAACTGCAAATAAAAAGACCCAGCACTCTCTGATTGGAGAATCCAGACCCAGGCAGCGGCTCCGGGATTCAGGGAGTAGGCCGGGAGGCGGGATACTTGGGGGCTGGGTCCTGAATGCCACAGCACCTCCCCAGACCCTGTGCTCCCTAAATCCCGAGATCCCAAACCCATTCTCAACCTCTGTCTTTCATTCGCTATGATCAAGGGCCTCCTCTGCCTCCCCCATCCTTTTCAGCCCCCCAGCCTGGCCCTGGGCTTCCTGAGGCTTGTGACTCAGCAACCAAAGTTAAAGTTCCCCAGGGCTGACAACTCAAACTCCCTTTCTGAAGAGGCCTGCCGGGAAGGCATACTGATTCATCAGGGCCTGCTGGCTTTCACTCCTCAGCCTTCTCTCACCCGCAGCCTGGAGTCCAGGTATCTGTCATTCCAGACTACGGGGTGTCCCTCTGAAGTCAGAACACCAGTGCCTCTAGGTATCAGGACATGCTACACACATACATCCCCCACCATCTTCCCTCCCACCGCCCTGGCATTTCTGCCCTGCACAGACAGGAGGGGCTCCATCCCAGGTGGGACTCCACAGGTGTGTCCTCACCTTGAATTATCCCCTTCAGGACCTGAGGGGTTGGGATCAGCATTAAGGGCCCCACTGGTGATGGGTCATTGGAGGAAGGATGGAAGGGAGCTGGAGAGGCAGGCAGGAGACTTTGTGACTTGGGGGAAATCATCTACCTGGTGGGTATGGGGAGTGGGGTGGTGTAGGAGGCAATGGCAACAGAAGATGAAAGTCTAATAATACTTGTTGGGCCAAATCTATTCTGAGATTCTTCAAGGGGGAGAATCTACCTCTCCCACCTCCATCTGTACCACCCTCTAAAAGTTCTTCTTTATGTCTAACCTCAGTCCCTTCTGCTGAAGTAGTCAACCCATTGATTAAACATTGCCAAGTCGAGAGAGAGAGAGAGAGAGAGAGAAGAGAGAGAGAGAGAGAGAGAGAGAGAGAGCGCGCGCGCGCTTCAGGGCTCAGCGCCCCCTACAACCCCCAGGGCGGGAGGTGGGCTCCACGTCCCCCAAGGCTGGACTCAGCCCCATCATACACGCAAGCCTCCCCTTGGCCAGCTACCCTGCTCCCTCGCCTCTTGCCCAAATGGCCCTGTTTCTAACCCAGGACCTACCTATATCCCTGACCTTTAACCTCAAGTGTAAACAGAGCCAGGAACCTGCGGCCTCTGGGGAGCTTACCCCACCCGTTCCCGCCCTCGGAACCGCGGCTCCAGTCCCCGGCTTCTGGTCCCAAGAGAAGCTCCTGGAGACAAAATTCCCGTCTCTGGCGGCCCCTTCCTCCCTTTCCCGCGCTGGTGCAGCGAAGTCCCGACGCGACCCCTGGTACCCCTTAGGCCCCGCACCACTGTCGGGGGACAAGGCGGGTGGTCTGCAGAGCCAAGGAATCCCGGCGCCTTGGCCCCTGCAGGATCTCCCCACCCCCACCCCGCATTCCCTCGAGGCCTGGCGCTGGCCCCGGCACCCCTCCCCGGAGGGAACGCGACCCGGTACCCCCTCCCGCCCAGGACCCTCCAGGCGTCGGGATCCGGACAAAGAAGCCCGGCCGCAGCGGGCGAGCGTGGCCGCACGGCGCCGGGGTGGCAGGTAAATAAACGCCGGGACCGGCCGGCCGTCACACTGCCCACCCTCCCCGGCTACCGCCGCCAGGGCGCGACACGCCATTCCCCCTGTCGCGACTCCCGGGAGACGCCGCAGCCGCGCGCCGGGCCCGGGCCCCGCGGGCTCGGGCTCCAGACTCACCGGCTCCGGCGAGCTCGACTCGGTTCGGGCTCCCGCCTGGGCTCGGCGGCCGCCCGGGGCTGCGTCGGGCGCAGGGTCCGCGCGGTTCGGGCAGGAGGCGCCCGCCTGGCAAAGTCCGCGAGAGGCACCGGCTCAGTCGCGCACCGGCCCCGAGTCCCAGTGAGTCAGAGAGAGACCGAGAGAGCGAGTTATAGGGCGGGGGGTGGGGAGGGATGCCGCGGCTCCCTCCCCCACCCCGCCCCCCGCCCCCGCCGAGACGCCGGAGGGTCAGCGGGCAGCGAGACCTCGTGCCAGCCGCGGACCCAAGTTTCTCCCTGCGAGGCCCAGGGGGCTCAGGCCGCGCACCCCGAGAAAACAGACAAACGGACGGACGGACGGGCGGGCGGGCCCTGGGGCTTCGACACCCCGCGAGCGAGCGACGACTTGTGTCCCCAGCCGGGATGTCCCCGGTCTCCGACTCGCTCCGCGGACCCCTCCCCTGGCAGATCGCCCGCGAGGCGAGCGGAGAGACGCGAGGGAAACTGAGGCCCCGAGGGGCGCCACCTTCCAGGGTCCCGGCTGCCGCGAGGTCCGCTCAGGGGCGCAGCGGAGCGGGGCGCAGGGGCTGCTCTCGTCCCCGGCCCCCTTCGCGTCTCTCCGCTCGCGCTGCGGGCCCTGGGCCGGGGCACCGGCCGAGGCTGCTGCGAATCCGGAATCCCGAGCCGAAGTTGTGTCTCTAGGTTGCGGCTGCCGGGGCCAGAGCTCGGGAGGAGGGGGGCGGGGGGCGGCCAGGGCGAGCGCGCGGCCGGGGAGGGGCCTCGCGTTCCGCGGTACCTGCGTCGGCCGCGCTCGGGCTCCGCTCGGGGGCTGTAGCTCGAAGCTCCGACAAGTCTCCACGTCCAGCCCGAGAGGGGGGGCCGGGCCCGGCACAGGGAGGCCAGGACCGCGAGCGCCGCCTGGCACCGAGGCCCCCCGGACCCCCACACCCCGCTCATGCCCGGGACGCCCCGGCACTGCGAGCAGCCGCCGGAACCCGCGCGTGGCCGGACTGGGGAGGGGCAAGGAGGCCCCGAGAAGACCCTCCCCGCAGCGGCCCCCCGCGGCTCCCTTCGGCTTTTAATCACTTCCCCGCAGGGTCTCCGCCCCTCACGTGGCATCCCGCGGCAGCTGGCGAGTCTGGCGCCTCCCGGCCGCCCCCTCTACACTCGGGGCCCGGTCTGAGTCCCAGCGGGTTCGAAGAGATGGCGGTCGCCCTGCCTCCGGGAGGGCGGAAGGCCTGGGAAAGGGCCTGGGATGCGGCTCCGCGTTCACTGCCTGGTGTGACCTTGCGAGGGCCTCTCCGAGCCTCAGTTGCTTTCTCTGTCAAAGGAGTGTGATCGCGAGTGCTTCACGGGCTGCCCAGGGACATACAGATAGTGTCTGTGCAAACATTGGGTAAATTGCCACATGCCACACAAGTGGCAACGAAACAGATAAGCCCATGGCAGAGGGAAGGACGACCCGGCTGGGGGTGGCAGGACCTTGGCAACAGCTCCCGATGGGAGAAGTTAATCAGACTTCACCCTAGTCCCAGCTGCGGAGGGCAGAAGATCCTAAGACTGCGGGGCAGTGCAAACTGCAAAAAGACTTTCCAAGCCCCGCAATCCTGCGGTCCGCGGTACCCGCACGTTGTTGCTATGGCGACGGGAGGCAGCGGCCGTCTCTCTCCATGGCAACCAGAGAGGAAAGTTTCTGGCGAATAGGAATGGGGGGCATTTCAAGAGGGCGCTCGGTTCCCGCCAGACCCACCTCCCCGCAGCCGTGCAACCCCACGGAGATAACGTATCTCGCAAGGACCAGGAAGACCAACACGAACCGGGTGGGTTGAGGCTAGACCTAAGGCAGAACTCGCCTCCAGGAACCGTGGCGCGAGGTCCAGGAGCAGGCTGAGGGGCTCCGAGGAGCCTCACTCAGTCCTGGAAATCTACTGGCCGCCACCGGACGCGGCCCTGCGGGTACCCTGTCACAAAAGTTCTGCGTCCTCGGCTCCTCGGGGGATGGGCCCCTTTCTGTGTGGGGCTCACCGGAAGCTCCAGGCTCGGGTCCCTTTGCTTCCAGAGCTGGGAAGGAAACTTTGGCTGCAGCACCCAGAAGCCGCAGGGCTGGTGTGTACCCGGGTGGCAGATGGGGGAGAAGGGTCTTTCCTCCTAATTAACACGCTAATGGGAAGTGGCTCGGCGGTGACTCACGTTCCGGAGGGAGACGATTCGGAGCCCCAGCTCCTGGCGGTCGCCACCAGGCACCATCTGCGCCAGCCGCGCTAGCCCGCCCTTGGACTTGAGAGCCTCGGGCAGCTAATGTCCCGGGAACATTGGGCCAAGCGAGGCCTGAGGGGGCCGTGGCCTAATCAAGCTGGTTTTCGTGTCAGGACGCCCTCTCTGGCGCTGTCCAAGGTGCTGAAAGCCCAGTTAGTGGAGCCTTCGCGGGGGAACGGGGTGGGGTGGGGTGGACATTGGGATGGGTTCGCAGCTTTCACTCGGGACCTCTGGAGCCTGCAGTAATAGACGGCTGGGAACGCAGGCAGGGAGGGTGGGGGATGGGGGGGGAACTGAGAAGGCTTGATCCCGGTGACACTGTGCAACCCAGGCCACCTTCCTGAGAGAGGTGCTCCATGGCCACTCCAAGAACAGGTGAGGCTGTGGAATCCCCGTTCGTCTCCCAGTGCTTCTAGAACCCACCTGAGGAGCTCAGAGGTCCTGTCATCTTCCCGCCACCCCCCCCCATGCAAAGCTCAGCACCTGCGAGAGACAGGAGCTAGGAGGCCCCTTGTTACACGCTCATTAGCAGTTTCTGAGGAGGCAGGCTTGTGTTTATGTAAAATACAAACGGAGAAGAGCTGTTCTCTGCCCGTATTTATGGCAACTCTGTCACTCCTCGGGCGATTTCGCCCTCCCCTATCGAGTTCCCGGGGAAATTCGCAGAACAAAGCGCCTTGTTTTGCCTTTGCAGAGAATGAAAAAACACAGGACCTGGTCCAAGGGCCCAGGCCTGCGATGCAGGGAAATCAATATTTTGCTTACAACGAGTGGGGGAATTTACATCTAAACCCAAGGCAAAGGAGCCTGTTCGGAGCAGAGCAGGTGGCAGGAGCCAAGCATTAACAGATAATTTCTCATTGTTCCCGGATTCAGCCTCCACACCCGGCAGGCGGTTCTGCAGCGTCTCTGGCGCCCAGCAGCATCTCTGGACCTGGCATTTCTTAACCGAATAGGGAGAAGGAGGTTCTTGCTCTGATAAGGCTGTGGAAAGGGCTGGGGCTCCCGGGTTAGTCAATAACTATCGAATCTGGAGCGTGTGTGTGAGGGAGAGGGACAGAGAAAGAAACAGAGGCAAAGACAGAGACAAGAGAAAGCCAGATGGGGAAAGGCAGAGGCAGAGACAGATGATGAGAGACACAGAGAGAGACAGAGGGACTGTATATAAAGGGGCTCTGATTAAGAAAGAGACGAAAGAGAAATGTGTTTTTTTCTTACATTAAGAAAAAGCTTCACCCTAGTTGACCTCTTCTTGCCCTCCCCCATCCCCCCCCCTCAGGTCAATTGCTGATCCTTGTAGTCACGTAACCAGCCACAACGCAGAAAGAAAAAATCCTCATGTAAAGATGGGAACTTTTCCTTTCTAGAACCCCTTTCTCTCGCAGGCCCTCTTCAAACACATCTATGCTTCTTCCTATGTGAAGAGACCAAATTCAGACTCCCAGGGTCCTACCCAGGCCCAGGGAGGGAAGGAGAGGACAGAAGTGGGATTGTTGCCCCTTAGCACTTTCTCTCAGAGAAAAGCCATTCTGAGTTCCAGTTTAGGAGTGGGAGGAAGAGGGACGGGCAGAGACAGCCAGCATGGCATAGTGGCAAACGAGGGCGCTGGGCAGGACCCCAGCAGGCTGGATTCCAGGACTGGTGCACCGAACCAGCCGCGGGGCAGTCAGATCCCATGTCAGGACATAGATTTCCTTCTCTGCAAGATGATGAGGTTCAATGAGGAGCTCTTTGAGGCTCCTTCCAGCTGCAATACTAGAATTTTATATGGGGGGGGAGGAAGGAGGAGGCTGAGGGGGGGAAGGAAGGAGGCAGACGACTGAAGAGCAGTTTTTCCTGGCTGTGAAGAGGAGGGTGGTGTTACAGATGTCCAGGCTCACTGTAGGCTTCCCCTTCCCCATTGCTCTCATCTTATCTGCAGCTATGGCTGGAGCTGCCTGAGTCTGGAGCCCCCTCCCCCAGGCCAGAGTGCTGAGAAGCAGAGAGGGGAATTGGAGGTGGGGCATGAGGCAGAATGAGAGGAGGTTTGAGACAGAAACCAGCAGCCTCCCACTCCTTTGCCCCCCTCTCCTCAGAAATAGCCAAAATGCATCCTCTTTACCCCCACCACCACTCCAAGTCCCTTACCGGCAGCCTGACTGTCCTTGGACAGGTTCCCACCCTGCTCTGAGCAGCAGTGTCCTGTTGAGTTACACTACAAATAAAATAAATGAAAACAAAATAATAATTCTAAAAAAAAAAAAAGTTAAACCTCAGTAGGAAATTGCTAATGCTGTAGGCGGGAAGAATGAGCTCCTTTGACATGAGCAGATGTGTCATATTGTCTTTCTATCTCAATGCAATTTCTAAATAAGGAGCCCTTTCCCCATTCCCTCCTCCCCTCCAAGCCCCCAGCAGAGATGTAAAGGGATCAGTCTGACGTTCATAGCTGGATTGTCTGCCGTACAGGGAGAGACACCGAGAAATAGACACGAGCGGACCCATCGCTTTGCCAGGAGGGTTGGAGCCAAGAGGGCTGTCTGTCCCCCAACCTCGAGGACCTCGGATCTCTTTCCCACCTCCCCCATCTGCTCACTGAGGCACGTGGCCATTTTCTGCAAAGGTTTTACATTTACTCTAATAGACATCAGTTGAACCTGTTCTACTGCTGATGGAGAATTAAGTTGATGTCCTATATTGGGGAGTGGGAGTAACTTTACACTATTATTTGGAACAAGCTGCTATGGAATCTCTGGGAGGTTTCTGCCAGAAGAGCTTTATCAGTATTTCCAGCAGATGTCACCCTCTGCCCCCCATCCCCCACACCAACACAGCAACTCTAGCCAAAGCTGGGTGACTAATGCAAACCATGCCATTCCAAGCCATCATCAGAGTTTTCAGGAATTCCTTTTTGCCTGAAAAGATGCAGAAGACATTGCCAAACCCTGAGTCAATGTCCAGGGATTTTTGAGAGTCCAGTCTCGCTTTTATTTTACAAAATCTCCAGCAACTGAAACCTCCCGAGCCAGCGGTATATTTGTCTCCTTCTCGTTCCTTCCCCATTTTAGAGGTCTCACCTCTTGTTCTGTGCTCTCCGCTCAAGCATACAGTGTTCTAGAACAGATTTGGGAAGACTGGGCGGCTTTGCTGTTTCCAGTAGTCTGGGGACTGGCCAAGCAGAGACAGGTGCAAGGTCAAAAGGCAACATCATCCCTGAGACAGTTTTGGAGTTGGACCTGGCCATGGTGAATCCAGGGCTCTCTCTGTATTATTTAAGAAGTGAGAATGCTATTGGACGGGAAGGTTAGGTAGAAAGCCAAGTGCATTCCTCTTTACATTCCTCTTTCCTCGTGTAGATGAAAGAACCCAAGTTCTGGAGTCAGACAGACCTATGTTCAAATCTGGCTCTATCACTTAAAAACTGTATCGCTTCAGGTGCTGTACTTTAGTTTTCTGAAACTCAGGTTCTTCATCTGTAAAATGGGACATATGAGGCCTGCATTATAGTGTATAAGAATTATGTCTAGTGTGCTGTGACTGATTCATGGCAAGTGTTAAATGACAGTTTCTATCCTCCATTTGTCTCTCGGAACCTAGAGGGACATTCAGCAGGCACACTGTCCAAAGCTTAACCCTTAGTCTTCCATCAGGCAAGTCCCTGAAGATTGCCAAGAGGGAATTGATCTCATTTAATCCCATAAAAAGCCCAAGAGACAGAATGGGTGGATGTGATTATCTGTTTAGTTAGTGGGGAAATCAAGTGACTGGTTCCCAGCCACATAAACTAGGAGGTAGCAGAGAACTGGAATCTGAGCTTTCTGATCCCCAGTTAGCACCCTTTCCTTCTGCTGGGGAGGATAACGAGGGTGTAAATAATTTTACTTCTTTTACAAAAAAAAAAAAAGTAATTACAGTATAATAAATAAAAAATATTTGGAAATAAATTATTGGTGGAAGATTTACTCCTGGGTCTCTTTGCAAAGCTCTTGGCCCTCTGACCTGAGCCATTCCAGTTGCCTCTTGGACCCAGTTGCTGGTCTAGAGAAAAGACGATGGTGTCACTGAGAAGCACAGGGTGGGGCTAGAGAGTGTCACGGCTCAGGACATGCTGGGCACTTCTCCTCCGAGGGCAGCTGGGGAGTCTCTGTAGCATATGGGTTGTGTCCTGAGCTTTGAGCCCGCTTCCGAGAAAGGGCCAAGCCAAGATTCTTGTAAGACCAGAACTCCAAAGGCTGGAATTCTCCCCAGGGAGCCTGGAGAGAGTTTGCAATCTCAGGACTCTGGCTGTTCTGCTAATGAAAAGAAACCAGATAAAATGCCAAAACTGATTAAAGTGACAAATCCGAAAAGGCCCCGTCAAAACTAGAAAGTCTTAATCCTTGGTTTCCACAGAACCCAGGCAGGAAGAATCCACAGAGCATGTTATGTGTCGGGGGCCCGCAGCCCCCTGTGGAACTGAGGGGCTGGAGACCCCGGAGAGCACAGATCTGTTCCCCAAGTTTTGACCTCCATCCATTCAGTGGAATAAAAGTCCTTTCTGCCCCGGCCTGCAAGCCTCATCTACATTTCTGCTATTTGCTGAAGGTACGGTAAATGGTTTTGGTGAGTCAGCCCCCACCATTTATTAATAATACGCCCATGTGTTCGTAAAGTGTGGTACAGTTCACACAACACTCACATGGCCTCTCATTTCATCCTCGCGACACCCCTGAGAAGTGGATATGATTATCCTCATGTCACTGGTGAGGTCTCAGAGTGCCTAACAATAACCGACGAGATTACGGCTGGCAAGTGGCAGAACCAGAACCCGAGCCCGTCTTTTCCCGTCATTCATTCATTCATTCATTCATTCAGCATTTACGAGGCGCCGCTGAGGCCCAGCTCTGTAGCCGGCCCGTTAGACGCGGTCCTGCGTTATTCTTCCCCTGCATGCCGGCCTTCAGTCACACGCAGTGTGCCGAGCCCTGAGCACGTGGGCTCTGTCCTGGGGGAGTGCACACCATCGGCTGTGGAGAGAGGCCGCAGGTGAAATTGGTTCAAGATGAGTTCTTCGACCTCTTTGCTGCAGAGTTGCCCACACCCCCGTCGACTGTGAAATTCTCTCCTACGTCATGATTCCCTCCTTTCTGGATTCTCTCCTCTGCCTCCTCCCAATCCCTCTGTTTTCTGTGGGGTTCAGCTCTCATCCCTTCGTTCTTCTGTCTCCGTACCTTCTCTCCTTGTGATGTCATCCACTCCTGGGGTTTCAGACACTCAATAACGCTAAGATTAATAGCAATACTACTAAACATTTACTGAGCACCTACTGTGTCCCGGGGTCTCTGCTGCTCGTCCCATGCCGATCGGATCATTTACTTCTCACAACGACCCTGTTGCTCTCTGCGGTTTGCAGGTGTTGAGTGACAGAGGCAGAAATTGAATCCAGACAGTCTGTCCTCGAAGCCCAGCGTCTAGGGACTCCCAATTCTGTTTCTGTGACTCATCTGTCCACCCCCCAGGATCTGCATGTGTGTTTCCACATTCCTGTTCTAACGACTTTACCCCAGACCCCCTAACCCGACATGTCCACGACAGAATCCACAAAAACCTGCTCCATCCCCTTAAAGACGGACATTAAACTAAACCAAACCAAAAGCCTCGGAACCCTCCGTGATTCTTCCCTCTCCCTTATCCACCACATGCTCAGTCTGTCACGGAAGCCTCTTGTTTTCCTCTCTAAAAAGTTTGAACCCTTGTCCTCCTCACCACTGTTACTGCCCGGGCTGAGGCACTCAACGCCTCTCCTCTGGGTCATGCAGTCGCCGAATGGGATAATATGATTTCGTCATAGACTTCCTGGGGTTTCAGATGAGGCTGACAATCTACAGCATGGTGTACGAGGCCTTTCCAGACCCAGCCCACGTCCATCTACCTGGCCTCCTCTCCAGACACCCCTGGTGTCCATGTAGGCAGGCCTGTGCCGCGGTCACAGTGATAGTTTCTGGTCTCTACATCTTCAGCCCACCCAGACTTCTGTGCTTTTGCTCTCTTTCTTCAGCCTCCCTCCCCTTGCCCCCTGTGCCTGGTCTAGCTTCCAGAACTTTGCAATTGCTTCTCTGCCCTGAATGCCTTTCCAGGTGGTTCCTAGGGGCATATTGGGGCACAGAGGTTAAGAATGGGGCTTTGGAGCCAGGCTGCCTGGGTTTGAATCTTAAATTTGTCATGTAGTTAGTTGCTGTGTGGCCTTCCGCGAGTTACTAAACCTCTCTGTGCCTTCAGTTTTCTTGTCCATCAAATGGAGATGATAACAGCAGCACCTCGCTCGTCAGTCGGCTGAGAGTTTTAAACGAGTCGATAGACACAAAACACTCCGAATGGCCCCTTCCCCGACTTCCGAATCTGTCTCATGGGTCCCCCTTCTCATCAGCCCGTTGCGCCCAGTGCTCACATTTATCACAGAGTTTAGCAACAGCGCACCACTGGTGGCTGCCAAGCTGTCAGCACCTCGAGCTGGAGTCTGTGTCCTATGCATCTTCATATCCTCGGTGCCTCACCTGTGGCTCCCATTCATTCAGTGAGCGTGCATCTCTTTAAAGAGAGGTGGATGTGTGAATGACATGGTGCAAAGCGAGTGTGTAAGTGCTGGAAGAACCCCAGGAAAAAAAAAGCCAAATCAGGGAAGGCTTCCTGGAGAAGTAGACTTCTGAGATTTTAGGTAGGCGAGAGTGGAAGGGTGGGAACACAGTCATCCCAGGGCTGCGGGATCGGCCGGTGGCGAGGTTTTCAGCACAGATAAGCACTTCACGTGAAAGAGGAGAGAACGATTTTCCTGGCTGAAGCACAGATGGCAGATGAGGTGGGAGAGGGCTGTGGGCGCTCCCACATTTACCTCTCCCACCTCAGTCTCACTCAGCTGGGTTTCCGCGGAGAGCACAGGTCTCTCCAGCGGGTCAGAAGGCACGTGGAGGAAGAGCCAGGCCCAGCCCTCGAGGAGATTGTGATGAAGCTGCAGGAAGCTGGGAGGAGCCGGCTCCAAACTCCTCTGTGAACGGCCCGGAGTCTGGGTCACGACAAGTTTCTTTATGAGAAGAAATTGCTCATTTGTCTCAAGTGCCAAGCCATCGCCGTGAAGCAAGGATGTGTCTGCTGGGACAGCTGACTGTTTTCCAGGATAAATTTCTGATAATAACACAGAGTCATTACTGTGCAATTAGCACTGCTAACGGGGAATGCGCGCTCCCTTCCCACTCCCTCCCTCGCCCTCCCTTCCTGCCTCTCCCTGCTCTTTCTCACCCCGGCTTGCACATTCTCCTCTAGCCTCTCCCTCTGACCTGGCTGTGGGAGCCGAGAGGCCCAGGGTGGAGGATCCGAGTTTGGATTTCCATGCTCAGGCCTCCCAAATTAACAAAATGCACGCGGAGCTGGGAGGAAGCAGAGAACAAAGGGCGGCGAAGGGCTGGGAGAGGTTGAACATCGGGAGTCGACAAGGGGGAGGCCAGTAGTGGGCGGGAGGGCTTGCTCTTCAGGGTATGGAGCGGCTATCTGGCTGTCTGCCATCCTAGGGACCCTGTCTCAGGCCCTGGTAATGGGGAACGCGTCTCACCAGTAATGAGACAACCCGGCGTCGGCTGTGTGGGGTGACATTGTGTTTGTTTAGGCTGCTGGGAGGAAGAGCAGCTATGTTGGATGGGAACATATTTTGTTTCATTCTGAGTAATTAGTGCCCCTACACACACACACACACACACACACACACACGCACGCACACACACACACACACTCAGCCGCACAGACATACACGCACAGGCCACTTCACACACACGTTCCCAGGGGGAGTTTTCAGACATGCTCCTGAAAGCACCTGACAGATGCTCTGACATGCTTTTCCTCGGGGAGTCTATTGGGTTTTCAGGAAACCTCCGCGATCTTTGTAGGATGGAGAGGGGCACGTTCTGAAACTGCTGAGCAAAGTGTGGCGGGGAGGCCTGTGGCCCACGGAGGCCCCTGTCCCGGCTGATCTTCCTCGTGGGGGGCTGGAGACTCGTCCACCGACCTGGCCAGCTGAATCTTACCGTAGCTGATGGAACCCAGCCCCACTGTTTCAGGGGAAGAGGGTGGGCAGATGGGGCAGAGAGGAGAACAGGAAGGAGGGGTAAAATGGTTACGCCTATTCCTTAAGGAGGAGGAATCAGGGGCTGGGTTCTGCGGAGACAGGGCCTGGACACAGAGGAAACTTCCAGACAGAGGCAGGCGGTGGGTGGCAGCCTGGCCCAGCTCCGCAGCAGGGGGCAGGCTGCACGCAGCCAGCATGAGGGCCCCCAGCCCCAGCAGGAGGCGGACTGTGCCCCGGCTTGCCTCAAATCCAATGCTTTATGATTCTTGCTTGTGAAAATTACCAAAAACCTCACAGCTGTGCTCACCTAGGGTGGGGAAGGAGGGTTGCGAGGGCTTTTCATTATTCTTTGGATTAGATTGTGAGGGCCAAACAGCTTGACCAAGGGCAGCCCTTGCTTTCTCTGAAAGCCCTT
The DNA here is from genome assembly GCA_003508835.1 of Eonycteris spelaea. Classification (NCBI taxonomy): domain Eukaryota; kingdom Metazoa; phylum Chordata; class Mammalia; order Chiroptera; family Pteropodidae; genus Eonycteris; species Eonycteris spelaea. The sequence goes on from PUFA01000065.1 coordinate 6,698,920, forward strand.
CTGATCGTCAGCTGACCCGGGGAGCTCGTCCGGGAGGCCCACGGAGGCTTGGCGCTGCATTACTTCGGGTCGAGGAGAACCTAGGCAGTGCTCTCCCGTCTCTGCTGGCCACCCACAAAGCCTGCTCAGATGGTTTCTCCCATGCACCCCGCTCAACTCGACCCCTCTCGTTTCCCCCAAAGGCTCAGAGACACAAACACTGAGCTTTTTCTCCTTTCCAGCATCTTCTCTGGGAGGAAAGATCCCATCTTCCTAATCAGGGTGAGAACCCCAAGACCCTTTCGTTCTCTGTCTCACCTGCCCTCAGACTTTACAGTACTTACTTATTTAATGATCTGGCTTCTAGGACAGGTAGGAAATAGCCACAGACAGACAGTGTGAGGGCAAGGCGTGTATCTGGTTTTTTCCATTTCCTATTCCCAGTTCTTGCCTTGTATGTGTTCAATCCCTTTTAATCGAATGAATTAACTTGAGAGATAAATTTCAGAACTGGCGGTGTGGTGGGAGTTGGTTTTTAACTTGATTCATTCTCCTTGCCAGGGACTGTCTAAAACACAGGGAAGGTTTACAGGGCCACAGAATGAGAGAGGGCCAAGTCTCAACTTGAATTCCTAAAATCGCACGCACGGGGAGCTTTAGCTCCTTTGAAGGTCTACCAGGTAAAGCGTGGAGATCTTCCCAGAGCTGGGTCACCTGGACCAAGGCCAAGGGTAGCGTTTATGGCAGGCCTCAGTCTCTCTTTCTCTCCTCACCCTGGCACTGATGCTAGGTGCCTCCAGGAGAGACGCTCAGGGCAGGCACTGCCCGATTGGCTCCATACCCTGGAAATCCTCCGTCTTGAACCAGGCACCTCATTTCTTCCCCTCAGCTTCACCGGAAGCTAGGCTGATCCCTGCTGCCACCGCCATGTTCTGCTTCCGGGGGGAGCTGCTCCATCCCTTCGAATACTTCTTCCATCCGAGGGAAGACGTGGTTTCTTTCAGTGTGCAAGGACAGACCAAACAATTTAAAAAAGAACCTTTAGAACTACTAAGGAAGGAATTATAGGTCGTATAACAAGGTTTTTCGTATGGTTAGATTCGTCCAAAGCACAGCCTCTGATCAGAGAGTCACCATGCTCAAGCCAGGCAGAGCAGGTGCGTGTCACGGGCACGTGTCCTAGCCTGGTGAGGTTGAGCCATTCGGGGGGGCTGCAGCTGGGTTCTCAGGAGTCACCAACTAAAAGGCAGGAATGAGGGGTCCTGACATTCACCATAAGCTCTGTAGCTGCAGCCAGGTGGTCCACCAGGACTGAAGCAGGAGCTGAGACCCAGCTGCCAACCAGAATATCGGAGGCCAGCAGGGATGAGGTCACCACAAAGCAGGGCAAGTGCCACAGACTCTCGTGAAGACTCACGACCTGTTTTACGGGCCATTGGTATCACTTGAGCAAGATTAAAGAATTTGGGACGTAACAGAAAGTTTCCTTTCCTTTCGCCTCTGCCAGTCTTCAGGTGAGCTAGTCAAGCCACACTGACCTTGCTGATAAAAACGAAATAAAACCATGGTAAACTGTTACCCAGTGATTTGGAGAACCCTCATTTTCAGCCCAAGACAACTGTCAATGGGCAAGACCCAGCGGAAGTTAAGAGATGGGCTTTGGAGTTGGTCAGGCATAGGTATGAATCCTAGGGATTAATTCAATGTGTATAACAGCCCCCCTGTAAAAGGGGCTAATATGGCCACCTGTTCCAGCTGTCAGGAGGATCAAATGTAGTAATACCTGGAATAGGCCTAGCAAACAATAAGCATTTCATAAATGCTCACCCTGAAATTAGCATGTAGACTTGGGACGTGAGTACTGGGTGCCCTTAAATACGAGGAGATGGCCTTGATCAAGTCCTCTCGTACAGGCCCCCAGTGGAACACCTCGACCACAGACTGTCCCACAGCAGACTGTCCTCAGCTGCCACGGGAGCGATCTGCCCCCAGGTAAAGTAGGCAGGTGTCTTTGCTGGCCTGGAAACGTCCAGATGGCCCCTTTCCCTCAATGCTGAGGTGGGCACTAGTGGAGGAAGGGCTTGCTGGTTAAATCTGGCCATTTAGACATAAATTATGAATCGGTGACCTTTTCTAGCTTAATTACTCCCACCGCTGGGTGGTCTCTGGCACTAGGCCCTGGGGTGCAAATTCTGCTCACAGTCGGCAAAGCCCAGGCCCAGAGCCACTGCTTTCATCCACCCTGGTTTGCATGGCTATTTCTGTGGCAGGAAAATTCTCTTACTGTGATGAAGGGCATGCCTGAGACCAGGGGCCGGCCCCTTTTGGGCGCTCCTAATCCCTGTGACCTTTGCTGAATCACCTTATCCTCCTTTTAAGCTTGATATCATTGCCAGTTTATTTATTCTTTTAATTGAAACTGAGGGTCATTAATAAAACTGTCAGACTAATAGAACTGTGGGTTCTTGAGCTGATACATAGAAACTTAACATTAAGACAAAAAGTGCACAGGACACTTAGGGGGATTTTTTTTTTTTTTTTAGTTTGTAGCCTTCAGAAAGGAGGAACCACGAGGCTAACTTTTTAATTAATAGAAAACTTTAAACATATATAAAAGTAGAGAGAGTAAAATGAAATTGCAGGTACTTAGCACCTAGCTTCAAAAATTACCAGCATCTTCCCAAGCCAGTTTCCTCTCCTCTCCATCCCTTTATTTTCCTAGAGTATTTTAAAGCAAATTCCAGATATTGTATCATTTCACTTGTCCATTTTTCTCCATGTGCTTCTAATAGAAACTTTAAATATATGTGTATATGCCCGTATACATAAGTATTTATCACCCTTACTAAAAAGTCACAACATAATAATTCTCTCATGTTCCCTGTTTCATATTCACATCACCAACTTGTCTGAAAACTGTGTTTTTCTGGTTGGTTTGTTTCATTTCAGATCCACAGTGGTTGGTGTTTAATCGTAGCTTCTGGCTCGCTCTATCCAAGTTGGTGACCCAGCAGACATGGAGAACAGTCGCGTAGAGCAGGGCAGGGAGTCGCGGGGCAAACCGACCCTTGCCAAGGACAAGGGCTGAGCCCCGGAGAATCCTTTTAGGCTCGGGCTTTTGGAGATGCGCCCTGGAGCCTTGGGAAAAGAGATGTCCCTTTGGTGTAGCATAAAAGCCATCCTCTGAGATAGGTCTTGCACGGTCACTGCAAAACTGGGCTTGGGGCTGGGCCAGGACCTTTGTGCTGCTCCTGCCTCGGAAGTCAAGGCTCTGGCTCCCGTTCATGGATTTAAGGAATGATTATTGGGTCTGTGCTGAGGTGAGAGCGGGGGGAACACAGACAAGGAGCAGACACAGGCCGGGCACTGTGGGGCTTGCCCCAAGACAAGTCTTAAGCCCTTCGTCAGGTGCATGCAAAGAGCAGCAGAAGCCAGAGGAGGGAGCCGCGGAGCCTGCTGGGCGTCAGGGAGGCTTCTAGTAAAGGCCACGTTTGGAACTGGTTCTGGAGGTGTGGGAGTTTCTGAGGGGGACTTTGAATCAAATCTACAGATTTTAAAACCAGAAACAGACATGGAAATCAGGGAGCGCGAGATCAACCATCTGCTTTATTACAGGTGAAGCTGCCTTGGGGAAAACCACTTCGACTCAAGGCCCCGAGTAGCTCCCTGCTCCTCGTCCTGAGTGATTTTAAGTTAAACGCAGTGGGAGAAGCATAGAGGATGCAGACAACTAAATACAACGCTAACAAACAAACAAACACACACACACCAGACTGTCTGTAATGCTATTGCAAACGGATGAGAGGTTCATTGGCGTGGATCCGGGAGGGCGACGTTGAGAAGTCTGTCTTAGCGGAGGCCAGGAGTGGCTGTGGATCAGGTCCGGGAGGCCTCGCGCGTGCCGAGGAAGTCTTCCTTCCAGGCCACGGCCTCCACCTCCTTGTGCAAGGTGCCTCTTGGCCCAGGGACCCTGCCCAAACCCTTTCGGCCATGCACGTCCCTCGCACGCTTTACTTCAGGAAATCTTCCCTTTCGTCTCTGTTCGGTCTCCATGTCGTGTCTGCAGACCTGCCCGGCCCCTGGAAGGCGGGAGCGGAGGCCGCAGCTCTCCCCCGCGGCCCTTGCACGTCCGTCATACAGACAGACGCTAGCGACCGCTGAGTGCTAAGTCGTCTCCTGCGAACTTCCCGACGCATAGATTCCGGCCTTGGGTTTCTTTCGTATCTGCACAGTACTTAGCATAGGTGCTTGCTCGGGGCCAGAGCCCCTCTCATTAATTCCTTCTTTCCACTAATGGTGAGCAAAAGCAAACGTTCCCTCCTAGAAGCTTCTATCCTAAGAGACGGATAGAGGAAAATAAACCAGTCTACAGTACCGCGGGTCAGGGAGGAAGACGCGCCACGAAGAAAAATGAAGCGAGGGAAAGAAAAGACAGAAAGTGGCAGGTGATGCTTTTATCGGTAGGGTGTTCAGGGAAAAAGCTTGTCTGAGAAAACGGTATGGGACCGGAATCCAGTCAGGAAGGCAGACATTTGACTATCCAGGGAAAGTAACTTTCAGAGAGACGGAGGGGCAAGTGAGAGGCCGCGAGGTGAGAACGTGCTGGAAACGTTCTAGGAGCGTCGGGAAGGCCCACCTGGCCAGCGCCAGGTGAGGAAGGGGCGGAAGGGGGAGGCAAAGTCGGAGAGGCTGTGCAGGCACCAGCTACACGGGGTTTTTATGTTTAAATGAATTAAAATGGGGTAAACGTTAAAATTCAGCATCTCAGCGGCGGCAGCCACACTGCTCGACGGCCACGTGGGGCTTGTGGCCGCCAGAGGGGATGGCACACGTGTGGGTCATTGTCATCACTGCAGACGACGTTGGCCAGAGCTGACGGAGAGCCCTGTAGCGCTTCGTCCCGATCTGGTGTATTGTTTGCGTGATGGGGGCTCTGGGAAGTTCGGGGCAAGAGTATTCATGATATTCATGATCTGACTTGCGTTTTAGAAGAGCATTCTTGCTGTGTGGAGGATTTGGGGTGGGGGGGGCGGGCAGGGGTGGAAGCGGAGGAACCACTTGGGAGGTCACTGCAGTGATCCAGGGGAGCCGATGGCGGTTTGGACCAGGATGGTAGCGGTCCAGGAGGTGGTGAGGCCGCGCTGAATTTTGGATGCATTATAACCGCGGAATCAAAAGAAGGTGCGATTGATTCAACGCAGGGTGTGTGTGAGAAAGAGTCATTAACGACACTCAGGTTTCTGACCGGAGACACCTGAGGCAGTTTCTGGGAAGATTGCGGTGTCAAGGGACACTTTAATTTTTCCGATGAGAGGCATTACAGCGTGTCTGTGTGCTGATAAGGACGATCCGGTTGGGAGGAAAAGGGATGACCGGGAGAAAGAGGAGCTAGTGCAGGAGCAGTGACCTTAGGCGGGGGCGGGGGAGGCCCGGGCTGAGGGAGAGAGAGGGTCTGGCCGCTGACCAGCGGCACAGACACCACACACCTTGGAGCAGGAGGGAGGCGGTCTCTGTGGGGTCGGCGTGCAGGCAGGTTGATGGCTGTGGCTATGGGAATGTCCGTTTTCTCAGTGAGAGAACGTGCTAGGTCATCCGCTGAGGGTGAGGAGGGGTCCTGGGCATGGAGGGGTTTGAGGACTGAGGAGAAAGGGGGACATAGCCCTCTTGGAGAGGAAGTGAGTGAATTAACTAGTCGAGTGTAGGAGCACTGGCCGGCAGCACCGAGGGCTCACTTGAGGTTTGCAGTCATGAATTTAAAATGAGAAAAGCAGCGCGTAATTTTTCTTTCAGCCATGATTGCACGTGAAGGGTAGGCAGAGTTGGATTGAATCAGGATGGGATTTTTGCCAGGCAAATATCAAGAATGAGGCGAGGGCGAGAGCGTTTGTTATAACGATGCAAGGCAGGGATTCTGTGGCTGGGTGTGGGACTCTGAAGTGGGAGGGAGGGAGGCGGGGCGTGTTCAGGGGGGTAGAGAGTGAGGGGTAATTGAATCGACGGTTCTGAGGTCCCGATGTGTGTGAGAAATGACATTACAGGTAAAGACAAACGATGGGAGCTGGTGGCCAAGGAGAAGGAACCTCAGACGGGGGCGGTGAGCGAGTCAAGGAACTGAAGAGCCAGGGACATTTATATGGTCGTGGAAGTCACCAAGAATCTCGTGACAGGTAGAGAGAGAAACAGTAAACAAGGTGTTGCAGTAGTCAGTGACTGGGGGAGTCTTTAGGAGAAAAAGAGAAAATTGCAGAACAAATGATGCTGGGTGGTATAATCTGACAGCCCCCTCTTCAAAGCACCTGAGGAATTCTAGAGAGGAAGAAGAGGAAGGCACCTGAAAAGGGCAAAGAGGAGTGAGGACGTGGACCCCAGGTCCTGGTCCAGTTAGGGGGACACGGTTTGGGCCTCTGATGTCATGGCGATTATATTTTATTTGCGGAAGCCAGATAACACACAAGTAAACAAATCAATATGCGAGATAATAGTGAATGAGAAGTGTTATGACGAAAACGAAAGAGGCGATGCTGTCGGGCGTTGAGAGCGGACGTGACGTTGTTTCGGGGCGGGTGGTCTCGGGGACTGGGCCACGGGGGTCAGACGTCCCAGGCAGCGGGACAGTCAGTGCAAAGACAAGTTCAAAAGCATGGATGCTTGCAGCAAGACCAGGAAAGATCAGGATCCCTCCAGACTTAGGGCACTGGGCTCCGAGTCTGAAAAAGGAACTTTGCTGAACCCAGCCACCAGGAAACAGAGTTCTGACCTGAAATTGTTTGTCTATAGCGCCTAAGGATATATTAGAACTGAAAACAACATTCTGGATGAATCTCTGTGCGGCTCAGAGAAGTTCCAGTATTCCCAATACCCAGTTTTTATAAAGTTCCACTTTTTTTTTTGCCCGTAACCAAAATCTTCTTGCTTTGTCTAAAATCGAAGAACATTGTGACATTGTTTCTCTCTTGCTTGTTCTCATTTTTTTTATGTTATTGTTATTCAGTGTAAAACCAAAAGCTGCGATCAGAAAAAAAACAATAGAGGGGTGGCTGGAGAAAGCCGATCCACATAACCTCTTGGTTAGTAGTTTTGCTTCTGCTCAGCCCTAAGACTTTCATATGCATAAAAAGGCCAGAGATTTCTCACAAAATGACAGAAAATTGCATTCCATTAATTTCAGAGCCTTTGGCTCCGACAGCTCGATTTTCAAGAGCAGTCGCTTCCAGGATGTTCTAGAAAACAGAGCACATTGGAATAAAAGCTATTTTGCTTATCTGTTTCATGTTTTAGAATATCTTTCAGTACGTTCTCTCCAGAGATTTTGCTCCGAATTTCATCCGTTTATTTAGAATCAGCTCGCCTGCACAAGCCCTTGGCTTCAACTTGCAGACAAAGGCTTAGGAACTGTGGATGAGGTTGGTGAAACAGAAAGCTCTTACAGAAACCAAATTAAGAAAAGCGAAATGCCTTTCAAAATGAATGGAATTACCTGAGAAGCAGAGGCCGAAAAGAAAACTCCTAACCTTAGAATTATTACCTCGCCGTATCCCTGATGCTTGTTTATTCAGCCTTTGCCTGAATTTCTCTAGTGACAAGGAACTCAACTACCTCCGAGGACAGGCTGTTCCATTTTTAAGCAGTTTTAACTCGATAATGTTCTTTCTCCCTGAGAGCAGAAGGGAGCTGTCTGCTACATTCACCTGTTGGTCCCGAATCACCAGGCAACCTTCTCATCTCCCTTGGGACCAATATCTCCGATCCCTTTTCTTTGGGTTTGTCAGTCTCCTGCTGCCCGTGACCTTGTAAACTCCAAAATGGCAAAACTCAAAGATTACCATTCAAATTCAGACCTGTGTTTATCTCGTGTTTGGGAAACATCGTGCAGAGCGATGCCGTCTGCAGAGGTGAAGGGCCTGGCAGGGGCTGTCCCCTGCTCGGTGTCTCCAGCAGATGGCCAGTGCTGCCCAGAATTTACTTCTATCCCTTCTCCCCCACTAGGGCGAAGGCCAAATGCTATACAAGCGCGTGGATTTCTTGTGCTTTTGGGGAGCCACAAGTCATTTCGAAAAGCTGATAAAAAGCAATGGGCACCCTCTCCTGAAAAACGAACGTGCACGTAACAGGTTGCATTCGGTTTCATCAGACTTGCCCCGCCCCCCGCCCCCGCATCCCAACCCCCGCCCCGTGAATCGCATGCGTGGACCGCACCCCTCCCGTGGGGTACCCAGACACCAAGTTACGCGCATAGATTCGTCTATGAGCAAAACCTACACGGCCCAGCGCGTGGTTCTCCGTGGATTTAAAAAGGGTTTTTAATTGAGGGCTTGAAATGAGTCACCACGTTCACCTTGTCCTCTCAGTAAAATGTACCAAGTATGTGTTATGTGTCACCCGCCGGGGGGACACGGAAGGAGACGCGTTCTCCACTCTCTGGGAGCTGGCGCCCGGTGGGCCGGAAGCAATGGCGCTTACACAGTTACGCCATTGCAACGATTAGGACTGAAAACAACATTCTGGATGAATCTCTGTAACGGGGACCAGATGCGGCACACACAGAGGCAGCACCCAAGCCTGGGGGGTTCCAGGGAGACGCTTCAGAAGAGATGGCTGAGCCCTGAAAAAGTTTCCTCCTTAGCTGTGTTTTTAAAATTCCAGCTTCGGGACTGATTCGATAGACCACACTGGCCTCGCTCAGCACAACTGCTCACAGCAGACTCCTCGCCCTGGAAGCACCCCCCGCCAACCCTACCCCCCCCCCCCCCCGTGAATTTTCCTCCCAAAACCGCTTCTCCTTGCCCATCTTGCAGTCTCCTCCCTGGGGCACAAGGTGGTGACTTCTCACAGCTGCTGTTTCTTCCAAACATCCCTGGCCCCCAGGCAGGAACAATTAGGGTACAGCTCCAGCTGCTAACGCGGAGATGATGTCCCTCTAATGAAAATAGGACATGGTGCTGGGAGCCCACCACGCACGAATAATTACATCCTAATTAAACACTGCCTTTTGTTTCCCAGTCATCTATTCAGTATTAAATGTGAATGAAGTTTTGCTTCATGCAAGACTCAGCTCTGACACATTCCTAGGGAGTCACCAAGACATCATTTCTCCGCGGTGCTTATGACACCACTGGTGCTCTTTTTAAAAAATCATGATGTATACATAACATTTTGCAGGTGGAAAACGTCCCTGTAATTCTGGATTCTCTTCAGACGGTTGATCTGCCCTGCAATGTTTTTCGGAACGAGCCTCGCTCCCAGGTTCTTCCTGGCATGCTCCTCTCCACTGATTACGTTCATTCTTCAGCGCGATAACGACCAGCTTCACTGGCTCTTTATGCAGCCAGGAAGGACAGGGTGAGGAAAGCCGAGATACAGCCGGGAGGGGCTGCGATCATGTCATCATTGCCCGCACAGGGTAGGGCTGACTCAGCGGGGTTAAGCATGTTTTCGAGGCCTCATGGGTTATTTCTTCATGGTTCAACTTTATCATCTGTGCAGAAGCTTTGCGATGTCTCCGAATATTAGAGTCTTCATCTTCAAACACATTTCAAAGCACAGACAGGATTTTTTTTCTGAGCAAAACAGGCTTATCGGGGCAGCTTCCTCTGGCAGAGAACATCAAGAGCTGTCTGCAATTTGCAATGATCATGACCCCACATGGGCAGGAGACAGCACGACTGGTAAAGAGAAAGCAATCAGGAATCACAGCAGTCATTAGTTCTCTTTGACAGGTGTCATTTCCAGGTCTCCTTGTGTTGGGGCCCAGGATTGGTTCAGACCAATGAGTTGCAAACAACAACGAAAAAAAATGTGCCGCCTTCAGACTGGAGCATTTAGTTGCTGCTTCGAGAGCCTGCAGGGAGTTTCAGCTCATGGATGCTCTACCAACAAGGGTTCCTGGATAACTACAGTGAGCAGACTGTCCCCTGCTCCATGACTTATATACATGTACCACCATAATTAACTCATATCGCGAGGTCCCAAGAGGGATGTACTTCCCTAATAAAACGAATGTAAACTCACGTTTCAAAGAGTGTTTCTGATCCTTTCTTTCTTTCTTTCTTTCTTTCTTTCTTTCTTTCTTTCTTTCTTTCTTTCTTTCTCTCTCTCTCTCTCTCTTCTTCTTTCTTCTTTTTCTTCTTTTCTTTTCTCTTTTCTTCTCTTCTCTCTCTCTCTCTCTCTCTCTCTCTCTCTCTCTCTCTCTCTTTCCCACTGTCTTGTCAGAGAGAATTAGATCATAATTGTTTTACTGCATAATGTGGCAGATGTGGAACTCACGTTGGGAGGAGAAATGTCACTTCTGCCTCTTTCTGATTGCTCGCTCAGGCTTGCATTACTGGTGTTAACTTCAAACCACAGGAATCCTTTTAAACCATTTGTCTATTTTATGAGGGCTGTTTTAGTTCACACCAGAGAACATACTCTCTAACTTAATAAAAACTAAAGCTTTCGGGAAACCAAAAAAGTACATCGACAAGTGAGGACATCACATTAACCCCTTGGGGTGTGGGACCTCTACTTTTGCCTCTGAGTCTCTCTGGATCACCCACTGTTCAGAACCATCCAATATTGCAACAAAGTAAGGGCTCCGGTGTCATTAAAGAATTAAATAATGCTACATTTAATTTCTTTCTTATTTTTTAAATGATAAAATAAAAATATTGTGTTTTATTGATTCAAAAGACGTGCATTTTTGTCACAATTCAACATCTCTGAAATTAGAATGCATCTTACGATTCACAGCACATCACAGCTTAATTGGTAGCTTTTTGACGTCTTTTTCAAAAGTACATAAAATAATGGTGATCGGTGGCATTTTCAGTAACTATAAAATGTGGTAAATAGAAATTCTAGAATCATCTTCTCTCAACCCAAATGGGTTGTATCGTGATCACTCTTCGAGACCACCGCTCTGAAGACCTGCTGCTCAAAGTGCCTGTTTCAGACAGTGTCACGGCATCTCCCAGGAGTTCATTAGAAAAAGCAGAATCTACGGCCCCTCCGCAGACCTCCGAAGTCAGATCTGCTGTTCACGAGATCCCAAAGTGCTTCGTGCGCATATGAAAGTTTGAGAAGCCCTGCTCCAGAAGGCGTGAAATCTGGGACTTGTCCAGTGAGAGCTCACCCTGAACTTGGTGAGAGCAGACTTGGATGAGAAAGGCTAAGCATCGACGGAAGGGGCCATGAGCCGGGGGATGCAGAGGCTCCCGGAAGCTGGAAAAGGCAAGAAAGCAGGTCCTGCCTCCGAGTGTCCAGAAGGGAACGCAGCCCCGCAACGCCTTGATTGTAGTGAGATCCATTTTGAACTTCTGACCTCCAGAACCGTAAGATAACACATGTGTATTGGTTTCAATAACTAAGTTTGTGAGAATTTGTCACAGCAGCCCTACAAAATTAATACACTTTGTCTCTTTCTGTAGACCAGTAGTTCTGTCTCAAAATTGCATCAGAATCGTTCATGATATCTATCTATTTATCTATCTTTCCATCCATCCATCCATCATCTATTTATTTATTTTAAATGCCTACAGCACCTGGTAGTCCAAGGTGGTCTCCCATCCAAGTACTAACCAGGCCCAACCCTGCTTAGCTTCTGAGATCAAACGAGATTGGGCTTGTTCAGGGTGGCGTGGCCGTAGACTGCTCATGATATTTATACATTACAGATGCTGACGTCATCATGGCCGACACATTAGGATTTTTATAAGCATCCCAGAGGGCATCTATTGTTTGAGAGCTTGTTAAAAATGCAGAATTTCAGGCCCTACCTCATATCTACAGAATAAAAATCTGTATTTTAACAAGATTCTCCGATGACTTGTGTGAATATTGAATTTGAGGGGTGTGACTTTAGCTCCTGGGCATTTCCAGGACCGGACTGGGCTGCCTTTCTCACCTGGCGCCCCCCAAACCCAGCGTGATGCCTGGCACAGAGCAGGCACTAAGTGAATCTTATGTGGATGGATAACTGAGTTCTGAACAAACAGAAAGCTTGCACCCTAGAGCGATACAGAAATAAATTGGTGACTTAAAAAAAAAAATCTAAGATGATGGTTTTCAAACTTTTTTTTAAGCAGAGGAGCTTTTTTAAAAAAATAAATAAATAAATAAAAATTGAAGTCTTAGGTAGAACTTGAGTATGTGAGCTGTAAACGTGGCACTGACCTTTTCGCCAGCTCAGCTTCTCCCCTGGCTTCTGGGCCCTTCCACGGGTGGGACCCGGAGCTCGACAGCACAGCAGCAGGACTCTCTGGCTAAGAGCAGAGGCCAGGGAGGGTCTGAACAGGATGCTGGGGGCCGAAGGTCCGGAGCAAGGGCAGGCGAGGTGGCGGTGTCCCTTCTGAGGGGGTCATTGCACAGATCAAAAGCAGGTCAAGTTCACTGGAGTCCAAGGCGTCCGTCTTAACAGGCCAAGGAGGTCCAGGGCAAAGTAAGGCCGAGGCACAGAAGTGACGACTAAGCACTGGGAGGAAGGCAGACTCAGAAGCCGGCATCCGGCAGGGCCAGGCGAGGTGAGAGGGGACGGGCAGGCTCACGTGCCTCCACCCACTGGCTTCCCTTCGGTGCTACTCAAGTCCAAAGTCAAAGTCCAGGAAAAGACAGTTCAACTAGCCAACCTTGGGGTCCATGCCCTCCTCGGCTCGGGGAAGACAGGTCACCTCCATTTATAATCCTGTCAAAACTGTACCCAGCGGGTAGTCCCCAAAGGAAATCAAAGTGCTGACGGGAATGAGCAGCCAAAACCAGCACGTGCCCGTGACACGCAGCGAGTGTTACCTCCATGTTTCAGATGAGACACTGAAGTTGAGGTTGGTCGGCCAACGTGGCCCGCGTTTGTGCAGATGGCAGGTGCTGGCCCTGGGGCTGGGACCCGGGGTGGTCTCGTGCAGAAGCCAGCACCCTGCAGGACAGCACGTTGTCTGGTAGGGACCTCGTGTCTGGAGCTGAGGCCTGTGGACAGGGCAAGACCCGCAGCAGAGCCAACGATGGGGTAACGCAGTCGTCCCTGGGTCCTACCAGGGCAGAATCCAGGCTGAGGTTACACGTGGGGACGGGGGGCGGGAGGGGAGCGCGGGTAGCAGCAGGGAGGGGCCGGCCTGTCAGCACAGGATGGGAGGACAGTCCTCACTGCCAGGTGGCCTTGCCCATCCCGGGGGCTGCTGCCCTCCTACCGCAGTTTTTAGCACCTGTATTAGTGTGCCCGGGCTCCGTAACAAAGCGTCCCAGACCGTGTGGCTTACACAACAGAAGTGGGTTGTCTCACAGGTCTGGAGGCTGGAAGTCCAAGATCAAGGCATCGGTGGGGTTGGTTCCTTCTGTGGGCTGTGAGGGAAGGGTCCACCTGTGCCAGCCTCTCCTCTTGGCTTGTATGTGGCCTCTGCCCCTGCGTCTCTTCACTTCGTCTTCCCTCTGAGTGCCTCTGTGGCCCAATTCCCTCTTCCTATGAGGACACCAGTCATATCGGATTAGGGCTCACCCTGATGGCTTCATTTAAACTTCATTATCTCTACAAAGACCTTATTTTCAAGCAAGGTCACGTTCTGAGGTCCTGGAGGTTAGGATCTCAAGAAATGAATTTGGGGGGTGGACAGGGACACAATTCCACCCATAACGGCCCCCTTCTTGGTGCCAGAAGAAAATTACTAGCTGACGTATGCTCCCCCTTGACTTAAAGCAGGACTGTACACAGGGTGTGTTACCCCCAGAAGCTTCTGGACCATCAGCTGTGTGCCTGGCAGTGTGAATGCCAGCGGTCACTCACAGGCACGTGGGAGAGGAAGACTTGTAAGCGGACTCGTCTACGAGGCCGTTGGTAGCGTGGGAAATGCACGTTAACAGAACGGCTGTGCGCCCAGAGTGAGTGACCAGCTCGCGCCTGCAGCCCGGCCCCACCACGCTCGAGCTGTGCCACCCTGAGCAGGTCGCCTAGTCTTTCTGTGCCTCTTTCTCATCTATAAAACATGCATAATATGAGCGAGTTACCTTATTCTTGTTATGAGGAGTCAGTGAGTAAATATTCCTAGAAGTGCTAGCGAGCATTCTGTGTTTGTTAAACGAAACTATGAAAAGTGAACCCAGGGCATTAAGGAAACACAGAGACACCTGACCAGGACTTAGAAGCTTAAGGACAGTTGCTTCCTGGAGTCCCGTCCTAACGTGACGGAAGCTGCTGAGACGAAAGGCCAGGAGGCATCTGTGGTGCGTCATGAGAGGGGGTGTAGGGGTGATGGGACGGGGCTTGGCTCTTCCGGAACGTGATCCCCCTTCTTCCTCTAGCCACAGCGGGGGAGGCCCAGCCACCGTCTGTTCCTGGAGGGGGAAAGGGCGTCAGACAAAGCACAGCGCTCCGAGCCCCTGGGGCGCCTTCCTGCTCCTGGAAGTGGGACAGGCCTGTCTCTTGCTAACGCACAAGTCAAGTGCAAGATGTTCATCCAAGTCCGGCTCCTCGTTACCAAGTTCGTATCGGAGTCGCCTCGCCCCATGCGACAGTGTACCTCCAAGGGATCAAAACGATTTAACAGCTAAGGTTGATTAGAAAGCCAGCCCTTCTTTAACCCCATCCCAACCACCGCCACCTCCCACCGCAGGAATTGTTTTTAATCATCTCACAGGCCTTTTGTCATTCTCAGATAAACTGCAGTTTAAAAAAAATTGTCCGTGCCCCAAACACCCAGGGTCACGGATTATTACAGGCAGCCTGATTCCTACTAACAGCAACCAGAGGCACCTTTGACGTGAGCCTCACAAGCCTTAATGAACGCCTCTGCTGACTGGTGGGGAGAGGGTCACAGACACAGGAACCGGGAGGCGTTGTCTGCACGAAGCGGGGAGGGGTGGTGGCGGCCGCTCTTCAAGTCGAGACAGAAGTGGGGGTGGGGAGGCGCTGACATGTGACCAAGACACGCCTGAACCTCTCGGTCCACGCAGAGCCATTGCTACCCCTCTCTTCCCAAGCGCCCCGAGGAGGACTGATCTGCCACTGAGGTCTCTATTTCCATTTCTCGGCTTGTTTCAACTTTGTCTCTGGCTCCCACAGCCAGAGACATCAGGAAGCGGGTGTGGCAGGAAGAGAGGCCCCTCTGGGGCCCCCCACCCATTATTTACTGGGATGTGAAAGGCCTCCCAGCCTGGAGGTGGCTTCCTCCTGACGCCGCCTGTGCTACTGGCCTTAAGGAGGCTGACGTGCGGTGAATAAGAAAATTAGTCTCAGACGCTGGCCTGTCGATACACGGCCCCTGCGACACAGCCGCCCCACAAGGGGCTTACGTCAGGGTGCGGACTGGGGAGACCTCGCGTGGGAATCGAAGTTGCCGGCCCAGGGGAACCCACGAACGCGCAGTTCCTCGCCAGTCTCCTCGCCATCCGCCCGCCCGGGAGAGGAGTGGGCCTTGCTCCAGAGAGCGGGGTGGGGCTGCATTAAAGCAACATGCAAAAGCGATTGGGCTTAGCCTCCCTTCTCTCCTCCTCTGGAAGGTTCTCCAGTGCCAAGGGTGAGCCTTTTGTTTACTCCGAAGCTGCCTTCCCGCCTGAGGCCCTGCCCTGCTTCTGCTCTCGCTGAGGTGGATTCAGGGCTGGGGACAGCAACTTCTGTGATGGCAGAGAAAGAGACGGGAGAGGACCCCAGCTTCAGCCAAGACCCCCGAAGCCGAAGCCGTGGAGGGAAGGCGATAAACGTCACTTCTGTTTATTGAGCCCTGATGGGGGGTGGGGAAGTAGGGAGTGGGGGGTGGTGGAGTGGGGGAGGTAGGTCCTCTGTTAAGCACAACCCCCCTGGGGAACGCAATTCTTCAAAAATTCCAGCCTTCCTCCACAGAGGTGGGAAGGGGACCAAGGCTACGTGATGGTGATCCCGACGTTCCCACTTCGGGCCCATCGGGCCGTGGGCCCCTACGCGTTCATGCTGTTCTGATGCACGCACATTAGGATGCTTTAATTTAACCTCCACAGCAACCCTTGGGGGTAGGGATTATTATTATTCCCGATGAACACGGGTGGAAACTGAAACTGACAGAGTCAGGGACCTGATGAACTTGAGCGGTCAGGTAAAGGCGGAGCTCCGCCTGGCTCCAAAGCTGGTGAAGCCTCTCCCGCTGAGGTCCACACAGAGGAGGCCCAAATGCAGATAAAAGTCTGGTCACTGGGGTGCAGGGAAACGCAGACTCTAAGGCAGGGGTCCCCAGCCCTCGGGCCGCGGACCAGCACCAGTCAGCGGCCTTAAGGAACCAGGCCACACGGCAGGAGGGGAGCGGTGGTGAGCAACGAAGCTTCATCTGTATCTGCAGAGAGGGGCGAGGTGGTGAGCAGCGAAGCTTCATCTGTATCTGCAGGAGGGGAGCGGTGGTGAGCAGCGAAGCTTCATCTGTATCTGCAGCCGCTGCCCAGTGCCCACATCACCGCCTCAGCTCCGCCTCAGATCGTCAGGCGTTGGATGCTGACAGCAGCCCGGGTCCCTGGTGCCAGAAGGGTTGGGGACCCGCTGCTCTAGGCACGTGCCTTCCCTGCAGGTAAGCTGCAGCTCCCCGACTCTCTCTGCTGGTCAAGGAAGCTACTCATTATGCGAGTGTGCGAGAACCACGCTGTCGTATCTGTTCTATCCAAAAAAGTATATAATTCCCAAATTAGCAGCGGCAAGTTATTATAGCACCTCTCACAACTGATCGACACATGCCTCAGCGGTTCTCAAAGGACAGTCTGCATCAGAAGCAGTCTCCTCCCCGCCACCCCCACCCCCCACACCTCACCCTGGATTCTGATCCAGTCGTCTGGGGTGGGCCTCAGACTCCTGCATGTTAAACATTTCCCAGGTGGTTCTGAAGCTGACTGGTCCACAAGCCCACTCGCCCACCTCCCCCACCCCACACACACCAGAATATGCTGGGTCCACAGTCCTGGGTTCGAATCTCTCTCACCAGCTGCTCCCCAGCGGCGGGTCTCTCTGGCCTCCGTTTCCTCCCGTGCGCTGGATGGGATAACATCTGAAGCTCCCTCCAGCTCTAAGAGTGGAGGCCTCTGAGGCCGGGGCCCAGGATGTCAGGATGTCGGGGCGGAGCTGCGGCTTTTAAAAGGCGGAGAGGAGGAAAGGAAGCTGGAGAAGCAGCTGAGGGGGGAGGAGGACGAATGGACAGACGTGGTCGGCCACCCAGTGAGCAAGGTCCCCTGGACAGGGCTGCACCGACTTGCTTCAGAGAGCAGTGGCGTCATTGGACTTGGGTTCCGAAGCTGGGTGCCTCCCAGCCCGCGGAGAACCTGGCTCACTGGGGCCCTGTCGCTTCTGCGGACAGGGTTCAGGCAAGAGATTCTGGATCATTCAAGTCCTCGAAAGGAACCAGTTCTACGCCGTGGAAGCGCGTGGCGGGTTCTCCTGGCTGGCACGGACCCCGTGTTCTTTCCTGATTTCCTTTCCGTCTCGGGTTTCAGGGCCAGCCACCCCGCAAAGCGAGGCTCTGAGATCAGGCCACTCTCTGCGGCCCCTCCCATGATGTCCTGATTCTGAGGCAGCAGCATCCACACCCTGCGGAAGCCTGTGTCTCACGGATCCTGTCACAGGCGCTGAGCTGGCGACAGCCCGCGCTGCTCCGCAAACCAAAGGTGAACGAAGCCTGGGAGGGCGGACGCTGTCACCGCCTCGATTCTCTACAAACAACACATCCGAGCTCGGAGTTGTCACTGCACTTCTGCACACGCTCGAGATTAATGTGCCGTCACTACCCTCCAGCCTGTTCCTAATGTCGCTGCCGAAATCACTTTGCTCCTGAAGCCACATCAGGAGGGGACAGAACACAGCGCCAGCTGTGCCTGTGAAATGGCTTCGTGTTGGAAGCCACATTCCCTTCATAGGCCATTAGTCTGGTCTGCAGAGAAACCGAAGGGTCTGAGACAGGGCGGGAGAGAGCGAGGCTGGGAGAGGGGTAGAGCAGCCCTCTCGCCGTGGTTCGGTGGTCTCGCCCCTCCCTGACCCCTCAGCCAGCTATGCAGAGGGTGAAGGGGACAGAGGGAGCTGTGCTGTGTCAGGTGCCCATGTCCTGTCTTGTCCTGGCCCAGCCCCGTCTGTCACCCCTGCAGCCCTTGGGGCAAGAATCATAAAAAAAGCAGGGGGTCTTCCTGTTCTGGAGCATCCTTTACTCGGGGCTATGGAAGGGCCAAACCCTGTGCTAAGTGTAAGGGATGCAGCCGTGTGAAACCAAGACCTGACCGGGAGGCGTCAGGATCTGTGGGGCCTGTGGGGAAGCCAGCTCCAGGCACTGAGGCGCTGGCCTCAGCGACGCTCCCCGTGCCCAAGCCTGGCACGTGGCTACCGGCTCCTGCACCAAGAGCCCTTCGTGGATGCTGCTCCATCCTGAGCCCCCAGGGTCCTGCCCTGTGTCGCCCATTATCATGACCCTGGCGGAGGAGAGCCGAATCAGGAGTAACTCCCTGGTGACAGTGTCAATTTTCTATGAGTCTGACAGGTTGGAGGCTCAGGCTCAGAGTCAATTTGATTTTAAGAAAATAAGGTAAGTCCGCAACTTGTGCACATCCAAGGTAGAATTTAAATTCTTATCCATTAAACGATAACTTTTTAAATTTGTCCACAGAAATCTTTTTTAAAATCACAAAATCTGTATTGACAGCTGTTAGAATTGTTGGTCATTGGATCAGATTTTGGGAAATTCTGACCTTAGGACTTCGCCTGCCAAGAAGAATGGGCCAGCCACCAGGCGGGAAGGACAAGAGGGTCAGAGAGAAGAGGGGAGAGTGGGGGAGGGAGAAGGAAAAGGGAGGGAGGGAGGGAGGGAGCAGGGCAGGTAGAGAGGGATTGAGCTAGGGAAACAATGGGAGAAAGGGGTGGAGAGAGGAGGCCAGGGCTAGAGGACAGAGGAGAGGAGGGATGAGCCCTCAGGAGCTGAAGGGCAGTACAGGCTTCTCTGTCCCAAGGGCAAAGCCCACAACGACCCTCTGAGCACTCCTCTCCCTCCCCTGCCTCAGCATCGCTCCCCCACCTCCATTGTAGCACCCTCAGAGAGGAGCTCTAATAAACCCATCCTGGCCGAGAGCCCTAACCTGTTCTCTCTCCCAGAAGTCTCAGAATGTAGAGAAGGAGCAAGGGAAACCTCTCTGACTGCGAAGTTTTCACATACGTCGCCTAGGCGATGGGATCAAGATGCTTAGGACGGAAAGGGATAGAGGATTTTGTCCGAAAGGTGGCGTTTTTGCTTCGGTCAAGACAGATGACTAAGTCAAGATGCAAACTTTGATTCTGAATGGCGAAGCAAACTGGGAACAGGGAGACTAGATCTAGACCCGCCTTGGCCAGTTGGCTGTGGGATCCGGTCAGGGACCCAATGCTCCTGCTGTTCCCAGGGGGCAGGATGAGGGGTTCCATCCAGACATTTCCTCTCGTAGGGTACCCCCAGCTCTAACGTTGTAAGTTCCATGAATGGAGTTTAATGTGAAAATCAAGTAAAACTTACAACCAAATCAACCCAGTGCAGATACGGGATGCCCAGAGCTGTGGCTGAGCTGCGTGAGTGGTCAGCAGTTCATTCAGAGAGCTAGACTTAGTGGTCGTTTTCCCTCCGGTACAAGTGTTTGTGGGGTTGCACACACAGGGATGGAGCAGAGGGGAGAAGCAAGGAGGGATGGCTCTGTGCAGCCCCCACACAGAGAAGGAGTCGTCGTCTCTGGCTTCCGCTGGCTTTAAGGCTCATGGTCCTGCCCCAGCCTAGTCCTGGGACAGGAAGATGTAATGCCGTGGCCCAGCCTTAAATCCCTTCACAGGCATTGTTCCTACGACCTCGAGGTAGTACACTAGCCTGGACTTCTGGTTATGAACGTCAGAATCCCAACGCAGCCTAGTTTAAAAAAAAAAAAGAGACGGTATTGGTTCGCATGACTGGGGACGCCAGGGGTCCATCTGCTCTCAGCCACAACTGGAGCCAGGAATCAGGCGTCGCACTCGGGCCTCTCTCGTTTTTAACCTCTATTTCTCCTTGGCGCCATTCTTTCAGACGGCCTAGTCCCGCACAGGAGGATAGATGGCTACGGCCCCCCCTCACTCCTATCCCAGGCCACAGGTCCATCAGAAAAAAAACAAATCTCTTTCTCAATAGCCCCACCAGAAAGATCTGAGCGGACAGTCTGGGTACATGCTCTTCCCTGAATCTAACTCTGCAGCCAGGGGGATGCATTCTCTGGGTCCCATGCCTCCCCCGTGACTGTGAGGATGAGGTCGGTGTGTGGAGAGTCAGCCCCACTCGAACTCTGTGGAATGGATAACTTACAGGAAAGAAGGGGGTGAAGAAGGGATTCTAGACAGATAAAAACAGCAGATTTCTCAAATAGGTTGTTTAAAAGTCCATTTTACAGACTAGAAAACAGAGGATCAGATGGGTTAAATGACTCACCGCACTCACAAAACTAGGAAGCCACGAGCTTGGCCTTGAAGCCACACTTGTCTGCCTCCCAAGTGCATGTTTTAACCACTAAACTCTATTAGCTCCGCTGTCCCAGCATCACCAGGCGCTCCATTATCCCAACTCCAAGTCCGGGGCTTGGCCTTCAGGGCTCCCCAAATATCTGAAGTCGCAGGGGGCCTGACAGTAAGTTTGAGACCTCTGGATCCTCGAGGAAGTGTCTGCTCTCTCCGTTCCTTTTCCCCTGCCTTTCCGCAGTCAGAAGGCAGGAGCCCGGCACCTCAAAGACACCTCCTATTCCCACTCCGAAGGCCGAATACACAATACGCGGAGTAGGCTGCTGCGCATCACCACTGAAGGCAAAAGTTCCCCGTCACGTGCACGTCGAATCATTTTAAACTGTCTTGCAAGTCATTTGTCTTATGAATAGTTAAAATATTGACGTTCGCAAATGATTTACCTTTAAACAAACAAACAAACAAAAAAAGCAGAGAAAATTCAAGGTTATCCCTATAACGACATCCGGCTGCCTTCTCTTGTGTTTTACGCTTCTCGAGTGGGAAGGAGGTGAAGGTAAAGCAGGTGGCTTTGTCAGCACCCTGGCATGGCCCATGGGAGGTTTTCCTGCTTGTGTGCCCTCCTGGAAAACCAGTTAGGGATTACTGATTTAAGGGAGGACTTCTGCCCAGAAATACCTTCTTAATACCTACTTTCAATTCCACCCAGCGGAGTTTATTAGTTGTAAAAGCTAAAGCCGAGTAGGGAGTGTTCAACAGTCACTTGCATGTTAGTGTGAATTATAGGGTACCCTGTTCACGAGTCACGTCTTCTAGAGATTCCAGATGAATGGAGACATTTCTGTGTACTTTCAGGTAATAAAAACTTCTGAAGGACTAAAAAAAAAGTCAAACTTTAAAGCGGAGCTTTAAATAGGTTGAAAACTTCGAGTTAATAGATAATTGTATGCAAAATAACTTCCAACTGCAAGTAGCTTCCACAGTAAGTGACGAAGTAGGCAGCAGATTTCTTCATCGTGACAGAGAAGAATTTTTTCCTTTTGGTTCTTTTAGCTTTCTGGATGTTTTTAATGTACTCAGCATAAGAGAGAGCCAGACTGTATACCTGTGTTCATTGCCACATTATTCAGAGTCACCAAGGGATGGAGGCAACTCGAGTGTCCATTGACAGAAGATGTAGAAACAAAATGTGACATACCCCTACAATGGAATATTATTCAGCCTTAAAAAGGAAGGAAATCCTGCCACATGCTACAAACACGGTGAACCTTGCAGATAGTAATTAGACTAAGTGAAATCAGCCAGTCACAGAAAGACAAATACTGTGTGATTCTGCTTACACGAGAAGTAGTCATACTCATAGACACAGGAGGCAACTGGTGGGTGGGGGCTGGGGTGGGGGGGGGCAACTGTCTAATGGGCACAGAGTTCCAGGGAAGATGAGTTCCAGGGTCTGTTGCATGACAATGAATGTAGTTGGCGCTGCGACTGTGCATTTAAAAGTGGTTAAGATGGTCAGTTTTATGCTCTATCTTTTACACAATATTTTTTAAATGTGAAAAAAAAGAAAGAGCCCAAAAACTGGTTGTGAGCTATTCCCTCATTTGAGGGAAAAAAAACAAAGGGGGGAGGGGCAGGCACTAACCGGCCTCTGAACCTAATTCTAGGAATCTTTGGAAATCAAACAGTGATAGATTTCCTCTCTGGTAGGATAAATGTCAAAAGAATAATCTACACGGAGTCATTTATTGCAAAAAAGGAACACTCAGAAGAAGGAAGGGAGGGCAGGAGGTGGAGGAGGAGTGAGAAGCAAGACTATAAGACGTCGTAGTCTCAGGAAACAATTCTTTTCAGTCACACACACACACACACACACACACACACACACACACACACACACACAATAATGCAGCAATGTCATTCCCAGCCGTTGTACAAAGTAGAAAAGTGCTGTTGCCACAGCAGTTATAAAAGCTCTTCACGCTTCTGGCAGAGGAGGAGTCCTTATGACTAATCAAAATGAAATCTCACCAGTCATCACCGCGAGGGTTGGGAGTTTGACCAGATGGCTTTCTCCACATCTAACATAAGAAAATGCGCGATAAGGATAACCTGAAGGCGTGGAGCCCTATGAAGAAGAACAGGCCAAAGCCAGGGTTCTGGGAGTCAAGACTGGTTTGCGAAGGGCTAAAGGGAGACTCGTTGGCAGGTGGAGGGAAGTAGGGGCAAGGCATCGAAAGGGAGGCGAGAAGACAGCCACAAATGTCATCAGTAGGAAAAAACATTTTGCTGGAAGTCGATTCTGCCTTCTCCCTTTCTAGAAGCGAAATAGTGTTTGCTTAGGTTTTATGAGGACCGGCCTTCCCCCTACCCCGAACCTCAGGGACACTGAACGGTTGACCAAGGCAAAGACGACCCGCCACGGGGAGCTGGCACTCCTGGGGTTTGCCGAGGCCAGACACGAGGCACAGGCAGGAACGTGCCGGGTCATCGATGCCACAGCGGAGATGCACGAAGGCAGCTTGGTGGAAACTCTCTCACACAGGTGGCTATAAGAAAGCCCGGCTGGCCAGCAGCCTCATGTCATGTCATTTTAATGTGCAGCCCTTCCGGACTGGGAGAAGGCTGTCTAGGCAGAATTCACCGAGGGAGGCTGTGGGACTCGCCCTGTCCACGCTGGACATCAGGATCCCATCAGCCTGGGCGGGTGGGGCTCAGATTCCGCGTACGAAGATACTGGGGCGCGTTCTTTAATTTAGACCTCAATAAAGATGAGCCCAAAGCTAACTGAGAATGGCTGAGCTCCACATTACGGAGTGAGGACCCCTAACGCTGCCTGCACTGTGACCTGCTAACCGCAGGTGGGTTCTGCTGTCGACCTCAGCTCTGTCCCAGGCAAGGAACGGATGGGTCCGTCGGTGTCACGTTTTCCGGGCCAGCTGATCCGCTTCTTCTCTTCCACCCAGCTCTTGGTTCATCCTGGTCTGGGTTCAGGTGACTTTTTTATATCAAGGGTCTTACTACTAATTGCACAGAATGCTCAGTTTTTATATCTGTAATGGCTCAAAGTTCAGATTTGAAAGAACAAGGGCCATATCGCTAATAGCCAGGAGGGCGCCTTTTCCAGGGAGTTCTGCCAAATGCCTGTGTCAGTTATGCATAACCCACAAATGGCTCCTTTCTCTGCCGGGTGTGCGCCTCTGCTCGGCTGCCTCTCGGTGGGCTGGGCTGGGAACTGGCTCCTTTTGGCAATGAGATTGACTTCCAGGCTGAAGCTGATCCTCTCCTTTTGAAAAGAAAGAGAGATTCTGGGACATGTCTTGAACAACCCCATTCCACATCTCCCTGGGCTTCGGGTGGTTTAAGATTGGACTCTTTAAGTGTTTCGCATTTGCAGACGGGGCAAAGATGGCAAGTAGGATTGAGTTCCAGTCCTGCAGGAAGCAATGTCTTTTTTTTTTTTTTTTTTTTTTTACACATAAGCAACAGCTTCCCACCAAGACGCATGCTGGTCGAGTGTGTCCTTGCAGAAGGGCAATCCTTTTAGAATTTACACACTGCACAGGCCGGCGACAGCCTTCCCGGAAACAGATGATGTGGGTTGGGGAAATCAGGCTTTTAAGGAACCCAAAGAAAAGTCTACCAGGATGGTGAATGAGGAACGTCAGCAAGACCATCCCCCAAATGGAAGCCAACAGTGAACGGTCAGTCAAAAGACCAAAGATCAAGAGGCTAAGTGTATTAGTTATCGGTTGCCATGTGACAAATCACCACAAAACTCAGTGACCTAAAACAACCGGTTTTGAATCATCTCACGGTTTCTGAGCGTGGCTTCGCTGGGTCCCTCTGGCTCAGGGTCCCTCATGAGGCTGCAGAGAAGGTGCTGGCCAGGGTGGCAGTCATCCCGAGGCTCAGTGGGAAGAGGACCCCCTTTCCAAGATGACTCAGGTGGCTGGTGGCGGGTGTCAGGTTCTCACGGGCTGTTAGCCGGAGGTACCAGCTCCTTCCATTTGGAGCTCCCAGCTAAGCAAGCCCGCAAGAGCGTCAGCAAGACACAAGTCACGGTCCCTTTATAACCTAATCTTAGAAGTGACACCCATCATCCGTGCCATGCTATATTTGATGGAAGCGAGCCCTTAGGTGCAGCCCACATTCAAGGCGGGGCGGTTACAGAAGTGCGTGCACACCAGGGGCCGGAGGTCACCGAGAGCATCTTAGCATCTACCTCTCCAGCAACAGAACCAAGGTGTGCACCTGGACTACACCTGTCAGTTCTCCCTGCAGCGGCCAGACTGCTCCTTATAAAATGGAGACGAGAGCACCTTACTAACCTCGGCAACACCCCATCAGCTCTCGGAGCCGCACCTGCATGTCACGTCCTGCCTCAGCCGTGCCCGCCCTTCCCTCATCCCGCCACCCAGGACTCAGGCCGCCCTGCCCACAGCAGCCTCGGTGCTCCTGCTCCGATACGCCGCCCCGCTCCGGCCCCCTGCACCGGCTGTCCCTCCGGCCTCAAACGCTCCCCACGTGGTCCTCCTCCTTCCCATCACTCAGGCCTCTGCTCAGCTGTCACCCCCTCAGTGGGGCTCTTTCTGACCATCCCCGTCTAAAACATCCATCCAAACTTCCCCCCCTCCTCTCTCCTGCTCTATTTTCTTCCCACTACTCATCATTCTCAAAAATTGTATTTTGTATTTGCCTATCGTCCATCTCCCTGACTGGAAGGTAAGATCCATGAAGACATGTATTTTTGTTTATTTTGTTCACGGCTGTATTCCCAGTGCCTGGGATTTAGGAGATTCTCAGAAAATGTTGCCAGAAAAAAAATGAATGCATGAATGGCATTTGAATGTATGTGAAGAGGAAATCATCTCTAACACAGTAATAACAATATTTTCCACTGGGGTGGTTATTATATCCTAGGCAATTTACAAACATGATTTTATTCAAATCTTACGAAGCCCGTGGCAGGAACCATCATTACTGGCAAGACCAGGAAACTGGCCAGACCAGAGGCCACACACAGTAACAGGAAGAGCTGAGATCTAAAGGCGGGGCTTCTACGCTGTCACCACTGAGGTATGGTGTCCCCAGCAACAAAGCAGCGACCACGCTCGGAGCACCACCTGCCCCGTGTGGCCCCTGCCACCAGAGGATGACAGCCACAACGAGACTACTGCTCGAACTGCCCCGGGAACTCCTGATGCACAGCCTGGGCGAAGCACCTTTCCTCGAAAGAACCCTATCTCACACTTCAAGATCCAGCGAAAATATTAGTGTAGCGCCTCGCTCAGTCTATGATTTAACAGAACATTTATTTAATCGCACGCCAGCTTTAGGCAAAACTGACATTCTGCTTGGGGCTAGCCAGGGAGCCAGTGGAGACTCAGGCAGCCCCGGTCTCTGCCCTTCTATCCCGCATTTACCGATGCTGTGGCCTCCTCCCTCGGGGACAGTGAGAGGACAAGCCAGGACCACCCCCGACACGGACAGTGCTCAAGCTCCTCTGCTGCCGCTGGCCACAGCCTTGTGAACAGACAAGGCTCCCCCGCCCGGGTGGATGCTCACCTCTTTTCTCAGGACAGGACAGTGACGGCACCAGCCCGGGGAGCCCCCGCCTCCCCGCATGCCTTGCTCCCGCCACGCTGAATTCCTTTCAGTCCCTGAACTTCTCATGCCCTCTCACCTGCTGGGTTAGGTCATGCTTGTGCCTCTGTTTAGAACAAATTTTCATCTGGCAAAAGCCTATTCATGCTTCAGTCTCAGTGTAAATGCCACTTCCTCCAGGAAGACTTCCCTAACCACTTCATTGGCACCCAGGATTTCCTCTATAATTGGAGAAGTCACAGTTACCCAGTCCCTACATAGAGGTTCCCCGAGGTCAGGGACCATGCCTGCTGGGCACCTGTTCTTCGCAGCCCAGCATTTATTTCTCTTCCTTTGAGAAACAGTTCCACAAGTTCTCTTTGGGAAGGCTCCTCCCTCCCCACATCAGCAAGGTGAGTGTGGCATTGTCACCAATGTCCAGCTCAGCCGTGGGGCCTGAGCTGATCGGCACCCCTATGTCCAGTCTCCCGGTCAGCGACTGACTCAGGGTTGACATGTGACGAAGGCCGGTCCAATCGGAGCTAACTTCAGGACTCACCCAAAACTATGTGCCCTGGCCTTTCTCCCCACTGGACAGGCTACCCTCTTAGGACACTGGACACCACCCAGGACCGATGGGGTGAGGCTTAGGTGGGACAGGAGGGCCAGCTACGGAGCCCAGCATAGCTCAGAAATGGAGAGAAAGAAACCGGTCCCGGACACATGATTTGAACCCTGGTTCGAGCATTGCCTGAAGCTAGAGCTACCTCCAGACTGGGCAGTTACGTGGACCGATAACTCCCTTTTACCCTTCAACGAGTTTGAGGTTATTTGTTACGTTCTTGTCGTTTGCAACTAAAAATATCCTAATTTCGAATTCTGCCTTATCGCCACTGTATCCTCAGCCCTCAGCACAGTGCCTTGCACTTTGTTAGGGTGAATGAAGAAGTTTCTCTGTTCTGGGTAAGAAATGTGGGACTGGACACTCTGAGGGCTGGCACAGGGCAGGCGCTGGAGGCACTCAGCCGTCTCGAGTCTTACCCGGAAGCTGGTCCCACGTTTTTCTCCCGTTCCTACTCACGGGCTGGTCAGAGAGTCCCCTCCCTCAGCAACCCAAAGCTCTTCTGAGACACAAGGCCCGGCTCCTGGCCCCACTTCCAGACTAGCTTCCTTCAAGCCCTCAACCTGCCTCAGTAGTCTAGTAACTCAGAGCTGGGTGGAGACCCTGGGCCACCCAAATGCATAGTTTACAGCACTGTCCACTTCCCTTAAAAAAAGGAAAAAAAAAATTCAGTCACACATCTTCTGACTCCTTATCTTAAAAAAAGAAAAAAAAAAAAGCCTCGTCTCGTGTCAGCAATCTGTTCCTATTCCTGTCGCTGGAATCGCAGAAGTTGAGAAAGAAACGTAGAGGTCATCTGAGTCAACCCCGCGCCCAGGAGAGGTGCCACCACCGTCTCTGGCTGCAGCCTCGCCTGCCTTGGCTTGAATACGACCAGGGACTGGCGGCTCCATCCTTTGCGAAGCAGGCATATCGTCAGACAGCTCAGATTGTTAGAAAGCACTTCCTGAAACTGAGCTGGAATCTGCTTCCTTGTCATTTCACCTAGTCCTGGGTCTGCCATCTGGAGTCCCTGGCATCAGCCTGATCCTTCCCCCACATGGCAGCCATTGGGATATATGAGGACAGCTCGTACGTCCCTGAAGTCTGCTTGGCTGCGGGCACAGCATCCCTCGTGCCCTCGCCCAATCCTTCATGTGACGTAGTCCAGACATGGCACCCGCACATCCTCCTCTGGAGGGACTCCAGTTTGCACTTGTCCCTCTGCAAACCTGGTTCTTTGACGAGATCTCAACAGTCTAGATATGGCCTGCCCAGGACCAAGTATAGCAGAGTCATCCTGAACCTTGTTCTGGACTCGCCCACGCCTGCTAATGGTGGCATGCAAGGTTCCTCATCATACCGCTGGCTCAGTGTAATGTGATCAAGGAAAAAAAAAAACCATTGATGTTCCATAGTTGAACATTTCATGTGCAAAGTTCTACAATGATCTCCCCTAACCTTTATCTCGTGAGGTTTAGACTGGGCAGAACCACTAAGGCGACCATGTCATTCATCATCCAGCTCAGAAAACTTTTCAGAGTAAAGCAGGTGCTGTTACTGCTCCTAATAATCACATTCAGACAACAGACATAACCAAGACTGTCCCAGACAAACCTGGACACCAGGCCACCCTCAGCACAGTGGTCACGGTCCAAGTTTACACCCAGTATCGTTTACCGGCTCTCAAAGTTTCTCTGTCTTCCCGTCCTGGAAAGGCAGAGAATGCGCGTGCATCACGGGATTATCATAAGCTTTAAATGAGATCGCGTGTGGCAAGCATTTAACCCAGAGCCTGACTTACGCCAAGCGCTTAGAAAATATCACCTGTTATTTTTAGCTCCTTGAGATCTTTTTGAATTCGACCAACGTTGGTGGCATCTTCGCATCTCAGAAGTATGGCTTCCACAGCTTTGTCTGAATCATTGCTTAAAATAACCTGCGTCAGCCTACAAGGCATGTCACCGGCGTTCTTCCACGTTGATATTGATGCACTGGTCACTCTTCTCCAGAAGTGACGGTTCAGCCAGCTCACCCAGTGTGTTGGAGAGAAGTGAGTTCACTTTTGAGACCCCACAACAGCCCAGAGGCTTCACAGACATATACGTTTATTTCTCTCACACAAAGCAGCCTGGAGAGGCCCCGCCCCGGCAGGAGGCCGGCGGCCAGGGGCCCAGGCCGGGGGTGTTCGTCCGTCTTTAGCACATGATCTCTGTTGGTCACCCTTCCAGCCAGCAGAAAGGGCAAGAGCTTGGAGGAGCGAGTGGGACAGGCTTAAGGGCCACGCCTGGAAGTGGCAGGCGTCACCTCTGCTCACATACCAGTGGAGGGAACGTAGACACAAGATGCACCTTACTGTTCAGAAGGTGGGCGGCGCATTGGAGCTGGGCAGCTGGGAGCCATCTCCATTCCTGCTCCTCTGCAGAAGGAGAGAGGGGAATGGGGGACAGCTGGCAGGAGCCACCTCGGCCATGCACCTAATACATTATCATCAGCCCACATTTTCTATCTTGTTCTCAAGAAAATAAAGTGACACTCTACCAACAAATGCCTTGGGAAGTCAAAGGCCTCCAGCATTCTGCTCTGCTAGTGGCCTAGGAAACCCTGTTGCCAAAGAAATCACCTCCGGGGCCTTGTGAGAAGATGGCTCGCAGGCAGCCTGCACTGACTCTGAAACACGGTTTCTTGGTCTGGGCAGTGAAATTCATTTAACGCTTCTATCAATCGGTATGAGGAAGAAACAAAAAAGGAGAACAGAGAACACAGTGGAATTTAAAATAAAATAAAATTCCAAGACGAGGAGCTTTAGGGAAGGGTCAAGCACAAAAGGGATGCTACATAAAAATTAAAGTAATTTTATGGATGGTGCAGCATCCCTCCAAGAGGCAGCTCTAAGCTCCCTGAATGAGGTTGCAGGACCCAGATTTCCGAGGTAAGTAGCGTATGCATCACGTGCAGCTCAGAAACTCCAGCTGGGAGTTATTAAAGTCACTCATGTGGCTTCTGCTGCTCTGCCAGTCACCCTTCCAGCCAGCAGGAAGGACGAGAGCTTGGAGGAGCGAGTGGAGGAGGCTCATGGGCTGGACCCAGAAGCGGCAGCATCGCTTCTGTGCCCCGTGAAATTGAGGGGTTGAAAAACTAAGTATTTGGCTCTGGTTGGAAGGAGAGCCTGTAGGGCAGCATATCTCAAACTCTGTGGGGCGTCAGAATCATCAAGGGAACTAACTGTGAAAATGCAAATGAGCAGGGACCACCGTCAGACCCTCTGAATTTGCGTGGGGTGGGAGGTAAAGCGGATCCCAGAAATCTGCACCATGAACACACTCCCCCAGACGATTCGGATGCGGGAGGTATGAGTTCCACACGTTGAGAGACTCTGGCTTTGAGGGTAGAAGGGAGTGGTGCTGGGAACTGGGGAGCCAAGGGACAGAGGCGGGTAATGGAGGAAGCCATAACCCAGACCTCAAACAGCCTCCACTGGGGTGCAGAGGCCGAGGGAAGGGCCGCGGGGAGGGAGCAGGCAACGTTCTCAACTAAACATTCGGACTAGGAGTGCTCTGCGGAACGACATGTACCACAGGGCTTTTAACGAGATTCGAGATTCGATGACAACTAGGATGGTGATGGAGATGATGGTAGTGGGTTCGGTGGGGATGCCGGGATGGTAGAGGGCAGGAGGCTTTGTTAACCAGCCACACGGGCCTGGTAGGAAGCAGAGCCATCTGGTGCATATTCGGCACATTACAGAATCTATTTTGCTCTTGCTAGTGCGGCTCAGCCAAATTTATATCTGTTCCTGGCTGCAAAACTTGCCCGGTGTTGGACTAAGCCCTGAGCTCTGAGCAGGAAGAAGCCCATGCCAAGGACGTGATCGGTTTCTCCGGAGCCCAGGGCAAGTCCACATCTCTGAGTCTTCTTAGAATTCGAGCCCTTGTTGCAGATGGTGGGGACCCAGAAATGTCACACATCACCAAACCCTCTGTCTCCCCACAGGACAGGGCAGCTTTGGCTCCAACCCCATTGTTTTTCCCATGTCCTCGTCCTTGTTAGGCTATAGCTTCTGGGTTGTTCATCTTTTCAGGCCAGAGACTATTCCATGAGTGTGACTCAGTGAGTAGGTGGGTGGGTGGATGATGTGGGCAGGAGATGGCCACACACAGTCTGGGAGGTACCATTAGGACCGGCTTGTCTGAGACAGATCCAGACAGGATTAAGTGACCTGCAGTAGAGGGTGGCTGAAGATTCAGGGTCCAAATACCCAGAAAGTTACCCTCCTGGAGGAGGAAAATGAATCTGCCTAAAGCTACTCAGCAAATTAATAACAACATATTAAACAACAACTAGTATTACTGCTCCTTCCTGCCACAATCATTCCCCCAAACAAACATAAGAAAACAAGACAATTTTTAGGCGAGTGGGGAGGGGACAGGGAGGTAAGGGCTGGTATTAGCTCTTGGGACTAACAAAGAGTGTTTGACTTATTTCTCCCCAACTGTTCCAAGACATGGGGCAGAATTTCTCTTCCCCGGGCTGGAACACAGGACCTTGCTAAACTTCCCTGGATCCTGGAGTGATGCTCCAAGTTTCACATACCTGACTTTCCCCATTTAAAATTCCTCATCAGGAATCCGTCCGTCCACCCTGATGCTTCAGACACTGCTCTCCGCTCTTCGGCTCTGCTCGCCTTGCCTCCCACAGCTCAGCGCTGACAGATGAGACGCTGGAGAAAGCATCTCAGTGCATGGGGCAGGGACCTTGTCTTTGTGTCTCATAAAGTGCCATGTCCACCTGCAGTGCTTTGTAAATAATAAATGGTCATAATAAAGAAGCTGTCTCTCTGGGGTCAGGGGCATATGTTTGCAGAATAGCAGCTCCCCACCCCCCACCAGGCTGGCTCCGCCTGGTGTGCCTGTCACTGGAGCCTGCAGTGCAGTGCACAGAGATTTCAAAGGGACACATGACTCGAAAACTTAGGGTTCTAAACAAAATAAAGGCACGACGCCAGGATTTCTTGGCTAAGGGAGGCCAGAGAGCGGTCTGCTGACATACTGTACACTTGAGAAATAAATACACCATGGAAATGCAGATGTCATTATTATTACTTCCGGTGTTATTGTTCAGCTCAATCCAGCATTAACAAATTAGGACGGCACAGTCCTTTTTAGCCAAGTGCATATAATAATTTATCCTGAAAGGGAGGTCGACTGGTAATAACAGGTATTGTTCCCACAAAAATGACTTGCCAATTTAGTTTAGAAAAAGAAGGGAGACCTCTTTCCAAATGGGTGAACAAGTAGGAAGAGACAAACAGGGTCTCATTAAGAGAACTACGGGAAGGGCAGGAACGTGATCGCCACACGGTCACTGACCGTGACGACTGGGCCACTGGCGCCGGGAGCAGGTAGAGTTAAACACGGGCACCTCTACCAGAAGGAAGAAATGACAGTTCGCCTTTTCGGAAGTGTGCAGGGAAAATCCCCCCTTCTCACTTCCTGCTGCAAGGCATTATCAGACGTGCCCACCTATCAGATACTTTGGCTGCAGAGCCTTGAGCAGATAGATTCCTGATGAGAGCAGCGACCTTTGTCGCCGCCTCGCTGTGCGCCCAGCACTGTGTGTCACCTCACGTAACCCTCTGCACCTCTCGACGGAGTCAATCCTGTCGTGAACCACGTGGCTCTGGGGCCGTGAGTGAGAGCTGGCGCTCAGAGTCTAGGGCCCAGGGTAGTTAGGACTCCAGTCGCCACATGAGAATCCGGAGCCCAAGAGCTCAACCACTGCGCCCGAACGCCCCAGAGCCATCTGGAGAATCCTGTTAGCTCAGTGCAAGTGACCCGACCTTGACAGCTCTGGTCAAGAGGGCATCATTTGCAGTCACCCAAACCGACGGAAAGGACGGACGGCAGCGGCACGGATAATCCCAGCGCGTGGACACGCAGACGTGGTTTAGATTCGGCTCAGGACGGCTCGCTGGGGCAGCCGCGGCAGAGCTTCTTTCCGAATGAGGCTTCTTCAAGGCCGAGGCCGGAGGAGGGGAGGCACCACTGCGGCATGAAAATTTTACAGGAAATCCGTACAGTTGATGAGATCTGCTCTCATAGCAGAGCTATGCAGTTGTAGCTCCTTTATACTTGAGACTTTATTTTGAAAAATTTCTTTATCTTTATCTTACCGGCCCGGCCGGACCATCGCCCCCGCCTCCATTTATTCCAGACTGTAAATTCCCCATTAATGAGCAAGTGGGGAGAGGGCCTCAGTGCGAGGCTCGCTCTGGCCTAAAGCTATTGCCTCGCACGAGACTCACTGTTTCTAATTAATCCTCTGGTTCATCCCAGAGCCCTGGCTTAGGCATATTCTTCTGCCCTTTCCCTGGCCTGAGCCAGCAGGAAGTGAGATGACAGGGGCCTGTCGTGACAGGAAGCATAAGCAGGGTGGCACACAGCCCTTTCATCCTCGGGGAAGTCACAAAACCACGTATGTTTTGAAAAGCTTGAGCGCAGAGGGCTGGAGTGGGGGAATCGTGAAGGAGATGTGTGTATATATGCGTGGGGGCCGCTGGTGTGGTGGGGGGACGGTGGGTGTGTGTGTGCCCACGTGTGGTGCAGTGTGTAGTAGGATGTCATGCGTGTAGTATAGGTCAAGTGGGATGGTGTGTGTGTGTGTGTGCGTACATGCGTGGTGCGCTGTGGTGTGTGTACCGCAGCATGAACAGGGGTACGAGTGTGGTGGTAGTGACAGTGGTGTGCGTGTGTGTGTAATGTATGTGTAACAAGAGACAGAGTGAGCGTGAAGATGTCTCTCACAAAATAAGCTGAGTTCTTCTATTCCCTAGAAATTTGCCAGAATAACTTCCTTTCTGACAAAAGCTTCCGTTCAGAGGCTCTCTGATGCTCTGGATTAAAAAAAAAAAAAAAAAAGGACGAGCTGGATCCCAACCAAATCAAGTGAGTACTAAAGATATTTCAGGGGAGAAGCATTAAAAAAAAAATTAGGGCTAACAATGCAGTGGTCTCTGTGTCCTTTCACTGGGCGCGAAGGAAAGTTTAATTGAAAACAAGTTGGGTCTCAGGCGCTGCGGGAGGCAAGGCGGGAAGGGAAGCGAGTCCTTGCCGCCTTCTTTGCAGACTCATCTCAGCTCCTTAGGTGGCTCCTGTTTGCCAGGTCACAGATGGGGTGAAATTCTCTTTTTGTGGACTACTAAAAAGGACTTCGGGTCTCCTTTGGGTCTCCTGCATAAACCATTAAAGCCACCGTGATTTGGAGGTGCCAACTAGGGGCCGGAAGGGGCTGCAGGGTTATGCCACGCTGCACACGGACTTCCTGGAGCTGGGGTCCTTGTCCAGGGAGGAGTCATAGAAAGGGACCAGCCAAACAACCTCGCCAGCTGCAGGGGACAGTAAAGGGAGTCAATGCATGGTGCTGGAAGGAGACTGGACTGTGCGTGATGAGCACACAGTGGAGCATGGAGATGTTGTATTGTAAAGTCATACACCTGAAACGTACACGTTGCTATTAACAAATGTTACCCCCAATAAATTTAATTTTAAAGATAAGTATTTCCACTGACCGGCTTTTCCTCAAACCAAAGTCCCCTGTACAGAGGTATTCCAGAGAAACGGAAATGATGTAAACACATAAAAAGAACTTCAACTTCAGAAGTCATCAAGAAAATGCAACCTAAAACAATCGACCAATAAAGACTTGGAAAAGGTTTTTAAAATGATGTCAGCTCAAAGGCAAGGGGAATAAAACCAAAAATAAATGAATGGGACTATATCACACTGAAAAGCTTCTGCACAGGCAAAGAAACTGTCAACGAGGTAAAGAGACAACCATCCGAATGGTTGCCAATAGTTGCAAGCAATGCCTCCGATAAGGGCCTAATAAGCAAAATATACAAAGAACTCCTATGACTGAATAACAACAAAAAAACAAGCAATCCAATTAAAAATTGGGCAAAGGACCTGAACAGACACTTCTCCCAAGACATACAGATGGCCAACAAACATGTAAGGTGCTAACATTGCTAGCTATTAGGGAAATGCAAATCAAAACCACAATGAGAGACTATCTCACACCTGTTAGAATAGCTATAATCAACAGGACAAGTAATAACAAGTGTTGGAGAGAAAAAGGAACCCTCACACACTGCTGGTGGGATTGCAAATTGGCACAGCCACTGCGGAAAACAGTATGGAGTTTCCTCAAAAAACTAAGAATTGATCTACCATATGATATAGCAATTTCTCTACTGGGTATTTACCCCAAAGACTTGAAAACATATATCTGAAAAGAATATTTGCACACCGACGTTCATAGCAGCATTATTCACAGTGACCAGGACATGGAAGCAACCAAAGTGTCCTATGATAGATGATTGACTAAAGAAGCGGCGGTACATGTATACAATGGAGTATTACTCAGCCATAAGAAGAGATGACATGCTGCCATTTGCAACAACATGGAGGGCCTCGAGATAATCATGCTAAGCAAAATAAGCCAGACAGAAAAAAACCAAAGTCACATGATAT
The DNA here is from genome assembly GCA_003508835.1 of Eonycteris spelaea. Taxonomy (NCBI): domain Eukaryota; kingdom Metazoa; phylum Chordata; class Mammalia; order Chiroptera; family Pteropodidae; genus Eonycteris; species Eonycteris spelaea. The sequence continues at coordinate 6,734,012 of PUFA01000065.1, forward strand.
CACTTATATGTGGGGTATAAACCTAAAAGCAACCAACGAACAGGACAAACAAACAGAGATTCATGAACATGGACAATAGACTAGTGGTTACCAGAGGGAGGGGGAGGGGGGAGGTATATGGGGTAAAAGGGGTCAAATATGTGGCGACAGAAAGAAATCTAACCATGGGCGGTGAACACACAATGCAAATATATGTGCCTTACTGTTGACTTGTACACCTGAAACTTACTAGATTTCGTTAACCGATGTCACCATAATAAAAAATAAATAAATAAAATGATGAAAAAATTAAAAAACAAAAATGATGTCAGGACTCTCTCCTATGCTGCTGGAAAACACGTAAATTAGTGTAATCTTTTTGGAAGGCTGATGGCAATACGTACCCAACAGCCTTAACTAATTCCTGACCCAATTGCTAAGAATTTATTCTACAAAACCTCACCATAGCATAAAGATTTCTCTGCAAAGATGTCCGTTGCGGTATTGGTTACACATGTGAAAAAAAATGGTATTAAACTTTAATGTTTAAAATAGGGACGTTTTAAGATGCATGACGGAGCATCCATGGTTTGGGGCACTACCAAAAGACATGGAAAATAGAGAGGTACAATGTGAAGTGAAAGACGCTGCGTGCCAAAAAAGCATGTATGAAATATATATTTCTTAGAAAAATGGGTTGGAGGGATGTATATCCAACGACTAATAGCTGTTTTCTTTGGGGAAAGATTATGTTTTTTCTTTGTGTTTTTCTGCGTTTTCCATGATTTTTATATCAAACCTGAAGTATAATAATAATAATGTGTGTAATTAAAAAATTAAATTGCTATGAACAACACTCCCAAAGACAGTGAAAGAATTCCTCTCAGGGCGAGGGAAAGGCGCTAATAATGATTACAATCGGCCCTGTGTGCGTGCGCCATCTCCCCACCTCCGTTAACCCTGGCAGCGACCTGGGAGGGGTGTCCCTTCCCACCCCTCCCCTCGCTCTTCGCCCATGACCTTACCTCCCCGTTCACTGAGGAAGCTGAGGAAAAGGAAGAGAACGTCCGCCATCCCTGTCCTCGTCTTGTTCACTCGTTCTGCGTCTTCGACGCAGGTGAAATGGGCGAAGCTTCTGGAAGCAGCGTCTTGCCCGACGCCCAGCTGTCTGCGCTCTCCTGCTCCACCTGCCGCTCACTCCCTGCCCCGCACTCCGCCCTCTGCACCGCGGTTTCCCGGCTGCTCCCGGGGCACGCCAGGCCTGTTTCTAGAACACACCTGCCTGGCTTGCTTCCCCTTGCCTCAGGCTTCCAGGCTTCCGCTCAGGTATCGCTTTTCTCAGTGAGCACCCCGATCATCCTGTTTAAAATTGCAATCATCCCCCTCCAGGCGCCCGTCCCCGCCTCACGGTCTCCACAGCCTTTACCTGTTCTGACGGATATGCTCTGGCCTTCCCCTCTTACTTTCTTTGTTATCTAGAACGTAAGCTCTAGGAGGGCAGACTCCTTCGTCTGCTTCTTCACTGTTATAGTCCCAACACCTAGATCAATGCCTGGCATAGTAGAGGTGCTCGGTGTTTTTGTTGAATGAATGAATGAATGCATGCATGCATGCATGCATGCATGCATGAACGAATGAACTCAAAGTGATTGGAAAAGACTTAACACCCTAGTCAGCGCTTTAAAAATGTACTGCTAATTACAGGAGTGGAAAGGAAATGGGGCATGAGTATTCATTCCTTTCCGGTCCTGTCAGAACCCCTACTGAGATGGCAGGTCGTGTCATTCCAAAAGCAAGTTTTCCAGTGTTTACAACGTGCGAAGTGCTTTTGCTGTTCGTTTTTGTTGCTTTTTCTCAACAAAGTGAGGGGATGTGCTCGCTGATTTCTCCACCGTACACACCATCAACAGGCTGGGTTCCCCTTTAGCGTTTGTCTCCCTCCTCAGATTCAGCCAGTCACTTGGTCAGGTGATAAAGTTTTGGAGCACCTGTGCGATTCTCTAGTTCTACCTGTGCGATTCTCTAGTTCTCTGTCTGAATTATGTCCATCGCACACGCAAAACAAAACAAAAACAAACATCTGTGCCACAATCTTAGTCATTTCCACTCCTAGGAACTTTTGCGCTGTGTGTCTAGTGGTCAGGATGTCACTCTGCCAGGAGGTCTTAATGCAGCACGGGGGTGATGAGTGGTTCCCAGACTCTCCCGTAGAACTCTGCTTCAGTGTCGAAAAATGCTAGGCTCTCTTTACGTAATAGTGGTTCTGTGTCCATTGGTTGAGGTACAGGTGGCACTTACTGTGCATTTAGATTCGTAACCCCTTTATGATAACTGAGACCGCCTGGGTCCACAGACTGAAACACCGAGGTCACCGGAAAAAGCATTGTTCTCTGAGGCAAAAGACCAGATTTCACTTTTGGCTCTGCAGCTACTGGCTGTGCTGTCCTGGGCAAGTTAGTCTACCTTTTGGAGTCACTATCCTCAGCCTGTGAAGTAAATGAAGGAAACCTGCCCGGCTACCTGTGCTCAGGTGCAATGAGAATCAGCTGATAGACTGTTTGCAAAGGGTCTTGTAAATGTATGAAGTGTCAGTAAATCCACGTGCCTACCCTCCTCTCAACATCCTTCCACGCAGGTGGCCGTCACCTAAGTCCCCCTTGGACCTGTCTCTTTAGAAATATTAGCTGAGGTTATGTGGAGCCGTCTTTTTCTGTCTACTTCTCTTTGTTTTTCAACTTCATTAAACGTGAGCTAAGAATAAATTTACTATCAGGCTGTGAATTTCTTTAGGGCAGTGACAGAGCCTCCATAGTCCCATGCCTCCAACAGGGCCTGCAATAAGCACTGGTCCCCAACACACCTGCTGAAAGGAGCCCTGGGGGCCTGGGGTGGAACACCCTCCCCCCCAAAGGAAGATGTCCAAAGGAGGGGCCAAGAGCCAGGCTCCTTCTCCCACAGCCTAAGAGGAATTTTTCCTCTGGCTTCTCCAAGCAGGCTCACTTCCTCACTGAACATTTTTGCCAGCTGCTTTCAATCCTAATATTTTGGCAGCCAAGCAGCATGCTGTTCTGCAAAAGAGTTGGGAAACTGTTGATGATCCGATATCAGCAGCCTCTCACCTCTCTCGGGCTCCTGCTCAGAACCCAAGGCTGACGACAGAGGTGGCGTCTCCTCGGCCCTGCCCTGGGCCTCGTGATTTAGAGCCCTACCCCCCAAACACGCAGAAACCATACTTCCGGAGGAAAACATGGGCGCCCCTGCCACTCGGGACCCGCTGCCCTACTCTCTGGCACAGCACGATGCATACCTTGAACACCTCCTCTTGACATGACACCATCCGGGCCCAGGACGACGCTTCTCCACTTCTCCTCCTCACGTCCTTGAAACGAAAGGTGACCGCGTGCGAACGTCAAGATCTGTGCGGTTTGCCGCGTCCGATGTTGGAGATGGACGTTATTTCGGAATGTGTGTTCACTGGGGAAGGCAGGGAATCGATCGGCAGAAGCGCTCAGGTGAAAGAAAAGACAAATTAATTAAAATGCCACACTTTCCTCCGACAGCAAGAAAGCGATAGATTCTTGCGTCGTGCAATCTGTGTGGCAGGTCCGTTTTCTTGTTTCTCTTCATGTTCCGGTTTACGGGTCTGGAGTTCCCCATAATTGGTGCAGTCGCCAAACCAATTGCACATAGCAGACGAACTTTCTGGGACATGGCGCCATAGTGTAGCGGTGAGCTCGTCTGCTTTACACGCAGAAGGCCCTGGGTACGCACCCCAGTGGAGCCACAGTCCATGGTCTATGGCCACGCCACCCTGAACAAGCCCGATGTCTGATCTCAGAAGCTAAGCAGGGTTGGGCCTGGTTAGTACTTAGATGGGAGACCACTGAGGAAGGCCAGTCTCCTGCAGGCATAACTAATAAGAAAAAAAAGAAAAAGAAAAAGAAACATGTACCACCAGGGTTCCTCAATGCTGGCTGCCTCTAGGTACCTGTAGCAAGTTATACGCCCCAAAGATGTCTCCACACATTCCCAAGTGCTCCAGGGGGACACAGTCACCCCTGGTTGAGAGCCACTGGCGTTGACATAGTATGCATAAAGAATAATACTATTTTTAATTACACTGGCAACTAAGTGGATATTGTATACTAGAATTGTGGATGTAGTTTTATTCAGCTTGCTTTGAATCACTGTCATTAAACACTTTTTTATATTCATTAATTATACTTTGTATTTTACCCTTAATGTCAATATGTTAAAAGAAATATTACTTTTTTTGAAAAAATATATGAAAGATATATGTTCAAATCGTCTACGTTTAGTTTGATCTGTGCTCTACAATGAAAACGTGCTGAGATTTTGGGCTCTTAGAATACAATCACATTTTGTTTTCCAAATCCAGATCATCACCATCAATGGAGCACACGTGATATGGGTATCGTGATTGTATTAACGACATACTTAGTGATTTTGCTGAAACAAAAACATGGAAAATAAAATTAATGGAATAAGTTTGTAATTATTTATTATGTCTGATTTCATTTTATTGCTCACCCCAATGTCACTGGCCTGTCTACCGAGATATGCATAATAACAAGTCAGTCATCTTTGATATTTGGCGAATCCTCAGTCATATAAAAACTATAGCCTTATACATATTTTTTATTTGTTTTTTTGAAGATATATTTGTCGAAGTAGGACCATACTTTATTGAACAGTTGATCCACCTGGTTTAGAGCTGTAAGCTATTTAGACACCTGGCGCTTGGGCCTCCACTTATCCTCCGGCCTGAGGGTCTGGCGCCCAGTAGAAACGGTCTGATCTCACCCCCCTGACCCGAGGCCTCAGTTCAGAGCTTAAAGGGGACCATGCAGGTGCCGCAGCTGGGGGTAGGGAGCAGGGCCGGAAGGGGCTGCAGAGAGAGAGAAGGGTGGTCCATCAACCTCATGTCTGAGGCACAAACGGGCCCCCAGCAAAACAGTCACAGCCAGTTCTTCCCTCCCGGGGCTGTTCCCCCGCCTGAGATTCCAGTTCCTCCTGCCCTGCCCCAGTGAGTGCACAGAATCCACCCCGAAACACAGCTGGACCGGTCTTCCATTTACTCATCAACCAGTATTTACAGATCATCTGTGTTCCAGGCGCTGGGCCGGGCCGGTAGATAGAAAATGTTCCTGCTCTTCTGCTCATGCAGAGGAGAGAGGCCTTATCAGTGCCCAGTTCTCTCTCTTTCCCCCTTTTCTCATTCCTTCTCCATACGAGCCATAATAAAGGAGACAAATAGATATTTAAGAGTCATTGTATTTATTAAGTTCCAGATTCACCTTTGGAGAATCTTGCTTTCTGCTCTTCTGAACAAGAATTGATCTAACTTCATTCAACAGGGATTTGTTTATTATTACCTGACAGGCGTGGATCTGTCTTCAGAGGACCTAAAGGTACAGAAAAAAATAGGGTTTTGGCTTAACAGCGCACCCACACCAGTACAGAGGCAGACAGGTGGGTAATGAACTCCCTTATGCTGGGCCAGGACCGTGCAAAGCATTTGCACGAACAACGATCACAGAGAAGGGGGAGAGGGACTTTTTAGGGTCCATCTTCTCTTGTGCAGGATGTTGACGTGTCTGGATGGAGCCACCCCAGCCCTCTTGCCAGCAGCACGAGGGTGAAGCCAGTGCAGAGAGGGCAGAGCAGAGGGAAGCGTGATGCCCTGCCCGGCAGCCTCCCCACCCGCTTCAGGCCCTCTCACTGTGTGAGGTGATGAACCCTCCTGTTGCTCACACCAGCTGGGGGCGGGTTTTCTGCCGCCTGCTGCCGGCAGTCAAGAGTGTCATAGTATTTCTCTATATCTATCTATAATCACCCAGCCCAATAGTTATAGGAACGTATGCTTCTAGAAAGAGGAACCCACCAAGGAAGCATGATATATGCAAGCAACTATGGGTGTTTTGGTACAATTAATGCATAAAGTTCAGGATGCCATGTGGCTAGAGATGGAACCAGAGGTGTAGGGCCACCTCTCAGGGACAGTTGTGCAGCCTGCCTCCGAGGAAGGCCTGGCATCTCTCCCGAGTCCTGTGGTGTCCCGTTTCCTCGGAGCCCTCGTCTCAACGTCAGGAAAGCTTTCCCGTGGAGGGACCCCCACAGCCCTGCTGAGAGCTACGCCTGCTCAGCCTTCATCTGAAACCAACTCTTTCCTGCCCGAGAGCTGGGCCACGGGTAATTCTCCCCGCTCCGCTCCAAACCATAACCCTTCATAAAGGATTCTAGAGGCTCCTTTAACCGTCATTATCCCAGAAGTGTGCAGTGACATGGCACCGTTCATCAAGTCTACAAGTCCGTCACACCAGCGGTCACTGAAATTAGCTCATCATTCTGACCCTCTGGCTTCGAACCCGCACAAGATCCAGTGACCCTCTTCAGAAATCCCAATAGTCCCCTTGCCTAGTGTTCAAAGACATTCCTCACCCCCGCCTCAGAAAGCATAGGAGGGGGATATTGAACACTGAACCACCTTTTAAAAAATATCATTGTATAACACGTGTACAGAAATGTGCACACGTCATAATGGCACAGCTCGAAAAGTTATCGCCACATGACTCTCCCAACACCACCCAAGGGAGGCAACAGAGCATTGCTAGCCCTTCAGAAGCACCCTTCATGCTCTTCTCTGTGACCAACCCCACCCTCTTCCCCAAAGCTAATGTTAATTCTGATTTCTAACACTGAAGAAGTTTTTGAAGCTGAGAAGCACTGAAGGTTTAAAGTGGGGAGGAAAGACAATCATATCGGTCCTTAGGAAAGCACCCCCTAGCTTAGAAGAGGGTCTGTCGCAGACGCAGTGATGGCTGAGGCCAGGAAAGGGGCAGAGAAGGAGGGAAGGAGGAAAGGAGAGAGGAAGGAAGGAAGGAAGGAAGAAGGAAGGAAGGAAGGAAGGAAGGAAGGAAGAAGGAAGGAAGGAAGGAAGGAAGGAAGAAGGAAGGAAGGAAGGAAGGAAGGAAGAGAGGAGAAGGACACAGGAAGAGGGGTGGGGGCCGGGGGTCATGAGGCCAACTTTTTCCCAACTTGTTCGCTCCTTGGTATTTTCTGTGATCTGCAAATAGATTAAATGACCTTAAAAGCCTCCTACCCCCCACCCTGAAAGTCTTTTATTCAAACCAGTCACCCGGAAAGCTAGCCTCCCACTGGTGCTTAATTCACTCAAGGGAAGATTAGAAGAACCTGGTTACTGAGCTTTGAAAAGTTGCTCATAAAATTCAGCAGGAGCCTGTAATCCTCAGAGGCTTCTATTTTTACCAGAAACACACACACAGAGAAGTGGGGAATTTTCAAATGAATTAGACATGAGATTGATCTTTCTATACAAAAGAGGAGAGAAAAGCAACAGTGATACTGAGTTTGAACTACTCTCTCCTCCTCCTTCCCCATTTCCCTAAAACGTCTCATCCAACAGCTTCGGTCAGGCCTGTGCTCTGTGTCCCTGGGTCAGGGACAGACCATGGCAGGGGCTGGTGGCCAGACACCCTGTGGTTTCACCAAGACCTTAACCACAGCACACCCTGCGAACAGGGCCGGTCTCCACCCAGGGAGGAGCCGGCCAAGTGGTTCCCTCCACCCCCACCTTATTGAATAAGAAGAATGACTTGCCCTGTGAGCGGCGACTGATGTGGAGAAGGGTTAATGAGGCAGGACACGCTCAGGCAAGACTGGGGCGATTGACCCCGAGCATCCAGTGGGTGAGGCAGAGTCCGGAAGTCAAGATTATTTCCAGTGCCTGTTCTACATTCTTCACGCTGTGGTCTTCCTCAATGGGGCCTTGTCAGCTGCCTAACCCCCTTCTCTTTGGCTGGGCTCATTTGAGGACTCTTGCTTTTCCTCTTATGAGCTTCGCATAAGCTTGACCTGTGTTCTATGGAACCCCATGGAATGCCTGGAGGGGCACCCAAGAGCCCCCGAGAAAGCAATATTCTGCTGGACTTAAGACAATCTAGTAATCCTCCCATATAATTTTATCAGGTAGGCTTATCTGTCTTCTTGGCCATAGCAGGTGATGATCAAAACCTAATTTATTTATATCCTTAAAGCCTGTATTCTTCAAAAGGCTGCATGGAGATGACAAACTCAAACCGTCAGGAAGTCAGGCGGCGGGGTGAGTGAGGTCAGGCTGCCCAGACATCCTGGGGGTGGGAGGGTCTCTGACGAAACGGAATTTGCGTTCTTCTCCCCTTCGGCCAATTGCCGCCGTGGGAAAATGCAGGCCTAAGGATGTGAGACCCTCAGGAGAAGACAGTTAGCACAACTGGCTGTGCATATCCTGGCTTTAAAAGTTTGGCAATTGATGCAAAAGTTAAAGAAACAAAAACGTTCGTAGTCAAACTCATGCACGGTCTGGGGGTCGTGAGCTTCTGGTTTAGGTCCATTCTGAAACGGAACCAGAATGTTTGAGAAGAGAAAGGTTTTGAAGGCTTTGGACTTCGAGGATTGAAAAGGGGGAGGCCTGATTCAGGGGTGTCTGGAAACACAGGAACTAGGAAGAGAGAGGATTATAGGTCCCCGAGTGACAAGGACCCAAGCCAACACAAAGCACAGCACCTTGAGGAGGCAGGATCTTGAGACGAGGGTCTACGAGGACAGGGCACCAGATGCCAGAGCTGGAGAAATCGGGGAGGATCCCACTGCTCGCATGACTCTGGGATGGTGGAAGTGCCATCGGAGCCGCCTGCTCTGCACAGACCCGAAGAGCCCGGGCGAGGAGCAGCATCCGCATCAACCAGGAGGGACCAAGGCCCTCGCCTGTTTCTGTGCGGGGGCTGTAGCCCACCCCAAGAGAGGAAGAACAAACCCCAGAAAATTAAGTACACCGGGCTTCCTCGAGCCAGAGTTCATTTTATGTAGGAAAAACAAACAAACAAACAAACAAAACGTGTCATTTTTTTCAGCCCCAAAGACCTAGAACAGTGGTTATTAAAACATAATTATGGACCCCTGTAGGTCCTCGAGACCCTTTCAGGAGGCCCTCGAGGTCAAAACTATCGTCCTAATAAGATGTCGTTTATCTGCTCACGGTTTCACTGATGGCAAAAAGCAGCAGAGAGTGAAACTGCTGGCCCTTTACCGTGATTCAAGTCACCTCACTGCACTAGCAGCCACTGTGGTCACATGCGCACGGGAAAGCGATGGCAAGGATCACTCAGGAATGTTCTCGAGGCAGCCGTAAACGGTGTTCATCGTATCAGTCTTGAGCGCGTGCATTTCAGTGTTCTGTGTGACAAACTGGGAATTATGCAAAAAGCAGTTCTGCCATACGCCAAGGTACGGCTGAAGAGAAGCACTGTGGCATAGGTCTGCGTTGTGAGCTGAATTCGCCTTTCTTTCTTTTTTTTTTTTTTCCAACAGAAAACTATTTTTACCGAAAAGAATCACTGATAGACAAAATGTGCTTGTTCAGACTTGGGTATTTGACAGAAGTTTTCTAAAATGAACAAAGGGAGCCTGTCACGTCAAGAAAATCGACTGACAGTATCTGTTGCCAATGATAGAATCTGAGCTTTTAAACAAAAAGTTGTTAATTTTTGGAAAACTGTAAGCTTGAAAGCTTCCCAATACTCTAAGATTTTTATGATGAGGCTGGCGGTAAAAATTAATGAATGGGATTTTTAAAATATCGAATAAGAAATTGTGTCAACATTTAGAGAAGATCTGCATAGGTCATCGGACCAATATTTTCCAAACGGCCAATGCGTGATGTTACAGAGTCACGCGTGTGGATTTTAATGTAAAAGAGAAGGAAAGACTCATCGATAGGACTTCAGATTCCACATTGCAACTCCTCTTTAAGAAATTACTGTTTGCTGAGTGGGTGTGGTATCAAAGAACATTCACAATTATCTGGAATGTCTATTACAATACTTCTCTCTCTTCCAACTATACATGTATGGAGATCAGATTTTCTTCATGTACTAAAAAACAAACAAACAAACAAACATACCCCAACAAACTGAATGTAGACATTGAAGAGAGTTGTAAAAATGTTAAACAATGCCTCTCTTCTCCCTTGACACTTTTTTGTTCTGGAAACTATAGCTATTTTTTAAATAAAAATATGAATTTACATGAACATTTAATGGGCTTATGGTTTTCTTACACTGAATTACTAAAGTACACATGTTTTTCTTAATCCTTAGTTTTAACTTTGAACATAGTAAATAATCATGACCCACAGACATTCATTCTTTGGGGTTCTCAATTTTTAATAGTGTGCAAGTGTCAAGTGACCCTGAATTTGGAGAACCACCTTGATCGAAAACCAATCATACCGGTCTTACTCTGCTTCTCTGGGGAGCCCAGAAAGATCACAGCCACTAAGAGCCACTAACCTCCACTCTACAGCAGAGGTTACAGTTTGCAATTTAAAATTCACTTTTGTGTATACGATATCCTTTTATTCTCGACCCTTGATCTGCCTTTCCCAGATAAGGGACTGAGACTGTGAGAGGTGAAGTACTTGGTCCCAGGCCCAGCTACCAGGGCGACCAGTCAGGAATGGAATCCAGGTCCGCTAACTCCAACCCCAGACCCCTTTCTGCCCCCGGCACCTTACTGCTGAGCCCAAAATGGACCTTGACCCCTGTCCCTCTGATCGTCCTCCTGATTCGGTCTCATGTGCAAAGTGATGCTGTCTTAAGAGAAACTGAAATTCTTTTTCCACTTTGATCACTCTGTAGTAAACCACAGCAGCTCTACCCACAGGCTGCAGCCCAGTATCCCACATGACCCCATAATGACTGCCTGTGACTGAGGGACTGGGGGTGGTCGCTTGACCTAGAGGCAGAGACCATCCACAGACCTTCCTTGCCCATCGGCTCACCTCCTTCAGGAATTTGATCTGAGAGACACAGAGGGTGTGGTCAGTCTGATGGCGTGTCCGGGAGCTGGAAGCTCAGGCCAACTCAGGGGTTGAGGTGGCTATATTGGGGCCCTGTGAAATAAATTTATTTAATTTGATTTAATTTAAAGAGGCACAGCGGTTAGTAGCTACTGCATTGAACGGTGCACGTGTAGACAATGAGCTCTTAAATTTCAGTGTGCATAGCAATCATCCAGGTGCATGTCGTGAACCCAGAGCCCCAGGCTGTCCCCGAGGGAACCCAATTCAGCGGGTTTGGTGCAGCCGAGAAATTTTCGTTGTTGACCAGAGCTTCTTGGACAGGTTGGCATCTGGACCTTTCAGAGAGTCACTATTAAACGGGTGTTGGGGTACCTTGATGGTGTCTATCATAGGCCATTTTCTGACTCAGAACATCTTGGCCCCTAAGCTAGAACTCGCCGTGTTAACGCTCCCGCTTAGTGGGATTCCAGAATGAAGGCTGCTCTACCTGGTGGCGGATTCCCTGGCTTTGCTGATTTCTCCTGGGAAGCTCAGAGATCTGTCCATGTCCATTGGCTCTGCTGTAGAGAAAATAAGATTCTGTGGGTGGCAACAGCTCTTCCTCCAATAAGCGCACGAGACGGCTCTTCTACCCTCTTCCTTTCCTCCTGCCCCAGGCTGACCTCACCCCCGCACCGGCCTCTCTGCTCCTGCCCCTCCTCACACCCTGAGCCCTTCCACAGAGGCGGCGGCTCTGAGGCCTCTCCGGGGTGAAGAAATCCCTCCTCTGAGGGGTTTGAGGAAACGCCTCCTGCTCTTCCTGAGTAGGTCCTGGACAGTCATCACCAAGTTCAGCTGCCAAGTTCGGACAGGTGGCAAGAAAGAGTGAGGCTAACTAACACTGGGCCTGCATGACTTCTCCCCAGTGACCTGCAGCCTCCCAGTTTAGGAATATAAAAGAGGGTCACATTTGTGCTTAGACCCCAAATGCACTGATCCTGAGCAAGCCCTTCCCTTATTCAAGCCCAGGGGCTCTTGGTAAATTCTAGAAAGTGCCCCAGAAGCGCTTCGTGTTGGGCCGTAAGCCAGGCTTCCCGCTGCAGCAACCACTCAGTGCTGCCCTGTTCCGCTTTGCCTCTTCCTCTGGCTTCTCCTCACCAGTCACGCTACTCGAAGAAGTCTTCCAAGGCCACCAGCCCTCGGCAGGGCACCGAATTCCATGCAGAGGGAGCCTCCTTCCCACTCCCAGGCCTCCGTTTGTCACTCAGTCCTAAGCATCCCAACCTGCACCCAGAATCTCACAGAGCTGATGTGTTAGGAATGAAAATAATTCCATCAGTTTCAGATCTTATCCCTCTAGAGATCAAACCCCACTCAGGGGCCAGGTGAAAGACATATCCATAAACCCCTGCTTTCTTCTTTCTGCTCCAGGACAAAATGTAAGCGCCATGCATGTGAAGGGCTACAAATAGTTGGAGGAGGATGTAACCCTTGGAATAACTGGGTTCTAGCTCAGCTAAAATTGCTCCCTGGTACATATACTGAAAAGCGATCCGGTTGGGTAAACCCGGGATGCCGGCCTCCTCCCGGTGGCTCTAAAGGGCAGCCATCAAAATGCCGACCAAGAAGGAGGGTCCGCGATGCGGCAGGCTGGGGCGGGGAAAGTGGCCCGCAGGAAGTCAGGTGGCCTTCTTCTCGCAAATAGGAACAGCTCGCCTCTCCCGGAGGGTACCACCTGTTCGTCCTTTTCTTCCTTTTTACTCGCTTCAAAGCGCGTTCATGGATTTCGGGCTTTCGGTGGACTCCGAGGAAAAGTAGTGATCTGTCTCCCGCTTCGAGGCCCTCGGGGCAACTGGGCAAATGAGAAGACAGCGTCGGGCGGAGTCTGCGGTCACCTGGAGTCGGGTCTCAGCGGTCAATGCCGCACAGCTACCTTCCAGCAGATGGAGAATTCGTTTCGATAAGGAGCTATGTGGCAGGGCTCAGGGAGCTCCTTTTCCTGTCCTTGGATCATCTGGCCCCGCTGACCCCGGGAGTAGCCTGCCAGCCAGCTGCTGTCACCAAACGCGGAGCCCGAGCGCCCTGGCTCTTGGCTTCAGTTCCTTTCCTGCGGAGCTGCCCAGCCGCGGTACACGGCTTGGTGAGCGATCTCTGGCTGCGGCTCAGAGGGAGCCAGATGGCCGAGAAATGATTTCCTGGAGTTTCCTGACCAGATTTCTCTCCTCTGTATCGTGACACAAACCCGTGGCTTTAAGGTTCATCTCTGGAGGGGCGGGCAGCCACGGTCTCTGAGTCGAGGCCCGCTCGGGTGGGAAAAGTCGGAAGACCGTGGGATTTAGGTCAGGGCTTCTGTGTGAAACAGCCCATTTTCATTTTCTGGGACAAAGGGACAGAGAGGAGGGCAGCTGGATCGTCCCAGCTGGTGTTAAATCAGAGAGAGGCAGCCAAGGAGCGCGAGAACATGGCCCTGGGGTGGGACGAGGCTGCCCCCTGCACCGCCGAGAGGGGCTCTGCCATCGACCACCCCCACCTCGTACCAGGCACCTTGCATGGGAGAGCTGGTTAATTCCTGCGTCTCTGCCCTTCGCCATTTCATTGATATGGACATTTTTCTCTTCTCTGGCTGAATGCTCTTCCTGGCGATCACCTCTGCTCATGTGGCTTTAATGACCCGCTACGTGCTGGCAACTTACCATCAAGCTTCATCGTCCTTCTGAATTCTAGTACATTTACACGATCGCCCATGGGACCTATTCAGCCTCCCAGTCAGCACAAACCCCCCATCTGCCCCTGACCACCCCCTGTGACTGTCCCTATCTCTGTGAATGGCACCACCACCCCTCAGAGGCCGAGGCAGGAGCCAGGAGTCGCCTGGTCCCTCCTGCCTTTACTGACCACATCCTGCAGTCACCAGACCCAGGTATTTTCCTGAAGAATGGCTCTTGGCACCAGCCATGGCTCACCATCCCCTGCCACTGCATGACTACCACCCCCGCCCCCTCCAGCCCGTCTGCGCGGCAGCCAGAGATGGTTCTCAGCCATCTAACTGTTGCTGTAGCTCGAAAGGCTACACGTTTCCTGAGTCGTCGTGAACCTGCCTGGGATGTCCCTTCCAGACCCGGTATCCCACTCCAGTCCCGGCCCACGGTGCTCCAGCTCGCGTGACAACTTCAGTTCCCAGACTATGTTTCTTATTCCTTCTCCAAACCTTCAGAAGCCATTCCCTCTGTCTGGAATCCACTTACCCACTATGCTAGCCCCTATTCTCCCCACCGTCACGCCAGTTGGCTGACTCCCCCTGGTTCTCCGATTCCAGCTGAGATGCCATTCTCTCTAGGAGGACCTCTCTGTCCCTTTTCTTATGTGCTCTCTTGTCGCTCTGTCTTTATCCTTATCACAACATGGCGCTGTCCCTCCCCCGCAATGGACCGTAAACTCCTTGAAAATGGGAACGATGTCTTTCTTGCTCACCAAGGAGTCCTGAGCGTCAGGCACAACAAACACCTGACACATAGTAGGTGCTCAAAACATTTTTTGTTGAGTGAGTGAATGAAGAAATGAGCCAGTAACTTGCCCAAAGCTGCTCAGCAAGTAGATGGTGGAGTTGGGATTCAAGCCCTGTCCTTTTTGCCTCAAAGCCTGTGGCCTTTCCTTTGCACTCTGATGACACAAGCGTCATCATGCGGATTATTTAAAGCAAGCCTAGATGACCTCTAAAGTTGATATGATATCTTGGGAATAACTGCAGTGAACCCTTGAAGGTGCTTTGAATCTGACATTTGGAAATCAACTTTGAGTATTCATTACCCGTCACTTACTATTCTGGTCTAGAAGACAGGTCTCGTCCTGCTCTTTATCTACAAATTGACTGACTTCCATCTTCAAATCACCTCTTTCTCTCCCCTCACAGCCATGCCTCGCCAATGGTCCAGTCCTGTGTAATATGCCCAAGAGCCAGCAGGAAAATAGGCTATTACTGTGCTTTCCTATTAAAGGAAATTGCTTGTCTTCCTGTCCCAAAATTGTGCCGACCTGTTGTTGATACAGCACAACCAACCAGTGTTACAAAAATTCAATCAGCCTGGAAAATTTCAGCAGAGGCCAAACAGCAGCCAGCCTCTTTCTCAGCAGCAGTCATTGTAAACACAAATCCCAATGTTTGCATTTCTGTGAGTCACGGATGGATTACATTATCTACCTCTGCTTTATTCAAATGAAGAATGACATGCAGCTGGGGGGGATACAGAGACTCAGCAGAAGCCCTGGAAACCCTGGCAGTGAGCTGGATTCGTCCTTTCCTGCAGGATCCTTGGCTCCCCCGTGACACGGAATGAGCACAGTGCATGGGGGCTTCCCACAGCCTTGGGCTGTGATCGCATGAGATCCCCGCCAGGACACCCCCTGAAAAGGGAGCCTTTCGTTTGTCTTCTGAACCCTCAACTGCTCCAATGAAAGCACACTGAACCCCCGCCCCCACCGACTTTGGATCTGATTCGAATAATCTAGCCAAATTGGGAAGCTATAGATGAAGCAGGGTGGTCATGAATTGATCATTATTGAATCCAAGTGATGGCTCTATGGGGTAACCATGATCATAGTCTCTGCCTCTTTCGTACATTTTTGAAATTTTCCATAATAAAGGTTTTTGTAAATGTTGCATTGGAGGATAATCTGATATAAGTTTTCTGAGGAATAATTTGGTTTTAAATATTCAAAATTCTTTAAAATGTGTAAATCCTGTGACTCAGAAAGTCTACTTCTAGGAATTTAGGCTTAGGAAGTAATCATGAATGTGTGAAAAGATTTATTCGCCGGAATGTTCCTTACAGTCTTGTTTATCGTCGGGAGAAAACGGAAATAACGTAAATGTTCAACGGTGAAGACCGTGGAATAGATTAGGGCGGATATCATGATGGACTTTGACACAGTCATTGCAATAATATCAAGTCTGGTGATGGTGAGGAGAAACAGTCACTTCAGATACTGTGAGTGGAAATAAATTGAGTGATTACTTTTTATGATCCATCATCATTTAAAATGTGCAGATACTTTGACCCAACAATTAAAATATTAGGAATCCTTTCCCATTAATAGACAAAATGTATATATACTAGGATGGCTATAGCACTCTTCGTAGTAGAAATACATTACAAACCATGTAAGTGTATAACAAATGAAGGCTCGTTCAGTAAATAATGGTACTCCGTACAATGGAATGCTCTGTAGGCATTATTCGTATGTAGTCATAATTATAGCTCGCATTTTTTAAAGCTTCCTATGGTCCGGGTACTGTTCTAAGTGCTTTATATGTGTTAATTCATTTAATGTACAGATATGAAAACACCTCCATATTTGTTAGCTATCGCTGTATAACAAACTGCTCCCAAACTCTGTGACCAATAAGCATTTTTGAATTTGGGTGACCTTTGGTTGACTCTGCAACCAGGCCTCCCAAGCTCCACAGAGCCTGCAGTGGCTTCATGGCGAAGGACAAGCTGAGTCCTGGCAGAAAGTTATTGTTCGTAAAGTAGATCCCAAACTGACAAAATCTGAGAATCTGTTTTATGGGAGAAACGCACAAAATCTGTTCCACAGCAAACTCCTCCTTGGGTCAGCTTCCCTTCCACAGTATGATTTGGAAGGATTAGAAACATTTTCCATCTACACCGGTCTGACATCCATATCAGGCTTTGTCATAACTCTATTTATCATGGCGCACCTGTCCCAGACTACGTTATTGACACTCATTTGTCCCGATTAAGATACATTTCTGCTTGAGAGTCTTGCCATTAGAGGACCAGTCTTTTTGTATGATATGCTGAGTCTTGTCATTCTCTGGACAATTGGCATTGATGTCGTCTGAAAATACCGACGTGTTAACATATTTCCTCCCTCACAATAAACCCTGGCGCAGTGCACCGGAAAGATCTTCAAAACGCTATGCTTCCCTCTCCTCAGGCTTTTCAGGATGGACCAGTCAATTCTGAGCAATTTCTGGGAGAACATACCATCTGAGCCCCCTCAGATTAACCAAGTACTGCAAACAATGCATTTTCTTTGGTGGATAGTGTCATATATACCTCCCTGTTTTCAGTTAACAAAAAGAAAAAAAAAAGATAACAACTTCCAGAGGAATCTGTCAAACTCCACAAAACTTGCTCAATCATTTGGGCAACTTAAGTAGAAAATCTCATCCTCTAACTGAGACTGTAACAGCCAGTTTCACGGATTAAACTGTTCTCTGAAAAAGAACTTTTTTCCCTGGAGAATGAATAAACTCAACTGGGTGTGAGGTTTTTAAATCTCTGCTTGAAATTTTAAAGAAAGTTATTTTTGCTACACAGATACGATTTTGATCTCTAAAATGAAACGTGTAATTTTTTAAAATTCAAGCTATCAAACCATGCCTCTTTTTCTTACACACCGTGGGAGAACTCTCTTTGAAGAGCTCCATGTTTTTCAAAACAGAGATGTTGAATAAATATTCTAAAGGCCACTCCTGATTTAGTACGTAGATTAACTAAATTTTACACTTACTCAAATTCTTTCTACCTTGAAGCTCAACTTTTCTGGATGCTGGCCAAATCTACGTTTTTCCATTATGATGTCATGTGCTGGTCGATATCCCCTTCACACCCACCTGAACACAAGGAAATGGGTAATAATAAACAAGAGAAATGGTGGAAAAATGACCTTGTCTCTGAACTCCACCAGCCGAACCTCAGAAGGTCCCCTCCCCTGGGTCACCCTTCTCCGCGCAGTGTCTCAGGGCCTCCTGCCAGTTCGGGCCCGCAGTTATCATCATCCTGGTGGAGGCTGTCTGGTCACGCCTGGCAGGTATCAATGTTCACATCCATCCTCTGTCCCCTGGCTGTGCCTCTGGGTTCACGGTCACCACACTGAGGTGTCAGAGTTTCTCTCTCTTACCCAGGGGCACGATACATTTTGTTGTGGTTGTTTTTTAAAGACCCCCATCTTGGGAGATTTCACACTGTATTTTCTTACAATACCCCAGTATGTTCAATCCTTGTGTGTGATTTGCACTTCCACTACAATAACGTGAAAATATTTATGAGCATCATCACCATGCAACAAACCCTTTCTAAGCCCTTTTCATAATCAGGATTATCTCAGTCGAGCCTGACGACAGCTGACAGCATTCTTGCTTGCTAAGGTTGTGGCTAGGAACTTTGGAATCAAGCTATGGGTTCCAATTCCAGCCCCGAAATCTTAGGAAAGTTACGAAGCCTCTCTAAGCCTTTCTTTCTCAACCCTAGAATGGGGATGATAATAGCCTCCACCTCAAACTGCTGTTATTAAACAAAATCGTGCATGCGAAACACCTAGCAGAGTGCCCAGCACGCAGTAAGGGTTCAGTAATGGTAACGGACCCAGGTCTCTTCTGGGAGTCTCCCCAGCCACGTGGCCCCCAGGTACCCCAGACTCTGCAGTGTCCTGGTCCAGTGGGGACCACTGCAGCCCTGTCCTTCCCCCAGTCCAGCCCTCCCTGATTCCTAGGACTCCTCTGTAACACTATGAGTCTCTTCAGAATGAATTTCCTCCCTACCTGTGACGATCGAAGGGCAGCCCCCGGCCCTCTGCTCTGACGTAGTCCCAACTCACTGGCCGACAGAGCCCCGGCAATGACCCTGCCAAGCCCAAAGCCCTGGACCCGGCTCACAGAATAAGATCTTCTCCTTCTGTGGTCTGAAAGTACCCAAGGTCCTTAAGAAATTCTTTTCAAATTAAAGTTCTCAATTTCACCTGATACTTTTCTTTTGGTCTCAGGGAATGGACTTGCTCCCTGTTATTCGTTGTTTGGGAAGAGCCGGCTCATCCTGGTGCAGGGCCCTGTTCCCACCCCAAGAGCTGCCCTGGAGGCCTCAGGGTGATGGTCCACATGAGCCCCAGGCAAGCTGGAAACAAACTATAGCTATACTATGCGTTTTCTTTCTTTCTTTTTTTCCCTTTTTTAAAAATTAAATTTATTGGGGTAACATTGGTTAACATAATCATATAATTTTCTGGTGTACATTATTATTTGACATCTGTGTGTTTATTGTGGGTTCACCACCCAAAGTCCAGCTTCCTTCAGCTACCATATATTTGGTCCCCTTTACCCACTTCACCCTCCCCTTAACCCCCTATATTTGACCCCCTTTACCCCATACCTCCCGCTCCTCCACCCTCCCTGGTAACCACAGTCTACAGTTCATGTCCATGAGTCTCTATTTCTTTGTCTTGCTCATTTGTTGCTTTTAGGTTAATATCCCACATATAAGTGATATCATGTGATTTTCAACTTTTTTCTGTTTGGCTTATTTCGCTTAGCAGGATTATCTCAAGTTACTATGCATTTTCAAACATATGTGGATGCTATTGCTCTTAATACAAGGTACTTCAAAAGCTTCACTGAATCCACTGGTACCTTTTACCATTACTGCATATAAATTTTGTAATCGGTAGTTATTAAAAGCACAGCTTTGATCATAAGCGCCTGTTCGACATATCTGACATTGAAAAGGGGATCTTTTTACTTTGAAAAGCTGGAAACTCCCGGTGTGGTGAGAGGAACCCCCAGCAGGGCAGTCAGGTACGTGGTGAGGGTGTGAGCCTGCGCAAATCACTCCCCGGCTCCGGACCTCGAGATTCTGCTCTCGAAGATGATGGGGGCCAGAGGAGATAGGCCTCTGAGCTCCAGCACCAAAATCCTATGAGTTTAAAATCACTCTCCAACTACATGAAGATGAATATTTATAGGGATGACTGACGTACTCCAAAGAAGAGAACTGTAGAGGTGTGCTCGCTAATAGCAGGTTTGTAGCTGCTAGTTTTTCTATCATAGTTGATTTTTGCTACTTGTAGCCCTCCTCTAGCATCTTCACCTTTCCCATTGTCCCCGTCCCCACATCTGTCGTCAGCATCCCGTATCTGTCTTTCAAGGTTCGTTAATGTTGGTACTTCCTCAGCAATTATAAAATGGTCGTTATTGCCGCTCTCCATTATTTATCCATTTCACCGGTTTGGGTTTATTTTTGTTTTCCGTGCCCTCCAAGACCTCACCTTGAACAGACTGCTTTCTATAACCACAGTCTTAACACTCTGTTCTGGGCCGATGGCCTCTGTCACCCGCTTACCATCTTAAATTCATCAGTGCGAGTTGGAATTGCAAACACTCCGCCTGTTGCTTCAGTATTTGCCCCTTTTCTTGCAACAGTTTATTTCAAAAGAATGAAATTCTCACAGTGGAGTCATGTGTTTATTTGCCCGCCCTCGGTTGTGCCTTTGTGTTATGCTCTGAGCTGCCAGAGCTTTCCAAGCCTTTTAAATCCCTTTTGCTTTGTCACCCGTACTCTCGTCACCATCCGCCTGAGAACCGACCAATCAGAATGCCTCTTTGTGTCTGGACAGCCAATCAGAAAACATCCTCATTCCAGCGTGTATTAAGCCTCTGTGGCTGGGGGCCTAGGATCTTCTCGCATGAAAGAAGACACAGAAGCTTCAAGGTTTCAGCTAAGGAAAGAGAATCTGTTGGTGGGGAGGATGCATATTGTCAACTTTACCTTCTTTTTCGTGAAAGCTTAGAGGGACATCTTAAGCCCTCCAACGTGACAGAGCGCTTAAAATTCTTCTCTGTTTGGAAAAGATGCTCACCGCCATCACAAGAAGGGGGACCCCTTTACTACTGTGGCTCCATCACAGACCCGAACTCTTCCTCATGGGTTATTTTAGAACAGTGAAAGCAGGCTGGAATTTTCCATTAGCCTTTGTTTGATACTAAGGGTTAACAAAAAGGAAATGCACAAAGAAAATATCAGAAACATTTTTTCACATCAAGAGTACAGAGTGTTTATCCTATTGTTGCTGTTCTAGAGAGCCTGGCCCATTCCCTATTCTCTCTGAAGTGGTTAGTCTCTAACCCCAAGAGAAGTCTAAATGTCCCTTGTATCAATGTCTTGCTTCCTGGCTTCCAGCCCGCCTGTCTGCTTCTAGACAAGGCAGCCTCAAGACAACCATCACAAATTCAGCAGATACTTGTGGCCCCTCCACTTCTGTGCAGAGCATGGAGGTGTAAGAACAGCGTGACACCACTCGTAACCTCCAGGTTTGTGTTCACTGGGGGGAGGCGGGCCAGCACGCATCCACTTCCACTGCAGGACTGATGGGCACAGACACAGAAAAGTGCCATCTAAAGCAGACTGAGAGGCCCAGGAAGAATTCCTGGAGTCTGTCATGCTTGAGGTGAGATGTGAAAGGAGTATGATTCACGAGACTTGGAAACGAGAGGAAGGAAAAAGAAGTCAGTGCAGGCAGGGGGGCTGCAGATATGGAAGCAAGGGGGTGTCAAAGAGCATCATTCCTTGGGGGGCCAGATGGCTCAGATTGGTTGAAGCAAGGATGTGAAGAAGATTCTCAGGAGAAGCCAGGAAGTGGGTCAGAGGGTCAGGTCAGGAAAAGGTTTGTGTACTGAGTGAAAGGGTGTCAACTTTATCCTGACAGGCCTGGGGAGCCACTGTAGAATTTTAAACAGGAATTTGACATGATCAGATTGGTGCTTTCGAAACTCTAGCAGTAACGTTTATTTAGGAAAAGAAAAAAAGAAGAGGGGAAAAGGATAGGATTCATCCTGAGGCCTGTAAGAGTAATCCAAGTAAGGAATGGTGAAGGGTTAAGTTAAGGGAGATGCTATAAAATTCTGTGGCTATTTAGATATGGGCGTGGGAGGAAGAAAAAGAAGGAAAAGTCTAGAATACCTCCCATTTTCGTGACTCAAATAATTAGCTAAATAGTAACAGCTGACTTAATCGAGTGTCTACTATATACCTACCATGTTGTGTTTTGCATACTTCCATTGTTTCATTCTACAATCTTTATCAAGAGCCTACTATGTGCCAGGCACAGTTCAGACACTGGGAATGCAGCAGTGAAGAGGAGAAAAAAAAAAGACAAAAATTCCTGCCTAGGGATAGTATATACGAGCGTGATAAGTAACAGGGAGGAAACGTGAAGCAGGGAAAGGCAATAGGAAGAGCAGAAGTGGGAGAGTCTGCAATTTAAACAGAGTGGCCGGGGAAGGCCTCGCGGGGACAGTGACTGAGGAGCACTGAGGAGCGAGGCATGTGGCTGTCCGGGGAGTGAGCATTCTGAGCGGAGGCCTGAGGCAGAGTAAACTCAGGACAGCCAAGGACCGCTGAAATAGCCAGTGTGGCTGGGCGGAGTGATCAGGGGCTGAGTAAAAGAGATGAGCTCAGAGAGGTGGAGGGGGTGCAGATTACCAAGGTCACACAGGCCATTATATTGGCTCCAAAGTAGTAATGTGGCCTGACTTGCATTTTAACAGGATTGAGGTGGCTCCTGTGTTGAAAATGGACTTTAGAGGGGCAAAGCGAGAAGCAAGAAAGGAGGCCACGCCAACAGCACAGGTGAGAGACAATACGGTCTCAGACCAGGGTGATGGCAGTAGCCTTTGTAAGAAGCAGTCAATTCTGGATGTATTTTTGAAGGATTGGCTAATGTTTTAGATGCGGGTATAAGAGAAAAGAAGACATTCATGACACCAAGAATTTCAGCCATAGAGGAGCAAGTCGGGGGTGAGAAACTAAGAGAGCTCATTTGTGACAAGTTAATTCTGAGATGATTATTAGGCATCCAAGCAGAGATTTAAAGAAAGTAATTGGATTGATGAGTCTGGAGTTCAGGAGAGAGGTTTGAACTGGAGCTATAAATTTGAGTCATCAGCGTAGCGATGGCATTTAAAGCCATGAGCTCGGATGAGATCATCGGTGACTGTGAATAGGACGAGGAAAGGGTCCTGGCAGGGGTCGGTCCTGAGAGAAATCAACAGTCTCTTGCAAGCCACCCACTTTAGGAGAGGTCATTGCGGGTTCTGAGACAAGGGGAGACTCACCTCAGAAACGGATTTGTGAGTAGAAGGATTTTCTACTCACAAAGGAGGCTCGGTGGAAGTTAGTTTGAAGTCCTCCTCTTCATCAGGAGCTACCCATCCGTCTCCATCCCGATTTTCTGTTTTCCTCTTCTTCCTAGTCAATGCCCTGACTTTAAAGTAAAACCCTTCAAGGTTATGATTTGCAGGAGGAAGGAAGAGCTTCTTAAAGGTACAATTCACATACCGTACAATTCATCCATTTAAAGGGACAATTCAATGGCTTTTAGTACATTCGAGATGTAATTTCTTTTTGCACTGTAATTCAGCCACCTCTGAGATTAGACCTTGGGTCTGGATTTCAGATGTCTTGATTCTGTACCTACAAGAGATAAGGGTTTCATTCAGGGCAGTCACAGAAGCTTCTGGTTTCTCTCTTGGACCTTGCTTGGTGCATGTAGAGCATCAAGCTTATCATTTTCTTTTCCCAAGCAGTCCAGCAACCAAATTCTTTCCAGTTTATATTTGCACTAAAATCTTTTGTGGTAATTAGTGCCTTGCTTTGTCTAGGAATTTGCAGGTGACTAAAGGTGGTCATTTAAGTAAAGTTTGCCACTTTGCCTAAATGCCATGGACTACCAGTGTCCGATTTACCATGAGTGACAGAGTTTTTAAATCTAGTGGATCAGTGAACAAATTCCACATCCCCATTCTTAAGGTCCTGTTCTCCTGGAACTGCTTTTGGTATCAGTAACTGTATCAGTCAGGGGAGCAGAGTTACTACGGATGTTATGGGCTGAGGGACTTATTTTGGGAATAAGACCTTGGAAGGAGCTGGCATGGGATGGCCAGGGGAGGAGCCACTCATTCCATCCGAGAAAGCAGACGCGTCCAGCCACCTGGGAAGGGAGACTGGTGCATGGGACTGTGGGAAGCTTTGGCCTTGACATAGCAAGTGCATCTATGGATGCCATCGAGTGTGTGCTGGTGAACCGGGGCACCACTGCTTGGTAGGGTTAGCAGTTGGGGAGAAGAGCTGGACGTGGAGAGGTGGAGAGCAGGGGTGTGCTGGAACCTGCTGGGCATGTGGGCACCTGTCCTAACTGCCCACTAACTATGATGACCCCTAGAGTAACAGCTGCTTACTCATTTCTGACTTGATACACAGTAATTGTTTTCAATGTTTTGGCTATTATGAATAATGCCACTATGAAAAATCATATACATATCTTTGTGTGGATATATGTTTTTATGTCTCTTGGGTAGAATCCCAGGAGTGTAATTTCTGGGTTCTATGATAACTTTATGTTTAACTTTTTAAGAAATTGTCAAACTGCTTTCTGAAGTGGCTATACCATTTTATTATATTCCCGCCAGTATCAAACTTGATATTGTCTGTTGTTTTGATTAAACTATTGTAGACGGTGTGTAGTGGTATCTTATTGTGGTTTAATTTAATTATCTTTAATTTAATTTAAATATCTCATTGCTTTTCCTGATGACTAATGATGTCGAACATGTTTTCATGCACTTATTATCTATTTACATATCTTCCTTAATGAAATGTATATTTCATTCATCTTTTGTCCATTTTAAATTGGATTGTTTATCTTTTTCTTATTGCGTTTTAAGAGTTCTTTATATATTCTATATACAAGTCCTTTACCAGATATGTTATTTGCAAGTATTTTTCCCCAATCTGTGGCTTGTCTTTTCATTTTCTTAATCATATCTTTTGAAGTCTAAATGTTTTTAATATCGGCGAAGTCCAATGTATCTATTTTTTTGTTTATGGGTAATGCTGTGTACCTAAGGTCATAAGATTTTCTCCTATAGTCTTAGATTTTCACATTTATGCCTACGATCCATTTTTAGTTAATTTTGGTGTGCTTCTCCAACCTTAATGTACACATCACCTAGGGATCTTGTTAAATCCATATCTTGAAAAAAACGCACACACACATTCTGGTTCAGGTACCTACAGCAGTCTACAGTTTTGAGACCTCTACCCCCCCCACCTCTACCCCTACAGGACTGATGGGAATCTGGCTCGGGCAAACTCTTTCATCTTCCTTCTCATCATCAGTACAGCCCTTATTATGTAGATCCGCTCAGCTACTGTGACTTCTTTCTATTTTTCTCTTGCTTCTTTCCCCAGACTCAGCATAGCATGGAAGACAAGAAAAGCCCTTCCCCTCAAGGAAGAGGGAAAGGCAAGGCGAAGATGACCAGGACAGAATTCTCATCAGAGGCTGGATTAAGGGAAGAGTCTGCCGATATTCACTTGTTTTTGTTTTCCCTCTTGACCCATAACGCAGTAATTGGAATTAGGGGTAGGTCATGTGGTGAAAAGAAATTTTTGTGGAGAAAAATTTGATCACATTTACACACTGAAGAACAGGGGCCAACGGAGTAGAACAATGTGAAATTCAATGAAGAAATCCGGTCTGATGGACAGAGGGAGGTCATTGAGGTGATGGGTGGTGGGGGTAATGTCTATGGCAGAGGTGGAGGGGGGTGGTGAGTCTGTCTCATAGGCGAGGTGAAATTAAAGAACAAAAACCACATCTTCCACTGAGGGAGTTAGGAAGAAGAAACGGGTAGTACAGGATGAAATCTCTGAGCAGCCAAGGGGCCCAAGGAAGACCTCGAATGAAGTCCTTGATTTCCCCCATAGAACTGGGAGGCAAGGTCACTGGGGGACAGAGGAAGATGGGAGGGCAGATTTAAGGAAAGAGGTAAGAATATAGACTAGTTGCTAAGAAGATGGAAGAAAGACTAGGACACATAGAAGGATTTCTGAAGTGAAAGATCATGGTAGGAAAAGAATCTCCAGTGTCCAAAATTTTCCCAGTTTGAGTGAAGAGCAAAAGGTGAGGGCCCGAGTGGCTGGACCCACATCCAGATTCCAACACCAGCTTTGTGAAGCGCTTCCTCCTGCATTAAATTAGCTCATTGGTTCATGTCTCAGAGTGGCGAGGAGGGCAGGATGGCGGTGGGCTCAAGGAACACAGTCTGGCAGCTAAAAAAAAATTTCCAAAATTACTGAACTCTTGCCTTGCATTTCTTGAGTACTGCAAAGGGGGTATATGGTTCTGGACAACTCTTCCTAAAACTCCTTTCCTCTCTCATCTTTTTCCTTCACCGGCCATAGCCCTCCCTGTCCTCTCTCTGCTCCCAGCTTCTTAAGAAAATGTTTCTCCTACACTCGTCCTCCAGTGTAGGCCCTTGCTCTTTGTCCTGTACCCTGGGTGGGCTGGGCCACCCAGCCTCCTTGATGGACAGGAGACGGGAGAGTTTGGAAACACATACATGCATTAGGAGTTAATGTCTTGTCATGAGAAGTATTCTCCCTGTTCTCGAGACAAAGAAACTGAGCCATGCAGCGGGTAGCTTGCCCATGATCATGCAGCTGGTTTGAGGGAAACCATCACCGAACTCCACCTTGAACTTCTAGAGCACTACCTTGAACTTCTAAAACTGACACTATATAATTTCCTGTTCCTGGAGTCTGCCTGTGTTATTCTTGTTTTGTTCTTGGCTGTTTTGTGCTCATTGGAATAGCTTTCCTTAGCTTTGGGTTTCTAGTATAATTATTCCACCACTGTCTCCCTAATTACGTGGCTGTTGTCCTTCAACTCTTATTTTTGTGTATCTGTATCATTTATTCTGAGCTTCTTCCGATCTGTTTTTGAGGGGTGGAGTATAAAAGTATAAGTAAATATCCATTTAATATGTATTCATGTTACCTCCCCAAATGGATCGGAAGCGCCTTGAAGATAGGACTTGTGTTTAGACTTCATTCGATCATGGCATCCAGCACGTAGAGGGGGTATCGGGCGGGTGTTGCACAAATCGTATTTCACAAATACTTTTAAGTCATTAAGAAGGATGGAACTAGTGTTTACTGAATATTTACTCCCCATCAGATACTCTACAAACACATTACCTTTCACCTGCACGAGAAACGAGTTGTTATTCCTGTTTCGGTGAGGCGACAACTCTTCTTGGTTTGCTTGGGACACTGAAGGTCCTGCGTGTCCCAGGCAAACCCAGGACAGTTGGTCACCCTACATTTTAGAGGTGAGGATGCCGAGTCTCAAAGCCATTAGTTGCCTTCTCCAGCTTTCCCTGCACATACAAATCCAGGTTTGTCTGGAGTATGGAACTGGTTAGTGCATTCACAACCAGTTGTGAGCATTGGAGGAAAAGGAAGCCGGGTGGTCCAGCCTTTACTCTGGTAAAGGCTCTGGCGCATCCCGCCGGTGGCCCCTGCCAGTGCGCTGACAAGTAGCTGCGAAGTCCCACGGAGTGGCTTCGAGAGCTGCAGGTGGCAGGGCCTGGCGCTGGCTTGAGGGTTGACTGTAGCCAGGACAGCTGAAGGGCGAGAGGGCAACCTCAGGCGGAGTCTTCTCACCTCCAACGGGGGAGGGTTTGTCCCCGCCTATTGTATCGGAGTTGATTCCAGAACGCCGGCTGCGTCAGCTGACACTAAACGAGCCTCTTATAGAGTAACGAATGAGTAATTCGGCCCCGATCATTAGTCCCTGCCTTCCACTCATGTGCCGAATATTTATAGAAGCGAATACAGCATTTATAGTTTACAGCCGATAAGAGGGAGCTTATTAGCTCCTCCCAGTCATCCTTCTTCCTCGGCAGGCGGAGGGTCGCTCAACCTTGAAGGAGAACAGGTGAAGATTTTCAGCCCAATGATGGGACTCGCTTTTCTTCGATATAAATGAGAGGCTCTCTTGCGATCTTTCCTGTGTTCTATCTTTTTGCCTCTATTCAGTTTCCCTCTCTCCAAATCTCTACCTCACTGCAAGTCACAAAAAATGACGCCCTTGGACCGAAGATCTGAACCCCGCAAATGCCACAGCGGTCCCCAGCCCAGTTCCTGATACTTGCCAGCCAATATGCTAACCTGATCTACTGCTTTCCTCAGACCCAGAAATGACTCAGGGCTGAATTCATGCGAACGCTTGGTTACGGAGCCATTCTCCTTGCCTCACGCTGAGCCCGGAGGGAGGGGGGATGGGGAGGTCAGGGACACAGGCGGGATGGCATCGTCTGTCCTGAAAGCACTCTCAGGGGATCAAGGTGCTCACATTCTTAAGGCATATGTGCGGGGGAAATGCCATTACGGTTTATGTTACTGATGTGATTAAAAAGCAATTTTATGTCTCAGAATGATAATCAAATGGAGTGACAGAAGGATGTGATAACCAGCTATTAATTTGAAAAAAAAATTTCATAACAACAAAATGAAAGAAAACAAATTTATTATGGCCTTGTGTGGATGATACCAGTGAATTCAATTTTTTTTTTACTCTTGTTTGAGATCCAGTATTTTTCCAGATTCTTTTTTGAAATTTATATTTAACTTTATCCAAACAAATTTTAAATTATATGTCTTATATACTCTAGCTAAATAAGCCTATGATTCTCCATCTTAAGCTATATCTGCCACTGAATCTTAGACTCTTTCTTTGACAGATTTTTATAGATCAGATTCATATAATTCAGGTTACATTTAAACTCTCACTGTTCGTGAAATTAATGTCAAGTGAAAGCTTTCAATTTTTAAAGCATTGGGCTCACCTGATTCAGGAAAGATGAACTTTCACCTCAAATCCCTTTTATTTGCAACTTTTTCAGCAATGAGAACTCTAAAAATCAATTTAAGAATCTGAAAGTGAGAGTTTGCTACTTTCGTGTAGGCATGTAACTCCCCCTACCTCATTTTTATTACAGCTCTATGTGCGTCCAACCGTCTTCTATTGAAGAACGTCATGTGTTTGACTAGTAGCGGGCCCAGCGCCCAGAGACTTACCGGATACCCATGACCCATCAGGCTGGTCAGAGATCAATGTTTCAAACCCTCCTCAACATGGATAAGAAAAACGTGGCTAATAATTTTTGTCGTTAGGTTAGATTAAATTTAGGAAACATGATGGTAGTAGAATGAGCTTCCAAAAAGATTTTTAAAAACTTGAAATGCCCTGGAAAGAGAGAAAAATATGTCTAAGACAAGATACCAAGGAAGTAAGAAGAGGTAATGACATTCTTCCTTACCTATAATCCAGCTCTGAGTTCTACCCAGCCTCTCTAAACATGTCTTTGGTTCACTTCATTAAGGCCAGAAAATTATTTTTTAAAGTTTCGGCCTCTGAGAACAATATTTCAGGAAGTTATGGGTCACCAGGACCACCTGGACTGTCACAAAATAAGCCATTGATGTGCTATATGAATTTCCATGCGGGCACCTGGCTGGGTACACAACTGGATTTGCAGCAGAGCTGTGCGGAAAGATAACATTCATAAGGGACAAGAAAACAAGATTCCCTCTGAGAAAATAAATGGTTTTTGTGCTTACAGAAAAGAAAAAAACCTTTTTTTCACAATAAGAATTTTACTCTCTCAAATAATCTTGTATCTCGTCCCCTGGAGTTCTGGGGGAGGGGGAAGGGGTGCAAGGGGAGAAGTGGGCCTATCCCAAGAAGACAGCTTTCATTCTTCCAGCTTCCCATCACATCTCATTTACATCTTCCCCAAGAGACTGAATCTCTTTCAAGGTGATGAAAAGTTCCCAAACCAAGAAGCAATCCTTGAGATCTGAGCACCAGCAATTCTGAGGTTTAGAGGGACGGTTAATAGTGAGGCAAAATGCAAAGGTAACATTGAATGACCCCAGGATGGTATGGAACCCCAAAGTCTGTAAATTATTCATCCTTCAAATCAAGACCTACTGGTTTTAGCTTAGAAAGAGTCTGGTGTTAATGATGCCAAGATTCTGAGTCCACCGAGAAGAATTCTGGCCACTGCCTGTCATGTGAGTGATGGGTCTCAGGGTGCGTTAAGTGGCTCAGTACAACCATCGCCATGAATTAAAACTTCGTTTTGAGAGAATAGGAAGGCAGAGGGCAATTGCTGTTATTGAAGACCTACCATATTTCAGGCACTGTGCCAGGCACTGAACATATGGGATCCTTTTTAATCTCAGCACAAATATAATTTGCTCCAAACATGACTGAGAAAGGAAAAAATGGTCTGCACAGGCCAGTAGAGGCTTTAGAAGTGTTATGTACAAACCCTGGAACGTGACCTGCACCCTGTCTGTCTCGTTCATGGCTGGACACCCAGAGCCCAGCACAGGGCCTCGCATGTAGTAGATGCTCAAGAAATTTTTTGAATAAGTACATATTTTAAACCCATTCCTTCTTCAGAAAAACAAAGCCCTTTATCATGTTATATAATTTCAAAATGGTTAAATATCATAATAAAAATATTGATACGATGGAAATTTTGAACGAGGCTTTTCAAATTACACATATCCTACCCTTTGTTACCCGCTTCGAGGGGTCATGTCTCACTGGGTAAAAATTACCACCCTAGAAGTAGCCGAGTCTGAAGTGGAAAAATGAGAAAAATCATAAGGCAATAATCATAAATATATACGGTACCTAGGTACGGAGTTATCCATTGTGGGGTATTTCTGTAATCAAAAAGGAGAAATAATGACTGTCCATAATAAGTCATGTGACACTCATACAATAGAATGTTCTACACCCACTAAAATCAAGGTTTTTAAGGCTATTTCATGACATGGGGAAATACTGTATAATTTTAAGTGAAAAGAGACAGATACAAAACTGTATGTGTATTTTCTCTATTGTAATGCCTACACATCCTATACGCATGGAAAAATGCCGGAAGGAAATACACCAAAACGTTCATTGTGATTATTTCTGGGTGGTGGAATAATCAGTGATGTTTAATTCTTCTTCTTATTTATCAGTATTTTCTATTATTTTTATAACACACTTGTATTAGTTACATAATTTTAAAAGTGTTTTTTAAAAAAAGAGGGATTCAATAGTAGAACCATAGTGATTAAAAAATAGAGAGGTGGCTTCTCCCTGGTTTGCTCTAAAGAAATGGCAGAAGAGAGACGAGAATAACTTTTTCTGCTAATTTTTTAAAAGGGAGTGTACCTTTAATTAAGCCTATGGACAGCAAAGTCAGCCTCTCTGCTGCTTTCACTCAAGGATTTTGTCTTTAGTTTTCTATGTAGCTGCTCTGAGAAGTTACCTTTGCATTCTGCAGGAAAGGCTTCAACAGTTAGAAAAACACTTCTGTAAGTAGTGTCAATTATTCACTTGAAAACCATTGTTCACCTACTGGGCCCCAGGTGCTGTGGCGGGCACTTAGAGAAGGTCTATTTCATTCTGAGATCTTTATATCACTCTGTAGATGGGAGAATGAAAGGCTGGCTATTTATTTCTTCCCAGGAGCTCCCACAATCGGGGGTGAACCAGTAGAACTGCAATCAAAAAGGAAGACCCAACAAAAAAGAAGAAAATCCTGTCATTTTCAACAAAATGGATGGAACTCGAGAGAGTTATGTTCAGCAAAATAAGCCAGACAGAGAAAGACAAATATTGCATAATCTCATTTATCTGTGGAATCTTAAAAAAGCCAAACTCATAGAAATAGAGAGTGGTTGCCAGGGGCAGGAGGGTGGGGAAAATGGAGAGAAGTTACAAACTTCCAGTTATAAGATGAATAAATCCTGGAGACCTAATGCACAACATAGGGGTTACCGTCAACAATAGTGTTGTGTATACTCAAAAGTTACCAGGGGCAGAGGTAATGTTCTTAACACACACACACACACACACACACACACACACACACACACACAAAGATACAATCACGTGAAATGAGGGCGGTATTAACTAACCTGATTGTGCTAATCATTTCAAAATACATGTGGATACCGAATCATCGTGTTGTATGCCTTAAACTTACACAATGTTATGTGTCAGTTATGTCTCATTAAAACTGGAAAAAAATTTTTTAAAAAGCTCTGCCTTGTCCTGTGGGTGGCTGGGGTCAGCCTGGTAGGATGCTACCTGCGCCAGGTCTTGTGCGGCTCAAAGGGCCCTGGGGTAAGAAAATGCCAGAAAGAGCCCACAGGTCCTCATTAAAACCTTCCAAGCCTGGATTGCACATTCTTCGTTGAGAGAAGCGTGGGGTGGGTGTGGGGGTTGAGCTGTGTGTTGAATTTGAAGAGAAATATTTTGAAATTGTACTACTTCTGCCAGAATGACATCGACTATGACAATAATAAGATAATATTAACAGTAAGTGAATCAACAAATAAAGCAGCTAGGGAGGCAGTATGCAGAC
The DNA here is from genome assembly GCA_003508835.1 of Eonycteris spelaea. Lineage (NCBI taxonomy): Eukaryota > Metazoa > Chordata > Mammalia > Chiroptera > Pteropodidae > Eonycteris > Eonycteris spelaea. The sequence goes on from PUFA01000065.1 coordinate 6,765,928, forward strand.
CGGCCTCCAGCATTTACACTGTGACCTCTTGGCCTCAGAGCCCTTGTCTGCAAAACGGGGATAATAATATTTCTCTGGCAAGGTAGTTTTGAGAATTAGAAATAACATGTGTAGCATGCAGGATACGATCCCTGATGAATATGTCATTCGATTGTGAGAGATGTAAAACTAGTCTTATTGGTCTGGTCATCCTTTTAGAGTTACCTATGTTTGTATAGCTAGATTTTTTTTTTTTAATAGACGTGAAAACAGCCTGTTGATAGCCAGGAAGGTGGAGAGGAGCAGGAAACCAGGGTCTGTGGGAGGACGGAGAGCCTTGAACCACATATGAGTGTTAGAGCTCCCCTTCAGGCAGAGCTTGGTGTGTATTAGTAAAATGTGGGCACAGTTTAAATAAACTCCTCAAAGCCAGATGAAAACCCAGAATGCTCAGTTTGTTTTCTACAAAAAAAAATAGTATTACTTATTCAATCGGCTGTGCACATCATTTCTATTTCACAAGTACACAACAAGCATTTATTGACTATTAACTCTGTAAAACAAACCAACCAACAAACAACATGCTAAAAGCTCAGAAGAACACAAGAGAAGGGTAAAGTGTGGATTCCTGCCCTTGAGGATTTTCTAATCTAGTTGTGAAGACAAAGAATACGTACATGAAATGGTCAAGTCACAAGCAAGAACATGAGTGTGAGCTTATCTCTACTACCTGAGCCCCGTTCCAATACCTAGTTTATGGTACAACATAGGGCTCAACAGGCGTTTGATAAACTACACTGAATAACATAACGATCGAATAAATTCTGAATGACTGTAAGAGAAAACTCCCTTTCCCCACCTTACTTTTCTCTTTAGCACATAATACCTTCTAACCCGCGATTCTTTAGTTTGTTTAGCAATTATTTCCCCTCTCGAAATGTGAGCTTCTTGAGGGCGGAGATTTTGTCTCTTTATTCTCTGCACAGCCACAGAGAATAGGCATGTGCCTGGAACATCACAGTCACCCAGTAAATACTTGTCGAATGAATGTTTCAGCCATAATTTATCAATGGAGCACAGGTAGGTGAGACGGTGTTTTCTGGAGTTCCGTAGAATTTCGGGTCAGGGCTAATGACAACAGGATGGAGTCCCGAACAAAAAGGGTGCTGGGTGCAGCTTTGATTTTACAACCCTGGCAAGTTGGAAACCATTTAAAAGAGGAATGGCTAAGCAAATTACGGTACATCTCTATAATGGCTACCGTGAGTCCATTAAAACAGCAACATAAATCTATATTCTGTTGGAAAGATATTTACACTGTATTAGAAATGATGGAATAAAATTACAAAATAGAGTCTTGTCCTTAAAACACTTTGGGGGAGCTAGAGGTATGTAAGCAGAATGATGTTACCAGGGGCAGGGTGACAGGTGGGGTTTTCATTTCTTCTCTAAACCTTTTTATATTGTCTGATTTTTAAAAATTTATTTATTTAAATTAGTTTCAAGTATACAGTACACGGGTTAGACATCTATATAGATCATAAAACAATCCCCCCAATTGCTCCCTCCCTCCCCTGGCCCTCCACCTAGCCATCATATTAACGCTAACGGCGTTCCCTCTGCCGTGCTCCCCGTCCCCGTGACCAACTATCGACTACTAATTTGTACTTCTTTAACCCCTCACCCCATTCTCCCAGCCCCCTAACCTCCTTCCCGTCTGTCACCAAATTGTCCACTATATTTGCGAGTCTGTGTTTGATTAGTTTGTTCTTTTTGTTTCTTAGATACCTCATAGAAGTGAAATCATACGGTATCGATCTTTCTCTGTCTGACTTATTTCACTCGGCATACGAACTTCTAGGTCCCTCCACGTCGTTGCAAATACCGTCCGATTGTAAAACAGCAGCAATGAAGACATGCATGCATTATTTAATACTACGCATGCATTTTTAAAATCAGAAGTTTTGAAAGTAGAACTTCTGGGAATCCCATCCTGCAGCTGTCCCGGGAGCACAGAAATCATGTGCCTGGCCCTGCACTCATCCCCCGCCCCCCCACACACACACTTCTGCTTCTCCGCACCTCCCAGTGGCTCCTGCGCCACATAAAGTATAGTCCACTGTAACTGACCCAGGCAGTCTGAGATTAACTTGCGGCGGTATTGATTGCAGATGGTGGTCAAATTTAATAGCCCGCGGTCATGACGGAGGTTTCGCTCTCCATCCTTCGTGACGGAGACTGCCCTGCATTGCCCACTGAACTTCCATCAGTGAAATCCCGGCGGACTGCCGTCTCAGGTCCTGACAGCAAGATTCTGTGCCCTCGTAGAAGAACCGGCTCCCTAAGGAATCGCATCCCTAAATAATCGAATAGAGAGGGCCATCACTAGGCTAGTAAGAAGAGAGTAACATAGAAGCTTTGGCCGGGTGAATATGCCTTGGAAGTCACAGAAATTGGGGGTGGGGAAAAACTAAAACATATTCCTTTTACTTAAGGCCCCCAGGGCTCTGCTGGTGACAATAAGTGTTCCCTAGACTTGGCGCAAGAATCCACTTTGTCCTGCTGGTTCTGGTTTAACTACTGATGCCTGTAACTGGAGGGGAGGTCAGGTGTTTTTCTTCAGAGAGATAGCATCTACTGGTCCAGAGACCTGGGGTGATGCTGGGAAGCAGGACGTAGAGACTGCATGGACTTCCGCGGTCAGAGTGACTTGGGACAAGTTCTTAAATTCTCTGAACTTCAGTTCTCTCATCCATAAAGAAGTGATATTAATATGTACTTCACACAGTTTTGAAGCATCCATGAGATTATAAATGCCTCACCAGTGCATGGCATATAGTAGGGGTTTGATAAATGTTTATTCTTCTATCAATGTCCACAGGTGTCTCCGTCAGAGCGAAAATTCCTACACAGATAAATAAAAACCGTTTCTCTACTCACAACAGTCCTGACGCCGATTGTGAGGGTTTTACACACCAAGCAATTCTCCAATTCTCTGCAGATACCAATTGGGTGCCCTGTAATTCAGTTCTGACACCAGCCGCCCAAGTCCGTGCAGACCCCAAGGCTAAGGGCTCAGGCCCACAAGATTGTCCCCACTTCAGATGCCAATTGCAAGTAATGGGTTACCCACACTTCTGCACAACTTGGCTGCAAATCCAGAGTTCCCAGAACCCCCTCCTCAGACGCAATAACTTGCTATAATGGCTCACAGAACTCAGAGAAACACTCCCAGGGACGAAAATCAAATATATATTTCTTATATCACAATATCACAATAGGCCTCAAGACCCTGGACCCTGGACAGTGATGTTATTCTAATTTCTCATAGCCTGACTAGTTATTACTTGATTTTTTTAGTGGCTATTAAGAAAGCGGGGAGGGGACAATATATTGAGATCTCACTAAGTGCCAGACGCTCTTCTGGATGCCAGGCTTACATCACGTTCTCACGACTCACCATCACGCGAGAAAACCCATGGCCCCGAAGAGGCCCACAGAGGCTCAGTGGCTGCCCAGCACGATGTAAGTGACCGAGCTGGTCTTCAAACTCAAGGCTATTGGTTCCCAAAACCCACTTCTGTAAACTATAGCTAGGTTGTTTTAAATGGGAGAAATAGAATGAAATTTTGTTATCCTGTTATTTAGGGGTGGAGGTTGGTCATTTCTAAACAGGTGGAGTCAAAGTCCAATTTTACTTCAGTCATGAAGTTCCCCAGTTATTCGGCTGGGGCTGAGTCTGGGTACATACTATTTATTACACGATAACAATAACCGTAGCTCACGTGTTTTTGACAACTTAACTACATGTCTGGCTAAGTGCATTGGAGGGATTAAATGGATTCTCATTTCATCTTTCACAAAAAGTCCATAAAGTAGGCGTTCTTATTCCCATTTTGCAGATGAGAAAACTGCCATGCAATGAGGCTAAGTAACGCTGCCCAAACGGCAGAGGCTGATTTGAGTGACCTGCCTCTGAACCACCCACTTCCTGTAGAAGGGTGTCCCTTGAGCAGACTGGTGGCAAAGCCCACGCCCTGATCGGAAGCCCACAGAGGCAAGGAGACGACGAGCCAGCCTACAGTGCACTTCCCCCTCCCAACTTCGAGAGCTAAGCAGCACCCCTCCATAGCCCCGGGGTGGCCCAGGGAAAGCTCAAAGGGCGACCTCTTGCTTGGTCCTCAGAGGACTCAGTTCTCACCCCCTAGGGACAGGGGTGGCTGGGACAGCCCCTAACTCACTGGGAGGAGCCCAGCTCCTTGGCTTGGCCTTAGACAGAAAGCGGGAGCCAGGCCAGCAGGAGCCTCTGAGCTTGAGGAGTCAAAGAGAGTCACAGCTGAGGCAGAGATTTAGTCACATGCTCTAAAGGAGCTTTTGTGACCATGATCACCAAAGCCACACTGTTTTACAAGTGGAACGGTTATGCAAATTTTCTTCCACAAAAAGAAAAATCACTGTCAGACTAAGAAAAGACACAAACACAAATAATACCTATAGGAGACAGGAGACCTAAGAAATACAAATTAAATTTCACGAGATGAAGAAAAAATTACATAAAACTACACTCCCGTATCTTATTACTGCACAGTATAAAGTGGTTATCTGTTATAAAACGTGGAATTATTTTTCCAAAGGCTCACAGTCCACGAGAAGATTCTTCAGGGGCCGACAGCACGCAGATAGCGTTGTTTCAGAAATGTGCCTCGAAAGTGAATGAGCAACAAGTGTTTGATCTCAGGTCTGCACAGACTGGCCGTTCGGTTCTGCCAAATGACAGAGGACATTATCTTAAAGGGCCAGGGCTTGTTAAAACAGATCCAGTTCCCTAACACAGTGGCCTTCAGTTTTTAACAATCACACAACCCTAGCAGTAAAAACTTTTGGACGTGTGTACCCAGTATAAGTCTATTTCTTTATCTACAAATTATAGATAAATGTACCTCAGTCATTGGCTAATATTTCAAGGCTTAATATATACTTAGGGTAAAGTTGATCATAAATGCCAATGGAGATAAAGGCACTGTCCCCTTGATAATTTCTAAATTTGTTTTTGCCAACGTCTTGTCCGATCTAATTAGATGGCCACTGTTTCTAACCTCATAATATATCTGATAATGAGGATATATTGGATTAGGGGCAGGGCGGTTTTCTGTTGTTTACATGGATTTCTGTTACTGGTATTATCTTCAACACATTCTTCTTTGCAGGGTTCTCATTAAGCCATTCCCCCATTTTGTAAGGGTTTAGTTAACATGAAATAATGCAATCTGTACATCCTCTGAAGTAGCACAAATGAGCTGTAATACTCTGAAAGCAGATGAGTGAAGGAAGGTACAACCATCAAACTGTGTGCGTGTGGGTGGGCATGTGTGTCTGTTTGTGGCACGTAGTGTGCCTCAGGACACCCCTTGAGATCTGTAAGTGGCATGGGAACAATAAACAGGCCAAACAACCATGTGTTGCTCAAGCTATATATTAAATTTAAGTAAAACGTGACCTCTTTCTTAGTGTTAGATGATATGTTAGCAGATAGTCCAATATTTTCTTCCTATATTCCCTGTCTATCATTTAGCACTTCCTGAGCTGCCCACTCTTCACTCTGGGGCGTCGAGGGCTATGTCCTCATAGACCCAGGAGCTCTTGGTGTCCAGGTCTGTGGGTATGTTGGTGGGGGTTGGATCCTGCTCAGAGTCAGGCCATCTACAAAGAGACCTCACACTTTGCATCACTGTAGCAAAGCCTCTTTTGAAAAGACTCTGGAAAGGAAAGGTGAACACACAAGCTTTCCCATCACCCCTCCCTTAAACCAGCCCCAGGACAGCCTCTAACCCCATTTCTGGTCATTGTAAATAAAAATAGTGGTTGTAGACTAAATGACTTCCCCAGAAAAAGTCCATTGATCAAGCAAAGGAGGAAATTAAAAAGCCACACCTGATTGAGGAAGGAGATAATGGGACTTTTTAAAAAAGCTACTGTTCATTTTTCCCATGGATCTTGTGATATAGTTGTGCCTCATCTTACTCCCTGATACATATCACCATGGGCTGCAACAGATGATGCTTCTGTGTTTGCCTCCTTCACTAGATTAGAGATCCCTTGAGGCAGGACCAATAAGTTTGGCAGCTTTGGCGGCTGTCACGGTATCTGGCATAGTAGGTGCTCAATAAATGCTGCTGAATGAATACATTCTTGGGGATAATAATAACCTATGAGGATCAAAGGAGATACCGTAAGTAAAGTACTTAGCATGGGGTAATTGCTCAATAAATATACATTTCGTTGTATAAGATAGTTCCTTCATCAGTGAGAGCAATTTTATTATATTTTTCAATAGCACTTTGTAAACTGTAAGACAGTACATTAATTCATAGTTCCAATCTCCTCAGTTTTCACTGTAGGAATTAACTGCCTGTGAGATGAGAAGTTCTGGGGTGCACAGGCCCGGTTGCCACTCTGTGGGGGTGAGGAAGGCTTTGGGCCCGGGGCTGGGTTCTCTACTAAGGAAGTCATTCTTAATCAGAACGCATGCTACCCAGGCCAGGTGTAAGATGTACGATTTTATTCTCTCTACCCTTGCATCCTTGATTCTGGGATCAACTTTACAGCATCCTTCCTAGTTTACCTGGCGCCGCTACATTCTGTGGAAATAATCGAACCAGTGGCCTGTTATTCACTGAGATTCCTTTAAAGATATCTCTCCATCTCTACACCCCTTCTGCAGTCTCTTCTAAAACATTCACTGAAGTTTGGCTCCTCTCTCAGAACCCTTGTCTGTCATACAGCAGTGACAAAATCCCTTTCCATCCATCCATCCATCCATCCATCCATCCAATAAATAATGTGTTTCCTCTCATTTGTACTATATTCTTGGTGTTACTGTAGGTGCAGTGAAGAAAACAGACGCAAATCTCTGACCTCATGGGGCTTACATTCTAAATAAAATAAATAAAATATATCGTGTCCGATGGTGAAGTGCTAACGAGAAACAGAATCAGGGAATTTGTCTGGGTGTTGAGGGACTGGTTGCACATCTAACCTGGTACTGGAGGAAGATCTGGCTGGACAGAGGGAACAATTCTGATGACCGGAAGCAGTGAGCAGCAGGGAGTAAGGCAGGAGGCAATATCAGAGCTGTATCTACAGGGGCTGAAGGCTCTGTACTTATTTGGCTTATAGTCTGAGTGAGACAGGAAGCCAGTGGAGGTAGAGTGACATGAACTTATTTATGTTCTAACCTGGATCATGCTGGCTGCTAAATTGATTGTAGACCTGATGGGAAAGGGGGTACGATGGGAAGCAGTGTGACCAGGTGGGGGGATGATACTGTAACCCCAGGGGAAAGACAATGGGGCTTGGACCATGCAGTCATGGTGGAGGTGATGAGAAGCAGCCAGATTCCGAATGTCTTCTTAAGGTAGAAAACGCCGGATTTACTGATGGATTAAATGTGAAGGTGAGAGAAAGAAGTCCCCGAAAATGGAGGCCTCGAATCAGACACTACTCTTTTATCCTTCTGTAGAGAGTCATGAAAGATGTGTTTCTTGCAGCTTTTGCCCTAAACCAAAGCCAATTTTCTAAATTTAGCCTTTCTTTTTTAGCCATCGCTCAAGGCATGCACTTCTTGAAAAGTAAATGTATTTGAAGTTTCCAAATAGTCTAACAGTACATAAAATATATGATGTGTGCAGATTCTCTGTGATGAATATCAATCTCTGAAACTCCTTGCTTCCAAAAATTCTATCAGCAAAATTAGAATTGCAATTTTATTCTTCCTCGGTTGTCTGATGAAGGTTTCATTTAAGCCTTGGGCTTCTTTTTGAAAGCCCTATAAACATTTTTACACACCTACTCATATATTACCAAAGTCATTCTGAATTCAGCCTACAGTAAAATTAATTACCATGTCACGAGTCTGTCACATTTCAAGAGAAATCATAAATATTTCCTCCAACCTGATTCAATGTCACTTTCAAATGAACCAATATTGGCAACAAACTTCTTCATATTACAATACGTTCTTGAGTTGGAAAATTTCCACGTAAATATATCCATAAAGTTTTTAGAAGACCGTTTCCAACCCGCAGAGACGCTAATAAATCAACACTTATATATCCTGAAAAATCCATAGCCCCATAAAATCCCCTTTTCCAGTCCCCCCCTACCCCGCCCCCCCCCCCCCAGGGCCTGTACCACGAGGATGGCAGCCGCAGAAACAGAAGCCAAGCCTGGGCGTGCGGGGACCCGCCAAGGTCAGGAGCCCGAGATGGAAGGACAGCCAGCTGCCGCGAGAGCGGGAAGCCAAGTCCTCGCAGATGACGGCAGGGCGGGCACCACTGGCAGGCCGCTGCTACCAAAGCCAGGATTCAAGCGCAGTCTGCGTCCTGAAAGCCCAGCCCAACCCCGCCCTGCGGCCGCCCTGCAGGCAGCCAGAGCGGTGCCACGGAGGGCACCCCGGACCGCGACCGCGCGGGTTCAAATCCCAGCTCTGCCGCCTGGACGACCATGTGACCTTAGGCACCGGAATCTCTCTGTGCTTCGGTTCCCTCATCTGTTAAAAATTACCAGCTTCGTGGGATTGCGGTGAGGACTTGATGTAAGGGGTTTGAAACAAGGCCTAACACACAATTGGTTCTTGGTAGAGTATATAGATGATAGATGATAGATAGATAGATAGATAGATAGATAGATAGATAGATGGATGGATGATAGATAGATATCCAACTATACATATACATTATATATGTAGTCCATATATAACACACACACACAGGGCATAGAATAGTGTAGTCTATATAATTAATTTAAGTCAAAAGGACTGACTTTGAGTCCCTACCTCTGTCACTAATTATCTTGTCTCTTTTCCTCAGTTTCCTGAGGCTGTCAATGGCGATCTTGCCTGGAGCTCATAAGGTTTAGATATAAGATAGTTTGAAAGATTTCTGCAAAGTATAGAAAAGTATAAACAGGTGTGAGCTATTTATTATTATTCACCTCTCCCTCCTGGTGAGTCTGACTCTTTCTCAGTGGTCTGAATTTCATGGACCTTGACCTGCTGCCTGGTCAGTCACAGCAGAGACTGGTCGACGAAGCCACATGCCTCAGGCTGACCAGCCTCCCCGCCGGGACCTCCTGTCCTTTGTTCAGAGCTGCCCCTTCAGGACCGTCTGGCGAGGAGGCACAGAGGGGTCTTCACGAGACTGGAGCGGGGATGCGTAGGCTGAACTTGCTCACGCTGGTAATTTAGGTCTTTGTGCTCTGTGCTTGGATGACTAAAGTAACAGCTAAAAGAGGAGATGAAGAGGCTGCTGGGCCGGGTGAGCCGAAGAGGTTACACGTGGGGGAGGCGGCTCAGCGGAGCCAAATGTGTTCCTCTCGCTCTGCCTTTCTGGTTTCACTGTCTTCAGCAGAAGGAGGGTTCCATGCCATTTCCTCCTCTCCAAGGACAAGAACACAGAGCAGTGAAATAAAAAGGAAAAAGACATTAAACCTGACGCACACCCCAAATCTAGATCAACAGCGCCGTGGAACCCCAACTACTCCAACTATTCTTTTCCGGCTATTTCCTAAGTTGGAAAAGGAGTTTTCCTACAATTTTTTTTTTTTTTTTGCCTGCCTGACTTATTCTTTTCCCCCAGACTTAGCAGCCTCATGGAGTGATCATCTACATATCATTAAAATTCCCCATTACAGTGTACGGCTTAATGGATTTTTGTTCACTTACATTGTTGCACAATCGTTGTGACGATCCAATTTCAGCACAGCTCCGTCACCCCAAGCAGACATGTGCCCGCCCCGCCCCCTGCCCCGGATTTGTCTTTAGTTGCCATGTCTTTTGTAGAAATTCCATAAAAGCGGAATCGTACTCTACGTAGTCTCTTGTTTCTGGCCCCTTTCGCTCCGCATGGTGTTTGTGAGATTCAGCCACGCTGTTGCGTTTATCAGCGGTGGTTCCTTCTTATTGCCAAGTAGTGACCTGTTGCATGGATATACCGCGTTTTAGTTTGTCCGTTTACCAGCTAATGAGCGTGTGAAATGTTATGTGGCTTCTTTTTGAAAATGTTCCAAGTAATGGAGGTTGATCCCATTTCTTCGAAGACATATTTCTTTGCCATAGGAGCTGGGCCTCTTGAACCCCACTCTGCAGGGTCCCTGTGAAAATGCAGCCTCTTCCAGCTAAGAGCAAAGAGTCCATTCCGATGCCGTGCACAGGCATGCCTACCTCACTGAAGGTAAACGCAAATGCTAAAGTAGGGAAATCGTTTTTTTTCCAGTACCTGATGCCTTAAAATAAAGGAATTTTCCAACTGGAGTAGATACACAGGACCAATGACCTCCTTGGGCTGTTTGCAGGTCATAGTCCACACTGCTGATCACAAGAGGGACCCGAATGAGGAGAGCCAGGGAGCCTGTCTCGTCACACCAGCAGCAGCAGCAGAACAGGCCACATCCCAGAGGAGGAGAATCCACAGAGACAGCCAAGAGTTTGGACCCCCGTCTCTTATCCCTCCTTTAGAAGCATGTCCCCAATGAAGAAGCCAATTGTGTCTTGGTATTTGGTGTTGTTCCTGACTCATCAAGCCTCTTCTCCTGGCAGGGATGGTTGAGGCACAGGGTGTTGCTAAGGAGAGTCTTGAGTTGACTTTAGAAGTTACAGTGTGGAGCCAAAAGGTAGATCAATAGAAACCCATCACCATTCCTTGCAGAAGGACACACAGGCTCTACTGATAGAGGACCCTTCATTCCTTCAGTCAACAAATGTGCATTGACTGTCACCATGTACAAGTCAGATGCCCTGAAAGGCACTGAGGTAGGGAGAAGACAGAGTGTCTGACCTCGATGAGCTCACTGTCCAGCAAGAGAGAGCAACTGATAAGCAAGTGAACGGAATCCTATAGGAGAGGTTATCCCAGAGTTCCATGAGAAGCACCCTGAGAACATGGAGATAAGGGCTAGAGGAAGTATTATAGTTGAGTTGGCATTTCACCTGAGCCCTAAAAAAAAATGAGAATCTGGTCAAACAAGGGGAAAAGAGAGTAGTATTAAGACAGGCATTCAAGATGATTTTACACTATCTGGGATAAAGCTGCCCTTGGCCGAGCTTAAACCTGGATTCCCCCTGTGACCGAAGCAACAGAGTAATTTTAAGACCTGCCAAGAAGTCCTAGAGAGCTGACCGCGGGCCATTCATAGTGGACCAGCCACTTCAGCTGTTTCATCACATATTTGGTAAGCCTAGCCAGCTGGCAACAGAATTAATGGGGACAGAGATTTACTTTACAGCCAACTCGGCCAAGTGACTCCTGTTCCACCAGGGATGTTCTACCTGGTGCTTAAAATTCGCCTTCTTCAAACTCTCTGTGGAGAGAGCACAAAGAGCATTGCTAAAATAGTTAATGCATCTCACATGCACTGTGAAACAAAGCAGCTCTGGCTACTCTGGGGATGAGATGGTCTCAGGTTCTACGAGGAGGAGGCATTCTCCTCCTCACCCCCCGCCCTACCCCCAGCCTCTTCTAAACCCAGGAGTTAAGAGCGGCTGCTTTGGGGGAACTTCTGGTTCAATGTGGCAACTAGAACACCTGCTTTCTTCTCTGTTTCCTAGCAAAAGTCCACTAGGATGGTAGTATCTTGAAAGTTTTTTTTTTAAACCTATAAACACTAAGAGAATAGGGAAAGAAATTCAGCAGATAATACATATCTACAAACTTTTAGAAGCTGAGAAGCAGATGGACCAGAAGTAACTGGATACAAAGGAGAGAGGAACAAAGCTGAGAAGGAGGAGTCAGGAAAAAGCAAGACTATCTGGACTGCAGGTCCCTGAAAGGCTCAGGAATTGGAGGCGCCAGGTGTCAGGGCTAGAAAAAGTACAAGTGACGAAAAGACTAAAAGAAGCACTTAGACCCACCAGCCCTTCTCTTACCTTGCCCATCAGATGGGGATCTACTTGCTGGAGAGGTAAACCAGTCAGCCTCCAACCTTGAAGGTACTGGGTCCAACTGGTGATGGCTATTAGCTTCTCCACGGAAATGGGGGATTGTGTGAAAGCCAGCATACTGCAAACCCCAGCCCCCTTCCCTTAAATGGCTCTAGAATGCCAGCTCCAGCCTTATGTGCCTCACGTAAGGCTTCCTCTCGAGAAAGTGACCAGCTCAAGAGAAAATGCACAGTGAACCCCACTGGATAATAAGCCCCTGCTAGGTACACGGAGCTTTGCATCAGCATTTTGGTGCCTTAAGATGCTGATAATGCCTTAGTGTTTTAATGTCTTAGTGTCGTAAAAATGGATGATTGGGAATTACCAGACATTTGAAGATTCCTGTCGTGTGAAAGGGAACTCCCGCTAATACAGTGGGTGTCACCTGGAGTGGGAAGGGAGGTGGGGCACCCAGCCGAAGATTGCTGGGTTTTTATAATAAACCTGGTTGATATTTTTGATCTTTCAGACTGCTTATATTTGTTATCTTGGGGGAAAAGGATTAAATTTAAAAATAGCTAAAAAGAAAAAGATGATATGCTTTATAATCCAGTGGCCCAGGTTTAAATTCCATCTCTGCCACTCACTGGCTATGTGACCTTGGACAAAAAAAAAAAAAAAAAATCTCTCTGAGCCTCGGTTTCCCCATGTGTAAGAGGGTTAAAAAAAACCCCAATAAATGTAGAATATGGCTGGCACCTTGTCGGTGCCAAATAAAGGGTATTTGCTGTTAGGACAAAGATGCTTTTTCTTTCAGCAACTTCCCCCTGGAAGGAGCTTGAATGTTACTGTGATTTTGTCAGGGTTATTGTTCCAATAAAATACACTGGCAGAAAAATGCCTTCTCTTGGAAACGAGTATTTGCCCTTTTAATATTTTATCCCTGATGTGCTTTAGAAGACAAACACACTTCAGCGTTATAATTAAACCCTTTCCAGCGCGGCTCCTCAGTCCACGAAGGGAGGCCGGACTCACCGGATCGATCGGCCGGTGTGGGCGGCCGTGCTGGGCTGGCTCAGCGATTTCCTGTCCATCACTTCTGTGCACAAATGAAATCACTTCGGATGACCTAATGTGCACTTCTGCCACTCAGGAGACTGAATAAAAACGCGAAAAACCAGCAGTGTGAGAGGCCCAGGGGAGCGAGTTCTCCCCGGGGCTGCATTTATTGGGAAACTATGAGATAAGAAGGGCAACTGCCACCCAGGGAAGGTGTGGCGCTGTTGGGGACGGCCCTGCGTTTCCTGGTGGATGCTCCTTTGCTGGTCGTAAAGTTATGAGGGGTGGGGCCACTGCAAGTAGTAGCCTTAATCTGGGGGCTGGAATGGGCTTCGGAGGGGTCTGCAAACTCCCTAGTCTTGTCCGCAAGCTTTGGCGTGAGTTATCTGTGGAGTGTTACGTGGCTTCTTTAGATTTTGAGAAGAATCTGCGCCCCTCAAAAGGTGGCATTGCCTTGGCGAGCTGGCAGCGTCTCCTCTGGGCTCCCCCGAATGTCACCAGGGTGAATAACTTATTTGCGAGCTCCGATGTTGTCAGTGGGAGAGTGGCCATGGATCGTGGGAGATGCACTGACCCCCAGAAGCCCAACATGGAAGGTCACCCGGCGCCCTTTCTGCTTCCCTGGGCTCCCTGCCCCCCACCCCCAGCCCTGGACCCTGCCTGTCCACGAGGAAGGCCTGCCAGCAGCCCAGCCCATCATCAGGGGTAGCCTGGGCCCCCCACAACCAGGGCAGCCCCCTGCCTCTCACAGGGAAGTGAGGGAGGGGAAGTCACACTCTGGGGTTAGTCACCAGTCGACCAATTCACAGTGCCCATGGACTTCTTGCAGCACCTGTGCCACAGAGAGTATTGTCCGCACTCTCTGAGGGATGAAACACTAAACCTCAGGAACGTTCACTTGCCCAGGGTCACACAGCTGCTCAGCTGTTGGGTCAGGTGCGAACTCAGTGCTGATCCCAAAGCCCTGGCTTTTCCTGCCCCAGGACACACAAGGTGTCCTTGCCGCTGCACAAAACCATTGCGCTGACTTTGCAGCTTCTCCTCGGCGGCGTTTCCCCACGCCGTCAAGCATCTGCACATCCGTTTCCGCTGTCTGGAGCCCCCTCCCATCCGACGCTGTCTTGAGAAAAACCTACCTGCCCTCCTAACACGGTCCTGGCTTCCTGGGTGCTGTGAAGCCTTCCCGGCCTGGCCCCCAACCCCAGCTCCCCCAAAGCTCCCCCGCTGACGTCAGGCGGTCCCCCCTTTCTTCTCGGCTCCCTTAGCACCACGCACCTATTTTTATTAAAGAAAGCAGCATATCGGTTGATTTCTTCTCTGTCCTTTTCATTAAAATGGGAACGCCGCGAGGAAAAAATGCCTTTGTCTGTTTCCCCTTCAAAAACAATGAAACATCATACGCAGCCTTCATCTTAGCTGCTCAGGGTGCCTTCAGCTTCTCCAGAGGCAACAAGCTGCCTACCCCTCCCTGCTCCGTCCCGCTGCGGCCCAGCGACCGGCCCAGCGACCGGCCCAGCGACCGGCCCACACGCGGTGCATAGAATGTGCTCAATTAACACGCGAGCGGCGTTGGTTGCTGAACGCGCGGGTCGTTCGCCGAGCTAAGCAAAACCCCTCGCGATGGTGTTTCCGCGTCCTGATTGTCACAAATGTTCTCATGAAGCGCGATTCTTCAAACGGCAGCCCATTCGCTCTCGAAGTCATCTCTGCGGCCCGCTGGAGGAGCCAGGGAGCCGGGGAAGGCTCAGAGAGCCAACCCTCTCCAGCCCTCTCGTGGCGTCCGCCTCTCCGGGGATGTGTCCTCCAGAAGAGACGGCAGCCAAATTGGACAAGACGCAGCCAAATTGGACAAGACGGGTTCCCGGATGTCTTGATTTCTTCACGGCGGTTTCCCATTGTCGCTGCCCTGCCCGCCGCGGGCCTTTATTTATTGGCTGCTTCGTGGCCGTCTTCCTCTCCCAGAGATTTGCTGGAGGCTGGCTCCGGGCCCTGTGAGGTCAGCAGAGAGGGCTGGCTGCATGGTGCCCTGGGTGAGGAGCAGAGCTGGACGAGACCACACACGTGGGGTCGAGAGCCGCATGGCAGATGCAAGGGCAGGTGGGACCAGGCCTGGGACACCAGGTCTTGTTGGACCAGGGGCAGCACCAGCGAGTGAGAGAGGCTTGTGAGACTAAGAGTCCATCCTGGCCCCCCTGTACCCAGCAATCCAGCCGCAGCAGGAGCCCTAGACATTGCGTTTGCTCTTAGTTCACAGAAATTGCCAGCCACAGCCAAGGACTGCTTCCTCCAGGGACAGCCGAGCAGCAGCAGTGCTTTGCAACGCGGAGCCTGATCCACTGCCCCACTTACGCAATGCCCCTGAAAAATACTGCCCCTTTGTCTGGATCAGAGCACTGCCTGGCCAGGCCTCGCCGCTCGGTGCCTTCCATTTTTGAGAGGACTTTTAAGTCCTTCCACTAAGAATGTCCTTCTGTGTGTGACAGGGGTCTTCAGGCCGCCGGTAGACCGCCTCTCTGGAGAGGTCCTGCATCACGGTGACATCCAGAAAAGGAACTTAGATTGAAAGCGTCAGGAGAAACCTCTCTAAGTTTTCGCAGACGTGCCAGAAATGGGGCTGGTAACTGAATTCTCCCTCCGTTCTCGTCTCACGCACAACGTATTTATGGCTCCGCATGGTACCTCTCAAGGCATACAGGTTCACTAGAAATATTTGAACCATTACAAAACCAAACCCCATATTTTCTATTTGATTTTCATAGATCTCAGATTGGATCTTTATCCCAGGTAGAAGTCTGAGTTTATTTAAAAAGTACTCGTTAACCTAATTAAGTGATGAGCTCAGCATCCATTCTGAGATAGAGAGCAGGTGAGTGAAGAGGCAGGTGGGGTGGGCAGCTGAATATCCCTGAGATCTGCCTCTGGTGGTGATTTATTTTAGAAAGCTGCATCTTTAATTAACTGTGAATAGCGTCTGATTTATTGTGTGTGCCAAGTATGCTGTAACCAGAGTGTCACTGTGCTTGAAGAGCCCTAAAGTTCCCGTGCACTAAATCAGCAATAAGTCTGTGTCACTGGGCAGATACAATAGACACTGCCTTCTTACCCTGTAATGTCTTCCACTTCGTTTAGAGGCTTTTTATGGCAGCATCATCCTTTCTAAGTGTGCCCTGGGAATCTCAGGACGGATGCTGCTACATCTAGCATATGCATAATCTAATACATTTGTAAATCTAATATATATGTGTATCTATCTATCTATATCTATCATCTACCTATCTATCTATATCTATCACCTATCTATATCTATCATCATCTGTCATCTATTGATATCTCCTATTGGTTCTGTTCTGCTGGAGAACCCTAATACAGCTAATATTTCTATATTTTAACTAAGACACACGCACATCGGAGACCGCGAGAGTACTATTTGTGGTCTCCTCTTCCTCCTAGGAACATATCTAGAGTACGTTTCCCACCCTGCCTTGCAGGTACATGACTGCCTTGCAGGTAGATCCAGTCACATGACTAAGTCTAGCCAATGGAGCATGAGCAGAAGGGACGTCCACTTCTAGGCCCGGCTCTGAAAACCTCCCACACGTGCTGCTCCAAGCTCTTTTCTCCTGCCAGCTGTTGGGATAGAGGTAGCCACATGATGAAGATGACGGAGCTTTTTTCAGTCTGAGCTCTGCATGGCAGCTTGGAGGGACATCACCCCAACACCTGTTCTCTTGCTCAGGATTGTTATGGGAACAAGCTGCCCTGCAACTTACTTACAATCCCTTTTGTTTGTTTGTTTGTTTGTTTTATGCTTACAGCACCTGGTCTTCCTAGGTGGTCTCCCATGCAAGTACTAACCAGGCCCAACCTGCTTAGCTTCTGAGATCAGACGGGATTGGGTTTGTTCAGGGTACATGGCCATAGATATATACCATATTTTTTATGACATACTTTCCTCCCCACAATTTAACTTTTCTGAAATTGGGAGACATCTCATATTTGAGAGGTACGGTTCTCTAAAAGAGTCCATTAAATGAGCAGAGTATCTCAGAATCAAGATCAATACCACAAATTGGTATTAAAAATCAGCATCACAAATCTAACTTTCTAGGGCTTTAAAGAGTCATACGAATGTATTGTTGCTGTTAAAAATCAAAACAGCACCACAGGATTTTAGAGGAAAAGTCTCAGTGTAGCGGAAACGTTCAGCCAAGACAGCTTTTCACCGGAAGCTGCAATCGATGGGCGAAATACCTACAGATGGCAGGGCTGGGGCTGAGGAAAGCTGAGCTCTCCAGAGCGAGTAGGTACAGAGAGCATCAGTGTGCGTAGTCCAGTCATATCCAGGCTTCATCTCAGAGACTGCTCAGGATGTAGTTAAACAAAATGGGCTTAAAAATATATATATCAGAAAGCATTTCTTAGAAGGATTTAAGTGGCAAGGCACGAGAGAGATTAAATCCACCATTTGGTGCGCCATTTGCTGAAAGATTGGGAATCCCTACGTTTAAGGCCATATCACATTCATATTTAGGAAAAGCTGCCAAATTCTTTACCTTCTTGTCTTTCCAAGTTCAATAAACTTCTTTAAATTACAAAAGACATTTTGATACCATATGAGAAGTTGAGCCTAGATTTGCAGGTCAGAAGACATCTCTCTCCTGAAAGGCTTTGGAAATACTATGCATTTACGATAGGCTTTTTTACTGCAGGACTAGGTTTTCATAAAATATTAAATATGAAAAAATAATCAAAATGCACTGAGTTAAATTTTGACATATTAAAATTAATTTACCTTATTAAAATGCACTTGTTTTCTCTCCGAGGCATTGAGGGCCTTTGTGGTCACTACACAACTCTGTTTTGCCTCTTTTGATGGTTTCTGAGATTCCTGGAATCTGTAAATTATTCTCTCTGAAATATGTTCTTTTGGGGAGAGCAGAACATTTTCTCATAGAAAGAACTGGTAGTTTAAAAGTGCCTTTTTTGGGTACAGAATAAAATATTCATCAAATCTTTCCTCCAGATATCCTAATATCTATTTACAAAAACTTGCCATCAAAAAAGTCTTAGGGTGACAAAAAAAAAAAAAAGTTCTCAAGCGATGGCAAAAATAACTGATTTACATATGATTTCTATATTTCTAGTCCAGTTTTTCAACATTTCACAAATCTTTATGTTTGGATAGAAAATAGCCTATGGAGTTTTCTTCCTTCTCAATTACTGGTTATGCCATGCACATACAATATTCAAGAAGTGATGAGTCTTGGGCTGGAATTCACTGTAGAAAATAGCTTAGGAAGTAGCTTGCAAGGTTTGATAGAGTTCCAAAAGCTCTCCATCCACTGCCATTTCTGACACGTGAAGGAAACTAACGTAGGCTCTTTAGAAGAAGATGAGATTCGTAAAGCCGGCTGAGCCAATATCTTCAAAATAAGAGCGCCTGTCAACAACTCACTATTAATAGGCAATATTTATACCCTTGAATTGTGTGGTTTCTCTGCTGGTGAGTAATGAAAACCATTAGGTTTTTCTGTCCCAGTAATAACTAGTCTTGTTCAAAGAAACTAGTTTTATTTAAAGATTTGAGATGGTTAGGAGTTTTTCCCTGGTTGGAAAAAAAGTAAAGTCAGCATTGAAAGACTCTTACTTCTTTCCTTACTATAAAAAGGTGAAAATTGCTTATCCTCTTGAAGTTCTCTGGGGAGCTTATATTTGTTGGAGACTAGATAAGAAATTGTCATCATTTCAGCAATGTCTAACTTGATTTTCGATTTCTTATTTTGCTCATTAAACAAAGTTATTTATAGTGTCTATTTTGTGCTAAGCGTTGTTAAAGCACTTTACATGTATTATCTCTATTAACCCTCATGATTCTCCTGATAATTTCTTCTTTTTCTCCAAATTTTAGGTAACAGTGAGCAATTGGGTGAGTAGGACTAAAATTTCCATCTAAGACTTTTTGTCCTTAAGAGGTTTTCTAAGCAGATAGAAATGAAGAAAAATCAAGAGTTAACCTTTAAAATATGATTTAGGGATAAATATCAATACAGAAATGACAAAGGAAAAGTGTCCGCAAAAGTAAATATTTAACTCTGATCCAGCCCGTAGTTTGGGAAATTTGTATAAAAACAGGCTAACTTCCAGCCATATAACCTACAACTTGTATTTATTATATCAAAAATCAGAAACTTTTATCACAAACCATACAATGCAATTCTACAGATCATATACTAGAATCAATAGAGTATAGTTAATAAGTCTTCACAATGCTTTTTAAAGCATTTAAAGAAAATATCACCATGTCATAGAATACTATCCTACACGATAGAAGAACAATGTCCTAGTTTGATCTTTCAGTTCTTTTATGTGTCTTGAGTTGTGTCATTTATGACACCTCCCTTGAAGGAAGTTGAGGACTGGCCAGATGAATTCCTGAAGTCTCTCCAGTGAGAGCCAAGATCTTATCACCCATTTTATGCATTATCTCGTTCTCATCTAACACAGCAGTCCCCAAACTGAGATTCACGAAATGCTAGATTTACACAAAAATAAAGCCTTCTCAATGCAACATGTTTCAGAAATGTTTCCTATTAGGTGGCCTTCCTGGAGATGCACAACGTGCCATTAGTCCTACTCACACTCTAAAAAACCCTTCTAAATTTGATTTGTTGAGCCTAGCCTTAGCGTTCGGAGAACATGGCCAGAAACACTGGTTTATCTAGTGAACTCCAGACAATCTGCTCCCATATATGAAGACAAGAGAGTTGCAGAAAATGGAGTTAGAACCTGCAATTGGAGTAGAATTAATCATATGTTTTAGTTCCTAACCTGTGATTTTGTGACTTATAATTATATATATATTTTATATTTATATATATTTATATATATTTTATACACGTGTGTGTGTGCACGCACATGTATATTCGGTCTTTGTTCCCTTTCCTGACACAAGCTCTGAAAACTCTTGGAATTTCCTAAGCAATAAGAAAGGTTAAGAAGACAAGGATATTCACTCTTGCCACGTCCATTCAACATAGAACTGGAAGTCCCAGCCAGAACAATTAGTCGAGAAAAAGAAATAAAAGGCATCCAACTTGGAAAGGAGGAAGTAAAACTGTTACTATTAAGAGGTGACATGATGTTATATGCAAAAAACCCTAAAGGCTCCACCAAAAAGCTGTTAGAACTAATAAATTCAGTAAAGTTGCAGAATACAAAATCGATATACAAAAACTGTTTCATTTATATACATTAATAACAAAACTATCAGAAAGAGAAATTAAGAAAACAATCCCATTTATAATTGCATCAAAAAAATAAAATACCAAGGACAAATTTATCCGAGGAGGTGAGAGATCTGTACACTGTAAACTATGGCATTGACAAAAGAAATTAAAGAAGGCACAAATAAATGGAAAGATTGGGAGGATTAATATTGTTAAAATGTCCACGCTACCCAAAGCAATCTACAGATTTAACTCAATCCCTGTCAAAATGCCAATAGCATTTTTCACAGAAGTGGAACAAACAATCCCAAAACTTATGTGGAACCACAAAAGACCCTGAATAGCCAAAGCAATCTTGAGAAAGAAAACCAAGCTAAAGTCACTGAAGACACACTTTCTGATTTCAAACTATATTACGAAGCTATGGTCACCAAAGCGGTATGGCATAAAAATCAGGCACATAGAGCCCAGTAATAAACCCAAGCATACGTAGTCAGTTAAATTATGACAAAGAAACCAAGAATATACAATGGAGGAAGGACATCTTTTCAACAAATGGGTGAAAAATAAATTTTGACTCTTACAACACACTATATGAAAAAATTAACTTGAAATGGATCATAGGCCTAAATGTAAAACCTTAAACAGTGAAATGTCTAAAGATTACCATAGGAGAAAAATTTCTCAACCTTGGGGTAGGCAAAGATTTCTTAAGTAGGACATAAAAAACACTAACAATAAAAGGAAAAAATTAATAAATTGGACTTGATCAGACTTTAAACTCTGTTTCTCAAAAGACTCCATTAAGAAAATAAAAAGATGAGCATTGCCTTGCATGGGAAGATTTCAAAAGTCAGTTTGCTAAGGGCATGTAGACTCCCATCCAGTGGAAGAAGATTCTGTATGGCAGTTTCCTGGTTTGTTTTTCCCTGACTTTATTCATTTGAATTTTACTGAAGGTTGGCCTCTGTCTCTCCATGAAGGTATAGGAGCATTTGATAGCATTGATCTGATTTCTGCCTACTCCCCAAGCTAAATTTTACAGCTGAACAGTGAAGCCAAGAGAGGGTGACCACTGAGCTCACTTGGCTGGTCTCACAAACCAGAGACATGGAGCTCTTGACTTAAGTATGGGTTTGTGGTTATATGTGTGTTCAGCTTTGTGCTTTTTTTTCTGCTTATTTTATAAAAGCAATGTGTGTTCATTACTTAACGACCAGAAAAAGCGATTTCATTGTCCAGGGCTTATTAGTTGCAAGTGACAGAAACTCAGTTTGATCAACAGATGTCTGGGCCACCTCACCAGCTCGTTTTGAAGCATGATGGCTTTGAGAACAGCTAGATTCAAAGCTCAAAGGACATGTCCAGGTTCCATTACTCCCATTATCAGCAATACATCCCTCACTTTGTGAGCGAGCTACATTTTAACCTACTGCCCACCGCTTTCTGCAGGCAACCAGGGAGGATGGCCACCCAGAAGTCACATCTTTCCATTTAGCAACTCAAGAGTGAAAAGGCAAGTACCTTTCCCAAAGTCCGCATATCAGACCAAGAAAAATTAATGATTGCTCTTTCTGAACCAAGTGCCTTGTTTCTGCTCTGCTATCAGGGTATGAAAAAATACCAAATACCAATGCGATCCTCATGTTAATCGAATAGAACGTGTATGCGCTGCACTGTCACCTCTTACACTGGTCTTCATAGATCTTCACATCGCCTTTCATCATTCATTCAACGAGCAGCATGCACTGCGCCAAGGACACAAGATTAGGCACCGCCCTGACATACACTACTGAAGGAGAGGACCCTTCTACGGTTAAAGGAACTTCTGCCATTAGGGGCACTTCCATGGGGCCAGCAGGAGCACCAGTGTGGAGATGGGTCCTAGAAAAAAAAAAATGTTCGTTTGCACAAATTCAAGAACTTCAAAATACGTTTGCTTTCCTCTTGGCTCACAGTTACAGAGGTGCCCCCAGATTGCATGGAGCCCAGATTAATGGAAGTCTCTACCTCCACACAGTTGTGTGAACTTGGATATTTAGTTACTTTCTTTAAAGTATTATTACTCTGGTTGCCAAAGTTACACTCAGTATCATTTGAAAAACCAATTACAGGGAAAGTCGCCTGTTAACCAGCGTGGACATACAGACAGGAACGGCTGTCCATCCGATCAAACGGAACGGGAGATGAGAACACACCAACCATCCCGAATAATTTCTATTGCATTTTTAGAAACTCGTCTTTTCTGTAATTAAATTTTGTTTAGAAAGAATAATGAAGTCCCACGTTCTTCATAAGTAAATATTTTTAAACTCCATGGGTACTAAAATGTCAAAAAGCTGTATTTGAAAAATAGCTCTGAGCTGTACTGTATTCGTCCCAGCGTGCTGTACGATTTTACATTCATGTCTTTTGTTGTGTGGATCATCTCGCATGGATAACGATGGAGATGAAATCTTCGTGCCAGCCACTCTGTGTATGTAACTCAACCTTTCCCCACCTTTTAAATTAAGCATGAAAACCTTAAAACTAGTCTGGGGCCAACATTTGCTGCATTTTCCAAAAGAGATATGCTCTTCGACATAGGCACACGGAAGATACAAACATGCGAATATAAACACAAATCTATGCACATTTATGCACAATTTATATAAAGAAGGATTGAGTCTTCCCCCTCCCTTTGGCAAAAAGACTGCTCATTGCAGAATTCCTTAAGGTAACATTAAAGATTGCATTAATTTTATACTAAAAATTAAGTTGAAAATAACAAAAATTCAATTTACATGTAATGTCTGAGGAATGCATGTATATGTAAAGACAGACTCACTGGTAAATATTTGACAATTTCTGATATGCATAGAACACATATGTACATATTTCTGGGGACGGTCTGCCCGGAGGGCCACCTGAGCCCACGTCTCTCCCGCAGTTCTGCGCTGAGTCCATGCATGGTTGGTCACTCGTCAGGTCTTGGCAGTGGTAGGAGAAAACGTAGCACAGCAGATTGGAAATTTACGAACCTTCTGGAAAAGCTATTTGCTAAGCTTGTGTCAAATCTGCCAGAGTTGGCTGCGGCAGCTGCAGAATCAAGGCTCCCAGGGCACAGATGGTGCTCCTGTCACATGGCCAGGGGGTGGCTGGAACCCTCACGGCACAGAGCCCTTCCGCCAACGGAGCCAGGCCCTGCTTATAGCCACCTGAACTGCCAGGCAGGGCCGCCACCTGGACACAGGCCTGGCGGCAGAGAGGGGGCGGGGCTTGCTGCCCGCCGCCTTGCGCGCTGCACCCTACGTGGCCCTGGGAAGGGCATGAAACACGGAGAGAACTTCCAGGTACTACGGCAAACAGACAGACAAACAGACACCTCCCTCCAGCAGCAAACCCCTCCCATCGCACTCAGAAGGCGGGAACCGTCTCACCTGGTGTCTCTGGGCCCGCTGCCTCCGTGACCCGCACAGAACTTCACCCTCCAGCAAGCCTTTCTTTCCAGCAACGCCCCCCCCCCCCCACACACACACACAGCTCAGGCGGTACTGCCAGGCTCCTGGGTTGCTCACCCAGGCATGGATTCACGTATTCATTCCATGACTATTTATAGAGCACTTACTACATGCTGGGTGCCCGGGAAGCACTTGTAAGAAAGGCCCCCATTGGCAAACAAGATAAACAGGGTCCCGCCTCAAAGACTTTCTACTCAGGTCAGTAAGCGGGCACAGGGATGGTACGATGTCGGGGTGTCGCTGGGGCACACCGGGAGGTTCCCAGGCAGACTTGTGAGTAAGAGAGTCTCCACGGAAGAACCGCGTCTAATCTGAAACCTGAAGGGTGAGTAGGCCTCAAGCAAGGTCCCCATGGGTAGTGACGGTGGTGCGGTGGGGAGTGTCCCACGCAGGGGCTGGAGGGACCCCAGGAGCAGATCGAGACAGTGGAGACACGCACTGCAGAGGAGGTGGGAATATAATCATTTGTGCCTTTGTTGACTCTGCTTTGTGTGTGCTTTTAAGCTTCTGTCTGGGTTCTATCTCATATATCATTGTTTTATCCTCTGTGAAATACCCGATTCCTCACACAGAGCTTGGTGAGCACAGGTGTCGCAATGCTCCATAAAGTGTTGTCACATAGATCACGACTACTCGCAAATCTGTTAGGGCAGAGAGATCTTTCTGTAGCCCCCACGTGCTGTCTGCTAGGCTTCCTGTCCTTGAAAGACTCGGCCCGGGCATCAGGGACAGCTTAGTGCTTAGAGAATGATGCCAAACGGTGACCAAATCCTTTTTTTCCCCCTGGAATAACTACATCTGGTGAAATGAACGACATCTCATCTCCCTGACGCTTCTGAGAGGAACACTAATTTCTATCTCAGGGCGCTGCAGAAGGGAGGGGTCTGAAGGGAGCAGGTCTGCAGATATTTCACAGTTCCTCGGTGGACATGTCCCAGGCCTTGGGGCAGGACTCAGCGCCTGCGACCACCTGGTCCTTCTCCAGGCGTCCTTCCCTCTTGGCTTCTGACGCACGACCCTCTGCTGCTTCCCTTCTTCAATTTTCAGCTGCTCATCCTTCCTCCAACCCTGGTTGTAACTAGTCTTCGAGAGCAGAAAACCTCACTCCGCCAGCACTCATCAGAGATCTTAGTCTGGCCCTTAGCCCTGCCATATCTTTGAGTCGTTGCTTCTACTTGAGATGGGCCCAAGGAAGAGAAAGCACTCTCTGGGGGACCCAAAGCAGAGGGGTGGGGAAACGCACAGAAAACGGATCACTATTGTGCACGGTTCTTAGCTAGACTTGCCATGGACGCTCCTCTGAGCCCATATTCCACACCACAGCTCCTTCGATCCCCTCTCTCAACGCTCGACTAGCTCCTGCTTTGAACTTCGGCCCCATGGAGCTTAAACGACACTTTCTTGGAGGCTTTTCTTTTACGTCCCGATCTAACTCAGGTCACCTCCCCACATAGCAAGCACGTTGTTTTCGCCTGTCATAGCCTTCATCATAATTTTAATTTTATACTCATCTGTTTGTCTAGGTATCACTTGTCTCTCTCAGTAGTTGGTGACTCCCAGAAGGGCAGGAGTCATGACTGTTCCGCTCAGTATCATCACCCCAACAATCCAGTGCTCCGTATTATTTTATTAAATCAGTGAATGAGGGTGGCATGCGAGCTTAGTCGAAACTTTGTTTTTTCTTATGTAATTATGTAATTATGCAAATCTTTACATTTCTTCCTAATTTAGTGGCATCCCGCAAATTTTGACGTGGTGTGCTTTCATCATTTCAATTTCAGCATTCACTCTCGATTTCTTCAGTGATACATAGCTTTTTTAGAAGTATGTGATTTAATTTCAAATATCTTACGTTTTCCTGTATTATTGTTGATTTCTAATATAATTACATGGTGGCCCTATGATTTCAGTACCTTGACATTTATCGAGACTTGTCGTACGGCCTAGCAGGTGGTCTATTTTTGGTGAACATGCCATGCACATTTGAAAATAATGTGCGTTCTGCAATTGTAAGGTATGCTATTCTACACTATCAGTTAGGTCAGGATGGTTGATAGTGTCATTCCGACGATTTATATCTTCACTGATAGTTTTTGTCCAGTGGTTCTTGTCCAGATAGTTTTTGTCCAATTGTTGAGAGAGGGGTTTATGATTCATGGATGTCGAAGCTCTGTTATCAGACATAAATACGTGCGATTATTATATCTTCCCAGTGAGATGATCTGCTTATCATTACGAATGTTCCTCCTTTATCTCTCGCGATACTTTTTTGTCTTGCAGGCTGTTTTATCTGATCCTGTTCTTTCTCTAAGAGTGAAATAGCACCATTTAAACGCCAACATGTTTACACTTCTTCCTCTCTTATTCTCTCATCTCCATGCTAAGCTGAAACAAACTAGAAAAGAGGCGTGAACTGAAAAGACTATATTTCTTCTAACGCAGAAAGGAGCGGTGTCACGGAGAGGGGGCCCAGCTCTCTCCTTCCACCTTCATCCCCAGCACAGCACCACTCACCGACGAGATGCATTGTGCAGCCCCTCCCTGCTCCCCACACTTTGCTCTGAAAGTTTCTCCCCCCCCCTCCGAATCATGAAAAGCAGCTTTATCCACCTCTAAATTTTCATGCCTTTGACTTTATTAAACTTGGGGCTTTCAATAACAAACGAAAAGAGAAATCGCTTCGTGACTCATCAAGGAGGGTTGGCAGACAAACGTTTGTGACTAGAGCATCTAACTAAGAACGCAACTTTAAAAGGCATTTCTGTCTAGAACTGATTCGGGGGTGAATTTCACGGCGCTCTGAGGAAATCAAGTGCGGGGTCAACTGTGATTTTGCTTTGTTTGAACTTTTCAGCATATCTCTGTTCGCGTCATGAGATCTTCCGACGGTAGAGTTCACAGGGGTTCCCCTAAACGTCCATATTCATAAAAAGTTTGAGGATTGTGTTTTTTCAGTAAATCGCTATGGACCAATTGCCGAAGAAACTGATGGCGAGTGTCGGATTGCTTCAGTCTTCTTGGATGTCCCCAGTGCCCGGGCTGGCTGGCTATGATCACTAAAAATAAATTGAAACCAATTTCCACAAGGCATAGGCCTTAAACATCATATCCTACGATTGCAGGCACCTCCATGAATGCTTACGGCTGGCAGCTGCCTAAGTGATGGCAGTTGAGAGGGCCATGAAAACCCTGTCACAGGAGCAGATGGTCTACCATCAGTTACAGCTTTGAGTGAGACAGTCTCCTCAGCAGGCTCATGTTACAGCTCACCTGCCACTTCTGCACAGGTAACGTTAAGACTGACTAACATAACACTTTAGAACACAGACGTTCACCTGATTGGTAGGTGGCTCACCAGCCTTCAGTCTCCGCAAAGGGACTCACCTGCAAAGCCATGTCTTCTGAGCTTCGCTGTTCCCTTTAGCTAGTGCTAGTGGCTTCCATTATCACCCTCAAACAGATGATGCCAAAGCTCCAGCCCCAACCTGTTTTTATGAATGACACGTTTCCTATCTCTGGCTTCCAGATGGTTATTCCCACTCTGCTACGATTCGCTGAAACCCGGCTTTCCAAATCAAAATCCATCATCGCACTTCCACACGACACGCCCCAAGTTAGCCAATGAGTTACGTCCAGCCACCCTCGGACTCTTCTCTTTCTTCCTCATTGAAGAAGTCACAAAGCTCCTGTCTTCCTTTCCAGGACGAGTGGTCTCAAAAAAATAACCTCGGCAGTTTCGGGGTCAGAAGTCAAGAGGTGTGAGGCAGCTCGGATCAGATCAGCCTTTGCTGATCACCTTCCGTGAGTCAGCCGCATCGCGTTCCCCTCCTGTGCCCCATGCCGGCGTCTGAGATGCTGGAACCCCCGGCCCACATTCCCTTGCTTCTCTCCGGACTCCCTCACGCGTTGCTTATAGGTCCGTAACTAGAGCCAGATGCCAGCACGACCTGGAGGTGGCGGCAGAGGGGCGCGGAATCATTACTGTAAAGTGAAATCCTCATCGGAAGTGTTTGGGAGGAGCGGACGCTGAGATGTGGACTGGCAGGCAGAACCCACATCAGGACGTGCGCTTGGGACCACACCTGTGGGACAGACGGGGTTGGGGGAGGCAGAACTGGGCAGAGGGGGGCGTGGAGCCCTGTGCCCTGCCAGCAGGGACTTCAGCCCGCCCCTTCGGCAGCTCAGGAGCTGGGATGGCCATTTAGAGTTGCTTGAGTGGGGGCCCAGGGTCCAGGCCTTTATCACCCAACTTGGACCAGTCACCGGATGCGGCTGCTCCAGGAGGGGCTGTGACCTTGGGCGATGCAGGTTTCTTCACCTGAGGCAGCCCACACCTCTGCTAATTCTGTCCTCGAGAGGGCCCGGGAGGCCAAATGCCCTGGCGAGAAGAGAGCACCAGTGCCCCTGAAAAGCAACGCGCCGTGACTGATCTCCATAAACCAGTGGCGCAATTAGACACGGTTGACATGGGATCCTTGATTTTAGTAGAGAAGGGAAGATGCCGGAATGGAAGCGGCTGATTTCAGGCACTTGACGACTGCCAAAGGCAAGATGATACGGCGGTTCTAACAGACCGGAGCGCTGGAGTGGTGATCAAAACAGGCCGCCTGATTGGGGGTGGGGGCGGGGGTTGATTGCACAGGGGCGGGTGGGGGGCGGGGGGGGTCACAGCTGTCTGCCAACGCCCGCCTCCTGCTCTCTGTAACAAAACTACATCCTCGGCCTCCTCCCCGCTGCGCGTGGGCATCTGCACAGCCTGCGGCCAATGAGACGCCAGAAGGAGGGAAGTGGTCCGGCGGGGGTGGGGGGCGGGGGGTGAGAAGAGAGAGAGAGAGAGAGAGAGAGAGAGAGAGAGAGAGAGAGAGAGAGAGCCTGAGCCTGAACCCCCGGAAAACCTCCTATAGCACAGCTGCCCCGCCAGCCCCGGGTGACCTCCCTTCACGCTGCACCCCGGGACACGGGTCACTGCTGTCGGAGGCACTGTTGTCTGGCGTCTCTCTTACACCCGGAATATCTATATCCTATGCTGTCCAGGAGCTGGTACCTCAGAGTAGGGCATCGATATAGCCGGTGGCAGGAAAGGAGCACTGCATGCTGGGAAACTGGTGGGACTTGTCATGCCATGGCAAAAAACACGTGTCAGATTGTCACCTACAAACCAACCCAGCCTGTGGCTCCTGAGGAAATGGTTGAAAAAAAATCGGAACGTTGGCATAGTTTGGATATCTATCCTTCGCCCCCTTCTAGAATATTCCAGGGGAAGCAGTCAGTCTGTTCTGACGGGTGGAAGGGAACACGACTCTGCTGAAGGAGTTAAGTTACTTTTTCTGCCCACAGCCCGCGATCTGAGTTGCCTGAGAGTCTAAAAATGTGTAGATCGAAAGCTAAGGTAACAGATTCTAGTCACCGAACAGAAGTGTTTACGAACTAGGAGACAGCCTGGGACATAAGACAGATCTGCGGCATGGCCCTAACCATTCTCGGGTGTCTCCCTTTAAGATCTCGCCCCCCAAAAAGAGAACCATCACAGTGGCCAAGACTGAACAACAGGCATTGGCTTCGCCCACAAGCCAGGAGTTTCAGGTGGCCTCAAGGTCACTGACATTAAATCAGGCATGGAGGAGGAGTGAATCAAGCACAAAGGCCAGGAGCAAATGTCCTTGGCCTTCAGGCTGAAGGATCTATGCTAGTCAGATGTGTTGCTTGCCCCTGGAACCAACCAGAAGCGAACAGACAGGGCCAAAGATAACACAGTCTGGCCTGAGAAATCTCGTGACTGGTCAACCTTCAAGTCTGTGGCTACTCAACCTTTAAAGCAAGGGCTGACATACCTTGTATGCAAAGGGCCAGCTGCTACGGATTTTAGGCTTTGCAGTCTCCGTGGCCCTGAACCCACTTCCTGTGTTCGGAGAGTCTGCCCCTGTGGATCACAGCGAGGAGAAGGGCCCCTCCTGTCACCAACTCTACATACTTGCTCTCCCCTCACCTGGCAGCCGGCGGTGGGCGGGCGACCTCAGAGAAGCTCAGTTCTTGGGCAAGTGACACAAAGAAGCAGGGTTGTTAGAACCGCCGCGGGCAACTCCGTGGTGTTGCCATGTCTAGCGGCAGTGGTGCCAGCAGCCGAAGGGGACAGTAGATCCTGACCAGATCACCCCATGACATGACCCTGGCGGGGGTTCTGGCCTCTCCTCTTTCCCCCGTGCCTGCTCATTTTCTAAGCCTAGTTTCTTCCTTTCTCTTCAATTCTTGAGAAACTTAGTATCTTTCCCATAAATTCCTTTCCCTACCTAAGTTAACCAATATTTCTGTTGTGGCTCAA
Source organism: Eonycteris spelaea (assembly GCA_003508835.1). Taxonomy (NCBI): domain Eukaryota; kingdom Metazoa; phylum Chordata; class Mammalia; order Chiroptera; family Pteropodidae; genus Eonycteris; species Eonycteris spelaea. The sequence continues at coordinate 6,795,925 of PUFA01000065.1, forward strand.
AGCTAAGAAGCATAACTATGAAGTTAAGGATATCGCTGTTTTGCTCATCAGCACAGAAGGAGCAGACAAATGTGTGAGATGGTGTCGAACCACCCAGAGAGAACGTGTAAGCCAGGGACAGAACCCATACGAACAGAAACACTCAAGGAGGGAAAGAAAGTGACCCACAGAAGGGACGTGACAATAGTACAAGTGGAAAAGAGAGTGTGTGTGCGCAAGAGATGGAGTTACAAGTTCACACTTGGAACTGGAGTCATTCTACATGTAAATAAGGTACAAAGGGGGTAGGTGACATTCACAGAAGCCACCGGGGGCTGTAAGCCAGTGAGGCTCAGGGCCGTCTCAGATGAATTTTCACCAAGCAGGTGTTTCTCAGAGCAAACTCCTTTCATCCAATTTAATTAATTAATGCAATTCTCTGTTGTGCAGTTAAACAGTTTCCATTTTTTTTCCATTTTCCATTTTCATATTCTCAAAATTATTTTCATTGACAATTCTTCTCCACTTTAATTTTATATCATAGAATGAATTCATCCTCAGCTTCTGATCCACATACTCTATCAGTTAGAGCATCTGCAATTGTGAACTTTCTTCTGTGACCATTTTTTTTTCTAATCAAATTTTGTAAATTTGGTCAAGTAGATTTATCCTTCTATTAATTTTTGGTGGGTAACAAATTTTATCAAGTGTAGTTTCCATCATTATCAGTTCGACTTAGTGATATTTAGAATGAATTGGACACACCCTGAGACCTGCTATTTATTTCTTGGTGAATCCATGAGGAAAGTGTGAGCAGTTTCATGATGCCAAGAGAATCAGGGAGACATGGGAGGGAAGGAGGAAGGAGAGAAAGGGGAACGCGAGTGAGACCTGGAGGAAGGAGAGGAAGCTTGACACACCAGGTCCCTGACCGCTAGCCTTTCCGGCCCTGGGTCCTGAGCACGGGCTCCTTTGTGGTTGCTGGGGCTGAATCACTCATGCAGTTGCTGGCAGGTACCATCCAGAGCTCTGTGGCTGGTGGTTCATCAGCCTAGGCCTCGGAGCAAGGACAATGCAGAGGAGTGATGGACTTGAAATGTTTTTAAGAAATAAACCATAATTGTTTATGGAAATGATCGCAGCCTAACCTGCTTGTTTTTTATTAATATCTATAGCTGTGTGCGGCTTTTGGTAAGTTATTCAACCTTTCTGATTCTCAGTTTTCTCATAGAAAATAGAGAAAGTAAAACTTAACCTGCTGGGCTGTTGTAAGGATTAGAAATATTGAATTTCAAGTGCCTGGTGTATAGTAGACGATCAATAGGAGAGCTTTTTATTATCAATAGTGTAGCTTACAGATGCGGAGCTGTAATCTGGATAAATTTGGAGACCAGCTGCCTTGTTTTCACTCCTTTTCCTAAATGCCTTAGGATTTGGCCCATTCTAGCAACAAGAAGGAATGACACGGCCCTCCATTCGTCTAAGAAAAACAACCCAATTTCGGATCCCGTGGATTTGAGCTCCAGTTTTCTGGGCCATCAAGGCCCATTGTACAAGAAAAAGGGAATCAGAACTCTTTGTGGGGGGTTCAGGTGAAAGGCTGAGGAAGGGCTGGGGGCAGAGGATGCTTTACTGGATGAGGCCCTAGTACGGGACTGCGTTCATGCATTCTGACCCCTAGAAAGCTGTCTAAGAAAGTCACCCCTTTCTTGCCTGGGGACCCAAGCAAGCAGATGAAGAGAAAGATCTCTGTGAGTGCCAGCAGGCTCGTTGGGTCAGAGATGGGCCAGGCCTGCCAGCTGAGGGCCCTTCCTAGAAAGAGACCCCAGTGGGTTCAGCTGGCAGTAAGTACCTCCACTCTGCCTGCCCCTCAGAAGTCACCTGTCTTGAAGGAGGGACATGCAGCCAGTCTTCCCTGTGATTGGCTCCCATGCACCCACCTTCCCTTAGTGCCCAGAGCCCCCTCACCCTGCTTCCCCCACAACCAGTGAGTAAGGAGGCGGGTGGGGGGGGGGAGGGTATTGCTAGGAAGTGGGAGGGGGAGCAGCGGTCATAGGACTTCCTGACCTTCTACCTGCTTCTTCCAAATTCCCTCCTAAGGCATTTGGGAGCTTTAAGAACTAATGGATACCTGAGTGTGAAGGAACGATCGGTTTAATCTGTTCGGCAAATGCTTTTGCTACCTCTAGAACAAAGAGAAGCTTGTGCCTTGATAGAGATTATGGAATGCTTTAAATTATCAGGACAGAACCAGTGAGACTTTTCCCTGTTTATAAAACCTCTGGGCCGATTCTAAACTCACAGGCTGCAGAAAGAAACGTAATTGCCTGTCTCCAATATCTGTACTAATTAATGGCTGGGAGCCCCTCCATTGGCTCCACCAGGCCTGTCTGCAGCGCCCCTAGCGGCGCCCCCCCCGCCATCGCACCTCTGCGGCGCCGCGTGGCCCGCCCGCCAGTGACCACGAGAGGGCGCCAGTGCTCCTCGGAAGAGGGACGCCGATGCCTTCGCAGACGCGGAGTGTAATGAGCGTATGAAGGCCACCGCCTCCCCGTTCACGACCGTCGCCGTGCTTCGAGATCACACGTTTTCCTGCACTTGCAGCCCAAGGATGTTTTTAATACGGAAACCATTTTACCTCTCCTGTGGCGGTCTCTCTCAAAAAATTAATAAAATGATAAAATGATAAAATGATGATAATAATAATAATAATAATAATAATAATATATTTGTAATGACTGCTTGTCAGAGGGTTTTCTGGCCCAGACCAATCTTGTCTCGGCTGCTCCTGATGAAGGATTACCTTTGGGGGCATCTAATACACTATTATCTCTCCCTCAAGTATTTGCAAACGTAATAAATAATATATTCGCATATTGGTCTAGCTTTGTTTCAAAAACATCTCACTTCGACCTCAGGAAAACCTCGTTTCCCTCTTCAAAGGTAAACAGGCCTGGAGAGTTTGTCACCACTGTTTGGAAAGGGACGCTCAGAGGGTCAACAGCACCTGCCCTTGGGCTCACCTGCCCTTGGGCTCACCTGCTTGGCAGCCAGTTTGCCTCTCCGAATTCTTTGCTCACCTGCTCGCTGTGCTTAACGGGCCAACATCAGCACCTCCTCTCTATGACATTTTCTGTCACACGTCCGTTTACACACGGATGAGAGTATCAGGCCCTTTCCGCGCAGCAGCTGGGGCAAGAACAGTGCGCTGGCCTCTGAGGCTTGGGTGCTGGTCCTCGTCCTGCCACCACCTGTGGGACCACCCGACCCCTGCGTGCGGCTCCTGAACTGCGAGCTGAGGAGGTGGGTGGCCGTGCAACCCCTGAGGGGGTCTGCAGGTGGCGCTAACGTTTCCGACTGGAAAGCAGAAGGACCGCCGCCGAGGACAGAGGGCGCGCGTCGCGCCGGGGCACGCGCAGCGGGAGCCTTTCTGGTTCTTCGCGGACCTTGGGCACCGAGCTTCTCCCCAAAGCCAGCTCTGAGCTCGGCCCCGCCCTCTCCGTCAAAGCCAACAAACTCCCGGGGAGCCGTCTTCTCCCAGCCCCAAACGGGGCGGACTGGGCCCGCGATTACTTGTGCGAACTATGTGAACGACCAGACCCCACGAGAGGAATCGGAGGGGCCCCGTGCAGCACGGCCGCGTCCCCGAGGCCACCCCTCCTCTGCCCTTTATGTTTTGTTACTCGCCCCACATCTCACCGGGCTGGGAGGACGGGGCTCCTCAGTCACTGTGGAGGAGCCCGTGCTTCCTTCGTTTTCTTTCTCCCCAGAAGCCACACCTGGAGACTTTGCAGTACAATAAATGACTCCATTAGAATGATCAGCTTGATTACAAAAATTGTCTTTTCACTAAAGGAAGGGAGAAGGCTGTAGTTGCCGGGAAACTTCACCTAACGACAGTCTCACAAGTGCACATAATCCAAGAAGCGCTATTTGCCTTTTGCTGGTGCACGTGAGTGTGGTTCAAAGGCTTAAACCAGGTGGCTTTCCGGAAACTTTGCCCGTGTATTGTTCTCCGACACGTGTAATCGCTCTAATCGTCACAGGGCGTGCCCTTTGTCAAAGTGGCTTTGGTCCTTTCTGTCTTCAGGAGAGGGCCCCCTGCACCTGTGCCTGATTCGTGTCTCTCCTGAAAACTCGGGGGCAGGGGGACCCTGGGGAGGCGGCTTGGAGCCTGAGGGGCCTGTGGCTGGGCCAGGAGGGAGGACGGGAGGTCAGGCTCGTGGCCAGGCCTCAGGCCGTCAGGGCCTGAGCCAGGTTCCCAGGGCTCCTGAGGGGAAAGTGCTGGTGTCCCCAGGCCACAGCTGACCGTCCTGAGGGGGTGGCCCAGCCGTGGGCTGGGGACCGAGTGTCCCCGACAGGCCGAGCCAGGACGGGCTGAGCACGGACAGGAAGCCTGGCTGAATGAGGGTTTGTGTGGTTGCCACCCCCGAGGTCATCTGGAGGTGCTGCAGGCCCCGGAGTGGCTGTCCGTGGCCCTCGGGCCCAGCTGCTAGGTGCGGACTTGCTGCAAAGCATCCGGCCACAGGGCCCTGGCCTTCCCAGGTGGGGTCTTCCTCTGTGGGGCGGATGCCTCAGCCCCAGGCCTGTTCCACATCCTATAGGAAGCTTGTCCTGAATGAGGCCAAAATCCTCCCAGCTCTCAGGAGCTAGCGGACTGGGGATTCATTTGGCCCAAAGCGCCCCTCCCCCTGCAGGGCCCCGTGCATCAGAGCCCCCACGCAGACCTGACCCCTCCTGGGAGCCCCGGGCAGCCAGGGAAGCCAAGGCCGCAGCCGAGATTTCGCCGTGCCACACTCCTCATTTCCGGTGTCTCAAGGACTTTTCATGCAGTTTCCCCTCTGCCGGCAGGACCTTCCTATCAGCCAGGTCGTGTCCCTCACATGAGCGCACCGTCTGAGGTCACGCAGCCAGCGACCCTCAGACTTGCTTCCTCACTCAAGTCCAGGAGACCCATGGAAGCCGCCGGCTCCACCTGTCCCAGGCCCACCCCTTAACAGGGCCCTGAGCGGTGCCACCCCCCCCCCCCCCGTTCGAGAGGGCCCAGTGACCCTCCCAGGCGGGGCCGGCGGAGCTGGGTCAGGTCTGGAGGGCACCACAGACCGGGGCGCGTAGGACATGGCCGCGTCTTCCCTTCCCCGCTACTTGTTATAGTAAGTGCTTCGTTTGGAAAGAAAGAGCATCTCGGGACGTGTCTACGAACGAGAGTGGTCCCGTCTCGTGCAGGAGAGCACAAAACGCGCACCATTTCTCTAAGGCACTAAACACTCGCTGAGCCCCACGCGCCACCACCGTTTTCACTCATGACATCCTCGTGAGGACCCCATGCGGCAGGTCTTATCGTTACTGCTATTCCTATTTTACAGATGAGGAGACCGAGGCAGAGAAAGGCTAAGTGACGTACCCGGGGCCACAGAGCTCAGACTCAATCAACCCCAGCAACCTGGCTCTGAGCCCACAGCCTTAGCTACTAGATTATACTTCTGAAGATGTGTCGCCAAAAAAGGAAAAGCATCTGGGAGCTAGAATATGAGTTCTGAGCGCAGAGTGCGCAGAGAATTTACGTGTCGTGCTAAGTAAGAACCACTGGCTGGGCAGAGGGGAGGCACGGGGGGTGGTAAGTGGGGCCGAGGGGACGACAGGCGCGTGAGGGGCCCACGGCAGCCCCCGTGCACGGGGACAGCCCAGGGATGCCCACGACGTCCCGAGGTGGGCGCTCCTGCTGTCCGCTGGTACTCGGCTCCCCGGGACCGCCCAGAAGGATGCAGGGCCACGGAGGGCGCCTCTCACCTTGTCCCTGCCTCTCCCCCACTTCCTGGAAGCTGAGGTTCCCTCTGCAGAGTCACAGGCCTCGTGGCATCTGTTTGCCCTCGGTCTGCTCCTAGGTGCGGGGGAAAGGCCTGAGTCACACCTGGAAACTGCGCCTCTTTGAAACCAATTCAGTCACCCGCGAGCCGCCTGGGACGGTTCTGCGGGGGACAATGAGTGGCTTTCCTGAGCTGAGCATGCTGAGCGTGTTTTCAGAGGCCCCTCCTTTCCTGTCATCAGGTTCTATCTTCCTGGCCACCCCTCCTTGCAGGACTTTTTCCTCCTTTTTCCTCCGGTTCCTTAATTTAATACCTGGATCCGGTTTTCAGCACCATGATTGACAAGGAAGGTGTCACCTGATCACATGGTTATTTCTCCCCTAATGCGAGTATTTTGCAAGGTTTGTGTTGAGAAAGCGTGTGTCTAGGGGGAAGCTTAATACATAGGTGGAATGAATGAATGAATGAATGAATGAATGAATGGGGCCTTCCAGAAAGAGCTTTGGGCAAGGCTGGTGTGGGCCCAGCCTGCCCCTGTACACAGTACGGCCGCCTCACAGCTGAGCTTTTCGGTGCCGTGGCGGAGGGAACGGGTTTCAGCTCAGCCTGGCAGACCAAATGGGGCCCTAGCACCTGGGGCCAGAGCTCCGGGAGCACCACGCGGGCCCCGCCACGCGCCCTGGCTCGTGGGCCAGGGCTCCCCTCCGAGCGGCGGCTCTGCTCGCCTCCAACCTGACACTGCTGCCGTGTTCTCCCCGTCTACCTCCTCCCTGCTGTGCGCGGGCTCTGCACGCCCAGGCCCCTCGGAGCCCTAACTCTGCTTCTGGGTCTGGCCCCACGACGCGCACATCTGGCTGCCGTCCTCGTGCTGATTCCCTCCATGCCCCCAGATTCAAGCGCCTTTCTTACGCCAAGCAGCCCAAGACCGCCAGAGACAGACTGGGGTCCCGACCTGACGGAGCCAGGTTTACCGACCTGGAGCAACGAGGGAGCCCGCACACCACGGGCTCCACGAGGCATGTCACCAAATGCGGGAGAAGCTGAGTCGGGGTCCCCTGGCCCGAGCCCCCCCAAGTCAAAGCTGGGAGGAGGGAGCCTGGCCCTCCTAAGGCCCCACTCCCATAGGGCTGAGCACGCGGCGAGGGTCACGCTTGTACGCCTCGTGCAGGGCGGGGGACTCCCACACGTGAACATGGGAAACAGCTCCAGAGCCGGGGGGCCCCTCACGCCACGAGCCTGGCTCAGGCTCAGCATGTCACACAATCCCTACCAACTGCTCCCGCCCTCTTCCACGGGAGGCCGTGTCTTAGGGGAAAAACAAAGAGACATAAAATCCAAGGGCTTGGGTAAGACGGAAGTTCCCAGTCTCCCAGGTAACAGTCCACAGGTAGACAAGGGATCCAGGTGGGTGGTTCTGCCACCCTGGGCACATGGTTTCCACCGGCAGTTCTTGCCAAGGGGGAGGAGGGAAGCAGGGCACACACACTGTCCTTCTAGGTGAAAGATTTGAGATAAGACTTGAGATAAGACGCATCTTGTGTGCCCGGGAGGCTGGGAAAGGTCCTTGGCTCCGCGGCCGGGTGCCCAGGTGAACCTTTCACTGTGGGGAAGGGGAGAGCAGACGCGGAGGGACACCGCCCCACACTCGGAGACACGGCTCATGTTAGGGTGGCCCCCGCTCACAGGAAGGGCGTCCTTTCTCCTTTGTCCCACCTTGGCCTCTAAAGGGACCAGGGATATTAAGACCCGGGACTCCCTGCACCCGGACGAGTGGGGCGGGGGCTGCAGGTGGCAGATCTTGCTGCCGGTGGCCATGAGGGGCAGCTTAGAGTCCTCCTGCAGGGTCCTTCACCACCTAGCACCCCTTCCTGTCATTTGTCGCTTGATTTCAGCTACCTGGCCACCTCCAGCTTCTCTCCAAAGGGCTTTGGTAATAAAGGAGGCATCGCCCCAGGTCATCTGCGGGCACTGAAGCGTCTTGAGCCTACCACTGCCTCCAGGGCTTTCCCCAGCCTCCTCCAAACAGCTCGTTCTCTTTTCCCTCCCACGGGGCCAAAACGCGTGGGCCCAGGTGGGGACAGAGAGCACCGAGGTTGTGCTGGCCTTTGGGCCCTGTCCCCCTCACTGCACACCCGTCTGTACAGCTCTCTTGGCTCAGTGACCGGCCACTCTGCAGAGGCGCCTTCCTCACATCCAGAGCAAGCGGCAGGAGACGGCGGAGTCTGAGGCACCGCACACACAAGCCCGCACATCCCATGCCCGATCAGAAGCAGCCCTCCACGGCCAGCACCCACACCCCGTGGCCCTGGTGGACCCCCAGGCTCTGGTTCCCAAGCCCAGGCAGATGCCACACCCCTGATGTGGGGGACACCGTTTTGACGCATGTCAGGCCCAGAGGAAGTGGGAACTGGTGGACACGACGGACCCCTCCCCCTGTCAGAACACACGATTACTGTACATGGACACCTGCTCATGAGTTGGCACAGAGGAATGCCCCAGGGAGACGCAGTCACACTGAGGGAACAGTGACCTCATATGCTGAGAGGCTGGGAGGCGTAATGGATAAGTGCATAGACCTGACCCCAAGTGAACTGAATTTAAACCTAGGGTCTGCCACTTAGCAGCTCTGGGGCTCGAGCAAATACATCACTTAACCCTTCTGAGCCTCAGCTCCTTTGTTTATAAAATAGGACTAATAACAGTAACTCACTTCATAGTCTTCACAAGAATTAAAGGAATTGCTACATGGAAGTGCTTAAGACTGTGCCTAGAACAAAGCATTCCATAAATGTTGGCTATTGTTACTCTTCTAAAGGCCTTTGGATTTTAATAAAGGATAATGACAATGTGCGAACTCTGTACAAGGACACACTAATGGTGGACTCCCACACGAGTTACTAAGTGACTTAAACCTTGGCACGTCCTTCCTCTCCACTCCAATTCATGCCACCACAATTCAGGCGGACTTCACTGTCCCAGTGGATGAGCCACCCAGTCACTGGTTATTGGCCACCTTGACCTCTTGCCCTCCCTGTCTACACTCTCCTGTGTTCATAGTGGGGAGATCACCAGTTTTTGTTTGTTTTTGCCTTGAAAAATCGCTAACTCAAGTTGTCCTATTATCTGACCACGATCTTCTATCATCCCAGCTTGTTATTAAACTACCCAGGTGACAGCAGGTCTATTGCATTATTTAAATGCCCTGTCCATCCAGGTAACATTCTCCTTGCCCATCACCTCTTCCTCTTGTTACCTCCTCTTGGCCTGTGGTTCATCTTGGTCTGTGATCCATCACACCATTACTTTCAGTCAACATTTTAAAATCCTTTAACTTCTGTCTGCACCAGTCTGGCAAAATACTAACACTGGATAATTCTGCCATCCCTCTGCCTGCTCTCAGTCAGTTGTTAGAAAAAATGAAGAGGTAAAACTAACATCTGTTCATGACTTATTATGTGTATCAGGCATTCTCCTAAGTGCAACACACATAACTCATTTCTTCCAACATTCTATGAGAAAAAAAGATTCTTCCTATTGCGGATGAGGCTCAGAGACATTAGGTAACATGTTTAAAGTCACACAGTTATTCCAGGTTTCTCTGGCTGCAAAGCTTGAACTCCGATCATCACATTAAATTGCCTCTTACATACAGTCTTTCAGAAAACCAGATTGCTACCAACGTACAAATCCAGTCACCAGCCCCAAGTAGTGCTTCGTCTACCTGAGAAACCTGTCTTTCTCAGGTGAACTCACCTGCTCCTCCCTCTACTACAGCTATTTCAAACTCATTCTTCTCAAATCTCTGATTCGCTCTCGACAACCCCTCATTCCCAACTGATGACTCTCGATACAGCAGAGAAAAAGCCAGAAAACATGGATGCCCTCAACATCCCACCACCCAACCCAACGCCACGCTCTGGCCATCCCCTCCTAAATCCATTCTTAGAAGGGGGGACAGCTTTCCTCTTAGCAACGGCCAACCCGCCGTGCTGTCTGGATCCCATCTCCCGCCCCCCTCCTTGGGACACCTGCTCTCTCGATTAACCCATCCGGTCTTCAACGTCTCTGCTGGGGTTTCCATGCAGCTTTGGACTGGCTCAAGTGTCTCGTTAAAGGCAAAACATCCTCACCCATACTTCCCTCTTCTCTGTCTCTTCTTCATTGTGGCCAAATACGTCTAAAACGTGGTGTACATTGTCTGGAGTCTGTTTTCTGATGCTTCAGTCGTGCTGAAGAATGGGAGAAGCATGCTCTGGATGACCCGTGTAGAGCCGACTCAGGTCTTTTTATCCAGTCTGGCGCTCTCTGCCATGACTGGATCACTTATTCCACGCATATTTAGTGTTGTTAATATTAAATTGTTGGATTAATGTCCATGATTTTACTTTTTGCTTTCTATGTCTCATATCTTTTTTGTCCCTGTATTCCTCCTTTGCTTTAAGTGACTATTTTCCAAAGCAGTATTTTAATTTCTACACTAAATTTTTGCTGTTTTGTTTTAAGCTGCTCTAGGCATTACCACATCAGCTACAGATTTACAGTAGGCTAATCCCATATAGGAACATTACTCATATAGCTCTATTCCCTTTTCCTTCTTTTTGTGATATATTATACATAAATTTTCATTAGTTATAAACCAAATAATATGCAGTTATAATTATTACTGTACCAATTATTACTGTATTATATCCTCAGGATAATACAACTTTGCTCCTATCCACCTCCACGTTATTAGTAAATATAATATACATATATTACATTTCTGTATGGGCCAACAATATAATCTTATAGTTGCTTCTTAAAACAAGAGGAAGGAAATTTATGCATTTATGCTGTCTCATGTACTTACATCATTACCTTTACTTGTGTGGATTCGAATAACCACAATGTCACCTGCTTTCAGCCTGATTCCTCTTTTTAGTATTTCTAATAAGGCGGATTTGCTAGCAATAAATTCTCCTGTGTCTTGTTTATCTGAGAAGTCTTTGTTTCCCTTTCATTTTTAAAAGACAGCGATGCTGGATAGAGAATTCTTGGTTGACATATTTTTCCTTTAAGCATTTTAAATGTTATCCACAGCCTTTCGGCCTCCACTGTTAATATTGAGAATTCAACTCTTAATCTTATTCCCTTGAGTTGTTCTTCTCTTGCTTTAATATTTTCTTCACCTCTGACTTTCAGCATTTTTACTGTGTCTGTTTGAGGATGGTTTTATTTTTTTAATTTTTATCACATTTGACGTTCATAGACGCTCCTGGTTGGGTAAGTTGTTTTGCAATACTTTTTAAGAAATTTTCAGCCATTATCCCTTTGAATATTTTTACTTCTCCTTTCCTTCCTCTCCTTCTGGTACTTCCATTATGCATATGCTGGTGTGTCTAATGGTGTCCCACATCTCTGAAGCTGTATTCATTCTTCAATTCTTTTTATCTCTATCTACCTCCGAGTTTATTCTTTCTTCTGCCAATTCAAGTCCACTGCTGAGCCTCCCATAGTGAATTTGTTATTATACTTTTCAACTCCAGAATTTCCATTTGGTGCTGTCGAATATCTCCTTCTTTATTGACATTCTCCATTTGATGTGACATTGTCATCAGACCTCATTTACTTTTTAACCATGTTTTCTTTAGTTCTGGGAACACGTTTATAATGACTTTCAAGTCCTTCTCATATAAATCCAACATCTTATAACTCTCACAGGCAGTTTCTGCAGCCTGCTTTATTTCCAGAGTGTAACCTCCTATTTGTTTGCATGATTATTATTTGTTGGGGACGGGAAATTGTTGATAACGTATTACAGCAACTGGTCCTTCCCCTCCTCCACCCCCAGGGATTGCTACTGTTGTTTAGCGACTGGCCGAATTATTTTAGTGACGTGTACTCCCACTCCTCTTCCAGTATTAAGCCTGTGATGCTTCCCTAAAAGGCACAGCTTTGGGTCAACCCAGTTTCCTTGGGATGACAGTGGGTTTGGTGGCCCTCTTGTTTCTTCGATCGTGCCCAGCTGTTAAACATTCATAACTGCCAGCTGCTATATTGTTTTCAACAATGCTGTGGGGGCAATTTAACTAATCTATAAACTAATCATATTCTGCTCCTTTTGAAGGTATAGTGAGATCTGTGTTTGAAATATTTATAATCCCAGAATGGTTCCTTTGAGCTTTTATTCCCTGGCCCTCTCCTGCAAACTAGCTAACCTACAGTTCAGACTTATCTTAAAACTCAACTCAGTTGCCTTTTGCCACAACCTCCAATGTTGTATCCTCACGTCTGAATTTATCTGTGCTCTGCTACAAATAAAATCAGTTCTCTTGGAAGAGACTGAGGGCTATCAGTTTCATAAAAATCCTTATTTTTCAAGGCAAAACCGCTAAACCTGGGCTTAACTTGGACAATGTCAGCTCAAGTGACACCTCTATTCTCTAGAAGCCGTGCTCAGTAGAGGGGGTGGGGAAGCAGCCGGAAGCCGTCTCGGCTCTCTCTCCTGGTGTGAAACCACAAGGGCCAGGGCAAAGATAACTGGTGTTCCATTTTCTAAGGACACCACACTCCAGGTAGAGCCTCATTCTCGAATGGGAACCAGGTACACGAGAACCCCCACTTCTCAACCACACTCACTCAAGACTTAAGCTCAGCAACAGGTACCTGGGGGCAGGAGAAGAAATACTGACGTCCTGGTTTTACCAGGAAGAGTCCTCCAACCAGAGCTGAGGAAGAGGAAGCCTTCTGTTCGTGGCTGCAGCAGGCCAGGACCTCCATGTTGCTGAACTGGGAGGTAGGGCAAGGGAGAAGTCTTGGTTCAAGTACCACATACTCCCACCATACCTATGTAATGTTTATAAGTTTTCTTGAAGAGGTGTTTATCTGCTGTTAGTACAAAGGACCGTGTTCAGAAGCTTTATATATATTGCAATTTTCACAAGTTTCCCCAAGAAGCAAGAATTTCTTTTTAACTCACAAAAATTGAAAATTGTTATTGTTTCATAAAGTTTAGTTTACCCTCACGGTCCATTTTTTTTTCAGTCACCATTCTTTCTTGTGACACAGATCTTCTGACTTCTTTTTCCTGGAATAAATGCTCAGAAATTCATTTAATAAGGATATGTTGATAGAAATCTCTCACCTTTTATCCAAAATGTCCTTTTTTCTTGATAGCTTTGTTGTATAAAAAATTCTAGATTGACAGCTCTCTCTCAGTATCTCAAATATTATTCCACCATCTTATGGCTTTCACTGCCACTCTCCAGTAGCTGTAACACTAATTACTTCGTAGCAAGGTCTTCTCTTGCTCTCATAAAGGAACCCCGTTTTGGTAGCATGCATAATGGTGTCACTCTGACTTTCCACTCTTGTTAGGTCCTAGACTTTGCCTTCTAGAACTTAGCTCAGTAGGTCTACATATTTCCGAGACTCCACAAATCTTAGAATATGTGACTTTAATCAATCTTGGAAAGTCCTCAGCCAAAATACCCTAATACCATCCCTAACCATCCTCTCATCTCCTTCTGGTATTCTCTTAGACATTCACTGACCTTTTCCATCAGCCCTTGCTGTCCTTCACCTTCACCTTCGTATATTCTCTCTGTACTGTTGTGCATTCTCTTTCATCTCTTCTTGGTTTTCAGATTTTGTTTTGGTCTAGATGTTTTACTTTCAAATCTGATCCTTTTTTCTCATGCATGAGCTCATTATCCCCCAACCTCATCACTTTTAATAGTCTCTTGGTCATTCTTAATTTTCAATATTATTTTCTATTCCTTATGCATATTGTATTTCATTGACTCTAAGCCATCCAGTATTGGACACACCATTTTTGTACCATTAACATAGCTAATACTACGATGCTATCCCAATTCCAGAGATGTTAAAATGTTTTTATAAATGTGTCTTTGAATATTTATCCAATAATTCCAGTATCTGCAGTCATTACAGGTCAGGTTCTATGTCTCCTGATTTTTAAAAAACTCGTTTCTCATTTTTGTGACTTTGACTATGAGTCCAAGATTATGGGAACTCTACCTATGACAATTGAGATTGGGTTCAAAAAGTCCTTCCATTAATAAGTATTAATGTTTGTTTCTATTAAGCACCTGGAATCACTTCTAACCTAAAATCACTTTAAATTCTTGACTTTTCTCACCACATAGGTAGTATGTGCCTGGTTCCAAAACTGTTTTAAGTGTCGGCTAGTTTCTTAGCGGAGATTTATTTGTTTTTCTTATTCCTTCCACCCAGTTCTCTCTTCCCCGAGGCAGGGTATTCTGGTTCATTATTTCACTGAGTGTATCATGTCGTGAGGTCCCAGGTTTTGGCAGAGTATCTCACTCTGACGTGGTGCTGCCGTTGGCCCCATACTCATCTCCCTGTCAAAGCTGAGCCAGCACCGAAGCCTTTAGGACACACGTGTTGGCAGCGCCCTCAGAGCAATCATCCTCTTTAACACTTCTCTGAATTCATGCCTTTTATTTCACCCACCACTAAACCTTATTTTGAAAATTTTCAAGTTTCCAAACATTTGAAACAATAAAAACCCGTCTTATCTGTCACTAAGAGTCACCAGTTGTCAATCTGCCACATTTGTACTCTCACATGTATATTCTATACATACATTTGAAACAGGATGATCTTCATCCCTTCATCCCTAGATAGTTCGGCATGCATCTGCTAAGAAAAAGGACACTCTCCTACATCAACACCTAAGAAAATTAAACATTCCATTATCACACAGGAGTTCACATACAAATTTCCACAGACATTCCTAAAATGTCTTTAATGGCTGGGTTTATTTAATATCAAATTTAAGTTCATATATTGCATGTCGTTTGATCTAGAACAGTCTCCCCGGCTTTTTTATACAAGTTACTTTAAGAAGTGACATTAGGTGCCTTTATAAATGTCCTACATTCCACTTTTGTTTATTCCACATTATTAGATTCAAAGATTTGTGGCAAAAATGCTACAGGTGATAAGGTGAAGCTTTAGTATCCTTTTTTGCTAGCTCAGCAATACACCAAAAAAATTTTTTTAAGTGAATCTTATTCAGCATTTCAGATGTTTTGTGATATCAGGAAAGTTCTCAGGGTATGCGGTCCGCCATACTGTCAGAAAAAAAACATCCCTGTCTTTTCAGATCACCAACAGTAACCTCTTTATAAATAATAGTGACGTATTTACCACCACCTGAGGCCAGGTAATAGGAAAAAAGGGAGCTTAAGACAAAACCTTGCATTAGGTGTGTCCTATCAATTCATTTTTAAATTATTCCCTAAAATTCTAGGACCTAATATGAGTGTTGACATCTAGAAATCTATGGATCACTTAGGGAAGGGCAAGCTAAATATATGAGATGAGGATAGATTTTAAAGTCTTGGGATCCTGAAGTCTTCTCTTACCTCATCAGTAAAGCAGGAAAAATTACATTTCTAACCTGCCTCTTTTCATGGAAATAGTAGGAAGAGGAAACAGGAACCCTGTGCTATAAATGATCTCATGCCCACGTTAATTCCATGAGCTGGACATGACTATTCTCACTTCACAAATAATCAAAGAGAAACTCAGTGTTCATACAGGTAACTGGTAAAACTGTTTACCACTTCAAACCAAAGTCTGCCCAATGGCCGAAAC
Organism: Eonycteris spelaea; assembly: GCA_003508835.1. Lineage (NCBI taxonomy): Eukaryota > Metazoa > Chordata > Mammalia > Chiroptera > Pteropodidae > Eonycteris > Eonycteris spelaea. The sequence goes on from PUFA01000065.1 coordinate 6,811,335, forward strand.
CCGTGCTTTTTCCATTACACAAAATGCATCTAGAAATAAAACAATTCGGAAGTTCCATTCTCACGTTTTACTTGGTTAGTCATGGCTATAGGTTTTGTGTAACCTAAAAAAAAAAAAGTTAAATTTTTTTGAAAAACACCTACACTCAATCATTTATCTGTTATTCTCGCTGCTACTCAAAATGAAACAGCTCTTACCAAGGTCACTTATGGCTTCTATACTGCTAAATTCAATGGCCACTTTATTTTGACTTCATTTCTTGCTCTAACACTTGATATCACTGATACCTCACGTCCCTCCCTGAAAACGTTCTCTCGTCCTCCGTTACAGTCCTGGCTTTCCTCCGTGACTAATCTGGTCTCCTGGCGTTTTTTCTCTACTCCTTCAATGTTGTTTCCCTGCTAGCAAAGTATTCTACCCTTCTCATTCTATAAACTTCCTAGGCGATATCATACTCTCACATTGTTTTAGTTACCAATTGTTATACTAGTGGTTCGCCTTTGACTGTTCTTTACTAAATGCCTACCATGTGCTCCACATATTTAGTGATGAATAAAACAGTCATGATTCTTGATGGACCTTATAGGCTCTATCTGCAGCCCAGGGATTCACATGAGCACCAGAGCCACGGACACATACAACTTATTTTTCCATGGGTACCTTAAAACTCAATGTACACTCAAATTGAACTCACTTGCCTCCACTCATAATCTATTCCTTTCTCCCCTCTTTTTTATTTTAAAAGTACCACACAGAATATGCTTTAGGCAACCCCGAGGCCTCAATTATTGGTCTATTTTACTTTCTAAATCTCTCTAAAATTTGACTATTTTTATTCTCCACTGCCAGATAACTAGTTTAAGGCTCACCTCGATCACGATCACTCAGTCTACAACTGCTTCTCCATTTCCCATCTCCTCCATAACCCAGTCTTCACAAAATGACCTTTCAAGATACCTAACCACTTTACTATATACCTGAACCTAATAAAAAATAATATTGAATGTCAACTCTAATAAAAAATAAAAATTAAATAACGGGTGAGGACAAAAAATAATTTTTTTTTTTTTAAAAAAAGGCAACTCTGATTATGTCAACGCTCCAAGCCCCATTCTGCTTACAATTCTTCAGGGGCTCCTTACTGCCCTCTGTGTAAGCCCCAAACCCTTTAACGTGACTTTCAAGACACTCTGCTTGAAAAGGACCCTCCTCAGTTCTCCAGCTTAACATTTCACTCCTCCAAACTTAAACTCTGTTCCAGCCAAACTGAACTTTTCAGGTCCTGAAATACATACATTTTCTCTTTCATTTTCAGGCTTCTGTATATTTTATTCACTTTTCACTCTCTCTTTGCCTGTTCTACTTGCCCATCTTTTGAGTGAAAGAGATCACTTCTCTGAACAACCAAGACTGGGGTTAGGTCCTGTCCTAAGTGTTCCTACTGCATTTCGAGTTAATCCCTATCCTAGCAACTCATCATTTTCATAAAGAGTCTGAACACTTGTGAAGGCAGGGGCTGTAATTTGTCTTGTTTGCAACTATAACTCTCCAGTGCCTGACGCACAGTATAAATTTTTTAAAAATGAATTTACATGATTAAGTCTCAACTCAGAGAGAAAGAAAAAAAAGAAATTCATTTGAAAACTTTTTCAATTTTCTAATTTAATAGAAATAACCAAAACAATGTGGCTTTCAAACAAGGCTTTAAACTAATCTAATACAACTTCTACAACACATTCCAGAGCATTGTAACAGGAAATATTTACAGGCAGCTAATGTATTAAATAACCATGGGAAAAAAACTTGCGTTTATTACACACCAGCAAAAAACACAGGAACGGAACAATTAGAAACTGCAACTTTGTTTTAAAAAATTAAATATGATTATTTAGAAGATACAATAGCACAGAAACAGCACTTTTTAAGAATCATATTGAAGGGTAGTTAACCATGTGCAAAAATAAAAGTAGTTGTAGTAGTAGTAATAATAAGAACAACGATGAGGGGAGACCAGTTGAAATACTGGAAGCCAGGAACTAGTAAGGCTGTGAATTTAACCCTTTCGTGTGTCAGTATGTCTACACAGAAAATTAACAGGCTTTCTGATTGCACAAATCTTGTTTCATAGGCTTATATACATGTTTCACTGTGACTTAAAACATAGTAAATGCCTACATTTTTCAGACCAGGAGCAGACATGCGTTTCATTCTTAAGACTGAAATTTAGGCCACACCTGAAAGGGAATATTGCAGTGGCACTTAGAAAATCACTTCAGTGCCCTCCCACATACAAATCTGGTGAATTTAAAAGAACAGTATTTTTAAAGACCACTTGCTAGAAAAGGGCTAAACTTAATTTTGTATATTTTGTAGTTTGACAAATATATCCAAATCGACTTATTTTTGAAGATAATTGTTTCTCAGATACAATAAAAAATATAAAAGACCACGAAGGCAAACACAGGAAGCTAAGATGGAGAAAATGTTATACATGCATTCTGACCAAGTAAAAGAATCCATTATATCCCAGAGTACATGTTGAAACCTTGAAATGTCTATGTAAACTGTGGCATATAAATTTTTTTCTTAAAAAAGTACCTTCGATTTTTTTTACTCAAACACCTACTTTTAAAAAAATATGCAACTTTCCCCAATTTTTAAAATAAAATGCCACAATATATCGTCATTAGCTCCAGCACACATTTATTTTCCTTAATTTTTAAAAGATAGACTGGGTGATATGCATACAAACTTTCCTATAAAATCACCATCCAGGAGAGGACTATGACATGCTTAGGCAACAGACATAAAGCAGTGTTATTGCTTTATCGAGGAGGAGATAACTGAGAGAACGAAAGAAAACATCCAGGTCTGGTACCGTCAAACTGTGGCGCAGCCTGAAACCCTGGGACGACTTTGCGCAGGTTACTAATACGGACAGTGTGAATTATGAACTTATAGCACAAATTAAGAACCTGATTGTGTTAAGTGAGTGGAGGAGTTAGAACACATTGATTTTACCCAATGCAGATTATGCGACAAGCAGTGGGAGTAGGTAAGGGACTTAAAAGGTCCAGGGAGAAGGGGCCACAGCATCTATTCCCATTTTGGACACTAAGAGACTGTTTAATAACATGTGGCACGCCACAATCCAAGGGCACAGTCAAAAGACCTAAATCTATTGACTTATTAACACTAATCACTAATAATTACATGGCAGGATACCTGCTGAGGTAATTGACAGATCTACAATTTGCACGCTATAAACCTTTTGCCTCTATTTAAAAACATTATTTCTTTGGATTAACTAAAAAGTTTAAAAACTGTTACAACAAAAAGTAAGAACTGACTTTAAAATTCCCTTTGTATAAGAAAAAGAAGTCAGAAAGTACCTTGCTGATTCCAAAAAGGATCATTTCAACAGTGGGTCCAATGCCTTATCACTTCTCTGTAGCAATGATTTGCTGTTTCTGCATAACCCATGACCTATAATCTAAACAGACTTTGGAACACGCACATGCTTCACCTTGTAAAGCAATGTCTTTACTCAGTGAATCGGCTCAGCAAAGTGCTAAAAAATACAAATTTAGGCCAGTGGAACAGACAGAAGAACACTTTGTTCTGTGTGTTGATAGGAGACAGAAATTGAAATGTGGTGAAAACTTTGCAAGCTTTTAAGGAAACATTAACATTTCCAAATCTAAAATACTGCCTTTAAACCAAGAATACAAATGTGAGGGATTATCAATACAAACTGCCTTCAGGAATCGATACTCAACGTTTGTCTTTTTAAAACATAAATAGGAAAACATGTAAGATATCTGAATATCAATTTAAAGTTTTTATACTTTTTAACAGTTGTATTAGTGCCCAAGAGATCAGCTTATAAAAGAAAAAACTCTGAAATGAAATCTAAAGTGAACACCGTCATACAATTGTGGTTTGTTGATAGCTAGTAATAAATGGTAATTCTTCAGCAGTATAAATTATCTTGTTAACAGAAATGGAGCCTATTCAATGCTGACAATAAAGTGGCTTTTTAAGAACCAACCTTATTAAAACAAAGGAAGAAACCTTCCCAAAACCCATCTAACATGGGAATGTTTTTAAGAGAATGCATTATTTTTTAAGGCCCCAGATATTGAGAAATATGTACTTAAAATTTTGCCCCCCATTGGTAGAAAATACACACGACTTATCTAAGAATCATGAAAGGCTCCGTATGAAGAGTAAGCGAAAACATCAGAACGCAACAGCCTGACATAATGAAGCAGTGCTGCTACTCATCGCCATGCCCTCAGACACGTCTCCGGATAAAACGAAATCATGAACGTTGTAGGAAAGAGGGCAATGCGCACAAAGAAAGCAGTTTTAAACAATTTTCTCCCTCTTGTAAGAAAACTCTTCTTAAGTATTTGAAATTTGAGTAAAAGAACAGTTTGTTATATGTTTTTAAGTTTTACTTACAACAAAACTGAGACACTTAAGATACAGAATGAAGTAAATCAATAGCCATTAACAAAATCAATATTCTTTAAATATGCCATCAGAAGGCTTGAATCATATTCATGTTCACCCCATCACGTGTTAAGAAAAAAACCCAAAGGAATTTGCATAATAATTTCTTTAGAGCACTTTATTTAATATGCACTAAAAATATTTACCTCTTATGACAATTATGTCAAATAATTTTTTCTGAGTAGTCTACTATCTGAACTGCTTACGCTGAATTTTTTAAAAGGCAAACGATCTGCCACAGATCTGCTGACGTCTGAAAAATATCTAATGGCGAATCTTCTATTTTGGTCACTTTATAGTCTAATGTGTCCATACAAAAGTCGGACTAAAATTTTTAATTCAACGAAAGAGAAGCCTGTACACAGTCTAGAACACACATCTTGGATATGAGCGTCACAAATGAAGAGAAGAAAAATGAAACAGAGCCAAGGTGGGTTATCTGCCTCAGGTGCGGAAATCGGGGTGGTAAAGGTGGGCTTACTCCAGTAACCATTCAAGTGGGGATTGGCTCAATTTCAGGATTTACTTACAGGTATCTTCTAAGTCCTTTAAGCCCCCAGTCCGTGCAAATGTCCCACTTGGTGGACGGATGAGTACTCTAACCCCACCGGGTTTATTTCAATATTTTGATATTTTAATAATAAGCTGCTTCTGAAGATTTTCTGAGAAGTCTGTTCTCTATTAAAATAAGATAGAACCTCAAAATATGAATGTGAACATTAGAAATAGACAGCATATATTACAAATCCATTCTTGATAGGAACATTATTAGTAAGAATACACATTAGCTTAAAAAACAGGCTCAGCAAATGTTGCTGATCTGCCAGAAGTTTTAGTTCACTATTTACAAATAAGACAAAGTGAAATACAGAAAATTTTACACATTTGGTAGTTGACAGATTACTGTTTGCCAATAGTGGTCTCTCAGAAAACTGACACGAAGGAAGACTGGATAAGAGCCAGTTGTCATCTTCTTACATTGAAATGTACAGAAAACTAGGTTAATTTTGAAACAAACATTCTGCCTTTCACGGGAATAACTGTACGATCCGATGATTTGATTGGGAGGTGCAATTCCGTGGACGGGTTTTCTAGAAATGACCACTATGTGATCTGCTACTGGAAAGTTACCACATTTACTTCTTTCTGTAGATCATTAAAGTTGATTAAATGATGATCAATGGTCACGTTTCCTAGACACCAAGTAAGAATAGAAAATAAAACTACTGTTGAGTTCTCCAAACCAATATAAAAACTAAGGCCCAACAGCATCAAGATGAGAAAAAGGGTAAGGATATGATCAATGTGCACCTGCACTGACGTCCAAGTGGAATCTCAGCAGCTTTGATTTTAAGGAGGAAACAGCCAGTATGTACGTGTGTGAGGGGGAGGCGTACGAGTCATTTGAATAACTGTGCGCTCCAGTCCAGACAACTTAGCAAACGAATGACCCTTCAGTATTTACTTGTATACCCAGCATCCTGAAGCAATCAACACCACATAATCATCAACATCTGCCATTTCTAACAATCAGAACTATCCTCTTTAGTAACAAAAATCTTCAAATCATTTCATTTTTGCTTTTTATTTTTAAAGTTGTAAATAAGAGTTCTCTCCCCCTTTCTTGACAAGAATATGTTTTCTGTCCATTATTTTAATCTAATACTGTGTAAAAGCTATCAGCTTCTTCAAGGAGGTGCCCACTGTAGGCAGGATATACCAGCGACACTTAAATAAAAGTGTATTTTCTTCTCTCTCTCTCTCTTTTTTTTAAACAATTCATTTAAGTTCATGTCATTTTACTTTATATGTACTGGTCTCTCATCTGACTTTAGGCGTTTTCTGCGGGGCTGTATAAAGTCTTCATCAGAGTCCTCAGTTACCTCACCATCATCCTCTTCCTGCTCAAACTCTGGCAAAGGTGCGAAGGTCCTGTCTGAGTAGATCTCTGTGAGTTTATCTTCAAAGTACAATGCAAACTGCTTTCCCTGCCTGAGCTACTTCTGAATCAGCCTGCAAGCAAAAGATAGGAATATTCACCTATTGGTAATGCATATTCCTTCACCAAGTTTGCATGGTCTGAAAAGCTTACCTTCAAATTAATCTCTTGTGTTTCTGCATAAACTTGAACAACTCTCATCATCTAAAAAGGATACCAGAGTCAAAAAAAAAAAAAGGGAAATTATAATCCTTTCTAAAGTTATGAGACTGCATAGGATTGGCAATGAAAGTCAGCCACAGTAGGGGGAACAAATTGCTATAACCAGATTATAAGTGCTTTCTAAAATTCTACAGCACATGGAACCACTTTTTTTTTTTTACAAAGTTCTGTTACTAACGCTACTGTGAAACCTCAATAATTGTCTCAAATTCTGAATTAGTGAGGTCAAACTGAATAGAAACCAGTCTGAAAACATCTAAGAGAATAATATTTGTGAAACGAATAATATAAGAAATATTGCTTTTAAAAATCTGCTAAACTTTCAATAAACCACTTAATCAGAATTCCATTTGTATGGCAATTTGTTAAGCATAAATCATTCAACTATTCTAAAGCAGACTGAAATGGTCTTCCTGGCAAATGTTAGCTATAGCTCATGAAAGCATATTCATTTGAAAACTTTCTAAGTGGATTAGAAAATAAGACACAATACTTGGGACTATATTAATTTAAACCTCAAGTGAAGTTATACTCTGTTCTCTGTAGCATATTGCTATAAAGGTAACTAGACTTTTCAGTTAATTAACATTTTGTTTTGTTTTTAATCACAGATACTTCCAGAGGCGGCTATGAGTACACTTTAAATGATTCAATGTGATTTATTTTAGTAACAGTCATAGGGCACCCAAATTTCATCAGCAATAAAGAGATTTTAGTATTGAAGTAATCTTTTTAAAGATTTTGTGGATTCTCATCCAATTCCATTTTCTTTTCCTAGAATAATGAAAATCTCCCTTAACATATCTTCCTTTGAAACTTGACTTATCCCAAGATAACTAAAATGATTTCCTTGAAGGAAGTATATATCAGATTTCTTTTCAAGGTATGGAGAGCTCATCTTTATCCTCAGAAAAATACATACCCAAAGCTAATGAAAGTTACATCGCTGAGATCAGAAAACAACATTATACACTCTGGGCTACTATTCAAAGTAAGCCACCAGAGATTAGTTTATAATTTTAAGGCTCTACATTTATTTGGTCAATAATAAAATCAAAGGACACCAGTACAAACGCCTTTCCTATATGTGCCCAAATGCAGGCTGTTTATAGTCATTTCCCACAGAATATACTTAACTATAGGCTACTTTCTAATCTCAATCCCCAACTTGTTCAGGAAGGGATATTCAATAATATTCTTAATTTATTATGTTTAAGTATATACTTCAAATTATACACAGTAAACTTTCTCCTTTGGAGCTGTGGATGCAAATTCTGCTTTTGACAGAACTGAAGCAGAAATAAAATTTTAAATCAAATTAGAAAAATCTCTTGGCAGAAAAAGCAAAATCCAAAAATAAAACAAGCAAACAAACAAAAACTAGTAATCCAAGACTCTATAGTTTAGAAGCTAACATACTTCATTAAACCTTTCACAGTTCTTGAAGATCAAACGGACATCAGCCACAAAGTCATCTGGGATTTGGTAGTGTTGGGAATGTTTTTTCTGAAGCTTCTTTTTCACGGTGGATAAATCCATTGGTTTCTTTATAATTTTATAGTAGTTTGGTATCTAAAAAAACAAATAAGGCTAGATAAGGATTCTCCAAAACGTCAAACTGTTTAATTTGAAAATGCATAGCATTTTAGTGTTGATTATTGAGCCAGCTGCTTGTTAATTTTAAATATAGTAAGTGTACTTTAAATCTTCTGCCCCAATCATATCATGAAAATCAAATCATATTCAGAATATTCAGTTTCCATGTTAGTAAAGGCCCCAAAGTTCTATCTTCAGTGTGTAGATCTGGAAAACAGGCAATGAGCAAGCATAGTCAACCACATGTGCTCATCAGAATTTTTGGATTTATGAAGACAAAAAGGTAAGGAAAAAAGTGATTACAAAATGTACTGTTATTATTAGAGGATATAACAATATCACCAAGTACTCTGGACAAAGCAATAGAGAAAGATTGTAAAAACAAAAAAAAAATTTTATTAACCATTTAATGATCGTGCTGGGAAGTTCTGCCCCCACTCTTGGCCAAATATTTGTATCCATGGGAAATGACTGAACATAGAGAGCCATTTAAATAGTTCACGAAAAATATCTGAAAGTCATTTTCTATTGTAAAGTCCCTAAACATAAAGATAAGATGTGCATACCAGTATCAGATAATTACTATTTGCACAAAAATCTTTGTGTCTAGACCTTTTGTGCTCTGAAATTCATTTCTGAGCCTATGCAGTAAATAAGCCTATTATTCAACATTGTTCAACAGGCCTGGTATTCAATATTATCTTAATTCAACAACTGATGGCCAGCAAATAAAATGTGTGTAGCATGTTCTCATCCCATTTATGACACACTGAGCACCTCTTGTATTTTACTATGGGACTTGAGAGCTTCTATTCCTTAGAACAAAAGTCCCCTTTAAGAAAAACAAAGAGCACTGAATTGCAAAATTTCCCCAGTCTTTTCCTAATCTTGACCCTTCATGATAGATGGATTATGAAGGCAGAGCCAGTGTGAAAGATTTAATTGTATACTTTTATTCAAATTACATATATTGTTTTCTCCCCAAGGTACAGAGCCTATAATTACAGAACCAGAATCTTCAAAATCATTCAGTCTAATATTCCCACTGTACAGTTAAAAAAGTAAAGGCAGAAAATTTCATAATTTCCTCAAACTTATAAGGCTGGTTAATGGCGGAACTAAAAGAAAAAGTTGTCTTCAGATTCCTGGGTTCCAGATTACATTTCCATTATACTGGTATCCCTTACGTCCATTTTAAAAGTAAAAGGACATGGAAATCATACTTTCATCATAGCAACAAATATTTAAAAAATAAATCACAATTTTAACAAGTGAATTTCACATTCACTTAGCCCTAATAAAATTTCTGAATAATACGAAGTATTTTCAATGTTATCAGGTACTGTGCTAAGCATTTTATACAGGTTATTGTGTATAGTCCTCGGAACAACCCAATGAGAGAAGAAATAGTATTAGGAAAGAAAATCTGAGCTTTGGAGAGGCTGAGATTATTCAAGAAGTCTGAGAAGCAGTCTGAGAAGCAGTCTCCAGCCAGAGCCTCAGACCTGCTCCTCAGGGAGGCTGCTAAGGCAAACTACTCACCGAAGCAGGAACTGGCTCCTGGAACTCAATACTTAATTCATGGCAGTAGAGGTAAAGCAGAAGACGTTCACATTTCTGGCCCAAGAAAAGAAAGGAAAACCTCTAATAAGTTTTTTAGCCTTAAAAAATAATCATGAGAATGAGAACTTTATCACTGTCAAGTATTATTACAGCAAACGGAACACAAGCCTCCTACATGCTAGCTATCCAACTAAACATATACCCTCAAAGAAAATCGCCTTGTTTCCCATTTGGTTTTGAGACTATCTTCTGTTCTACTTTGAATGAATTTACCAAAGATAGAGTGCCTTTGTTCTTGTCTGATCACTAAGGTAATTTACCTACTACCACCTCAACTACACACCTGGAAAGGAATCAGAAAAGCAATATACAGCATTTTGCACAACAATTTATAGATTACCCAGTAATCTATAAATTATCACCTTTGCTACTTGTTTCAATTCCCTGAGACAGGCAGGACACATTCAAAATTAAATAAAAACTATCTGTGTCTTCTCAATCCAATTCTAGAATTTTCTGACGCAATCAGAACAAATTGAAATGCATTTTACATTTATAGTTTTCAACTGCTTAGACTTCTTTTAATACTGTTTATACACTCCATACACATACCTTCTCTTCATCAATAGTGGAGAAGGGATTCTGAAAGTATATACATCAGATTAGAGCCAAACTTAACGGTAACTGACCATAGAACTATGTGAAAGATACTGTGTCTTGGGATCAGGCTACAGACATCAGCGGAAATTTGAGTGAAATGAGGAGAGGATTTTAGATTTTGTTTTGAGTATGAGATGCTAGTAGAGCGTTTTAAGCAAGAATGTGATATACTCGTTTACATTTTTAAAAAGAATGTTATGAACAGTACAGAAAATAAACCATAAGGAGGCAAGAGTAGAATCAAGGAGTCCAGTGAGGAGATTATTACAATAGTGCTGATGAAAAACTATCATGTCAGTCTCAGAAAATAATGGTGAGAGGAAGAAAATGGCATTATTGTTATTCCTGATGCTTTCATTTCTAACAGATTTCTGGCTTGAGTAACAGAGATAAAAGGTGGTATCACTTAATGAGATAGAATACTAGGAGAGGAGTACAGTTTTTTATGTTGTTATCTGCCTATTTATTGCTTTTGCTTTTTGAAGAATATCAGAAATCAGTATTTTGATTGGGACAAGATAAGTACGAGAAAACTGGACATGAGTCTGGAGCTGCGGATTAGATAAAGATCTCACAAAGTCAGGTGGTGACGTTAAAAAATGAAACAAACAATCGGGGCTCCATGTACATCACACTAAACAAATCTACGTGCAGCCAGGCCACTGATAAGACATTGACTTCTCTGGCACTCACCCTTTGGTCCGCGGGGCTTAGCCCCTGCGCAGTTTTCCCCTTCTTGCTATGCTGCAAGTTATCACAATCATATTCAACTTCCGGTTTCCCGATATCTCTGCAAAATGTGCATATCCAGTCCCCACTAAAGAGGGAAACAGGCAATTAGTCCATGTAATTATAACAAAACCCATTCTAGGGAAGCTAATTCTCTAGAGGTTAAGTCTTCAATTTGTTTCTTTCCTTTCCAGTTTTTTTTTGGGGGGGGGGCGCGGAGAAGGATGTTCTATTCTTGTCAAATCTCATAAAGTGAAGTTGTGTGATAAAAATGTCCTAAAACTTTTCCCATTCTTCAATTACCTTCTGGAAAGCAATAAAAACAAACAAACAAACAAAGAGTAGGTCGGCATTCAAAAGGGCTCCTCACAGCATAAAGCTGACAGACAACCACTACTTGTAGCATAAGACCAATCCCCAGAGTCCAGTAATCACGATGACCCCATATCCACAAACAAGAAAAGACTACAAGGTACAGAGTTCCTCAGCTATCATGTACTGTTTTGGCATGTATTAAACATGCCCAAAATAAAAGTTCTTTTCTCATAGCCAGTCAAAAGCCTAGGATACACAGACACACATACCTGTGAGTGCGAGACATGCACTCACACACCCGTTTTCTTTTAAATCTGCTCAGTCTATAGCTTGTTTACATCAAGATTTCTATCAAGCTATAAACTCCAATATGATTTAATCACATGCATTCCTCCCCCATCATATATAAATAAATTTTAAGTCTAGGGATTATACCAATGTGTGTCAACAGTTTCTATTCCTCCTAAAGCATCTGCCTTTGAGAGGAAGCATTCAGTGGCAAAACTCTACCATTCCAGCAGATGTTACTATTCAAAGAAAAGGAAAAGATGAAAAGCCTTAATTTCAAGACCAAAATGCCTATGCTTTCCTTTTCTAAGAGAATAAAGAAAAAGAAGCCACTTACTGCATCTATGGCAAATAATTATGCATCCTAAGATTTACGTAATTAATTACAATTCCTCAGAAAAAAAAAATATTCTGGCACTGTTTATGTATCCACCACTTTTCCAATCCAAAAGGTTGAACTTTTTCAAAAAGAGTAGCATTATTCAACTGAAATCATGGCTTCTCAGAAATCTGAGAGGAAATGTAAAAAATTTATCTATAGGCAGAAAATAAGCTAGGTTTTCCTAAGAGCGCTTATTTTCACTTAAAAAGAAACCTGGGTAAGGGCTGGAGGGAGAAAGGTGAAGGAAAGAAGCATGACTCTACTATTGCACGGTCTCTGGAATCAACTGAAGATGAAGTTGTGTGAACATGAAACAACAAAGAAGGAAGAAAAACAGCTGTCCTAAAACACACTCTAATGGAGACACGAATCCCTGAAAACCAGTGAACTGCCCGGAGCTACTTAGCTTATTTTGCTACAGAGCTACAGCCAGAGCCCAGGTCCGTAACCCGGCCCAGCACCTCTATCTGCTCCACCGCCTAAGCGGTAGGCCAGCTTGCTCAGGCCAGCTCGCCTCCGGTGCTCACCACTGAAGATGTTAATGCTTGAAACAAGGTTTAGCTGGCATGGGGTCAAATAGTATGAGGACAATGCTCTTATTTTCTCCCAATCTTCATCTTTACCAATAAAGTTCTTCACGTTTAAAGAAGGAATTCAGCAATTGTCCATTCCAAAGTTAATGACTGAAAGACACTACAACTAGGTGATCAAAGGAAAAGTGAGAGTGAGAGAGAGAGAGAGAGAGAGAGAGAGAGAGAGAGAGAGAGAGACGAGCGCGCGCGCTGCACACTTGCTCCAGGCAGGCACCACCGACCAAATGCTCCAGTTAGGAAGCGGCCTCTGAAAACCTCAAGGAAAACTCAAGACGTTGATGGTGGTTTAACAAAGCACTTGTTTATCTTTAAAATGCTTTCAAATTTTAAAAAGTAAGTTTTGGGTAAGATCGAATAGAGTTGCCATGAAACGGAATGAACAGTACTCATAAATAAAATAATAGTAGACTACATTAAAATTGATGGCAATAGATAAAAAATCTAGCTTTAAGAGGAAATCTAGAGTATTGAGATCTTGTTCCCTGGCATATGTCATTAGTTTGGCTCAAACTCTTATAAACATTTAAATATTAAAACAAAACAAACAAAAAGAGGAAATCTAATAACTTTCTCCAATACCCCAAGACCCCTCCCCTCAAAATTTAGAGTTCTATCTAATTTGTTCACATTAATTATAAACTGAAAGCCAAAAAATGGTCTATTTTTTATTATTAATGCACCACTTAGGTCTTAGTCTTAGATAGTTCATCATTCAGCTGTTAAGTTCTTCTAGAGGGTAATACCAGAGGAATAATAAGCTTCCTGTCTTATAGAAATACTATGTATGCAGTGGTTGATAAGGTCATCTGCCCTGAAGAACTTATTTTTTCAGTTTATAAAAATAATAATAAAAAAATTAATTACTTCACTAGTACCTTGGAAAGCTAAGCAGCGTTGGAACATGACAAGTTAGATGAAAGACCTTTGGACATTTTTCACAGCACAAGAGATCCCCTCCATTCTGGCAGACAGCACACCAGTCTTCATTTGGGTCGTCATCTTTGCTGCTGCCATCTCCTCCAATTCTTGCTGACCTGTGCATGAGGCTTCGAATTGGGGACTTGCCATTAACAAGGCTGCTGAGCCCTGACTGTTTGCAGCTTTCATTGGAATCTGCAGGTTCTGTTTTCACATGGTTTTCCAGGCTTGCTAATGCATCCAGCTCACTCTCTAGATGCAGGTTGGTTGAGAGAGGTGGTGTCAAGCTACTCTCAGGACTGCTCAGCTAAAACAAAGCAAGGACAAATTCTTGAAAAATCACCTAGATCATTGTTCACAGTGTGTGTGTGTGTGGGGGGGGGCGTATTACATTCAAAACTTATGTCAACATGTTTATATATATATCCTGACTTAACTTAAAATTACTTTGGGAATCACATCAGTGACATGAAGGAATGAAATTAACCCCCAAATTATTTAAGCATGTTAATTTATGATTTTAGGGAGCAGTTTCTCCAATATTGGTTCATTCAGATAGTAAGGAACTTAATTAAACCGTAAAGCACTGATTGAAAAGTGAGCATAGGGTCATACTTTTCCCACAGAGAACTATGGGATGTTATCAAGAATCTGTTGCATGGCTTTTGAGAAGCATTCTGAAATATTCTCTGTCCACGTATCATTATGCGAATATAGGAAGATTGTGACAATATTAAAATATATCCGTCATCTAGCTGTTTGGGGGTACTTCCCAAACCAGTTCTGGAGGAAGAGGTGACACTGCTCCATGCCCAAGGCTAAATCCACTCTCTAAATCTACATATACTGCACTGAATATGTAATACCCTGAACTGAAATCTCTATGTGTCAACCATACAAAAAATGAAACATAATCTTGGGCAGAAAGAAAACAAGATCGAAATTTCTAAACAAAGAAACTTGGGCCTTCCTTCATTCTATATTATAAATGCTACAAAATGTTCCATCTGGGCACTCTAAAATGGTTAATAATTCATAAGGCAAAGGCACTCTTCCAATCATAAAACTCTTTGATCATTAAACTTTTTTCATGTCAGCGGTCTTAATCTTGAACTTACAGGACCATGAAAACAGCCGAGGATATTTTGCGGCCCAAGACTCATTGTGACTTTTGAGACGATTAATAAATCAGAACAAGATAGAACCTGATTTAGAATCATGGCAAAAATATCAACCAATTACAAACGAAAAGATAATTTGAAATGAATCCTTAACACTTAACAATTAAGTCTTTTTCTGATTATCAATGACACTTGGTTTAAAAAGTTGAGTCAGAAAAAGAGGTATTGGGCTTGTACCAGGCATAAAAATTCAGAAACAAATAAATGTTCGTGGAACCGCTGTTTAGTCCAATATACTGAGAGTGGAAGAATCAGGGAGGTGGCCTGCTTAGTTACGCCCCTGACAGCCCCGCGCGTCTCACCATGCAGGCGCTCCTCCTGCCATCCTCTGTCTTTTCCTGCTTCACAGCCCCTGAAAAGCTGCATATCTCGTCTTCGGTCCCAGGTTCTTGCTTGACCTTCACTTGATCAGACTTGAAACTAAGACTTGCCTTCTCAGCAGTTCTTCCTGATGACCCGCAGCTAATAAAAAACAAAAAGATCACGTATGTTTGACTGTGTGGTATACATAAAAACAATTACATGAAAAACATGAAAAGCACTATTTATTAACATTACAATGATGTTAAAAGGAGTGGAGTATAAACTTCATTTCCAATTCTTAAAAACATAGATCCAAATTTCAGAAGACCTTAAAAACATTTTATGATGAGGCATTATACTAAATCATTTATGGGGTCTAGCAAACATTTTTCGAGGCTAGTAATATAAAATCTGGTGTCTGCGTCTCTCTCTCAAAGTAGTTTCAGTTCTACTCTACTCCCCAACGGCTGAAGAAAATAGCATCGACAGTGGTTCATGAGCCTCCTCAAAGGAATTGCTACGTTAGCTTTTGAGGGCGGGGGTAGGGAGCAGGGGATAAGGAACAGCAGATAACCTAGACTGTCCTTATTTGAATCAATGTAATGATAGGCTAAGAGGACAGGCACATGACTGATCCGTTCTCTCTAGACCACAAAGTTAAACTACTGGCAAGAAAAGTGAATAACTGGGAAGACTATATTACTACTAAGAATGAAGACTTTTTTCACTTAATTTGTACTTTTCTTCTAAATTACTGATTATTTACTTAAGTATAATTTTAAAGTCAAGCAAGTGTTTGAAAATACACATGAACACATACGAACAAAAAACACACATATATCTTAAATAAAATCTTCCTTGCATTGTACTAAATTATATAAAATAAGAGTAAAACTCAGTCAATATTTACTGCATTTTATATTAGCACAACACGCACTCTCTCCCCCCACAACCCCTACTTCCTCATTAATGTGACCAGATTTCCTAGAGAAATAAATCTGAGCCAGGAAACGTACAAGACGAACCTGGAACATCATTTTGTAAAAGGAAACAAGGAAGCTTTCAGAACTAAGGACCCAAACTTAGAAAGCTCTGACAGGATAAAATGGAACACTTTAAGCACCAATAAAATATATATTTAAACATCATATAAAGTATGTTTAAATATATGAGTTCGGTCACTGTTGGAGGGTGCTGGGAAATCAACTCATTATTATGAAAATAGGTAAATAAAGAGAAAGAATCAATTCATTCTGCCTTATAACCAAATATGACAGAAATTTTCTCTTTACAGAAGTATTCTAAAATAATAAACACAGAATAATAATTAAAATATATCATTTTTCAAACAGTAAAAAAAAAAAAAGAGTTAGGCAATGATCACTAATGGTTATCACAAAACAAACAAAAACCACCTAGACATTATATGCCCCTAACGAAAGAACACAGCACCACCAATGAAGTATTCTCCACATCAAACATGAATTTCATCAAACCTCCTGATCTAAATAGCATAAGAGAAAAAACAGTAGACAGCATATTCAAATGACAAAATGGGGAAAACCCTGTATGATAAAATCCATTTCTTTAACCAACACACTGATTTTGACCTTAACATATCTACTGATAGCCATGTACAGAACTCATTTGAACCATACTCAAAGAAACTATTTTTTAAGGCATTTATAGGAAAAACTGAGAAATCTGAACATTAATTGGATCGCTACTGATATTAAAGAATTAGCTATTAAATTTTTTTAGGTGTAGTAATAGTTCTATGGTTATAAAATTTTAAAATCCTTATCTTTTAAGTGAAATAGACTGAAATAGTCATAAAGGAAATTAAATGTCTGAGATTTGTTTCAAAATAATCCAGACCAAGAGAAAATGGGTAAGAATACAAAAGAATTAAGACTGGCCATAATTTGGTAACTGTTGAAGCTAGGTGATAAGTATCTAAGAGTTCACTGTAATATTCTAGTTTAAAAAATTTTTTTGAAATTTTTCTTAATAAAAAGGAGAAAATATAACTATTAATAACATAATACTCACCTGCCTCGACTACCAGTACTAGAGGTACTAGGGGGTCTCACAGGTGTGTGAGAATTGGATAAACCTGCAAATAATAAGTCAAAATGAATATCAATACAGATAAAAATACTCAGAATTCTACCTACTGGTTACAGAATTCAAGATGATTACAATGTAATTTAGTAATTCTTGGAGGTCAGACCTAGTTTTACTCTCCAAGTCAGGAATGGCATGTGTCATCATGGCAGACATCAATCAGTTTCTCTCAGGTGAGCCCCTTTCTCAGAAGCCTTCTCAGAACAACACTACCCAATCAATGAAAATTAACAAATCAGGAGAAAGTTATCTGCCATCCCACCCCATCTGTAAAATACCCTACACAGACTCCTATGATTCCTATTATTTCTTCTTCCTTTTACAAGTCCTGTAATAATCCTATTAAACCTCAAAAACTGTATGGCTCAAAAAAATGTATTGATGATGCATCTCGTGCAAAACCCATATTTACATTTGAACCATTCTTCCTCTAGAAATAATGAGGCAGTCTGTTTCAATAAGAAAGAAATAACATTTAATTTACACCAGAAAAATATATTCTGTAACCACTTCTGCACCATCGATCTGTTAGGAATTGCTTTAATCAGTCACTCATGGTAAGAGGGCTAACGAAACAAATAGGATTTTGGAAGAGATCTGTATCTCACGGACTTGATTAGTCACAGTTTAATAGATTCCAATAAATTTGAGTTTTTGTTTTAAAATGACAATTTGAAAGTTCACTTGCCTTTCCTTGATTTTTTTAAAACAATTTTTCCATTTTATTTTTACAAAGTGTTTTAAATTTGGGTTGAAACCAAAGAATTCTTCAACTGATTATCTATATCATAAAAGACATGGAAGTAAATACCATAAATCCAGCAAGGAACATAAACACAGGTGGGGTTGAGGGAGAGGTACACTGGAGTTCTGAACAGTGTACACTACATATATATTAATATCACTTCAGTTAGCTGAGGCCTGCCAACAGTATTTCAAGAAAAATAATTGGAAAGAGCAAGCAGAAAAAAAATATGGTACCAAGACTGTTCATTTTATGTGGCTAGAATATAGTACCAGTAGATTTTGAGTAAAGGAGCTCAATCTCCAGAATGGGGGTGGACCTCATCCAATTAGCTGAAGACCTTAAGGGAAACCAAAGGAAGAAGGAATTTTACTTTCAGACTCAATACTAACATCAACTATTCCCTGGGTCTCCAGGCTGGTGACCTGCCCCGCAGTTTTGGACTTGCCAGCCCTAACCATCACAAGAATTAATTCCTAATCCCCTACACACGCATGCAAGCAGGTATGCACACACACACGCGCACACACACACCACCCCTATTGGTTGTTTTTCTGGAGAACCCTAATACATACACTAAGAGATATTTTTGTAAGGTGTTAAAGAAATAAGTAAGCTGGTTTTACCTGATGATCCTGGAGATAGGGCAGAGGGTCCTGGAGAGGGATTCATGGTACTTGTAGGCTGTGGGGGAAGGTGACTGCCTGAGATGTATCTACTTAGTAGATTATCTAAACTACTTGAACCAGCATCTTCCAACTAAAGAGAAAAAATAAAATAAATCTGCTTTGATTAAAGTAAAGAAGTTAATTTCATTAGTATAACTGCTTATGCTCAGAGTTTACTCATTAATAGATTATTCTATATCAAACTCAGCTTAACTGTTGCTTCCTTAGGTTCCCCTGAGGAACCACATAGTATAAAATTTATATGAATAAAGCTGTAATTAGTATTATTCAATAAATACCCAGCAGATCAAGACAAAACCCAATAATCCACTAAATCCTTTATGTTCTAATATGAAAATAGCTGTGACACACTGGTGCATTTGTCTTTTCTCAAAGTTGATGCAGGATCCAGTTTTTTCAGCATCCTTGTGCCACCTTCCTCCCTTTATTTCAGCATCCATACTTCTGCCAGAATCAGCCACCCAAACAGAACTTAATCATGTCAATACCTAACCTTAAAGCTGTGAATAGTCTATACACTCAGCAGAAAGCCCTGAGCCTGAGATACAAGGCCCCTTCGTCAACAGAAGACTGAACCCTTTTCTCATTTATGGGCAGTAGGCTCAGGCCAGAGAACCTGGTACTGTGACTTTGGGCTGGTTCCCAATTGAAGATAAGTTTCCTATCTTTAAAACACCCACCTAGACTGAGAACTGTGATGATGAAATGAGAAAATACTTATGTAAGAAATAGTAAACAGATACTATTTAATTATGAAAAATTATCTTAAGTAAAAGTTTACACTATCCCATATAAGAGATGGTCAAATTATTCTTAAATAACTACTAATCTTCTTGCTTACTGGTCTGTTTATACTCACACTTGAAGATTACTTTTCCATGTAAATTTACTTCTCATTCAACACAGAAAACTGAACATATATATTTATTACTTGCCCTCCTTTCCTCTCAAAAAAAAAATCACACTGATTTTCATGACTATAAGATAGGAAAAGATGGCATCAAAGCAGAAACTTTGGAAGAAATTATACATGTATAAACCAAGGTAGAACTGGATTAATAGAAAAATGACCAGAATAAAGCAGCTCACAACATAAAAGACGAGGAAACACTTCTAAAAAGTAAATAGGTTCAATATCGATTTATAATAAAACACTATCAACAAAGTAGGTATAGATGGAACATACCTCAATATAATAAAGGCCATATATAATAAGTCCATAGCTAACATCATATTTAATGATAAAAAGCTGAAAGCTTTTCCTTTAATATCAGGAAAAAGTATGCTAACTCTTGCCACTTTTAATCAACAGAATATTGAAAGTCCTGGCCAGAGCAATTAGGCAAGATAAAGAAATAACAGGCATCCAACTTGGAGAGGAAAAAGTAAATCTGTCACTATTTGCAAATGAAATGATATTATATGTAGAAAATCCTAAAGACTCCACCAAAAAACTCTCAGAATAAAAGAATTCAGCAAAGTTGCAGGATACAAAATCAATCAAGATTAGAACAACTACCCATAAAATTATATGGAACCACAAAAGACCCCCAAATAACTGAAGAAATTCTGAGAAAAAACAAGGTGGGAGGTATCATTCTCCCTGATATTAAACTATGCGACAAAGCTACAATAATCGAAACAGTATGGAAAAGATGAGAGAGCCCCAAAATAAATCCTCATTTATAAGGTCAATTAATCTCTAACAAAAAGGGGCAAGGGTATACAATGGGATATACAGTCTCTTCAAGTGGTGTTAGGAAAACTGGACAGATACATGCAAAAAAAAAAAAAAAAAGAAAAGAAAGAAATTGGACCACTCTCTTACACCATATATAAAAATAAACTAAAAATGGATTAAAGACTTAAATTTTTAAGACCTGAAATGACTCAGATAAAGACAAATACCATATGATCTCACACATGGAATCTAAAAATAAAAAAAAACCAAGCTCACAGATACAGAAAAGTTTGTCACTGCCAGAGGTGAGTGGAGTGTGTGTGAAATGGGTAAAGGGGATAAAAAGGTACAAACTTCCAGTTATAAAATAAATATATCATGGGGAGGTAATGGACAGCATGGTGACTACAGTTAATAATATTCTATTGCATATTTGAAAGTTTAAGAACGTAAATCTTAAAAGTCCTCGTCACAAGAAACCAAATTTTGTAACTATGTATGGTGACAGATGTTAACTAGACTTATTGTGGTGATCATTTCAACATGTATAAAAATATCAAATCATTTTGTTGTATACCTGAAACTAATATAACGCCATATATAAATTATAGTTTAATTTTTAAAGAAAGTATATAGGCCTTTCTCATTAATGAAGTCTTTTTCCATTAAAGGCCTCTGAGACACAAAGAGCTGAAAGTGAAAGTAGGCTGCGGGCTACCCAGAGGGACAATTAAGGCATATTAGCAATTGTGCCTGCCCAGCATTCACAGCTACTGGCCAAGGATTTACTTGCAAGCTGTCATTACCAGAGGATCCCTCACTGCAACTAAAGTCAACTGGAGGACTCGTGAAGAGGGGCAGCTCCTAATTTGGGCCACAGATGGAAGGTGGGCTACGGCTCACCTAAACATACAAGAGGAGAAAATGAGTCCACCAAACATGAAAGCCCCATGTTACCTATCTCTACCCCCACTCTTCCATACTCTCCAACCTGCAATTTACGTCTCTGGCCAGAGACATAAAACTGTCTAGGTTAGAAAAGTAGGCAGATTGGAAAGAGGCAAACCAAAAGTACATAACAGGGCTTCCATGACGCCATTACATCTCCGACGAAGAAATGCTAGCTGAAACACCGACCTCCAGGTTTCACTAAACATGAAGAGTCACCATAAATAAAGCATTCTTTTATTCACTAAACCAATGTTTCCTAAGCATCCTGAATAATAATAATAATAATAATAATGGTAGTAGTAGTAGTAGTAATAAAAAAATTAAAGCTACATGGATTACGTGTGATATAATTTCTATGAATTAAAAGGAAAAAGACAATCCACAGAATACAAATAATCAATGAACTTAAAATAACCAACCACACAAATAAATGTTAAATGAAATCAACATCATTTTTACCTATCAATCACATTGGCAAAGATGTAAGAAGAATGAATTATTTAGCCAGCGTTGGGAACATAGTACAGAAATGGGTATTCTTTAATATTTAAATCTGCACATGAATATTAGAAACTCACACACAGCCTTCCCAACACTTCATAATATCCAGTATAGTATCCAAACTAAGTTACTAATATGCCAAATATAAATTGTTTACAAAAAATTAATAAATCATTAGAATACTACATCTATTAATCATAATCTACTCTGAACAGAATCTAATTTTCATTTATCTATTCAAAAAGTATTCAGGTTCATTATGTATGTCCTCAAAATCGGAATGTCAAACATGCATTATCACTGTGCTGGAGATGGACAGCAGAAAGAAAGAAAAAATAACTCAGATTAAGAGAATTCTATTGAAATTAGACCCTACTATACACTGGACGGCGGTAATGATCAGTATTAAGATATAGCAACAAATATCCAAAACTACCCTTGTGTTTATTTCCCGTTTGCAATACACAGTTAATGCTACCTTGTCTGCTTCCTGTGTAGCCTCCCGCAGGTTTCCTTTTACTATACAATGGAAATTACAGGATAGGAGGAAAGTAAGTGATTCTTTAAAAGACGAAAGGTTTGCTTCTCTTTTTATTGTTGGTTCAGATGGTTACTTCGTACTACGGTTGCGCTTTCTGTGGTGATCACCTCTAATCCCTTTTAAAAGTGACGATAACAAGTGTTGGCAAGAATGTAGAAAAACTGAAATCCTCATGCGCTGCTGGTAGAAATGTAAAATGGTGCAGCTGCTATGGAAAAGTTGGGCAATTCCTCAAAAACTTAAACACACTCACAATACGACTCTGAAATTCCACTCCTAGAAATTCACCACCAGGTAAGTGGTAACTTATGTCCACATAAAAACTTGCACGCACATGTTCCTAGTAGCCGAAAAGTAGAACCCCAAATGTCCATCAACTGATGAACAGATGTGGTATAACCACACAATGGAATATTCAGCCATAAAAAGGAATTAAGTACTGATATAGGCTACGAGATGCCTGGACCTAAGAAACATTATGCTAAGTGAAAGAAGCCAGGTACAGAAGGCCACATAGTATATAATGCCAGTCATATAAAATGTCCAGAATAGGTAAGTCCACAAAACAGAAGCAAATTAGTGGTTTCCAGGGGTTGAAAGAGAGAGAAATGGAGAGTGACTTCTAATGGACAGAGTTTCTGTTGGAGTGATGAAAATGTTCTGGAACTGGATAGTGGTGATGGATGCACAATCTTGTGAATATACTAAAACCCACTGAATTGTACATTTTTAAAAGTTGAATTTTATGGTATGTAAATTTTATTTCAATTGTTAAAAGTAGATGACACTAGTAAATCAGTAAATAAAAATAAGGTCTGCAAGGAAGAGAAGGTTCATAGGAGACAATCTGGATTCTGTTCCTCCTAGCCCACATATAAACATGGAAGGGGATATATATTCCAGAGCTTCCTGACTTGATCTCAAAACTATTCTAGGCAAGAAGACAAGGAATGTCTGATATGAGTCCCCCTTCCTTGATGCCCAACTTTTCAAAACATGGCGCATCGACATTTCTACCATCTGGTCTGTGTGAGAAAGAACTGAACCAAGGTCAGAGTGACCCTGGCAAATTAGAAGTTTGACATTAGTGACCTTCCTTTTCTCTCTGAAAGTTTCTCAAGAACTGGAACCAAGTCTTGTTTATCTTTCTGCTTAATGCCCAAGGACTTTTGCATATGGTAAGTACGCAGTAAAACTTGGGTGGCTCCTTTAACACTGTACAGACCTCTCTTGGGTTGCCCAGATTCTCACTACTATACCTTTCCAGGCCTACAGTCCCAAATTATTTCCCTGCCACATCTACAAATTATAGGGAGAGAATTGGACTTATAATCAGGAGTCTTGGCTTTGAATTCCAACTTTTCCATTTACTGGGTGACTCTGAGAAAGTTACTAACCTCTTACTTTCATCCATAAAACAGGAATATGATACATCATATGCGATGATTCAAGCATTAAACTTATATAATGTCTGTGAACATCCTTTATAAATTATAAGCTTACGACTTAGGAATTTTATTTTTTATAAATATATTCCAAAAGTTTCTATTCTATATAGTCCAGTACTCTCAGCACCAATTTAACTACCATTTGCTTAGCCAAAATAGAACTTTCTTAATATAAGGAAAGCAATCAGATTAAGAGAATTTACAGTAAGTTCGTGATTTTGAAACAATTTGGAATTATAGAAATGTCCTTTAAGACTAACTCTTAGAAATCCATTAAACACAATAAAATATAAAACAGCAGACACAGAAAGTGCCAAGGGTCCTAGTGTCTTAGTAGTTTCACTGCTCTTTGTTCCCATGGTAACTCGTGAGGATGTGACCCAGTATAACCTTCAAAGATTAGATTTACATTTAAAAGTAGAGTGCTTTTGATTCAAATGAATTAATGAAGTCTCAGAAGGCACTAAAAAATAATGTTCTTCAGTAAAAAGTTAGAGGTGAAAGGTGCCTCAGAGACGCTTCAGGTTCCTCTCCACTCTGACCCTGCCCGCTGCTTCCTCGCTCAGGGCACCCACCACGCCTGGTATCTACACCCTCCACCTTCTTCCTTTCTCAGCTCAACCTGCTGACACAAGGGGTTGACTATTCCCTTTGGGCCTGACATGAACTGACAAAGATCTGACCGTATTTTGGTCTCGGGTCTCCTTTCTTGATCCAAACTCACATCAGGAGTGCCTCACCTAACACAAGGTTTGGTAGAAAGATAAGCAAAGCTGACACCTTACCACTTTACAATATTAACAAGTGCTATGTAGTGTGTGTAACTTAAAAAAATTCAAATAACGTTCTCTTTGGAAATTTCAAGAGTTTCATCTAAATTTAGAAACAACAAGCAGAAATATACACTCTAATTCCCTAATTAGCACAAGGTTTTAAATCTCTTGTTCAACTTAAATACAAACCTGTATGGGTGGAATATCTGGCAGTGACGGAAGGTTTTCTGGATTGGTAACTGAGGGGATCAGCTCTATTGCTGTAACAGATGGGCTGGTGGGACCTCGATTTGCACTTGCCATGGAAGCTGTGGTAGGGCTGGTGGGATTGATGGTGGTGTTGTGCACCGACACGACAGGGAAGGGCCCAGCATGCCCCGGGTTTGAGTGCTGTGAGGAAAGAAGATGTTATCATTACTTCATCTGCTGGGATATCCTAATGTGAATAAACCTTGACGACAATTTTTTATTTTGGAAAGATGCACAAGTTGAGTGTCTGAAACCTGTGGCTAAGAAACAACAAAGTACGTGCTCTCAAACTTATACGGGAAAAGAATAATTCAAATTAACCTTTTCATTTTTCTATTCATTTTTGTGTAATATATAGGAAAAAAGAGACTTGGCAATAATTTTCAACCTGTCAGTCTGGTGATCTGATCGTACTTCAGAGCAAAGATGAATGTGATTTGATTTGGAAGCCCCCGAGTTTTCAAACACCATACCAGGAATGTCGCTGTTGAGTCTATATTCCTCTTTGATTCATCTTTTTAAAAATAAAAGTAATTAACTGTGTAACTGTATATTGTGTACTGATATAGCAGAAAGAATGACAAATCTACAGACAAAAATATGACATCAATTCCTGATTCTAATATGGTATGACTTTAGGAAGATCATATAATTTCAGTAATTTAGAAATGTGGATAATAATGAATACGAATGGATACCTGTCTCATTGTGAGGGCTGTGATGAGGGTCATTTAAGATAATGTAGATGAAAAGCTTTGGGAAACAAATTACTATACACATATAAATAATTTCAAATATTTAAAAATTTAAAATTCTAACAGGGATTTCTGTAGAGGCCCTAAAAGTAAAAGGGAAATGATTTAAGATGGTCAGTCTGCTACGTTAGCTTCTAAACTCTTCCAAAAGGGATACCTGGCCCTAGTAATACTTGAAGGCTTTCCCTTTGCTGAGGGGGTACACAGGTATGTGAACATTTTCTAAGGAAATAAATTCCCAGATCCTCAATCTTCATATGTACTTTTTTCCTAAAGAAAACTCAATTTACCTAAGAACGTGCTGTTGTAGGCAGGCTTTTTTCTACAACTTCTTTCACAATTGCCCTTCTCACCAAAATACAGCAACCTTCTGACCCATTCCTAATCTTATCTAGCGCATTGTCCCAGGGTGAAAAAAAGCTCTAAGAGAGATAAGCAAAAGCACAATTGGAAGTAAAGCTGTCAAGTGGCTGAGAGGGTGCCAGGCTCCAAAACCTGGGTAACAAATCACTAAGTGGGTTCTGAGACTCGATGATCAACAAAAAAATTTAGCAAGACCTGAAGAAGCTGTCATCTAATAAGAAAATGTCTAACATAGTTTTGATAGCTCACCATGAGATTCAGCTTTGATAATCTAGAAGAAGTTCAAAGAACTGAAGAAAATTATTTGAATTCCCAGATACATACTTTTGTGAACAAGATTCTCAATTATCACATGAAAACGAAAACCAAAAAAACAAGCTAGTAATAAAAACAGATGTTGAATTCTGACTTACTCTAAAATAAGTAACAGACAGACATATATAACTGAATAGGAAGGGGGAAAGGCTCCTTTATCTCAAGGAAATGTAGATCTACAAGAATTTTACTTTCCTGTTTCCTAATATTCTTAAATCGTGTAAATATATGGTGTTTAAACATTTATACAGAAATAATTATAGTGAAAATCTGGTCCAAAGGAAAAGTTGTAAAACTTATAACAGCCTTAATGTCACTGGAAATTTAAGAATTTCTAAATTAGACATTCTTCCTGCAGAAACACTGCAATAGATTCATAATTTTATCAAACACAAATATACATATTACAAAATTCTACAGAGGAAACAGAAGAGAGAGTCAAGCCCCCTGAGAAAAGGGAGTATAAAATTTTAACTTTCAAAAGAACTTGCTATCGTATTTGGGACCTCAGCGGGTTCATTTACTAGAATAAAATGTGTTTTACTTTATAATGTCAATACATGAGGGGGATTGCATATTTTTCAAAAGTCTTCCCAGAACTGTATTATTTTATAACTAGAAATCTTATGTAAAATTAGCCTAATTTTAAAATCATGCCTCCCATACAAAGAAAATCTACTACTGTTCAGGCAAAGATTAGGAAACATGTCTCTAAATATACTTATTTTTAGAAATAGGCATATCTATATCATAAAAAGAATATTAAGTGAAGAAAAAAAAGCACAGTTTCATTGTTTTCAAAGTCATTTTTTATGTATTAGATTCAAAATGTCACATTCAAAGAAAGAGGAACAATTTCAGAAAACTAAGTTTCTACTCTTGATTTTATCATTATCTCTGTGACTGTCAGTAAATAATAACAAGTTCCTCTGTAAAATGAGTTGGTTGGACCAGATCAGAGGCTCTCAATCCATAATGGGTTTAATGGCATCAAGGAAGTGCTTTAAATTAAATACAAAACTTTATGTGTATGTGTATTTTTCTGGAACAGGAAGATACATAGCATTAACCAAATTCTCAAAGTATCAATGATCCCCCCCAAACAACTACTGATTAAGAAAAATGGTGTCTTTTAGTTTTAAAATTGTATGACTCTTACAAATGTAACTCTAGGCATACTTGTCTTTGGAGGTGCGGCTGCATCATGGAATACTGGGGGCCGCTGTGCCTGGGTATCCCTGGTATCCGGGCAGCATTCTGGGCCAATCTCATCTGATGGGCTTGGAAAGCTCCACAGTTCATGTTGCCTCTTTGCATTGTTTGCACACTGATCAATCTTGGAGGCTACAAAAGGTAGAAATTGCATTTACATAATAATATTTTTAAAAATTTATCTTTCCATTATAAAATGTTTTAGTCAGGATTTGGAAGGGCATAAAGTAAACAGTAAACATCATTCTCTTCATCTCTAGCCCCAATCCCCTCCTCTCAGTATATGGGTGTGTTTAAAGCATTAACTTATCCAACCCTGGATTAATAGTTCTTATTTGGATAAGAGTTGGGAGAGCAGAATAGAAATAATTTGAACAAAGCCTAACAGATATTAGGCAAAAACAATCTGGTTCTTTGGCCCAAAACAACATGTGGAAAACAAAAAAAAAAACTGGTATGGAGGGATAAAAACTTGTGTACCTCCATAGCACAAGTGAGCTAACTTTGTTTCCTATGGTAAATATTTACTTACTGGACTTCCTCACACTTCCTCAACATCCCTGTGTGACCCAGAGCAACTATTTAAACTCTGACCTTTGAGCTCTGTCCCTGGTGGTAACTTTAAAATGTGTAACTCACCTATGTAGGACAGAATGTGGTCTTAAAGTTGTCACAATTTCTATCAATATGTAGTGACATAATACTTACCTGCTGTTGTAACATCTGAGGGGCTGCTTGTCGTGGGTGCTGCTGTGTTGTCGTCGTTGTTGTTGGTACAGGAGCGGGTGGCTGCTGCATCCTCATCTGTTGCAACTGCTGATGCTTCTGTGCATACACTTGCTGCTGCATGTGCTGGAGTCGAAGCTGTGCTAAATTAATCTGTCCAGGAGTTTTACTAATGTGGTTTGTCCCAGGAGGAACTTGCCCAACTACGACATTAGGCGTATAACCAGGAGCTGGTTTACTCTCTATCACTAGATTACCTGAAGGATTAAAAAATGAGAGTAATTGGCAAATAACTGACTAATCATCTACTTTATGGATTAATCACTATCTTTTCTTCTTTTCTCTGACAACTCTCAGCACTCAAAACTTCCAACAGTATAGCAGGGATGAGAGCTAGGTTTAAAGATGAAGATTAGAAACTTAATATAGTTCAAAGCCAAATAACTAATTATTCAGAATAATATATTTATTATTTGCCCTTATTCTTTATTTACATAGATGTACAGAAAAACAAAAAGCTGAAAGAGCTGTTACTACAGGGCCACAGAGTCAGTCTAAATCAATTCTCTTTTAACAAGACTGAAGAATACTCAAGATTATTATGCTCATTTCATATGCCTTTGATTCATCAAATGTGCAGGACAGAGTTTACATGTTAGAGCAAAGTTAAAAAACTTTAAGATATAAAATTTGCTTTAGATGTTTTCCCCTCCTAATTCAGTGTTCCAAGTTATAGTCATAAAACGAATCATTTCTCACCTAAATTGACGACATTCTTTGCCCAGAAGGTGGGATCGCAGTGGAAACGTATCGCTCCGTTAGCAGCAGGGACAGGGTCACACCGTGCTTTCAAAATATGGCGCAACTGAAAAGTAATCTAAAAGGAGAAAATTTACATTAGTCTTAAAGTTAAATATCACTTGAGAAAACATGTAAAATAAAGACAGAAAAGCTCATGTAGCCCCCCAGTGTCAGCCTCAAATGAGACAATGTTGGTATTTAAAAAAAGACTGCATTAGCAATCAAACGCACATTCTTGAATTTCTGCCATTTCTGATTATAAACCAAATTATAATACTAGGCATCTTTAAAACAGTAAATACTGTATGATTCCATTTTTATGATGTTCTAGAAAATACAGCATCAGATTAATGGTTGCCTAGAGTGAGGGGGAGAGGGAAACAAGGATACTTTTGTGGGTGACAGAGATTTTCTGTATCTTGATGTGGTGGTTGATGACATTTGCTAAAATTCAAAATCTATACTTTTAAACAGTTCATTGGATGTGAATTTAAAAAGTCAATTTAAAGAAAAGCAGAGATACGACGTGTCTCACCAGTCGTTTGCTGTACAGTAGTGCTGTGCTACTGCCACTGGCAATTGCCCAGTTTGTAAAGTTCATAACATGCTTCACCTGCCTGGAAAGGCCTGTGATGTCGTTTTGCTGCTGTATTAACTTCATCTGTCTTTCTTTTGTAACATTCTGAAACAGAACAAGAGGTTCTCTGAAGAATTCTATATGAAAGA
Source organism: Eonycteris spelaea (assembly GCA_003508835.1). NCBI lineage: Eukaryota > Metazoa > Chordata > Mammalia > Chiroptera > Pteropodidae > Eonycteris > Eonycteris spelaea. The sequence continues at coordinate 6,841,145 of PUFA01000065.1, forward strand.
AAATCAACTCATAATTTCTACTGCAAATAAACACAATACCTATACTTCTTAAAAATGGGATAAATTAACAAGCTTCTCATTATTTAATGAGCCTATGATCAAAGGAAAAGTCACTAACAAAAGTAGAACTAAACCTTAGTTCCTTAAGCTAAAAAGGACGTTTTCCTTCAAAAGGTGAAATGTCTGTTAAAAATAATGTCTTTCGTTAAGGGTAATCCAATATACAGTGTCTATGGCAAAATGAGCTGACCTTAGAAATAATTTTATATAATCCTAACTCTACATCTTTCAGCCCACCTACTGGTATGGCATGAGGCTGACGCTGAAATTTCTTCTTTTAAATACTTAAGCCGAAATGAGAAAGATAAATTCCAGAGCTCTATGAGTAGGGTCTAGGGAACCTTTTAATATAACAAAAGTTCATAAAGAACAAGCAAGTAAGTTAGAATTGAAGGAAAGACTAACTTGGAAGAAATGCTATAAAGGAAATAATAAACTGCTTTCTGGGAATTAAAACCCCCAGAAAGGGTAGCTGATAACTCTGTGTAGGTCAACATTCAACAAGCCAAACAATCTATGTACTTCATTGTTAGCCATTTTTTTACAAAAATGACTCAACTTGGTTTGCTGAGCAGTTTTAATCCTAAGGAAACAAGTGGCTCATTTTACAACATAAATCAATGGATAACAGTATTCCACTGACAGAAGTTTGACAACTTCCTTGGAAATCATCCCTCTTATAAAACTTAAATGTTACTTTATTAAGAAAATATTACACTGGAAAACATCTAGTGTTTAAATTATGAGTATGTTAGAAGTATATGGAATATTTACCATTAGGTAATTATGTATATTTTAGCATTAAGAGGCAGCTTTTAATTCAAAAGTCCCTGAAATGGTTTAATAACATTATTTTAAACCTATAATGTGTATTTACAGTAAATTTAAAAGTGTCAAAAATCATTGCTTGCTCAGCACTCTCTCTAGTCACACAGTCCTCTTGAAAACAAAAATCTATTAGGGTTAAATGCAACTGGCTGGATGTACAACAGGTAAGAGACCTCAGCTTTAACAAATGTTAGAGTACCTTTTCCTCACAATTGAGTCTCAATGGAAAGATGGAATTCATACTCCACTGATATAATTTCTTTCATTTGTATGTAACTATATATATCTAATATTTCTACAGTGTTTTACAAAGAAATGAAACTGAAAAAAGTCTACTATGGAAAACTTGAGGTTAATAGTAATGAAATTAATCAAATACTCACATAAATTGTTACTATTCAATGGTACAGAAGATACAACCCTGTATCATCTGAGCCAACTTAATAGCACAAAATTTTGAGAACTAATCAACTGTGGTCAGTAGAGAGGTGTCTGATTAAAACTTAATTTGGATTTCACAAATTGTCCAGATTCTCATCTAGAAATTTACAGCTACATATTATCTCAAAATATGCAAAACAAAGACCTAATACAACAATAATATCAGTAAGTTTAAAGTTAATAAATTTCAAAATAAGTAGCATTTTTAGCAAAACTATTGAATATTTTAAAAATAAAATGAAACAAAATGACTCAAGTGGACTCCCAATAAACACTCACAAATAAGTAAAAGTTAACGTGGACCTATGGGGGGCAAGGTCCTGGGTCAACTTTGTCTTCTTTTACATCACATTCTAGTAATAATTCCTTCACTCATAAGAGGACAACACTATCTCCTAATCTGCACAGCTAAAATCAGTGGTATTAAATGGCGCTGCAAAGTAACTAACTCAAAAAAGTATTTTCCAATAGAACACGGAAAAAATTTTTTTCTTTAGTTTACGTCCATGCACGTCCCCCTCCCCCCACCAATCTAAAAGAGCTTTTAATAAACATTAAAATAGCTAAGGAGCAAAAGAAGCAATTTTTGTTTGATCTTTGCTTTGAACCTTACCTCTAGCTGCTGTAAGAGAGATTTTCCTTTCTTATTAATTTCATTGATAAGGGTGAAAATGGCCACTTTAATTTCCTGTTCTACTCGTTTGTTAGTCTCATTTACTTCTTTATCCTGAATAAGAGAAATGTATCATTAGGTTATCAACTTAACCTACATCTCTGAATCAACTGTTACAGAAATTCATCCAACTGGACACTTAACTGAGAAAACATTTGTCAAAATGTACAACTTATGGTTCAGCAGACCTGACCACTCAATTTGGTACAAAAGATGTATGTATATAGACAAAAGAATGGATTAAATATTTAGCCATTTTAAATTAAGTTCACAAAGGCCAGTTTATTAATCTAGATAGCAATCTCCTTTAGTTTCTATGACATGTGATATACAAACGTCCGATATTTGGGATTGCTGGTTACTATCAAATCTGGTATACTGGTTCTACTTAATCTTAAGGCTTTTCAAGAACAATGCGCAAAAAAAACCCAATGTTGTAATCAATAATTATCTTTTGAAAAGTACGAATTAAGCTTAGAAGCATTTTTTTCACTTATAACTTATCCACTTCGAATGTTGGTGCTGATACACCCCTTTCATACATTCTTCTCAAAATGGTTTCCTATCACATACAGTTGAGGGCATGAAATACTTTCAAACCATTTTTTAAAATAGCTGTTAGATGTTTCAGAAGTAAGTGTAAGTTCCCATTGTGGTAATGAAAGTTTTGGCTGCAAAAATAAATAGCTGATATCTTGCTACTATTAACAAAACAGAAAGGGGAAATCCCACCAATATAAATAAGTAAAATGTTAATCAACCATAAAAAGAAGCCTTCAACTTTTATACACTTGACTTCTGTACAAACTATAACTCACACTTTCAACCCCTAAACTGACTTTCATTTGCCAAAATCAAATTTGAGTAATAGTTTTCTCTCCTTTGTATATCATGTTTGTGCACTTATTTGAAAATTTTGTTCAATTCTGTCCTTTTCTTATTGAAGTGAGTGGAAGACATTTTAAGAAAATGAGAGTGCTGGTTACTAGTGATAAAAAATATGGGACTCAAACTTAAAATGATTTCCCCAAAGACTGAAATCATGAGACTTGCTGAAAGCAGAAAATAGCCACGGTCAGACTCTCATTGGATTTAAGCATGTTCATTTGTGAAGAAAGAAAAAAAATGAATGCACATTAAAAAATGGAGACAGGTCATCAAAGAATGTGTCTAAAAGGGGAAGTTATCATTGGAGATGTTAATGCTTTTTTTAAAGCTTTCGGAAGATGAAATCATCAATCTCCCCAACCTTTTGCAATCTTATAAACCATAAACTTCTCGTTCTACTTCTCTACAGATTTAGGACCTCATATACAAAATACGTATGACACATATATACAAAAATAGGACACTGCCATGTAAATCAACACTTTTAATTATTAAATAAAGATGTATTCAAAATTTTGGTCAATTAAACTTTACTTAACTAATACTATAATCCAAACTCAAACTTATACCATTTACTCCTCCAAAAAAATAATGTTTTCTATATACGTGTAATATTAAAAAACAAAAGTAAACTCAACCCAATGTGTTTAAGTCCTTAAAATGAAACTATGGTTTTAAGGCAACATACTTACCTATTCTGCACCTGAGTAGCTGCGAAATGAACATAATTTTTCTTCTCAAGTAGCTTAGCCAGTAGATTCTCAATTGCACCTTTCTGGTTTTGAAAAGCTTCTTCCAAAAACTGATACCTTAAAACCAAGACAAAAACTACATTTAAAACAAGAAATCTATGATTAAGATTTTGGAAATGAAGAACTGCTACATGAGTAAATTTTAAAATCTTAAATGATCAACATTCCATGCTCGCCACACATACCAACAGCAGTTTTTAACTACCAACACCTTCCCATCTGACCTGTTCCTGAGAAGCCATTGTAAGTCAAAAAACATTACTCAAAAACTGTTCAAGTGTTCTTACATTAATGTTCTAATTCAGGATTACTTTTTAAAAATCCAAATGCTGGCATAAGTTGTATACATTTTAAATCATAAAATACGACCACATTATAGAAAATACTTTCAAAAGTGAGAAAACCACCCTAATTTCCGACATCATAAAATCATTGCTACCACTATAATATATAGTTTCTTAGTCTTTTTATTATGCATTTTAGATGCAAGTGTAATCATAATGTACATGCAATTTTGCATGACTTTATTCTTTATCTTTTTACAATCATCACTTGAAATAATTTTCCAGTTCCAGATGCTATATATTGTCAAATTTTTCCAACAGTTTTTTCAATTAAAAATATCATCGACACCATTTTTATTGTAACTTTGTCAACATGAATAGTATATGTTAAGATTTTCTAATATAATAGTGAAAAAAATTAAGAATTGATAGTAAAGACTAATTTTTTTGGTTACTAGGAAGGTAGAATAATTTTCTTTGCTAGTTTTATATCCTTCGTGTAAATTGCTCATTAAGTCAAATGTTTTAGGGTTTCTTCTATATGTTAGAAATATGAGTAAAAAAATCCATTATTGTTCATATTCTCATAATAGGCACAAATATGAAATGATATGACACTGACAGAGCTATAACGGAGGCATATATAGTCTGCAACAAGAACACAGTGTTTAAATTAAATCTGTCTCAATACCAAGGAAAGCTTCACAGAGAAGTCAGAACAGTACTATCCTATGCTAAATGCAGAGGCATATTTGGGGAACTACAAATACTTCAAAACAGCCAAAGAAAGCCATGCAAATGTCAAAATATGAGACAATAACTAATAAAATCCAGAACTAGACTGTGAAGGGCCGGGTATTCCATGTTAATTTTTGGATTTTCTTTTCTCAGTAATGGGAAACCCGTGAAGAATTCTCACCAAGATGTAATAATCAGACATGCATTCTAGGATGATCATCAGACAAAAAAATAAATGATCTGAAGAGAGAAGGGGCAAACCAGCTAGAACTCTAAGAGTGGCTCAGACAAGATTATCAAGGTACAGTACTAGTTGGTACAGCTCAACAAACAAGTTGAACAATGAACTTTGTCAAAGAGATCAGCATCTTTGGTTATTTGGGAGTTTAGATGGCTTCGGTTAAAGTAAGGTCCATGGTATGACCTAGAAATTGAATGTCTAGCTAAGGCAGATTCAAAAAAAGGGTCACGAAAAAACAACATGGAAGTAGTTTTGACTACAAACTGCTTCTGATTTTCTTAGCTAAGAGAACAAACTAATACTGCATTTTCTTTTTTAACTAATCAAAATTATAGCTGAAATACTTCAGAAATGTGGAGAAAGAAGACTAACTAATAAAGGGGTAAGCATAACTGGGATTAATATGTAAATACATGAAAGCAATTTCTCTAGATTTTAATCTTGCATATGAAGTAGGTATTCTTAATGTAGGCTTCTGTCATAATGAGCTATTTTCAGTATTTCAAAATGTCTAAGTAAAAATTATATTGGCCCATGATTTAGTTAGAACAGGTTAAAAGTAAGACTTTCTGTGCTTTTGGCTAGAATTATAAAAACTCGTTATAATAAATATACCATTGGTTATCTGGTTTTAAATAAAATTAACCCTCATGCTTGTATTTTTTTCTTATTGAGAAATATATTATTTAATGCAGTTTGCTAAGATGTTTTTGAAACTATGGTTCCCGTAAGAATATGAGATGAATAATAAAAGGATTGTTGTTTTTTTTTTTTTAAAGGTGTTCCTCATTTAAGGCTCTATATGCAGGGGTGATGGTAACAGCAGGAAGAGCTGAAGAGAGTAGGAACTCTGAGCAACCATGATGAGAAGCTAAAAGGGTGGAAATTTTGAGAAAGCTTAGGGAAGATATTAGGATTCTTGCATAAATAGAACAGAGAACAAAAGCTAACTTTAAATGGGGCACACAGTGACATCAGCTGATATTTCAGTTACATAAGACTTCATTAGTAGAACAGGCTGTTACTTTCTATTGCTGTCTTCAAATTCACTTATCTTTTCTTCTGTAGCTATAATCTGTTGTTAATCCCATCTAAAATCAAACAGAAAAAAAAAGGGAGGGAATAAGAATAGAACAGTAAATTCTGAGGCAACTTTAATAACACTAATAGGTGTATAGTTGGCATCTCCAAATGGGGAGACAGAAGAGAAAAAAAAAATTGGAAGAAACTGTAATAATGGAGTAAAACTTTCCAAATTTGATAAAAACCATAAACCTACAGATCTAGGAAGCTTAACATCTTCCAAGCACAAGATATTAAAAATTAAAGTATGTTATTTCTAAACTGCTTAAAGCCAGTAATAAAGAAAAAAATCTTAAAAGTAGCTAGAGGGAAAAAGATACCTTATGTACAGAGTAATAAAAATAGTGGAGTAACACCTTTAAAGTACTAAAAGAAAACTGTCAGCGTAGAATTTGTTGTCTAACAAAAATATCTTTCCAGTTTGATGGTGAAATTTAGGGGATAAGTATGTTCACTATTATTCATTGTGATAAGAGTTTCACAAATATATACCTATGCCGCCAGAAGACAGAGACCTAAAAGACCTGAACCTGTGGTAAGAGTAACCTGTCCCTCCATCACCCCTAAAGGACTACAGGGAAGTTACAGCAAAGCTGTGGGCCGGAGGGGGGAAGGACCCTCACTAGCAGCAGCCACAGAGAACCCTGCATGCGGAGTCTTAGACACAGTGCCAGCATCTGATAATCCAAACCAATTCCATTCTGGAAATTCAATGGTCCCAACCAGGCAGTGCTTTCAAGCGCTGACAAGAGGAAATTTAATCTTTATTGAGGAGAGCATCATAATTCTAGACAAAAAAAAAAAATCTGCATAGATAATTTTTTCAAGGAAAAAGAGTTCATAGGTTAAAATAGCCATATCTAAGGAAATATGGCACTTTTAACAAAAACCAACAGAAAAATAAAAAGGAAGAAGACCCATTAATAGAAGCAAAATATCTATGCTTACTATATTTAAAGGATGAAATCAAGTAAATATTCAGGCAAAATGTAGGTAAAGAATACAAAGGACCTCTAACTGTTTTTTGGCAACACTCTGTGAACCTATAATTTTATATCTCAAAATAAAAAGTGTTTTAAAGGGAAGGGGTAAACTGGCAAATTTAAGTTTTTAAATGCAGTTGGATGGGTTTTAATGGAAGCTTCACATGGTTAAAGAGAATAACTTGAACTGAGATTGTTCAGAAGAAGATGCCTCTGTTTTGCATTTTGAACTTTAAAAATATGGGAAAAACATAAGTTAAGAGACATGGAGAACAGTATGAGGGATCTAACACACATCTAATTGGAGTTTCAGAAGAAACAAGAAGGGAACAGCTATATTATTTGGAAAGATTACTGATTAAAACACACAATCCAAAGATTGAGAAAAACCAAACCAAAGGAGGAATCTTAAAAAGCAGTCAGAAAACAAAGATAGGTTACCTGCAAAAGAATAACACATAGAAAGTTTGCTGACCTCTTAAGAGTAAAAAGAAAATGTGCTCACAAAACCAATGTGCTAACGAAAAATAATCAGCAGTCTACACATAAAACGCTATACACAGCAAAAATACCTTTCAAATATGAGAGCAAAATAAGGATATTTTGGACAAACTAAAACAAAATTCACTGAAACTTATTAATATTCAAAGGACCGAACTCATACAAGCCACCTTCTCTAACCACAATGCAATTAGGTTACAACTCTATTAATAAAAAAAAAAAAGATGTTTTCCATGTGTTTGAAAGTTAATAAAAAAAAAAAAAAAACTATAGCTGCCTCTTGAACAAAATGGCTTTGAACTGTGGGGATCCACTTACATGTGGATTTTTTTCAATAAATATATAGTTGGCCCTTGTAACCCTGGGTTTTGCATCTGTGAACTCAACTAACTAAAGACTGAAAACAGTATTTTTGATAATCGATTGGGACTTCGTGGATGTGAAAGGCTGACTGCATGCATTGTTCTACACCACTGTATCTAAGGCACTTCCGCATCTTCAAATATGGTATCTGCAGGGTGTCCTGGAACCAATCCCCAGTAGATACAGAGGAACTGCTATGGTTAAGCTTTGGAGAAGTCAAAAGTTACATACAGATTTTCAACTACATGGCAGGTCATCATCCTTAACTGTCATGCTGTTCAAGGGCCAAGTGCAGTCTTTAACCTATCCACTGTTCAAAGAAGAAATGACGGAAACTAAAAAATATTTTGAATTGAACTATTAAAATACCTTGTATCAAAATATGAGATAGGGCTAAGGTAATACTTAATAGGAAATTACCATTTATTAGGGAAAAAAGGATGAAATTTAGTAAGCCAAGCATTCATCTCAAGAAGGTAGAAAAAAGTAAAATAAGTCCAAAGAAAGTAAACAGAAGGAATTAAAATAAAGAAAGAAAATAAAGCAGAGAAAATAGTGGACATCAAGCCAAAACTTCGTTCTTTGAAAAGACTTAAGATTGACAAATCTGTGAAAAGACTGATCAAGAAAAACAGAGAAGGTATAAATAAAACATAACTTTGCAAAACTGATACAAGAAATAGAAAATCTGTACCACAAAGAATCTGAATCTATAGTTAAAAAATAAATATAACCAAAAAATTCCTATCTAAAATACATATCCTAAAGAAATGCATGTACATGTATCCCAGGAGACCTAAAGAAATATTCTTATTTTTTATACTAGCCCAAACTAGAAATCAAATTACTATCAATAGCAAATAGGTAAACTATAGCCAGAGGTTGCCCAAAACTTTCTTGGATCATGGTGTCATTTAGTGTGCCAGCAATTTTTTTTTTTCATTTTTCCATTTACCAAGTAGGTAAGAACAAAAACAAAAACAAAAAATCCAGATTTTAAAAGATATTTTAGTTATTCTTTATATTGTAGTTTTAGGTACTACTCCCTATGCATATCTTGTGATTTACACCTTTTTCAAAGTGTGCAGAAGGTAGTAAAGGGCATGGACACCACAGTAAATAAGAAAAACAGGCTCCTCTTCTACTCCTCACATTCCAATTAATGAGAAAACAAAAATTTAAAAAGAGTGATGTGATAGAGAAGACAAGAATAGCTAAAAATTCTAGATTAGGTACAGAGAAAAGGGTTCTTAAGAGTGATGACATTTATGCTAAGATCTCCAAGACAGGAACCAGCCATGAAGAGATCAGATGAACCACAGACGATCAGAGGCAGGTTTCCATTGCTGCAAAGGAAAATGACCAACCAACAGGGTATTTACTTTTGTAATAATTTTACCAATTAACATTTTTACTAACGTACGTTTCAACCTGTATGTCTCTTTGCCAAACGGATAAGTGATCATGTTGAATAGTATGTTTCTTTCTCAAATTTTCTCTCCTGATATTCCCCTCTTTCAAGTTAACTCTTGGCCATACTCAATTCTTCTCTTTCTAGCCATAGCGATGATTCTGCTAGGTGACTGACTCAATGAGTCTATGAGCTCCTCAAATAGTCTGAAAGACCCACAAACTATGATATTAAAATAAATAAGGCTTTTTTTCCCAGCAAAACCAAAATGAATTAACTCTATTTTAGAGATATCACTGAAATGAACCACTACTGAACCATATATTCAATCTCGGTCTCATATAAACTGTAAGACTCCAAGCTTTTTTTTATTATGGTATAGTTTATTATGGTATTTTTATTATGGTATAGTCATTACCTAGTATGGTACCTGGTACTTGGTGGGCACTTAAATACCTACTGAACAAATGAGCTGAATGCATACTGAATGAAGATCATTAAACAAGCTGCTTTTTCTGTGATGATCAATGTACTTCATGAAAACTATTTGCTTGGATAGGAAATCTTGATTTGTCGCTAGAGTTCTAAATCTAGCTCTCCAAGAGGACTGTTGGTAGATTGAAATTTATACGTCATTTCTACCAGCTATTTGGATCTTATCTGCAAGCCTATTTTAACTTTAGAAAATTTACAGAAAAAAACCCTAAAAAATCCGTTTGGCAAAGGTTTTTCTAAAGTAGTGGTGCTCAACCTTCACTGAATAACTAAAACCATCTGGGGTATTTTAAAATACTGTAAAATACTGTAAAAAAAATCTGGATACCCACGATGTAATTTAATATCCTTATTAACCAGTGTGAAGTAGGACTAAAGCATCATTGTTTTTTAAAGCTCTGTAGGTAGTTTTAACATATATCTATCTGGATATCCACTCATCCACTGATCCACCCATCCATCTACCCTTCCATCCATTTTTTAATTTAAGAGTTTAACTCCAAGAAAAGCCATTTCTTTAGGAAATTTTACTTAGCTCAAGTGAACATCTTTATAAACTCATACTCCTTAATAAAAATGTCTGATATTAGGTTTTAAGAAACCACTCTCTTTTAAAATGCATTGATGTTCAAAAAAATCTACAAATACCCTTTTCTAACTATATACACAAAATTGCAATTGGGGATAAAAAAAAAAATTAAGCTGAAACAAAGGCGACTTTCAGCCATGACAGAATAACAGGTACCAGACTAGCCCTGACACCAAAAACTATAAAACAAGACAGAAATAAATAAGGCAACTGTATTCAGTCACTGCACCATAGGCAGAGAAATTCTATAGTCCTTTGGAGAGTACCACCATCACCTTGCTTCTCTGTCTGCAGACAATTTCATATCTGGCATGGAGAGCTGAAGACTAAGCAGAGTACAAGAGTCTTTTTGAGCTGAGGAGGCAGAAATCAGGGTGAGAAACTACTGAGTAGCTGGAGTCCCTGGAGCAGGGCACTGGAATGGAGGTACAGGTGAGGCTGAGGAGTGGGGGGTAAAGACAGAAGGGAAGGTATAGAACAAGTGAATTCCTCATAAGTTCATAGCCAATCCCTGGGCTGTACATACACAAGACGAGATTATGTAAGACTTAACAGAGAGCAGCTGCTATGAAGCTGACAATGGAAGAGAAAAACTAGAGGTCACACAGCTGAGCCAGTAGGGAAAGAGACTGTTCACCTCCCCAGACTCCTACCTGAGAAACCAGAAAGGCCAGATCCTAAAGGAAAGAACTAGGAGTAAGTTCTAGCCTAGGCCTATTCTGTCCTAACAAAGCCTAAAACCAAACCTTCGCAAAATCTTTCAACAAGTAAAGAGTTTAGAAGTTGAGTCCAATCAAGAGAGTGGCTTGAGAAATACCTTGGGCTTTCCACAGGTCATCCCTCTCAAAGCGTAAAACCATGCTTACACAAGATCAAGGTAATCAGCCGGAAATTTGACTGCCTGCTAGAACAACAATCAACAGCCTGCAAAGGAAGATAAAAGAATCCAGAGTTTCTGCATCATCCATAATGTCCAAATCTCAATAAAAACTCTCTAGACATTCAAGAAACAGGAAAGTATGACTCAAAGTAAAAAAGACATACTCAACAGAAACCAACATCAAGATGGTCCAGCGTTCTATTCAACGAACACTTTAAATGGGCTATTACATATTTATTCAAAATTTAAATAAAAACAGCTTCTTAGTGAGTGAACTGATATGAAATCAGCAGAGCAATGGAAACTAAAAAAATGAAAATTCTAGAAAAGCATAATAATTGAAATGAAGTAACTCACTGGATGGGCTTGGCAGCAAAGAGAGATAACTGAAGAAAGAATTAGTGAAAATGAACATAATGAAAAGTCTGAAGAACAGAGAACAGGCTGAAGGAAAATGAACAAACCTCAGGGACCTGTGTGACAAAATCAAATTGTGTAACATACGTGTGTGACTGGAGTCCCACAAGACAGTAAGAATGTGGTCTTAGTAAGTGCAGATTTACTCATGACCCTCATTTCAGAAGCAAACTCACCTTAACTGTGCAACATCCATGCTGCCCATGCTGACAGAGCTAAAGGAACTAAGGAGCTCTGAGAAGGCGCGGAGTGCGAGGACCCTCTCTGTCTGTCGTGATGGTGGCTGGAGGATTACGGGATGCCTTCTAAAATCATAGGTCTAAACAGCTTTATCAATTTTAGACAGTTACAAGTCAACACACTACAATCCTCCCTACTTCTCCTACCACGCCCAATCTAATTTTATCATAAAATAGTCAGTGTCCACATTACTCTAAGATCTCAAATTCAATATAGCCAAAACTTAACTACCAATTCCTTAGACACACATAACAAACCACGTGCTTCTCTGTCTTTCCCACCTCAGCAAATTTAATCTTATCCTTCCAGATACTCTTAGTAACCAGAAAGCCCCAAATTTTGGCATTATTGATACTTCTCTAACTCATACGACTCATGTAACAGCAAATCCATACATCACAATTTCAAGCACTGAATTCAAATTCAAAATATACAGAAATCTGACCACATCTAATTAACTCCTATGTTAGCACGCCAGTCTAAGCCACTACTACTTCTTGCTTAAATTATTGAAAACAGCCTAATTCTGTCCTTGCCCCCTTAAATCTCACCTCACCATAGCCAGTGAGATCCTTTTAAAACAATGATCAGTCAAATTATTCCACTTCTCAAAATCTTTAGTTTAAAAGCCAACATTCTTTCAATGTCTTACAAAGCACTAAATAATTTGGCCCTTCAGCCCCTCTAACGTCATCTGACACCAATTTTCCTGTTCATTATACAGTTCTCAAAGATGTCAACAATGCTATTATCACTGGCCCTTTACACTTGCTTTCTCTCTACCTGAAACACGTACCACCCCTACCACCAAATTTAAGCAGGGCTTGCTCCTATTCTTCCTTCAGCCTCTACTCAAATCCCATCTTAAGCCTTTTGAAACCACCCTACTTAAAATAAAAACCTGACCACCAACATGCTCACATGCCTTTACCAATTTCCCAGCTTGATTTTTCTCTGTAACAATCATCATCTGGCATATTTAATTTGAAAATATGTATGTCCTTGGGGACAATGACTTTGCTCTGTTCACTGAAATATATACCATGTCTGGCACTCAGTAGGCATGCAACTATTGGTTGAACTTAACAAATGACTTTGAAAGTATTGTCCAATGATGAGCCAAAGAGTATAATAATTTTTCTCATAGGACTTTTTTTGAGAAATGAATGGTCTTTTTTCTCATTTGCTTAATGTACTAATCCCTAATGCTTCTCGTGCTCCATCAGATATGTAAAAAACTTGTCAGTATTATTTCTCAAATCATCTAATAAATTTAATAGAAATGGTTCCATTTTTTCTTGGAGACATCCTTCATGGGGTCCTCAGTCTTCATTCATGCTTCAGTCCAAAGCTACTACACAGCTGTTGTTCTGGACATTCCCATTCACTTTCTCAGTTTACTACCATTTTTGTGGATTACATTCTCTAACAGCTCTCCAGGAAAAGGTGCATGAGAGACAGTTTCTGAATCCCTGCATGCTGAAAAATGTCTACATCTTATTCTCACACTGATTAATAGTTCAGCTATAAAATTCTAGGCTGAAAATTCTTCCCTCTTGCCACCCCCCAACTTTTGAAGTCACTGTTCCAGCATCTTCTATCTCTGGTATTGCTATTTTTAAAAATCCTATTTAAATTCCCATTTCATTGCAGGTCAACTATTTCTATTCTTGGAAACTTTGTTGATCTTTCATTTTAATCCACAGTGTACCTCATTCCATGATGATATATATGTTTTTTTTTTTTTTTATAATCAGTGTACTGGGCATTAAATGAGTCATTTCAGATGGAAACTAAGATCCTAAGAGAATTTTTTGTATTACTTTGATCATTTCTTTTTCTGTAATTCATACTGAATGGCTGTTGGATCTTTTGTAATTTTATCTTTTAATTTTCTCTTTATGCTCTATTTTCTAGGAGACTAAAATTTAACTACTAAACCTATTAATTTTTTACTTCAGCTATCATACTTCTCAGTTGGTTTCTTATTTAAATTACTTCTTTTTCAGAGATTCTGTCCTTATTTTGTAACTAATAACAGCTTATGATATCTTTCGGGATGACGTAAATTTGTCTGATATATTTCTTTGTTTCTGTATCTTCATGTTCTTTCTTTCCGTGTACCTTTGTGTCTTTTGTGTGGCTGGCTATGTCACTGAGAAACATGCCTGACTGTAGTAACTAACAGTGGCTCATACAACAAAACCACATACAGGCAGCTGGTGGTGTTCAACAGTTCAACATCAAAGTTAGAATCTCTGAAATGATCTCGGCTTTACCTCATGGTCATATAATGGCTTCACAGTTCCAGGTATCACATCCAAATACAAGAAAAGAAAAGGCAGAAAAAAGCAGACACCGTAAAAACATTTGTCTTGTTTATCGGAAGGCAAAGCTTTCTGAAAATTACCCACAAAGCAGAATTCCCCTTAAATTGTACAGGCATAAAATGTGGACCAGGGCTACCCTAACTCAAGAAATGCTGAGAGGGGAAAGACTTAGCTTTTCCAGTCTCTATATCTGACACCAGACAAAAGAGAGTTGAGAATTCTCAACATAGCCCACAATGTATAGCATATGGCAAATGACAGTGGCTCTCCACAAATGTCAGATGATCCCTCCATTCGTTCATATTTAAATATATTTAAAAACTGCTTAGAATTATGTGTGTGAGGGAACAACTTACAAACTGACGGGCATCACTGTAAGGAAATCTTTCTAATTAGAAATGAACCCCAAATGTCAATAATTAGAGATCCTTTCTGATCATTCACTTTCTCCAGAGAGTGAAAAGACCTCTAATTCCAGAAAGGGGACAGAGAGGGATAGCGAAATGGAAAAGTGTCACTATTGGCAATGTGGAAAGAAGTCAGGGGAAGTGAAGTTCTCATAGTTTGGTGTGTAGACCTATACTTAATTCCCCTGATTTCAGCCAAGTCCCTCATCTCCACCCTCCATTTAAACCTAATATTCCCAAGTCCAGAGCTTTTGATTCTACTTAGTCAAAGAATAAAGAGATTGTTGTCATACCTTTTAGCTTTAGATCCTGAGCCATAGTAGGTTTCTAAGAAACACATGAGGTGGGCTTCCTTTAAATCTCCTTTGCATCCCCTTGGGTTGTGTGTGGTTCATTCAATTAAACTAGGTCCATTATCAGATCCATTTCCCTGCTTTCAGGTCTCTTCTCTCATTTTTGGTCTTTCCAAATCTACACTTTTTTTTTTATTATTCATTTACTTGGAATAGAACTGTTATAGGGAGGAGGGGTAACCTCAAGGTTTAACTGGAAACCATGTAATATTTCAAGGGACAAAACTTCATAAAGTTCTCTAGCCACTTTCCTTTTTGAGAACTTACAAAACCACAGAGAAAACCAAAGACCTCAATTAAGTGTTTTAAAAAAGAAAAAATAAAATGTGTAGGTTTCAGTGTTGGTGATAATAGATAACTGTTACCGAGCACTCACTGTGCTAAGCCCTTCACAGGTACAATTCTCATTAAACTCTCATAAAATGTTGGTACATTTTCTCCATTTAAAAGACAGAGACGGACAGACACAGAATTCATCATCTTTATCACTATAACATGAAGTAATTATCTTTTTAAAAGGTGGGGGACCCAAAAATACAATTATAGACTGTATAATTAAAAAATGATTGTGGAATGAGGCTAAATTTTAATTAGAGGAAAATACACATCTTTCTGATAAAGAGTCAACATAAAATCTAAGAAAAGTGCAACAAAGTGGAACTAAGGAAAGAACAAAGATAAAAAAATACATTTAAAAAAATAGAATACATAACTTCAAGAACTGGATCAATAAAGTGACCAATAAAAGACGCAAATCTATGGCCAAGCTAAGAAAGATATAAATTCAGTTATACTACATTATAAATACGAAAAGGATATAACCAACTTAACCCTGTTTAATTCTAAGCAAATGTGTTTTGAAAATCTCTACTAAACAGACAAGTTTCTAAGAATGTATCACAATTGCGTAACTGACTCAAGAAACGGTAAGAAATCTCACCTGATCAATAAGCATGGGAGAAATTAAGCCCCTTGAACTAGACCTAAAAAGCCTTAAGTCTACATAGGGAAAAGGAGTAGGAAAGATGAACAGAGTTATCAGTGAAGACAATGCACCGAAGTGAACTGGTTTTAAGGCTAAATAGTTTTCTGACAGATAAGGAAGGTGTTCTATAAGTTAAGAAATAACATTTGTAAAGGCAGAGAAATTTAAAACAGAGGGTTTCCCACTGTAAAAGTGCAAGTAGGAGATAACAGATTATGTAGTAAAGAATTTAACCTTGCCCAAAGAAAGGTCTGGCCTTTGCCCTTAGCTACTAGGAGGGCACCTCTAAGCCCTTGAAATGTACTGCCTGATAAAAGTATCTTTGTTTACCTGGGCCCTTGGGTCACATGCTAACAACATGATTTATAGTGGGGGCTTTGGATCACAGGGTATCAGCTCAAATTCTGGAGCTGGTCAGTGACATAGACTGTGAATCATATCTACATGACAAAGCTCCAATAAATATTCTGTACATCAAAGCTCAGGTGAGCCTTCCAGGCTGCCAATACTTCATGCACACTGTTGCACAGCGTTACCGGGAGAAGTTAACTATGTCCCAAATTCCACTGAGATAAGACAACTAGAAATTCCACATTCAGGACTCTTCTAGACTCTGCTCCATGCATATTTCCTTTGGATGATTACAATCTGTATCCTTTCACTGTAATAAATGTAACCATCAGCCTAACAGCTTTCAGCGAGCTCTAGCAAATTATCTAACAATTTTAGCAAATTATCAAATTTGAGGGTAGTCTTGGGAAATCCTGAACTTGCAACTGGTGTCAGAAGTGTGGTTTTGGGGACCCCCTAGTTCTGCAGTTAATGTCAGAAGCGGGGGAGAACTTCTAGATTGCTCTTAACTTCACAGTTGACGTCAGAAGTGGGATTCATTAGAATGACCCGATTCACTAAAACACGTGGTCTGGGAAGAGCAAGAATGCAGAGATGGGGGTTTCTGGACCTCTGATTCCTGCCTGACTACATCAGCACTCGTGGTATGCAACTGCAGCTTTTAAATCCAGCAAAGGTCCAAGAACCTGCCCAAATTGATGAAATTCTTAGGAATAACTGAGGCAGGAGCCACCCTTGATATTCCATAGGTGACGAAAACAAACTGCTTTTTCCACCTACCTCTAGAACAAAATAAGAAGCCCGACATTTGGTTAGTATATTTGAATTTTGAAGGACACATATTCCTCATCTGGTAACATTACTAGTACCTACATCAATACAACTACCCAAATGAGGGCCATGTTTGAATGGTGGCCTGAAGAAAGGCAGGCTATGTATGAATTGCAAAAAGTGGTCTCTTTCTTGACGCTTTCTGGGCCCCTATGATCCACACTAAGACATGACTTTGGAAGTGTCAGCAATATGGATTATGCAGACTGAAGTTTTTGGCAAAAGCCTGCAAATGCCACTCAGAAATGACCAGAACATTTCTGGATGCTGTGGTAAAATACATGCCATTTAAAGAAAGTTACTGGCTTGCCATTAGGCATAACACTGAGATTGACTCTCTGACTGAAGAACATAACATAACCCCCAAACCTGAAATATCCATAATGTCTTGGGTGATGAAAGAACAGTCTAATAAGGAAGGAAGTGCCAAGAAGAGCTTCGTATAAATAGAAGTGGTTTGTGCGAGAATATGCAACCAGGAGGATGCAAAGAGGTATTTATGGTATTTATGAGCAGGTGGCTAGCCTCTTTTCCCCTAAGTCTGGCTGTGGAACCAACCACCCGAGGGAGCTGCTGGTCCCATGACCGCCGACTGTGCCCTACGAACAACTCTGTATTAACCAACGAAGAGTTGCTTGGTTTATGGATGGCGGTTCCGAGGAGAAGGGACAGTGCTCTGTTTGGAAGGCTAGCACTCTGACTCAAGAAGGTAACAGTGAATCATATCAATGAGCTGAACTGCATGCTGCTGTTCTCATGTCTGGGTTTTTACTGAACTCTGTAGTTGGTTTCAAAAGTGAGGGAGGTCTTGTAGACCGTTTCCTAACTTCAGGTGATGATGAGAAAGGCTCTGGCAAAACTCAAAAATGTACGCTATATTGAACACTTTAAACTGTGACGACAGGAGACCACTGGAGGATGTTTAAATGGAAGCAGGGGACTACACTTTGGCAAAACAATCCTGGCAGCAATGAGAACAGAATGAATTTAACAAGGAAAACCTCAAAGCAGGCAGACCAGTTACAAATGTGTTATAGTAACAGGTACCTACGCTTTTAGGTCTAATGACCTGTGTTCTGCAGTAGTCTACATCCAGGAAAAACATAAAGTGTAAACGAAAGAAAAGGGAGAAAAGACTTAAGAATTAGGACTTGGATATAAGTGATAAAGGAAAATGGTGAAGGAAAGGGAAGAATCAAGTTAACGTGAGGGAGGGGTGGTGGAAGCTATTCTTTCAAGAGAAAAAGGATGTCATCTTCCTATTATTTTTGCTTCTCACATTAATTTAAAAAGCCGTAAGAAATCTAAGATGTCTCCAAGATCCACCTGCAGCTTTTTGAGAGAGATTAGTAATCTAATGTCTTGCTGAGATTATTACAAGACAATCAATGTTAAGATCTGGCCCCAAGGTGAAGACATCCACAAAATTAGTAATTCAAAACACTATCCAACTTGCAGTTAAGATAAAACATTCTGGAACAAATTTTAAAAACACAAAAAATTTTAAGTAGCATTTCCAAACAAATGTTCTGTAGAACAGTGAGAGCTGCCTTGAAAATCAATGAAGAGCACTACCTTTATGTGGTCAAGTCTGAGAGATTTCATATACTGTATTCTGTATTGAAATACCATAGTGGGAGAAAATGAGCATATGAGCTAACAGATCTGGAATCTGACTGCCTGTGTTCAAATCCTGGCTCTACCACTTATTGTGAGACCCTGTACAAATTACTAATGCTTTCCGTGAGTAGATGCTCCTATAAAACAGTCACTATACCAGTACCGGCATTGCGTGGATAGTTAATGTGAATTAAACAAACATGACAACATTCAGAAAAGTGCTTGGCATAACTGTGGATGCAATAATTGTTAGAGATTAGAATTAATGTAACCCCTTCGTTAAGGAAACTCTAAATGAATTCCAATGAAATCTAACACTTAAAAACTCTAAGACATCTGACAGTTAAGAAATACATTTAAGTGTGGTTAATTCAACTTAATCTACCCTTTTCTGGCAGGAGATTCATAAAACTTATTTCCATCGATTAGGCAGAACTGTGTTAAGAAAAACACTTCAGAAAATGGGTACGTGTAGGCAAAACTACCTTTTTAATTGTAATAAATAGATACCACAGAAGCTGGGAAATTTACTAGAGGATTCTGTTATACAACTGACTAGAAATCGTAGCACATTTCCAGAACAGTTTTAGAAGTAACAGACTGGTGAATACTAATAGTGGATACTATTGAATTCTGAGGGTAAAACAGGGTTGAAATACTAAGCTATGTATTAAATAATTAATAATTTACTTAGATGTTTATAAAGCACTAGTTTTTCTGCTAATTATTTATCTAATGAAATCAGTATATTTAAGCTTTAATGTTAAAATGGTAACAGCCATATCCATGCAAATACTACCTTTTTTTAACAGCCCATAGCCCAAATACCACAGTACACTTGAAAAAAGTGTATTTGAACCAAAGGCAGAGCAAACAAAGAAATACATCTCCATTCTTGTAAACCCAAACCCATGTCATGAAACATTTTTAACCAATATTCATAAGACTATTAAATATGAATGTGGAAGCTATTAAATAATTTATCAAAAACATCTTGCTTTAAGAAATAAAATATACAAAACTGAGAATTAAGATGCTAACAAAATTATAGAATAAATATCTGCTTTAAGAAGAATAATTTTTAAGAACTTTTTATAATATTTCTTGATAAGCAATTATGACTTCTGTACCTATGTTCTTTGTGTTCCAATAGCTGACAGTCTCTACATGTCAGTCTATCACATGTTTCACAGAAAAGTTTCAACTGTTCTTGTTTGTGTACAGGGCAGAAAACAGGGCGCTGACCAGATGCTCCAACAGACTCTGTAGTAAAATAAAACATATATTTTTAAACTAAACAAAATGTTGTCTAACGTTCTTATTGATACTGGTATCCAAAGTTTATAAAGAATACGTAGAAATGCTACAGGGGCAAAAGAGGGAGATTAATAGTAATCATTAAAACTGCTTCTATCTTACCTGAGACATCTTCTTTCTTCCTGATCAAGTGATCTTTAGTGAATTTTACTCTTTGATGTGCTTCAATACATGTCTTACATAGCCACTCTCCACATTCTACACAAAAGCCAACTGCACTTGCATTGTCTTCACAACTAGTACATACCTAAAAGAGGAAATAAATACTAATCTACATTAAATTTACAAAATGTGGATCCACAAAATAAAAAGATGAAAACTTTCTAATATGCTCTCAAATATACTAATTAATTATACCTAGAATAAAATTATTTTGTTATCTATTTGTCTTCCAACAATATCCTTTTCCTTCCACATCAAACATTCAGGTGGGTCAAAATATGTCTCAGAACACAAAATCTACACAAAATTTGAATTTTTAATAATGACTTTTTTTCATCTCAGGTCTGAGGGTGTAGAATAAAGATATCCTTTATTCTCAATTTGAAAGACGGAATTATAGCAGAACTACCCTAATTTATGTAACATGTTTTTCTTATAATTCACATTTCGATATCAAGGTAGGAATATAAAGAAAAATTGAGAAGCATACCTGTTCTGATTTCTCATCAGAACTGCTAGGAGCTTCAGATGTATCTTTCACAAAATAATTATCCACAAGGTCTATCTGTCTGCATTCTTGGCGACATACTGGGCACCGTATTACACCAACTACAACACAAAAGACAACATTAAGAAGTATTCAGGAAAAAAAATAAGAAAATTGTGCATGATGTCCATATAGAAACTACTCATTCAATATGCCACAGATAAGACCAAAGAAATGAGTATTAAGAGCTGAGTAAAATAATCCACTGGGTTATTCCATTGGGAGAAAAGGATAACCTATTTAGGAAGAAAAAAACAAGCATAAACATGCAAAAAAATTTTTAAGGTGCTTCTTTATTACAGTATGTGGTTGGCTGAATAATGGTCCCAAAAGATATCCAGGTTCTACTCCTTGGAAAGCCTGTCAGTGTTACTTTATACAGCAAAGGGGTCTTTGCAAATGTGATTACATTAAGGCACCTTGGATGGGGATGCTGTCCTGTTTTACTTGATGGGCCCTGTCACCACAAGTGGTCTTGTTAAGAGGGAGGCACAGGGAAGATGAGATTACAAAACAGGAAAAAAGCAGCTAATAATGAAAGCTTTGGAGATAGAGCCACAGGCCAAGAAATACAGGAGGCCACTATGCGCTGAAAAACAAGGAAAAAGATTCTCTCTTCAGAGCCACCAGAAAGAGCCAGACTTGCTGACAGACTGCAAACACTGACTCAATCTCAGTACAACTGAATTCAAACTTTAGGTTCCAGAATAGTAAGAGCATAAAATGTATTGTATTAAGGGACCAAATTCATGGCAAATTTATTATAGCAGCAATAGAAATACACAGTCTATCATCTTACAAATTCTGACTTGGTTCGCAATTACCCTAATTCATGCTAGTGTGGGAAGAAAGATCTGTGCTTTAACGTGCTAGTGCTCTGGCATCTATAAAAACAGATAAACCTGATGAAGTAACATACGGAAGTTAAGAACTAAAAAATAGCACCACAGTCAACACAACAAACTGATTACTATGTGTCAGCCATAAAACTGATGACATAAATGACACAATCTTTGCTTTCAAGAAAGGGTTCAAGACTAGATTGTAATTTTTATCTTTTATGCCATGTATAACCACAGGAAGCACCACAGAGATTAGGATGTTAACAGATTCCTCAACAGCTGTGAGGGCACAAACTACAGAATCTTACATAGAAATTCTGATGGAAAATGAAAACTTAAATGTCATTCTAGAAGGAGGAATATCAGTCTCCCAGGAGACACAATGTATTGTTAAAACAAACTCAAAATAATTATATATTTGAAAACAAAATACTGTTTTTATAATAACAAAATGCACACAAAGATCTTGCTCAAAGGAAATGTGTAAAATCAAGGTTTCAAATTGAAGAAATAGTATAGTGAAGAGAGAGGTGAAAAAGAATATAGTTTTACATTTGTGATGCACAAGTTAAAAACCTTTCAAGAAACACAGAGTATTAACTACAAAGGAGCTAACGGTAAGTAATCGTAGAAGCAAAAATATGTGAGCAACTAACTTCTTACAGTGAATCAGTAAGTTTTTACTGAAGAGGTGACACCTGAATATGGTTTTGAAGAATTAACATGTATTTACTAGGATGCAAGAAAAAATTTACTTGGCTGGCCTAAGCCCTTCAAACCCTGCACATTCCTAAGAAAGGCTGTCTTCAATACTGGCTTGACTGGCTCCTTGGAAGATGACCTCTGAACTCTAGGAAAATTATACCTGATAGGAGTGTTCTTGTATGCCTGAGGCACTAGACCTTCCTGTATTCAGTTTGACCTTTGGGGGTAGCCAGAGTCTAAGTAGTTGGTGTCAGTTCTATGGAGGCTGCACCCCTTCATGTCTGATTCCCCTCAATAAAAACACCAGACACAGAGGCTCAGGTGAGCTGCCCTGGTTGGCAATGCTTCCCCGTACTGCCACACATCATTACTGGGAAAATTATGCATCTCCCTGGATACCTGGAGCTTGCACCTGCTTCCCCCTGGACTTCACACCATGTACCTTTTCTCTTTGCTAATTTTAATCTGTGTCCTTTTTTCTGAATTCTATGAGTCCTTCTAGCCAATCATTAAGCCTGAAGGTGGTCTTGGGGACGCCCAACTCAGCTAGGAAAGGAAAACACAGCACGCAAACCAAGAGCAGCAGGTGCAAAGTTCACAAATGGAAAGAAAAAAGAAGAAGAAGCTATAAAAGATATAAATATAATTATATATGTGGCTAAGAAAAATGCAATATCTACACTAAAGAAGATTTTTGTTGAAGGATACAAAAGATGGAGAGACACTGAGTTCTAAGCAAGAAAAACTCAATATTATAAAAGTATCCATTATGCCTATATAAATGAGTAATTTGATGCAAGTCATACCAGGTGTTTTGGTTCTTTTGGGAACTCAATAAGCTGATTCTCAGGTTCTTAAAATTTCTATTTCAATCCAGAAAGCTGACATCACAGTTTATGACAACACAAACTTATCTTTTTCTCATTCCAAACCCCTATTAAAATAACATTAGTTATTTAGAATATAAACACAATATCCAGAAAAATTAAGGTGGAGGAATGGGCAAGGCATGCACATCAATATTCAAACAATTTTAAGAAATGTAGATGGCAAAAGCATGTCTGAACATTGCACAGGAAACTCAACCCAGGTTACAAATGAAGTGGAGACTCTTACTTGCCATAAAAGCTTTCATAGAAGCTTGGAATTCAGAAATCTGATGCAAGAAAGAAGTCCTGATGAGACACAAGGGAATAAAGTCAAGTCTGTAGACAATGGCAAACCCCACTCCTATGCTGACTACTTACATTAGACAGGTTACCCAGTAGCCAAGGTGTCTTACCACCAAAGCAAAAACAGTTGAATCTTCTCTAAGGATCTTTTTGCTATTTGCTTCTATATTTATCAATCAAACTTAAAATTATACAAATGATGGCTTTGAAAAGGAGAGCCATTTTCCATTTACATTAAAGTATGCCCTTGCAATTAGTGCAGATAAGTGTCCTCCCAACTCAATGTCTCAGTGCTAGTTGTCATAGTGAGTTTTAATCATTATTCAAAACTGAAACCCAAACTCCAAAGCCAAAGCTACTGGCGGGTTTTATGCATAATTGTCCCTAGAACTGATTTCATTACTTCAAAAGGGCTCCAAGTTCTGAGAGACCCATTCACGCCTATTAATTTATTGTAAATGCCAATTTACTAAAATGTATAATTATGAGGAAGGGTGGGGATTCAGGGAGACTCTTTTAAAAAGGCCAAAATACACACGTCTACAAACTAGTTTATCACCACAGTGTTAAGAACTTAGTTTCAGTAAAGTGACTGGTGGACTTCCAATCAAGATGGGCAACTAAACAGGTACGGAAAGACTACCTAACCCCCAACTCCAACACAGAAATACCTAAAATATAACAAATTAAAGTGCAGTTTGAAAAATATATAATTGAGCTTGCTTCCAAGAAGGCAAAATTTTGTAGTGCCAGAAACAAAAACAGAACTCAAAGCCTAGTGCTGAAGCATTGACATAAGTGGGTGAGGTTCGGGCCCCCTGTTGGGAACAGGAAGTAAGACAAAGGCTAAAAGGTAAAACTAATATCCCTCAATAAAGCCACGGGGGAGGCTTTAGGTGCCCTACAACCTAATTCTTGCCCTCTCTGGAGTCCTCCACAAGAAGTCAGCACACCAACTAAGCTTCATGCACAGATGTGTAGTCAAAGTTCATGCTTATCTGCACAGAAAGGCCAAGCAGGAAACTAATAAGAAGCTTGCCTCCAGGTAGGCGAAGTGAAGAGCCACAGAGAGTGGAACAGCAGGCTCAGAGAGCACGGAAGCTCCACACCTCTTCCCATACATCCTGGCCTATGCATATCTTCCATTTGGCTGTTCACAAGCTATACCCTTTTAAAATAAACAGGTAATCTAGCCAGTACTTGCTGACTTAGAGGAATTCATGTAGTGAGGCAACCACCACCCCTAAACCTTCCTGTCCTGGGCACCAGTTTTCCTGAGACTTCAGAAGCACTGAATGGAAAACTGGGAGTAAATCTATAATGAACCAGAAGGAACCCAAGGAGTCCAGTCCATTATACTGGTCATCTTCCCTAAGGCTGAAGTTAACATTTCTTTTATGTTTTATATACAAAGTTCAAGTTCTTATTTAAAATCTCCTCTTTAATCAACTCAAAACTCCAAACAAAATGCCCACAAAGCAGAAGTCATTAGCTGTGCTTCCTATCTACTTCTCTTCCTGGGATTCCTATTTAAGTGAATTCAAATATTCATTCAACAACCACTCCCCCGCCCCAAAAAGGCAGCTTGCCTAGAAACTTACATACACAGAATCTTATCATTAGAAAATCTCCCAACCCAGAGCATAAGTGGCACTCCCACTGAAGATAAGCTCATAAATAAAACTACAATGTGCATGAGGAAACGCAATATTATTAAAAGTCAACAAACACAACCAAAAAATAACAACCTAAACCACAGAAAATAAACCAGATGATTCATGGATAATTACGCAATTCTTCAAAATGAGGTAAAAGTAATTTCAGCCAGATAGTACGTTTTGGATAGGTTGTTTAACTAGCATAGCTGTGAAGCTGAACAGTGTAAAAACCATCAGTATATATGTAGTTTAAATACGAAGTACAGTTATGATTAGTGAGGGAAAATAGGACCAAGAACCCTCAGTACACCAATATTTATGGGTCAAACGGGAAAAGAAAAGTTCTAAGATTCAAGAGATAGATTTCAAACATTTTTCAACTGCAAATCTCAAGAAGTACACTTTACATCAAAAGCCAGCACACAACACATATGTAAAACCAAAATGAGAATCAAACAGGGATCAATCACTTTTTCCATTAATCACTTATGACAAACTTGTCATCACTTTTCAGAAGTGATGACAATTTGCTTTTAGAAGAACATACTTGGCAAGACCTAATAATCTTTTCATTCAGCTCTACACCCTCTTTCCCATACCCTGGAGCAGTTAGTCCAAACTTCCAGTCACCAACTCCCATCTCCTTTCACTTAGAAAATAATTATGAATGAAAAAATACAGATGTTTTCAAGTGGAGAGGGGAGTGGAGGGAATTTATACTTATGGCCTCTGATGACTTAAGTAGGAGGCCAGATCAAGTAATGAGAGTAAGAGTCTTATGAACTGAGTGGCTAAAAGTTTGAACTGACTAATCTAGGGAATGGGGAAAATAGGCTGAAGAGAATAAATAAGACCATCAGGTCAGGTGGTACTAAGCCCCTAGTCTGACAGGTAGTAGTACCATTCCTAAGGCAAATGTCCCGCTCCACCTTGCATCCATCTCCTGTTCATCACTATGCCTTCCCTGTGCACATAGTAACAGGCATCTAGGAAGCAGTGCACATTTACTAAGAGGGAAGAAGGCAAAAAACAACTAGATTCTGAAGCAACAGGTCACTGATCTTTTCTACAGGAATTTTATAACAATAGAGGTAACAAGAGAAAGATTTTAGTATTAGTAGAAGGAGTGGAAAGATACGGAATGTTGAATATATTGCCCATTCTTACAAAAAAAGTTGCCAATGAAGAGAAGGAAAGAATGATTTGCTAAGAGAGGCACAATAAAGAAGAATACTGCTTTATGCAGGGAAAAATTGAAGATGTAATAAAGAAAATAACTGAAATAATTTATAATCAAACAATCTTAAAGCCTACAAAATACTGTACAGCGACATGTATTTAAATTACGCTAGTAAGTATCCAGCAAATTTCCACAAGTAAATTTTTATCACTAAATATAAAACTGGCTTAAGCTGAAGTTATATATGGCCACTTATGTGTAAATATAAATATATAAGACCTGACACTGATTATCAAATATAACAAACAAAATATATTTAGGAAATGCATTAAACATGGATGTTATAATGCCTTTTGGTATTCTTTAAGCTTCTTAAGTCTTAAAAATATATCGGTCTTTAAATTAAAATTCAACAACCTTGCACAATCAGAAAATTAGGATACATCAATCTAATTCCAACACGTACATTACCTAAAGTACCCAAGTTTTTTCATTAACAGAAACTTATGTAAATACATACTTTTCCATTGGTGATATGGGCAAGTTATAGCCTGCTAGCTATAAAATAAAAAACCCTGGAATTTTAAACAATAAACATTTTAGCTAGTAACTTATTAAGAATGACTTTTATACTTTTAAAGAAAAGGAAGAAAGAAAGAAAAAAGCTATGGAGATAGTATTAGGGCCAAAAAGGCCTGAAGTATTTACTAACTGATCCTTTACCCTGCAGGCCAGAACACCTAGTTTAAATGAATGATTTTTCAATTACCCAGGTAGAAACAATGCCATGTAACCAGAAACTTCAAGAATTCAAGTGCTTCTTGAATTTCAGTGCTCAAATCCAAAACTACAGGAAGTCCAAGTATCTCAGTGGGTATAGTTCACAGAAGAAAGGGCTTCGGTCTGCGTACGCACATGTGTGCTTATGAGAAAACCTGCAGGCAACTAGGTTTTCTTTTTCTTTATGGGGAAGAAAGTATGGAACTGAAAAGGCTCAGTGGAACCTGGAGCCATGAAAACCCAGGGTTCCAAGACTGCCTGCATTCACTGCATTTGCTTAATCATTCCTCTTTTAAGAGGTCATCTGAATTCAGCACTGAGAAATCAACCAGTAAGTCCATGGATTAGGAGAGGATAGTTCCAACTCCACTGTACTAGCTGAGCAGGGAAACAGTGAGACTTTGAGGCTAGTCCTGGGATAAGGCACTTAATTTGAAAATGCATTCAGTACAGGGCAGCTTCAACAAAGTTTATCATGGTCCATTCATTCACCGTTGACTAATAACCACACAACCATCCCCAAACTTGACCCTGTAAAAGGAACTATACTCATGAATAAAGAACAAATATATCCCCATTTGAGGAGGCTGAGTAAATTGAGAGAGACCAAGGCGAATATTCAGAACCAGCTGGCTGGCTCCTACAGAGGCAGAACAGAAGAAACAAAAAAGAACCTGAGTAATAAAAGGACCAAGAATGCTCAGACAAATGCAATTAGAATGCACATCACAAATATAAGGAAAAAGGCTCTCTTAGAATAACGATCTCCACATTTTAAACAATAAAAGACCTGAAAAAAAGAAATAGCAGTACCTGAGAAACAAATTAATAGTTTGGAAGATCAAATTAAGAAACATCACTAAAAATAAAACAAACAAACAAAAAGGCTGAAAGAGAAAAGGATAAATACATACCAGCAAATGGGGCAGGAGGCAAAACAAAAAAACAAAAACAGGAAGAATGATATTAGCATTAAATTTAAATTCTATTCCAAAAGCATTAAAAAGGACAAGGAGGAATTTCATTTAACAATAAAGGGTACAATCCACAAACTCATCAACTTTTGTGCAAGAAACAGAATGGCAGCCACAAACAAAAAGCAAACATGATGCCAAAAAATTTAGTAGCTCTCAAACTCACATATTCTTCTCTATTTCTGAAGTCCAGAAAATTTTGATAAAAGTTTGGCTTCAAAACACATTTAGTGAAAAAAATCTGACCTGAATTGTGTGAAACTATTTGTATGTATCTTCATTTACCTTACTTTGTGTAAACACTGCTGAAGAAATACTAACATGTTTAATTACAAGGGTACTACTACCACATACCTTGATGAAAGGTTAAGTACTATCTTACTTTTTGAAAATGTGAACACTTTTGATCCAAAAATGATTTTAACCCATACTGAGTCCATGAATGAAAATTTTAAACTCAAAAATAAAATATTTTGTTTTCTAATATAAAGTTTTCCATAAAACTTTTGTGTAGCTTGACCATGATAGAAAAAAATTGAAGATTTTATTGACCATTATATATGGACATAAACAAATAACCCTAAAAAATAAATAAAAGATGACCTTCCCACACTACAAAAAAGTTAAAATAATTGGCTAAATAAGAAACGATATTCTGGTTCAAATAGGAAATTTTTAAGTGAAAAATTTAAAAATTACAATGGAAAACATTTTATAACTTGACATTTTATTTCATAACAAAGTATCACAAAGCAAAGTACAAATAGGAAACTATCTGGCCTTCATGACTTTTATAAAAATTAATGTACTACCATATCTTTGAAAGATACACATAGTCACAGTTAAATTACTGAAAGTCAAGGACAAGATAATGTTTGAAAGGAGTTAAGAAAAAGTGACTCATGTTGTACAAGGGAACAACAATAAGAATAACAGACTTGGCAAAAGCAGTTCGAGGCCAGAAAACAGTGGGATGACGCAATTCGAAGTGGTGAAGAGAAAAAAATAGCAACCAAGAGTTCTATAGTCACCAAAACTAACCTGCAAAAATGGAAATAAAGACATCCCTACCTATATAGTCATGGATTGAGAGAATTCATTACAAAGTCCACCTGCCTCACAAGAAATACCAAAGAAAGTATCTCAGGCAGAAAGGAAGTGACATAAGAGTATATAAATGCATAGAAAGAAATAAAAATACTAGCAGTGTCTGCTACACACCTGGAGAACAATATTTATCAAAACGTACATCCCAACTGACATATCAAGTGTTCGTAAGGATAAGACACAACTGAAACTCTCATACACCATCTTGAGTATAAAATGGCACAACTACTTTGCAAAACCATTTGGCAGTTTCTGATAAAATTAAACATACACCTAGAAATTCTACCCCTAGGTATTTTCTCAAGAGAAATGTACACAGATGCCTATGAAAGACATTTGGAAGAATATTCGAAGGAGCAATATTCATAACAGCCCCAAACTAGAAACAATAATGTTTGAATGAATAAACGAATTGTAGTATACCCATACAATGGGACACTGCTCAACAATAAAAATAAATAACTAACTACTGATACACAAAACAACATAAACGAATTTTAAAGTATTATCCTAAGCAACAGAAGTCAGGCACAAAAGCATGCGTACTGCTTGATCCCATTTATTACTATGAGAGAAAGTAAATAAGTGGTTGCCTGGAACCAAAGGTTAGGCAGGGATTTTCTGCGAATGGCTGTGAGAGAACTTCTGCAGCAATGAAAACTCTATTAGCCATATTTCTAGATTCAATAAATTTGATGCTTTAACATCTGCCCTGTATGTAGGTGCCAGACATGAATTGTTCTGGACATCTGACTTGGTAATAAGAGAAGAGGAGGGAAGAGGAGGGGAGGGGAGGAGGGAGGGGAGGGGAGAGAGGAGAGGAGAGGAGAAGAGAGAAGAGGAGAGAAGAGAAAAGAAAAGAAAGAGATAAGAGTAAAGAACAAGGGTAAGGGTAATTATGTAAGTAAATGTACAACACAGTATTAACCTATTTTTTCCCTTTCCTTAACTGATTCAGAATAAAACTGCATAAAACAATAATAGTACAAAGGAAAAGAAATAGAATTATACTGGAGTGAGGACTTAACACCAAACCATAACTCAAATCTACAGAAATTAAAAAGTACCAGAAATGGTCAATGCATGCAGAATAATATAAAAGATTATATTTTTTCCTTTCTTCTCTCAACTGTCTTAAAAACCATAAAGTATATCAACAATAACTGTAACAACATTGCTGGTTTTATAACATATAAATTTAACACATATAAACAACAGCACAAAGGAGGGAGGAGGAAAGGAGCCATTATTGAAATTTCTGCCATTTTCCTGAAATCGAGTTAGTGATAACCTGAAACAGACTGTGACAAACTGTGATAAGTGTGATAAAGATACATACTGAAACTCCTACAGCAATCACTAAGGAATTAACTAAAAACTAACTAATTAAATAAATAAATAAATAAAACAGAGAACTAAAAATATGTAAATACAAAAGATGGCAAATAAAGAAAAATCAAGAACAACAAAAGTACATAAATAACATAGAAAACAAATAGCAAAACACAGATCTGATCATATTGATGATTATAAATTAGGATGAATTAAACACTCCAATCAAAAGGCAAAGTTCACTAGATATGAAAAAAATATTAAATAAATGCTATGTATGAAAGACACACTTTAGATCAAAGACACAAAAAGAATAAAAGAAAAAAGATGAAAAAATATGTCATAGAAACTATAAAAGAGCTGGACTAGCCATACTAATAACAGATAAAAGAGAGTTTTAGACCAAAGAAGGTACTAGAGACAAAACTGAACATTTTAAAATGATAAAAATGTCTCCTCTAAGATATAATAAATAGTACACTTAGACAAGACAGTAATGAAGAAAAACCTGGTAAAATTAAGAAGGACAAAACAAAGCACGACTATGAACAAAACAGGGGGAAAACCATAGAGGTTCACCACCTGTGAGACTATATTAAGTGACTAATTTAATATACGACTGACTCTTGAACAACATGAGGGTCAGGGACTGCAATCCCTGCACAGTTGAAAACCACATATAAACTTTTGACTCTACATTCGACCCTTAGCATCCTCAGATTCAACCAACCACAGATTCAAAACAGTATTTTCAACCTGTAGTTGGGAATCACAGTTGGAAATACAAAAATACTATTTTCCATCCATGGCTGGTTGAACCTGTGGATATAAAACTCATAGATAGGAAGAGATAAAGAGGTAACTACATAAATTTTAAAAAATACACATATAAGTGGACCCACACAGTTCAAAACCATATTGTTCAAGGGTCAACCGTATGTATAACTGGAGTCCCAGAGTGGAGGACAAAAAAGGGTCCGAAAAATATTTTAAGAAACGGCCGAATTTTTTCCAACTTTAACAAAACAATCCAGAGATGTAAGAATCTCAATAACCCCTGTGGATGACACCTCTAAATAAAACCATGTCAAAGCACACATAATTTCAAATTACTGAAAACCAGTAATAAAAGAGTAAATCTTAACGGCAGAATGGGAAAAATGAGGTATTACATACAAAGGAACAAAATAACAATGACAGCAGACTATAAACGCCAGAAGTTAATGAACTGACACCTTTAAGGTAATGAAAGCAAAGAAAACAAACACATACATAAACAAACCAACCTAAATGACAAAAACGTAGGGTGGGGAAAAAAATAACAGAAGAGATTGCAGATATTAGTAAATAAATATAAAATGAATGTTTAATGTAACAAAAATGGAATACAATTATTTATGACCAAGGGGGGAAAACATAAAAATAGATTTCAAAAAGAACAGAAATCCAGAAACAAAAACAGCTCAATAAAATTTTCAAATATTCAAATGAGACCATGACAAAAAAAGTATAAAGAAACTTTTCAGTACTTTTCAAATGGGATAAAAAGGAAAAACAAAAAGGAAATGGATAACACAACTTAAGAGCTATTTATATGTCCCTGGAATCAAAAAATATACATTCGTGGTATGTATGTAGAATACTGAGAAAAACTACTCTTGTATTTAGTAACCAAAAACAAACAAGGAAAAACCTTCCAATTTAAAAGGTACTGACATTTACAAACAAAATGAAAACAGACTAATAGATACAGAATACAAACTGGTAATTGTCAGATTGGGGGGAGGGGCGTTTTGGGGGACTGCGTGAAAATGGTGAGGGATTAAGAAGTACAAATTGGTAATTACAATATAGTCACAGGGAAGTGAAGTACAGCATAGGGAATATAGTCAATAATATTGCAATAACTATGTATAGTACCAGGTGGGTAGGAGACTAATCAGAGAGATCACTTTGTAAATTACATAAATGTCTAACCACACTGTACATCTGAAATTAACATAAATACTGAATGTCAATTCTAATTGAAAAATTAAAATTAAAAGATATTTTCAAAAACACACAGAAGGTACTTATTTTTTACAATCCATATCCTGTTTATGATCCAATAAAAAATTTTACAAGTAAAAATAAATTAAAAAGTCACATACATGCAACCCAAAAGAAAAATGGATTCTAGTTGTTCACAAAGAATAAAATTTAAAAAGTTCTCCAGGAAACAGTGAAGCAGAAACAGCTCATGCTCAAAGATATTATGTTAAAGCTAATAATAGTCTTGATTGAAGATTAGACAAGACAGAACTTAGCCCCTTCCCAAAAAAATTAGAAATATAAAACAAACCAAAATAAGTATGAAAACAATTAACTATATAAGATGAAATATTACTGAAAAAAAATTGAAAATTTATATTTAAATGATTTTTCTTTGAGAAAAAAGTAAAATAACTCTTATGAATATAATCAAAAGATTATATACATAGAAAAAAGGAGAAAGCAACAGAACTGTTTTTTAAAAGAATTATAAAAGAATATTAAGTCTATTATCAGCAAATACATTTAACTCTAAGTCATTTTAAAACCTAAATGGATAATTTCTTAGTAAAATGTGACTTATTAAAAGCAAACCAAGAAGTAAACATAAACAGACATATTAGCATACAGATTAGAAAGAGCTGCCATTTTTAAAAATTCCAAATCAACATGTTTTTACATAAGAGTAATGTGTAAGTAACAGACCAGCAATTCCATCATTATTTGCTCATCTAGAGTGTAGAAAGAAAATCTCAATTCATTTTATAAAGCCCAGCATTATTTTAATAGTAAAAGTTGACAAAAACAATTCAAAAGAAAATTGCAGACCTTTCTAACATACTGATTCTATATTCCTAAATAAAACATTAGTAATCATTCTGGAAATGTCAACAGAATATTATGATCAACCAAGGTTTACATCAAGAATTCAAAGATTATTCAACAGCATTAATATTAAAATAACTATCAAAACAACTAAAGGAGAAAAGCATACGGTTATATAAATAGATGCTAATATAGTATGTAAAATTCCAATAGTAATAAAAACTCTAAGAAATAGAAGCAATTAAATATGAAAAGAATCATTTACCAAAAAAATCAAGTAACTTTAGAAAACAGCCAAAACAGTAAGAACTTTTCAATTCAAGTCAGAAACCAAGCATCATTTATCAAAAAGAAAATACAACAAAATAATGACACAGACTCTGAAACCAGACTAATTTGGTTTGTATTCCAAGCCTATCTCCCTCTGAGTTGTGTGGCTCTAGGTCAGTTCCTTAACCTTGAGTCTTAGCTTCTCATTTGTAAAATGGGAATACTACTACCTATCTTAAGGAGTGTTAGAAGATTGCATATGTAAATAAATGTAAAATCTGACATACACTAAGTTCTCAGAAAACATTATCTATAGTTACTGGTTACTATTTGTATCAAAGATTTAGAGCACCACCATGTAAAAGAACTTCCACAATAATGAAAATGTACTATGTCTGCAGAACCCAATGCAGTAATCAATACAACAGGTGGTCAGTGAACACCTGCAACTAACAAAATGAACTTTTAAATTTAATTTTAGTTAACTAAATTTACATAGCCACAAGTAGTTGACTAGTGGCAATGGTACAGGACAATGCATGTCTAGAAAATGTGGAATACTTGAGATGTTACTTATTTTTAAAAAATACTAAAATTGAAAAGATAACTTGACAACAAAATGAATGTTCAAAAGAAAAAACAGCTAGCCAACTTCCACTAATAAAAGAATGAAAAGCAAATCCTCTCTTCAAAGCATAAGTATAAAACTGGACAAAACTGTCTCACCCAGACACAAAACTCCCTATTTTGGAGCACTAGGAAACAACCATTATCAGACAAATGATAAGTGCTTACTCTACAGAAACTGCTAGAGTTTCAGTTAAAAACAGGCTGTCACAGAGACTGACTGACCAGTGATAGATTTAGGGGTTTCCATATCCCCCTCTTCAGGTTCAATTATTTATAACTACGACTCACAGAACTGAGAAGAGCACTTTACTATTACTGATTTACTATAAAGTATACGACTCAGGAACAAATGGAGGCAATCCATAAGGCAAAGCTTGGGGAGGAGTGGGGAGCACAAAGCTTCCATGCCCTCTTCAGGCATACCATATTTTCCCAACACATGGACATCTTCACGATCCAAAGCTCTCCAAACCCCATCATTTAAGGGTTTTTATGGAAGTTCCATTGTTTAAGCATGATTGACTAAATCACTGGCCACTGGTGACTGAACTGAATCACCAGCCTTCTTTCCTCCCCAGAGGTCAAGGAACCTTCAGCCCCACCTCTAATCACGTGCTTAGAATCCATAGTTTGTTCTCCTATCATAACCAAACTTAATTATAAAAGTTAACAACCATAAGAAATTTCGAAAGCTCCAAATATTTAGAAATTTAAAAACAAACTTCTACATAACCAATGGGTAAAGGAGAAATACAAGGAAATTAGAAAATATCTTGAACTGAATAAAAATTAACACTAGTGTATATATAAACTATAAGTTAGCTACAGCAGTGCTTAGAATCCAAAAGAACATTCTATCATTGATAAGTGTTCTGTATCTGCACTGTCCAGTGTGGAAGCCACTAGATACACGCTATTACCAAACACTTAAAATGTGACTAGTGTGACTGAGAAATCAATCTCAATTTTATTTTACTTTAAATGTTGTATCAATAGCTACATATGGATATTAGCTAACATATTTGACAATACAGGCTTATAGGAAAATTTATAGCTTTAAAGACTTAAACTAAAAAGGAAAAAAAATCTGAAACCAATAATCTGAACACACCCCTTAATAAGAGCAAATCAAGTCTACAGCCATGTTGCCCTGAACAAGCCCAATCCCTTCTGATATCCGAAGTTGACCAGGGTCAGGCCTGGTTAGTACTTGGATGGGAGACCGATCACCTAAGAAGACCAGGTGCTGTAGCGTAAAATAAAAAAAAATAAGGGATTGTAAAATGACAAGGTCCTTGCATCTGTGAGGTCAACCAAGGGTTGCCTTGCCTAAAAATAAATTAATTAAGAGCAAATCAAGCCCATATTAAATAAATACAATAAAGATCAGTAGATATCGATTGAGGGAGTGCGAATGAAACCCAAAGATGGTTCTTTGAAAGATCAACAAAACATACACAATTAACTGGATGCGAGAGAAGATACAGGTAAGGAAAGGAAGGTGCAGTGGGCAAGGAAGACAGAGAGGAAGGGAGAGGGAGGGAGACTATCAAACTGATTGATTTAGAGAGAAAAAGAGAACAAATCTTTCTAAAATCAACAGTGCAAGAGTGAAACAGAGAACATAACAGCCCCTACAGAAATCACAAGCTGTAAAGGAATATTATGAATGTGTTTATGCCAGCAAGTTGGACATTCGAAATTAGTTAAATCCTTAGACAAATATTAATTACCAAATTGCCTAAAGAAGAAAGAGAAACTGAATATACTCATATCAAGTAAAGAAACTGGATAGTAATAATTAAAAATCTACAAAACGAAATCTAGCCCATCTGGTTTCAATGGTGAATTCTCTCAAGGAAAAATAATACAAACCTTACGTGAACTCCTTAGAAAACAAAGGAGGTGAGAACACTTCACAACCCATGTTAAGGGGTCAATGTCACCCTGTTACCAAAGACATAAGAAGACAAAGACATGACAGACAAAATCCTCCTGCATACGTAGCAAATCACCGTGATTTGAACTTCAAATGTCTTACAATTTTGTCAATTATATCTCAATAAACCTAGAAAAAAAAGAAAAAATCCTCAATATCTACACTGCCATGATCTTAAAGGAGACTTTAATTAGGCCAACATTATTTCTTACCTAAACTACTAAAAACCTCCTACCTACCCCTAACCCCCATGTCAGTGGGTAGTAACAGGGAGCTGAACTTCTACTCCCACTCAGCAATAACAAAAAGGAATCAGTGGTGGGAGCTGGGGCAAGTCATCACTCCACTACCTGTCCCCTCCTCTGGTATGTTAAGGTCCCTGGCGAGAAGGGGGGCTGAGGTTCCACCCTCTACCCTACAACAAAAAGGTGGCATGAGTCATCTCAATGCTTCCTCGCATCCCTGGTACCAGTGGGGCTCAGGGGAATTGAGCTTAAATGGCAACAAGTTGTGTGAGCTGGTACATTTTTGGTGGGAAAAACCCAGAGGGAACTGAAGTTCCATCTCATCCATTTACAACAAGGCAGTGAGTCAGCACTCCACTTTTGCTGGGATAGTGTCGACTGGGCCCAAGGAGAAGCTGAACATAAACCAACATGGTCAAATGTCTTCAACAGGAAGACTACTTGAAAGAAAAGATTAAACAGCACCTTGATCATCAGAATATAATACCCAAATATTCACGACATACTCAAAAATCACTGTCAAACCAAAACCAGAAAAATAATGGAGAAAAAATAACTGATACATGCTCACATTAAGAAGAATAAATATAGAACCATCTGACAAAGAATTTAAAGGAATCAATGTAAACATGCTTTAAAAAGCAATTACAAGTCTCCTGAAACAACAAAAAAATAGATCAAATAGAAGTATTTAAAAAGCCAAATGGACATTACAGAACTAAAATACAATAACCAAAATTCAAAAAGTGATAAATGGCCCTCAATAGTAAAGTGAAAATGACAGGACAGAATCACTGAACTTTAGACCAAATCCATAGAATTTATCCAAAATAGATGGAAAAAAATTAACAGTCTCAAAGACCTGTGGAACAATAAGAAAATAGCTAACACTCATGTCATCAGTATCCTAGGAGTGAATGGAACTTAAAAAAGTATTTCAACAAATAATAGCTGAAAATGTCCCAAATTTGCCAAAAGACATAAAACTACAGAATCAAAACTAAAAATCCAAAACAGGATAAACCCAAAGAAATCCACATTAAGACACATCAATTCATCTAAAAGCTAAAGACAAAAATGTCTTGCGAACAGACAGTGATTTCAAGACCGGGGAGCATCAGCTCCAATGACAACAGATTTCTCAAGGAAAACCACCAAGGCCAGAAAGAAGTGGCATAATGTTATTCAAAGGCTGAAAGAAAAGAACTCTTAAACACAAATTCTATATGCAACAAAAAAAAATTCTTTAGGAATGAAGGCAAACAAGACATTCTCAATGAAAGAAAACTATAAAAATTTGTAACTAGCAAACCTATGCTTAACTTGTATGGTTAAAGGAAGTCTGCTAAACAGAAAAGAAACATTAAGGATAAAAACTGAATCTTCGGAAAAGAAAAGCATTAGAATGGTTAAGAATGATGGTAAACAATACTTGTTCTCACAGGTGCCCTAAATCGTAAGTGATGTCTGTCACGGGGATGCGAAGTACAAACGTAGCCAATATTATAATGGCTATGTATAGTGCTGGGTGTACACTAGAATAATGGGGGTGGGGGGCACTTTTAAATTATATGTCTCACCACTATGCTGTACACCTGAAACTAACATAAAAATTTTTAAATCTTATGTTTGATATAAAAATTATATCAGATATAATACTATGTATAAAAAATAAACATAATCCTATTTTAAAACTAGAAAAGGTAAAAAAAAATTCAAAATATGTTTCTATACCTCACTCCAAATGGGAAGTCATCAATATAGACTATAAATTATAAATGAATATCACAATCTAGACAAACCACTAAAAAGCTATTCTATTCAGCACTATACGAACTACACAAAACAATATAAAAACACCATAAATAAAGACTGAATCTTAAAAAAAAAAAAGTTTTGGTAACTCATATGAAGGCAAGAAAAAAACACAATAAACTCAAACAGAGAAAAAAAGGGTCAATAATTTCCTTAAATGTAAATGGTATAAATACACAAATTAAAAGATAAAGACTGGCTGAATGGATAAAACATGATCTAACAATAAGTTTAAACGAAAACACTTCAAACACAAAAACTGAAAGCAAAAGAATGGAAAAAGACATACTATGAAAACATTGATTTTTTTAAAAAAAATCAGGACAGAGACAACTTTTGAAAAAATAGTTCTATAGATACTTTCCCAGGAAACAACGGTAAATGGTGAAAATTATTTTTTTTAAAAAAACAACCATTTAAAGTCTCTGGAAATTATCCTAAAAGCCTACAGTTTAAAAAAAAAAAAACAACAGAACAAAACAAAAAAACCCAACACTTATTCAAGAAATCTACTAAATCTTAGTTTAAAAAAAAAAAGTCTGTTGCGCTTGAGCCACAACCCACTCCCTCCCCCCCACCAACTCATCATGATGAAAGTAACACTCCAGGTAGATATGGCCAAAAAGAGCTCTCCTACCAGCTCCAAGGGCTATACCTTCCCAAAAGGGGCAGGCCACCAGCATTTCTCATCCCACATGCTAATAAATGCTAATAAAGTCTAGGCAGTGTGACCAAGAAATCAGAAACTTCCTTCTCACACATAGCCCCAACCCAAGATTATGCCCTCTGACAAGACATCAGAGGCTTCACACAGCAGTGGAAAATAAATTTGGCATCACTAAAATGATCCAGTCAAATCACTAAACAAATGATCAAACAACTGGCAACGCTGGGGGTGGGAAAGAGCGAGCACTATCTCGAAAGGCAGCAGAAATGGAAAAATGAAAGAGCAAAGGATATGAGACATATATAGGAGAAAAAAAGCTAAGTGGCAAACATAAACCCAACTGAACAGTAACATTAAATGTAAATTGATTAAACAATACAACCAAAAGACAAGAGATTGTCAGGCTGGATTTTAAAAACACAAAAATAAAACCCAACTACACATTGTCTACAAAACACTACTTACAATCAAATATACAAATAGGCTCAAAGTGAAAGGGTGGGAAAAGATAGATATATTGTGCAAACAGCAACCAGGAGACAGCTGGAATGGTTGTACCTAATCACAGGAGGCAGAACAACGGCCCTCCAAAGACAGCTACCTCCTAATCCTCAGAATCGCTGAAGAATGAAAGATCAATGTCTAAAACTCAACTGTATTTTTATGCAGTAAATGAATAATGAATATGAAGGAATATAGTCCAAAAAAGTGAAATTAAGAAAACAATTTCATTTATAATAGCATCAAAAAGAACAATGAAACAAAGAAATACACTTTTAAAAGTGTAAATCCTCTCCCAAAAACTACACGTGTTGAAATAAAGAAGACCTAAACAAATGTAGACATCCTTTGTTCATGAGTCAGAAGACTTAATATGGTTAAAATGGCAATAATCCCCAAAGCTAACATACAAGTTCAATACAATCTCTATCAAAATTCCAGCTGGCTTCTGTAAAACTGATAAGCTGATGCTAAAATTTATATGGAAAGTCAAGGGGCCTAGAATAGATAAAACAATCTTGAGGGAAAAAAACAAAAATGGGGGACTTACTATCAATTTCAAAACAATACAAAACTACAATAAGCAAGACAATTTGCTACAGGCATAAGGATACATTTACAGATCAATGAAATGGAACTGTC
This sequence comes from Eonycteris spelaea, assembly GCA_003508835.1. Taxonomy (NCBI): domain Eukaryota; kingdom Metazoa; phylum Chordata; class Mammalia; order Chiroptera; family Pteropodidae; genus Eonycteris; species Eonycteris spelaea. The sequence goes on from PUFA01000065.1 coordinate 6,881,230, forward strand.
TAGAAACAAAAACTCAGTTTTATGGTCTGCCAATTTTAGCACTTAGGTGCTAAGACAATTCAATGGGGAAAGAATAGTACGGCTGACCCTTGAACAACACAGGTTTGAACTGCACAGGTCTACCTAAATGTGAAATCTTTTCAATAACTCTATGGGAATATTTGGGGGAGATTTCCTTACTACCATGAAGCAACTGCACAGATTACACCAGGCTACCATAAAGCAATCATATGGCTGCTTTGTTATCAATGCAAGAATCATTATACCCATAAAATATGAATTTTTAATATTATCTTTCAATTTTTGATGTGTAGTATTAATAATACATTAACATCTACAGTATTTTGTCATATAAAACAATATTGATGTAGATACTGAGAGACGATTCATCATAGACAGATATTGTAAACTTATGGTATCTATATAGTATGGTGTTATAAATGTGTTTTCTCTTATGATTTTGATAACATTTTCCTTCTCTAGCTTACTTTATAATACAGTATACAACACATATCATATACAAAATATGTATTAATCGACTGTTTATATTATCAGTAAGGCTTTCAGTTAACAGTGTTAAGTTTTGAGGAAGTCAAAGTTATACCTGATTTTTGACCACACAGAGGTCAGTGCCCCTAATCCCTGCACTGCTCAAGACTGTATCTTCAATAAATTGTGCTGAGTCAATGGATAGCCACATGTTAAAAAAAAAAAAATTAAGCTAGATCTTTACCTCACTCACAAATTGTACATACACTGCATCATGGAACCAAACTTCAGAACTAAAAATGTAACACTCTTAAGAAAGCAAATAAGCGTGTACATCTTCATGGCCTTGGATCAGGAAATGGTTTTTTAGATATAGCAACAAACAAAAGAGCACAGAAGAAAAAATAAACTGGACTTCACTGAAATTATTAGCATAAAAACTTTTGTGATGCCAACTCTGTGAATATAATTAATGCCAAAAAGTTGTACACTTAAAAATGGATAAAATGTCAAAATCTTTTTTGTATTTTCCCTACAAAAAGTTTTTAGAAAAACAGCAAGGTATGAAAAAAACTTTTGTACAACAAATAACACCACAGAAAAACTGAAAGACAACCCACAAATACAAGATACATGCAAATTAAATATAAGGATCTATTATCCAGAATATACAAAAAAAAAGATGACAACTTAATAATGTCAAATAATCCAATTAAATAATGCGCAAAAGCCTTACACAGGGTCAGGTCTCATTTCTTTAAAGAAAACAAACACACTAAGCACATGAGAAGATGCTCAACATCACTGGCCGTCAGGAAAATGCAAATCAAAACCACAAAGAGCTACTTAAACACCCACAAGGATGGCTGTAATAAAAACTTAACAACTGTCAGGCAAGATTATGGAAAAATTGGGAACCTCATCCATACACTGATAGAAATGTAAAATGGAAATGTAAAATGTAAAATGTAAAATGTAAAATGGTAAAATCCCAAATGTAAAATTGGGAACCTCATCCATACACTGATAGAAATGTAAAATGGGAAAGTTTGGCAGTTCCTCAAAAGATTAAATATAGAGTTACTATACAACCCAGGAATTCCATTCATACCCCCCCACACAAACACACAAAGTGAAAACATATGTTCATGCAAAAATTTGTAAAAAAAATGTTCATAGCAGTATTATTCAAAATAGTCAAAAAGAGGAAACAAATCAAATGTCGATCAACTGAAGAATGGATAAACAAAATGTGCTAACAGCTATAAAACAAAATATTATTCAAGAGCAAAAAGAATGATGTACTGACACATACTACAGCATGTATGAAACTTGAAAACTCTGTTAAATCAAAGAAGTCAATGACCGAAGATCATATATTCCATGATCCCATGTCTATGAAACATCCACAACAGGCAGATCTATAGAGAAAGTGGGATCTGTGGTTGTCTAGGTCTGGGAGAGGGTATAGTGGGGTAAATGGGGAGTGACTGCTAATGGGTATGGGATGTCCTTGGGGGGTGAAGAGTTAATTTTTTTATACTGTGTAAGGCAGGGGTCCAACTCCATTCTTTTCCATGTGGAAATATAGTCACCCCAACATCATGTGTCAAAGAAACTATTCTTTCCCCCACTGAACGGGTTTGGCAGACATGTCAAAAATCATTTGGATGTAATGGGAGGAAAAATAAAGCTACTAGCACATGTTATATGTCAAGAGGAAGATAGAAACTAGATGGAGGCAAGGAGTGAGAGGGAAGCTCCTCACTATTTCGCTGTGTGTACTTTAACTTGTGAACAATATGAAGGTACCACTTAAAGTTAAAATAAATTCAAGTTTGTAAAATATAATTACTAGGCAAGCCACAAAGTAGGTCTATCTGACAAAGGACTCATCCTTGGAACGTATCAAGCAATCTACATTGGAGATAAGGTGGAAGGAGAACAGGAAAAAAATATGAGCACGACTTGAACAGGCACATTACAATAAAAGATATCTAAAGGCCAATAAACATTAAAAAAGGGTGTTAAATTTTACAGGTTATCAGAGCAATTAAAATGCAATGCTATAGACCACTGCTATAGACCCAACAGAATGGCTAAAATGTCAAAGACATATTATATCAAGTATTAGTAAAGATATGAAGCAATTAAAAATCTCTAACACTACTGGTAGAAGTATAAATCAATAAACCACTTCAGAAAACTGTAGCAGCATCTAGTTAGGCTGAACTTATGCAACCTATTACTCAGGAAGTCCACTCTAAGATACCATGAGTCATGTTAAATAGAGCTTCCATGAACACATTCATAGTAGTAAAAAACCACAAACAACAAATGTCCATCAACATTTGAATGGATAAATTTTAGTATATTCATACCATGAATCCTGTAAAGACAATGAACAAATTACAACCATAAGCAACATAAATAATCTCACAATACTGAGCAAAAACATTCAGTCACAAATTAGTACACACTGTTTATTTCCACTTAAATAAAGTTTAAAAAGCAGGCAAAATTAACCTATGGTGTTAGAAGTTGGGATCATAGGTAGTGACCAAAAGGGGACACAAAGGTTTATAGCATGCTAGTAATGTACTGTTTCTCATTCTGGTTGCTAGACTTACATTGGCTTATGCATATCCACCAAACTACATCTTTCGATTTTTACACACTTTGTGTATGTGTATTTCAAAAGAACATTTACTTTAAAAATTACACATATCACTTAAAATACACTAACATTTTGGTCTCCCATCACAAAACTATTCTGTATGAGTAAATCCATTTACTACCTTGACCAGGTACTCTACTAAAAAGGCAGTCTTCAGACAACTTTATTTGGCATCAGGTTGACTTTATCCCATGCTTCTGCAAGGATAAGAAGCAAGTTACATCATGTTTTAGGCCATATTAAATGACTCACTGGACTCAATAGCAATTAATAGGCATCAAATGAGCAATTGTAACAAAAAATTTCACACACTGTTCAAAATTTTAAAGTAAACCTGTAAAGAGCTCAAGCGTAACATGCTACATCAGTTGAGATGCTCTAACTCCATTTTAAACATGTAAAACACTTGAGTGTTTCAAGAGGTAGGAAAAATAGGCAAACTTCAGGAACACATTATAATGTGATTTGGTACAGAATTAGTTAAAATTCTGAAGGCACATATTCATAGATTAAATAGGCTTTCCTGAACGGACTAACCACCATTTATTCAGCATTTCAATCTATTTACCAAATTTGACTACAAAGCTTGTACTCTGAAAATTCTGTTGCATTTGCTTCTTGTCCATCTACCTAGATAGTAAAAATAATACTGATCACTCTAATGATGCGTAATTCTCATTAAAAATTAAAATACAGCTTACTGAAATACTCTTAAGGGAAAAGATTACACAAGTGCTTAAAGTTAAGCTTTTAAAATTATGAAATGAAACTAATTACAATTTAATTATATCCAACTCAAATAAAAGTAACTAATCATATTGAGTTAGGACAAGTGAAGAAAACTGGTAGCCTATTTGGTATTATCTATTATATTTGACTAGGATAAGATAGTTTTAAGTTCAAATTTTACTGCTTTTGGGCTGGGCAAACTTTTTATACTCCAAATATCTCACACTAGTTACCTGCCTGGCCCCTCACAGCATCCATCTGAGGCTGTGCTACTGTCTCCACATGGGAAAGCCGCATTTAGGCAAAATTTTACCTGCCTCAGTAGCCTTGTATGCTTTAAAAAAGAGAGAGAGAAAGAGAGAATATTATCTAATAGTTTTTTTAAATAAGTAAATAAGAGAAAATAAAAAAGTTTTAGCTTAGAGCTGATGTTATTTTACAGATAAAGAACACAAAATCTAGTCATATTCAAATAAATTTGTCCACATCTAATTCTCCCTGCTGTTGCTAATCAAATAACCTACCTTGAAACAATACAACATAAACTGAGGATGGAAACCAGAGAAAGAGAAAACTGGATTAATGTTATAATAGCCTGGATTACAGCCAAAGAGCTAAAATCAATCACAGAATATGCATACAAGAAAAGGAGAGTATCACCTCCAAATCAACATTAAGAGCAAAAGGAGTAAATTTCAGCCATGTCTAATCCCTACTTCTGAATGATATTCCAATATACATTTGATTATTAATATATTATAAAGTTTATATTATTCTCTAATAACATCTTATGTCTTCAGTAAAATTCAATGACTTCAAGTTCATTTTACCTATCTCACAACACATAAAGGTGATGCTCAACACAAAACAGAATTTCAAATTTGAAGAGGACAGCTGAAATGCAGTGTTCTCTCTTATTTTCAATTCTTCAGCCTCAGAAACAGTATGGTTAAATGATTCTAAATATCTTACCCTCATATCTGCTCTATTTGCAATGAAAAAAGGAAATCTTTTGAGTGACATTAATTTTTTACGTAAGTACTTATTATGATTCGTTTTTAAGCCATTCTTTAGTAACTGAAAAGGAAATCTGTTTAATTTGAATATTAGCAATCTATTAATAAACCACAAATAGGATGACAGGCCAGAGTGGTCTAAATTCTTATTCCAGCAGTCACTTGTGATGCTAGAAAAAGAAATCTGGAAATTCTCATCTAAATCCTGTGAACAACAGGTCAGGCTATACATACTGTATTCCTTGAAACCTGGCTCATAATCAATGCCTAACACTTCAAATCAAATCCAAATGTGGGACAGGGCATGAGAAAGCACAGTAAATATTGTAAGCTTTGCAGGCAAAGATACAATATCGAGCACATGTAGGTACTTACGTAAAAAAGAAAATAAATTTTCAAACTTTTATTCACAAAATTCAAAATATAATAATCTAGTAAAGATTTCTGTGATTCAAATCTACTAATAAGGATTACAAAATTCTTACAGGGAAGATTTAATTAACTTGTCATCCTAAGAGCTTTCCTTGCCTGATTAACAAGCCACTCAGAAACTTACCCTTGATTTCATTTTTTTAAGAAATTCTGCTGTGATGAGCTATTCCATTTAAAATTTTTTAATTTCTCTGACCACTGCTTCCCTGTGAGTCGGGAATATCACAACCAGAATTTAGTCTCCACATATGCTGTACTCTTTTAGCAGACCTATAGTAAAAGTACGTAATAAACACTTTGCTATCTATTCAAAAACAAAATTATCCACACTCCACTGTGCCTTAAAAGGAGGACATCTGAAATCCACTTTTTTCTTGTTTGAAATGATAGGTATGCACTGGTAATTAAAATATTTTTGTAAATTGTCATGCTACAGCCATATACATGCCTATTAAGTTATTACAGCATCACTGCAATTTGTAGTGCACCAAAAAGCAGTGCGAAGCAATGACTACCACATATAGTCTTTGTCACAATTACTCATTTTGCCACTGTAGCATGAAAGAGTCACTAACATAAACAAATGGGCAGCGCAGTGTTCTAAAAATTTTATTTATGAACGAATTTGAATTTCATGTCACAAAATATTCTTTCAATTTTTGCAACTACTTAAAAATGTAAAAATCATTCTTAGCTTATGAGTCATATAAAACCAGGCAGCAGGCCGGTTTTAGCCCATGGGCCACAATTTGCCAACACCTGATCAGTGAAGTCTAACAATTAACAAGCACAGAACTTCCAGATCAGAATTTTATTGCCCCATTCAAGTAGGAAGAATATAAGGATTATCCACTGCTTGAGGAAACCTCAAATGCCTATAAGGTAAAGTAAACCCTAAATCAACATCTGCCAGTTCAAAAATACACTAAACTTTATTTCAGAGATTCTGTGTTAGTGCAAATGGAAGAAGCAAAGGCAAAACACTCTTGAAGGCTTGCTCTCACAAACAGCTCAAACAGGATTCATAGATAAAGCCATGGTGAACAAGCTCACAATCCAAAACTAGAAAGCACGGGAAACACCATTTACTACGACCAAGAGTGGGTGGAAGTTAAGTAGTAAATAAGACCTCAAGAATATCAGATCACAGAATTATCATATATAACTATGAAATCAGTATACTTTATATATACTTTAGATATTAAAATATAAAAAGTAAAATGAAAAAAAGAAAACAGGTATTGCTTTTGCACCATTGTAAAACTGAAATATTGTTTAAGTCAAACCACAGTTAAGTCTGGGACCATCTGCATATAAGAATAACTCATAATAGACGTGAAAGACCTTTCTAGAAAGAAAACTGCATAATATTCAAAAACAGAAGATTTAATGGAAAGGCCAACATTGTTTACAAATAGGCAAGCACTGTATTATAAATATAGCATTTCCCCTCAAACTTATATAGTCGAAGCAATTCCAATAAAAATGCTGAGCAGTTTTTTAAATGCACATTCACAAAATGATTCTCAAATATGTAAGAGCAAAGTCAAGATCAGTCAAGATAATCTTAAAGATGAACAAGGTGCATGTAGAGGGAATGAAGCTACCTTGATAACGATTACAAGCAGACCTCCTTTATCGTACAGTAGAGATCTTGCCTGTTTTACAAACTGAAGCTAAGGCCTTCCACCAACAAAAAGATTAACCAGTCACTGAAGGCTCAGATGATTGTTAGCATCTTTTAGCAATGAAGTATTTTTTAATTAAGGAACGTACATTGGGGTTTTTAAGACAAAATGCTATTGCACACTTAACAGACTACAGTATAGTGTAAACGTAACTTTTAAATGCACTAGGAAACCAAAAAATGAGTGGGCTCACTTTATTGCAATATTTGCTTTATTGCAATGGTCTGGTACCAAACTCACAATATCTCCGAGGTATATAGCAGTTTACTACAGCTGTATAAGCAATAAAGGCAGGAAAATGGGGTGGGGAGAACCAAAGAGTAAAAAACAACTCTCATACATCAAAAGACAGCTTTCTCAAGAGAGAAAAAAAGGTTAAGTGCATTATCTATTGTTGTATAACAAATTACCCCAAAACTTAGTAGCCTCAAACAACGATTCATTCTCTCTCTCAGAGTTTGAGTCAGGAATTTAGGGGTGACTTGGCAAGTGGTTCTAGCTGTGTGCCTCTAATGAGGCTGTAGTCAAATGTCACCCAGGACTGCAGTCATCTGAAAGCCTGACCAAGCTGGAAGATCTACCTCCAAAACAGCTCACTCACATGCTGACAAGCTGGTGCTGGATGTTGGTAGAAGGCTTCAGTTCTCCTCCAGATGGGCCTTCTTTAGAGGACTGCTAGGTGGCAGTTGTTTTCACCTACAACAAGGGATCTAAAGAGCAAGGCTGTATGCATGTAATGACCTAGCCTCAGAAGTCACTGTCAATTCTACTGTATTCTCTTGGTCACCCAGACCAACCCTGTGGCAGAGACCAAGAAGGGTATGAATGCCAGGGGAAAGGAACGCTGGGGCTATCTAGAAGGCTAAAAGGCTAGCTACCATGGCAAGCCATAATACACTCAGAATTAATCTTCAACTTAACCATAAAGGTTCAGGATGCAGAACTTATAAAGAATTCTTGTAAATCAAAACAAAAAATGTAAGCGAGCTAAAGAAAAATAGAAGACATATGGACAATTCACAGAAGCAGCAAATTGCATATAATCAACATTCCAAAAATATTAGTCATTAGTACCACATAATTCATGGTATTTACTCATCTTTAAGACACAGACTATTATTCTAAAAATGATACACTTATGTTCATCCTTGTTTTTTCTCACTTCCCCTTGGAACTAATGTCCATTCTAGAAGCTGGCTAGGGATAAAGGCTCATGGCCACCGAAAAGACAATGGGTTAATGTGCCGAACCTCCAAACCAGGCCTCAGGAAAGTAAAGTGACAGAACTCAGTCAGACAGTTATAAATATGGAGAGAAAAAAATCAGATCTACACTGAGGTATTTACAAAAGGTCAATTACAGTTACTAAGGACTTTTCTCATCTCTATCTTCTATTGGGAGCAAGCTCTTTACGAACTGTGCTGGGTACCCCAAAATGAAGTATTACAAATGCATGAATCTGTCACCTTCTACCACTATTCCATGGTCTGAAATTCTTCTCAATGACTCTACATTGCCATTTTCTGATTGTTCCTTTAAGGGAGCAAGTCTTAAACTTTTTAGTCTCAGTAGCCTTTACATACTCTTAATGACTGAGAATCCCAAAGAGCTTCTGTTTAAATGGATTTTTATCCATCAATATATACAGTATTAGAAATAAACAGATTTTTAATATTTTTATTACTATAGTAGTAATTTTTAAAAATCAAATAACTTTATTGAAAGTAAATATTTTAATTCATTTAAAAGAAACTTATTACGTGTTTAAATAACATTTTTATCAGAAATAACTACATTTTCCAAAACAAATTTTTAGCAAAGAGTGGCACTGTTTTTACATTTTTTATATTTCTTCAATGTCTGGTTTAATAGAAGATGAGTGAATGCTTTTGCATTTCTTCGATTGCGATGATTGGTTCTGTTTGAGAATATGAAGAAAACCGGCATCATACATGTTTAAGTAACAGGAAGAAGATGATGGAAATCATTATCTGAGAGGTGTAGACAAATGACCTGAAAGAAGTAGTCAGTAAATTGATTCCGATAGCATTGGGGAGAAAAAAACATAAAAAAGGTTTGCCCAGCTATTTATCTGCTCCAGGATTGATGTTTTTCTTAGAAAAGTCAAAATGCTAATGAAGCCCACGTCTGAATTGGGAAAATTCATGGAGCTTCATGGTGAAGGTAGCAGTTCTAGAAAAGCTACTGTGGGATGAGACAGGTGCTAAAGCTGAATGAGTTGACAGACTTCAGTCCCAGTCCAAGAATCTGCTTAAAATTCAGGCTTTCAATGGTGACAAATAGAAAATTCTATTTGTGGGGGGGAAAAGTCCCTAGATAAACCCCACACAGAACTAGCAGACTGTGTACTACTAGAGCAAAAAAATCAAAGGCTCAAGTGAAAGATTCCCCAAAGTGGTTCATCATGTCAGTGATTTAAGGAAGAAAAGAGAAAAGAAAAGAGAAAAAAAAACAGAACCACTGTGCTCTTCACACTACACCCAGAGGTATTCACTCTCACCCCCACATGACTGTTGCCATCACAATAAGTTTAAGATTCAGAAAGAATCACGTTTCCATGTTGTTTCTTCCATCATTCCCACAAACAAAAGAATATTACTTTATTACTTATGGAGATTTAAATAGTATAAAAGACAATAAAATTATAAAATTTCATAGAGTAGAAACTCAATCTCTTCATACTGCAGGCCTGGAGAGGCTGTCTAGATACCCTGCTCAAGGTTACATAGTGAATTAATAGCAGAACCCATGCAAGTTACTCTCAATCCAGTTCTTCATCCACATCACCAGATCTCTCAGATGCACCCTACTACAAAAGTCTTATCTCCTTCAAGAGTTCATTTTAGAGTTTATTAGATGCATCAATATAAATCTGTATTTTTATTGATACATTATTGATGTATACATAATCAATACTGAAAGCTATTCTGACTCAACCTGAAACAGAACTAAAAAAAATTACAAAAGTATTTTTAAAAACTTACTATTGAGATTCAACAAATATTAACTAGTGTATATCTACTTTGATTTTCCAAATACTCGAACAGTAAATGGATCAGCCTTTCTCTTCAAAAATATTAAAATCCATGTTTCTCAAAGTGTGGTAGGTTCCAGAATCTGAATCACATGAGAAACTTATTAAAAATTCAGATTCTTAGTGTCACCCCAAATTAATTGAAACAGTATCTCTTCAACTCCCAAAAACATTTTAAAAAGCTCTCCAGGTGATTCTTCTTCATTCAAAAGCTATTTTGAACATTCTATTATATTCTAGTGAGAAACAAGAGGCAAATGAGAACGTAAACAGGTAAACATTTTGGATTTTATCTGTGCTGTGAAGAAAATAAAAACATAAGATGTCAGAAAGTGACCTGGAGGATTATTTTAAAAAGAGCAGTCAGAGGATTTTTAAGGCTGTGAAAATACTCTATGATATAATGGTGAATATATGTCATTATACATTTGTCCATAAAATGTACAACACTATGAGTGAGCCCTCACGTAAGACTTTGGGTGATTATAATGTGTCAGTGTAGGTCCTAAATCTATCACTCTGGTGGGAGATATTGATAAAGGGAGAGGCTACGCAGGCATTGAGGGCAGGTGATATATGAGAAATCTCCATATCTGCCTCTCACTTTGTTATGAATCTAAAACTGCTCTAAAAAATAAAGCCTTAAAAAAAAAAAAAACAGTGAAAGTGCTTCTCACAGGCAACATTCGATGTGAGGAGCCATTTGCTCAAGAACAGTGGTTCTCAAACTTAGTGTGCATCATAATCACCTGGGAGACTAGTTAAAACAGACTGCTGGTCAGAATGTCTGGAGTGGGGCACAGATTCTGTATTCCTAACAAGATCATAGATGATGCTGATGCTGCTAGTCCAGAAGCCACATCTGGAGAACCATCAATCTACCGGGCACAGCTAAAGCTGTGAGTAACCTGGTGTGTTAGAGGGACAGAAAATGGGCCAGTTAAGAGGGAGGGTAACATGCTTATTGTTTCAGAAAGACGTGAGAGAGTGAATTAAACTACCATCTATGGCTCCCAGGCCAAAGATGGAATCACAGGTTGTTCAATAATTCTTGCATTTGAAAAGCACTTCACCACAGTTTATAAAAGCATTTTCACATTTATTATTTAATTTAACTTAGCGAAATATGAGCGAAGGCCTATTAGCTACATTTCAGAGGTAAAGAAACTGAAGGACAGAAACATTATGAACCTGAGGAAACCAGAAAAAAAGTGACAGAACTGTGTCCCCTGACTCCAAATCCAGTGTTCCTTCCAAAACTGCGTGCTCGCTTTTTTAAAAAGCCAAGCAAATGATACATACAGAAATTAATACTAACAAATTATTTTCTAGACTCCTTGCCTAAAAACATGTGGCTTCCAGACTTTCAGATACTGGTTAGAAAGCAACATTAAGGCTGACAGTACTTAGTCCCATCTACTTACGTCTCCTATTTCAAAAACAAAGAAGGTCAGATATATGAACACGCAATCTACAGACTATTATTCTCTTGCCTGCATAAATATCAGAGGGCCAATTTCATTACCCTAGTCCCTCCGCCACATAAGCCAAACACAATTTTCATCTTGTGTTCTCTAAATCTCTCACCTAATCCAGGTTCCCAAAAGAACACTGAATCCCACATATCTTACTATACTCATGAGGATGAACAGTTAGTTACACACATTATCCCATTATCTCTTCAGCACACATTATCATTTACTATCTTCTCCCTCAATCCAACTCTTATTCTTAACATAACATTCTCACTTGCATGTCTCAATAATACTTCAAACCCAAAACCACCAAAACTGAAAATATTCCCCCTCTACTGCATGCATGAACACACATGCGCGTGCACGCGCACATACTCACACACACAGACACACACCTGCTCTGTGCCTGAATTCTTTTATTTGCATTAATAGCACTGCAACCCATCAAACAAGAAACCCTGGACTCAGCCTAGGCACCCGCCTCTCCCACACCATCACACCAATCTTACTGCCCCCTGCCAACCTCCACTCCCATGGCTACTTACAATTAGTTACTACTGCTAACAAACTAGGTGCCATTTCATGAATAACTACCATGTACTAGTCAATGTACACACTTCATTCTTTCAATAACCGTATGATGTAGGTAATTTTGCCTGTTTCACAAATGAGGAAACTGAGGCTAAGAAAAAATCTGTTCCAAGCCATAAGCAGGAAGTGACAAAGCAGACATTCAAATTCATATGTCTCACAAATAGAAAAATGCTTCCTTCTTTAATACCTGACATCAGTTCTTTACTACCCATTCCAAATGCTAAGTTCTTACCTAGATTATTGTCAGATTCAAATTGGTCCTGCCTCCAGTCTTGATTTCCTTTAGCCTTCAACGGTGTTCCCAAGTGATCTTTAGGATCACAAATGTGATTCTTTTATCCTCTTGATATAAAAGTCCTTCAGAGACTTCCTTAAGTCTACAGTATACAGGATACACTTTACAGGATGAATCCTAAACCCTTTGGTACAGGTCCACAATCCCTTATTCACACTCCTGAAATGCAGAAGCTTTGAAATACTAAAATTTCTCACAAATTTGTGACAAAACCTACCCTGAATTGCAGAAGACTACTGTCTATACCATGATATTAGCATGATATTTGTTTCACTACAGAAATATTAGTGATGCTGTGTTGTTAACCGAGACCCTACTGCAGTATTATTGACTCACCAGGAAAAAAAATTTTCCAACTACTTCTTAGCCTAAAATACACCTGGTCCCAAGGGTTTCAGATAAGGGACTGCAGACCCCTTACCTATTCAGCCCATCAATCCAACCTAATTTCTACCAATCACTGTACACATCCCTTAGCTTCAGGGACGTGTTAGGTGCCCTGTGCCCCGTGCCCTGAATACTCTCCAACCCAGTGAGCTACTCACCTTTCAAGAAACCTGCTCAAGGGTTTCCTTTTCAGTGACGTTGCCCCGACTTCTCTTGACTGTGCCACAACCACTGCAGCCAGTACCCACCGCCAATGCTATAGATTTTACATTTATTTCCCGCTAGACTGTGAACGAGCTCCTCACTGAGTATTTTATTCACTCCTACAGTGTCTGGAACACTAGGGGCTCCTTAATGTACAATGAACTGAAATTCATGCCCAGCTCTATTCCCACTTCCCTTCAAAGTTCGTTTCTCCTTTAACTCTAAACCTTGGGATTTTTCCCTAACCATGCAGGCCCTTCACAGTTATTTTCGTTGCCAAGTTCCTCCGTCCCAATGTCATCTTAAAATTACTTTCTATCAGGCGCTTTCTCTTAACCCCAAACTCTCCAATGCCCTTTATCCTCTTCTATTTAATCCCTAGCCCTCCTTTCCCCTAGTCTTAGGACAGATCAAATCCTAGCCCACCAAGGCAATTCCCCCTGCCACCCCCATCCCTTACCTACTCCCTCCTGCCCTCCTCAACACCTCTTCCGGCTCTGGGCCTTCCCTCCCAAAACGCTTCTCCCAGTCACGCCCCAGGGCCCATCCTCTCCCCCAGTCCGAGTCCAGCAGCTCGTGAACCTGCGCTGCGCCCGAGTCCACGCCTTCCCGGCCCGTATCCGCACATCGCAAACCTCCCCGGCAGCGGTGTCCCCTCCCCCCGTCTCCGGCAGCCTGCACCCCTCCCTCCACCTTCCCCATATCTCCCGCGGTCCGGCTCCTCTGAAAACTGTCCCAGGGGCCTTTCACCTCTCAGACCCCTCAGAATCTCGCAGGTCAAGGAGCCCCGGACCCGAGTACCTCGGTCCCCGGCTCCCTCTCCGCCCCGCAGATCCCCTTCAGCCCAGACCTCGGGCAGGGCCTCCCGCTCACCTTGGTGGATGTCGCCGTTGCTGCCCCCGGGATGGGCACGCTGAGCTGGCGCTCCGGCTCGGGCAGGCAGCGCAGGCAGAAGGAGTGAAGACAGGGCAACAGCTTGGGCTCCGCCTCACGCCGGCTCTGCAGGCTCTGCTGACACACGGCGCAGGTGTCCAGGAGCGAGGCTGGAGGTCCAAGAGGTGGCCCCGCCGAGGGACCTGGAGCGGGAGCCGAGGCTGGAGCTGGGGCCGGCGTCGATATCGCTCCCCCGGGAACTCCGGGCCCCACGGAGGCCGCAGGGGCTGAAGCAGCCGGGGCCGAGCCCGAGGAGGCCGCGGCCACCCCCCGTCGCCGGGCCCGGCCGCGCCGCCCTCCGCGCCGGCCCTGCCGCCTTCCTCCTCCTCCTCCTCCACCAGCACCGCAGCGAGAGGCGGCTCCGCCTCCTGCGCCGCGGGCCCGGCGGCCCCGGCAGTTACCGGCGCGCTGCCGCTGCCCCCACCGCCGCCCTCAGCCTCGCCGCCGCCTTTGTTTTCCGCCATGTTTTCCTCTTTGAACCCGCCGGACCGCCCCGCGCCGCCAGCCGCCCGCCGCCCGCGCCGCCGCCGCCGCCGCCCCCAGCCCCAGCCGCAGCCGCAGCGAGAGCGGCCGCCGAGAGCGAGCAGGCAAACGAAGGAACGGACGAGAGCGCGCGCGCACGCGGCACCCCCGCCCTCGCGTCGCGCGGTTGCAGTGGGGCGGGGCGTGCGCGCGCACGTACGCACGGACGTCCTCGGGGGAGGCGGGAACTTGAGGCGCGGGCGCGGAACGGTCCTCACCGCCCCTCCGGGCCCCTGGGCTCGCGCGTGCGCCGCGGCGGCTCGGCTGCCCTTTAAGCCTGCAGGCCGTTGACGTTGAACTGTCTTTGCCTAGGGGTGGTTGTGAGCTCGATCGCGGCGGTGGCGGGCGGAGAGCGGGGAAGAGGCTCGAGCTGGTTCCTGCACCTCCAGCGTCTCCAGGACGGCGCCGTCCCCGGAGGCAGGCGCGTCTCCACGGAAACCTCATTTGCACGGTCGAACGCCAGGGCCTCCGGGGCCGGAGGTGCGGACCTCCTGACTCTCTGTTCTTCAAGCGTCCGCGTTCCTTTGGGTGGTTGTTCTTGAGTGGAACAGTAAAGCGGAGTTTTTTTGTTGTTTTGTGTTTTGTTTGTTTTTTAATGGGCCATACCAGAAATCGGCTGAGAGGACCGGACGAGGTAGAAACTCTTTTTAACAGCTAGTTTTAGCTTAAAGTGATTGATATTTCAGTTGCGGCTTCCTATCAGAAAACCAATCAACTGAGAAACTTTTTCAAAGCCGAGATAGGAGGACCACACCCCAAATCTGTATCAGGAAGTGGGGGAGCGGGCTGGTGGATGTTGAAAAGTCTCTTTGAGTCTGATGTGCGTCAGTTTAGGGAGTCATCTTAGCAGTCATCTAACTAGATTAGGTCCTAAGAGTCCCTCTTAGTGCCTTAGCGTGAGTCGGATTACAACTGACTTAACAATGTTGATTACAGAAGCTTTCAGAGAGGGGTCTTTATTTGAGAAACAAGTACCCTAGGGGCTTTATGGAGTGCAATGGACTGTTTTAAAATTAGGGCCGTGAAGTGCTTTCTTCTGACAATGTTCCCAAGAAACTTATTCTTTAAGCTGCTGCTGTAAGTCCTTAAAACAAGCCATATGGAAACATTTTTCATTTATTCGTTCAAAAATATTGACCTCTTAGTATGGAGCCAGTAGCGTTTTAGAGTCTTTAGGATCACAGCGGAGAACAAAGGAGATCCTTACCTTCAAGGAGTTTGCAATCTAATGAATAGAGTGAAGAAATAAAACGGAATCGCTGTAGGCAAGCTTCTAAATTACTGAAATCAAGTAGGTTATGGTATGAGGAAACTATTCTATTTTGTTTTAACTAGCCTGGGAACTTAAACTTTTGAACTTTCCAGTTCTGCAACAATGCCTGGACATAACATCAGACCTCCGATAACCCTCTTGATTAGACTCACCAATTCGGACCACCTGACGTCTGACTGATAACCATCCTAGACCAATCCTAGGGCTAGGAACGCAGGACTGATTTTCCTCAAATATGCATTTTTTACTATAAGAACTCTTAAAAAAACACTTCTGGGTTTTTGCCTAGTTGTGTTTCTGGTTTGCAAACCTTAAAACCCTTGAATAAATCATTTCTAGCCAAAGCCTCTAAACTCATTTTGAGTTTGTTCAACAATAATGAAGGAACATTGAAAATAAATATATGCTATTAAAAAGAAAAACAACTAAGCACCGTAAAAGAGATTAGAGATGATTGTGGAAGGTCTTTGTGAACAAGCCTGGCAGCTCTCTTGTAGAAGAGTGTTTGTTCCAGGCAGCAGAACAAACAGTAAGTATAAAGGTTCTGAGGCAGCCAGAGATTCATGGCTTGTTTGAGGAACCGCAAGGAGTCAGTGTGGCTGGAGAGGCTTGAACAAGTGAAAAAGTAGAACATGACATAAGAAAATTTAGGGGGCCAGGTTATACACAGAAATTGTCTTCAATTTTAACTTTTATGCCCTTGAACTTTGAAAAAACTATTTTCTTCCCCTCAAACATTGTAAGTTGACTATAAAATAAGTGACAAGAGTTCAATTTCTGACATTTTACAACTCACATTTTTAAATTAACTTATATTACTTTTAAATCCAATGGAACAGAAAACACCAAAGTGGCTTAAACACCAGCATCCATTTTGTATTGTTTTTTAAATAAGTTTATGTCTCAATTACAGTTGATGTATAATATTAGTTTCAGGTGTACAATGATTAGACATATAACTTAGAAAGTGATCACCCTGATAAATCTAGTACCCATATGACATAATACATAGTTAAAATATTATTGACTGTATTTACTATGCTATACTTTACAGCCCCAAACTATTTTGTAACTGCTGATTTGTACTGCTTAATCCCTTACCTCATCCTCCTATCTGGCAGCCATCAAAATATTCTCTGTATAAGTTTGTATCTGTTTTGTTTGTTCATTTATTTCGTTTTTTAGATTCCACATATAAGTGAAATCATGTGGTGTTTATCTTTTTCTATTTCACTTAACTCAGTACCCTCTAGTCAATCCGTGTTGCCACAAATGGCAAGATTTCTTTTTTTTTTTTTTAAGGCTGAGTAATGTTCCATTATATATATGTACTACTTTATCCATTCATCTATTGATGGACACTTAGTTTGTTTCTGTACCTTGATTGTTGTAAATAATGCTGCAATGAACATACGAATGAATGTCTTTTCAAATTAGTGTTTTCAGTTTCTTCGGATAAGTGCCCAGAAGTTTCATTACTGGGTACTTCTTTGTCTCTTGTTATAGCCTTTACTTTGAAGTCTATTTTGTCTGGTATAAGTTGCTACCCCAGATTTTTTTTTTTCCCATTTTCATCAAATATGTTTTCCATTTCTTTCAGTTTATGTGCATCTTTAGATCTGAAGTGAGTCTCTTGTAGGCAGCATGTGCAAGGGTCTTGGTTTCTTATCCATTCAGCCACACTATATCTTTTGATTGGAGCATTTAATCCATTTATATTAAAAGTAATTATTAGATATATAATCAATGCCATTTTTTTCATACTTTGATCTTTTTCTTCTTAAATCTCTTTAACATTTCTTATAATATGGTGGTGATGAACTCCTTTAGCTTTTTCTTATCACAGAAGCTCTTTTTATGTCCTTCAATTGTGATTGATAGCTTTGCTGAGTAATCTTGATTGTAGGTCCTTGCTTCTCATCACTTTGAATTTCCCTGCCAGTCCTTTCTGGCCTGCAAAGTTTCTGTTGAGAAATCATCTGACAGTCTAATGGGAGCTCCCTTGTAGGTAACTAACTGCCCTTCTCTTGCTGCTTTTAAGTTCTCTTTGTCTTTAACTTTTAGCATTTTAACAATGATGTGTCCTGGTGTGGGCTTCTTTGGGTTCATCTTCTTTGAGACTCTCCGCGCTTCCTGGGCTCGTATATCTGTTTCTCCAGGTTAGAGAAGTTTTCCATTATTATTTCTTCAACTAGGTTTTTAATTCCTTACTCTGTCTTTTCTTCTGGTACCCCTATGATGTGAACTTGGTTCATTTGATGTTGTCCCAGGGACCCCTTAAACTATCCTCGTTTTTGGATTTTTTTTCTTTTTGCTGCTCTGATTGGATGTTTTCTGCTACCTTATCTCCTAAATCGTTGATTCAGTCCTCTGCTTCATCTCATCTACTGTTGATTCCCTCTACTGTATTCTTCATTTCAGTTATTGCTTTCTTTATTTCTGACTGGTTCTTTTTTATGTTTTCTATCTCCATTTTTATGTTTCCTATCTCTCTTTGTTGAAGTTCTCACTGAGATCACTGGGCATCCTTATAACCAGTGTTTTGAGCTTTAAATCTGGTAGATTGCTTGTCTCCATTTTGTTTAGTTCTTTTTCTGGAGCTTTCTTCTGATCTTTCATTTGGGACATGTTTCTTTGTCTCACTGTTTTGGCTGCCACCCCTGTGTTTGAGTCTATGTATTAGGTAAAGTTCTATGTCTCTTGGTCTTGGGCTTATGTAGTAGGCGTCCTGTGAGGCCCAGTGGTGCAGTCTCCCTGGTCACTAGAGCTGGGTGCTCCAGGTGTGTCCCTTGTGTAAGTTGTGTGTTTCCTCCTGTTGTAGTTGATCCTTGAATGCTGTTGGCACGTCAGTGGAAGGGATTGAACCTCGGTCAGTCAGTGGGAGGCTGATTGGTGAAGACTGGCTCTAACTACAGTGGAGGAGCTATTATGCAGGGGCTGACCCTATGGAGCAAGATTCGCTTTAGCGGGGCTCTGCTGTCTTCTGAGTCTGCCCAAGTGTGTTGTTTTGTGGAGGTGGTTGGATGGCATTCTAGTGTGGTCTGAAGCTGGCCACAGGGTTTGCTGGTTCTGGGGAATCTCGGGGGTGGGAAGCTCTGTTACAGGCCAAGTCAGCCACAGTGACATCTGCAGTGATCTGCAGATGGTTCTCACTTGTGCTGGGCTTGGAGGTGCATGGGATAGGCTAAGCTGAAAACTGAGGCTGGCTGCCATTGGTGCCAGGCTCGGAGCTGCTTAGCAAGAGGAATAGGGCACGCTGAGGCCAGATACTGCTTGTTTGGGGTTTGTGAACCTTTGAGAGATTTTAGGAACGTCTGCAGCATGAGCTAAGATAGGTCATTTGTATGGAAAAGACACTGACACTGGAAGGGGCTTGGGTATGCCCACAGGTTGGGTGGGGCGGGGTCTTGGAATCACCAGGGCAGAGCGAATGGTGTTAACCAGGTTGATGGTGCCCACCTTTGTGTGCAGGCTGGATGGTGGGAGGGCTCAACAAAGGAACAACGGCTCTGCCAGCACGTCTGTCTTTGAGAACCCTGCCTCTTCAGCCCTTGCCCTAAAGTCAGACAATTCAGTTCCTTCCCGAATGTCCCTCGTGCCTTTTGAG
Organism: Eonycteris spelaea; assembly: GCA_003508835.1. Classification (NCBI taxonomy): domain Eukaryota; kingdom Metazoa; phylum Chordata; class Mammalia; order Chiroptera; family Pteropodidae; genus Eonycteris; species Eonycteris spelaea. The sequence goes on from PUFA01000065.1 coordinate 6,900,606, forward strand.
CTACAGCCCCAGCACTGGAGCTCAGAGCTCGTGAGTTTGTGAGCAAGTAAGTCCATGTGCCGGCCCTTTAAGAGGAAGCCTGTGACTCCAGCTGCCCTCTGTCTCACTTAGCCACAATCTCTGCTGGTTTTCACAGCCAAAAGTTATGGGACCTTCTCTTCTCAGCACTGGAACCCTGGGCTGGGGACCCTGGTGTGGGGCTGGTACTACTCACGGGGACCTCCACAGCTGAGATGTCCCTCCCAGTTTTTCACCACCACATGCAGGTGTGGGACCAGCTTGTTCCACATCTCCACCCCTCTTACCAGTCTTGATGTGGCCTCTTCTGTATGTCCTTCATTATAGGACTTCTGTTCAGCTAGACCTTAGGTGATTCTCAACAATGGTCGTTCCGTACTTTAGCTGTAATTTTGATGTAGTCATGAGAGTAGGTGAGCACAGCATCCACCTACTTACTCCACTGTCTTGGCTGGAGGCTCCACCAGCATCCATTTTAAAGGTACATAATTTTAAAATGTTATGTTTTGTTAAATAAATATTAAACGTGAAAAGTGTTACTGGTAATGTTTTAATGAGATGGCTGGTAGTTTGGTTTTTTTTTTTAAATTAGTTTATGTGGACATTGGTGTGTACAGCATCACTAGGAAGAGACAGGATCCTGTGTCAATTCCACTTTTCATTTTTATAGATATAAGCACTGCATTAAAAAAATCTGTACATATATACATACATACTTGGGTACTCTTTGGAGAATTTTCCTCCTCTAGAGTACCCAAGGAGCATTCACACTCAAGTTTTAAGATGCTGAGTGAAATGAGAAGTCTTGGATGAGTTTTGAGCAGACTCAAAGTTAAAAGGAGACATGGTGGCTCTCTGGATAAAGCACTTGTAGAGGACCAGAGTGGAAGAAGGAAGACAAGTTAGGCTATTAATCAATAATGGTTGATTGGACTAGGTGGTATCTGTGCAGGTGGTGAAAAGTATGAGTATATATAATGAGCAAATACTTTTCTTCAAATTGACTTTTAAAAAAAAGTTAATGGCTTAATTTCTCAACCAAAAGCTTTGCATTTTTAACCTTTTAATGCCTGCTCCTGCTCGCCTTTATTAAAGTCTAGTGTAAAATTGTCGTTTTCGAAGACTATCTACTTTTAGAAGGAGGAAATCGCCGCCATGCAATTTACCGTGCGCTCTGAGGAGGCAGTGCCTGGAATCAAACTGTTGTGGAATACATGGAGGCACTAACACACGTACCTGGCCACATCCTTGCTTTGCAGTGGGAGCTTAGAAATCCTGCAGGACTGCAGATTTGCTCACGAGGCTGAGATATGGCATGACGCATCTGTGACAGACTGCCTAGCCTGGAGGTTGAATCTGTGCTCTGGGGCCAACATCTGGTTTTAAGCCTGGTTCTGCCACAGACGAGCTGTGTGACTTGGGGTAACTTACTTAACTTGCCTCAGTTTCCTCAGTTATCAAAGGGCGTTTCTTACTAGTGTGACCTACCCCAAGGTTGTCTGACAGTTAAGTATTTGTTAAGTGCTAACAGTACCTGGACTGTGGTAAACAAATGAAGGAAAAAGTTGATCCGAAGATTCCTGAAAGGGGCAGAACTAGAGGGAGAAGCTAGGGTACTGCAGAGAAAAATCCCAAAAAGAGAAATCAAGTGTACAGTAGAGGCTGTGTCCAGCCATTCTCCTGACCTAGGCTATCTTTTACCCCAGACCCGTTTGCCCAAGCATTACGAGAAAAACACAGTTCTGAAATAAAGGAGAGAGCTCTCAATAGGTGCCTAGCAGTTCTGCCATGGAGAAAACTCCACTGAAATTGCTGGTAACCAGGATGGAAAGAACTTTCTAGTTGTCCAGAAAAGAGAAAGAGCACGGGAATGACACAGGTGAGCAATGATTAGAGCATAATCCATCGGCTGAGCACAGGAGGTGGGGGACCCTAAGGCAGTGGCCCCAAAATAGCAGGACAATTTGCAAAGGCAGTTCTGCAACTCTGAGACAAAGCAACGATGGTCAACAGCAGGAGCAAAAGGGTTCACGAGGACCAGCAGAGAAATGCCCGGCTGCGACAGAGATAAGGGGCATTTTTATTAACGTGTCATACTTGCAGTCATGAGTCGGTGAGGCCAGGGGATATAAAGGTGACATTTTATAATTTAAAGTTTACGTCTCTGAACACACGTGCCTTGGACTTAGCATGTCCTTGGACTTAGCAGGACATATATGTCGAAAGAGTGAAATAATAATGGGTGATGTTAAAAAAGGCAAGATTTTTGTCCAGAAGTATGTCCACTGTCACACCGCAGAAAGGAAGAAAAACACAAAAAATCATGGTGTCTTTGGGCAGAAGATAGATCAGTCCCCGCCCCTGGATTCTCAAACACCGATGCCAACAAGAACAAAAGCATCACGTGGGGAGAAGCGAATTTAGAGAACCCCTAGAAGTACATCCCTGGGATAAAAACAATTTTCACTGGCATTAAGAAGAAGGCAGAAAGGCAGACCTGATAGCTTATCTCAAAATACTAATTATTAATAGTTGGGCACTGCCTTATTTCTTACAAAACGGAAATGTCTTCTTTTGTGTAATATTTAAACTGATCTCACGCGCAAGCATTCAGATATATTTATTTGAATATATTTAAATATTGGGAAAAACTCTCCATTGTCTCAAAGAACTGAACAAGACTCACCTGTGTTCCAGTTCGTATTCATTATGGTGTTAAAGAGGGCCAAAGATAATGTTGCAATATTCTTTTTATCTTTTTGGTCTTAACCATGCCAATCTAAAATTCTTTCTATCGAAAATGACGCCTTTTACTTAATGAAAAGCATGTTAGTGTGGTTTGTGTATAATATCAAAGAATGCTTAACATTTCTCACATTATATAGATAATCTATCAGGATCAGATGCTTTTGAAAGTCAGCATGACAAGCCATAATAGCAAGTTAAACTTTGCTCTTGAATACTTTTCTAGCTAAGTAAGTCTAAGTTATGATTCAGGATTGTCTTTAGAGAGCTAATCAAAAACACATGAACCTCTCTCTATAACTCCTACGTATGTGTGATTGGTAAGGGTGCTTTTCCTAACTCATTAGCAGGATTAAAGTACAGGAGATATACCGTCACAAATTTGTAAATTATATAACCCTAAGGCTTAAGATAAAAACAAAATCGAAGGAAAAATAATAAAGTTTGCTTCTCAGCAGTTCATGATGCCATGCAGAGTGCACTTTGACTTCCCGGGGGTTAAGTGGTGTGCATGAGTTTGAGAACCACTCTTACCAGGAAAAGAGGGCCAAATGGCAGAATGCTAATTGCTAACTCTTGGCTTTTCTATATTTCCAAGGCGTTCCAGGGGCACACTGGTAATTCCAGTAATTAAACAACATTTGAAGAGCAGTTTACAATTTACAAAGTGCTTCCACACACATTTCTCTAATTCTTGCAACCAGTAAGATATATCCCAATTTAGACAATAAACAGATTTCATAATGTGAGTGTACTGTAATGTATTAGCTGTTGTTGCACAACGCAGTTGTTTTCAGTATTTTGCTATTATAAACAGTACTGTGATAAACATTGTGATGAATACTTCTTTTCATGCCTATAATTATTTCTTCTGAATATTCCTAAAAACGGAATTGCTGATTCAATGAGTATACTCATTGTAAAATTTTTTAATATATAAATTTGAAGGATTCCTATAAGTTATCAGATAACTAGATTGTGTTTGATGTCTGTTGCTGTTATGAATACAGGCAAATTAACATGTAAAATTTTTTTCAAATATATTTGTCTCTCTAATGGTCTCTATGTTGTGGTTCGCTCAAATTTAAGATCCACAGAGCCAATTGAGATGAATTGTGAGCCTTTATTAGCCAGCTGGCGACTGACCCTACCACACAGGGTCAGAGGAGATCAGCACTGAGCTCCCAAAAGAGGCAGTTTATAAAGCCTAGAACCACACCCTGGTTAACATCAAAACAAGTAAACAGATTACAGAATCAGAAGTTGGCCGTTAGCATATCTTTGAGCAGATTACCACACTCTAGTTAACAGAATCAGAAGTAAATCCTTAATGCTGGCTTACTGGAAAATTTTCCACCCTTAACATCTACTTCCTCACATCCACTCATTCCTCGTTCCAGCCTGGCTTCCCCTCCCGTCGCTACACCAAAACAGGTTTTGCTGAGGTCCTCAACAACCTCCACTTGAATGTTTCAAACACACCTCAGCATATCCAAGACTCAATAATCTCCCCAAACCTCCTCATTCTTTTCCACATTCCCTGTCTCAAAGAATGGTGTAACGCTCACTTATTTACACTAAAATGGCAGATATTTAGAAGATAAATTAACTGATTTTGTTGACGGATTGGATATAGGAGGGGGTCATCCTTGAAACCTACAACTTCTAACCCCTCATATCCAATCTATTACCCAGTCTTGTCAATTTGACTTTCTAAATATCTCTCCAAATCCCTTCATTTGTCTCTATTTCCACTGTCACCACCCTAAATCAAATTATGGCATTAAAGATACCACCACACTCGCCTCTGCCTACACTGTGACTCTCCAGCAATCCGCTGCAGTAAGCTGCAGTAAGAGTAATCCATTCAAAGGGAAACTTCCCTGCTCCCTCTGTTAAGGGTGGAAAATTTTCAAGTGGGCCAACTTCTGCTTCTGTAATCTGCTCGCTTGTTTGATGTTAACCAGGGTGTGGCAATCTGCTTAAAGATATGCTAAGAGCCAACTTCTGCTTCTGTAATCTGCTTGCTTGTTTGATGTTAACCAGGGTGTGGTAATCTGCTCAAAAAATGCTAAGGGCCAACTTCTGCTTCTGTAATCTGCTTGCGTGTTTGATGTTAACCAGGGTGTGGCAATCTGCTCAAAGATATGCTAAGGGCCAACTTCTGCTTCTGTAATCTGCTCGCTTGTTTGATGTTAACCAGGGTGTGGTAATCTGCTCAAAAAATGCTAAGGGCCAACTTCTGCCTCTTTAATCTGCTTGCTTTATGTTAACCAGGCTTTATAAACTGCCTCTTTTGGGAGTTTAGGGCTGATCTCTAACTCTGCGTGGTAGAGAGTCAGTCGCTGGCCGGCTAATAAAGGCTCACAATTCATCTCAATTGGCTCCATGGGTCTTAGATTTGATTGTACCACAACACCTCAACCCTCAACTCCATGCCTTTCCCCTACTCTTAGGGTGAAAACAAAATCCTTAGCAGCCTATCAGACCCTGTTTCATCTGGCCGGGACCACCTACCTCTCTAGCAACGTAATGTCCCACTTTCCCGTTGTTTTCTACATTCCAGCTACACTGGCCTTTCAATTTCTTCACTGTGCCATGCTCCTTCTTGCCTCAGGGCATTTGCACATTCTGTCCTTCAGCTGGAATGATTATTTCCTCTACCATCGCCACTGCCTCCACCACCCACTTGGCAGAGTTAATGCCTACTCCACTTGGGGTCTGAGCTCAAGCAGTACTTCCTCAGAGACCTCCTTTCTCATAGATCCCTGTTTGTTTCCTTCATAGTTACTCATGAGAAGCAATATAGTGTAATGGTTAAGAGCAGGAGTCAGATCTAACACTTATTGGCTGTGTGACCTTGGACAAGTTATTTGACCTCTCTCTGCCTCAGTTTCTTTATCTGCTACTGGGTATAATAGTGGTGGGCATATTAAAACTAAACATTATAGAGCATGTAAAAAGTTTTTATGGTTAAATTAATACATGGAAAGAGTTTGGAATAGGATCAGCAAATACAAGTATAAAACATTTCATTTTATCATTCAGGTCTCAATTTGCAATAATGCATTCACTAGTGTGATTATCTGATTGATATTTATCTCATTAAGCTCCATTAAAGCAGAAATTATATGTTTCTGCTTACCATTTTATTCACAGTACTTGGCACATAGGTGCTCATAAATATTTGATAAATTAATAGTGATTTTTACAAGTGGAATTATTGGATCAAAAAATTTGTAGATATTACATGTTTTCCTATACTTGTCATCCAAATTCTGAGGGTTTATTTTGTTTATAAGGGAAAGACTTGATCATGTTTCTGCTTACAGGGAAGAACTAATGATAATCCAGAGTTTGAAAATAAAGAAAAGAAAGGAAACTTGTTAATAAAGCAGACTCTAAGATCTGGAAGGAGATAGGATGGAGAACACATGTGGGATAAGAGAAGGATATCACTGCCGCGGAATTACGTGGAAGTGCAGGTAATTTTGTGGTTTAGGCAATGCATGCTGAGAGAGGGGCGTATCCATAAGGTCAGTTGAGCAGTTAGAATTCTTTTGGCTGCAAGGAACAAAGATGCGGGAAGAATGGTCATTGAGAAGGCAAACAACGTGGTCTGTTACAACTGATAAACATTCGAAATGGTCACTGCGCTCTTCTTCTTTCCCTTTTCTCCTTGCCCAACAATTCTGCCCAGAAGCTGTTAAGTGGAATTGGCAATGTACGTGTCCATGCCTGAGACGGAGAGCAGGTCAGAGACTGAGCGGGCTGTCCCCAGGAAGACAGAAGTCATCTTTGTGCACGGTGCCAAATGTGTGCAGGGTGAGGAGAGAGGTTTCTGCATAGGAGGGTGAGCCATCAAAGAGTTTAGGGGGCAAGCAGGGCGAAGAGGGTGTCCACTCAGGTGATTATCACCCAACACAGGCAGGAAGAGAGGACTTCCACATGGCGTGGGAGTGGCATACCTGGCATGGGACTTCAGTCAGCACAGGGTGAGGAGGAGGCCAGGCACTGGGGGTGGCCTGGCCCTGGAATCAGAGCCCAAGAAGCAAGATACAAGGTGGATGAGAAAGGCATCTGTGTATGAGGAAGGCCCAGTGCAATGTTTTAGAGTCTGACAGGGTAAGGAAGACGGCCAGTGGGGAACAGAATTGGGTGGGTGACATGGGAGCCCGCAAGTGTCTATTGATTGATGAATGGATAAAAAAAATGTGGTACATTATTAGCCTGAAGATGACAGGAAATTCTGACATATGCAACAGCATGGATGAAACTTTAAGACATTATACTAAATGAAATAAGCCAGAAACAAAAGGTCAATTCTTATACGATTCTACTCATATGAGGTATCTAAAGTAGTCAAATTCATGGCCATAGAAAGTAGATTGGTGGTTGCCAGGGGCTGGAGGAAGGAGAAAATGGAGAGTCATTGCTTAATGGGTATGGAGTTTCATTCTGGAAAGATAAAGTTCTGGAGATGGATGGTGGTGATGGTTACACAACAATGTGAATGTATTAATGCCACTGAACTGTACACTTAAAAATGATTAAAATGGTAAAATTGTTTTGATACAAAGGACTGTCTGGAACAACCGGTAAACTTGAATGGGATCTGAGACAACGTAATGTGTAGATGTCAATTCCCTGATTTCGATGGCTGCACTGTGGTTATTTAGGAGAATATCATTGTTTGTAGGGAGTACATGAAAGTATTTGGGAATGATGGGCATCGAATCCACTGTTTGCTCTCAAATGAGCTTGTTAAGGGTGAAAATTTTCTAGAAAGCCAGCATTAAGGATTTACTCTGCTTCTGTAATCTGCTCACTTGTTTGATGTTAACCAGGGTGTGGTAATCTGCTCAAAGATATGCTAATGGCCAATTTCTGATTCCGTCATCTGCTTACTTGATGTTAACCAGGGTGTGGTATCTGTTTACTTGTTTTATGTTAACCAGGGTGTGGCTCTAGGCTTTATAAGCTACCTCTTTTGGGAGCTCAGGACTGATCTCCTCTAACCCTGCGTGGTAGAGTCAGTCGCTGGCCGGCTAATAAAGGCTCACAACGCATCTCAATCGGCTTCATGGGTCTTAGATTTGAGCGAACCACAACAAGCTGAGGGGAAAAAGCTTTATGCTGTACTTATGACTCTTCAGTATGCCTGAGATTATTTCTAAAAAAATTTTAAATGCAAACTAAAAAATGAAAATTAGCTGTCACCTGTTAAACAGTCGAGAACAATGAATCCCAGGTTAGTGTTAGCTTCGGGCTTTGAGCTCAGTTCTCCTGGCTTAGGTCTAGAGTGCCTTCCCACACGTCAATGCAAAGTTAACACAATAAACACTACGTCGCTAATACGTACTTTGGATATATGGGGTTTTATTGTTAAAGGTTGGCTTTTTCTAACTACCTAACACATTCTTGGGTTATGAGTCACCATCTTCCAGACAATGCATCCTCAGGAAAGAAAGATATAAATAATAAGAAAAAGAGAATAAAAATAGGAAAGCAAGTGTGACGAACAGATAAATTGTCTTTGAATTCTGAAACTAACAAGTGGTTTTAATCGTTTTTATATTTTGTATTATATTTGTCACATAATGTGTGCATTTACCAGACGGTGTGCTTTATAACTTCCTTTCATTGTAAGTACACTATACTCAATCAGGAATTACTGTCTACTGTCTACCTATTTTAAATTACTTTCATATTTTACTTGGTCTTAAAGCCTGTCTTTTTATTATATAGATACACAAATTAATCACTGAAAGGAATGGTCCAGAAAGGGGTTTGGGATTGGAATAGAACTGCTAAATAGATTTATGGCTAACTTCACTGAAGAGCAGGGAAAAACTGAGATAAGGAACTGGCCTTGGGGGAAGGAAGGGCTGCTCGGTAAATTCTTCTCTATTTAATGGCCTGAGGGAAGATGGTAAAGGTCAAGAGCCAATCTGACCTGTTTTTGCATGGCCCCGGGAAGGAGTATGGTTTTCATGGGTGAGTATTTGCCACAGATTTGAGCCCCAATTTAAAAAAATGTTATTCCTAAAAAAAAAATTTTTCATTCTTTTCATTGGTAAACCTTTTATATAAATACCTATACAATATCCTCAATTTGCCTCTTCAAAGTCGAAAATATTTGTTCTTTATCCCTTTACAGAAAATGCTTGCCAAGTCCTGCCTAGGTGCACAGGAAGAATGGAGCGTGGCAAAAGTTGAAGGAGACTTTATTATTTGTAAAGTTGTCTGTTGAGAGTGATGGAAAACTGGCTAAGAGGGGCTAAAAGCTTGTAAAGTTTTGAAACAATTGCTGTGGGGACTGCCTGTGATAAAGACAGTCCGAATCATGCAGAAGTGTTAAGATTCTTAGTAAGTTATGTTTGTGCAACCGGTGAGTCATATGCAGCAGAAAGAAAATTAGATTGTTTCCTCACTCCACCAAATAAACTCTGGAATAATTAAAATTTTAAATGTGAGCAAATGAAAACAGTAAAGTACCAAAAGAAAGTATGGGTAAGTATCTTTTATAAATTTGGGATGAGAAACGACTTTTGACACTTGATAAAGAATTAAATAAAAGTTCTGGCTGTATATTTGACTTCATAAAAAATTTAAAACAGATATAGCCCTACTCTCCAATTTTTTTTTAATTAAAAAAAATAATAAGTAGTTTACGGCCATGCCACCCTGAACGTGCCCAATCTTGTCTGATCTCGGAAGCTAAACAGGGTCGTGCCGGGTTAGTACTTGGATGGGAGACCACCTAGGAAGACCAGGCATTAAAAAAAAGAGTTTGATAAAAACAAACAAAAAAAAAATTAAAAATAAGCAAGGCTACAAAGTAATCCACAAATGGGAAAAAGTATATACAACATATATTGTAAAGGGGTAAGACTATCCCTTAATGGTATTTTATTTTAATTATTTTCATCTGATGTTGATTTTCTTTGTTCTGTGACAAGTCAATTGAGTCATGAGAATAGAACTGGTGAAGGCACCTACTGCCCTGCAAGAAGGTTCTAACAAAACTTTGGGGTGTGTGTGTGTGGTGTGTGTGTGTGTGTGTGTGTGTGTGTGTGTGTGTGTGTCTTTTCTAATTAACAAAAATTGGCTCACTTCAGTGTTGCCAAGTTAGTCATTGGGGAGGAGGTAGATCAATTTGCCTTAGGAACCTAGTACATCAGGGGTCCCTAAATCCTGGGGGTCAGGGACCTGTACCTGTCAGTGGCCTGTTAGGAACCAGGCCACACAGCAGGAGCAAGCGAAGCTTCATCTTTATTTGCAGTGTTAGCATCACAGCCTCAGCTCCACCTCAGGTCATCGGGCATTAGATTCTCATGCAAGCACCCATGTCTGGTGCCAAAACGGTTGGAGACCTCAATAGTATGTTATAGGAAAAGGGGGACCAAGTCCCTTGTGTCTGCTCACCATGATCTGAAGTTAAGGAGACTTTACGTGGACGTGCAAAGGCCCAGTGGCAAAGGAGAACTGAATAGACACCAGTTTTAGTTCTCTCCATATTTGTCATTTAGAAGAGGACTCTGATTTGTGCTGCAGGCTGAGTAAGTCCCCCTCAGGATTCTTGGACAATCAGCGGAAAGAAAGGGAACCACAATGGGAAAAACTGGATTTCTAACGTGGCACGTGGGAGGCCTCAACTACGGTAGAGAAAATTAAGATGTAACTGACCATATTTGCACCCTGAGTTTGTGGAGCAGATCATACTAGTTACATCAGTATGGAAAAAACTCTTCAAAATCAAGGAAAAAACATTCAATACAAAATTGACAAAAGGCATGACTAACCAATTATAGAAGAATAAAAATGAATGGCCATTAAATGTATGAAAAGTGTTTAAGGTGCACTGATACTCAAAAAAACTAAAGGAATAAAATGTAATGTCATTTGTCACAGATTGCATGGTCCAAGACAATATTCAACGTTGTAAAAAGATGTGATAAAAAAAATGTACTTCCATATGCTATAAATTAAGAGGTACAACAAATTATTATATATGTAAATTAATATGTGTTTAAGAAAATAAATAGAAGAGGGATTTCTAATAAAATAATTAGGCAAGCACCTAAGGATATGAAAACATTTGTTGTAAAGTAGTTAAATAGCATGTGATTCATGAGTACAATTAATTGCGACTTGGAGTAGAGTTTAATATAAGAGTCTGGTGTGAGCCTTCCAAATTTATGAGAATCCTAAGATTTTCCTTCTGTTTGAATGTCTATATTATTGAAAGCTCATTCGCTGCCCACCACCACCAGATCCCACCTTCAACTATGCTTAAATTGCAGGAAATTCTGTCAGCTGTTCTTAACGAGGACAAAGTTGAATGAGAAGAAGGAAAGAAAAGGGAGGAACTGGCATTTCCTAGTCTACAGAAAGTTTGACTTTTTCTGTGGCTATAAGGAACGTGGGGGCTGAGGGATGCCCCCCGGTCTTCTGTTTTAGCACAAGGGAAAACCCCGCTAGCTTCAAATGACACATAAGTGTGATTTACTCCTTTCCAGAAGGTAAACTCCTTACTGACCCCTTCCATGCCACTACTAACAGGTCCACCTGGACCAAGTCATCTGCCCTTGTTCTTTAGCTATAAAGAAAACTGTATAATTTGTCATCAAAACCAAAGCAATTGAGGATGAAGGGGATGCTAGTAATAATTACACTTTGACTACCGTGGGGAAACCAGGGCATATAGTCACCCTCTTTATATACCGTAAGATTTCGTCATACTTGAGGGGGAAAACAAGTCTAATTGACTCCAGAGATTAGTAGCTGTGAACTGAACTAAACCGAAGCACGTATCAGATAGCTCCTAACTAGAGACTGGTTTGCATACAGTGTCGAGAGATACGGTACGACAATTTTAACAGATATCCGTTTCATAATATAGTCCTTTTTGTCTTGTTTTTTGTTTTTAAGTGTATTTCCCAGCTTTGTCCTTTGAAAATTCCTAGAAGCAATGACAACCCAGTTTCTAAATATCGTTCCCCACTGTAAAGAACCGTAACTCCTTAGAGAAACGGCTGAGTCCAGGTCTGAGGCAGAGAGAGGACAGGGTAAGCCTGCAATGTTTGGTTGTGCCAGCCAGCAAGAAAGCATTCAACGACTGCTGGGAGCCTATCAGACAGACAAAGGACCCAGTATGAAGGGTCTCCCATTGTTCAAATTTGAGACAATACGAGCACCAAAGAGCACAATGATGGTAAAGAATTACAGCATGCCGTTTTTTTGGTTTTTGTTTTTTTGAATTATTCTATAGTTCACAATGATATTAGGGAGAGACAGACAGACAGACAGACAGAAATGCTGTCGATGCCCTGTTCTACATCCCCTTGAATTCTGTTGCAGCTACCCAGTTTCCAGCACCCTGACAGAGTCCCACCTCAATGCCTGTGCTTGCCTTCTCTGCCTGAGGTCTTTCTCAGGAACCACTTAACGTATGTGGCTGCTGAGGGATGCAATCTGAAAGTGAGGAGGGCTTAGGAAGGTGGGGGTGGTTCATATCTCCTGGGGGACAGTTTCTAACTAATGGGTGATGGAACCAGTGGGACAGTTCAGAGGCATTCCATGTGGTTTCTCAGTTGGCCCCAGCGGGACCGAGCCCTAATTATCCACAACAGAACTGGTCATTAATATACCCCTTTATTGGCTTTTCTCCCTGCCCTGCTCACTTCCCCCACTTCCTCCTTTGTTTCTGGTGTCATCTACCATATAAAATACTCACTCCCAGGTTCCTGTGTCAGGGTCTGCTTTGGGGGACACCAAAAGTAACAGACTTAGAGAGAATAGAGAAAGGGAGAAAGGGTCAGCTCTTCTTATAGAAGGGTGCCCGCTAACACATATCAAAAGAATCATAGAATTGGGAAAATCACCATTCTGCAAATACCATGGAAAATTTGATTCAGGCTAGAACCATTCATTTATGCTAAGATCACTGAGTGAAAGGCTAATGGGGAACAAGATATTCACATGTTCTCAAAGTATCACTCCTGAGATTACTCAATGATTACAAGGAGAAATACTTGTTCAGTAGAGCAATCTAGTCACCACCTTGACGAGGTTGTATTAGTCAGCTCAGGCTGCTGTAACAAAATGCCGTAAGCTGGGTGGCTTAAACAACAGGAATTTATTTTCACAGTTCTGGAGGACAGGAAATCAAGATCAAGGCGTTGGCCAATCCAATTCCTGGAAACCCATAGTTTCTCCAAGGTTAATATCAAGGGGAGGAGCCGGTAGACTACCTACTTTGCCACATTGGGCAAAAGATGCCATTGAACACATTTGAATGATGCTAAGAAAAAAAAAGTGGAGTTGGGTCCAGGGTATAGCGTGAAAAGCAAATGAATGAATAAATGAATTAAACAGGAGAGGGGCCTTGTATGGGGCAAAAAGTCATATCATGTTGACAGTTTTATTATGAAAAATAGTAATTCTTTGCCCCATCACCCCCTACTCTGATTTCAGGTTTTTCTTTTTGGTACTTAGCTTGTATTTCTAAATAAAGTTTAAAAACTCTCATTTCTTTATTTTCCAATTATAGATGTCTTCCATCAACTATAGGGAGATTTACTGTGAAGCTAATAAAGGATAAGTTTCGAAGTCCGTCACCTTCACACGTCCTTTCCAAGGCCTCATTCTTAACTTCGAACATGTAATTTTATATTACTTTTCTTAAAAGGCACACTTTGAATTGTATAATTTTCTGGCCTTATGAAACCCAATTTACTACTGATTTACTACTGATTTGGACGTTGAGGACTGAGCTAACTTATATCCCACCCCCCTCAACACACCCACAAAAAGACTCAGATCTCCCCTTCCCAATCTCCCACAATTTTATTACATTTAAAAATTATAGCTCATTTATTATGTTTTAACCCCCAAGTGCTCTTCCTTATCTTTTCTGCATTATCTTATTTTGTCTCGTGGGTACAATATCTTATCTCTCTGCTAATATTGTAGGGTTTGTTTTGTTTTGTGGGTTCACTGGGTTCTTTTTAGTTTAGTTTAGTTTTATTACTGAAATTGTTTGTTTCCTCTAAGTTCCTTCTTTTCTAATGGTTTGTTTTGGCCTCTCTCTTATATTGGAGACTTTCCTTAAATGGGTGGTGGTCCAATCACATTTAAGAATGAAGAACTTAAAAGCTTATCAGGAACTCAGGTGGGGGAGATTTCTAAGCAGCGGGTGTGGTAGGCAGGCTCTAAGATGGCTCCCGGGGTTCCTCGCCTCCTGGTTTTCCTGCCTGTGCACTGAAGAATTAACCTTTCCCAAAGAGAGGTCTGGCCTTTGCCCTCAGCTTCTGGGAGGTCATCTCTAAGCCCTTGGAGTGTTCTGCCTGATAAGAGTGCTTGTTTACCTGTGGGCCTAGAGCCATGCCAGATACTCTACGCTAACCTTGTGATTTATGGTGAGGGTTGGGGTTGGACCATGCAATATCAGTTCAACCTCCAGTGGGACTGGAGATGAAGGTCGGCCATGTAGGCAGTCAATCATGTTTACATGTTTGAGCCCCAGTAAAAATTCTGGACACCAAGGCATGGGTGATTGGCATACATCGCTGCCATGAGAAGAGAGTGCCATCTGCACAGCTCTCGTGTGGAGGGTGACTAGATGCTCTGCCTTAAACTCTCCTGGACCGTGTTTTATGTGCCTCTTCTGGGGGATTTTAATCTGTATCCTTTCACAGATAAACTGTAACCATAACAGCTTTCAGTGAGTTCTGTGAGTTCTTACAACAAATTATCAAACCTGAGGGTGGTCTTGAGGTCCCCCAGAATTGTGGTGCCTTTGTAGAATCCTCTCCCTTTGAGTGTGGGCTGGACTTATTGACTCATTTCTTACAAACAAAATATGATGGAAGTGATGGTATGTCACTTCTGAGATTAGTTTATAAGTAGCCCAAGGCTTCCATCTTGGGTGCTCTCTCTTGTACTAATTACCCAGGATGAAGACAAATGTCACGTCCTGAGCCAGCCCTGTGGAAAGGCCCACTGGCAAGGGTCCAGTAACCACACACATGATCTTGGGAGTAGATCTCACCTCAGTTGAATCTTCACATAAGACTGCAGCCCTGACTGACAGCTTAACTGCAGTCTTGCAAGAAACCTCAAGCCAGAAGTACCCAGCTAAGCTGCGCCCTGATTCTTGACCCATAGACACTGTGAGATAATAAATGTAAGCCAAATCAGGCAAAGTTAGGAATGTGGACATGGATTATAAAACTATACATAGATATGCATTATATATACATATATATATATAAAATCTTGTGTGTGTGTGTGTGTGTGTGTTTAGCATCAAAGTCAGGATACTGTTCATCAGTGCAGTAATTTGTTATACAGTGAGCTACAATGTAAGGTGACCAGGGGGAGCTGTGTACTGTGCCCACAAATGTTTTTATCTGGAGGGGTTGTTTTTTTTTTTTTTTTGCTTTTTTTTCTGGTGCCATTCAATTTCTTTCTAGAAGAACTCTCCAATGTCCCAGAGAGCATATGCCTGGCTGCCTGAGTTCAGAGGCCAGAGCTGGAAAAGGGACCAGATTTTCACTTATTCCCTTCCTTTTAGACCCAAAGCAAAAACCCCTGCCATAGGTGTGTCTGTTGGGCCTTGACCTGGAGCCCTCCCATGTCACCTATCTGGAGAGGCTGTTGCCTAGAGAAGAGGCGTGATGGGTCCAATTGCTCTGTATATAGACGTTCAAAAATTTTTCTTGTTTTCTGCCCAGATCCTTGTTTTCACCTTTTAAAGTTACTAGTGTCATTTGCAAAAATCGACTTTGGAAGAATTATAGCTCTACCATGAAAGACAAAACTATAAAGCTTTTAGGAGAAAATATAGAATATCTTCATGACCTCAGGATAGAGAAAGATTTCTTTAATCTAGCTATAATGAGTATCGATTATGAAGGAAAAAATGATATATCAGTCTACACTGTATATAAGAACTTTTGTTCCTCCAAAAACACCATGAAAAAAGCAGAAAGACGAGACGTGGATAATTACAACACATATACCTCGCAAAGGGTTCATAAGCTAACTGTATGAAGGTATCAAAAGTCAATAAGAAAACAAAAGCAACCCACTGGAGAAAATGGGCAAAAAGCCTTGAATGGACAATTCACAAATGAGGACATTTAACAAATATATGAAGAACTGCTTAATATTGTTACAATCAGTGAAGTGCAAATAAAAACCTAAATCAGCCACCGCAATATATCCATTGGGGACAAATCAAATGCCCATCAGCAGAAGCATGGTAAGTAAATTGTTTTTATGTTCAGGCAATGGAATATCATCCTTTCACAAAAATGCACGAACTAAAGGTACAAGTAACATAATGGATGAATCTTGAAACATATGTTTGCATAAAAGAAGCAAGATACAAAAGAATAAATATAGTATGATTACACACACACACACACACACACATATATAGTCCCAAATCATGCAAAACTAAGAATGTAGATATAGATTGCAAAACTATATTTAGAGAGATAATTACCATAAAACATAAAAGTCAGGACGCGGGTTATCTGGAGGGGGAAGAGATTACAATCAGGAAGGAATGAAAGAAATGTTGTATTTCCTGATTTGGGTGTTTAATGAGTATGTGCTTTATAATGACTGGTTATACTATAATTCTTATTTTATGTATTTTTCCATATCTCTGTTATATTTAGTAACGAGAAGTTTAATTCTTTTGTCTTTTATTTTTGTTGTTACTATTACTGTAGTTCTGCTGTTTAAAATGCTATTTTTATCTTACTCATGATTATCTTTATAATTACAACTTTATGTAACATCCTTTCCCTCCTTCTTGTTTTTAAGCAATATGCATTATTCCCTGCCATGACCACATGACCTTGTATTCTCTTCCTTCTGTCTCACCTTGTCTTCCTCCGTCTAATTTTAATCAGTAACATTACCTGGCTCAGGGCTTACTTTTGTGCCATTAAATATGCTTATCCTTTTTCTACTTGATTTGGAACCCTTAAATTATACCTTTTGATTCTGAGCTATCACAGATGAGGCTTTCAAACTTATTCTACTTCCAAATTCTCTCTCCCTTCTCTCATTTTTGGGTAGTTCTGGTCTCCCTACATTGACAGAGCATGTAACATTCTGTCACCCTCATTACCACCTGTATTTTTCTCATCCCTACCTTTGTTTTGTTTTGTTTGTTTTAGAGCTGAGTTGATTCTCACCACCAGCCCTTTAATTAGAGTTTGCCTATGTTCCCTCAGCTGGCTGCGGTTAGTTCTCTAGCAGCTCCCTCAAGAAGGGCTCATATAATCAATACTCTCTAGGCTCCCAGGCTCAAAACCGTAACCTTTATGTGCGAGGGACAGTTTGGCTGAATAATAACTCATCTGTGGTTCAATTTCCCTCTTTGAGTTTATTGTAGGTAGTGCTTTTCTGTTTTCTGGCATTCAATTTTGCTGTTGGAAAGTCTATGACGATTAGACTCTTTCCTTTTTAAAAGACTTTATCTCTGTGGCTGACCAAATAATTCCTCCTTGAACTTCAGATAGATTTAGTTTTTGCTTGAATTTATTTACTAATTGTTGTTCCAGAAGGCCACTGAAATGACTGGACAAAGGCCTTTCCCAGAACAAAGACTGAGGCCAAAGACTTTCACACTCACCTTTCCTTCAAGAGATACTATCACCCTGATCCAAAATAATCCTGCCCAGTAACTCTGTTGCAACACAGAAAAAAAAAAAAAAAAGAGGTATAACTAACGTGCAATAAATGCACATACTTAAAGTGTACTGTTTGATGAGTTTTGACATACATAGTTTTGACACACACAGGAGCCCTGTGTTTGGCTCCAAAGTATGTGAATTCACAGGACCTCCCTCAGTAGCTCATTTGATCACTAACTCTTTGAGAAGAAAAAGTGTCAACCTTCCTCCAAAGGAAAACTAAAGAATACATGCAACAGGAAGCTTAGTATCTCAGCTAAAATCTCTCAAATACAAGTCTGAGGTTTTGCCTAAATTTTCCTGTTGTTTTTTTTTTTTTTGACACTAGTGTCTTTTCTTATATTTTATCCTAAATACCTTTCTTTTGAAATATAATTTCTTTATTAAAAGTGTTTGGGTAAATAATATGTAATTAGTAGTAGTATATATATTATTATGTGATTATTATATAGTCTAAATTTTGGAAAAGTGCTCTAAGAATTTAGAAAGGACAACCTGCCACAATGATAAAAGAATCATATTCCTTTAAAACTGTATGTAGATCCATATTTCTATAATGGTGTCTAGGTGCTGAAAGCACCAGTTTGTAAAAGCCATAGCATTTACGGATTACAGTACATTTAAGTTACAGTTCAATGTTCACTTACATATAGGTTTTCCCCAATATACCTATAATTAATTTGCAAAGATTTGTGGCCCCTCCCTAGAGAATTCTATCCTTCTATAAAACAAATACTTCATAGCAGGAAACTTCTGGCAAGCACCCAGTGCTCATGGCTAACCTCACCAGTAAGATACAGAAGCATTATATTTCCCCCCATGATACGATGCACTCAAAAGGGCACATTGCCTTGCGATCTTTCCAATAATGCAGAACCTCAATCTAATCATGAGAAAACATCGAACAATGGCAGGATGATTGTTCCAACTGTGGGACAGTATATAAAATACCTGACCAGTGTTCTTCAAAAGTGGCAAGGACTGCTTTGTCATTACTAAATATTTTGTGTGTTCGTTACTTTTTCATGGTTGTAGAGTATTTCATAGTTTGGATGTTCTAGAATTCATTTAACCAGTTCTCCATTAACACATACGTAGGATATTGTCGTTCAAGTAAGTATGTAGGGTTCATTCTTGGATCAAAGAGTACATGCATTCCCCCCCCCCAAAAAAATGCATAGGTGTTATCAAGCGGCCTTCTCAGAAGGGTACAGCTGTTTATAGTGCTTTTTGCTCCAACCTTACCCTCGACATTATGAAAGTTCCTCTTCCCTCAAATCTCCTGCATCGCTGAGTATTATCAATTATCTTTATACGGAATATAATAGAATAAAAAGTGATTGATTAGAAGGAGAATTCTGGGGAGGTAGCAGAATACAAAGCACCAAGAATCTATCTTCCCACCTAGACAACAATTAGACAAGCAAAATCTGTCGGGAGTAACTGTTTTAGAACTTCAGAGTCTACTGTAAGGCATTCAACTTCCAGGGGAAGGCTTGCACAGTACATGATGGTTAATTTTGGTCCGTTTAAGCTCTTAGCTCAGCAGCGGCGCCCCATGCCCTGCATCCCAGGCCCACAGCAGGCAGCTGTGCATGTGTTCCAGGAGCGGCCTACATGCTATGCTGTTCATGGAGGCCAGGGTGGGCAATAAGGACCCTGTCCTCTAACTATGGGGGAATCTGTGTTCTGATGGATACTGCTGCTTCCGATCATGGAGGTGCAGACGCACAGGTGGACAGCCGTTGTTGTACACACTTCCCCCGCCTGTTACAAGACCCTCCAGCTCTCGCTGAAGTGACTTCCTGGGAATTTAAAGGACTGATGCCTTTTTTTATTTTTCCCTTTTCTATCTTTCCCTTTTTGAGACCCAGACATTTAAGGGCTAGGACATTCCAAGGCAAACGTATGTACAAGGGAATTTATAAAATCACCATGCATGCCTAGGGAATGGTGTGGGCTCAGAAAAGATGAGAAAGACATTAAGTTTACACCTCAGGTTTATTCCCAGCATAAAGACAGTCTACGATAATCAAAAAGAAAAATGAAAACAAAACCAAAAATATAGCAAACCCTGGGGAAGGAGAATCTGATTTCCATAGTTTCCACATTTTTAGATTCAAAAGTCCAGTTTTCAACCAAAATCACAAAGCATTTAAAGAAACAGGAAATTATGGCCCATTGAAAAGAAAGAAGCACATCGACAGAAAGGGTCCCTGAGAAAGACCAGATGGCAAACCTATTAGACAAGGCCTTTTAAATAACTGTTTTAAAGAGATCCAAATAAATAAGGGAAAGAAAGTGCACAAAGTCAAGAAAATAATGTACGAACAAAATGGAAATATCAACAAAGAGGCAGAAAACATAAAATGAAAACAAAAAGAGGAGTTGAAAATTGAGATAAATGAAATGAAAAGTTCACTAGAGGGACTCAATACTGAATTTGACCAGGCAGATTTGATTAGTGAACTTGAAGACAGGACAATGGAAAATATCACGTCTGAAGAATAGAAAGAAGAAAACTGAACAGAGTCTAAGGGGCCTGTGGGACACCGTCAAATGCGTCAATACAAACATTGCGGGAATCCTAGAAGAAGAGAGAGAAAAGGGGGCAGAGATATTGCTTGAGAAACTAATGACCCTAAACTTCCCAAATTTGAAAGACATAAATGCAAACATCCAAGAAGCTCAATGAATTCTAAGCATAATGAACTCAAAGAGACCCACACCAAGACACGTTATAATCAAACCGTCAAAAGACAAAGAAAGAATGTTGAAAGCAGCAAGAAAGAATCACTTGTCACATACAAGGGATCCTCATTCAGAAACTCTGGAGGCCAGGAGGCAATGGGCCAATCTATTCACAGTGCTGGAAGAAAAAAACTTGTCAGCCATAGAATCCAACCCCTTAGCTGGTAAAACCGTTTTTCAAAGCGAAGGAGAAATTAAAACATTACCTACCCCCCTACACACATACCTCCCAAAAAACGGTTGGGGGAGTTTGTTTTCACTAGCCCTGCCCTGTCAGGATGCTGGAATGCTGAAAGGAACGGACAGGAGACAATAATTTGAAGCCATATGAAGATACAAAGTTTCAGTACAGGTAAACGCATGGACCATTATAAAAGCCAGTATGTAATTTGCATTTGTAACTCCATTTGAAAAGCACAATTATTTTTCTAAAAGCTAGAATCAGTGTCATTTTGGTTTTTAACACCCTCAGTTCTTAAGTAGTTAAATTTATTCCTATTTTCCTTTATGGTTTATAGGTTTTCAGATATGCTTTTAACAAGGCATTCACCACTCCAGATTTTATTTGGATTCACCCATACTTATAGTGCTTTTATTCTTTACATTATAACTTTTAATTTATCTAGAATTTATGGTTGTACAGGGAATGAAGAAAAAATTGAGGTTTACATATTTTTTCAAAATGGCCGTACTGTTTTCCTAACATCTTTTTTTTTTTTTTGAGTAATCTATCTTTCCCCACTGATTTGAAAACAATTGTTTAATATATACTAAATTTTATGTACATTTAGGTCTATTTTTCTACTTTCAATATTTTTCTTTGATTTGATTTAAGTCCATTTCTGCACTAGTGCCAATATGTGTGGATTACTATAGTTTTATGATAAGATTTATTATCTGGTTACTTGGTATGGCTAGCCACCTGTTCTCATCTTTACCAGCTGTTACCTGGCTCTTCTTACATGCTTACTCTCCTAGATAATTTCATGAAATGATAACCAAATAAGCAAGCACAAAACAATTGGTATTTTGGTTTGGAGGCATCTCGAAATTACAGATTGATTTGATGAGAAATTGGTATATTTGTCATCTATTTTAGTCTTCTGAGCCAAAACATTTTTAAATGTTATTCAATTCTTTTTTAAAAAATATATTTCATTTTAATAAACAGTTCTTGAATGCCTCATACCTATTAGGTGCTGTACTAAGTATCAGGAACACTAAAATTAAGACCTGGTCTCCAGGAACGCATATCCTGGCTGGGAGGACTGACATAAAGGCATGTCCACAACTTAAAGAACATAGATAGGGACGAATGTGGCTGCACCACGGAGGAGTGTGGCAGGGAAGGCTGCAACGAGGCCGTGACCCTCACCTGTTCCTTCCAGCAGAGTGGAAAAGGTATTTTCAGGAGAAGAAAAAGCATATGAAAAGGGTCAAAGTAATAAAAGGGTATGTCACAGTGGTTTTAGAGAATTATGAATAATTTCACTACCTCTTGAGAATTAGGTTAAGATAATGAATTGGTAGATGAAGACTTAAAAGATAACTTGTCTTAGATTTAGAAATATTAGCAGAATTTAATATGTGTCGGTCACTGTTCTATGTACTTTATGTGTATTATTTCATGTATTCTATTCCTTACAACAACCCTATTAGATAGGTACAATTATCTGCACCTTTTTTACATGGAAAACAGACACAAAGAATAAATAAACTTGCCCGGTCACATAGCTATGCGACAATCAGATTTACTCTTAGAATTTTGACTTACCCACTAGGCTCACTACTGCCTCTGGAAAGTTTTGTACGCCAGGGTAAAAAGTTTAGCTTTTAATTATAGGTAACAAAGAGGCAATAACGATTTTAAAGAAAGAAGTGACTTATTAGGTTAATTTGGAGGGGAATATTAGCTTGGTGGCATCTTTGAGAGTGAAGAGGAAGGAAAAAAAAATGTTTACAAGGAGAACAGGGAAGAGGCCGTTCCTATCATTCAGAGACAAGGAGGACCTGACTTCATGACAAGTGGCAGTGAACACAGAGGAGCTCAGGATTAGTGTGACATTACCAAAGTAAACGAATAAGGTAATGGGCACAGGCTGTGAGGATTCCAGAGGTGTCAGGACAACAAGTTAAGTGTGAATCTTACAGAATATCCAGGTGGAGTTGTCTAAAGACTGCTCACAGCTAAAGATAACAGATAAGTGAGTCATTGGGGTGATTGGTGGTAACTGCAGCACAGGGAATGGATGGGTGGCCCAGGGAAACTGGCCCAAGGGAGCCTTAGGCAACATCAGCTTTTAAGCAATGTGTAGAAGAAGAGAAGTAGCCTCCAAAAAGCAGATAAAGACTGGTAAAACAGGTAGGAAGATAATTAACATAAAATAGAAAGCAATAAATACCATAAAGAAGTACAAAGGAATGTGGGAGTTCAGAGGCAGATTACAACATCTTTCTGAGCTTCTGTTAAGTCATCTGTAAAATGAGGTTGGACTAAGTTGTCCCTGACGTCTCCTTTGTCTCTAAACCTCAGGGTCCACTGACAGGGGAAGACAGAAGCCCAACCCCTGCTCTGGAAGAGCTGTCAATCTCTGGGGGCCCTGGACTACACAGGCAGACACACACGCGCACACAACTGAGAAGACTGTTTATAACTAAGGGGTGGATTTTGCGGCACAGCCTATGAGCTGCAAATCCAGAGAAGGAAGAGAGTTCGGGAATGGGTGCAGACGCTTGATGGAGGAAGAGCGTGGCAATGGGCTGGATTTAGATAAAGAGGAAAAGCGTGGGCAGAAATAAAGCTGCGAGTCCCCTCACCTGGCTGGACTTGGAGGCCTCAGTTGGGAATTCATGGGAAGCAGGGTTTTAGATCGGTAGGGTAAGGCCTGGTACTGGTGGTTTTCGTAAACCAGAGAATGGAATGTAGAAATGAAGACGAGGCTACAGAGAGCTACTGCAGATTCCTGGGCAGGTCTGTGATCTATTTAAAGTATAGGATGTAGGCAAGTTGATATCAGCTATTTTTACTGCACTAAATGTGACTGCTCTGGCGCTTTTTCCCATCGCCAATTTCACACTGTCATGGATGCTGTGGTGTGTGCCCAGATCATCGCCCCTCTTCCCCGCCAGGTCTGAAGCACTCCAACTTCTGGGCGAGCAAAAGCTGGCAACGACCTTGTGCAAAGTCATGCTGCCTCACCAGGAGCAGCCCACATTCAATAACTGGTTGACGGGTTTACAAAGGCCCAGCCAACCTACCTAGTTCAGAAAAGTTAACAGTGTCATCCCAGCTCCAGAGTCACCAGCAGGGACTGACTGAGGCCTTGGCTGCAACAGCGTCAGACCAGCCTCTCCAGCCGCCAGTCTCTTCCTTCACTCCCCACACGTGTTGGCCCCAAGAACACTCCCCAGGAAACTGCCTGTATGCTAATTTCCATCTTGGAGTGTTTTCCTGGAAAACCAAACTGCAACACACATGATCATTATATTTTCACTCAACTTTTTATCTATGCTATTTAACAATTTAACTGTAGAAAAGTTTTGTGAGCACAGGTTTTGGGTGTGTGCAGCAGTTTTTCTTGACAATTTTGACATTTGTAGTTGAGAACATCAAGGTTACCTTTTATAAAACCTGCACTATCTGAGATCACATACCCCTTTTGGCAATATACATCAGGTCAGTTTGTGAAGAGAGTGTCGTAGAGGATAACTAATGAATGCCAGTCACAAGGAAATAATGAGTTGGTGGTAACCATGCCCTGGCAGGCTATCCCTTGGCTGCTGAAGCACACTGCTGGGTGCCTTGTGTAATAACACACCTGGAGGTCACAGGTACTCTGCAGAGGTGACTGATCAATCCCTAGCTGGAAATTTTACAGAGTGCTGCTTCAGGTCACAAAAATTGTGACACTACTTGACTTTTTTTTTTTTTTTTTTTGCAGTTGTCCAAAAATTTAGCACCACTTTAAAAAAAAAAAAAAATCATCAACCATTACACTACCAGATGGCTCTCAACTAAGATATTACCCTCTTCCAGTGTAGAAGCATCATGAATGAAGTTCAGAAATTTAAAGCTTGGAATAAAAACAGTCAACCAAACATCATCATGGTAAAAGTGGTGATAAAGTGGTCAGCACTGAAGGGTGGCATCACTGTCCAGAGCATCAAAGTACCCATGCGAAATACCTTGCTAAGATGATGGCTGGTTCGGCAGCTTTTGAGGGAAAGTGGGGAGGTTGGTCATCTGTATTGTTGACGGCCCACGTCACTTCTTGTCCTTACGATGTTTTGTTTTCCAAAACATCCTTTCTTTAACAAGATTAGTAAATGTAGTTTAGAATAACCTTCACGCTTATTGAAATTATCAAGTTTTTAACCCTCGAGTAGATGGGCTTACGTTGCACTCTTTATAATACATACAAATGCTGTAAAGGGAAACGTATTGAAAATGCTGGATCTGCAGCTAACATATTGCCAGAGAATCAGTTATATCCTGTGCTATAATTATGTATTCAGTAATTATGAACACTAGGAGAACACAGCAAAGTTGTAAATTATACCAATTACAATTGATTAGTTGGTTTTAACATGGAAAGATGTGCTCATTTCATTAGACTCTCTTACTCCACAAGAAGGATCTAATAGCTTAAGATATCTGGTTTCTCTTTAGAATCCCTTTTTACAATTAAAATCAGTGAATTTGGAAGAATACTGTGAATGTGTATTATTACCCATGATAAAATTTTATCTAGTTGTGCTACAGTTTTCATTGTGTTACGCTATTATGCTTTCCAATTTTCTAATCTGTTTTTCCTGTGTTACCAGAATACTATCTGCATTTTTTACTAGAACAAAATAATACAAAAGAACCG
Organism: Eonycteris spelaea; assembly: GCA_003508835.1. Lineage (NCBI taxonomy): Eukaryota > Metazoa > Chordata > Mammalia > Chiroptera > Pteropodidae > Eonycteris > Eonycteris spelaea. The sequence continues at coordinate 6,925,711 of PUFA01000065.1, forward strand.
TAATAGCTGGAGTACATCAATATCCACTACTGTTTACATCTTGTTAGTAATTGAGATGAAAGGAATTGAGATCCTATTGAGAAATTGAGGTGGCAAGGTGACTGCTATTTAAATACAGAATTCTGTTTCTTTGCAGGTCTCCAAAGTGTGAATTTGACAGTTTAGCAGCACAAGTTGATAATCTCATACTCTTCTGGCGAGTGGGTGCTCTTTATATTTTTAACAATGAAAGGGGAGTCTATGTGAGATTAAATTGAAACTAAAAGGAAAACCAGAAGGATCCTTCAATGGGTGAAACACCGTGGTAAATGAGATATCTCCATTTTCTCTAGTTATGGAATGGAGAACAGACAGTTGTTATGAATTGCTGCATGAGTAATGTATTTAACGCTTTAGTGACCTTGTGCCCTCTCTGGTCAAATTAGAATACTGCAAGGAATAAGCAGTTCCTCTCTTAAAAGTAGGAGAGCATACCAGAACGTGGATCAAAGGGAGACTTTCGAACTTAGCGTGAAAAGTACAAAATATAAAATAAAGGCAAAGGACATTTAAGTGTGGCTAAGTAGATGTTCTTAGGGTCAATTTTCATGAGTGGCTAAGATTGAATTATAATTATAATCAAAACCCTGGCATACATGGTCATTAACAGAATTCAATTTAAGGAAGCTATTTTCTAAGCTAAATACACATTTTTCCTTGAAATAATTTGATCGTATTATATGAAGGAAGAAGGGAACACTAAGGTAGAATGAAGCTAAGCTTTTTACTATCCTGAATTCTGTAACCGTAAGCGCCATACCTAAATTACTTGACCAAAATTTTAAGATCTAGAAAAAGAAAAATATATATTAGGGTTATTAACACTCCTTCTCCTAATGGATTTAAGGCATTTCTTTTTACTCATTGAAATCTAACGGGACATTTGGTATACCTTCCATTTCATTTCTAGGTTCTGCAGAGTGAGATTATTTATTCATATGAAGAAAATTTGGTTATAATGAAATGCTGATACCCATTTTAAAGGCATTTCTATCTGTAGCAAATTGTATGTAAATTAATATTGCTACTGTCCTTTCTGTCTTCAATTTTTTTGACATTCTCTTGTAATTAATTTTTTTATGATGGTGCAAAATCAGCTTTGAGAAAACGAAAGTTTAACTTAAAGAAACACAAAACATTGAAGTTGGTATTAATGATTTTTACTGTACAGTAAAATCTCATTTTAATGAATATGAATTGCTATGTTGTACCCAGATCTCATTAAAATGGAAATTTACTGCTACTGTGCATAGACAGACTATTTAATCATTTAAGTAAAATAAATGCTAAGCATATTGTTTGCATTATTATCAGCACAGTATCCTTTTTCTTCATCTACACACCACCTTTTTTTCTAGTGTTAGCTTGACAGTAATTTATAGTGTGATGTTAGATAAGGCATCGCTATCTAGGTGTGAGATTCCTGGTTTGTAAAATGTGGAAATTAAGGGCATGACTTGCAACTCGCATATACCACTTCAGTTCCCATCTCACTGGACATGACCTAGTCACATGGTTTATGCACATGATTATGAACCTGGGAAATTCGTTCTTAGCTGAGCGGCCACGTGCCCAGCTTAAAACTTCTATTATCATAGAAGGGGATAAGTAGTGCTCCATGCTACAATAAGTCAATGAGTTAATAAGCTCTGAGTTTATCCCTTTCCCTCTCAAAAGACATATAAGAATTCAACCAAATGAGATAGTATTAATAGGGGTAATCTCACATATGTGTCATATATTTTTAAGGGCAACTATTAGTATGTTCAGATCTTGACCTACTGTTAGTAATCAATTCTTATCTCTCATCTCTTAAAAAAATCACTATAGCAAAGTTAGGAGCTGTTGACTTTTGTGGCTATTTCTCAGCCCATCTATATAATAGACCAGTAAAAATATCCCAGTTCTTCACTACTAAAATTATACATAATAAACATAACGGGTCTATTATACTTTTTCTATAAAGAAAAACATTATGGGGGAATAGGTGGGTGAGTTGTTTATCATACAGGGCCAGCTAAGTCCAAGGGGTTCTCTCTGCACTGGAGAAGATCTGATGTATAAGAGATATTTTTATCTGCACAACTTCTTTCTCTCCTTCTGCTTAAAAGCATCTTCCCTATCTTACTTTGGGGAGTTATCACTCTGATCCAGTCAACTGCCCACCATAGGACTCTGCCACCGAGACGACAGGTGTGACGGCGGAGGCCTGGCTAATTACAGTCCCCCAAACCCTTGCCATACCTCCGAGTCCAAGGATCGAACAGGGAGCCCAGACCAGGTCTGTCAGAATCCTTCTCTTGAATTCCACATTCTGATATACTTCCTTCCCCCCAAGACAGCTAAAATGGGATGACGTCGCCACGAGCTGCTCTGGCCGCTGTAGTACACAGGAAGCCTGTCTACAGGAGAGAACAGGCCAGAAAAGCAGAGACAGAAAACGAGAGATGAAAAACAATTAGTATGACACAGAATTCTTGGATTTTGTCGACCCCGCAGCCAGCTCCACCTGTGTCCTTGCCAGTTAAATGAACTAGCACATTGCCTTTTACTGCTTCAGAGAGTTTGGTTAGCTTTCTGTCACTTGCAAAGAGAGTTCCACTATGCAGAAATACACTCTAAGGAAGAAGGAAGCAAAGAGGCTCTAATGTAATAAATGCTAATCCTTAGGGTAGAAAGCAAGGTAAAACACAATATACAAACTTCCATTCGGAAATAAGTTTACAAAGTGTTCCATTGGTCCATCCTATTCATTTTTGATTCTGTGACATCTAATACATTAGCATTAAAATTCAATGAAATGTGCGGTTTCTACCTGTGGCCATGTACTCCTCTGGAATTAAACATAAAGAGTACTTTCTGGTACACAGAGTGGCCATATATCTTTGACATATGAATAATTTTCATTTTTTTGTCTGCATTTTCTGAATTGCCTATATAATAAACACTTTTTACTGTGTTCATCCAAGTCATTATTATTATTAACTATTGTATTAGTTCCCTATTGATGTTGTAGCAAATTAGTGACTTTAAGCTAAACAAATTTATTATTTGACAGTTCTGGAGGGCAGAAGGCTAAAATGAATCTACAAGGCTGTTTCTTTGGGAGACCAGTCTAGGGGACAATTGTTTCTGTACCTTTTCCAGTTTCAAGAGGTTGCCTACATTCCCTGGCTCACAGCCAGCTCCCTTCATCTTCAAAGCCAGTTTAGCATCCTACTTCTCTCCTAGGAAGACCCTTGTGATTACACTGGGCCGTCCAGATAATCCGGGATAATCTCCCCATCTCAGAAACCCTACTCACATCTGCAAGGTTCCTTGTGCCAAGGAAAGTAACACAGGTTCTGGGCATCAGAACCTGGATAGACATCTTTGGGGGGCTATCATTCAGCCTACCACGGCTCTCTATATATGAATGAATCTGAAAGGTAATTAATAGAAATTTATTAACATCAAAACTGAGAAGACTGAAAAGAAATCTTAGTCCACCTGTGCTACTCTAACAAAAACACCATAGACTAGGTGGATTAAAGAACAAACATTGATTTCTCACGTCCTGGATGCTTCCAAGCCCCAGATCAAGGCGTCAGCAGATTTGGTGTCTAGTAAGAGCCTACTGCCAGGTTCATAGCCAGCAGTCTTCTCATTCTGTCCTCACCTGGCAGAAGTGGGGAGGAAACTCTCTGAAGTCTTTCTCATAAAGGCATTAATCCCATTCATGAGGCCCCACCTCCAAATACCTTCACTTTGGGGATTAGCCTCAACGTATGAATTTCAGGTGCGCACAAATATTCAGTCTATAGCAGAAGGCACTATTTCCATGGTCGGATGAAAGTCCTCGGGGAAAAATAAGCGGAAGAATCTCTGGTTCCTGCTTTCCTGATCAGGCTCTGGGTTTTCTGACAATGCTGGAAAGCAGGCCGAGTACTATAGGCTTGGCAGGAATAAGTCCAGGGGATGAACTACTATGAAATGCTTCCATCAGGACACAGAGCAAGCCCAGCGTAGGCCAGAAATGTGGGCCAGGCTTGAGGGGCATGCTGCTCCTCGGGGTAAAAGCTGGTACAGTGATTGTGAGCATCTTTGTGATGACAGCTTTCGAAAGGTTTCTTTCTGGAGTCATGCCATCCCGATATGAATTGGTTGTCTTCCCTCTGAGTGTAGAGACAGTGTACCACCCTGGAGTCCCTTCCCCCTGTGTTAGAGCTGAACACATCCTTCAGTAGTAGTTCCTTTAGAAAATACTCAGGAAGTAAATGTTTTTGAGATCACACGCTGAAAATGTCTTTATTCTATCCTTACACTTAACTGATGATTTGACTATGTATAGAGTCTGAGGTTAGGCATTTTTCGTAAGAATTCTGAAGGCACGGCTCCGTTACCTTCTTTCCAGCTTCTAGAGTTGATGTTAAATCTGAAGATATTTTGATTTTTGATTTTTAATATAACAGACCCTCTTCTCCCAGGTCTTGCAGAATCTTTTCGTCTGTGCTGTTCTGAAATGTCACAAACACTTCAGAGTTGGTCTGTTTTCACCCACTGAGCTGGGATCTTGGAATTTGGGAACTCATAACCTTCAGCTCTGGAAAATCCTGAATTTTTGTTGATTGAGTCCCTCTCTTCTGTTTTCTCTCTCTCTCTTTTTTTTTTTTTTTTTTTGGATCTCAAATTATTTGACCTTCTGGACTAGTCCTTCTACTTCTTCGTTTTCCTTTTTGCCTTGTTGGCTCCAGTCTGAGCAAGTCTGTCAACTTTAATTCCTAACTCCTCTATTGAATTTTAATTTCTGCTACCATGATTTTGAATTTCTAAGAGTTATGTTGTTCTCTGAATGTTCCTTAGTAAAAAGGCTTCTTGTTTATGTTATGGCTGCAGTATCTTCTTACTTCTCTGAGGATGTGTTTTTTAAAAAAACAAAGGTTTCCTTCCTGCACTATCTGTTGTTCACGACACAGGTTTCCTGTGTTTTGTTTCTTGTCTTTCATGATAAAGATGTCTCTCACCTATCTGGTAATCCTCAATTGTCTGTTCTATTGAAGAGCGGGTAGGGGTTGTTGAACCTGACTCCTGAGTGATTGGCTGGGTCATTTGTTGGGAAACCCACCACTTCAATACCGTTAGGCTAGACATATTCTCCAAGACTCTTCCAATTCCTGCTGAGAGAGGAAAAGGGCAGGGGACGGAAGGATGGATCGCAGCCTTGGTACGTCCATTCACGTAATCCGTTTTCAATATGGAACTACAGCCCTCAACCTTGTCATATGGATTCCTAGTGCTGCCATAATAAACCATCTATAAGGAGGGTGGTTTAAAACACCCAAAGAACGCCATTGCCTCACAGTTCTGGAAGCTAGAGTCTAAGGTGTCAGCACGGCCATGCTTTGATACGGCTCTAAGGAAGGATCCGTTCCACGCCTCCCTTCCTGCTTCTGGTGGTCGCCAGCAATCCTTGGTGTTTCTTAGCTTGTAGACTCACTCTACTGTCTGTCTTCATGTGGTGTTCCTCCCTCAGTGTGTCTTCACATTGCCTTTCCTGTGTGTGTGTGTGTGTGTGTGTGTGTGTGTGTGTACGTACATGCACGCCTGCTCTCTTCTTTAAGGACACCAGAGTGGATTTAGGACCCACCCCCCAAATGATGGTGCCTCCTTGGCTCTGTCCCACTTAACAAAGACTGTAGGATTTGAGTTGATGGAAAGGGAGTGGGGTATTAAAACATGTCCCAGTTAAAAAAAAAAAAAAGTCCACACATTTTTCAACACTATTTCCATCTAAGGTGGAATCTAGATCTTCTCTTTACATGGACTGGCCTCACCGACTTGCTCTGTCACCAATACAATGGGCCAGAAGGAACACCATGTGACTTCTGAGGCTAAGTCATAGAAGGTGACAGAGCCTCTGCTGGACTCTGACATAGGCCTTTGGGGCCCTGAGCTGTCATGTAAGAAGTCTGGCGATGCTGAAGCCACCAGGTCAGAGAGACCACATAGACGTAGAAAGTGAGGTGCCCAAAGCTTCGCCAATGTTCCAGCTCCCAGTCGTTTGAGTCTCCCCAGCCCAGGTGTCAGATATGAGTGAAGAATCGAGAGGACACTAGTCCCAGCCACCATTTGACCACTATGTGAGAGCAGCCCAGAGTACTCTGTACCTGAACTATGAGAGACAATAAATGCATGTCACTGTTTATACCACTAGGTTCGCGGTGACAGGAAACACACACTGGAATGGAGGGTAGAACAGAAGGGAGAAGGGGGAGGAGGGGAAGAGAAAACATGTATTTATAAAAATTAAGAATAAATTTTTTGAAAATTACAAGCGGTAATTTGATTAAAATATTTAAGACAAATTACAAACATGCCAGTGAACTGATGGTAACTGAGAGATTTTTCCATATGGGTTAGGAAGCTCAGTCTCTCTTGAGGTTGATAGGTAAGGGTGACTATTTCACTCTTCTCTCTGCTCAGTAGTTTCCCTTGTAAGATGACAACAGAAGGGACCTCAAACTAAATTGTATTTTGCAGATAAACAGTGTAAAAATCAATTGTTTTGCTGCATATGTTAACTCTCTGTAGAAAAAAACCTGGGCATTTTACTTTGAGAGCTTAAGTCAGAATGGTTTATGTTGTAAGCAACAGGAAATCCAACTCAAACGACTTGCAAAACAGGCAGTTTATTGGCTTGCACAGCGAAGGCCTGGCAGGACGGCTGGTTAACCCGCTGCAGTTGATCCAATGTCATGCACACTGTTTCCTCTTAGCTTTGCTGGGGCCATCCTCAAACTCCATGTAGTTATTCATGGACGTGAGGCATCTCAATCAATCAGTGGGATAAAATTTTACGAGTATGATCAGTGTAAAGAAACAGAATCCATCAGTCTTATTTTGCTATTTGTCATTCACTGGAGCTGCTGGCTTCTACGGTAGTAACACACCCTGAGCTCAGCACACCAACTCACTAGGCCACGGAAATACACAAGCTCCACGATCTGGTCACTACACTGGACTGGGATTCACCAGCAAAACGGTACAAGAAAGTGAAGGCTCTGAGGGAACATCACAGAAATAGGAATTTGGCAAGGGGCAGGGATTACTTGAAATCTAGTCTCTCAGGCAAGGAAGAACAAAAGATACAATTTCTTGGGGCTGAGTAGGTACAGCTAATTGGATCAGGCAAAGTGGAACAAACCTCCCATAAGGCAATACAGTTTAAAAAAAAAAAAGATTGCAATGTTTCATGCTCAACCCATCTTTTTTAATCCGTTAAAATTAAAATGTAATTCTCCGCTCCACCTCCCTCGCCATTATAAATAGGTAGCAGTGATTTGTAAAAGTCTTTTTACCTGGAGACTATTTATTCTTTGATATGTTGCAAATATTTTTTCTGAATCGGGCAGGAAATCTTTTACACTTTGTAACTCCCTACAAGTTGAAGGGTAAGGACACAACTCCAGTGCTAGACTATGGGTTTGAAACCTGGATGAACTTGGGCAAGTTAAAACAGCACCTGTTATGTGTCTGTGTATGGGAACAGCAGCAGCTACTTCCTAAGGTTTTTCTGAGGATCAAATGATTTATTTTTATTCATGTAAGTTCAGTTCATTTATCTAGTGTGTAGAACAGCACTCAGCACGTACCTACTAAGTTTATGTAACTGTTACCTACGATGAAAATGATGACATGTGATGTCCTTGGAGCCACTATATTTAACTCATTTGATAATCAAGAATTTGTATAGAATTATGTCCTTATTTGAAACATACAAACCAGAAGTTTTCAACTTCCTGTACAAGTTGAAAGCTTTCAACAAAGATCTCTTGGATACAAAAAAGGTCCAAGCGTGGCTCAAAATTTATTCTGTGATATAATATTATTCTAAAGTCACAGTTATTTTGAAAGTCTTTTTTAATGGCAAAAAAATAACACCAAGTTGAAATTTTTTATTTTGCTAATTGCAAACAGAATAGTTCACTCTATGGTTTCTACACACTTCACCACTGATAACTTCTGTAAGACGCTATGTCCTTCACAGTTCAGATGCCTGATCCTCTGTGAGGGCCCACCTCGCCTTCCCTTCCACCCACAGAATTAATCCCTTTTCAGAAGTCTTGTCGGATGTTTTCTTTGTTGGCCTCTCCATGTTGCTGCTTAATTTGAAAGATTTCATTTTCTAATTGCACAATAGTCCTTTCAATCTCATAATTCTTACTGACCAGGGATACCCAACTAGAACAAAAAAATAAAGGAAAAATTACTCATTGTAAAATTTCTCTGAGAAGATTTTATCAGATATACATTTTGAGCCAGGGCCATAACACTGATGTTCACTTTTAACTTTCCACAATGGGGGAAAGTGAGTAAAGGGTGCACAGGGTCTCTCTGCATTATTCCTTACAATTGCATATGAATCTGTAATTATCTAAAAATAGAAAGTTTAATTAAAAAGGGAAATTCGAAAGAGCTGAAGAGATAGGAAGGTGAAGGAAGACCGTATTTAACTGGGTTAACCAAAAAGAAGAGAACACAGGGCAGAGGCAACAGTTAAAGAAAAATGGAGAAATTTCTAGAACTGATAAGAAAAAATTCCAGAGATCCAAGAAGCCTTCCCTGACCCCAGAAGAAAATCTCTAGGACAAATAAAAATACACATGAAAATTTAGAAGATTATATCTTGCTTGAAGAAAATATGAGAAGATGCATAACAGATAACGTGGGGTACACACAGGTGGAGGGGAAAGTGAAACAAGAAAAATGAGGTGCATGATGGAGAAAAGATAAAGAGCACAGCAAAGAAGAGAAATTATACAAAAATTCATGACTATATTTAAAGATCTGTATAAACTTATTCGTGTATATGAAGAACATTTAAAAAATAAAATATATAAACAAAGGATAAGAAAACTGAGATGCAAACAAATGAGCAAGAAAGTATAGAATATCCATACTTTCTGCACGAAATTAAAACATAGGTAATTTTTTCCCTTTAAAAATAGGTAAAATTCTATTCAGAGCAGAAATGCTGAACTGCAAACAGGCCCTCTAAGACCAGACTCAATGAGCAGCGGTTTGGATTTTGGCAACTTTCATGGCCTTCAAGCTCATTCTTCAGCAAGAGGCAAAGCAGTGAGGAGCACGATCCAGAAAACGGCATTCCTTTGGCACTTGCGGCATCCCGTCTGAATACCGTCTGAATCACATTGTTGAATCCTGATCTTAAATTTGCTACGTAATTTAAATGATGAAATTACAGGTACTCACTTTGACTCCATTTCTCTTAATTTTGATCCTGCTGTGAGTTGCATGTTCTTTCGCTGCCAGTTTAAATCTTGAATATGTTTCTGTAAAAAATTGTTTATACAACCCACTTGCATTTTAACATAAGACTAAAATCGAAAGAAAAATCCATAATCAATATAATATTTTTAATCCCTTGAGAAGAACAGTTATACACTAATTCCAAGGATTAAATTTCTTCTAATTATTTTTCAATTTTCAATTTCATAAAACATGCTCACTGTGAAAATTAAACACACACACGCAGAGATTCATATTTTAAACTCCTTCCTCACACGTTCTTCTTTTTCTCCCGATAATGCTGCGCAGTTTTTGGCAGGTGTCCTCCCAGACTTGTGCATGTAGAGTTTTTTTTTTTTCCTTTCAGATAAATCAAATATATGTGTTATTCTGCAACTTTCCCCCTTCTAAAAGTGCTCTTTCAATGTTTGCAGACTTGCAAATTGCAAAAGATCTCGTAGAGATATTTTCAGGCCTCAGATCTATTTCTCCTCCACTCAGAGGGCAAACCCAACACCAGATGCTGGACAAAGAGTGGATCAGCCACTGCTTACTCTTATGTGACCAGAGTCCACTGGTTCCCTATTCTTCTATTTGTCAAAGGTTTGCCTAAACTTTATTCTGAAATAAGAGGAAAACACACTTTACCTTAACTTCTGGAGCTCTTTCTGTGCGTGTTCAATCATGTGAACTAGATTTCTAAGGAAGAAAAACAGAAAAATTAGAATAATGTGCATTAAAACTAATAGCACCAACTAAAATGAACTATCTAGTTGACGCAAGGTCAATTTTCTCGCTCAAAAATAACTTTATTGAGTTCTCTGCACCAAACACCATATTAGACACTAAATATAGCTCATTTAATTCTCACAAGAATTCTTTGAGGTAGGTATGATTATCCTTATTCATAGATGAGAAAATGAGACTTAGATTAAGTAACTGGTCAAGGTAAAATAGTCTCAGAGCTGAATTCTATTTCAGGTCTTCTAAACTCTAGAGCCCAAGCAGTTTACTGATACCCTAATGCTGTGAACTTTTCATAGAGAATATGAAATATCTGTGTAAATAGACCATTTAAACCCTTTCGCTTCTGTATTTCTGCATCTATCTTTACTTGTCATTCTCCTCTCCTGTCTACTGCTGCCTAAAGAGAAGAACTGCCCAGTAACGGCTTTCCTTTGAATTACCTCCTCCAGTTTACTTGTTATCCCCCCCCACCCATCTCCCTCTTCAGTGTACAAGTCTCCCCTCGAGTACTCTCGACTTATTTCTAGTAAAACCTGCTGCATTGTATAGTGAGTCAGAAGATGGGTTCGTCCCTGCCCTAAACAGCTGTCTGTCCTTGGATAAGTCACTTGACATCACTGGAACTAACCCTGCTTATTTATAAAATCAGGGTACAGAATTCTCTCTTTATTAACAAAATACTGTTTTCTAGGAGTCCTGTGCCAAGATCTACTTAGAGCTGGAAGTTTTCTGCCCAGCGTGTTGGATGCTCTCAAATGCTTTCGTGAGGAGAAAAACTTAACTTTGATAACATATAGTGCATCTCCTCTGGAGAAGCATCCATTGGGTTTGGAGGAGACAAAATATGCTCAGGAAATGGCCAATGTAGAAGTGTTATGTAATTGATGGAAAATAAATGACATGCACAGTAATCAGCGTAGTTACTCAGAGAGAGAGAGAGTAGCAGAGGCAGAATTTCAATCAGGAAAGACAAGGGAACAGATTAGAGTTGGGCCTTACGCACACTGAATCTGGGGGAATAGTTAAAGATTCCAGGAAGCGGCAAGCATGAGTAAGGGCCCATGGCGGGTTTATGATTTTCATTAGCGAGGACTAGTTTGGCTGGAGGCAAAGGCTACAGCTGAGGTACAGCCTTTTGCCTTGAATACCATGCTAAATATTGAACCTTACCTGCGGGTAATGAGAAATTATTATTTTCTTCCCCTCTTTAATTCTTCCTCCCCACTTCCACCCCTGACCTATAGATGTTGCTGTCTCCCTTAAGAACTGGATCTCTGAAGGCGGGGCATCTCCTCCCACGGCTCACAGTAGGCACCTGGGATAGGGTCCATGCCTCCACCTGGGGCGGGAACCCAGGACCTTCTGCGTGTAAAGCAGATGTGCCAAACGCTACGCTATAGAGCCACCCCATGAGAAATTATTAAAGCTCAGTTTCTAGGCAAGTTGACAGCAACGTTCTCCTCAATTTAATGTTTGTGTTTTTGTTTGTTTGTTTTTGTTCCTGCATGCATGTTTTCCACTATTCCTGGAATGTTCTCACTCTCCTCTAAATGTCCAAATTTCGCCCCTTCTTAAAAACCTTAATTCTTAATGTCCCTTCTCTGGGTCTCCGTAGTTTATAGATCATAGAACACAACTGCAACACTTCTCCCCATACTGGCCCAAAAGTACCACTGGTTATTTGGCATAGACTACCTTATCTCAACTAGTCAAAGATTCTTGATAAAAAAGATCATTTTTCCATTTGACACACAAATTTTCTTAGATCGATCTGTCTCATAATCCTATTTTCATTTATCTCCCTTGCAACATATTCGCCAAAGAAAAAGATTTGTTCTAGCTTCCCAAATTCTGGATTTTGCCCAATGGAGCCTTACTTGGCCATATTAAACATAATTCTGAAAATCTAAGAAAAGGTATTTATCATTTTGATCTTCTTATTATTTAGGAAACATACTCTAACAAACAGTTTTTTGCACACTCATGAGGTTCAGTGGCCTTTTCTCGAACTGTGAGTAGACATTCAGGGGACCTGGAGAGCTCAAAGGAGCTACATAGGTCATCTAACTGCCAAATATTACAAATAAGGAAACTGAACCCCAGAGAGATTACAAAACCTGAAGCTAGTTATATGCAACAGAAATGGGACCTCGGTGGCTTGTTTTGGCACTTTTGTTTCTGGTTTCTCTACATAGTTGATTCTTCTTATTTGCAGGTTTTGCATTTATGAATTTTCCTACTCACTCAAACTTATTTCTAACCCCAAAGTCAAATACTTGTACTGTTTTTCAATTTGCAGACATGCTCAGAGCAGTGAAAAATGTGAGTTGTCAGATGTGCACGTTCCCAGTTGGAGTGGAACAGGAAGACGCTCTGCCTTGTTTGAGGTCTTTACGGAGATGACCAAAGGATGAAGTTTAATTTCCAACTCTGGCAAGCTACTTAACACTTCTGAACTTTTTTTTCTCTTTATAAAGAAAACAGAATCTGCCAGGATAAGTTGTTTTTAGGATTTATGCTTGTAATCTATGTGAGATGTGCACATATACATATGTATATATTTCCCCAGGAGAACTAGGAGTGTTTGCTAATTAAGTATTCAAGGCCAATTCTATAGAACATAACATGCAACTAAGGAGAATCAACTGTATAAACTGTCTCCCACGTTAAGGATTACGTCCTGCCAACATTATGCAATAAACGTGGCAGTCAGGTTTAGGTCCCCTTAGTATTCAAACTATGAGGTGGGTCTCAAAGCAGTGGGCTTTCATATGGGTTAAGGTTCTAGGACATGATCCCAAGTGAAAGTTCAACTCTGCTATTTTAATCCCACTTCCCCTATCCTACTTCCCATATAAAAAAATATATCAAAGTTGTGGGTGGCGTGGGTTTTCTTTTTAAAGCAAAACAAAAAGCTTCTTACTCATTATATACTTTCCAGGCATTGCATCCATGCTGTGACATCAGTTCAAGATTCTCAATTCGAACCGCTTGATGCTCTAACTGGGCCATAGAATTGTTCACACATTCTTGCCATGCAGTAATGTCATTTTTTGACCAGAGGAAGGGGCTGGAAGTTCATACCTGAAATTAAACGACAATAAAATAAAACTATATATTCCCCCAAATCTTTTCTCTCTCCTCCCAACAGAATGCCTCAAGGATCTACACACAATATAAAAATACAGATGACTGGAGATAAGATGCAGACCTCGAAATAATAATAAAACTATTTATCCTAAGGAGCAATTAATGTATACAAATAAGACTTAGCATCATTACATACAGAACAAAAAAAATGTTCTTATCAATGAACTGATTCACTCAGCTGAAGTACATTCACATAAATGGCTGTTATATTAGCTATTAAATGATGTTAGTGAAGAATACTTAAAACATTAAAACCTTTGGAATATACTAAAGAAAAAAGCAGGATACAAAAACTGTTATCATTTTTGTAAACATGCCTACATCCATCAACCCTCATCTCAACTCACAGACCACACCCCTCTAGAGAAAAATATTGGACCCCACTCTATTCTCTTCATGCCCAGTCCTTCGGCACTGCCAAGAGCCAGCAAATGTACTCTTCACAAATCTCAGCTCGTTATCAGAGTTACTACAAAGTGAGTTTTAATTTCCATTTTAATGTTTTTACTAGGTACTGTAAAACCTTAAAATTATTCCTAGAAAAAATTTGAGAACTATGCAACCAGGATCAAGAATACAGCATTTCATTTTTTTAAAAAAAAGCTTGAAACATACATATTATAAATGTGGCATTTTTTAAACTTCTATTACAAAACTTACACTACAACACAAATACACATAACTGCACAAAAATTTCACAAAACAATACTTACCTTTACATGCAATGCATTCTGACATTTTCTATCCTATTTCCTTAAAAAAGTGCTGTGGTACCTAACTAAATTCTTCACAATCTGCTGCTTACGAAGTCATTACCTATGGTTTGAAACCTACTACCCTAAAGGAGGTAGTACCAGGAAAACCCTTTGAGCACCTGGAAACGGTAGCACAAAGGAGTCCCGGCAGTTGTCCTGCCTCCGCCACTCAAACCAGACAGGAACTGGTCCTCTAGTCCACAGACTCAAATCCCTCTGACAGTCAGTCAGTCAGTCTACAGGCATGCTGAGGAGACAGCCTCACTGGTCACGAAGCCCTCTCCTGAAGGACTTTGCTCTGACAGATAACTTTGTTGGTTCCCATAATTCCACGGTTCTTTCAGAACTGGAAGGGACCGCAGATGTTAAGCAATCCAATTCTCCATTTTGGAGAAAGGAACAAAGGGTGGTTTGTTTTTTTTTTTTCCCCCCCTGAGGAAGGAGAAACAGTCATGTGAAGTGGCGGGGGGTAGGGGGTCGGATGTGTGGAAACGAAGTCCAACCACTCTGCGCTGCCTAAAGCCGCCTTGCAGAGGAATGAAGCGGGGTCGTTAGAGGCCCTAACCTCGTTTTGTCAGTGAAGAACTACAGGTCTAATTGGGAACATTTCCTTGGGAATTCTTAAGCATGAACTTCGTTACAATTTACCATTCTCCTACAGTTGATTTTAAAATATTTTAGACTTTTAAACAACACTGCAAAGAATATCTTTGAACATTAACACAGGATTCTATGAACCACTATTTTATGAAAAAACAAATACATAAAAACAAAAATTTTTTTCCCTTTCTACATTTATTTTAACATGGCTATAGTAGTTTACTAATAAATTAAAATTAAACAATGCTCTAGGGCCATGCCACCCTGAACAAGCCCAATCCTGTCTGATCTCGGAAGCTAAGCAGGGTCGGGCCTGGTTAGTACTTGGATAGGAGACCACTAGGAAGACCAGGTGCTGTAGACGTAAAAAATAAAAAATAAGGGATGCTAAGCTGACAAGGTCCTTGTAATCTGTGAGGTCAACCAAGGGTTGCCTTGCCTTAAAAAAACAAAACATAACAACAACAACAAAAATTACACAATGCTCTGAGCCCAGCTGAATCCAGAAACAGAACTTACCGTTTCATACTGAGCAATTCAATTGGTTGCCGAGCAGCCAGTCTTTCAAATTCATTTCTCATTATGTCGGTCTGATGTATAAATGAGAGAAGAATTATTTTCGAAATCATGTCAACAAGCTAAAATTAACCATGACCAAACGATGATCTAATCTATTTCAATATTTATACTTCATTATTATCCATTTTAACAGATCATTTCCTTTCTCCCGTCTTCTCTGCATTAAATATTCTCTAGGATCTGAAGAACACACTCTCTCTCTCTTCATAGGTAAAGTGGCCCACAGAGAAGAGGATTTATCCTACATCAGTGGTCCAGGTCCAGCAGCACATTAGAAATGACCTGAGAGCTCCGAAAACAACTCCAATCCCAGCCACATCTCACCCTCTTCCCCACCCCAATTTAACTGTTGAGGCAGAGACTAAACATGACTATAACTTTTGTTTTTAGCACCACACTGATCTTAAAATGAAGCCGCCAGTGTTGAGAACCACTTATCTAAGTATTTTGGGGAGAGGTAGAAGAGGACTTGGACATAAATTTGCTTTAGGGCTATGAGCCTAAGCTTATATCTCCTTTTTTGGTCTTGGCTGCTATTTTCACACTTTACTCTTTGCCAAGAATGGAGAAAGGGGGAAGGGGCAAAGGGAACTGGTTTCTACTATCTGGTCTAACAAATTTACTGTTTTCAAAAAAGAGGTGGTATGACTTTACTTCTTTGGTCCATGTTTTGGTCAATAGCCTATTCTATTTCTGTTCTGCCTATTTCCAGCCGAGTATAAAAAACTGCCTAAGTGAAATATTCATTTATAGGAATACCGGAGTTACCCCACATAATTTCCATTTTGAGGGCTTCAACTTTTAACAGCCTAAAGGAAAAAAAGCCTTCCAGAAGCCCATATTCCTTGTTTAAAAGTTTTATATTAAGCATTTCTTATTGGAGAAAGTGGGGTGTTTTTGGACTAATGCTGAGTTACACTGGCTTTAAAAAAAAAATGTAGCTATCTAGTTTCCTGCAGAAAACAAAGGTATTCTAACGAGAGGCTATGCAGAGTGATAACAAGGAATAACAACTAACAATAAATGAAGAAACTATAAAAATGCAGTATAAGCAGTCTGAGCCATTAACATAGGTGCCCTAACCTAACTCACAAGACTAGTAAGTGACACATCTGGAGTTTTAACTCAACTCTCTCCAAAGACTGAGCCGGCGCTCACAGGGCTAAGGCATGAAGAGAACTCCAGGGGTGCCTGGCACAGTGTTTTTACTGCCTTAGAAGTTCTCCATACAACCAATTGATAAATATTTGGGTGCCTATTGTGTGCCAGGCACTGTTCTAAGTGGTGAAGACAAAAACGATCCCTGTCATGAAACACTCTCATCCCAACTTAGACAGGCCTCCCTCCACCATCCTGTCTAAAGTCGTCACCCAGTCACTGAATCACATCACTACTTTAATTCTCTGTATAGCTTTATCAGTAACCTAAGAATTTTCTGACTTATTCACACTCTAGAATGTAAGCTCTATGAGTATAGATCTTGCCTATCCTGTTCCCCCATACCTGGCATAGCACAGACCTTCATAAACAGTTGTTAAATGAATTAATGAAAGAGCAGTTTCAAATACAGTTTGAGGAATGGTTTAGATCTTGGGCGAATTAGCGTCTCTAAGCTGCAGTTTTCCCATCTAAAAAATTGGGATAATAAACATATAATTATATGGTCCACAGGGCTCTCTTTAGAAATGACAGTGAGCTAGCAGGCGATGAGCTTCTATTATTAAAGAGTTCAATAATCAGTATAGTAATTATAAAGATAGGATGCACATGCTGTATTTAAGAGAGCTAAAAAGAAAACTGGTTCAAAAAGTTTGTGACTGCAGTTATCTGAAAGTTTCAGGAATCAATCTCATAAGAAAGCATTACTGTACTTCAAAATTGTTTCAAAAATAAAGGATTACCTATAACAGGCAAAACCCCCAAACATGTATTAAAACGCTTAACAGAATCCGTTAACTTAAAAATATTTTACATTTCACTTAGCTGATTAGACACTAAATAGTATCTTGAGGGCACTTCTAAACTAAATATTTCAATGATATATTATTTAGATATGATCGGTCCCTTCAGTCATTCGCACATCTAGGCTTTATACAAAGGCCGCCCTCCAGCGGTTCTCAGGACCTTAGGCAATTAGGCTTATATGTATGTTTACAAACTCTAGACCACTTGTTTTAGAGCGGTCCTTAGCGAGGAGAGGATCCCACTTAGGATTCACGCAAGGGACCTATCCTGGAAAAACATACAAAGTAAATTTTGCACTTTTAGGATGTTCGTGGAGCCCAAGAAAGTCCTTTTGTGGGTCTGAGCATAAGAACCCCGGAGGAAAAGGTTTATCTATCTAGCTGTTTTCAATGGATTGATAATAACTACACAAACCGAGCAAGCAATACTTACAGCGGGGATTTGGAATTCACGTTTACGTGGGTAAGGCTCTCGAACTAAATAAAGATTCGCAGGAATCCTGGTTCATACGTTAGGTTCAATACATCACACTTACTTCAAAAGCAGAATAATCCGGGGCTGTCAGGTAGCTCAGGTAGTTCTTAGTAGGTCGGTATCTGCGAGTTTCCTCCTCCACCAGCGCCGCAGCCTAAGAACGAGAAAAGGGGCCAGTGTAGGGGCAGCAATTGTAAGGTGCTTCTTCCAGCACTAAGAGCCAGCGAGCGCTGAGTCACCTACACAGACACCGCAAACTCACCGCTTCCCGCACACCAGGCGCTTCATAACCTTGGTCAAAATACGGCAACGCATCCACCACAACCTCTCCGGCCACCAAACCTGTACCCGCCATTCTTAAGCTCGCCTGAGTTTTCTGAGTCTGCGCAGGCTCAGGCCCACGTCACTGCGCCTGCGCCCCGCCGAACTCACTACGTCATCTGCGTATCGGCGCTGACGCATGCTCAGTTGTTCGTTCTGAAGGCGCGCACGCCCGGCTGCGAGGAACTGCCCGGCCATTTTGTTTTGGTCGGATGTGACGTCACGTTGTAGTTTCCCAGAGTCAGAGGAATATCTTAATTTCCTGTCCCCGCCTGTTCACGCTTTTTCCTTCCGACTGGCAGCAATTTGTAGAGGGGTGCAACTTTTGGTTTCCTCCGGGATGCTGATGTGCTATCTGGGAGAGGAGTCCTTTAAAACGTTTGGAGGAACTGAGCGCATGATTTGGCGGAGAAAAGAACCTGGTTTCCCACTTCGTCTACTCCTCTTTCCACCTTTTCTCCCTTAAACTTCTCCCCTTTGTGCCGGGCATCTCTCCCCGTGCACTTCTTGCTGCATCGCCACTTCGTTCTCGGCACCTTGAGAATCTATGCATTGGATAAATGCAGGTCTGTCACAGACTCTAGAAGTGGGTGCCTGTCGCCAGTTAAAACTGAGAGGCTTTAGGGTCTGCCTAACAAGAGGAATCTGATAACCCCCGCCCCCACCCCGGCGAGATTGATAACTGACCACCGACGCCGACTTTTAAACTTCCAGGACGTACATAAACTCCAATCATTTTGCGCTTAGGGCTTCCGGCAATAGAATAGCGCTCCTCACTGCTTCCCAACCGCTGCTGCCAGCTCCGTTAGGTTAAGCAGGCAAAGACCAAATAAGGCATTCGGACTATATACCCTGCCTGGTACAGCATAAACCCAGGCTTTGCAAGAGCCAGGAAAAATTGGCCACGGTTATTAAGCCTGGTTAGTCTAGGATCATTCGGATTATCTATCACCTGCTATTAGATAAATGTTCTAGCTACAGGGTTAAGTAAAAGATCTTTACACCTTAAGCAGTTTTATTTAAAATTCTCCAAGAGACCCATGGAATTTTTGTATTTATTCATTAGAAGAACTGTAAACAACATTTTATACAAATCTCGCATAATTCTTTTACAAACGTCCAGAATTCATAAAACTTTACAAAAACAAAATAAAAATAGACCTAAGAAAAGGAAGCAGCTTCAGATTGTAGGGATAAAATAAGACCCCCGCCCCTGAAGCAAGGTCTCACAGAGGGATGGCCAGGAACCACCACCTCCTACCCCCATTTTATAAACACTCAATTCCCAATCACTAATTGTTTCCTCAGGATTGGAGTGTCAGAAAAGACCAAATGGGAGATATCTGGTTAAAGCCCCACTGGGGTAAGCTACTTAACATTTTTTAAAAGACATAGGCTCAGTTCTATCTTCTGGACCCACATCTATGGAATTATATATACATATAGCACTGATCTTAACGGTATCTACTTCAGATTCATTCATGGACACCAGAATGGGATGTAATGACAATACTGTACAAGTCAATAAACTGTATCCTCGTATAACCGGTAAGGTTTTGTTAAGCTCGCATAATATTTTCTTTTATGCCAGTTAAAACCATCAACAAGAATTGAAAACAAACTGACATTTGCTATAACATTTATCAATGAAAACTGCATCATCACTGACAAAGTCCTCCTTCTAATCACTACTACTACGTTAGATATTAAAGGCTGGGTGACTACGTGGTGGTGAACCTAAGAAATGCTCATATTCTGAGTCCAATCCAATTTGAGCGAAAAGTCAACAATTCTAGAGGAACCAAAAAAAGAGTCTCTTCTGGTTGAAGTCCTTTATCCTCAGAGCTGACAGTTGGCTCTGCTATACTTCACCTTAAAAGAAAACTTTTTCAACAGCTATAATCCTACAGAGCTCAAATTTCCATCTGCAGAACTGACCAATTTACTCCATGTTTACAAAATTACAGTTCTAGCTTCAGTTCTGTCTCGGTTGTATAACTCTGGGCAAGTTATTTAACATCTTTGAATTCCAGTTTATTAGTAAAATGGAGATGCGAACACCTCATAAAGTTGATTTACAGACTAAATAAGATGACATAACATACATGTACCATAGTGCCTGCCACTCAATGGGCACTAAAAAAAAAGGTAGTTCTTGCCCTTGAAAGGACATTTCAGTCATTATTCCACAGTTTAAGGTTGACACATGAGGGACAAGCTACTCAATTGCCACCCAATGTGGAAGAGAAGCTGCAAGGTGTCTACTTTTATAAGATATTCAAAAATGATACTAAGAGCGCTTCCACATAAGCATGATTCCCTTACACAGAATATTAGACCAAAAAAAAAAAAAGACAGAGACAGAGAGAGAGAGATTATGATTCTTCAGCTCAGCTCGAACAACCCATAGATGTAAAGCTGCCACAGCAGTTCAGTGATGAGAATTATGTGTGTAGGGTTGCCATTCTCCATTTTTACCATGTCTCCCTAATACTTTAAACTCAGCATTTCTCTCGTTGTGCTCATCTTTGAGCTGTTGTGTTTCTTTTAATAAAATGACGAGTCTTCCCTTGTAAAAGACAAGTGCCTTCATAGAGTGAGCATGAAACACAAAGAGTGAGGCCAAGAATCAAACAAAAAGGTCACTTAAAAAAACTCAAGGCAGAGTAGAGAGAGCTTTGTTCCAGACAGCTCTAACAACTCTCTAGTGAGCACCACAGCAGCAACAGGAGAATCCTCCTCCAAGGATCTGGCCCGCTCTAAACCTTTTCAACTTTCAAGGATTTTGTAGAATACTTCAGGGCAGCCTGACTCTTGGAAAAATGTTTTCTTTGGCACTTTCTGTTCCATTGAGGATGAGACAATCAATATTTCATTTCTTCTGCAGAAATTTCATTTTACTTCCTAAAGAGAGACAAAGGTAGAATTAACTCTCGTCAGTTTATTTTTATTTATTGTACACTTATTTGAGGTAAAGCATTGACAACCTAGGCATTGAGAACAGCCCAGAAGCAAGTTGCCATCGCAAGCTATCAGTTGATATTTTGATGCCCGCTAATCCCCCACAGCAAGTGTCTAACTGTACAGGTAGAAGAGAAACTCAGACATCATCTAAGCCAGTGGCTTTCAACCCTGACCATAGGTTAAAATCACTTGGCCTGCTCTCCAGAGATTATAATATTGTGGTCAGAGCTGAGAACCACTGATCTAATCTAAACCCATGGTATAAAGAGGAAACAACGTCCAAGGAATAATTTGTCCATGGTCTCTCAGCTAGTTAAGAACAGGGCCTGATTTTAATTACGGGCATATATTTCAAAGACCAATATAAATACCATAGAATATAGGTTCTTCATTGTTTTTGGCTAACACACCACTGTTCTCCTATACCATACTGATAATGAAAAGTTAACTGTAATTGAAAAATCATAAACAATCATGTTTCATTAGGAAGTGTAAAATTAGAGACTTGTAGGAAATCCTCTTTTGTTTCAGGTATCCTCTCAACCAGGCGTTTTAAACCTATAAATGGACTTTAGGGGTCCCCGAATACCCTAAATTATGTGCAAAATTTGTTTGTATGCTCTTATTTTTCTGGGGAAAAGGTCCACAGTTTCCATAAGATTCTCTCAGGGATGTAACCTAGAGAAGATCAATAATCATGATATGCAAACTAGTATAACATGAGGGAGCTTCTTCTGAGGAAAATCGCCCCATAGACAACCCTGATGGAGAATCCCAAACTCTGAGAAAGAGACTTCTTTTTCTCCAAAACACTTTGGAAAGAGGGTCATGGTTTCCGGTCAGCCTACCTGAGGTGATATTATTTATCTGATTATAAAGCTTTTGTGATGAGGCATGCTTACTGCAAAAGCTTTTTCACTGACATTTTCTATAAGGAAAACACAGCAACTCACCAAGACTCCGCAAAATTCTGTTCACCCCACTGGGTTCAGACTCAGGAATTGTTTCCAAGTACTGGAAGGCCCGGACCTCAAACAAACCTACAAGGAAAACTCATGTGGGTGAAACTGTCCAGTGTTCAAGGTTGAGAATCAATTAAATAAAACTGCTCACTGCCAATGTACTTCCACAGCTGAAACAATATTACAAAATAAATATTTCCCATAGTAAACAACTTGGGTTTTGAGCCCTTGTAACTTTATGCTATTTTTTGTTTATAGCATTTTCAAACCTTCTAAGTGCTCACAAATACAGAGGGAGAACTTTATGATGAAACTGACCTTTTACCCCACTTTTCCGAAGCTCTCGGTCCTGGATGAATCCTGCAAACATCTGAGTCTCCATGAAGAGATCCAGGAAGTGGCGAACACTTCGGGAGGTGTGGGATTTACGGAATGGCTCCCTTTGGAATACACGTTCCCCACGCTCAGTAACAGTCATGTTCAAAGAATAATGTCCTACCAGCTCCACAAAAAACCTGACAAATGCTTCGGACACCAGAGAGTTGAGCGTCAAATCTGCTGCAAAAATCAGAGAGAAAAAATAGAAAAAGTCTCCTAAGTTTTGTGTTTATGGGAACACTGGCTCTGGTTATAAAAGCGATGCCAGGAAATCACAGATTAAAAGAATGAGACTACACATAGGAATCTTCATTCTTAGCTTTCTTGCTCTCTCCATGACCTACAAAAAGCAAATTGTTTATATTCTTACATTCATTTTCTTCCCACACATACTCTTATTACATCTCTCATCCTGGCTTGCACTTCTGTGATTTCACTGGAACTGCTCTTTCAAAGGCCACCAGTGAGGACCAGCCAAATTTAATGTGCTTTTCTATTTCTATCCTGCTTTACACTCTATGCTGCCTTTTGCTGACTTCCTCCTCCTCATTCCTCTGGTCTCCTATAACTTTATGCTCTGGTTTCCTGATTCTTCTCCTGTCTTTTGAAGAAATATTTGTGTTTTTTTCCTGCCTCTTCATCCTCCTCCAGAGTATGGTCCTGAGCTAACTGGCACAGAGGTAGAGGGGGTTTTCCATGTTAATTATTCTAAACCATAGCTCTCCAGTCCTGTTATTTCACCAAAATTCACCTTCTATGTTTTCGGACTTCCTATGGTGATCACCATTTGGCTTTCCCATTAGCACTTAGATTGTTTGTCTAAAAATCACCATATCATCTCCTTTGGGGAAATTGGTAAAATATGAATCAAAGCAATAAGCAATACCCAAAACAAATTCATTATATTTCTCCATGAAATTAATTTCTCTCTCAACTTCCCCATTTCATGTTGCACCATGCTTATTCCATAATAAATAATAATTTGTTGAGTACTTGAGATGCATGAGGAACTGTATTAAGTGTTTTGTAAAATGTACTAAGCCAATGACAGAGGTATAATTATTTCCCTTTCATAGATGAGGAAACTGGGGCTCAGAACACAGACATTCTCCGGGGGTCATCTCGTCTCATACAACGGAGAAGCCACCAGACTCCCAGGTCAGGTGGTTCTTAACCATTACAATATACTACAATACAATGCCTTCCTGGTTCCAGGCTCAAAACTCAGATTCAGCTTGGACCCCTCCTTTTTCTTCCATATTCAACAAGTATTCTTCTCCCTTCACAATACCTCTTGCCCTTTCCCGTGGGCTCCACCTTAGACTATGAATAAGAAATCTAGGTTTAGTCAGTCCACCACGAAGCAGCTGTATAAAGGTGGACAACTCACTTTACCTATGTCTGCTCTTTCTATACCTGTGTAATGAAGTAGTTGATTAGGTGATTTCTAAATTCTCTTCCAGTATTACATTTTGATTCTTTTTTTTTTACCTTTTTAAATTATTTTTAATGGTGACATTGGTTAATGATATTTTGATTCTAATCTAGATTTTTATTATATATCATTCAGCAGACTTCCTTCTGCCTCTTTCCTTCTGCAGATAAGAATCCATGGTCTATTACTGCTGTTATCACTCTCCCATCCCCTCCAGTTACTGCCCCGTTTCTCCATTTTGCAGCAAATTTCTTGGAAGAGTTGTTTATACCTGTTTTATACACTTTCTTACATCTAATTCCCTTTCTTTTTAAAATTATATTTTTCTATAACTTACCTTCTATTTCTTGTTTCTGTTTTAATGTATGTACTTTCTATATTTTATATATTCTTTTACAAGTATGACTATTTCCTGAGGTCAGCACTGAGATGAAAACCACACTGCTAAAGACAGAACATGACGTGTCTCTGAAGCTCCCGTGGGACGTCCTCTCAGTGGTGTCCTTCCCCTGCTCTCCAACAGAGGGTGACTGTTGTTTTGAATTTTGCGTTCATCATTCCCTTGCTTTACATTAGTTTCACTACACACACATGCAGTGCCCATAACACATTGTTAGGTTGTGTATGTCTTGAACATAATGTAAAACATTATATTCTACTTCAACTTACTGTTTTATTCAATATGTTTTTAAGATTCCTTTTTAATGTGACATTCCCCTGTGAATGGACATTTAGGTTGAGTTTAGTTTTTGCTATCACATACAATGCCATTATGAAAATTATTGTACTTGTTTCCTAGTTATCATGTGTAAAAGTTTCTCTAGGGTATATTTCTAAAAACTGAATTGTTGATTTGTAGGATATGTACATCTTTAACTTCACTAGATGATACCAAATTGTTTTCCTAAAGTGATTAAACTAATTTACATTCTCATTAACACTCGATATTGTGAGACTGTTTAATTTTTGCCAGTATGGTGGGTACAAAATGCTATCTCGTTGTGGCTTTATTTCACAGTTCCCTGATTTTGATGAGCTTGCATATCTCTCTACATATCGGCCTTTCACGTTTCCTCTTCTATGAAATGATTGTTCATATCTTTTCCCCATTTTCTTTTGGGTTATTCATCTTTTTATTATTGAATTTTAGAAATTAAAAAAAATAAATTTTAGATACTATTCCTTTGTTAGTTATATTGGTTGAAAATGTCTTCACCTAGTTTGCGTTTTTAAAATTTTATTTTTCCATGGTGTCTCTTGATGAACAGAAATTTTAAAAATTTAACATTATCAAATGAATCTTTTCCTTTATGGTTTGTGATGTGTATAATAACATTTAAGAAATCCATATTTTGTCCCCAAACAAAATATTTTCTTCTATTCTTTTCTAAACTTTTTAATGGTTTACTTTTTGCATGTAAGTCTTTAATTCGTTGGAATTAATTTTGTGTATAACGTGAGCTGTAGATCCATACTGATTTCTTTCACATGGAAAACTAATCGCCTTATATTGTTTACTGACTAGTTCATTGCTTTCCCACTGATCTACAAGTCTGGTGCTGCACAAGTCAAGTCTCCTTAAGCAAGTACGCTCTGTTCTTTCCATCACTCTACGTGTTTACTTCTGTACCAGACCCAGCCGATCTTAATTACTATGACTTTATGATTGATCTTGATGCTTTGTTGGGCAAGCCCTTCAATCTTGATCTTCCTTTTCAAGAGTGTCTTAGCTATTGTTGGCCCTTTGTACTTCATTAAAACTTTACAAAAAGCTGAATGTTATTCCAACTCTTTTAACTTTCCCCAATCTCGCTTTCTTCTCACTGTTTAACTTAGTTTGCCATCACCAAGGTCTCCAAGCCCCTCTCATTGTCAAATCCACCCAATCCTCAATCTTCATCTTGCTGACCTCCTCACAGCATTAGACAAACTGTTTACTCTTCCTTCATGAAACTTTCTTCATTCAGCTCCTACAGTATCATGGTCCTGGTGGTTTTCACACTCCCTTGGCTTTTCTCCTACTTCACTAGCTGCTCCTTTTAGTGTCCTTTCCTCGATCCTTCTCTCCTCAACTGCCAAGGGTTGGAAATCTGACCACACCTTTCCCAAACAACCCAGGGCTCCATCCTTAAAAACTTGTCGTTATCTTCTTAAATCTATACTTACTCTAGAGGGTTATCTCACCTGGCCCCACAGTTTTAAAATGGCAACTTCTCAATTTATATCTCTGGCTCAACCTTTCCTCTGAATCCCAAATTCATATATATAAAAGCCTACTTGGTATCTCTAGTTGAATGTCTGTTAATATTAGATGTCCAATAGGTAGCTCAACATTTAAAACTAAACTTTTAATTACTCCACTAAACCAACTCCTTCCTTAATGTTCCCCATTAGCAAAAAGCCTGTTTTCTCATCTGCAAAATGGCGATTAAATAATGACCTGCTTCATAAGAATATTACATACTGAAATAAGATATAAACTAAGTGCTTAGCACAGTGCCTGGTACAGAGCAACCCACCCCATAAATATTATCCACCCATTTATTTGATAAATACTTACTGAGCGCCACTTTACTAAAAACCGTTTGAAGTACTGGAGACAGAAAACGAAACAGTTGCTGCTCTCAGGGAACTTACGCTCCAGCACGTCAGATGACAGAGAACAGAAGCCATGGGGAAGAGAAGGTTAGGGAGGATGACAGGAAGCGCTGAGAGAATGGGTTCACCTTGAAACTGGGCAGTCAAGAAAGACCTGAGAAAGTGACAGTTGAGTATGAACCTGCAGCGGGAAAAAGCGAGAGCCAAGCAGATATCTGGGGGAACAGCATTCCATACATGGAACTGAATGAGAGCTGAAGTCCTGAAGTAGAAGGGGACCTGGCACAGCTGAGGGTCCGCAGGAAGCTGATTATAAGCTTTCGAGTCACAAGCATTTCCACACGACTTTTGCGTATCCTTGAGCAGCGTGCCGGGCAGTCACTCCACATTCACTGCCTGGACCTTGAGTCCACAGCCACCTGTCTCATACCTGGTGAAAATTTCTGCTCCTGAGCCAAGATTTCATTTCGTTCTTCCAAAATCTGCATTAGGGCAGCTTGGAGTTTAGGTGGTAGAATTTCATCCTCATCAGCTACCTTAAGAGAAGAATTTGAAAATTTCCATAAGCTTTGAGAGACAAAGCCTGAAACATACACTAGTTAGGTTCCCCAAAGTCACCCCCATGGGTGACTTCATATATATTTTGGCTGAAGGTTTCTTCCCACATTGAGCAGAATACATGATGTTTATGGTGTGTACATCTTAACTATATTAAATAATAAAATACTTTTTAAAATTTGCTGCTGCTTTCCACCAAATGTCTCTCAATCCACAAGTCTTCTATGTTACGAAGATCATCCCCGTCCCCGCTGTTAGGCTATAAGGCCCGAAGGCTCACACTGTGTCTTTACTCATCTTTCGATTCTGACTAACAGATATCTATCTGGAAAGAATCTGTGCTAAATGCTTGTTTAAATTTAATTAAATTTGAGGCTTATCTGTCAACCCATTTGGACTTGAAGGGAGGGTTGCCTCTTTTGAGAATGACATTAATCTGTTTCCTCCTTCCTTTTTTGTGCTAGACAGCTATAAACCCCAGCCAAAATTTTCAGGTCAGTCTCGTATGATTGGCTACAGTGTCAAGTCAAGTATGTGTAGGAACGAAAAGTCTTGTCTGAGTCATCTTCTCTAAGTACTTTCACATATTTTCTGTCCAATTATCCCTAAACATTATGTAATCACCTCTTTTGTTACTCACCTCCTGTAAGAACTTGTCTGCACAGAGATCAACTATCAGCACCTATGGGATGAAGGAGCAGGCAAGTTTAACCAGAGACAGTCACAGAGAAACACACTAGGCTCTGCTAGATCAAGAAGAGTGCTTTAATCTTTCAAGCAATGGGAATAATTTTAAACAAAATTAACCTAAAGTTATAACCCATTTAAAAGTTAACTCGTCAATACACCAACAAATAAACTGCAAGTAAAAAAATGATGGCAGGCATGCCTATAGATTAAAAGAGACTAAAAAGCATATCAGCCAAATGCAATGTGTAGACTTCATTTGGGACCTGATTTAAACAAACTATTGAATATTTATTAAATAGAGATTTGAACACTGGATTTTGCTGATGTTAATATATTGTAATTGAATTTTTTAGGTGGGATAATGGTACTGTGATTGTTAAAAAATGCCTTTATGTTATAGATTCATTTTGTAATATTTAGAGAGAAAACTATGTCAAGATATGGTGGGAGAGAGGAGTGGTAAGGGTAAAGATGGTCATAACTTGGCAAGTATTGAAGTAGGGTGATCGGATTTATTTTACTCTTTTGTTTACTTTCACATATGTTCAGAATCTTTCATAACAAAAGTTTTTAAAAAAGGTTAACATAAAAATCAGTTGCATTTCTATACTTTAACAATGAACTCTCTGAAAAAGAAATTAAGAAAAAAAGAAATTAAGAAAATCTCATTTTTAAAAATATCATTTTATATTAGTTTCAGGTGTACGGCACAGATATTAGACATTTATATAATTTACGAAGTCTAGTACACATATGTCTAGTACCCACCTGGCACTATACACAGTTATTACAACATTATTGACTATATTCCCTATGCTGTACTTCACATCTCATGACTATTTTGTAACTACCAATTTGTGCTTCTTAATCCCTTCACCTTTGCACTCAGCCCCCAAACCTCTCTCCCACCTAGCAATTACCAGTTTGTTCTCTTTATCTGTGAGTCTGTTTTCCTCTCATTTGTTCATTTATTTTGTTCTTTAGATTCCACATATAAGTGAATTCATATGGTACTTTTCTTTCTCTGACTTATTTCACGTAGCATAATACCCTCTATGTCCATCCATGTCATCACAAATGGTAAGATTTCATTTTTTACGGATGAATAATATTCCATTGTATATCTGCACCACCTCTTCTTTATCTAATCATCTATTGATAGGCACTTAAGTTGCTTCCATATTTTGACTATTGCAAATAGCGCTGCAGTGAACATAGGGGTACAAATTCTTTTGAATTAGTGTTTTGGTTTTCTTTGGATAAATACCCAGAAGTGCAATTGCTGGATCATACGGTAGTTCTATTTTTAATTTTTTGAGAAACCACCAAACTATTTTCCAGAGTGTCTGCACCCATTTGCAATTCCATCAACAGTGTATGAGGTTCCCCCTTTTCCCCACATCCTCACTAACATTTGTTGTGTTTTGATTTATTGATGATAGCCATTCTGACAAGGGTGAAGTGATATCTCATTGTGGTTTTAATTTGCATTTCTCTGATGATTACTGACCTTGACCATCTTTTCATATGTCTATTGGCCATCTGTATTTCCTATTTGGAGAAACACCTATTCAGGTCCTCTGTCCATTTTTTTAATTGAATTGTTTGTGTGTGTGTTTTTTGGTGTTGAGTTGTATGAGTTCTTTTAAATTTTGGTTATTAACCCTTTATCAGATATATCATAGCCAAATATCTTATCTCATTCAGTAGGCTGTCTTTTAGTTTTGTTGATGGTTTCCTTTGCTGTACAAAAACTTTTTAGTTTGATGTAGTACCATTTGTTTATTTTCCTTTTATTCCCCTTGCCCAAGAAGATATATTAGAAAAAATATTACTAAGAGCAATGTCAGCGAGTTTACTGCCTATGTTTTCTTCTAGGAGTTTCATGGTTTCACGTCTTACATTTAAGTCCTTAATCTATTTTGAGTTTATTCTTGTATATGGTGTAAAAAGATGATCCAGTTTCTTTTTCTTTCTTTCTTTCTTTTTTTTTTCATATATCTGCCAGTTTTCCCAACACCATTTATTGAAGAGATTGTCTTTACCCTAATTGTATATTCTTACTTCCTAAATGACCATATAGGCGTGGATTTATTTTTGGATTCTCTATTCTGCTCCACTGATCTGTGTGTCGGTTTTTATGTAGTACCATGCTGTTTTGATTACAACAGCCTTGTAGTATAGTTCGAGATCAGGTTGTGATACCTTCAATTTGTTCTTTTTTAAGACTGCCATGGCTACGGGGTCTTTTATGATTCCATTAAATTTTTGGAAAAATCCATTTTCAATTGCATCAGAATGAATAAAATACCTAGGAATAAATTTAACCAAGGAAGTGAAAGATCTGTACACTGAGAACTGTAAGACACTGATGAAAGAAATTAAAGAAGACACAAATAAATAGAAAGATGTTCTGTGTTCATAAAATGAAAGAATTAATATTGTTAAAATGTCTATACTACCAAAGCAATCTACAGAGACAATGCAATCACTATCAAAATTCCTATGGCATTTCTCACAGAAAGAGAACAAACAATCCTAAAACCACAAAAGACCCCAAATAGTCAAAGCAATCTTGAGAAGGAAGAACAAAGCTGGGGGCATCTTACTTCCTAATTGCAAAGTACTGTATAGAACATAAAGCTATAGTAATAAAAACATCATGGTACTGGCATTAAAAAAAAAAAAGACATATAGATTAGTAGAATAGAGTCCATAGTAAATTAATTTACAACAAAGGAGTTAAGAATATACAGTTGGGAAATGGTAGTCTCTCAATAAACAGTGTTGGAAAAACTGAATGCCACATGTAAAAAAACAAATACTACATCATACTCAAAAATCAACTTAAAATGGATTAAAGATTTGAATGTAAGACCTGAAGCCATAAAACTCTTAGAATAAAACAAAGGTTAAGCATCTTGATATCAGTCTTGCTAATGATTTTTTGAATTTGATACCAAAATCAAAGGTAACAAAGGCAAAAATAAACAAGTGGGGACTACGCCAGACTAAAAAGATTCTGCACAGTAACGAAACCATCAATAAAATGAAAAGAAAACCTAGAGAGTAGGACAGAATATTTGAAAATCACATATTGGATAAGGTGTTAATATCTAAAAATATATAAAGAACTCATAGAACTCAAAAGCAAAAAAAAAAAAACCCAAGTAAACAAAACAACAAACAAACAACGAATCCAATTTAAAAAATGGGCAGAAAGACATACAAAGAAGACATACAAATGGCCAACAGGTACATGAAAAGATGCTCAATATCACTAAACATCAGAGAAACGCAAATCAAAACCATAATGAACTATTAGCTCACATTTGTTAAAATGACTGTTATCAAAAGACAAGAAATAAACATTGGTGAGGATGTGGAGAAAAGGGAATCCTTGTGAACTGTTGGTGGGACTGTAAATCGGTGCAGCCATTATAGAAAACAATATGACAGTTTCTCAAATAATTAAAAGAAGACCTACCATATGATCCAGCAATTCTACTTTGGGCATATACCCAGAGGAAACAAAATCACTAAAAATATATGCACTCCTATGTCCACTGCAGCATTATTTATAAGAGCCAAGACATGGAAATAATCTAGGTTTCCAACAGATAAACAGGTAAAGAAGATGTGATATGAATATTCAATGGAATATCATTCAGCCATAAAAAGAAGGAAATTCTGCTATCTGTGACAAGGATGGACCTCAGGGCATTATGCTAAGGGAAATAAGTCAGGTAAGGAAAGAGAAATACTGTATGATCACACTTATATGTGGAATCTAAAAAAATCTGAACTCATAGATACAGAGAACAGATTGGTGGTTACCAGAGGTGGGAGCCTGGGGGATATGCAAAATGGATGAAAGTGGCCAAACAGTACAAACTTCCAGTTATAAGATGAGGAAGTGTTGGGGATGTAATGCACAGCATGATAACTTTAGTTAACAATAATGTATGGTATGTTTGAAAGTTGCTAAGAGAGTAGATCTTAAAAGTTCTCATCAAAAGAAAAAAAATTGTAATTATGTGTGGTGATAAATGTTAACTAACTTTATTGTGATAGTCATTTCACAATACATATTCATATATCAAATTATTATGTTATAAACCCTAAACTAGTACAATGTTATAGGTCAATTATATCTCAACCATACCCAACAGAGTAATAGGGAAGAGCAGTCTTTTCAGCAAATGATACCAGGATAGTTGGCTATTCATATGAAAAAATCCCCAACCCCTATTTCCTATGATACATGAAAAAGTCAAGGCCCAAGATTCAGAACCAAAAATTAAAAGCTCAGTAATAACGCTTCCAAAGCTTCCAGGGGATAATGCAGAATATCTCCATGAAGTTACTATAAAGAAAAACTTAAGTAGCTCACACACTGAAAAATACTAAATTTAAAGGAGAAGATTGATAATTCTGACCATATTAAAATTAAGAATGTCTGTGCATTAAAAAAAAAAAAATTTTGGAGAATGAAAAGGCAAGCCACAAAGGGGCGGCATCCAAAATATAAAAAGGTCTCTTATCAATCAATGAGGGTAAATAATCCAGTAGAAAGATAGACAATCAGTTTTACAAAAGATAATATTTGAAAGACCAATAAACACATAGGAAGATGCTGACTCTCAACAGTAATTAAGGAATGCAAATTAAACCACAATAGGAATACCACTATGCACCCACCAGAGAGGCTAACTTACACAAACTGACGATAAGAAGTGCTATGAGGAGTTGGAGCAACAGGAACTCTCAAACACTGATGGAGGGAGTTTAACTTGGCACAACTACTTTGGAAAACAGTTTGACTCTATTTACTAAAGTTGAAGACATGCTTACTTTATGACGCGGCAATTCCATTTCTAAGTATATACCCATAGAACTGCATGAATATATGTACCAGGGGTGATGTATGAGAATATTTATAGCAGCATGATTCATAATACCCCAAACTAGACACAACTCAGATGTCCATCATTTATAGGATGGGTAAGAAAACTGTGATACATTCACACAACACGGAATGCTACACACAATTAGAATGATCAAACTACTGTCAAACTCATCAACGTGGATAAATCTTACAGATATAATGTTGACCAAAAAGAAATATCTCTATCTCTATCTACCTATCTACCTTTATCTATCTACCTATTTATCTCTCTAGCTATCTATTTTATCAGTCCATTTATATCAAGTTTAAAACCAGGCAAAACTGACTATATTGTTTAGGGATATAGGACTAGGATGTAAACTATAAAGAATAACACAAGAATAAGCCCCTGGTTCACTATTGTAAATAAGATACAATTTTGGATTCATGTAAACTATAGAATTTTTCTCACTTTAACAAAAAGGTGGAAAAAATATGACAGCACAATGTATTGATAATTATGTATTAATATTAATTAACAACAACTCCATCACTCTTAAACACCACTTGTTTTCTACCCATCTCACCTCTTCAATGGGTAGGTCCTGGAGCTGTGGTAAGGAGCAAGACAGGATTCCAATAAGGAATGGAGTAGGTGAGCACACAATGTCGATCATAGATGCTGGCAGGACCGGGATGTAGGTATGCTGCCAGGTAAATGGGTACAATGTGGCAACCACAGCATGGCCACATTTTGACAGGGTGCTAGCCAGAGGAGGAAGCAAATGACAGTCACATACAATGCAACATATGGAGGGCATCTCCGATGTTATGTTTACAGAATTACAAATTGATGGCAGTTAGTGATCACAGGTTAAACAGTCTATGATGACTCATAATTTTTAATATTTTATTTAAATTTTTAACTTAATTTACTGAAAAATCTCTAAACTCAATCCAGCTCTTTCCCACTATTTATATTGAGGAAAACCAGTACTTAGGTAAGCAGACAACTTAAGCGAAACATTTAGAAAGGTAAATTAATTGCAACCCAAAAAGTCACTGCTATAGCTTAATGCAAAGACTATTTGGATTATTTACCGTTTAGAATTATTCATGTCACTATAGCATTAGATAATGGAGATCCTACAGTTTTTTTTAATATGCTCCAATTTTAAAGTAGTGAGAACATGTAAAACACCAGTATGAGTGACATGTTTTATTTCTCACCTTAGGCTGTTGGCAACAAAGATTACTCTCCTTTCCAAAA
Organism: Eonycteris spelaea; assembly: GCA_003508835.1. NCBI lineage: Eukaryota > Metazoa > Chordata > Mammalia > Chiroptera > Pteropodidae > Eonycteris > Eonycteris spelaea. The sequence goes on from PUFA01000065.1 coordinate 6,959,372, forward strand.
GGAGAGAGGCACAGACCCGGATGAGATGACACACACTCAGGCACTTAAAGAGACATTCAAAGTCAACGTGTTCCAGTCGGGAATCCAGTGGGCGGCAGAGTTCAATTGACTGAAATGCAAGAAATTGAATCAGGGGAGCTGAGGCTGGAAAACGATCCCTAATGACAACACTCATGGGTCCTGTCACTCTCTTACAGGTTAAATTCCAGAAGGAGGGCCTGCTACAAAGACTTTGTGAAGCTGCCTATACTAATTCCAAGATCTAACACCTGATTTTTGTGCTGTAAATTTCTGGCGGAATCCTTTCTCTCACCTGACAGCAGTATGAATAATCTTCATTAATCATACTGAAACTGTCGTTACGAGGGGCTCAGTCTTTGAGTGGTAGCAAACCTCTTGCTCCCGGGTCTAAAATCAACTATCTCACAGATCAACTAGATATTTCTGCAGTGCTTTGTGGGGCTAAAGCATATTCTATGCAGTTTAAGAAAGAGGGAAAACTCTGCCCTGAGGCTTCTGGACACTCTCCCTGCCACTATAGGCCGCTTCTGCAGCTGTCAAACCTCTGCACAGGGAGCTGTGGGCTGACGTACCCCGTCTCCAGCCCCAGGGAGGTAGCTCCTAACTGTGATGGTGCATCCAGGGGCTGGGAAAGGCGCTTCCATGACGCTCCGCATGAACGGGTAGACCAGGGCTGGAGACATTTCTCTCCTCTTCTCTACTTCATCCAGAATCTACATGAATAAAATGTATTATTTTATGAGGGACTCAGTTCAAAAACACAAAAGACCCTATTAGAGGAACTTGCCAGACTTGGTGCGTGAACTTGAAAATACCGCCAGATTTTAAGTCGATGAGCTTCTGCAACCCATGAAAATTCATTAAAGGCATCATATCTCTTGGGGGGCATCTTTACATCCCAAGGAAAGTTACTAAAACAAATCAACTTATTTTGAGAAGAGGAGCCCCTTTTTCTTTCACGAAGGTAGGGGCAAAGTAGTGGCATTGACAATCACACCTCTCAGCCTGGGGTCTGGGAAAGGCATGAGACAAGAAAAGCTTCCGGCTACATTCTCCTTTCAGCTGGGAGGGTTAGCAAAGCAGAATGAGGATGACATGACAACAGCGTCGGGATTAGAGATCTAAATTTAAGCTTTCGAACCTGTGGCTCTGACCTACTAGTAGTACATTACAGTCTGTGCCACTTAACATTGCCTAGTGAAGTCATCAGAAACGAAAACTTACTCAGAGCTCAGACCAATACGACTTTTTATAGGGTCCATTCTCCCCTCACCTTTGAAAAAAGATTGAAGCAGCCGAGGCGACTAACCATGCAGTACACTTCAGGAAGTCGCTTTCCTTTGCCTTCGGGCTAAAAGGAAAAAAAACAATAAAGCGAAAATTAAGTAGCACAAGTCTTTACTAACTTGGACTATTGATACTCTCCTAATACTCTTTAGTACAGAGTAGAATTGAAGGCTTTCATCTTCGATGAACACTGAAAGATGGGAAAATGCTAAAAATGATGGCACAAATTATTCCAGGTTTAGTGGAGGCACTGAAGCAAGAAGAAAGTAACTCAGAGCTACACTGAGTGGCTCATCGTACTATATTTTTCAAATACACCTAGACTGACATCAGCCACTATGCCAGTGGCCTCCTCGTCTATTACAGACAAACATGAATAAAATAAATCCATATCCTTTTTATTCTAGAACACTCTGTGGCTAATCCCAACCTTGCTCCTACTGTGTACGGTTGCTACAGCTTCTTTAACACACAGAGCAATGAGTAGCCCTCAAACTCATCCAGAGACAGTGCTTCTCAAGTTCCTCGTCTGACTGTTGCTCCTTGGCCAACCCCGCCTGTCGCACAAGTCTGTACTTACCACAAGTTTCTTACAGTAACCAAACCACCGGCTCCCATCTTCACCGGTTAAGACAAAGGAGAATGTTTCACTGAAAAAAAATAGGCAATAGTTTGAGAGGCGAACAACTGCTTCTGACAAGCGATTGGAACAAACGATGAAAACGAGAGTCCAACCGCAGTCACTTCGTGCCTTAGGACGAGGCATTCACTGCATTTATTCCTCCTGAGGGAGACAGTCCAGACCTTGCCTTGTACTGGGGTGAGAGAATAGGTAAAGGAAGCTTTTGATGCTGTTGACTCCTTTTACTTTCTTATTTATCCAATCTAGCTATTCTCCCAGCCTATTTTCCTTTTGTTGAATGCCCAATTCAGTCAAAACACGTAGGTGAGCTATAAAGGATTTTGATAAGCTATTTTTCCCTTCCAAATTCTTCTATTTAGTTCTGAGAGGTCCTACGGAACAGTGATAGGCCAAGAACTATATCCTTTACAAATAAAAATTACTAGGAAAATTATCCACTCCTCATTAGAAACACAGACAGAAGATATGTATAGATAATTTATAAAGAGAGGACCTACAGATGCCCCAGAAAGAAATTCATTAATAATCAAGGAAATCTAAATTTGAACATGTCTACACATGGCCAAAAATAAAGACTGAAAGGGACCACGCCAAAATATTTACAGCGATTATCCCTGAGTAATCAGAATGCCAGCGATTTCTAATTTCCCCTTTTTAAATTTACATCTCTGTATTCTCCAAATGCTCTAGAATAAACACGCAGCTTGTTAGGGCAGGGGTGGGAGGAAGCCAACCCTGGAGCGGCCGGGCCAATGTGAAAGAAGCCGTCTGTGCAGTTAGCAGCTCAAGCGACAGCACAAGAACACGAGAAGTGACAGCTCCGAGACGAGGGTGGCGGTCAGGCTAAACTGGCGGTGAGAGACAGCGGCTTAGCCTGGAGCAGCGTGAGGGGGAAGCGCAGGGCCACTCAGGCACCGACCGAGGCTGTCTCCCAGCAGGTCATTAGCATGTGACATGGTTCCCATAAGCCAGCTTGTCAGCCTAAATAGCATGATTGGTAATTAGAGTTCTGAACAAAGTAGTCGTCTATTTACAAGCAGGATTCAGAGACGACGGTTTATTCATTGAATGTGGGATTTTCCTCTAGATACCAGGAAGAAATTCTTTCTGTCTCCCCTCTCAATACATTGCACGCCTCAGATTGGAGCCTCCCTTCGTACAAGTTCCAAAGGAGAACACACAATCTGGGCTGTGGCCTTGTCATCAGCTCCAGGGGGAAACAAAATGCAAACGTTGCTGTTTCATCCGCTTCTGAGGCCCAACGGTCAAGGCTTTTTTCTTTTTCCGTCCACTTGGTGGCATTTCTGATCGTATGTAAAGTGTGACTTTCTTTTCCTGCAGACCTGGCAAACTGAAGACACTCTCAAACTTGTTTTCCCTTTGATATTGAAATTGTTCCCTGTCTTTCTTTTTCGAGTCCCACACAGGAAATGTCCTAATTCTGTTTCTCCTTTCCTCCTACTGCATCCTTGACCTGCCGGTGTCCACAGAGCGTCACTACTGGTTCTACCCACTTCTCAAGCATTCTGATTCTCGTCTGCGGTTCCAACAAATAGATACCAGATCGAGTAGACTATTTACCTCTTGAGTTCTGAGGTTGGCGCCCAGTCCTTTGAGTCAGGAAAACAAAATTTGGGGATCACTTTGAGCCTCTCTTCGGTGTCTTTGGATTGCTTAAAGCCATGATCACTCTGAAAAAGATAACAACATAGATGACTAATATTCTCTGTACGTGGAGAATAGAAATACAAATACTCAGCTTGGTCTTGGGGAAGAGGCCTCTGTTGAACCTAAGTAGTGCCACAGCGTAGTTTTGCGCTGTTCAACAAAATGGGAAGGCCAAGACTGGTAATCACGGGAGAGGCACTGAGATCAGGGTTAGTCAGAACAAGAATCCTCTTTTTACATAGAAATGGTACTGTGGAGATCCTGCAATCTGATGTAAGAGAGATGACTGCACATGGAACATAAAAAAAATAAAAATCTATTCTATAATATACTGACAGCAAAAACCTAGTCAGCACAAGATACTTTTTGATCAATAATCAAAGATATTTTGAAAAGACAGATGAATGTTATTTAGAAAAGAAACTATTTTTAGAATCCAGCCCATATACAATCATTTCTCTTAGCATATAATCTTTGCTTCCTAATTACTGGTTTGCAACTTCCTGTAAAACTTGAGCATGGAAGACCCTTTTGTGTAAGTCTGGTATTGTACTTTAAAGGACAGTCTCAATTTAGTTAAACCAAAAGAAAATTAACTTTTTTTAAAAAAGCAGATAATAAGTCTTATTACCATGCTGTCTTCATGTAACTAATACAAATGACCTACCCTTTAATTTCTAAAGCAAATCATGAAGCCATTCCAGGTCACTTGAATATTAAGCTTGTAAGAAATGGAAAAGCATTCTAACAAAATTTTAGTTGTATGACATTCTATTATTATTATATTGTTAAATGACTCACAACCATCTGCATTCAAGGCTTTCCACACGGGATCATGCGGGGCGCGGTCATCCCTCCCCCTCCCTGACTTACAGGTGCCTAATGCACGAAGATGCTGAGTAACTTGCTTAGAGACACCCGGATCACGGCCAGATCAACTGGATCTTTATCTGGTTCCGAGCCCATTAATTCAGGCTGTGCTGAAAACAGGTTCAGCCTCTAGATTTCTCTCTGCAAATATAAGGCTGATCAAAACTGGGGGTGGGGGGAGGGGTGGAATTCAACTCCTCCTCTGTATGGAAAATTTGATTCTCAAGACTATCTAGATTCCATTATTTTTAACTCTTAATGTCCTGTGTTACAAACAGGGCTAGGACATTGTGCTCTCAGGCTACACTGAAGATATTGATAGAAATTAAACATATTGATTTATTTACAGTAGAGATTCTTTTAAAAATGGAAAACCCTTCTTTAATGCAGAAATACCTCTTAGATTCCAGGACAGCTGTGCTTCACTAGTTTTTGTAGTGAAAGATGTAATCAGAGTTATAAATTCAAAGTCCTAAAGGGGTTGAGCAGACAACTTAAGTGACAGAAGTGGTCCAAGGAGGAGGCTGAAGAGTGAGCCAACACTCCCATCTAAAGGCACCACTCCTCACCAGGGCCCGCTAGAGAAGCTGCAGAGCACAGTGCAGAATAAAACTGTGGGCCCTTTATTCAAAAAGCAGGAAAAATTAAATATAAAACTTTTTCTTGTCTACTGTGGTCTCTCTTTCAACCTGTAATGGGATTTTTATTTGCTATTTAATGTCAGGCTCTCTCAGGCACAAGGATCCTGCGGGACAAGTGCAGCCCCTCACGGGTGCCCAGGGGTCCTGGCCCACAACTTGGTGCACAAGCAGTCCACGAGCTGCTGGCTTTCTCCTCTGGCCGGCCACAGTACTACAGCTCTGAGTTCCCACTGGGGGTGGGGAAGTCGGGCCTGACATCTCTCTAGAGCCAGAGCAAACCACAGGCCCACCACGCCACAGCAGCTGGGCAAGCCCCAAGGAGTGCAGCCTCCACACGGGATGCACTTGGCAGTTAGACTGGGGGCGGTGTAGAGGCTTGCCCTACCAAGCCACCCACTGACACCCACTGACACACGAGTGGCACTGCCAGGGCAGGGAGGGTCTCACCACGTGTTGCCTAGAGATGCTATGGAGCAACGCCTGCCTGATCCCAACCCTCTCTTTACCTATGCCCAAGCCCCTGCCACGAATAGGGATAGGAAGGGAAAAACAAGACAGGTCCCAGGAAAGTAGGGGGCAAGAGGGAGGACAATTAGAGAACCCATCCTGGGAAGGTGGCAGGAGGTGAGACCATGCATGAACCCAGGCTTGAAGACAGACACATGCCCCTTTGTCCCATGAGATCTCACTTACAAAACACAAATTCAAAGACAAAATTATTAAGAATTTCAGTGATGACTACAGAGCACTAAACCCTCAGCACAGGGCCCTTCTGAGTGAGGGGCCTTGCGTGACTGTGCTGGTCACATGCCCATGAAGTTGGTCCTGCTTTACTAAGCGTCAGCCAATTCCTGCCACTTAGGAATGCAGGCTGAGTATTGGTGGTCTTTCCAGTTTCTCAGGAAAAAGTAGAAATACAGATTTTTAGGTGAACTTTAAGTTTTAAACATTGGCAACAAATAATGTTATTTTTACAAAAACACTACAAAAAAAAAACAAAGAAAGAAAGTGTTTGCAGGCTCAGTTTGCTCAGGGGCCACCAGTCTGCAAGCTCTGACGTAATGATCATGTTTCTCCTTTTGTATTTGCTGCTACGAAGCCTCACTTGAGGCCTATGCTGCAAGCTCTGTGAGGGCAGGGGCCAAGGGGACCTTCTTTATTTGTATTCCTAGCACCTGATCTCAGCAGGAGTAGGTTTTTAGAGAAAGATTTGATTAAATGGATGAATCATTTTTTGAAAAAGACAGAGCAAACCAAATAATGCTGTTAATAATAGCTCCCATTTGTCAAGTGTTTACTATGTGCCAGGAACTGTATTTTATGAACATTACCTCATTAAATCCCCACTCTAAATGAGTAGCATTACATAGTGCTCACTATGCTAGACACTGCTTCCCAGGACCTTATACGGCTCGTTTGGTCCTCACTCCAACTCAGCACAGTAAGCACTGTTATGATCACCTTCGTTTTAGAAATGAAGAGACCAAGGCACAGAGCAGTTAGTAATCGCTCAAGCCACGAGCTAATAAGTGACAAATGGAGATGGTCTGCCGAGAGTCTGTGCTCTAAACTGCTACCCTGTGCTGCCATTTATTATCCCCTCATTAAGGATGAGGAAATCGAGGCTTTGTAACTTGCTATGGCACTTAGTAAATGGCTGAGCAAAAAACTAAAACCAACTTGGGTAATGAGCTTTCTTTCCTTGCTGGTTGCAGCTCATGCCTGACATGTCATCAGAGCCACTTACCAGATCCTACAAGAAGTGCAGTATTAGCAGAAGCTGACTGAGCTGACGAAAAGCAAGGAGAGAGGAAGTAAATGCGCGCAGAGACACAGGCCGAGTGCCTTTGGCCCCCTGCGCCTACCTGGCCAGGGAACTGCTGTATGACCTGGGGAACGTAGCCGACTCCTGATGGCCTCTTCTTCAGAGACACTACCACGAAAAGCTCGAACAGCTGCTGCTCCTGTAGCTCGATGAGGTCCCGCTCTAAGGTCTGGTAGTGGGGATTCCTCTTGGAGGACTGCTGCACTTGTGCTAAGCGCTTGTGGCGACCTGTAATGACAGCATGGAGCCCTGCTTTTCCTTGGTCGCCCTACCGTCCCTCTGGCACCCATGGGCCATGACCCACAGGACTCATCTTCGCTCGGTCATGGCTGAATGGATGTTGGCTAACCAACGTCTGCCACGCAGACATACCTGTTAGGGCTACGATATACCCTTGGGGACACAAGCAGCTGGGGCCCTGTGGTGGAACTGACGTTCTGTGTCCCAACACACACTCCATGCTATCCCACCTTCCATGGCCTGACACCACGACACAGGGAAAATGTCAGGTAAAAGCAGGGACGACAAACATACCATGAACTTATGAGGCGGGGCAGGAAGGTGTCTGATAAAAAGACTGAGTCCTACAGAGGTAAGTACATATAGGGACATGTTTGATAAAATTAAAATAAAAGCTATCCTCACATTAAAGAAATGGTCTTTTCCCCTTGTTTCCGTGGCGTCTCACAGCGCCGTAAGGGACATATGCTTGTACCAAGAAATGTGCTAAATGAAGGGGGGAATCGAGTAGGAGACGTTAGGAGACTATTTCTCAAAAGAATGAAACTATGGAAGTGTAGTCTTTAAATAGTACAAGCAATACCACTCAGAACTGGACAGCGTGTACCCTTTATTCTCATTTATCTCTAACCCTGAACAACTTGGGGTCGTCCCTACTCAGGGAAACGTGGTACTTGCGGAGGAATTAGTCTCAGGGTCCCAGGGACCTGAGTATGTGTCGTTCTGTGCCAACCACTGACAGCCTCATCCTCTGACTAATTGTTTTGGTTTTCTTTTGAGATATGATGCATTCCACCCCCAAAGAAGTTACACTATGGATCAAAAATACATGTAGGAGTGGCTCCCAGGAATATCCGGTGCATTCGGCGCTGGAGGCAAAGCTTCACTTACCCGCAGAGGGCTCAGTTCAGTCAAGAAAATTTTAGATTCTGTTTCTCAGTAGCAACAGCACTGAATTAGTCATCTTTACGCATCCGGGCTGAACCTGATGCTGACTTAAGTTTCACCTTCGGTCAGGCTACAGAATCAAACACCCGAAGCAATTCAAGCCAGTGGGGGAGCAGCTGACTATTAATCATACGATCAGAGTATCAGACTTGAAATTGCCCTGTACTCGGCCTTGATAATTCATGTCTCACTTTTTCCATGCCTTGGTACGCCAGCCAGTTAAACATGAACTAAACGACTTGCTGTGAAAATCCATCAGATGAAGGATACTTGACTATGTGGCCATATTCTGTATTCTAACCGAAAGTAAATGGCACAATAATTTGGACTATAAATGCCTGTGAATAAGAAAGAGATCAATGTTTCCCATCTCAATGTCAGAGATATCAAAGTTACTTAATGACTCCTGAGATACTATGAAAAATCTGATATTTAATGCTAGGTATTTGTCTCAGGATGATTCACACACACCCTGTCTTGGCTGCTGGGAGACTTCTGCACATATGTCTGAACACGCAGCTCAGCCACTCCCCTGAGGACATTTCAACTTAAGAACCATACTAGTTTGCCTCACTCTGCCATGGGAAATGTTTAATACTGTCAAACATCTGACAGTATACTCTTTCGTTCCCTAAATCTCAACAGGTTCTTAGAATGAAGAAATCACCCACAAAATGAAACTTCATGTGGGAAAAACATGCTTAATCACAAAAGGAGGTTGCCACTCCACCTATAACCATGATCATCACGAGGAAGGGAGCAGCCCATTGACTCACTCACTCTTTGGCAGATACTCGCCATCACTTTCGTTCCCACTGGTTTCACCTGAAAAGAGAGAGTTTCTATTTGTATTTTCCAGCAGGAGAAGTACATGACGATGAGAACAACAGAAAACCTCCACAGACCTGGGGCTGGGAGAAAGAATAACAAGGATGCTGAGCCTTTCTCCACATCACGTAGGTACATCAGGGTAGGGCAGTCACAAAAGAAAGAAAAGCTCAGAGAAGAAGCTGCTCCATCTTCTTCTCACACCTTATCTCCTTCTTCAGCTCTCCGCTCATCCCTAATTCTAGAAATTAACAGTAGTTCAGACTAATTTTTAAAAGTCCAGTTTAGAGTGGATTCTATTTCTATATTCATATCCTTGTCTTTAAGTTCCTGAATAAGGTATCAAGGGTAGAATACCAACTTGGCTAAACAAAAATCTCACCATAGGACACAATATAAATTTAGAATAATGGGAAAATGTGGGGCTTAAGACAGATAAGTTTATGAAGTAACATTCTAACTCTTTTGTGATACCTCTAAACTACCTCGGGGCCAAACTGAACCCTCCTGTACTCTGAATTCTTACAGGACTCAGACTGCTTTGAACTGCTTTAATTTTCCCCAAACAGATTTTAAGTATCTTGAGGATAAAGGGCTACGCTTTTACAAGGGAGTGTTTTGACCACAATGCTAAGCATGGCCGATTTACAAACAAAACAAAACAAAATATGAACAATTGAATGAAAAATTTCTAGATTAAGTCTACAAAGTTAAAGTCAAAGCAAAATTTAAAACTGTAAAGGGAAAACTTTAAGGTATCAGGAAAAACAAAGCCTAGGAATCATAAATGAAAAATGTATATGCATTTGATTATATAAAAATGTAAAATTTCTATCTAATAAAAACCATTAGTAACTTCAAAAGTTAAACGAACAATAAACTGGGAAAGTATTTGTAATATACACTGCAGACACAAGGCTAAGTTTCTTAACATTCAAATAAATAAGAGAAAATACAGCACAACAGAAAAATGAATAAAGGGCAGGAATAGATAATCCATAAAAAGGATTTGTAACTGCTGATAAACATGATAATTGTCAAACTGATAATTAAAGAAATGTAAATTAAAATAACGATGAAATTTTCTACCATGATATTGGAGAAAAATAAAAAACTGTAATAAAATGCAGTATCAGTAAAGATTACGAGGAAAAGTCATTTTCAAATGCTGTTCATAGAAACAGAGTGTTATGATCGACCTGTTTGTGGGACAACTTGGCAGCAGCTATAAAAATTTTAAATGCATATAGTCCTTAATTAAGTGCGCACTAGAAACTTATTCTACAGATGTATTCTTACCAATATATAAAAATATAAGCCAAAGATGTATATTGCCGCACTGTTTGAAGGAAGAGTAAGAAGTATGTATATATAGAGAACTTAGTATGCCCAGGTTAAACACCATGTTAGAAACATCTAAGATGTCTGCCTACTAAATAAAATTCCTTTACTTCTCTACAAAGAAATACAGTACAGCGATGTGGATCTTTCTGTGTTTATACTGGAAGAGCTCCAACAAACATATATTACATTTTTTTAAAAAAGCAAGACATACAAATTCTGAATGGTATAAAACTATTTGGGTAGAAAAAAATGTTAGAGAGTGCATAAAATTTTCTGGAGTAGTAGGAGGTTTGGGGAACTCTTGATTTTCATTTTATCTTATATTATTATAATTTCTTGCTGTGCTCATTTTAATTTTAAAATAAGGAATGAGAGAACATTAAAATACTGCCTCTTCATAAGATAGGAGGAAAAGGTGCATAAGAGATATTACAGAAAAAGTAGCTGTTTAAATATTGTGTACTATAAATGTATTATAACTTCAAATTAACCACCATGATGAAAAGGGGCTATAAAATACTGTTCAGTGTGAAGGAACAGATGCTGTGAGCTCTATTGAGTACCATTTATATCTTTAGCACCAGGCGCCTCTTAGGAACCTATAAGGTGTCTGAAAAGCAAGAAAAGAAAGGAGAAGGGAGGAAAGGTAATATAACTTGGAAAGGCCTTATAAAAGATCATTTAAGCGGTTTTAATATATTCACATCTGTGGGTTTTGATGATCTGCATTCTGAGACACTGCATGAAGGTTATGGGGTTTATAAGCCAACAGGAAAATCTACTGAGAATCTGCTGGGGGTAAAAGAAGTATTAGGTTGTTCCTTTTCATACGTGACTTCAACACAAAATTATAACAACAGAATCGAAGAATGGTAATAAATCACTCCTTAACACCTGATAACTGAAACTTAAGCAATGTTTAGGTTGGAATGGATTCAGTAAGGCTTAGCATGCACTGACAGTAGGTAAATATAATCGTCTGGTTCTACTAGGCATTGCTGAAATACAGACAAAAGCCTGAAGAGGAAAACAAAAATCTGACAAGAGTAACTATGGAGCTGGGAGATCCTCACGCATGAGAGAAATTCCTCTGGTTCACTGGAGGAGTTGGTCACAGAGCCTAGGTAAATGCATATTTCCTTTGAGCCATGCAAAAGGAGAAATAACTTGTAGGAAAGAGTTACAATTTAGGGACTGTTTTGTGTGTGCACGCACATGCTAGAAGTTAGCTATTAACAAGTTAGGTACGACCTACCTTCGATATATAAATACCTAATGTTTTCATTTCTCCACTGAGTCTATACTGGAAAGCGACTATAAATCAAAGTGGGACAATAAAATAATACCTATGGAAATTAACTCATTGATTTATAATTATTTTTTAATTTATTTACTTAGTCATCCAATGGTTATTACTTGGTACAGAACTAAACAAAAGGGATTTGGAGAAGAATAAGAAATAGTCCCTCATCCTAAAAAAGTTTTGTATTAAAGTGGGATAGACATAAAGTAAACCAAAAATTATAATTCACACCAAACATGAAGTTATGTAATTACTCTCCCCTCATGCGCTGAAAGCTATGGGTAGCTGGAACAATGCTTACCTTTCGAGGGAGGAACGTCTTTTCCATTGTAAGGGTGTAACTTTACTTTCTTCTTCCCTCTCTTTGATTCAAATATGTCATCTATTTTCAACACAGCTGAAAAAAGACCAGAAAAGTACAAGTTAAAACCAACACCAACACGTTTTGCAGCTTGGTGATGTTAACTTATTAGAGATTCGCATTCAGAAAAAGATCCATTTATTTTATAAATAAAACGTTACACTTCTCAACTTTGAATCTAATGGATTTTTAGGAAGATGATATTTTGTTCTAATGCAAAGTCCCTATAACATAGGAAAGGATGTTTCCTCTCCAGAGAAACTCAGCACAGGCTCTTCCTTGTTATCCCCTGTCACAACATGCTGCTGCACTCCATATGGTGACCAAGTTTCTACTGCTGGACTCAAGTTTTTGCTTGCCCAGAGTAGGAAGTGGAATACTTATTCACTTGGAAGGCAGGGTGAGGCTCAGTTATTTTTGCTTCCAGGAATTTTTAGCGAAGAGAGGATAATCATGCTTAGAAAGTTCTTGTCAAAGGGAGTACTCTATATTGCAAGTTATTTTAGAAACATGTCATTAAAACAGGAGACTGCCAAATAAGCTCAAGTTCAAAAACTATACTCCATGTAATAAACATTATTCATTCGAATTATTTCTTTGCTTCTGGGAGGTGTGTGTGAAAGAGACACAAAGACAGACGTAGACACAGACTGGGCTTAAAAAAAGGAAAGAATTAAAACTAATCAACGGACACTTTTAAAAGGAGGGATTGATTAGTTGTTTTTTTTTTTTTTTTTACAGGTATATTTTTCTCTTTCTTAAAATTCTGAGCTTCTCCCTATCAATCCTGGTTTAACATTTAAATGCCCAGAATTGTAACTGTTTAGGGACGTTTTATAATGTGATAACTGAAAAAGTTGCTTGAGAACGATGCTCTTGTTTTTTCCTTTGTGCTTGTTCCTCTGGCAGTCCTGGCAATCCATAGGCAGTGAATCAGTCCAGTGCAAGAAAAATCACGTGTCAGAAACATGTGCTTTCAATATGCAGATTATTCCCACATTTTTGGATGAGTTTGTTCTTTTAAAGATTTTTTTGTAGCTGCCATTCACGTGAAAAACTAACAGTTCTTAAATAATATCAGCATTATTAAAAAAACAAATAAGAGAATCCAACATAAAAAGATATTGTTAGGGGCTCCAGGGAAGATGTATGAGACTGAACATGTATTTTTGGGTACATAATGAACAGAAGTAGTGTAATCATTAATGTGCCTTTGAAAAGTATACTCAAATATTATAAAGGAAAGGGAACTATCTGTTCTAGAAATATAAGGTTAAGTGATAAAATTTAAATTCGGTCCCGAGCTAGGAAGAGAAGCCTACGCTTACCTTCTAGGTGCGAGCAATACTGTAGGACATCCTGGGAAATGACAGACCACATTGCTGTGCATACGTGACAGGGACTACAGAACGCGTTAGGAAACCTGCTCTAGCAAACAATCCCACACAGGCTTCCACGACAGAGAAAGAAAGGAGGGGCGGGGGAGAGGCCTGTGGAGAAGATCAGTGCTTTTCAAACTAGGAAACCAGTTTCTCTTTCAGGGATAGCTCTAGTCATCAAAGAGGAAAGAGGAGAACTGCAGTTCCTGATGGAATGTTGTTCCTGAAGATATTCCAAAGCCAAAATTTGCATTGCAAATGAAACATCCTAAAAGAATTTATTCCAAGGAAGGTCAAAGCTAGAAATGCTACATCTGCTCCTGCCTGACAATCAAGAGCTCATCACCACCACCATCCTTCCCCCCACCCCACATTTCTCAGAAAAGAACCTTTGGGAAAATACCAGAAAAGGAAAAGTTGGACCATATCACCTCTAATCAGAAAGAGAACAAGCTTCAAACACTCAGGGGATCCACAGTGCATAAAACACTAAGGCATGAAATCTGGAAGCACTGCAAATCTCCTCAGGCCTCATTAAACTCTACGATCCGTAACTCCTAAATATTTGCTGAGGCCATTCCAAGAACCGCATCTTACATGAGATCCCTTTCGTGTTTTTGCTCTTGCCCCTGGGAACACATGATCTGCTGTTTCTGGGCTGTGAGGGAGGCTGCTTTTTGTGCCAGCAGGATCCGTCAGAGGACAGAACTACTGCAGAAGGCCTGGCAATTCTTTAAACCTCTGATTTTTCACTCTTCTTCACCACACACAGAAGAATAAACAGCTAAAGGGTTTCTTTTTAACTGAGAGTGATCGGTTGAGTACTTTTTAGAAACTGTGTCTTTAACTCTTCACGTATTAAAGAGGGAAAGAAAATAGATCAGAAAAATTAAAGTAATTGTGGAACAGAATATTTCCCAAGGAACCAATCAGCAGTTACTAAACCAAGGAACAGCTGTGACTTCTGTTTAATGTTAAAATCGTGTAGAAAAACTATGCTAAATCAATATATATAGCTAATTTAGATGGGATTAAGGAATACTATTTATCATAGTATAGATTACACATTTAAATGATCGGATTTGTTCATTTCTTCATAGTAATCCTGAAAACATTCTGAATTACAGAAGAACAAAGTAACATAAGGGGTTTTAAAATATTTTCATCTAATTTCTTAAGTGTTTCTCCTAAAAATATATATGTCTACAAATTATCCCAATTTCTTCATTTTGGTCCAATGGCTCTAGTCAAGATGATTTACAGACTTAATCCCTTTTCTCCCTTGAGAAATCATTTATTTAGTATAATTACTAAAATTTCTATTCCCATGTAGTAGTCAAATTTCTTTCTTCTTTCCTCTGAATGGAAATATTTGCCCCAAATTGACGGCATATATATTTTGTCTTACGAAAATCTGAAAACGCATGCACAAAACGGAATTCACTTTAGCAATGATATAAATGAGTGAGAATGCTGAAGCCAGCTTAATAAAATGTCCTAACGTACGACATTCTAGTGCTTCTTTGAAATAGGCAGATGATTGTCAGAGAACTAAGGTACCTGAAGTGAAGCCCTCCATTTAAAATCAATTTTCTAAATCCATAAAAAAAAAAAATCTTGGCAAAAGTCACTCATACATTTTTCTTGCATGAGTTAAAACTTACGCTAAGGCTTTCCAAATCTTCTCATTCTAGTGGGTCAGTTCTAACCTATTATTCATATCGTCTAAAGTTTATTTATTCTCATTTATGAAAATGTTGAAATGAAAGTCAAAGAATGAAAGCCCTGGAGTCCTTACCCTCGGAAGATTTTTCCTTTTCCTGGTCGCAACTTCTCCAGCTCGGAAAAGCTTCCACTCAGTTAAAGTGACGGGCAAAGTGGTATCCTTAGAGAGCTTTGACCGTAAGTAAGCTTGTGAGTTCTTCAGTTCCATAGTCTTCCGGTTAAGGAAGTGAGGTTTGGGAGGAAGCTAAAACAGAAGGTGTATGGTAAGGGTAAGGTCATCTGGTTGACGCCTGTGTTCTCAAAGTCAAAGAATATTTATCTTTCCTTTAAAATCATCTCATGTGAGGACACCGTAATTTCCTTTTCACCATTTGGAAAGAAGTTTCTCAAGGTTCTAATGCAAAAAATTCTACTACAACACAATCAAATTTCTAGAAAACAACGGTTCAGAGTCCTTGTGAACTCAAGGCAGCCTTAGCTTCCAGGGGCAGTGAATGCTTTCGGGGACCAGACAGGAAACTTAGGCCACAGGCTGATGTGATACTAACAGGGAATCGTGGTAAAGCAGTGAGGCAAAAAGTTCACCGCCTGCCTAAAGATGTTCATATTCAATTTTTTTGAAGTACTAAAAAAACAAACAATCCCCCCAACTCAAAGAAAACAAACAGCTGTGTGCTGACCCCTCCACCCCCAAAAAAAGAACAAAAAACTGCCACCACCACAATAAAACCTCACACTTCGGTGCCTCTTACTTTTGGCCCTTGTGAAACCATTTTGACCTTTTTGTAGGAGTTATAAATAAGATTTAATGTTTTATATTAATTCTCTGGTTCTACCTTGGGTGCTCTGAAAGCACTTTTAGGGGGCGGTAGCTTCCATGCTGAAGGGGATCTCCACATGGGGAAAGACTGCACTGGAATATCTTCATATGGATTTTCTTGGTGGGATCTTGAAAAATAATGAAAAAAAAAAAGTTTAGAGGAACATAACTGAATGGAAACAAATGACTACAGCTAGAAAAAAGAAATTTTAAAAACTGACTAAATATGTTTAGTTTTTCTATTCCACATTGCTGTAGGGGATGGATGTGGGCCTCAAAATCAATGGCACTTTAAGCTTATAAACCACTCAGGCATCCAACCAAGCTAAAAGAATTCTCAAAATACTACACTATAAACGTCCACTTCTGAACTGAGTAGTCCACTAAACTAGCTGTAAAATCCACTAAAGAATTTAAAAAATTACACAACAAAGGTTTCCATATTAAAAAGAAAAATCCAGAGCAAGATAGGCTTGATTGTGAAAGAAAAAACCATCCTACGGCTAAGGGCTCCACCAAGTTCATACTCATTCAATTTAATCACAAAGGCTGCGGATACCTACATATGATATCTTCATAGATGTTGTCCTGAGACTGTGTGTAATAAAGTGCTGAGCCAGAATTTCTTCCAAGTTCTTCATGAATCTTCTGTGTGTTCCGATTTCGAAAGTGCTGAATGTCTTCAAATTCAAAGGATTTCCTTACGAAAGGAGATATATTTAAAATAGTCTCTTTTCAAACACTAGTCTTTACATTGGAATGATAAGAACTTGTGCACAAAATTACAAAGGTGTTTTATCAGATACCTAAGAATAATAGATTAGGCTGATGCCCTATATGCACCATGAGAAAATTGAAGGCTTTTAGCCAATTTACATTCATGTTCTTCACTGGGCACCTTTCTTAAATTAGAAGAAAAAGGAGGCTAAGGTCAGCATGCCCTAAACGAAGTAGAAGAATACTTCCCTACACATCAGTAAAGACAGAAAGCGAAAGTTTTCTGATGCTGTTATGTCAGTAGATTGCCTTGGATATTACCCATACTTCCACTAGTTCGTTTTGTGCATATTTTCCCCTTGGGTTACAACATCTGTATGATCAAATTAGGGCTGTAACCCACGCAGGGAAATGAAAATTGGCCTGAAAAAGAAAAAGAAGCTCAAGAGTTCTATAAGGAAAATACTTACTAATCATTACCTATCAAATAAAAACATACCTTTTAGACCTCCCTCTGATTTTCCCGCCATATTTCTTTGGTTCAGGTTCTCGAGAGGAGGCCAAGGAAGACTCTGCACAAGAATTATTTTCACAGTATTTTCTGTCACAGTTTCTTTCTTTATATGGCACACCAGATTCAGACAAATATCTGAATGTCCTGCGAGGTTTTGGCAAAGGATTTATAGAAAGTCCACATTCTTGTCCCTCAGGTTCAGAGTAAATATTTTCTAAGCTCTTGGTTATTCCAAATGAACTATCCAGAACTCTGAAATTCAGTTCTTTTTCTGAAGAGCCACATCGTTCTAAAGCCAAATTGAAGACTTTATCAGGAGGAAGTGCTTCTATTTTCTTCCACAGTATTTGTGAGGTATAGAAATTTCCTGGAGGTAATGCAGTCTCTGGATCTAAAACAACTTCTTTCAAGCTTTCAATTTGTTTGACCCGAGAACATACCCAATTGGATTCTGATTCATTTTTAAAGAAACGTGTATCATCATATTCATGTTTCTCATTTTCATCCTCACTTTGGTCATGGCTTTTGGCATCATCATTAATATCTAGACCGACATCTTGAGAGTTGGTTCCATCCAACTTTTTGCTCTTTCCCTCAGCAACAGGATTCTTCTTCAGAATCTCCTGATGACAATTATACCTCACTCCAAAGTCCTTTGAGTGCCACTTATCTGGATTAGATATACCATTAGTTCTTCCTTCCCACTGAGAAATTTTTTGTTTGATGTTTTTGCAGTGGCTCCTTGATAGTGTCTGAACAGTAGAACGGGAAAAACCAACATCCATGTTCCCAGTTGGGTGCATAACAAGAGTGATGAATTTCAAGGTCCCATTACAGGTAACTGTGAAATACTGTGTTCTTTATTCTGTCAGTTAGAATCCAAATAATTCCAGCATTTTCCTTTCATCTTTGACTTGGAAATCTCTTTATAAAAAGAAAAATTCTGATCATTGATCCTTCTTGAGAATGGCTGCAACTTTATCTCGAATAATCCTATTAAAACAAGACGAGAACATGTTAACACAGTTTTATAATCTTCTAATTTAAACTCTACTAAAACATTGCCCACCTATCCCTAAATAATTCATTTATACTGCACATGTAAAAAATGTACCTATCAGCCATTAAGTAATTCAACTCCATAAAGGCGATCCTAAGATGGTGATATAATGATACAAAGAAAATATTACTTGTGGTATTTCTCAAATTGTCAGCTTTCCTGTTCTACCATATTTAATTTCCTGAAGTTAGGTAGAATGAGGTTTTATAAGACATTACAATAGTAGTATACGATATTACTTTATAATAATTCAATTCTTTATGAAACTTCTTAATGAAACAAGGATCAACAGAGTATTTTAAAAAGCACACACATACAGAAATATATCTCAAATAACCAAAAGGTTTATATATAGATCCAGGGGAAGAACCAGTTAGTCTAGAAACACACCAATAGCAATTTTCCTCCTCCTGTCCTATGTCAAGAGATAATATTAGCCCATCACACATTTGTATTTCAAAGTTACTATTAGGAACACAGGATTCCATACACACAATGCTAAAGTGAATCCAAAGTGCCTTAACTATCGCCTGCTTTAGAATGTAATAATCTATTATGTCACTGACTGAACTTTCCACATCTCTGCCACCACACCCTTGACCCAAATCAGCAAAAATACTTACAGTCATTGTCATATTCCTTCCTTTCACATAGAGGCTTCACTCATATAGGTCCATAAACTATTTCCTCAAATATAAAATTTGGCAGAGGACTTTTCCTATTAACTGAGTAAAGACCTGGTCTCAAGTTCTACTGTATTCTGGTTATAAATAGCAACTGATTCAAAACTTCCTGAGGCAGGGGTCATCCTTCCTTGAGCTTTGTCTGTGTGGCCTTGATTAACAGGCAGGAAAATATGTTGGCCCAGCTCCGTGAGTGTAGCTGACCAAAACTGATACACACACACAGTGCACACACAGAATTTATTTTAGGCAGAGCAACTGCTAATCACGACTTCCATCGACTTTCATTCAAACCATTCCTACGAGTTTGTAGGAAAGCCAGCTTTGCCAGCAAATAAACTCGGATGGGGGTCTGATGCAAAGAACATCATTCTAAAAGACTTCAAGAAATTAAACTCACATGGGTGAAGAAAAAAAAACCCTCAAATATCAAAGCTGTTGTGCAGAACTCCATAAAAGATTAACGCGTAGAATTTGAAGAGCCAATCAGCTATTGCTCATTATTCAAACTCTGAAAATCCTTTCCTTGACTCTGATATTTACAGAGTCTTCCTAAAGATTTTAGTGTATCCTTGAGACTCAGGTTTTCTTCACTATAGACAAAGAGGGGAGTATTTTTCTCTCTCCTGGGAGCCTAGCAGAGGATTTTGGCAATCCCTGTTAACTCTCCTCACTCTTCCACAGATAATGTGTTTTAAGGATGAATGGGAAGAAAAAGATGAAAATTGCTAGGCTAAAAAAAAAACTCTAACTTGAAAATTACTGGCAACAAATGGCTTAATCTCTGAAATTGACACACAAATATAAATAATGTGCATTTACAGTATTTCAGTGGTAACAGAGTAGCACAGCAACATAAGACATAGGTAGATATTAGAAAGATAAATGCTATTTGCTCCTAAATGTATGTATTAATACACTGTAGCTTTCAAAAAAATGGACAAACTATTTCAAAAACAAAAAAGTTTCAAAGTGTTGTAACTAGATCCATGTCTGTATTGATAGTAGAGAGAACGTCTTTATGTCTGATTTCACAGTTCTAATTTTTACCAAATTAACTTAACACAAAAGTAACCTTGCTTAGTTAAAGATAAAGAGATCCGAGTTTGGAGGGGCTGAAGCAAATGGCATTTTTAGGGCAGAGTATCAGAAAGTAGAAAGCAACACAAAGAAAAAGCTCCAGAAATCGACATAGGATCCACTTGAGTCTCGGACTGAATACTGAGCTGCTAACGGACAAGCTTCATGATGCTGGAAAACAAAACAACAGGGAAAGAACAGCTGTGGGGGACTGTGAGATGACTAACACCCAGAGTTCATGAAGGCCTGGGAAATGTTCAGCTCCCAATGATCTACAGAGAACTGGCCTTGTCCATCACCCAGGTATGAGTAGAGACATTGGGAGGTGATGGACTGAACTAGCTGGACTAAACTAGCCCTAGAGTGAAGGCTACTTTAGAGCAACCCTAACACAGTTTTTTAAAAAACCTCAAAAGGATCTAGTTGATTCATAAAAAATGTAAACCCACAAAAACAAAAGTCAATAATTTTTACATGAAGACAACAAAATCTAGAAACTTAGCAATGTAACATTTACAATGTCCAGCACCTAATTGAAATTACTAAACATGCAAAGAAGCCTGAAAATGAAATGCACAATCAAGAGAAAAATCGGTCAACAGAAACAGAACCAAAAATGACAGACATGATGAAGTTGGCAGACAAGGACTTCAAGTAAGATATTTTCAATACATTCATAGACTTTAAGGAAAATATGAACATAATGAGTATAGACATGTAAGATATTAAAAAAATAAACTTCTGAAGCTGAAAAATAACCTATCTGAAATGAAAAATTCACTAATTGGTTAACGGCAGATTTCAGATGCTGCAGAAGAAGAAATGATCAGTAAAGTCGAGTAAGTAGCAATAGAAACTGTCAAAAGCAAAAACAAAGACTGAAGTTCAAGGAAAAGAAAAGACTAAATCGAAAACAAAAAAAGACAGCCTCACAGGGACAGTATAAAGCAGTTAACCTTACATATAATGGGAATTCCAGAAGTAAAGAAGACGGGGAGGCAGAAGAGAAATATTAAAAAAAAAAAAAAAGCTGAAAAATTTTCTGGATTCAATAAACACTCTAAAACCAATAGATCCGAAAAGCTCAACAAATACCAAAAAGGATAAACACAAGGAAAACCTTATCGAGGCAAACTGTAATCAAATTGCTAAAAACCAGGGATAAAGAGAAAATTCTTAAGGGGCCAAAGGAAAAAATATATTACATATAAGAAAACAAGGTAAGTCAGAAAATAATAAAAAATTTTTAAAGTTCTGGGGTGGAAAAAACTGTGAATCTAGAATTCTAGAACTATCCTTTGACAAGGTAAAATGAAGACATTTTCAGTTAAACAAAAGTTGTGAAATTGTCAACAGCAAACCTGCACTCAGAGCCAATGACATCGTTTTTGGGTTCCAGTGAAAATTGTAAATGCGAGACCCCTTGTTCAAAACACAAGAAAAGTGCTTTATGACACTTTTCGCTTTTTATCTGAAGTCTCTCAACTTGTCATGGTGTTTTTTACTTACTATTTAACATTATTTTAAGTAATAAAATTTAAAGTTTTAAATTAGCATGTGTTTTATCATTCCTCTATAAACTGCAATGAATGACATTTTAAATACAAATATCAAAGCATTTAACTTGTATGCAGAATCACTGAAAATAAACAATTTCTATTCTGTGGCTTGTTTTAAACGCTACCTTGAGTGGGCAAGAAGACATAAACAGCCAGGTTCAGGAAGTTTGGCAGAAGGAAGAAACGGGTCTCCTGAGGCATGGAACCAGCCAAGAGAATGTTCTTGGGCCTAAGGATACCCTTGGGGTGAGTGCAGAACCTGGGGGCCCAGCCCCATGAAGTAGGGCCTGCCATGCTAACTAGGGCCTAATGGTGGCCTGGAATCACCCTCCTGCCGCCACCAAATCAACATGGCCATGCTCTGTCTGAGCGGAGTCTGGGCAAGTATAGCCAGGGTCTCCCCATCTCATAAGCCTGCCTCCCAACTCATAGCATAACAGGTAAACCCACAGATGTTTAAACCTCTGGACAAGCTTGCGATCTGGACGTGGGTGGGCAATAGGCTTGGCCTTATGAAAACCAAGGCCTCTGCCTGGTGCTCACAGGGCATACCATGGTGCTACAGAGTGCGATGGGAACCCACTGTCCTGCCTTGCCTCAAGGCACCATGGGATGTACATGCCCAAACTAAACCTCACACACCCAGGCTGCTGCCTAGGGCTGAAGGTGGCAGGGGTCCACAGCGTGTAGGTGGGGAAAGGAAAAACCAGGCAAGAGCCAGCAGTGCCAGGGGGCTGGAAGAGGGCAGCTGAGGGTTTTCACTACACTATTCAATCAACCTTTACGCAAACATACAAATTCAAAAATAAAATTATCGAATTTCAAGATGGCTACTGCAGAGCATAAAATCCCATGGAGACCTGAGCGTGGGACCCTGTGCAACTATGGCTGATCATATGCCATTGGAGTCGGCTCTGGCTTACACTATAAGAAATGTTTAAAGAAATCTGTTCAAGTTAGAGTAAAAGAGTACCACATGGAAATCTGGATATAAACAATGGAAATGATGAAAACCAAAAAATGTACAGGATAAGTAAAAAAGAATTTTTCTCATTATTAACTCTTTTAAAGACTGTTTTTAAAAACTACACATAAAATGTATTGTAGAATTTACAAATGGAAGTAAAATCTAAGACAAAAGCAGTTAAAGTTTATGGTTTTGGTAAACTTAAAAACACTAAAAAGAAAAAAGGGAAATATCCAAGAAGTTTAATAAAAAAGATTCATTGGAATTCTAAAAAATATACTTAATGCAGAAAAAGAATGGGTAGTGGGGAAGAGGAGGAAGAAACCATAAGAACCATCACCAAAAATTGCATGGGAAAATGGAAAATAAATAGTAACAATAAATGGTACACTTAAATTTGATCATAACAGTAACTATGGTAAGTGTAAATGGGGCTAAGCTCTAATAAAAGGCAAAAGATGATCAACTTCATTTAAAAAAAACAGGCCTAACTCAATGCTTCTGTAAAAACTGCTCTTTGACTATAAAGACATAGATCTATTAAAGCAATAAACACTTAATGGAACACTACCATAAAGACACTGAATTGGCTATTAGCATCAGATAAAGTAGATTCGTGGGCAAGAAATAGTAGCAGAAGTAAAGAGGGACATTTCAAATAGATAATAAAGTTGATTTATCAATAGATAATAATAGATAGAAGTAAAGAGGGACATTTCAAATAGATAATAGAAGTAAAGAGGGACATTTAATAGAAGAAAAGAGGGACAATAATAATAGAAGTAAAGAGGGGACATTTCAAATAGATAATAAAGTTGATTCAGACCTACCAATCTTACATGTTCATGTACCTAATAACAAAGTTACAAAATGGAAGAACCAAAAAATGTCAGAATTAAAAGGACAAATGGACAAATCCATAATTTTCAATGATGATTTAATCACTCTTCATCAGTAATGGATAGAAAAATAGACAGAAAATAAGAAAATATATTAAAGACTTGAATACCATTATCAATCAACTTGACCTAGGTAATATTTTAGAAGACTACACCCAACATTAACAGAAACATATTTTTTTCAAGTACACATGGCACATTTACCAAATGCTGGGCCATGAAATAAGACCTGGTAAATTTAAAAGGACTGGAATCTATCTGAGAATGATCTCTATCTAACCCACAATGGAACTGAATTAAAAATTAATAACCAAAAAGATAGCCATAAAATCCCAAAATATCTGGAAATAAACACATATTTAAAAAAAGAAAACATTTTTAAAACAATAAAATGAGAATACTATTTCTTGGTGTTTTAAATTGGGACACATTTTACTCCCTTAAGTTATTTTACAATTCTCTCCAGATTAAATGCTCTAGCTTAACTTTTTGTTTAAATTACCTACTTCTAATCCTGAATTAAATGTACCATTCTTTTCAATATTGTACTTTTCTAAACCCTGTAGTTAAATATACTTCATTATTCCAACTGATCACTATAACTATATCAGCAAGAGATACCTAATAGCTGAAGGAAAAAAGCCAACAATGATTCGAGGCTTTCCCTTAAAAAGCAAAAAAAAAAAAAAATGTAAATTAAACCCAAAGCAAGTAGATGAAAGGAAAAATTATTATCTCCACAGACAGGGAGAAAATATTCTCAGCACATAAATCTGACAAGGACTGAAATCTATAATATATAAAGAACTATTACAACTGAATAAGTCAAACACCACGATTAAGATGTGTCAGATAAAAATAGACACTTTAGAAAAGATTTTACGGGTAGCCAGTAAGTACAATAAAGTACCTGAAAAGGTTCACACTATGGTTAGCTATCAAAGACATGCAAGTTAAAACGCAAGACACCACTACGTACCCACTAGATTGACTAAAATTAAAAAGAATGACAATATTAAGTATTGGAGCACTTGGAACTCTCAAACACTGCTGGTCGGTAATATAGTGCAACTACTTTGGGGAAGTTTGGCAGTTCTTATGAAACAACATTTGAGTGCCGTATGCGGTAGCAATTTCACTTGTAGGTATTCTTCATGAAAGGAAAACATATGCTCACATAAATGCTTTTACATGAATATTCATAGAAGCTTTATTCGTAATAGCCCCAAACTAGAAACAAATGAAAGGCCACCAGTGAGTAAATCATAACCAAACTGTGATAACTTCATAAAAGAGGATATTACTCAGCAATAAAAAGGAACATGATATGCACAATAACTTGAATGTCTCAAAAACATCATGCAATAAAGATAATAATATATATGGTATGAATCCATTTATATGAAATTCAAGAAAAAGCAAAACTAATCTATAATGAAAGAAAGCAGATTCAATGGGTGCTCAGGGCCAGGGGAGTGAGAACTGACCACAAAGGAGTATAAGGAAACTTTTGGGGTGATGAAAATATTATAGACCTTGATTGGGAGGGACAATAGTTACATAAGCGCATACATTTGTCAAAACTAATTGACAATACACTTAAAATGGCTGCATTTTATTGTATGAAATTATATCTCAATAAAGTTAATTTTTTAAATGATGAAAGGTAAAATAATCTAGTACACTTTGAAAATTCTATACGTTTTTGCTCTTATCATAAATGACAAAATCGTCTCGACTTTTAAAAAGGGTTTAAAACATACCATTTACCTCAACATTAATTTGTGTAGTGTTTTCATTTACAAAGTAGTTGCAGTTAATATACCTCCTTTCATCTTCATAACAACCTCGATATATATCATTGTGTACATTTGTACAGGTGAAGATACAAATCTAAGCTGAGAGAAGATAAATGAATTGCCTAGGTTGCCAATTTACAAAGCCCAAGGTTTTCTTCTATATCACAGCTACTATTAAAAACCTGACAGTAAATTTCAACTTGTTTTTCCTCTGCCAGAGCCATTAGCTCTCTACGTCTTTCCCACAGGGGAAAAAGAAAAGAAAAACACCGACAGGATTTAAATTCCTAAATTTAATACGTTTTAAGGGACAACACTGCCAACACCAAATTAAAAAAAAAAAACAAAACAGTCTCCTTTGGTGAAGTTAGTGACCCCAAGAGCAGGTGCTACTAGTCTTCTGTGTCCTTAATAATGAAGGGATGATCATTTAATTAAATAATGTTACTAAACATGTTACTAAAGAATATACAAAGAGTGAATTTCGCCTATGGGACAATTCGACTGACTTTAATCTTCTATTCAAGTTTCACATTAGGCTTCCTGCTTGGGTTCAAAGGAAGCTTCGAATTCATATGTGTAGTGAATTTCAGATCCATATATTTGTGATGAATTTCAGACTTTTTGGAGACTGAGAATATTCACTGGATAAGATATTAATTATTCTAAACAAAAATCATTCTTTGTAGTCAAGCTAAATTCTGTAGAACTGGTATCACCTTTCTTTGAACCACAGATTTTGATCAGGAAATCTAAAACAAGTTGCCATACGACCATATTCTTAAACATCTAAATAATCTGAGATTTCTTCCTCAGTAATGCATTTATCCCCCAAGAATACTACACTATTCATTGCACATTACCTTAAACTCTTAGCTCTTCTTTTGTCTTGGGAAAAGAGGGAGCTTAAGATGTAGATGCCTACTTTTAAAGTGCCAGTGTCAGCTTTAGTGCTGGAATGGCGGTTTATCTGAAGAAAATGGGTGCCTAAAGGATTCCAACTACTCAGCCACTAGAAGGAACAGAGCCAAATGGAAACGGAATCACTACTGGTGTCATAAGAGTGGCTTATTTCAAGAAAAAATAAGACTAAAGAAAAATCTCCAGGAAAGATGACCCCATCAAACAACAACAACAACAACAACAACAACAACAACAACCCTCTATTGATTTTTAAAACAAAGCAGTATAGTAGAAAAAGGGGAAGAGAACTAATACTTCTTTCATGTCTGCAATGTGTAAGGTCACTTAGCAAACATTACAATCCCCCTCTCAACCACACGAAGTAGGCAGTGATCTCTCTATGCCATATTCTCTATCTGAAAAATGGAGGTTGGAAGCTTCCTCCACAGTCTACAGTTCCAACAGCTGGTAGAGCTGAGATTCAGAGCTCAATGTGACTACTCCAAAGCCATTTGATTTTCCCACTCAATGTGTTTTACTGTTCCCCAAACAAAGGGCACTGGACTAGAAATCAGAAGAAACGGAGGTTAAGTCCTAAGCCTGCAACTTAGTAGCTATGTGACCTTAGGAAAATCACTTTACCTTTCTGAGTTTCAGTTTTCTCATCTGTAAATCCTGATTAATCACTGCTCTCTGTGTACTTCCTTTAGTGTTTCTTGTAGTGCAGATCTGTGGCCTACAAATTCTATTTTTCATTAATCTAAAATAACTTTATTTCACCTTCGTTTTTGGAGGATAATTTTTCTGGATATAGAATTCTAGGTTGACAGTATTTTTCTGTAAGGTTATCGTTCTTTGACTTGCAGTATCCATAGTTTCTAATGAAAAGTTTGCAACCATTCTTATGTTAGCACCCCTGTAATATAATGCGGCTTTTGTTCTCTGGCTGCTTCAAGAGTTACTCTTTATCTTTGCTTTTCAGCAATTTGACTATGATAAGCCTAAATGTTGTTTCTTCATATTTATTTTGCTCAAGGTCTGTCTCAGGGCTTCTTAGATTTTAGTTGATCTTTTCTATCAAATCCAATTTTTTCCCCTTGCCCATTCTTTTTCCTCCCCTTCTGGAACTCTAATTACACATATGTTATATCACTTAATATTATATTATCCACAGGTTACTCCTGCTCTGTTCATTTCTCCTTTTTTCTCCTTTTTTTTTCCTTTCTCTGTTTCAGTTTAGATAGATTCTGTTGACCTATCTTCAAGATTACTAATAATTTCTTCTACAGAACGGAGTCCCGTTTGCTTTTAAACTCATTTAATAATTTTTATTTTAGATAATGTATTGTTCAGCTTCAAATAGTCTATTTGGTTCTTTTTTTTTTAACATTTCCATTTATCTTTAATTTTTATTTTAGATAATGTATTGTTCAGCTTCAAATAGTCTATTTGGTTCTTTTTTTTTAACATTTCCATTTATCTTCTGAAATACTCCATCTCTTCACCCATGACATTAATTTCTTCCTGCATATTATATAACATATTATAGACTGCAAGAACTTAAAGTTCTTTTTGGCTAATTCCAATAACTGGATCATCTTTGGGTTTCTTTGCATTGACTATATGTTCTCTTTATTATGATTCACTTTTTTCCTGTTATAGTGTTTTGTAATTTTTAATTACATTCTTGAAATTGTATATAAAAAATAGTATAGAAAAAGATACACTTTTTGTTTGTGTTGCTTTACATATTTTTGAGACTTCAAGCCTTTCCTTTATCTGGTAATTAGATTGAGGAGCTGATCATTCAGATTCCTCCTACAATCCAGTTGAGCTGAGGCTGGGTGGCAGGATCTATTACATGGAATTCAACTGGGATTAGCCCAACCTCTAACCTCCTGACCTACTACTTTTTTAATCTTGTTAGTAGTTGAACTGGAAAGAGCTTGGGTACAGTTTCAGATCTTTTTGGTTCACCTTTGGATTTCACTCTGACAGGACATCACTACACAAATACATGGGACTGCACAATTTCTTTGTGCCTCCCACACCTTCCTGCAATGCTACTTTCTTAGCAAAAATTGGAAGATGGGAGGCACAGCTCATAATTATTGGCCTAACTAGTTTAATTTTGCATTTGAGATTCTTCTAGATTCCAATCTATATTCTATTTCTACGCCTTTAACTAAGGCTTGGTGAATTTCCCCTTGCCTCTATAAAGTCTCAACATCTATGTCAGGGCTACTTATAACCAGAACACATGCTGTATCCAGGTCTAAAAGCTGCCATGGCTCTTTGCTCGCTTATAAAGAAATTCACTTGGGAATCCAATTCACCAAAGTTTCCTTGAGTCCAGTGCTATTCGCCAGACCAGAGAAATAGATGATTTTTATTTTATCCAGGATTTTCTTGTTACTATGGGAGCAAATGTTTTTAAAGTCCTTCTACATCCTAACTGGAAAAGAAAATCTTTAAATGTTTTTAATGAAATAGTGTAGAATAGAAAAAATCAGAATACACTGCATGTAAACAAGGGAAAGTATCACTTCAGAAATGTTTGTTTTGGGGTGTGGTGTATGTGTGTGTACAAGCATGCATGCATGTACATAATGGATTGCAAATATATTAAATGTATTTACTATATTGGGGGGGTCAAATTTTTTATAAAGCCTCTGTTCTAGAGTCATTAAAGTCCACTTTGGTATAAAGCAACAAGTTTAGGGAAAGGCTAATAGGACACCAACCTTTAAGAGACAGTCTACTGAAAGATCAACTTCATGAGCTGAAACTGTTCAGAGATTCAAAGGATCTTAAGTATTTCAACACAGGAAAAAAACAAGCCCCAAGAAAAATACACAAAAACATATGTTATCACAATAGGCATCTGCAGTTAGAGAAGAGTAACACACATCCAGATATTTTAATAACAAACAGCCTTCAATTTTTTATTAAAGCCAGTTTCTGGGCCTATGTATTATAATTCAATTTGTTGATTACTAGTTGCTATTATTAGATTAAAAATGAAAATAAAGAGTCTGGAGAGAGAATCTGCTCCTTTTATATGTGGCTTCCTTAATAAAGATCTTTTTAAAATTTCTTTTTTAGAGTAAGGGAAAGAAACAAGAAGATTCTCTAAATGCAGAAAAGTTGTTCCTAGGTAAACAGACTAAATTACTTAATTTAGCAATCAATGAGATAAACCATAGAAATAGATATGCCATAAAACACAGGTAGAGACCACAATATTTAATATATGAGAAACAGCATGGTATACGGTACAAGAATACAGACTGTGGAGCCAGCCACCTGGATTTAAATTCTCTGCAACATACTTTCTGATGTGGTCTTATACTCTTAACCAATCCAAGCCTAACTCTATAACAAGGGAATAAAATTCACCAGTAGAGTTACTGACAGGGTCAAATGAGATGACATATAAAGTGTCTTGTACAGAGAAGTGCCCAGTAATGGCTATGACACTATCATCACAACTCATTTACGTTTATGGCTGTCAGTACCCATACTCATCAATCTAACCTACTGAATGCATCTCACTTCATTTCTATCCCTATTACAACAACTTTGATTTATGCCCTTATCATTCTTCTCCTAGAGCTACCATAATATGGTCTTCTCGTTGGCCTACCTGCCTGCAATATCAACCCCCTTCCAATACTGTTGCCAGAGTGCTATTCCTAAAACTTAGATATGAACGAGTTACAAACCAGTTGACACCTTTTAGGGGTGCTCCATAATCTTCCAAGGTTGCTGTCAAAACATAGTCCCAAAGAACAATGGACTTCCAAGAACTGAACCAAGTTTATGCTATCAAAATTGAATAATACCCCCCACACCACCAGTTTGAAGAAATAGGTTAAATTGGTAGACATAACTTCCTCAGTATTAAGTTTTTTTCCTCCACCAACATTTGTTCCTTGCTAATATTTGTGGTGCCAGTCAATACTGATAAAATGGCAAAACAAATAAGCATGTGGCCAACAAATATTAATGAAAAAAAAATAGGACAAGCCAATCAGAAGGAAAGTTAAAGCTTTTAAAAAATGTCATAAGCACACACACATCTGTATTTTTATAGTGTATACACAAAATATGGTCACAATTTTGCTACTAAAATAGTTTCTGGTATAAGTGATAAAATTAAACATGTAAATATTTCATGGTGTATCCGCAACAAGATAAAGTGCACGCTCCTTAACATGCCATATAAGATCTTTCACTATCTGATTCCAGCTTTGGCTCTGCCACTTGCCTTGCTCACATGCTATGTTCCAACATCGAAGAATTTGCAGCGACTACAGTTTAGAGCTAGAATATTAGAGTTACACAGAGTTCAAATATCACCAGACTTATTTCTTGGTTATGTAACCTTAGTCATGTTACTTAATCCTTCTAAGCCTGCTTCTTTTCTCTACAGAATGATCCTTATCTCTAGAATGAGCATTTGTGGGAATACCCTCTGGTTCCCAGCTCTCCCACACTTGAGTCAGGTGCAGATACTCTAAACCAACGTAATGTTCCATCCCAGTGTTCCCCAAAAGGCACTAGAGGTCTTGAAATCAGCAAGCAAATCCATCACCATTTTAATTACCCAATAGAGATCTTATCACCATATGCCAAGATTCTAATCAATTGTGATCATTTCAGCTCCCCCAGCCTTCTCTCTCTGGATGTGATAATACTTACTGAGCAGTTAGTATGAGCTAGGCATAATTCTGCTCACTTTACCAATATTAACCCATTTAATTCTTGCAACAACCCATGAGATAAATATTATTGCTACCCTCACTTTACAGATGAAGAAACAAAACACAAAAGGTTAAGGAATTGACACATGTCTTAGCACTCTCTGCTATAAAAGACACAGATATTTATTAATTCCATAAGGTTTTGTGAGGGTTAAAAATGAAATGATATCAATAAAGTGTTTAAGACAGTTCCTGGTATACACTAACTGATCAATAGATGACAGCTATTATGAATTACTTCATGAACACACAATGTACTTTCCAGACCAGTTCAAAGTTTTTTCTGTGAAACCTTCTTCAGCCCTTTACCCAGAGTTAATCACTCCTTCTGTGCTGCCATTACATCTATTAACACCCTGTAGTCATTTTCCAACTTTGAATTCTCCTTACAACAAATGCTTCTGCATTCCTTTTCCATGACCTCAAGAATCTTAGTATTCTGGAATTGTTCCTGCTAGGTATGCTTAGAAAAAGAGGATACTCATGGATGAAAATGAAAAAGAGGTGGCCTAATAGCCAAGAGGAGTGAATGCCTCTGTGATGCTATCTTGAAAGATCGGATGTAAATCTAAATCTCAGAATGTCACTCCTGTACTTGTTATAGCAGAGGATGCTAAGACATGTATCAGAGAAAAATTGGATATAATGAAATCTGCTCAGGAAGATGGGTAGGAATTTGAACCACTCACATTATTTGCTTTTTTGAATTTTCCATTAAGTATATTTAATTAAAATATTACTATAGTATTTAATTTGCAAAGCCTCTAGATAAATTCTTCATTGAACTTAGCTAAACATATTAAATGACAAAAAAACAAAGTAACAGAGGAAAAGCAAATGTCAACTGGTTTCTACCTTTCAAACTTTTATCATCTTGTTGACTGTTCCTTGAATAACAAATCTTCAAAGCAAGCACATACAGGATATCATCCTTTTATCTCACAGCTATCAGAGGAAACAGCCTTATAGGTAAGAAAAATTATTCCCAAAATAGCAATAAAACTTAAAAATCCCTAATATTACAAAAAAAAAACAATATAAACTTCATGAGCAGTTATGGAGCCTGACTGCAAAGCAAGAAATACGTTTTTTCCAAAAAAAAAATTAAATTGAATTCTTTAACAGTTCTACAACTCTGTTATCTGTCATGGAAATTTTTTGAGGTTTTTTTAAAGAATGAAACAATGGACTACATCAAACTAAAAAGCTTCTGCTCAGCAAAAGAAATCATCAACAAGGTAAAGAGACAACCATCCGAATGGGAAAATATATTTGCAAGCAATGCCTCCGATAAGGGCCTAATATCTAAAATATACAAAGAACTCATATGACTCAATGACAAAAAAAAAAATCCAATAAAAAAAATGGGCAGAGGACCTGAACAGACACTTCTCCCTAGAGAACATAAAAATGGCCAACAAATACATGAAAAGATGCTCAACATTGCTAGCTATTAGGGAAATGCAAATCAAAACCACAATGAGATACCATCTCACACCTGTTAGAATAGCTATAATCAACAGGACACGTAATAACAAATGTTGGAGAGGATGTGGCGAAAAAAGAACCCTCATATGCTGCTGGTAGCACTGTAAATTGGTACAGCCACTGTGGAAAACAGTATGGAGGTTCCTCAAAAAACTAAGACTTGAAAACCCATATCCAAAAAGATATTTGCACACCGATGTTCATAGCAGCACAATTCACAGTGGCCAGGACATGGAAGCAAATGAAGTGTCCTATGATAGATGACTGGCTGCTGAAGAAGCTGTGGTACATATAGACAATGGAATGTTAGTCAGCCATAAGAAGAGATGAAATACTACCATTTGCAACAACATGGATGCACCTCAAGATAATCATGCTAAGCAAAACAAGCCAGTTGAAAGTCACATGATATCACTTATATGTGGGATATAAACCTAAAAGCAACAATGGAACGGGCAGAGACTCAGGACATGGACAATGAACTAGTGGTTACCAGAGGGTAGCGAGTATGTGTGTGGGGAGGGGGGGCAGGGGTAAGACAGGGTAAAGGGGGTCAAATATATGGTAGCTGAAGGAAACTGGACTGTGGATGGTAATAACACAATAGAATAGATGTGAAATTATAATGTACACCCAAAAATTATATAATTGTATTAACCAATATTACCCCACTAAACCTAAAAAAAATGAAAAATGACAGCTGATTTAATGCAGATTACAGAATTTTGAGGTACAAGCCAAAGAGAATAATGCTAAGTTTGTGACTGTGTTCCATGGCTGGTTATCCACATTGTTTTAAAAACTTCCAAATGACTACAGTTCTTCCTCTTTGCTGTTCACTGGCTACAATGGGTACTCTTGGAGGTTTTATTTGCCACAGCTGTGTGACTGTAGGAGTTTTTTTCCCCCATAACTAACACAACGGTGGTATGCCATGAATGTTGTGTTCCCTCCAAATCATATGTTGAAACCCTAATCCCCACTGTGATGGTATTTTAGGTGGGGCTTTAGGAGGTAATTGGGTCATCAGGGTGAAGCCCTCATGAACGGGATGAGTGCCCTTATAAGAGGAGACACTCTAGTGATGATCTTTCTCTCCACTATGGGAGACACAACGAGAAGATGGCCATTTGTGAACCAGGAAGGAGGCCTTAGCCAGGCATGGATTGGACAGCACCTTGATCTTATACTTCTGAGCCTCCAGAGCTGTGAGAAATCATTCTTTGTTATTTAAGCCACCCGGTCTCTGGCATTTTTGTTAAAGCAGGGGTAGAAAGACATTTTGATAAGGGATGACATCTAAATCTGGTGTCTACAAACTCCTATGGAAAAAAAGACTGATTTATGTGTATTTATGGATTTTAGACATATACAACTATAAGAGCATGATGCTTATTATAAAGCATCCAAGAATAAAAAATTCAAAAGCATGAGATATTTTTAAAAATAATTTTATTAGTTTTGTTAAAAATTAAATATGTAAAAGAAGGAAAAATAACCATTTCACTCTTACTAAAATATTATTAATGACAAATATTTTAAGTAAGAGCAATGTTTTTTTGTGTGTGTGAGACAGCAATTCACTACCTTTCATTACAGAAAATCAACAATTTTGGAACTTTCTTTTGGTAAAGGAAAATTGTGTGACTTATTTTAAGTTTGGCAGGTTTTCAAAACACTTCTCCATAACAAAGTAGAAAATTATTGTTAAGTACAAAGTATTTTCATGACTATTATACATCTTATTTTCAAAGAATTGTAATGATTCTATCATTTAAAATGTAATTTATAAATCCACGTACTTGGACACATGTAAACTGCACACATATAAACTGTTATGTGTTGCAACGGCTAAAAGTGAGCACCAAGTAAACATGCCACTGTCAACTGCTTTTTGCTGGGCAATGATCATTTCCCCTGGGGGTTGTTTAGATGAAATGTGACAAGTGAAGGAATCAGTGTCAAAATGTGTATTAAATATTTAGTTTAGCTTCATTTATTGCTTTTTTAGAAGAAAATGAATATAAGTAACAATTCTAATGCTCTTTTCCCATCCTACTGTATCATCTTGTGCACCCCCCAGGAGACCATGAAAACAAAGTAAGATATTCCAATTTACACATGCATTAACTTGAACTTCACCATTTCACAGAAGTAAATATTCAAGGATCTGCTAAAGTAACCAAGTGGCCAAAAGTTCTATGAATATAAAATGGAAACAACCCTTTCCTTTGAGACTCAAAGTACTTAGAGGAAGCAATAACTGTTTTCTCCAGCTTTATTGAGATACAATTGACATAGAGCATTGTATAAGCTTAAGATGTACAATGTGATGGTTTGGTACACACATATATTATGAAATGATCTTCACAATAAGATTAGTTAACATGCTCATCACCTCACATAACAGCTATTTTCTTTTGGCAGTGAGAACATTTAAGATCTACTCTCTTGGCAACAGTATTATTACCTAGTGACTAAGAAATTTTTTGAAAGGTGCGGAAAGTACAGGCCTACAGTGGTCATTCAAATCTGTCCTTAGGCTTTTCCTAAATGACAGGGAAACACAAAAGCAGCCTAGAGGAGAAGGGGAAATATGCACCAAAGAAGAAATGTGATTTAGGAAAACTCTTCCTTAGTCTAAATATCAAGGAGACTAGAAATCACAACAATAGCTGTGCTTCTGGGGCAGCCAGATCTTAACCTAGCGTTTCTGCTAGTAATCTAGTTTAGAGACAACCTAGGTATGGTTACTACAAATTGTATCATATCCTAAATATACTAGGCTGTATGGGCCACTAACTTCCTAAACCAGCTTCTTATACCACGAAGTGAGTTGATATCAGGATTTATAGAAAAAGTCATAATCTTTAGGAATGTGGCAGCAGACTCTTCAGCTAACCATACCTCTGGAAATAAACAATTCAGAAGTTTTAAATTGCAAACTGATAAAATCTCATTTCATATCTTTCGGTCCTGCCCAAGACGTGAATCATCCCTTTGTCCAGTGTCTCTATGCTATACACACTCCCTGCCTGTTAGTCACTTAGTAGCCATCTCAGTTATGAGATCAACTGTCAAGGTATCACAGTGTTTGTGGTCAAGTAACCCTTTTTTTACTTAATAATGACCCCAAAGCACAAGAGTCATGATGCTGGCGATTCAGCTATGCCAAAGACGAGCTTTAAAGTGCTTCCTTAAAGGGAAAAGGTGAAAGTTTTGACTTAATAAGGAAAGAAAAAATCATATGCTGTACTTGTAAGATCTAAGGTAAGAACAAATCTTCCATCTGTGAAATTGAGCAAAAGGAAAAAGAAATTCATGCTAGTTTTGCTGTCACACCTCGAAGTGCAAGTTATGGCCACAATGCATGATAAGCGTTTAGTTAAAATACAAAAGGCATTAAATTTGCGGATGGAACGTACGGACATCAGCATGGCTCAATGATCCTCCTTCTGATGTGTCATCAGGGCAGTAGCAGCCTAGCACTACGTTACAATGCCTACGTCGCCCCCTCACTTCATTTCATTACAAGAAGGGTGAGTACAGTACGATACGATACTTTGAGAGGGACCACATTCATATAAGTTTTATTTAATGTTATAAAGTTATAATTGTTCTATTTTATTAGTTATTATTGTAAATCTCTTCTTATGCCTAACTTAAAAATTAACCTGTATCATAGGTATGTATGTATAGAAAAGACACAGCATATGTGGGGTTCAGTACTACCTGTGGTTTCAAGCATCTGTGGGGGTCCTGGAACATATCACCCATGGACAAGGGGGAGCTGCTGTGTTAGGAACTGTTTCTGAAAGAATGCGAACTAACCTTCTCATAATAGAACCCCCGTCGTATTATGCGAAGTGAGATAAGTCAGGCAGAGAAAGACAAATACCATATGATTTCACTTATATGTGGAATCTGAGGAACAAAATAAACGAACAAACAAAATGGAAACAGACTCATAGATTCAGAGAACAAGCTGGTGATTGCCAGATGGGAGGGGGGCTTTGGGGGCTGGGTGAGAAAGGTAAGGGATTAAGAAGTACAAATTGGTAGTTACAAAATAGTCACAGAGATGTCAAAGTAGAGCACAGGGAATATAGTCAATAATATTTTAATAACTATGTATGTTACCAGGTGGTACTAGACTAATGGAGGGATCACTTTGTAAATGATATAAATGTCTAACCACAATGCTGTACACTGAAAATAAAATAATAATGAATGTCAACTCTTATTATAAAATCATAGTGCATGTCAACTCTAATTGAAAAATAAAAATTTTAAAAAACCACTAGACAGTTTAAATGGGTGAATTATATGATATGTGAATTATCTCTCAATAAAGCTGTTCTAAAAAAGTAGTAAAATAATAAAAATTAAAAAACATGGCATCTGTGAAGGGCAATAAAGTAATGCACAATAAAAAAGAATCCTTGTTGTAATATATATGCTAATTAGTACAATGATTTCATCACATCCTTGGACTGAAACATAATAATATACCAAATAAAAGACTAGTATAATACAGTTAGCCTATACTATTTTACCGAATAACAGCATTTTAAAGATATTCAACTAAATTTACCTAAGAAAAAGAAATTTAGATACTTTGAGAAAATGAAAAAATATGTAATCCCCAAGTTTAAAAACAATCTTACAAATAATCTAATGACATGGTCCACTATTCACACCAGTGTTCCCCTGATAGCATGACTGAAGTCAAAGCGATCTTCAGTCTAATTCAGTTCTTACATATTTCTGATCAGCAGTAGAACCTAATTACTACTATTCAAATATTTTCAACAAATACAATGTAAAGAGGAAAAAAATACAGGAGGCGTAGAAGAGGTTTGTCTGTATAGCAATGTGGTTTTAAATGAAAATAATTATTTAGTAAATGCTTGCATGTGTCACTCAGTGTGCTTAGTACCTACGTTCATTACTGCATTTTCTTCTCACAGCTCTGACAGTTATTGTTACTGCCATTTTGTGTACGAGGAAGTTGAGGCTGGACTGGTTAAGTTACCCAAGGTAACACACACAAGTTCCGCTTCACTCCGAAGCTGTGCGCTTACCCACTATGGAGGACTTGTTTGTGGGTAGACATAACAATAATATCAGCTAATATAACAGGATGCCAAAGGCAACTTTTCCTTTCCTGAGTTTCAGCAGAGGCCTCAAAGGCCAAAATCAAAACAATAGGAGTCGAATATTCCCATGTTCTAAAGAGAAGTGCAAGGTTTATAAAGTGGGGTGGCCAAAAACTGGCTCTGCTGACATCGATTCATCACCCTTATCAAGACTACATGAGAATTACGACTCGTTAATATTAAGGATTACAAGGGACAATAGAGAGAACTTCTTTAAAGAAACTAGGTAATGTGCATTCCTTGTCTCCTAAGGGGAATGGGAGGTACTTCCTGCCCACCTCAAGCCAAGGGACTGGAACCTTAAAATAACCACTCAGAGTGCTTAGCATGTGTCCTGAAGTAGGAGGGACACAGAGACTTACTGGTATCGACTTCCAGCTCAGAGGATAAAAAAGAGCTGGCTCAGAGTTAAATTTTAAAGACTGCTGGGGTACAACAGTCAAATGGAATGTTTCAGCAGCAGCAGCAGTTTTACAAAATGCCACAACGTGGAAAATGACATAAAATTAAATAACATGAAACTTTAGACTTTCATTACATTAATTCAATGTTAGTAACAATCTATGTAATTAAATGAATTTACCTTTTTTGAGGTATAACAGACATAAACATTATATTAGTTTCATAGTGATTCGATATTTGCATACATTGCCAAATGCCCACCACAGTGAGTCTAGTTAAACATGCATCACTGTACACAGTTACAAAATTTTTCTCATCATGAGGACTTTTCAGATTTACTCTTGGCAACTTTCAGATATGCAATACAGTATTAACTACAGTCCCCAGGCTGTACATTACATCCCATGACATTTTATTTTCTAGTTGGAAGTTTGTATCTTTTGACCCCTTTCACCCATTTTCCCCCAAAACCCGGCCCTGAAAACCACCAATCTAATCTGTTCACTATATCTATTAGTTAGGTTTTTTGTTTTTATTTTGCTTTTTAGATTCCACATAGAAGAGAGATCATATGGTATTTGTCTCCGTCTGACATTCACTTAGCATAATGCCCTCAAGGTCCATCCACGTTGTTGCAAAAGGCAAGACTTTCTTCTTTTTCATGGCTTTATTCCATTGTGTGTGTTGCATTTTCTACTCCACTTATCCATCCATGGACACTTAGGTTGTTTCTATATCTTGGCTACTGTAAATAATGTTGCAATGAACATGGGAGTGCGAATATCTTTTTGAATTATTGTTTTTGTTTACTTCAGATAAATACCCAGAAGTGGAACTGATGAAACATATGGTAGTTCTATTTTTAACTTTTTGAGGAACCTCCAAACTATTTTCCATAGGAGCTGCACCAGCTCACAGTCCCAGCAACAGTGTGCAAGGAGTCCCTTTTCTCCACGTCCTCGCCAACACTTGCCATTTCTTGTCTTTTGATAACAGTCATTCTAACAGGTGTGAGGTGACATCTAACTGCGGTTTTGGTTTACATTCCCCCGATGATCAATGATGCCAAACATCTTTTCATGTGTCTGTTGGCCATCTGAACACCTCTAAATGAAGTTAATCTTTTTTATCTTATTATTCTTTTTAAAGTTCCCTCTAGAGTAAGAAATAACTATGCCAAATGAGAACTTTTCAGCTTTACAAACAGCTTCAAATAACTTCTAAAAACATAGTTTTTAAATCACAAACTCAAACTTGCCTAAGTTCTTAAAAAGACATTTTTGGAAAACAAAGGCAGCAAAATTCCTACTTCCTAGAGTGTTGAAAGGTTGAAAATTTTTTCAGAAACTAAAAAGAAGCAATTTTCAAAAGGTTTTAAAAGTCATAAAGTAATACTTTGTTTTAGAAATTTTGAAATAAAGAAACGTGGGGGAAAGTATTTATGAGCCTACCGTGTTCAGCATATCGCTAGTATTTTAGTAGATTTCCTTCCTGTCTTATTTCATAAGCATATTTTTATACAGTTCCAATTATAGTGTATATGTAATTGTATCCTGCTTTTCTTGTTAGTGTTATATAAAAAGATGCACATTTCAAGGATTTAAAACCAGAGACATAACAGGCTTTCCTAAAAACATGCATTCATACCCAGTATACAATGTAACTAACTTCCTATCTCATTCTAAAGCTAAAAAACGAGAAAACATATTTCTCAAGTTTTCAAATAATATCCCCAAATTATACATTCATTGGATATTTTATCTCACTGGACAATATAAAAGCAACAAAAAGTAAAACTGTACTTGCACAGTTATTAAACACATCCCCTAACACTCAGATTACCATTTAAAACACATGAAGCATTAGGTCTACGATATATTAACCTTCTGGCCCAATAATATCATTTGGAAATAGTCTAAGTTATTACTAATATAAAAAATGATCAGCTCTTCCTGTCTTGTTCCTGAACAATTCAGCCTCAAGTTTCTGGGTGGAAGCCAGGCAGGCAGGCATCCCTCCCAAAGCTGAGCAGCCACGGAGGCCCAGAGCAGGGCATAGGAGCACCAGAGCAGGGGTAAGGGGAGCACCTGTGTAGGAGGGCTGTGGCGTGCGCTGTCAGGACCCCCAGCAGGGTAAAGCAGGCGGCCCCACAGAGGGGCAGCCCAGCATGGGATGTTAGTGCCTGAGCGGAATGAGCAGGTGGCCAGGCTGATGGGTGGCTGGTGTGGGTTGTCAGACCCAAAGAGGGTGAGAAGAGGAACCTGTGGGAAGGGGAAGACTGGCTCAGAGTACTGACAAGTGGACCTGGGGCTGTATTTCAGTCCGTCAGCTCGGTGCCTATGCGTAATTCACAAACTACTCAGTCAAACAGAGCACCCTGGCTGAGTACTATGCTATTAAAAAGAATGAGGTGCAGATTTGTATGCAGATATGGGAAGATGTCCAAAATGTAGAAAAGAAAGAAGAAAAAAAATTTCTCCAGTAAGATTCCTTTTCTACAGACTTTTTAAAAAAGGATATACACATATCTACTACATACTTATATATGAATATATATATACACACACGCCACATATCCACACACATATACATGTATACCTTGCAATAATGTCAATTTCAATGTTACACAGTGGGTCCTATCCTCTGTCTGAACCCCCTTTTCTGAAATGGGGGTGGGGATGGACAGGCTAGACCTCTTATCTTCCTCCAAGGTTAGGAAGTGATCACTCTGATCATTTGGACATTCTCAGCTCACTATATGGTCAGTTATATCCAGAAAGTTCCATTATTTTTATGTTGGTACCTTTTATAGAATTAGACCAAACTTTTAAAATATTGTTTTCATTATCCTTGTAATGGCATGACTCAATGTTTTATAAGACTGAATTTTATAAACCCCACTTATTGAATTATGGTAGATACACACAAAATTGCCAAAAATGGAACCAATAAGAAGGACTGGGGGTAGGGGAGCAAGACTTTTATTCTTCATTTTATAACTTTTTACAATGCTTGAACTTTTCATACCAGGGTTATACATTTTTGTTGTTGTTTTTAATGTTAAAACAGGACGTTTCTAGATGGTGAAATAATGGATCTTTTAAATTGTGTTCTTATATTTTTCTACATTAAATAAAACCCTAATAAATGCTTTTTAAAAAACTAAACATGCATAATGATGTAGAAATATCACTTTTGATAATTTATCCTAAGGAAATAATTGGATAAATTCACAAAGATAAATATTTCAAATACTGTAAAATTTAAATTAACTAAAATTTCCAATGGGAATTTAAATGCATTACAGTAAATCCATGCAATGAAATATTATAAAGTTATAACATGCTCAGAGTAAAAGAAGAATGTTATAAAACAGTTTACTATAAGTTAATTTAAAAATCTGTATGAATAAACAGAATTTACAAGTAAATATGTACATGCCAAATGTTCACAGTGATTATCTCTGGTGACAGAAGTATTGTTGAGTTTTCTTTTGGTTTATCTGTATTTCCTAATTTTAAAAAATAAACATAAATTATGTATAGCATTTGTTTCAAAAAAGGTAACTTATTTTTAAAAAGATTTGCCAAATATTTTCTGAGCACCCACTTCATATAAGACATTGTGAGAATT
Source organism: Eonycteris spelaea (assembly GCA_003508835.1). Taxonomy (NCBI): domain Eukaryota; kingdom Metazoa; phylum Chordata; class Mammalia; order Chiroptera; family Pteropodidae; genus Eonycteris; species Eonycteris spelaea. The sequence goes on from PUFA01000065.1 coordinate 7,000,904, forward strand.
AAAATAGCAATAACAGTAGTTAAGGTTTATAAAATAAAATGTATTTCTTATATACCGATCCACACATCCTTTATTACTATACAATCATACTTTGTTTTTTTAAATGACTGTCATAGAGCATCATGCTCAGCCCAATTAAGCTTTATAAACTCTAAAAATATTCCTAATCTAAAAAGAGTCAGTTCTAGACATTTGGGGTCAGTCTGCTTCTATCATAGATGGTAATTTAAATCATGAAAATTGCTAGAAGATGAGAGAAAATACCAGGAGTCTGTGGAACCATGGGGGCAAAAGCGAGAGAATTTTTAAACAAAAAATGGTCCACAGTGACAGATGTGCTATCAAAAAGTCAAAGGTAAGGACCTGGGTGTCTGCTGGTCGTTAGGACCCGGGCAAGAGCTGGTTCGGCGCATGGAGGAGGCTGAGGGACACCGCAGTGAACTGAGACGTGGACGGGGAAGGAAGAAAGAAACAGCAACTGTAGACAAGTCTTTCTCTCAAGGGGTTTAACCAGGTAGGAAAGTGGACAATAGAGTGGTAGCTGGACAGGAACATGAGGTCCAGGAAATCTTTTTTTTTTAAAAGATAGGCAAGAACTAAGCATGTTTAATCACTGGTGGAAAGGGAGTCAGTAGAGAAGAGAGAAGAAACAAGAGTAGAGAACAAACCCCAAGAGGGAGAGAGGGCCTGGATGGATTCGCATTTGATAGGAAGAGGGACAGCTCTTCCCTTGGAACAGAAGTTAATGAGGAAAGAAATATAAGGATGTGGGTACATTTGCAGGTTTCCAAGCCATACACTGATAAACTTCCCTTCTCTGACAGCTTCTATTTTCTCTCTGAAATAATAGGCCTGATTTTTCTGCTGAGAGCTGAGAGAGAGATGGAAAAGCCAAAGGTTTAAGGAGAGTAAAGAAGTTTTAAAATAGACATTGTGGAGAAAAAGCAGCCAGTACGTAGGTTCCATGAGCAGAGAGTTTTAAAAAGACAGAGTCAGGGACTAAACGTTTGAGAAGCTTACTCGTGATTAGGGGCTGCTGATGAAATGGAAACAGCATTAGGTAGAGAGTGGGGAAAAGCCTAGTGAGAGGCAACAGAGCCGGGCTAATGTAGATCACAGGTGAAAGGAGAAGGAAATGTCCTAAGAAGAAAAGAAAGGGGTACGGAGAATAAGAACGGACAAACGCTTCTTGTATTTGGTAACAGGGCATTGATAAATGATGTCAAAAGGACAGTAAGGACAGATAACAGACAGCTAAAGCGTAGGGAGAAAAATAGTGAAGGAACGGAGCAAGTATAAACACACATTTATTTTAAAGTCCGTGAGAATGATAAAATAAAAAAGAATACAACTCTTCAGATACAACTCTTTAAGCTGGAGAAAAATCTATATTTAAACTACAATAAAAAAAATAAAAGATATAATAGATATGGAAGAGGAAGGAGAAGTCTCATGGCAGAAAGAGTATTAGGGGTCTGAGAAGGATGGCAGTTCTTATGGAATGGAAGAAAGATAAGGAGATATGTGTATGATTAAGACCAGACCAAGTCACTTAAGCATGTTCATAACATATAACCCTAATCTATGAAAATAAAAATCACCAGGTTAAGATTCAGAGAAAAAGCCTTGCTACTTGAAGATAAAGTCTTTAAGAACTGCTCAACAACAAGCCAGGTAATATAATACAGGAGTCCCTAACCCCCAGGCCACAAACCATTAGTGGCCAACCACCTGTTAGGAACCGGGCCACACAGCAGGAGGTGAGCAGTGGGCAAGCGAACTAAGCTTTAGTTCGCCTGTATTTGCAGCCGCTCCCCAGCACTAGCATCACCGCCTCAGCTCCGCCTTGGATCATCAGGCATTAGATTGTCATAAGAGCACTAGTCCCTGGTGCCAAAAAGGTTGGGGACCGCTGATGTAATAGATGAATGGTCGGACATTGAACTGAAGTTGGAAAACATGATATCCCAGAGGGTCTGTCTGGCCTATGTGATTCCTCACCTTCCTCCTAAAGCTGGGCACAGAGTAAACTGGGGCCAGAGACAGGAAAACTAACATTATCTGCAACTGGGGGAATGCCTTGCTTCTTGGTGTGCATAATGAAAGGTAAGCTGAGCCAAGGAACCTAGTGACATCATAAGGGCAAAACTGAAGTCTAGGGCCCTGGGTGGAGGAGAGGCATGTTTGTGGGGCAAAACTGGGTATGTGAGAAGCAATAAATACAAGGAAAGTAAGGACACGTAATATCAACAGGGGAGGAGACAGAGTGAATAGTCATAATTTCTCAGGGGACGAATGGAAACTTAAAAGAGGCATCATCTAACGGTAGTAAAAGCAGAAGTGTTAGTGTGGCTCTACAGAACACAGACACACGCAATGTCCAAGGGTCATGAGTCTACTTAGTGGGAGAGAAGGATGGCCTACGGAATTAAATCCTCTTTCTCTGGTACTGCAGACCAGGGTTTCATGAATTCTTCTGACCAAAACCAATGTTAAGAAATACATCTGATATCACAATACATACACACACCAACTGAAATAGAAGTTTCACAAAACAATAATTACCCTGACTACAATAATTACATACGAAAAAGGAAAACATAAAGGTAACACTAATATTATTTCATCATTATTTAAATACATTTAAAATTATAAATTAATAATATTAAAATTAGAAAAGATTCGATGTGATGCAGTGGTAACCTTTCCTGTTTATAAATTCATTCCAGTCTGGAAAACACAAAAACAATGCTATGTACTTACCAGGTTCACTTTTGCTTTAAATTGGGTCAGGGTTGAAAATCCCAGTTGAAACAATAAGTTGTTGGGAATGGCAAAAACAGGACTATACTCTTTTTACTGTGCAATGGAAATTCTTTGGTCATAATATAAAACAATGATAAGCAATGTCATGTAATCATTCTTCAGAGTAAATGAAGAACTAAGCTGCAAGAATTCATTTTCTTTTCGGAATACATGTCCAACTCAATTAGTGATGCAGGGCAAATGGATCTTCCAGCCAAAGGTTTTTCTTTAGTGTTTCAAATTTCTCTTCAGGAAAATGATAATTAAAAGTTTGGAGACAGAGAAATAAGATTTTACAGTATCTCTACAATTTATTTTGTTCAGATTTTCTTCATTGATAATGCTCCCTTCAAGATGTGACAACAGTGTTCAAAAGCTACAGTGGCGACAGCAAAGGTCTTACTTGCCGTAACAATGTATTTTGGAACTCTTGAATATAGCTGCAAATTTAGTTCACCCATTGCAAAAAATATCGGTTAAATATGCAAATTTCGTTATTCAAAAATACTAGAAGATAACTGCCAAAATGAAATGCTTTTCAACTAAAAAATTATTCATCTTAATGATTATCGAACTCTTCTGTGACATAGTAAATAGGTATAATTAGTTCTGAATAAATATTTTTAAAACTTAGCTACTCAGCAAGCCCCCTTTAATATATTTAATAACTTTTAATGTTATTCAACATATTTGAATATATTGATTCAGAGGGTTTTCTATACATATCAAAGCTCTGAGATACATAAAACAGTAATTCCAAAAAGCGCTCTAAGCCCTTAGAACGAATGGGACAGAAAGAGAACCCAGCAATGACCCGCTGGGCAGTGTGTTTACTCATGCCCAGCCTACTGCTTCTGCCAGAGACCGGTGGTCTTGCTGACCTGGAGATTCAGAAGAAAGCAAGAGGATGCCTACACTGCAGTTGTATTGCTTTGACTGTTTGTCTGTCTGTCTGTCTCCTGCTCCCTCCCTCTCCTTGGGTGTTAGAAGAGTACTTTTAGGCAATACTCAATAAAACATGAGAGCCTTGGAAAAGAAAAAAAGCACTCTTAGCAGCAGCTTTGAACAATGTTTAGAATAACTCCTTTATGCTTTCTAATCATATTTTCCATTTCGTTACTTAAAATTTGTTTTAATTTTTTCCAGTTTAACTTATGAGGGTCGATGATTCCCTTTAAAATTCTGTAAATATGCCCATACAGCTGTGGTTAAATTTAAGCAGCACAAGAAAATCCTCCTTATTAAGTATCTTGATACCATATTTGACAAACTAAAAGCACAGTGCAACTTATGATGTCAATGATCTCATCAATGTGAACTGTAAAATCTGCACCAGACTGTAGTCACGCATGTGTTGTTGAAATGTCCCATTATGGTACAGAACAGAGGCATGTCATCACTAAGGGGAGCAATTTTTAATTTCTGGCTGATTTTTCATCAATAATCATAAACATAACATCTGTGCATTCTAAACAAATACTTTTTCAAGAGATATGTAGGCATTTTTCTCTTATACCACTGACATACGACTAAATAAAACCTAATGAATCTTTTCCAGGAATGATGCTCGAATAAAAAGGAAACTGAGATAATTTCATATCCTTTTTTTCCTCTTAAAATATTTGAAAAGGTTTAGAAAAGTCCAGTATGCTATGTTTCCAAAATTTTTTTAATTTTAAAAGTTTTAAACTTTCATTTGCAACAGTAGAACTACATGGAGTCTGTCATTTTAGTCAGGTTTGGCACATCTGATAAACCCAATTTTAAATAATTTTCATTAAAGTTTTATATTTTTTCTCAAGTCACCATTTCCTCAACATTTTTATACTTCCAGATGCAGCTATAGTGAACATGCTTCTGCACTTTTTACTTCATGCTGTCCTCTAATATTTAAATGATAAATAATGTTAGGGGCAAATTGAACTAGTTCGCAATTGAATTGCATTATAATTAAATTCTTAAAAATATCACACTTGAAGAAAGCATTTAAAGTTCAAAAATCAACCTTGTTTGGATAGTTTCTCACCATTTTCACTAACAGCAGATAAAATCTGGATACATTTTGCTCAACCTAGAATGATATTAATATAAATTAACTGTGTAAGAATGATCATTGCATTACGATTACATCATGATCAAAATGATCAGCACTCTAATTCTCATCATTTTTCTCTTCTGTTTCATGTTACTGCTTACAACTTAAGTAGAGACCAGGGCAAAGAGGAGTTGCAGCTAATACTGCTGTAGAGCAAGCTGTGTCATTTCCTCCCAGCAGGCCCTATTCTCATCAGTCTTAATAGACTCTTTTATTTAATCAGAGTATCAGAGAATGCAGATAAATATTTAAATACAAAATTATGCATCATATTGCTAAGTAACCAATTCAAAAATATCCTGTTTTGTTTTTTGGGTTTGTTTTGTTTTTTACTCCAATGGAGAAAATTAAAGAGAGAAAGCATCTCCTTTAAGTAGCAGCAAGAATAAAACACACACACACACACCCCAATCTGTCCTAAATTTTAACATCTACACAGAAAAAATTCACCAATATTCTATTTCTATGAATGTAAACTTCAAAGGAAAACTAATAATTTTCTTCCAGGTCCTCTGTTGTAAACATTTATCATTACTATGCAAACCATGAAAGTTAGAAATCTAACTTTAAAAAATACAGCACAAATAATAATCTTTGACTAATATAAATGAGTTAATACTGCCTGAACTGAACGCTAAAAATGTTCTTTTCAGGCTTGACCAGGAGTCTAAGATAGATAAGGGAAATAACATCTTGAATTCCCTCCTAAAAAAATAAGCGATACGAAAGAAACGACTGGGAGAGGTAGAGGGGGAAAAGTCAGTAAATTTCCTCTTATCTCACCATCGTTTACTTAATCCTTCTATCCTATAACCTGCTATACTGCTCACGAAGTAAAGAAAAACTTCACGTTATCTTTTCCTTAGGATAAAAATTACTTAAGTCAGAGAGTTTGAAAAAGACAAAAGATTTCATCGCGCCCAACCCTCCGGGAACCAGGCCAGGCACTCCAAGTTTTGGTCTCGTTCCACTCAGCTTTCAATGTCCTTACTTTTACTGAAGCCAAAAGATCACTGCTTTACTGATTTAGTAAGGAGTACTGAACACGGGAAAATATTTTCAAACTTATTTTTGACCCTGACATTGTAGAAGTTAACCTATTTCTCTGTATCCCAGGATCCAAACCAGTGAAGGGATTTTCACTTACTCACAAGGTCTAAAATACTTACTCTCTAGCCCTTCACAGAAAAAGTGTGCCAATCTCTGCCTTAGAAGACATTATACTTATGCTAACTGTACTACAAACTAGAAAAACATTTTTGAAACTCCTTCTTTGAAAACACCTTCAAAGCCATAACACATTCTTTTGAGTCTCATCGGTGGAGGCAAACCTTCATTCTTTGAAGATGAGCATGAGTTTTGGAAGTGGCTAAGCTATTTGGAGCTGAGACTGAATATGGCTGGTTATCAAAATGAATCAACCAACAAACATTTATTGATAATCTAACTTTATGAAAAGCAAAGATTTATTTTTTTAAAAGCACTGTGTCTGAATTCTGAGTGGTAATAATCAAGTGAAGGGACTGTCACATGCTTTAGTAGCTTTGATTCAAGGTCAGTAGGCTATATATGCATGGAAATAGAAAGCAGTGAGGAGGAAAAATAATTCTACAATAAAGCTGGAAGATCTACTTTCTTGAGTGGCTGTGAATTTGCTATAAAGATTTTTTTACAAAGAGGAACTCCAATAATACTTGGGCAATATACTTGAAATAAATTGAAAGACGCCCAAGAGAAATTCTAAAAGAACAGGATTCATTTGGATGTAAAGTGGTTTAACCTTCAGTCAACACCCATTATTGTTTTATAATCACAATTTATAAGACAGAATTAGCATAAATAAATCAATAATTCCTTCCACTCAAAGCAGGTCATTTATCCTTGGCCCTCTCTTCTTCTAATTCCATACGTTCTCCCTGAGCAACGGCACCTGCTGTCATGGCTAACTCTGAAATCGAGTCATCAACTTCAGGGCTCCGGATCCTCTCCTGACATCACCACCTGAATGCTCCAGAGACATGCCAAACTCAACATGTTCAAAGCTGAAACAATTATCTTCCTCTAACATTCAAAAAAAAGGTCCTCTAGTTGCCCAGGCTAAGGAACTGAGTCTTCTCTTTTCTGTTCACCTTCAAAGCCAATCAGTTTTAAGCCCTGTAAATTTCACATCTTCATTATCTGTTCTCAGTTCTTCATCTTTACTACCATTTTCCTACTCCAGGCCCTTATCCTCTCTTATCTGTACTACTTCAATAGCAATAGCCTTCTAACTTATCTCTCTCCAAAGTCCAGCCTCCAAACCATGTCGCCACCATGTTATCTTTCCTAATTACTGAAAATCCTTCACCGGCTCACCATTGTTTTTAAAATTAAGTCCAAAGTCCTCAGCATGATACACAGGCACTTCGCCCCATGCCACCAGCAGTCTTTTTTCTCTTTCTCCAAGTCATAACATTTTACCTAAATCTGTATGTCGCATTATAATATATCCTGTACTTCAAAGTAATAAAACTACCTTTAACACTATAGCCTATAGTGAAAAATTCTGCCAAACTGGACAACTCTTCATTATTTCAAGTGAGAGGCACTAAAACTCTACACTTACCTCATTTCTACCAATTTCAGTGATCCTAATGTGATCGGCAGCTAAGCTCTGCAGTTTCTTTCTCCATCTTATTTCCAGGCACCACCCCCTTTAGCCCGGCCCCTCATCCGTCCACACTTTGACCTTCAGTGACAATGGACTACAACACATTCCTCACAGATACCTACGCGTTCACATAATATTTCTGATTTTCATCCAATCTTCTGTTCCCATCGCCAACTCAGCAAACGCCTATTCATTCTTCAAAGCCAAATTAAAATACGGTAGCTTCTCTCTAATCCTCCTCCCTACCACACATTATTTTCCCTCATCGATGTTACCATTAAACTCTATCTATACCTCTTTTTTAACTCATCACATTGAAATTGCAGGGACTTATTTATATGTCTACTTATAAGCTTCTGGAAGGCAAAGACGCATTTTCTTTTCTCAAATCTAGCATTTAACTCATGATCTTGAGAACTTCTTATTGAAGAATAATCACCTCTTATTATTATTAAGATAATGCCATAATTGTAGTAACTGAGTGACTGAGAACTTAGAAACAAAAAGAATCCCATGTCATTCACCAGGGGGAAAAAAATGCTCTTATATACAAAGTATAATTAAATTGTAGCTTGGACATGCCTTCAATCTACATCTGGCAATACCAGTTTCTTTCTCTCTTTCTTTCTTTCTTTTTGAAGACATTCTTTACAGAACTCTTTTAAATACCTGTTGGATTTCATCTGCATATCAGTCACAGAATTTGAAACTCAGTACCGTGTAGAGGTTAAGATTAGAATTTCTGGAGCCCAGCTGTCTGGTTTGAATCCTGGCTCTGCTACCTAGGCTGTTTTGATATTGGCAACTTATTCGACCCTTCTATGACTTTCAACAAGGAGATCATAATAATAACACCCCTCATGGTGCTGTGTAAAGATTAAATAAACCAATGCATGCAAAGAATTTAGAACACTACCTAGCTCAGAGCAGGTCCCGATAAATGCTGGCTAATGCTGTTATCATCAGTTTTAAAAATGGCTTTCTCAGTACTTACGTTAGCCCACTTGTTAGAGTGTAATCTTCTAGGTGGATTATATCCTGCTCATACTTGATACTGTACAATGTAAGTGCTAAAACTGTGCCTTGGAATATAATAGGTGCTCAATAAATAATGTGAACGAAAGGCTTCAGACTTTCAATATCATCAAATTATAAATCGCAGCAAAATTTATATGTTTAAAATTAGTGTTTTAAAGTAGTTTCAAAACATCTATCTTCCAATGAAACTTTGAAACATGTAAGACTTTTAAAACAACACAAAAATTATATTCACTGAGACCTTTCCCTTTATTCCTCCATTTAATCTGATCTTCATATTCAGTGATCTATAACTCTCCTCTATGACTTGCCACAGATCATTTAAAATATAATTTCCAGCTTTAGAAAACTGCCTATTGTCACATCAGCAAAATTAACATTCAACCTTTACATCTGCATTTAAAAAAATCTACTGCCACATTCGACACACAAAAAAAAACTACTGAAAGGCCAAGAGACACAATTACTACATTTCCGGGTTTCTGCCTGGGAAACTACTTCAGAACACACCTAACAAGTATCCCCAGTAAAAGTCTGCTGGTTACAAACTGCTATTTCATGTTTAATTCCCAGTCTCCCCGCTAAAATCCCTCACACTCTCACATACCCCCAGAAAAGTATGCAAATAAAGGCTGTACAAAAATACAGACATATATTATTTTGGAGGACTTAAAAAAGCAATTTAAAGTCTATTTGAAGCAACACTCAGAGCTTACTTTACCAGGTAACAAACTGCGACTACTTACCCAAAGCAAAGTACATTTGACTGCTTACAAATTTTATGGTAAATGATTCGGTGAAATGGTACTATTCTAGAAAAGCTCATTAATCAATCAAAAATGGACCCCACTTCAAACTATAGTGATTTTGTGGGAAATAAGTTTAAACAACTTATCTACACAGTAAACAGAGATTTAGGTTTTTATTTAAAACACTGTAGGTGGTGAATCGCTAGCTTTAGGGTAAAGGTGTACAGAGTGCCTATTATGTGTCTAGCACTTAGTAGCTTCTTTACAGAACATGCATGTTGCCGGTACACAATCAAATAACACCTACATTTGTAGATTACTCTCACTCAACTCATTTGACCCTCAGAATACCCCCAGGCAAAAGCATACCAGTTTTATAGCTAAGGAAATGAAGGCCCAGAAGAGATGTCACATCTGGTCTATGAGTCCTGGCCAAGACTCTGGAGCCTTTGACTTCTAATCTAATCATCTTCTGCTATACGAGTTACTCAAAGGCTCTTAGACGTTCCCTTGTCAGATGTGAATCAAAATCCTACTTGACCACTTTTGAGTATCGTGCCTGTCAGATTCTGTTAAGAATCCAAATACAACCAAGCAAAAAGTTTAAAAAGTCCATCGTCTCAGCCTGTCGACGTTGAAGTCTCCGGCTCGTCCTGGCCAAAGTCCTGCGCTTCCTCCTGCACGCGGGGCGCTCCCTCCCTCTTCCCCAGGACGGCCCTGCGCCCCCGAGGAGAGCGGCGAGGACACCCTTAGCCCGGCTCCACCACAGCCGCGGCGGGCGACACGCGGGGCTCCGCAAGCCCGGCGTCCGCGGGGCCGGACACCGCACCTCCCTGGCGGCCGCGGAGGTGCCGAGACGGCGGGGCCACGCCCACACCGCGCCCGTCCACCCCCGCCCTAACCGCAGCCCGCAGCCCGCAGCCCGGCTTCCGAAGCCCAGCGACGACGCCCGGCGCCGCGAGCGGCCCGAGCCCGACCCCCGCGTCGGTCCCCTCCCACCCCGCACCGCCCCGCATCGCCCCGCACCATCCAGCTCCTACCTGCCCCCGCGCCGACACCGCCTCCGCGGCCGGGCTGCGAGGAGGTCGTCGTCTCGTCCGCCGAGGCGCTGGGTCTCCCGATCCCACTCCGGTCGGCTCCGTCCTGCCCTCGCAGGCCCGGCCGGAGGCCACGCCCCGGCCCGGCAGAGCCCGGTTCTTATTGGCTCCTGTTCCCACCCCTCACGCTCGGGCCCGCCCCCCGGCGCCACCCGCGGCCCGTCCTGCGGGGAACCGGCTCTGCTCGGGTCCGCGTACCCAGGCAGAGCCTTGTCCAGCACCTTGGTGCCGCGACACTGCGGCCCCAGCAGCAGGCGACCCGCGTCACTGTCATCCGGCCGAGGCCTCCAGCCAAAGCTCCAGGATCCTCGCCGTGCCTGCCGTCCGACTGGCCCCACCGCCACGGACCTGAACTTTACATGACTTCACAGCTACCCGCGAGATAAAGCCTAGTTTAATCCAGGAATCCAAATGGCACCTCCCTCAAGGAAACCTCAGAGTTGTCCCCTGCGATGGGGTGCGGTAGACCTCGTGTCTCCAGGGGAACAACAGCGCCGTTTCTCTGGCTGAGCTCAAGGAGCAGACATTTCTCGGCAACTGCAATACGGTGCCAGCTTGAAACGTAGATGCAAATAACGCTACGAACACCTGAGGCTTGAAATCCCAGACCACCGGTGCCTTTGATACTCCCAGTGCCTGAGGTCGGCCCCGCCCTGTTGTGACACACATGCATGAGCACTTCGCCTGCAACACGCTCATGCTCAGGTATGTGCAGGGCCCAGTTTCACTAAAGCTGCGAATCAAGGATGAGTTAAGCCTGTTTTCCAGGCGCGGGCTAACCACCCCGCCCGCCTCGCCCCGCCTCATTCCGCCCCCACTGCACCAGAGCCTCTTGGGTCTGGTGACCAAACTCTTCCCACATCTGTTCACATAGAGGTACCAAAATAGAAGACTTCCAGAAAGAGAGGCGTTTAGTTACACATCACAGATGACTGTCACAAGCCAATTTAGCCAAAGCAATAAAAGCTGCATATCTCAAACCGTTGTGAAACCATGAGTTGTGGACAATGAAACAGGAGTTGCCTTCTATGATAGAGGGAAAAAAAAATCATGTCTTAATGAGAAAATAAATGTGACTATTGTTTGTAGTAAATTTGGAACAGTGATCTTTATGAACTACCCCTTCAATTCCCCCCCAAATCCTTACATATTTAGAACACTTCCCCAAAAATTGTCTAATATAAAATTTTGGGTTAGAATAGTATTTTGAAATGTACTTCAAAGTTCGAAGTTTGCACTCATTCGAGAAGATTATTTGGCAAAATGAGGTAGATTGATTACTTGTACCAAGTATGAAGCCAAATCTAGCATGAGTTCTATGGATGTAATAAATGAATGAACCATGTATGTATTCTACTGCCCTCTCATGGGTAAGATGGAGATATCCATAACAGTAGTTAATGCCTTTTTAAGTCTGAGAATAGAATATTTAATTTAGCAGTTTGTATTACTTGAAGGCAAGCTAAGATAAAATAAAATTAGGTTCTCTAAGGAATTTACAAATACTCCTCAAACAGAACTTCAACATCAGAAACTAGGGGCAGAACTCTTATACTAGCACTAGTACAAACACGCTGTCAAGGTTCACACCCATGCCTACAGCCACCTGTACAGAATGTGGAAACAGACAGGAATTTGCTATTAATTTTTTTTCCCCACTTGAAATGTCATTTTCTGAAACATTTCACAAAATGATCTTTTCCATATTTGTATCCATTCATCCTATAATTTGCACTGTGAACTACTTGAGAGTAGGAATGAAATCTTATTCTTTATGCCTTTGATGTCCAGAATAGTACCTGATACTTTAGATATTTGATCAGAAATTAATTGAATAATTTGAATGAAGTATCAGCCCAACCACTAGATGGCAACACAGTTGTATGCGTAGAAATATAGTCTGGCTAGTAGGACTTGGTCACCTGACCCCGAATAACAGTCATGTTTCTAAAGAGTTATATGTGTATCTTATTTTGGTAAGTGAACTCATTCGAAAGGGCCACTACAGCTTACTTTAACTTTATTGTCAATTAAATCCTTAAAGCTAAGAATCCTTTCATAAGCTGAATTCTTCCAAAATATAATAACTCCTAAGTACACATTTTCTATATTGGGGTAAAACTATTTTTGTCTAAGGAAGCCACTCTTCCGTTGTATCTTGTCAAAAAGACTTTTCAACGGTCTAAGTGCCTTAAGGAAGTTTCATTCTATAAACCAGAAGCCTACATTCTTTCTCCCCATAACGAGTCATTGCTTGTATTTCTGCCCCACCTGAATCACTGTTTCGCCTGAAAAGCACGGAGACTTTGGAGTCAGACAAACCTAGGTCCCCACTACTATACCACTCGCTAGGTGTACCTTTGTGCAGGTTATTAACTTTAATAACCTCAGTCCATTCATCTTCCCCCAACTGGAGATAACAATATCTGCTTTATAAAGTTATAAAAAGTATTAAATGAAATAATATTAGTGGACCAATATCTTGGCTCACAATAGAGATTCAGTGACTGATAACTATTGTTATTCACATGCTACAGTGAAAATCTCACCCATATTACTATTTGGTTTATTTATTTTATTCTGACTTAAGGCATTCGGCAATTAAATTAAGTTCGTAACACCAGGTTTCATAGCGATAGGCCATGCGGATTTGGGCTACGTTTGTCCTCCGGATATCATTTCCAAAAGGGCCTTCCTCAAGGTAATTGTTGCCCAGAAACCTTGCTTTCTCCTAAAAAAGAAATAGAAGCAGAATTATTTTTTGTCTCTTTTTACCCTAATACAAACAATAATTACATCCTCCACAAAGATTCCTTCCTTATGTTAGCTACTGGCAAAAAGAAGAAAATAAGCTATTAAAAGTGCCTCAATGTGCATGGTCTGCTGAGAAGTCAAGTGCATTATTTCCCTTGCCCAAAAGGGAGATAGGATTACTCTTTCTAGCCCCTGTTCGCAGTAACTGCATGTGATTTGTGGGGTAATTTTTCTACATGTTCCCCCAGACCCTAAATTGAGAAGGGCAACCAGCCAAGGACAGGTCTACCTCATGAGAAATTCCACATTGCAGAACACTGTTCCTTGCCACTTCACACATGTCACAGGTACTCAGCTTGAAGACTTGTGCAGCAATTGCGTATTCTTCCATTAGGGGTTCCTTCGGTTACGTATTTAAATGAGGCAAAAAGAAAGAAGAAAGGAAAAGGAATACATTAAAGAACATGCATGTTGCACAAAAAGAACAGTCAAATAGCTTGGTTTCACTTTAAAATTCTGGGTGGGAAACAACAACCCAGCAAAATATACTCGTAGCGCTTAAGATTCCGCTCGTGTACCTTGGTGAAGTGGAATTGCATCGGGTCGTCTGTAGACAGGGAGATCATTAGCCCTTTCTGGAGGAAATCTAGAAAAGATTTTTGGCGTATTCTAGAAATAAGCTGTTGTTACTTAAAGGCGACATAGCGATGGGAATCTGGGCTAAGAAAAACAAGTACTGTAACACAGGACTCTGAAAAGGAAAAGTGAAAAAAATTATTTAAGGGTGTTGAAAAGGGCTATAAACTAGAAACATCAAAACCCCATGGTCTACCTCGAGTTTTAGCTTTCAACAAAATTATCACCTGTTCCTTAAATCTCCTAGTAAAGAATAATAGTTTTTGAATGTAAACACTTAATAGAATAAAATCATTTGGGATCACCAATTTTCAGAAGCACTGAGTCCAACCAAATTTTTTGAATTTTAACTGCCTAAATTAGATTGTCTGTCTCCAGCAAAACACTTCACCTAGAAACATTTCTTTTTCCCTATAAGAATGTTCTGACTCTTACAAGAGGCATTTTAGAACATGCTGTAACAAGAAATCTGGCAAAAACTCGCTTAAAGTAAGCCAAGCCTATCTGTAATTATCCTTTGTCAGAAGTCTAAAATGGAAATCAGGTGGTTTGCATTAACTCATCACTGCCACCAACTAGCTAGGCAATCTTGAACAAGTTCCCTTCTTTTTCCCAGACCCTGTAAAATGAACTGCTCTAAATTATCCCGAAAATCTTTTTTTTCTGCTTTAACTTGATGGTAGTGTTGATAATGACTTGCGACAGAATGATAAGGAGGAGAAAAAATATTCCCTTGCTTCAATTTTTTTAAAAAAGTTAATATTGAGAAGAGAGACTTCAACTCACCTTTTTTAAATTCAGGCCATGAGAAATATTATCCGCGGTCATGAATGCCGTCAAGAGATGGGTGAGCGCTCCAGCTTCCCCACAGTGAGGTCGGAACAGAAACGTATTCATGCCTCGTTCCCTAGGGAAATGGAACTGCCATAGGAGTCGCAGGTAACGGACTAGGACCTGGCAACAGTTCTGGGAATAGAGTGATTCACAAGAAAATTCGGTAGAAAAAACTAACTGTCCGGAAGGGTGTTAATATGTGGCATCCAAAGGAGTCAGCAAAACTGGCAATTCCACATAATCTTAATTCTTCCTAAATGCACGCTTTCGAAAAAGAGGCATGAGGGTACAGAGGAAAGTCAAGATTTGATTACCTGAATAGAAACATCTTTGGTTTCAACAGGAAATTCACCTGTATCATCATGTCATCATTTCACCTACTCACATTTTAGGCGGGGACTCTTTCCAGAAAACCTCATCCTGCTGTTCCTCACCCAGATATGTCAGGAATGGTAACATGTGTGGAGTTTTATAATCAATTGCACCGTGAGTCAAGGGAAGGAAATTTCTGATTGGGGCTCATTGGAAGCATCCCGGCAACGAGGCAAGACCTCGCCACCGAGAGTGCCGGTGTATGAGGACAGAGATGTGTCAGACAGACTGTCCTGGCTCCCATTCTCGTCTACTTACTTTCTCAGGCTGTTGAGCACCGTGATGTTTGCATACATGTAGTAGGCGTAGTAAGTGTAAGACGGATTACTCTCCATTGTCCACTCATGGGGCTTGGGGCTCTTGGAGGAGAACATGTGCCCACTGTGTTTGGACTCATCGTCCACACTGTCGAAGCCGGAAATCTGTCAGGAGAAGCAAGCCATACAATGGGTTCAATCTGACGGCAGGGTCCCAGTCCTCAGACAAAGTTTCAGCTCCCAAAGGTAAGGACCAAACGTCAGAGATAAGCACCAAGGATTCATCGCGGCCAGGTGAGAGGGGTGGTTCACATGCAGCAAGACGAAGGCCACCGGGGTCATGCTTACACGCTTGAGGAAGATGCTGAGGTCTGGGTGAGCCTGGGGGTTGATGGTGGCCTCAAATATTGGCATGAAAATATTCTCCAGCATCTTTCCAAAGTGCGGAAGGAAATTCTTAGATCGGAACACATCACTAGAGGCAAGAACGAAGAGAATTTCAGAGGACAGGAAGATTTTTTTTTTTAGGACCAATGGTCCCAGTATGAGGGAACCAGAGGACCAAATGCCATGTTCGGGAAAAGACCTAGTGTGTCCATCCTGGGTCCACTAATGTTAATGTTACATTAACATTAACTAACTTAATTCTCATAACGACTCAGCAAGTTAGGTACCATTATTACTCCATTTTAAAAATGATGAAACAAAGACACAGAGAGGTCATATAACTTGCCAAAGGTCACACCGCTAGTAAGGGACTGACTGAGCCAGGATTCAAGCACAGCCAGTCTGGCCCACGTCCACACTTCAAACCACCATAGCTACTGCCTCTCTGCCTTAATGATATCAGACAGGAAGTACCACCCCAGTCAAAAAGTTACATTTTTTGGCTGGAGAGATGGGATAAAAGTCTTGCACCACCACAGGGCACACAGGAGGACATGGAGGCAGGTGGCCAGAAAATACATAAACACTTATATGAGAGATCATTGACACTGAACATCCCTGAGAGGGATGAGTAATTAATTAGCAGGTGGTGAAGCCATTGATAAATACTCATTGATTGTGGAGAACTTGAGCACTTGCAGTTGAGACATTTGGCGGACAGTGGTGGAGGTTCTGATACAAGAGAGCTGCCTCCCAGGACAGAGGAAAATGGAAAAGCATGAACTGACAGAGCGAGGAAGAGCAGGAGAAAGAAAATGTATGATAAGATGTACATAGGTCTAATCCTAGCTAAGTTTTCATCATTTCCAAATATGTCTTTTTGTGATCTTCATGAAATCCTATATTAAAACAAACCAACAAACAAACAACAAAAAAAACAGAAATAAAAACCCTTCTGGTTAGAACACCTCTGTCTATGGTCAAGAGTGCTGAAACCAGAGTGAGCAAAACCCGGGACCCAGGACTGTGTCCTATTCGACAAAGCTTATTTCTGGCTAGATGTGCTGCACATTCCTCGATGGCGGGGACGAGGTGAGGCAGGTGGGATGAGGGCAGGTTCCCGACGGGCAGGGACGTACTAGATCCTGGGGATCTGGATCATCCACGTCATGTTGGGGCAGTGGATGCGGTTGCGGACGAACCAGGTGGAGAGTTTTCTCCACTCGTCAGGACTGCGGCCGTAGATGGACAGGCGGGGCTCAGCGTGCTGGTACTTGGCCTCCACCAGGTCTGTCCCCACCTCCTGCAAAGCGAAGAGAGGAGTCCAAGGTCAGGAACCCCACGAGTAAATCAGGGATCTGAACCTGGGGGGTCTGGGGATGGGAGACGGGTACTGAGGAGAAGGGAGGGAAAGCGAAAGGAAGTGGGTGGGAAAATGATCAAGGTTAAGCTCTAAGGGAACAGAGCGGAGGGGGATCTAGTGGGAATGGAGGACTGACAGGACATAATGGAGTCTAGGGAGTGAAAAATGTCCGACCAAGGATGATGAGATGTCCAAGGCGCCTGCAAAAGAAGTTCAGCTTTTCACATGCCCTCTACCTCCCCAAACACACATCTCCCAACTCCACATGTCACTCCTGCTTCCTAGTGTTCAGGAGTCTTGAAGATGAGGGTGAATTCCAATCCCAACTCCTCCTGAATTTACAACTTCCAAAGCCTGAAAGAGCTGGGTTCTTAACCACTCCCAAATCCATCCCCTTAGCTTCTCTATCCTAGGAACAGAGGTCCTAAAATCATTACGGTGGACATATTAGAATTTCTTATTTCATTTGTGTAGTGTTTGGCCCCAAGGATAGCACCTTCTTCCTCCCTCCCTCCCTCCCTCCTCCCTCCCTTCCTTCCTTCCTTCCTTCCTTCCTTCCTTCCTTCCTTCCTTCCTTTCCCCTCTCTCTCTCCTTTCCTCCCTCCCTCCCTCCCTTCCTTCTGTCTTCTTCCTTTTTTCCCACCCCCTCTGCCTCCACCTCCACAAGAACCAGGCCGGCGACCATGGATCTGATTGCTTCCTCCTCACCTTGATGATAGTGGCAAAATATTCCCCATCGATGTAATTGTCTGTCTTCAGGTAGAGGTCCCGTAGTTCACTTGCTCCTACAGGATTATATTTGTCATTGAACTTGTCGAAACGCTGGAAGGTCTGGCGGCCCTGAATCAGGAAACAGGAACAAAAGTGTATCATTACCAGAGCTGCCTGGATGCAGAGAGCTGAGAATGGCCACGAGGAACAGGGGTCTGGTAGCATGGGAGGGTGTTGGGCTCCGAGACTGGAGTCCAGGACAATTGACAAATGAGTGAACCTCAAAGCTGTCTGTGAGTGCGGTAAGCCAGCATGATTAAGAGGGCTCTGAGAAGGGAGAGTTCATAGGAGAAAGACATGTGGGGTTCCGAGCGTTTCAGTGAAACTGGCATTATCTTGTCAACCTACAGCATGAACATCCAGAGAGTCAACGGTCAGATCGTAGGGATGCATTTTTAATTTAGCGAAAAGTTCCTTCAGGGTCAGATTTTTCTCCTTGGTGCCATAGACCACTCTGTCAGCGTCGACGTGATACGATTTCTTAATAAAGCGCAGAAGATGTTTCTGGTTCATGCAAGCAGCTGCATGGATGTGGGTGTCCACCTGTGTGTACATTCAGAGAAAGGAAAACCAACATCAGCTCCTTTAGAGGCTCTGGTGCCTGCAAATCCCACTGTGGCAGGAGAGAGGAGGGCTGTGACCTGACAGATGGTGGAGAAGGTCCAGAAAACGAACAGACAAACAAACACATAGCACCTTTTCGCGCCCTTGTAAGAATGTGACAGCTGAGGCTAAATGCAATAATAATGACTGCTTCTCTTAGTTATCAATATTTACAATTTACTTTCCACATTTAACCCACACGAAATTCCTGGGAATCATTCTCTACCAGAGACACCACAGGAAGTGAGGCAGCTACTACAGCTTTCAGCCCCAAAGAGCGAAAGGACTGAAATCCCGAAGCCATGGCACGATGGTGGCATGTATGAGTTAGATATTTTTATAAACACACTTGTGTCAGCTGAAGTTTTGTTAGATCGTTTGCCCAAAGTGATACCGGAGGTCGAGCCAAGATTTGGTCTTGAATCTCTGCTCGTGTCTTTCCCATTCCTACTTCGCTGCAATTACTTGAACGGTCAGAACGCATCTCAGACGTGCTTCTGGTTACTGAGTTTTCCACAAGCATTAGCTCATTTGATATTAACAATCCTCTTGTGAGCTCGAGTGAGCAGATGTATTTCCCAATTTCACAAATGGGGAAATGGAAACTCGGAAATATTAAATCACTTCCCCAACGTCTTACAGTTGGGAAGGAGAAGAAAACACTAGCGTGAAGATCTTTCAAATCCTAGAAGAGTGTTTTTTAAGATTTTATTCGTTTTTCATATTTGTGTTGTTGATGATGATTATAATTTTTATGGCAAGAATGTGGTAAACCTTTCTATATGGAAAACAATAGAGATGGCATTTTAATGTTTTTTACATAATCTACCTGCTTTCACTAAATTTCAATGAACCTGAGAAATCTTACATTACTCGGAAAAACAGGCTCATTCTTGTCCTGCTCAAGAAATACGAATTGGGTTCCTGTTTTTGCCTGGGAACGACGACCTCCGAGCCGAGTGACATGCTCACCTTCCTGCAGTTATAAAAATCCCGGTGGGGGTTGTTCTTCAACTCCTTTAACTCATCCATCTCGTTGAGCATTTCGTGAACCTGGAACTTGGAGGAGAGGAACTTCAAACGCCGGTGGGCATAGGTCTTACTGTGAAAAAGTAAATCACACAACTCTATAAAGTTCCAGACATTTAAGGAAAACAGACACAATTTCAAAAACCATCAGGACCCTTAACGCCTATAGGAAACCATGACTGGAACAAACAATTTGTTTTACTCTGTGGTTAATCTCACTTGAAAAGTATTGGGCTCCAAAGCCTTAATCTTCTCATCAAGGTTGGACATAATGATGACGGGGAATGTGGGAAGGAATTTAAAAGTCAGAGGAGACAGTGCCCTGGCTTTGGGCTTGAATCCTGGCTCAGCCAGCTGTGTGACTTTGGGCAAATTACCTAACTCATCAACGTTTTGGCATATCAAACTGGAATGATAAAAATACCCACTTCATAGGAGGATGGTGACGAGTAGAAGAAATAAGGTACATGGAGCGTTTATCATAGCGTTTGAACACAGTGAGCACTGAATAAATACTTCTTACTATCGGCAGTAGAAGTAGGAGCGTGGCTCTCACGAAACACTTACACAGGTCCTTGGGCAATTAAAGCAAGTAAAAAATTCATATCGTCTAAGAAGGTGTCCAGATTGGGGTAAGGAAGCAGCTTGGGCTCATCCTTGCTGGCTGCCTCTTCACTGGGATAGATGTAAACGACACCATCCTTCATTCTGAGGTGATAACCCAGGTTTTCCGGGAGGTCATCTGTTCGGAAGGGGTCTTCTCCCTTCTTCACAGGAGGGGTAAAGACTTTTTCAATAAAACACAGAATAATACATCAGCACACAAGGTGAATGACCACATAAAAATAATCGAAATATGAAATAGTATAAAATCTCATTCATTTGGAATCCTGTATTGTCATAAATTGTTATTATCCAGAGCTCAGCTAAAGTTTTTTTTTACATTATTTTTCAAAGATGACTAAATTAGTAGCATAAACTAACTATAATATTTTGCCTAGTGTAAGAATGATTTTCAAGTTCGTTAGAAGCACTATTTACATAATTGAACTACGACTTACAAATAATTTTAATTACTTACTAAAGTTGGTTATCAAAATACTTTATAGTATTTTATTAGTTTATGAGATAATTACATAGGAATAAAAATGAAAGCAAGGTTAAAAGGTAGTGTTTGGATATTTTCCTTATTTAAACCGACCTTCTCTATTAGTCTTAATTCAGAGTGGTTATTTTCAATAACCTTAATTTTTAGAGCAGTCTTAGGTCACAGCAAAACTGATTGTCAAGCACAGAGTTCCCAATATCCCCCCCGCCCCCCCTCACACACACCTGCACGGATGCTCACTACACACATCCCCCATCAGAGTGGTGTGTTTGTTACAATTGGTGAACCTACACTGACATCTCATTATCACCCAAAGCCCATAGGTTACCCATGGGTTCACCCTTGGTGCTGTGCATTTCTGCTACAGGAATTAGGAAGGGTTATGTAGATAAATGTCCCCTTCTCGCCACTAACAATGTCAACCTGAGAAAGCCAAGAACAGTGCCCATGCTGTCACAGCCTTTAAAGTACTCAAACCCTGTACTTTTAACAAATATGTGCACAAGGCCTCAGAAAGTCTCTGCAGGTGACTAAGACAGCTGGAGTGAGAAAATATATATATAAAGAAACTGCACCTTTTCCATTCAAAACTAGGAGATAAGAAAACATGAAACGCAATGTTACTATGTCAAATATCAATTTTCCTTAATCTTGACCTCCTAGAGAGATAAAGTATAATTTAGGAGAAATAAAAGCAAGACAAACATCCTAAATGTCAATATTTTAGAAGATAGGTAAACCAATTTTATGAGTTACCAAACTAGACACATGTTTAGTATTGATTCTAGTATTAAAAGGAATGACAGAGAGGAAGTTGTAGGACAGGACATTTTTAACAATACAAGATTTTGAAAGTTCAAAAATCTTAAATATTTGCCTTCCTTAAAATTCCACCTCTATAATTCTAAAGATATAAAGCAACTTTACGTATAATTCTAAAGATATAAAGCAACTTTACGTAAAGATGTTTATTATAGCTTTGTTGTAAATAATTTTTTAAACGTCAGAAATCTAAATGCCTAAACATAGGAATTAGTGGAATGAACTATGATACAGTTACACAATCGAAATCTGTGAGAGCATTAAAATTTGATTATTTAAATATCTGTACTTGAGTTTCTACGTGGCAGAAAGTAGAGAGTGAGATGCATAAATAAAGGGCTACGGAAAGCCAAAACATGTACTTTTATCCAGAGGTCAGAGGAAGGCAGGAAATGATAGTATTGGGGCTGCATTCAAAGCATGAGGTTGGATACGGACGTTGGAGATATGGTGAAAAAGTGCAGGGAAGGGCAGTGCGGGCGCAGGGGACAGCACCGCATAGGGGCGCGAAAACGCTGACCTACGTGAAGAACCGGAAGTACTCCAACCGGAACGGAAGGGAGGAGATGAGTTCATAAACAGGTTGGGCGTGCAATCCAAAAAATAAATAAATAAATAAAATGCAGTTAGGAGGCCAGATGGTAGGCTAAAGGCTGAACTTAGCTTTGTAGGTAATGGGTAGCTGTTAAAGGCTCCTGTCAGGAGAAGGATGTGCTCAGGTCTGTGTTTTGATGACGGCACCGAAGTGAGGATGAACTGAAGGGGAGCGAGATTAGAATTTAGCAGAGCAGTTAGA
Source organism: Eonycteris spelaea (assembly GCA_003508835.1). Classification (NCBI taxonomy): domain Eukaryota; kingdom Metazoa; phylum Chordata; class Mammalia; order Chiroptera; family Pteropodidae; genus Eonycteris; species Eonycteris spelaea. The sequence continues at coordinate 7,023,070 of PUFA01000065.1, forward strand.
ACACTATGGCGATAATTTGGACAAAGAGAAATGATCGGCTTCAATTAGAGTTTGGGGAATGGTGCAGAGAGAAGAGGTTTTAAGAAAATTGTACAAACTTGACCAAGTGACTGGACATGTGGGCAGAAGAGAGAATGGAACCAAAGGTGACTATGATATTTTTAGACTGGCTTACTTATAGTCTAGGGGCGTATTTAATATTTAGCTGTTAAACCTAAATATACATTCCATGCATTATGGAAGAAAATTATTTACCTGGATAGAAGTTCTCATTTGCTACCCAAGCCTCACCCTCAATGTTTCTCAAGTACTTGGAAGGGGTTTTAGGGAACCTCTGAAATGACTTCTGCATGTATTTCTCCCGTATACACAGTGCCCGATACAGACCTTTGCAAACCACTTCAAAATCTTCGACTGTAACCTGCCAAGAAATTTTCAGGGTATCAGAATCACTCCTGTGAAGATCTGAGAAGTGGGTGAAGTTGCCTTTGGCATCTCCCTACTCTCCTGGGTGTCACAGCCCAAGCTGGGCCTTGCCTGCCCATGGGGTTGCTTCCTTGACTTGGGCCCTGAGTCCCTCCTCAGGAGCAGATCCTGAAGTTTTTCTCACTCTTCCATTTCTACTCAAACTTACCTGTTATACGGGTGTTTCCTTACCGTCTTGTGTTTGGTTTTGTCTTTTGCTAGATGGGAGTGATTATCTAGCATATATGATTAAAAGAACCCATTCTAACATGAAAAATCCCTTCTTTCCTTCCTTCCTTCCTTCCTTCCTTCCTTCCTTCCTTCCTTCCTTCCTTCCTTCCTTCCTTCCAGGTAACATACAGACATTTCAAGTATGGATGTTTAAAGACAGTATCTCAACTGAAAGACATGACTCTAATTTGAGAATTCAAGCCACTTGCTGGTCAGTGAGGGAAATCCTTGGGGATGAGCAAGGTGTCACACATATCTGTCCGCCCCTGGCATGCATGCACTGCCTTCTGTAGCTATAGATGGATCAGAACGTTATCCTGTGAGAAGTCATTCTTTTGGATGATTTTAAAGAAAACTTTATCTGTGACTAGAGTAAAATTGTCTTAGAACTGCTGGAAGTTTCCTTGACTGGTCTGTTTCCCCTGCCCCATCCCCAACCCCCTGGCTGGGCCTGGTATGCCCAAGTGGTCAGGGCTTGAAATCATTGTACTCTCATCATCAGAGCCCAAAGGCTTGCTGGGATCAACCTAAGCTTGTTACCAATGGTCTAAGGTCCAGATATTGATCTTAATCAGTTGAATTCTTTTTAAAGACCTGCTGACCTTGACCAAGAGAGTCCAGCACAGGTGCTAGGTCTGCGGGGTTGTTTGTTCTCTTGCCACCTAATGGGCCACCAGCCTATAAGCTCCTCAAGACAAGAGCTGAATCTCATTCACCTTCTAGTCCTCAGCACTCAGCACACAGTGTCCAGCACAGAGTAGGGGCTCAATAAGGACCGATTAAATCGAATCAATCGTTATCAGGGATTAGCGGTCTTGAGAATTTAGCTCTGATTCCCCTTCACCCCTCTGTTCAATTAACAGGGTGAAGACTCATGTGGGTACACACGTGGACCACATGGTGCTGCCCAGCATCTCGGCTGCATTCAGCCAACAGGCACAGCAACGTTCTCGTTCTCAAAGTCTCCGGTGCCCTGCAGCTTGCACAGAGCAAGCCGCGTCTCACTGACTTCTCCGAACCTTGCCCTTCCTTCCATCTTTTCCTTTGAATTCCTGTTTTCATTTCTACCAAGCACACAGGCATCAACTTCGTCTCCTAAGTGTTCTGTTGCTTTGAATTCCAGAGTTCTCCAAACTTTATTTTCCACATCACTAGTAAACATTCCATTTTAGTTACTTAGCATCGAAAACCTTCCTGCCATTTGCAGAGCATCCATGTTATTGTACAGAAAATGAATCAACAAGAGTAGTGTTCATTTCATTGCTCGGTCACTTTTAAATACCTTAGGGCTAACCCTAAATGGGTCAGTTACATGAGAAGGGGTCTTAGGACCAGTCATTAAAACTATATTTGGAGCATAGACTGATGGTGAAACAGCAGTTTCACCGATATGATGCTGATTCTGCAAGTCCCTGTGGCACAGATTTATTAACTGACCAACTGTTCTGGATAGAACAAGCAAGTCGAGTTGTTTATGACCTTAGTTTACTGTTCCCGTGGCATCCTAGAGTCTCTTCCAAGCAATGCTCTACTGTGTAAGCATCTGCAGTAAAACTGGAGAGGACAGTTGGTCAAAGAAAAAATAGCCCCGAATGTTTTAACCTCTCTTTTATCTTTTTTTTTTCTTCTGGTCTCTCCACTTCTTTTCTCTGTTTTCTGTGATTGGTTTCCGTGACCTGCAGCCCTTCCCTCTATTCTACTCTGCCCTGGTTCCACCTTTTCCCCAAGGCCCCCTCCACCTATGCCTCCCGGACACTTCCCCTCCCGCTTCACGATGCCCTCGGTGAGACTAATCCACCAGCTGCTTTCTTTGGTTCTTTTGCCCAAGTCTGTCCACTGTATTCTGAAACGCATACACTGCATTCTACTGCATATTCCATACGTGCAAGAAACGAGATAAAGGAGGAGAAACTTGCTTGGATGATGAAAGCCAAGGCAGAAATATAAATCATGGCACTTTGGTGTTGAAATGTGGGAATGATGCATAACAAAGAACAGGTGAGCTAACACCTTCCTCAAAAGGAAGGGGAGGAAGGTCAGAAGCTGAAACAATCAGGCTGAGTGTCTTCCCAGCAGCTACATCTCAGGGGGGAGGGGCAAAGGTGCGACTCACCCCAGAGGCATAATCCCCGGTGATCTGTACTCTCTGGAAATCAGGCACGGTCTGGTACGTTGGAGATGAGGAAATGTATTCATCAATGTGGGACATTTTGGTGGAAGATGTTTCACTTTGTGGAATGGACAAATTAACAGTCTTTCGTCCGAAGAAACGCCTTTTCCTGGGTTTGAAATGAAAAAAAATAAAAGGCTATCGTGCTCCTCATCGGGAGTTTCATTGATATTTCACTATCCAATTGATATTTCACTCTACAACTTCAAGAACAAAAAGTAAAAATTAAAAGGTGAGTTGGGTGTCCAAAAAAACCAGGATCCAACCATTTGAAGGAGATATCACATGATAGTGTTCCCTTCCTCCCGGTGTCCCTTGGGCCTAAGGGAACATACTAGAAAGCGTTCAGCATGACATTGTTCCTCACAGGTGTCTACTCCTAGCAGAGTAGGCGGTTTAGTATTGCAATAAGCACAGGCTGTGTCAGTTACCATGTGTGTCATTTTGTGCATACTCCTTAAATTCTGTGACCTGTTTCCCCGTTTGAAAAAAAAATGGTATAATAATACTTTCCTTATAGGATTTCTGTGAAATTTAATGTATATAAAATGCCTAGCACAATATCTGGAACTCATAAGTTGCTTACTATTACTTCCTCCAATCAAGTATTTGTTGAGTTTCTACTTTGACTTGAGCCTTGTGATGGGTCCAACGGGGATGCCCAAGAAGGTGGATTGTTGCTCTCTCCTTAAAGACATAAAACCCAAGAGAAAGACAGCAGAGTGGTCTCTTCCTCCATGAAACGGGGGTGAGAGGGTGAGGGGTGCAATGAAGAGGGATTCCAGGTAAGTGATCAATATAGATCTAAGGACTAAATTGTGGCAGATAGTGAATACTCAAGTAGTTCAAATAAGGGGAAATGAGCAGACTTGGTGGAGGGGGATTGGGCAGGCCGTGGGGCGGGTACAGGAATTACACATCATAGGCGTAGGATGGCAGGTTGAGGGCAGAGGTGGAGGGCTGTGTCCCTGGAGCCTGAAGGAGGTTGGACTGGTCGGAGGGTGGGATCCATATCATATATCACAACACTAAGGCTGGCTGAGGATGGGGCCTGCAGATGACGGCCTCGAGCTCCAGTCTCTGTACTCACCACGCATAAGTTGCGCGTGTGTACAGCAGCCATCAGCCCACTTGGGTTTGGAACAATTGCATAGTGGCTTCTGTGCTCTCGCTCAGGTGAACAGGGGGCTTCAACTAAAGGGATGAGGGTAGGAGGGTCACTGCTTTCTTCTTCAGTAATTGTTAACTAGCCCTAGTATATGCAGTCAGAAACGGGGGCAGGAATTTTTAATGCTGGCAGAGTTCTCCTTCCCATCATCCAGACAGACCGAACCATCTGCCCTGACATTTCCCCTTCCCTGTGGCCCCCTGTACCAAGCATCCCCCCTCCGCCACTTACCTCCTGCCTTCCAAGGCGGACCGAGCCTCCATCTGGAATATGTGTGCTTGCATCTCGAGATGAGAAATCGGACAGATCTCATCCACGTCGAAGGGGGAAATCTCTTGACGGCCTCCTTCGTCTTTGACTTCGGAGGCAAACACTTTTTCAGCGAAGCTCCGCATTGCATCATCAATTTCTAAAAGAGGTGTTCACGGGTTAGTCTTCGAGGCCTTTCCCAGAAGTCAGCGAGCGTTTCTGCTCTGCGTGAGGCACAGCGCTAAGGGTCGCCCTGGGCCCGCGGTGGCCCTGTCCTCCCACCGGTGTCCCAGACACACGGCGGGGCCGATGCCTGCTCTCTCTACTGGGTTTGTGGGGGTAGCTTGGCAACCTGCTCTCGGAAACACAGGTCAGATTTTTACAGCACATTTCAGGACGGGCCTAAAGATGGGACTGGGCTCTTGCAGGACTAGTGCTTAACGTGCTATCACTTGTTTCTGACAGGTGATTTCATGTCACCATGCAACATACAGTCACCATGCAACATAGTTCTTCCCATTAGGCTGGTTGACGCTTTCTGATGGTTTTGAAGAAGTGCATAGGGTGGTTGGTTCTTGGAGTTTTTCTTCCTAAAGGGAACCAGCCTAAGTAGTTTTTTTTAAAAAATAAATGTGTACTTTTAGGTCCTTTCTTCCTCATAGGATAGGTAATTGTGTTCCTCTCATGCATCACCACCTCATTTTCCTCCCCAAATTCTGACAACTTGGGGACATGCTGCTGGTAGTGTGGAGGAGAGGGCCACTAAAAATGAACTCTCTAGTACTGGAAGTCCTGTTTCTGTGGGCATGTGGCCTTCCATAATGAACGACTCTTGAAAAGCCGCTTTTACTTTTACAGGCTTTAATTTTTCCATTCTTAAAATGGGCAGAAAGGTGACCTTTAGCTTAGCTTAGCAATGAACAACCTCAGGACTCTCAGAATACAAGAAAACCAGTTTCATCAGGTAGGATGGTGACGGCCATCAGTATCTGCCTCTTCTGTCAAGTTCTACTGTGTTTTCCAGACACTCAGTGGTTTCCATCTGAAGAGTCATAACCTCTAATACTTCTGAAAGTCTCTTGGCATTTCCAGGAAAGGGCAGGGAGCCAATAATAAAACGGCAAACAGCCGATTATTTGGAGCGACAGAAGACAGAAACATTCTTCGCATCATGACAAAGCAAAGTGCATGCAGCAAGAAAGACAGCCCCCACGCACACTCACTCCCGCTCCCATCAATGTCTATGCCGGTCTCCAAAATGCCACATCTTCAGTTCTAACTTAAGCACGTGTGATGTGTTCAAGTCTGTTCTGCCACTCACCAACTCCTTCACCTTCCTCTGTTTCAGTTCCTTATCTGTGGCGTGAGACTACTGATGCCTACCAAACCTCACTCACAAGGCTGTCGTGACATGAAGGGAGATAATGTCCCTGGAAAAGCTTTAAGAAAAATAAAGCACCAGATTAAACCGAATGTTTAATTTGGTAGCCTCGGTCAGACAGATATTTGGTATTTGGGGTTAGTTTTGGGCCATTAAGGAAATCATAAATGGTAAGACTTAGTATAGACTGAAGCACACATTGGGAAGATAGTAATTGATTCATAACTTCACCAACATTAATAGTCAGCCAGCCAGGTTTCAAAACCTGGCTCGTCACAGCTGAATAACAGAAAAGCCCACGACGCTGGCTGAACTTTACACACCTATTTCTCTTATTAAACTCAAGCACTTCCTGAAACTGAAAAGCATCTTTGGATGCTATGAGTAGCTCTTTGGCAAGCACCATGTTCCATAAAGGAACAGTTAAAACGCTAAGTAGGTACAGCTGGTGGCCCGAGAATGCCTCCCCACCCGATCCCCAGGTATTGTATCATTCCTCCCTGAGTGTCACAAGCAAGCACGTGCACCTCAAGGGTAAATGACAAGCAGAAGTTAGAGGAGGCTTCATGCACCATGAGGGGCAGATGGAAACAGGCCAGTTGGTTATGACGATGGCAGTGATGATGACGATGATGCTGCAACTAGCTCGTCATGCTGGGTCTGTGGCAGTGCTGCTGGAGGCCTCGGGAAGTGCAGGATGGAAATGGATACCCAGGAGCCGAATCCTACTTGCTTGGACTCCGGCTCTTCCATCGATTCCCTGGGACTGCACACATTCGTTTCACGTTTTTGTTTCTACTAAGGTTATATCTCCCTAAGCCACTACAGATAGCTTAAAAGTAGCAACTCTACTCTCAAGAAGTAGTTCACATGATGGTCAAAAATTACACGGTAGATATTTCCTCCCAGTCATTTTGATTTCATGTCACCGCAGCTGAAATTCGCCTTGTAATTCGAAAGCTCTGCCTTTCAAAAATACTTCGGGGGAGTGGTGGTGATGATGGAAAGGAAAGAGTGAAACTGGTATTTCAGAAGATGGGGAGATAAGATTCAGTGACAACCTGAATTCAGGGAGCACAGGACAGATGACGCCCTCAGGGTTGCATAGATAATTGCTGAGTTCTTTTTTGAGCACATCAGGTTTGAGAGAAGGGAGCATCTGAGGGGAAACGCCTTGAAGTTAGGGCATCTACATTTAGAGAAAAGGCGAGAGGGTGGAGACAGCAAGCAGAGTGGTGAAGCAGAAAGACAGCGTCTGTGACAGCTGGGCGGCCTTGGGCAAACCACATAATCACTAGGAGCCTTGGTATTCATCGTGGTAAAGGGAGTGTTAATAATAATAATGCCAACTTCAGAGAACTGTTATAAAGATTAGCCAAGAAAGACTGTAAAAACAACACAATGCTATCCAGAAGTTGGAGGTTATTATTATTAACATAGGAAGCGCAAGACTCTTGAGTAAAGGAATACCATGCTTGCCGCTTCACCCAACAGACCCCGAGAAAGAAACATGCTTATTTCCCAGCAGTGCTTCATTAATGGGTAGGAAAGACAGGTCGTAGGCCTTTCATCTTCCCATCTCATCCCATAAAAGAATCCAGAGGCAGACCTGTTTGTCAGCTAAAGGACAAGTCTGGTTTGAGATGGAGGGAAATATACATTTGAAGTTACAGTTTTATCTAAAATGAGTTTTTATTTTCTCTGGTCACAAAACTTTACCATGATTTTTTTTTTTTTTTTTGCACTGGAGTTGAGGGTTTACTAAGGCAAGACTCAATAGATTCCCCTCAGCTAATCTAAAAAAGATCATTTTATCTCAAAATATCAGTGAATGCCTCTTGAGATTCTCTTTTTAAAAAGTGGGTTGTTTTTGTTTGTTTGTTCGTTTGTTTTTTGAGTCTGGAAAATCCATGAGTTCATTTGCAATGCTGTGGGATAGCTTGGTCATTTTTAAGCTGTGTTTGGCTTTCAATGGTATCATTTAATAAACACTGCTGAAAAATACCCACATTTTTGAATTAAGGACTAGTATCTTTTTAAAATTGATACTTTGGCAAATGGCAGGGAAAATGGTCCAAAATACTCACGTTTTTCTTCAGCTGTATGAAGTAAAATAAAACAAGATGAAATATATGAACAACTTTCAGAGATCACAGTGGCTGTTAATCAGTGCTTTGGTATAGAAATATGTATCTTGATACAAGAAAGGGGTGTGTGAAATGTGTAATTACACCACTTTTTTTCATTTATCTGAAATTTGCTGCCATTAGAAAGCCCTGGGAATATAGTCATTATACATCTCATTTTCTTTTTCTTTCTAATATGTCTCTTTAAATTTATGTTCATAATTTTAAAGAGGTACTTTTTATAAAATGTGATTTAAAAAAAAAAACACTCTTATGCCATGGTTACAAACTCTTATACGTTGCTGGAAGCTGGCCAACAAAAACGGTTCATTTGGTAAACAATTGAGTAACACCTACCAGCCATTTCTGAGAATCTATTTTACTGAAATAATCCTTACACAGAGAAAAAAAATTAGGTGCAAATATTATTCCCAGATCATATTTTTATTTACAAAAAAAACTATACAGGACCTAAGGGAATAGTTAAGAAACTTAGAATATTATACAGCAATTAAAATGATGTTTAGGAAGAGTTTGGAGTACCATGGTAAATGATTATAATGTTAACCAAAAAAAAAAAAAAAAAAGGCAGGATATAAAGTGACATGTATAATCACAGTTGTGTTTTTAAAAGATTTTTGTTTTAATTTGCAAAGAATATAGATCGAAAAGAAACACACTAACATGTTAAAAGTGTTATCTTTGGATGATGGCACTGTGGGTTTTTGTCGTTGTTACTACTTTCCTCAATTTCCCAATTTCTCTAAATGAGTGTTTACTACGTTCACGTTTCAGTGCAATTTCTCTTTTTTTTATTTCATGTGAAGCATGTGTTACCTTTACAATGAAAAAAACATAACTTTTTATTATTTTAAAAATCACTCTGTATACAAACCTGGATCGTGGACCATCAGAATACATGAACGAATTGGGTTAACATTTCCGTTATACTCATGATTTTCAACTAATACTATAGCTAACAAACGACATAGGATAGGATCCTTCTCAGAGGTGTGACAGCACAGGTTTGCACAGACTAGCAGAATAGATATTAAATATTTTACCCGTTTTTCTACTGGGATCATCAAAACTGTGATCACAGGATATAGTTTTTAAAAATTGCCTCCCTCCCACAACTGAAAATAAAAACAACTTGAAAACCTTGTCTTGCCTCCTCCTGAAATGCACTGTTAAAGAAACTATAAATCCTAAAGAAAGGATTACCAGAGCTGGCGTGATAGTCAAAGGAATGGTTGCCTGTTAAAAGTTGTGTTCTCCAAACACTTTCGCACACCTACCTGAGAGTTTCAACAGAGGCATTGTTGCTGGTTCCTTGATTCTAGGATAGCACAGTAGAAGGGAAGACAGAGAAGACTGGGGTGACTGACTGACTGCCACTGTAAAACACCCTGACATTCATTTTTTTTTTTTCTGCTTTGCCCCTGTAATCTGACCCTTCCCTGCTAAATGGAGAGAAATGAGCTTTAGACCTATTTATAGCTTTAGGCAATTGACAGTGAAAAACAGGTGAAGCCTTCAGTCTTTACTCTGGGATTTAGGAGAGAGATCTGTGGTAGACCAGCAATTGCATTTCAATATTCCCTAAGTCGTCCTGAAGATTGAATTGTCAAGTATGGCTTTCTTGTATGACTCAACCAGTGATGCTCATCTTCTACCCTAGTGAAATACAGTGGAGTTTTCCAGGCTTCTGGAAAGCCAAGGTCCTCAGGATTTCACTCATGAGAACAGCTTTCTGTGATTGGTGAATATGCTGGCATGTTTGTCAAGCTCACACACACATTTTCATGAGGAATATCCCAGAATTAGCAGAAATTCACCTGATGAATCTATTTAACAAATTAAGTAGTAAATTTACTTCAAATATTATAGAAAATCAGCTGGCATCTAGGATGCTGAATTACCCCACTCTGTATACTGTTATACAAAGAATAACGTGTTCATAGTATATAAATCCCTTTGCAAACATTATCTACTGATCCTAATTACAACCCCGTAAGGCAATTAGGACCTTATCTCTGCTTTCCAAATGAGGAAACTGGAGCTCTGAGAAGTGCAGTGTCTTGCCTAAAGTCATTCTGCTTATAAATGGCAAGGCTCTTTGGACCAAAATATCATGATTTTCCAGCAATAACACAGTCTTAGTTATGGCTAAATATGTGATGAATACTGTTAGGTAAAGAAAGACTCAGCAGAATTTACGAATTGTAACAGCGTATGTTAAAGACAAGAGCATCAGGTTGGCGCTTCAAATTTGGAACAGAATTATGAGCCTAGACTGAATGATCTTTTTACTATTAACTGTTTCCTATTGAAAATTGGCACAAGGTCTTTTGTTAGAAAAAACAATATTTGACTGCTTGGCTTTCTGGTCATCATCACCTTTGAACCAATGGTAACAGAACACGTTACTGAACCTATACATATCTCATTCCTTTCCAACTCATTTTTGTGACATTTACACCTAGATTTCCCAATGATACCTACAAATTGATATATCCAAACCAAAACATTGTCTCCCAAACCTGCTTCTCCTTCAATGATTCTTATCTTTATATGTCGCCCTCCGATTCTCTCATTCCCTTTGTGGCAGTTACCTTATTTGTCTTCTCGAGTCATTTTCCTAACAGCGTAGAGGCTCCTCAAAAAATTATGAGTAGGACTAATATATGATCCAGCAATACCTCTTCTCATCCACACATGGAAACAACCTAAGTGTCCACTGACAGATGTTTGGATAAAGAAGAGGTAGCATATAAATACATACACAATGGAATACTACTCGGCCGTAAAAAATGAAATGTTGTCATTTGCAACAACATGAATGGATCTTGAGAGCGAAATAATACAGACAGAAAGGGACAAAAGTCCTATGACTTCACTCATATACAAGATATAAGACAAAAAGTAACAAACTAACAAAACAAACTCATAGATACGGACAACAGAATGGTGGTGACCAGAGGGGAAGGGGGTTGGGGGAGGACAAAGTGGGTAAAGGGGATCAAATATATGGTAACAGAAGGATTTCGGTCATGAGAACAGCTTTCTGTGGTTGGCGAATATGCTGGTATGTTCATCAGGCTCTACACACACACACACACACACACACACAGAGTGAGCGTGCAATAGAGTACACAGATATTGAATTATAATCTGGTATACCTAAAAATTATATGTTATTATCCAATGTTACCGCAACATTTAATTTTAAAAAGCCAAAGTCGTTTGACAGAAATGACTTTTGAAGAGTCTCTTTTCTCACCTTGGTGGCCACACTGTTGGAGACATTTCAGAGGACTCATGTGAGTAGAGGAGGCTTGACAGCTGTGAGCTGAAGTGTGGATGGGAGGTGAAGAAGTGAAGACACACCTTTCTTAGTGATGTTGTCAGAAAGTAGAAGGAGAAAAAACAGCACGAGAGCTAGAGGGCACTGGGGTCAAGGGAGCACATTTATTGCATTCTAGTGGCAGGAAAAACCATATGAAGGATAACAGACATATAAAGAGAGTAGAAGCTAAGGACGGATCAAGTTTCCAGTGGAAGTAAGACCCAGCTGGAGGAGGAACCTTGGGGAGAGGAGAGGACTCTTCTCTGAGCCGAATGGAAGAGGGGAGAAGAAAGCGGACAGAGACACTCTGAGATGTGCGGGTGGTTTGGGGGGTATTCGAGCCTGTATTATTTCTGATTCACTGAGTAAAGGAATTAAAACATACGCAGTTATTAGCATTAGAGATGTCCAGTCAAAAGTTGGTAGGTATAAGTAACGGGGAAAAGTACAGAACAAATTTTAAGTATTTAGCATCATATTAACAACAAAATGATCTTAAGAGACTGTTGTCTTTTGGAGAATTCCACTGATTCAGATTAGAAAAATATGGCTGATTATACAATGAAGAGTTTCTAAACTGTATACATTCTGTATATATTCTAATATATAGCATTTTTAAAAATCCAGTTTATTTTTGTTTTTCCATAAAATCTGAATTGCATTTGATTATAAAAAAACAATCAATTTCTTGATAATAGTCAATGTTTAGTATGTGGGAAAATAGATGCTCATATGTGGTCAATAGAAGTTTTAAGATTTTAGCCTTTTGACAATATATTTATCAAAAACCTTAAAAATATGTATACCCATTAATATAAGGATTTCATGTTTATGACTTTATCTTAAGGAATTATTATGCAAGTACGCAAAGATATATTTCAAGAATATTAATTGTAGCCCAACCATTATAAGAAGCAAAAAGTAGGAACAACCAACGTGTGAGCAATACAAGATTGATTAAAGTAATTAAAGTATGGCACAACCATAACACGGAAATACCATTAGTCATTAACGTGGTGACACAGATGAATACATACTAACATAAAAATGTTAAAATTTTTTTATTAAGTGGGAAACCACATTGCAATGATGTATAAATTATATAATCTTATTTTGCAAAAAAAAAAAAAAAGGGGGCGTTTAATTTATATATCACTCTACACATAGAAAACAAGTCTAGGCAACTTATACCAGTATTCTGTCTGAATACTGGGTTGATGGTGATTTTTAAACTCTTTCTTTTGGCTTATTTGCATTTTCTACCATGAACAAGTATTATTTCAATCACAAGGGGGTTGGGGGAAAGCCTGAATTTAAAGCCAAACAAAACAAATTTCAGTCCTATCATCATCTACAGCCTTTAAGGGAAAAGGCCTAGAAATCTCCTTCAGTGGAACAATCTCGACTCATCCATTTTCTGTAATTAATCTGGCTTTTCTCCAAGTATCAGTATATAATACAAACTAGACTCATTTAATTTTTTTTTTTTTTGCTTTAGTTTTTAGCAAAGAACAGTATTATTTTCACTGTCTTTTAAAAATAGGTAAGGTGACTATTCTCACCTGGGCATCTAACCATCCTTTGGAACATTTAATATTCAGAGCTCCAAATAAATTTACAGCTGGTGTGTGTGTGTGTGCGTGCGTGTGTGTGTGTGTGTGTGTGTGTGTGTGTGTTAAAGGGGAGATTTCAGGTATTCCATTGCCTTAGAGATACCTGTGACCTGAGGCTCTACAGGGAGATGACAGACACTGAACAGAAAGGAGCTGCGCCCAGGAGATCACTGCCACCTGGCTGCTTCTGTCCCTCTGCCCTGGGACAGCAGGTGTCCCTCACTGCGGTGAAACCCGCTGGGAGGTCCCCACCTTTCCAAGGCGGCCCTCATCCTACTCCCTGTCACGGCCCTCATTCACTCGTGGTTCAGAGACACCAACTGTCGTTAGCAAACTTTCAGGCTCAGCTTAATCCTTTGTTGCATTGCTTGGGCGGGGGGTGTGTGTGCAGTTCTGAGTTCATTCTCACTTCCGGTTTGGGAATACAGCTCTTCGGCAGCAACTGTGGGCTTTTTTGTCCCCCTGTGATAACAGGTCTTACACGTAAGGAATGAGTTTCAGTCTGGAGTGGAACTCAACCTGTGGAATTGTATGGTACCTTTATTGGATTCAGCTTTATCATCCTGTCGGTAATCATTTCCCAGGCATGTCTAAAAATAAAGAAGTCGAATTTATAAGACTCATCCTTTTCCATGAGACAAACTAGCTTTATTTCCTGTCTCTTGAATGGAACTGAAATTCAGCAAATTTGCTTTTAACAAAACAATCTAGACTTCAACAGTGTGCTGCATTGTCAGGAGCGAGAGGAAGGCATTCCATAGGGTCCTGCAATAACAGCTCTGGGCACTGTTCCAAGGTTTTGTTTTGTTTTTTTTTTTTTTTTAGAACATCTATCAATTTATTTAATGACACAATAGCAGCAGTCTTTTGAGGAGCTATAACTGAGGAACTATTACTATAAAAATTGAGAAACTATTATCTCCATTTTACAGTTGAAGAAATTCAGGCATAAGACATGGACCTGACTGAAGTCTCACAGCTAGTAAGTGGTAGAGGAAGGATTTAAACCCAGGTATTCTGGCTCCAGAGTGGGGGCCACTGTGTGACAAATACTGCCTCACTACTGCTTAGTCGTGCCCTGACCATGACGGCCTAGATGGGTTCTGGACTAGACATGAGGATGTGATATAGTGACCCCTAGCTTGAGAGGTGATTGGAGTAGACTGGTGAAGTGGTGTTCAGATGTTTACTTATGAAATCTTCAAACTAAATCTTGAATGGAAGCCTCAAATAAAAACCAGATGAAAGTGGAACTGCTTTGTTGAAGGGGGGGGGACAAAGGAGGAAAAGCAGAGCCCCACCCACTCAGACTTCCTCGAACATCTCTGTTATGACGCTCCAACAGCTTTTGAGCAGCATGGCTTGAAAACCGCCAGTGAACCAAAAAGAGCAAGGATCTAAGATCGGGAGAACTGGGTTCAAATCTAGACCAAATCCATCCTTGTGTCCTGGATTCCGTTTTTTTTCATCAGTAAAATGAAGACCATTTCTGTTTCACATGGCTGTTACGGATTAGATGAGGTACGTGAGAGCGCTTGGAAATTGCCACGTGGTCTATAGCTTCAAAAGAAGAGACCCAGGTGGCAATAAGACACAAGACAGGTTCTGGTGCATCTTGGGTAACCTTGAGTGTTGAGAAGAATTGGGAAGGTGACAACCCTAGACGGTGGCAAGAAGGCAGCAGCTGGAGCAGTAAGGCTACGGAAGCTATGTCGCTTGCTTAGAGTAAACAATGCCCTTCTCCACCGAAATGATCACCAAACTGCAGCTAAGAAATTCTGTTTTAGGGATCGCTCAACAGAATGTGAGAGATGAATAAGGGGCCACTGTCCATCTGGTTCACGGCTGTATGTCCAGAGCAGCACCGTGCCTAGGCACATGGGAGGTACTCCAGAAACACGTCCCAAATGAATTCAGATTCATGAGGAAGATTTACTGAGCCAATGAAACAAAATACTCTGTTAGGGCACGTGGCTATGCCTCACGGCGCGGTCCAAATGTGGTTCTCTGAGAGGAAATGTCACAGTAGCTACAGAATGATGGGGTGACAGGGGCACAGGCCTTGGTAATTTCAGTTCATGTGCCATGGTAGGGTTTCATTCTGGACTTTAATATTAAATGTCGAACTGCTCAAATTTACAGGCGAAATGAGCATAAACTTAAGATTTCTTGATTAATTTTCAAGATGTCTTTTCACTTCTTTCCATTGATTAAAAAAAAAAAAACCCATTCATGTCAGGGATGTCGGGTCTCGGTTGTAAATGCGGAGAACTGATTCACACTGAAATGTTTTTTAAAAACGTGCAAGTTTTCTTTCAGACTTAAATAGCACACGTAATTCAAATAGCTCGAGCTCCTACAGCGAATGTCGATAGTGCCAATTCTGGAAGATTGCTTTTCCTAACCTGGATATTTCAGGCTCCTGTATCTGAAGGCTCTAGTAGCAACTGCTCAGTTCCAACCACGTCCCCCTGCTAGGCATGTAGCTGCTGCTATCTTTAGAAACATTTGATATTAGCCCCCGAGATAGCAGGTGCTGCCTCGTTCTACGTGGTTCTTACAAATTCGTGGTAATCTGTATTTACACTGGCTTTAAAAAGAGATTAAGTTCATTCTTTTATGATGAAAACATGCCTCCCACCTCCTCCGGTAGGTTAATAAAGAAACTAGTTTGGAGCAAGCGTGAAGAAAGTCATCAATTCAGTCTCCAGAGAAGAATGATCAATTCTCTAGGTCCACTTCCAGCCATGAATCTGAACCTCTGCTCCTTCTTGGCACTGCACAGGGCATTTGTTCCATATTTTCTATGTTCCTAAAGTTCCAGTATTCCATATGGTGTTGGACCACGTTTCATTGCCCAGTTATTTTGAAAGCACGCTAAGCATACCCCTCCCACTTGGATCCTGGATGTTGATTCTTTCTCTCTGCTCTCAAGTCATGGAGATGGACATTCTCTGAATGTCTCTCAAGCAGCTTTGCAAAATGATCCCTCATACAGCCTCTTGGCCCCTTTACATGTATTTATGGATATCAAATAACTCATGCAACTATGTTGGCCTTTTAATGACCTTCGGTATCGCTTGTGATGAGAACAGAAACTTTAACAGCAAAGGCGCCTAAGAGGTCCCCTCGTAGCAAGTAAACAAGCTTCTTTAGCTTTTTCCTTTCTCTTCCTGTAGCTTCATTTTGTCAAACAGAATAGCAGCTATCACCAGAATAAAACGTCCTTTCCTCAGTTATTGGGGGTCAAATATTAGTAAAACAAAGTATCTGATAGGAGACATAGGTGACTGATCTAAGGGTGAAATCTGTTTTAGATACACAGTCCATGATAGTCGCATCCGTTTGACAATCTAAAATATTTATGATAGTCGCATCCGTTTGACAATCTAAAATATTTATACTCTTTCTACTAGCCCAATGTAGAAAGAGTATTTGTCACTTGAATGATGAATTTTGTGTAATTCAGCCAAATATCAATAATCTCCCTCTCTGCCCTCCTTTTAAAGAAAAAACTGAAAAAAAAAATTGATGTCTTCAGCAGAATAAACCAAAGTTCTCAGAATTATAGTATTCCAGTGTTAGGTAGAAAAGTCCAGGTTTGAAATCATTCTTTTATAAATGGTTGGGATATGCTAATTCAACTTTCCTATTTTGCAAATAAGGAAACCATGGGCCAGAATAGTAAAATTATAGTTGGAACCATGTTTCCGACTCCTAGACCAGTGCTCATCCACTCTACCAGACTATGCGGGAAGACAAAGATGAGACGAGACTTCCCGTGGTCCTTTAAACACGTCATGTCAATGTGGAAGAATCTGCTATGTATGTAGCTACGAATCATGGCTATGAATCACCCCCAGGGGAATAATTTAAAGCAGGCTTTGATGTATTTTATATTGAATAAAATGAGGAACACATATCCAAATGTCACATCCAAATCTGAAATTAATATTAACTTTCAATAAAGGCACTTCAGTCGGAAACAAATTACAACTAAGCAAAGAACTTCCAGTTTTTATTTTTTAAACATTGAACAACATTCAACCAAATTTTTAAAAATTAGAATGGATTAATTTACAATAAAATAGGCAACTTAGAATGTCAGCCCTTTCATTTAGGGCCAAGGAGGCCAAGAGTTCCTGTTTTAAGCAGCAGAATTGCACAATTGATAATTTTACCTATATTTGATGGCACAGAAATATAAAAGTCATACAACATCCATTGAGATCATCCCTTCCCTCCAGAGTATAGAATTCATATCATCGCTTCTTAGGTCAGTACTCAGGCTTTTAAAAATCACCAGTAATATTGTGAAATATATCTACAACTACTCTGATATGAAGAACACTTTAAAAATAATTCTTATAGGAAACACCTCAAAATAATTTTGTGGCACACTGGACCGGAAACAGCAAAGATGAAAAGTAATGTACAAGAATTATAGTCCCTTGTTTATAGAAACCACCCAAATAAAATATTTTCCCTAATTAATTGTCCTTGCTTCTTGTAACTTATTAGTAGAGATGAATTACGAGAAGCAGAATGCACCATTTTTATTTTGGTTCTTGGTTGTAGCTGCCAGCTTAAGAGTTCGTGACTATAAATGTAAAGCAAAATGTGATTATGCTCACAAATTCCGGAATGGGAAAAAAAAACCCAAAATATCTCTTTAAAGTATTTCTCTATTCTCGCTTTCAAGTCAAGACAAAAAATTCACAGCAGTTTAAAAGGATGATAACTGACTCAACACGGGGCCCACTAGAATACATACTGAGAATAATTTCATCCATTACATTCCCGAAGTGAAAACTGTAATAAGTATGATACTATGTCACCAAGTATCATTCTACAGGGAGCTGCTGGAGCAAAGGCGGCACATGACAGATTAGGCACAGCAGCCTTTGGACAGAACACCTTATTTTCATACTCCTGAACATGCGACCTTTAAGAAACAGTAATGTGTGATTTATGACAGCTGGCCAGGCACTTAACTGGGGGAAAGAGACTTTCAGATTCTGAGGTAAGCTAGAATTGTTTTAGCAATTACATACATATTCTAAAAACACACTAACTGACGTGATTCAGCATTCAACTGTAACTTTGTCACTCTATTGTGCCAAAATTCACACCTACGTGTAACTTCTTAAGCTAGGAAAAGAACGTTTTCAAGTCTGAATTTTGGCCCCATTTAGATACTTCTGTGCTTCTGACATACTTGAGGAAAGTAGGTACATCCATACAAGGGCTACGAGACATGAGAGTCATGCTGTCAGTCACATAAACAAAACAATGATAACTGAGGCGACAAGCCTCAATCCAGCCCCAAGAAAAATCACAGAGCAACGCTCTAAAAGGGCAGAAACAAAGTGGCAGAGAGTTTCTGTTTACAGGTGTTGACAGCACTGTGGAAGATCTCAAAATTTACGCTAACACTCTGGGTTCGTTACACTCTGGGCACAGTGTAGATTTCTTCCCCTCTTCTGAATCCATTTCGAGGCAATGTGGAGTTTGCTTAATAAATGAAAATTCATATTAAAAGATGGACCACAGTAAGGTATTTACATATTAGACCAGAACAGAAAGTGGCCATTTTGGAACTAGTCTTTAACCAAAAGTTATTTAAACCTATTTTTCATTAGAATTACCATGGTTTTATCTGCAAATAGAAAAGCCAAGTCTCTAAAACCTCAAAACTAGTAAGTAATTACATTTTCCACTCCCTTCTCAAACAGAAATTCCGATCTGAAGGTTACTTCTTGTTCTGAACAAGCTCATCATGTTATGTCATATGCATACTAAATTAATCAATGTCCTGTTTTAAACCCTTCAAAGAACATGATGGATAAAGACACATTTTTTTAAATTTTGAGCTGAAGTACCCTCATTCTCAAAAACATAATGAGAAAAAATATTGGCTAATTTAGAGTGTCCACGTGGCAAAAAAAAAAAAAAAAGTCTGGATACTTTATTTATAAGGACTCAAAGCTGACGCTCTCAAGATACCAAGTTTTTGCAGTCCTGGTAAAGGATTTGTGCTAACTGATCTCTTCTTTCCTGCAGGACTAACAGCATACACCTGTCGAAACCACCAGCTGGAGTTACCTGTGCAATGAGCAAATGCGGAAGATTTCTCCCTCTGTGACGCTAACTGGCTCGCGCAAGTTTTGAAACGGTGACCCTGGCCCATGAGCACCACGCTTTACTCAACTGAAATAATTAATCAAACTGTAGTTGCTGTGGGTGAGGAACAGAGGGTGGGGTGAGAGGGGATTGAGAGCAATTATACCCATCATTAAGATACCATGACACACAGTGAAAATGGGGCTGTTCATATATTATGTTTGAGGCTTGAAAAATCATTCATCACAGCTATTAAATAAAAGGGCATCAAATTTTTAGTTTTGAACACCTGCAAATGTAGAGCTTTCTGATATGACCCAAATTTAAATACAAATGGAAGTTCATTGAACATCAGATTACCTTATTGGAAGAAACAAATTACATAGAGTTTGTAGGCAGTAACCTACACACAAAAAGTGAAGCATAGGCAAACATTAAGAGAAATTACTTATGATTGTTTCCAGTTTCATCTTTCTCATGCGAGAGCCTAAAAACAAGTCTATGGAAAGCCAACTTCACACACGTGAGAAATGGCATCTGCTACCTATCGGTGTATCTTTACCTCAAAGGTAGACACCACACACACATATCTCAGACATTCATTTGCATGTGTAATGGTTTTTGAGACATATATCCCACTGAAGTGCTATAAAGGAAGTCTACGAAGCACTTTTAGGAAAAAGGCACTTCATTGTGAAAGTTAGATTTAATTGCATGAAAGTCGAGAAGGCTGGGATAGACTCAAGTCTGTATTCGCTTCTGTATTTACGGATACAGAGCAGATGCCAACTTATAGAGCTGCTAACATTACAAACCAACCAAACAGCAACATTAACTATATTCTCAGCAGAACAGTAATGTATGACAGTTCTCCAAAAACCAACATAGTTCTAAATTCAACAGTAAAAAGGAAAAAAATAAAAATAAAACAAAACCACCAGCACTTGCTACTTTAGAGATCAAGACGTTGTTTTCTACAGAATTTCATGTCGAGTTTGGTTCTCTGTTTCAGAGCATGAATTGCTTTTCAGATGAAAAACCTGGGGTGGCAGAGGTGTGTGTGTTGGGGAGAACCCAGGGTGGAAAAGCACTTGGGAGGAACGAGGTTCATTTCTCTGTCAGACAAACAAGTGAGGAGGTAGTTGTATTCCGAGAATGTTGTGCTGATCTACGGAGAGGAGAGCCGGGGAAGAAGCGGGCGCGTCTCTGTGAGACCGGAGAGGGCGACAGGGGGAGTGTCCTCCAGGAAGTCAGGATCAGGGCGCGTGTCAGTGCAGCTGAAACGAAGGCAGAATTTGTGTATGAATGTCACCCAGAGAGTCTGAGGAAAGCAAGGTGAAGAAATCAACATGAATGATAAACCATTCCTCTCCAAACTTGTCCTACCTTGACAGTGGCTCTTTTCTGGTGCTTGAGCTTTAACAGTTATCTGTAAGAGAAGAACACACGCCACGTCATTATCATGCAGTTCAGATGGAATTCTTCACACTCCCGGTCAGCGCCAAGAACATGACATACATATAGTTCATAAACAACGTCTTCCAAATCCAAATATCACTGAACACTTAATGATGTCTATAAAATAATTACATGTTTTAAAAACGTTTAGAGCTCGATATTCTCAGATAAAGGGTTCCATAAGGAAAATATTTTATAGTTGTAAGTAAGCAGAGATTCTTAAAAAATAACAGCAACACTCGTCCAAAATGTCTGAAACTAAATGGTACGATTTATAATCATGTCAAGAGAGCACACGCTCACCTTGTTACATCACCACACAAGGCAACCCCATGCAACCTTGAGTCCCATCATCACTGCTGTTAAGTTTTTTCATTCGGTACTGACGTATTTCTCTTACCAGTGTGTAAAAAGCATCTTCAACACCCTAGAAAAGGACAAAAATGATAAAGACAGCTTAACAGACACAATTCAAGTTGTAAGCTCTATCTCATGGTACTTTCTTACATAGATTTAAAATTCCGATTATTAAATTAGCTGCTAAAATAGGGTGGTTTAGGAAGATGACACTAAATTTAGCATTCTTACTGAATCACATTAACAGACTGACATACAAATGGCACATTTTACAAAAATAACATTCAATCAAAGGACAACTGGTAATGTGGAACGTACAAAACTGGTGTTGATGGAGAAAGGACAAATGCTTATAAAAATATCTTTGATCAAGGGTCTTCATTCTAGTAATATTCGTGTATGTTAATGTGGGAGTAAAAATGCTACATCAGAATATTAACAAATTCATGTTAGGTTTAAACTGATTAAAAAAAAAAATAGAACACTATTAAAAACCCGTAACAACAAAGAATGTGGATATCTCTAGTCAATCGAACTCATCTGCTTTATACCCTTGCCAGATGCTGAAAGCTGCATTGTACCTGTCTGGTCTTGGCTGAGGTTTCAATGAATGGAATCCCATAACTCTTGGCCAGTTCGTGGGCTTGTTTGGTGTCAACTGTCCTTGTTGGCAAATCACACTTGTTTCCTACTAGCACCATAGGCACATCATCTGAGTCCTTTACTCGCTTAATCTGTTCCCTAAAAAAGGGAATGTGTTATAAGAATAAGTTTTTTGGAAGGATTAAACAGCTAAGGCAAAACGGAATCTAGCAAATTTTATCCAGCTTAATAGTTTCTAGTAGTTTCACTCCCCTCCCCACCCAACGACTTATAAAAGACCGTGTATAATGAGGAGACTGGTTTAGACTTGATTCAGCAGCCACAGGGAAGCCAAGTACCCGTTCGCCTTCTAGCGGAAATAAACGGCTAGTTGATCTTGACACGTGCCCTTGTTAGGCTCCTCCATTCTTCCCAAGAATTTGGCCTGGATTTAATTGGCAACTCTGAACTGCACTCTAGATTAAGGTCCGAAGTACAAAAAGTAAAGTTTGCTGCCTATAAAAAACTTTTTGAGGCTCCCTTGAGAGTGACAGTATTTGGTGGAACACAGCCCAGCCTCTTCTCTAGATGGGTGGTGTCCCAATGTTTCCTTCAATCAGAATTATAGCTGGAAGTCCACGATGTCACATAGAAAACACCGGAACTGCCCTTCTTAGAGGGGCACTAAAGGGTCTGGAACTCCCAGCTGGCAGCACTCCCCCAGGGACATGTTACGACATACCACAGAGCAGTTCAGAACTTGCTCTAGATTCTCTTGACCAACACTGTCCAACAGAACTTTTTGCCACGAGGGAAATGTTCTGTATCTGCGACGTCCAGCTACATCCACAAGGCACATGCTGCTACTGAACACTTGAAAAGTCTGATTTTTAAATTTTATTTAATTTTAATTAACTGAAATAATTATATATGGTTTGTGGCTACCAAACCGCATAGAACTGCTTTAGACTCTACCCTTGGATTCCATACAAAGCGATGTACCTGAAACGTATCACACCAGTTAGCTGCGGAACCGAGCTGGGGTGATGGCAGCGGCCTATGTTAAGGGATAATATAAAGCCTAAGAAGAAAAACGGCTTCTAGAAATTCAGCAAAGATTTAGTAAGTGTCTGCCAAGTGCCGGGCATTTTATTAAGTACTGCTATTATTTCCAAAGAGGAAATGGGAAGTAGAGCAAGTTTAGGAGGAAAAACACACCAAATTCGGTGTGCGGAATTCTTCAAATGGATGGAGCATCAGCCAGGATGTGAGGCTGCGGGCAGAGCACTTGCACAGGCTTTACCGTGTGCTAGGCACTGTTCTGGGCGATTTCCATATTGACGAACTTGTTTAATTTTCACAACAAATCTTGGGAGGGGCTATTACCCTCCATGTGACAGATAAGGAAACAGTATTAACTTTCTGCAATAACCCCAGATTCTCCATGTCAAGCAACCTAAAACCAACTCTTCACAATTAAAAAAACTCTATGGTTCCTGGTGTGGTATCCTCAACCTCGCCACCCCCGCCCCCTGCAACCCCCCCCCACACACACACAAAGCTTCAGAACATGCATAAAGAATATCCTGTCAGAAAGAACCACACCCCTAGTACCTGTAGAGGTTAATATCTGCAAATGACTTGCTGTTATTGATGGCAAACACGCAGAGGAAGCCTTCGCCTGTCCTCATGTACTGGTCTCTCATGGCACTGTACTCCTCCTGTCCAGCTGTGTCCAGGATGTCCAACAGACAGGTTTCACCGTCTATCACCACCTGTTTTCGGTAAGAATCCTGGGGGTGTGAAGGGTGGGGGTGATGGGGAGAGAGATTCCATTTTTATTAAAAACCACAGGAAATGTAATGCCATCGCCAAGATTAAATTAA
Source organism: Eonycteris spelaea (assembly GCA_003508835.1). Classification (NCBI taxonomy): domain Eukaryota; kingdom Metazoa; phylum Chordata; class Mammalia; order Chiroptera; family Pteropodidae; genus Eonycteris; species Eonycteris spelaea. The sequence goes on from PUFA01000065.1 coordinate 7,046,228, forward strand.
CTCCCAACCAAGTCCACCTCTGTCTCTCTGATTTGCCCCTCAACCCACTAATACAGAATCGCAAATGGAAAGTACTTAATGTCTCCTTTTTTTTTTTTTTTTTTTAAAAAAGCCCCAAATCCTATATGCCTGCAGAAAGGAAAATGTGGACACTGTTCTTGGAAAAGATGGAAAAAAAATGTGGTGATTCAAAAGACAGCTCTACTGAATTCAGACTAGAGATTAGGTTTATGGAGTAGTTTACTAAGGTATGAACTAAATATTTGTTTGCTGTGTATTTGTTTATGTATATTTAAAATTCTAAATATACCTCCACCAATTATAACCTGGCCCTAGTTAATGTCAATTGTGTTTATGACTAAACACACAAGCACTTTTTATTTCAGACAAGGTCATAATACCAAAATATTTTTCTCCTTCTATTGGGAAATATTCTTCGATCAAATTCCTAAAGGTTCCAAAAAGGGATAGTTAATAATTATTCTTCAGGAAAACAGACATGCATAGGTTATATAAAAAAACTTTCAATTTGGCTCAAAAGCAAAAATGTTACTTGTATTTTAATACTTATGCTCTGGGAATGTAGGTCAAAGAAAATAAGCTGACCACACTTAGTAAATATCTGGCTCCAGAAACAGAATGAGACCTAGTCCCTTTGTAACTCACTTCATTGTGGGACTTTGATATATTTTCAAATTGAAATAGAATTCACATCGCCAAAACTCCTCAGAGCATGAAATATAGTTAAGTTTATGGCTGTTCTGAGGAGATGAACAAAATAAAAATTATAAACATAAATTTAGCCAAACTAATTTATTATAATAGAAGTCAGAGAAGTGGGTATTTCCTAGCAGAGGGAGGAAGTTTACTGACTGTAATCGGCATGCTAGAACTCTCTGGGACACTGGAAATTGTACATATTTTTGAGTGGTGGTTACGTGAGTATATACAAATTTAAAAAGTCACTGAGCTGCTGATATAAGATTATGGATTATTATTTATGTCTACAGCACCTGGTCTTCCTAGGTGGTCTCCCATCCAAGTACTAACCGGGCCCGACCCTGCTTAGGTTCCAAGATCAGACATCAGGCTTGTTCAGGGTGGCATGGCCGTAGACCATGGACCACGGCTCCACTGGGCTGTGAACCCAGGGCCTTCTGCAGGTAAAGCAGACATGCTAACCACTACACTATGGAACCACATCCAAGATTTATATATTTTACTGAATGTAAATTACTCCACAATAAATTAGACTCTGAAAAACATTAAAAGGTTCTATTAATATTAAAGTAGTAAGCCTAAAATAAAGTTTATTTCCAAGGACTAATGACTAATTTTTAGTAATGGCTACATTACTTAGCTTGCAGTAAACACTCAGTGGCTGAGTGGTAAGAAGACCAGGGTGTGGATTAAAATAAAATAACCTCTAGAGTTAGACATTTCTAAATTAATAAAATTATAAAACCTTTTATTTAAAGCAGAGGTCCCCAACCCCCGGGCCATAGACAGGTACTGGTCCATGGCCTGTTTGGAACCGGGCTGCACAGCAGGAGATGAGTGGCTGGCAAGCTAGCAAAACTTCATCTGTATTTGCTGCTCCCCAGTGCTAGCATCATTACCTTAGCTCCACCACAGATCATCAGGCATTAGATTTTTATAGAAGCATCAATCCCTGGTGCCAAAATGGATGGGGAACGCTGATTCAAAGGACCTCAGATGCCATTTATTGAAGCCAATCAAAACATGAACTCCCCCTCCCAAATAATAGATTCATGCAGTACTTTACCATTCACAAAAATTTAAACATATTATTTGATTTTGCACAACACCCCTGTGTGATAGGCAGGACAAGCCTGTCGTAATAGATGAGGAAAATGAGAATCCGAGTGATTAAATGATTTGCTCAATATCACATAATTAAATTGCAAACAAAACCGAAATCCTAGACAGTGACTCAAAATCTTATTCTTTCTAGTCCAACCCCAAACTCAACTGCTTCAATTAGGCAAGAAAATAAAATAGCACTATACCCAAATCTCCAAATCCTTTATCTCCATCCTGATATTATTCAGACATCATGGCCTGTGCTTCTTTTTAATAGAGCTGTCACATATGAAGAAACTGAGTTCAACAGATTTTACAAGTTTACAGAACTGTTAAAAACCAGTTTTCAGAAAATCTTCAGCAGTTAATAAAATAAACTCTTCTCCACAAACAGGCAAAGCTTTATTGTACTACTGAATGCAGTACCCAAAGTAACTTTCCACTTTCTCTTCTGATTATTTCTTTATCTAAAGAATAGCTAAAGGGAACGGGTGACGGTAAAACGAAAGCAAGAGCTCAGCAGTCTGCTACCACCGGGGCCTCACCTCTATGGTGGGATCATATTCATCTACAAAGTGGTTCTGGATTAGCTGGATGGTCAGCGCGCTTTTCCCAACACCACCTGCTCCAACCACCACCAGTTTGTACTCAGTCATTTCACACCAGCGAGAACCTGTGGGAAATAAGCAGTTAGGGGTAATTGGCGAGCGACATCTACAGTACTTCAAAGCTTTTTTATAATCAATACTAAGTAAAACCAGAGTTTGAAATGTATGTGTTTCACACACGTGACTGGTTCTGAAAGCGATTTAGGAAATGCAAAAACATTTGCAGGTGACTGTGGGTCCCAGAATTCTGGATTAGTCTAAGCTACCCCCACCCTCATCTATTTTTCAACAGTCCTTGGGCCCCGCCCTCAGCCTAAGGTCAAGGAAACCCCCTGTTCCTGCTCCTGCAAGTCTTCTCGGCTCTGGGGGGGCAGCCTCCAGGCCGTTCCTCTTTTATATTCCCCCGCTTGTCTCCAAATCTCTCTCTTCTAGGGATCCAAACGAAGGACCCCCGCCCAGGGCCTTTGTCTCTCGCTCGCAGATTCCGCTCGATTCCTGGCAACAGCGAGTGGCATGCACGCCCCGAAGCCGAACACTGCTCACGCCGGAGCCCTACCTCAAGCTCCGGTGCCTCCGCTGCCAACGGATTTAGAACCACAACAGGGAAAAATGTTGGAGACCCCGGAACCGCCATGAACAGCCCCCACCAGGGAGCGGCACTTCCGGCCCCACCCGCTACGTAATCAGTCGGCGCCCCGGGCGCCAGAGTCCCCGCCCCGGCCACGTGGGCCTCTGAGACAGGAGTCATGGGAGAGGCCACACCCAGACCCGCCCCTCCCCACACAGGACGTTAGCAATAAGAAAGCGCTAGGTGCTAGTGTCTCAAAAATCAGTAAAACTTTATTCGCTTCCATTCTTTCGCCATTAACAGAAAACTGGAGAAAGCAAAAATGTTTTGTGTTTACAAAGATAAACGGCCTCTTTACCCAGAGATCAAAAACTCAAATGACAATGGGGAAGATAAAAGTGCCCTCCCACACATCCCCTGAGCTGACCTTTTGTCATCTTGTGGACAAAACCTTCAGTCCACTGGCCAGGGACCCTGTCCTGTATGTGGCCAATTCAAGATGAGGGCCAAGAAATCAGACCAATCCAATCCCGTGATATAAAGTCGAACAGAAGCTACACCAAGGGTCAAGTGCCCGTATTTTACAGGACACAGGAACCAGGCGGCTACTTATAAAAAAAACAAGATTCATTTCAGGCACAACTTTTTTATTTTTTTGTTTTGTTTTGAAATCAGTAAAAAAACTGGGTCCTAGAAGCTGCAGTGATCTAAGCAGCAGCGAGTTTGTGCATTTGTCCTTTTTTGTTGTTTCTGTTTAAATACGTTTAAATTATCACACTGCTGGCACATTCATTTGCATGAAATTCTGCACCATACATACTATTTGTAGTAAAGTTTACCCCCCCTCCCATCCCAGGAAAAAAAAACTACTCTGGAAGATAATTTTCATTGAAATCTAACCAAACTTTGTTAAGTGGACTGTGACAAGATTATAAATGATATGAAAAATAACATTTTAACATTTGGCCACCAACTTAAGGAAATGGTTCACCTATACAAATTTTTGTAATTTTTAATATATTCTACCCTCATATGGTCCTCAGAATTAAAGCATAATGAACAGGAAAGAACGCAACTGAGTGCTAAGGCCGAACATCTTGCCAAAAGTAATGAAGGTAGAGTATATACTGAATATCAAGTGCAGAATTTCATAGGGCCAACAAGATAACAGTCTATACTTTTCACTTACACAGGGGAAGTGGATTTTGCAATTACCAGTTGCGTTAAATGCACCAAATAAAGCTCCTAAAATTGATACTATAAGGCGCCACCTTAAGTTTTCCAGGCTGCAACTGTGCATAATTTTAAAATGGTTTTCTTAAATTTATTTATTTTTTTAAACATAACACGAGGAAGGTGTTAAAACTGGTGTAATAGCTCAATAGAATAAGTATTCCAGATTTTGGGAGGGATGAAGAGGGAGATATTCAGAACTCTTCACCAGAATCCCCCCAACTTGATCATAATGGATTAATGATGTGCTTTGTGGATGTGGTTAGTCAATGACACCAGCCTGACGGATCTTTCTTTCTGCACCAAATCCCTGTGAAAAATAAAATTGCAGTTAATGATCAGAGTGCATGACAATCAAAGTACATTCACAATTCCAAAAGCACTACTTTTAATAATCTTCGCCACCACCAATTCTTTCCCATAGGAAATCTATTAAGCCCTCTGATCTATTATCTAAGTAAGCTATGTTAGGAAAATCAGGAAAATCAATAAACATGCTCCTAATGGTAAAGTTGGGGGATGAACCAATGTGCACCAAGTCCTAACTAGTTCTAAGCAATACTGAAGCTCCTTAGGCTCTCGAGATATGCTGAAACAGGACCTCAAGCAGTATGTTGGTCTGTCCATCCCCCCCCCCCCCGAAACCCTGTATGTTCTCATACCATTGAGTTATCTGGTCCCCTTGGCTGACGAAGAACCATTAGGCGAGGAGCACTGGCATCATCCAGGGTTATGTTCTTCAAGCGATTGACCAACCTATCAGGTCGTGGAGCTGCAACAGCCTTGGGGCCCTCGCTGAAACAAAGTCAAGAGGTGAGAAGCAACACTGGTGGGAAGAAGGCGAGTGCTTGCAGAGGAGAGTGTTTTCCATCTAACTACCCAAATGACTCAGTTTTAATGAGAAGGACTCTTACCTCATCTAGCCAGCTAGCTAGCAAGACAGGACAGACAAGTTTGTTTTTATTCCCAACTCAAGGTGTATTACTGCATACATCTGGGAGAGACATTTGGGTGAGGGTCACCCCTAGACTGGTCTGCAACCAGAAAGACTAGTTTCACAGACATAAAACAAGGTAGCAGATGTTAAAAACCTTATAAATGTTAATATGAAGAAATATTTCTGGAGACTCCAGGCTCCTCCAATGGCAACAATTTAAAAAAAAAAAAAAAGGCAAAAAAAGCCAGAGTCAGAACTGAACTATAAAATTAAAACTTTAAGCAGCATATAACCTAGAAATGGCTTAAGATAAACAGAATCCTTTAAGAATAAGAACTATATATCTTTTTATGTTTAAGATCTATCATACAGCCCATTAATATTTCACTGGGTCAGAGGTATGAGACTAAAAATTTAGACAAGACTAGAGGTAAAAAAGGCACATGAGGTATCAAGAAATAACCAGAAAGTGGCAGAAGAGAAAAAAGCAGAGATGGAAAGTGAAGAAATGTGATAAAGCAAAGATCAAGAGATAGTCGAGGGAGATTACTAATCGAACTCACCAGACTCGCCAAACATTACAAGCACTGCACTTGCCAGTGCGCTGATTAAGAATCACTGAGAATTCCACCTCATCTCCGGCCTGTAGCTCAATGCCATCCTGAACTTCTTTCACATGGAAAAAGAGCTTCTTGCTATCTCCTACTTCATAGTTAATGAAGCCAAACTGAAAAATTTTAAAAGAAAACAGTAACTAAAAAAAAGAACATACCACAGGGAGAAGAGCACCTCACTTCGAATGAAGCACGATGTGCGGCCGTAGCTAGAAGGGGTTTATAAAACACGGTACTGATGCCAATGCTCCAGTCCAGTTGCCTATGCTAGGACGTAACAGAATGAGAGTCTGCAAAACCTGTCAGGGAAAACAGAGCTCTGAAATCATGGTCGCTGACTATAATAGCCTGACTAAAGCAAATAAAGTTGCCTTGTGCCTTCATATATGTTAAGTTTTTGAATTATGTGGAATCATTAGGGAGCTGTTGTATGAACGTATGTATTAGTCTGATTCCTTCTGGAATTAAGCTGGGGTATGGTAGTACAAGAATAGCCATACGATCTGGTTTATTCACAGTACTAGTATTTAAAAAAGTCCCGAGGACTCGCAAAAATCTCAGTATCAGCAATAGTTTTGTTTGCTAATATTTTATCGACCCTTCTACATATGGCTTCTCTATATGGTATACAAAAGAAGCTCTGAGCTAAAGTGTACAAAATCTTATAGTCTTTCTACTCTGGAAATGTCATTCCATGCTTATTTTCCCCATCATGTAACATTATTAAACACAACCTTTTTTTTTTTTTTTTTGCTAATATCACCATTTTTTTCTTTTCATGTGGTTTTCTTTATAAACTACCTCAAAAATTGAAAAAGGGGTGAAATAAAAACCAAATGAATGTTGATGGTTCTGCTGTGGCTAAAAAAATTTCAAAGTTTTGGTTACAGTTTCGTTATTGACTCATAAAAAAAGACCAAATTCTTATCTAGAGATACTACCACTTACCTGATCTTTCACACACTCCACTGTGGCCCTACGCAGGGGTGTAATATTGTAGGCCATAGTCTGTGCATTCTGGCCCAGGACACACAATTGGAACTTGACACTCTCCCCTTTCTGTAGGCAATCCCCTTTGTTGGCCATTCCAACTATGCCAAATGGATAGACCTCACCTTTCATATCCCCTGTAAGGAGAAAAAGGTACAAAGTCCAAAAGCTAATACTTCACAACAGTCCTTTGCTGATGACCCTAATAAATTTATAAGTTGCCCTTAAAAATATTTTTTTATTACCTGAAACCCTCTACTTTAAACCTTCAATGAAATCCTAAATTCTAAATACTACAGTGAAAACAAACAAGAACCTGTGGCTCATTAGTACCTTACTAGTTAATGAAGTTTTAAAACCTTTATGAAATTAAAATACTACTACTGTGCACAACCTCATTACCTAAATATTTGGGCTTTTTAAGCACTATGGGTTGCTAATATGATCCAATGGATTATCTTCTTCCCAAGTTCGCATTATGAGCCAACAAACAGTGAAAAATGTTTCTGACCATACCAACTGGGCATTAAATAATAAGCCAGGCAAAGACAAAATAGACAAATTTCTTTGCCATGTCATCCCCCTTTGTTCTGATTATGAGCTCGGCACACTTTTTCTGAAAATGTTAGACTTGGTGGTCATCTTGTCTCTGTCGGTACTCTCGACGTGGCTGTTATAGTGACAAAGCAACCAAAGACAATATGTAAACGAGTGGTTGTAGCTGTATTTCAAAAAACCTTATTTATAAGAAACAAGCCACCATCCTTGGCTCTGCCCTAGAGTAAAAAGTTGGTTGGAAGTCAGGGCAGGCTATAGATAAAAACTGGGCCAAACAGTTCAGCTCCTTTTCAGTTCACCTGGATGGTGAATTCACTGAATCAACAAAAGTAGAGAAAGGGAGAAAAAATTCAGGTGAAAGTAGAAGCTTCATAATTGTAAATGCCTCTAACTATTCTCTTGATTATAGGGGTAAAAATATTCAGTGAAGCTTTTCTTTGCAAACATACAGCAATCACAAACTTTGAGGAGATACTTCCAATAGATCCCGTCATGAAGGATTAGAGACAGGTGGTCTGATGTAGTGGTATTAACAATAACTACCATTTATTATATACTTATTTTGATTCATACTTAATCTTTAGAAAACCTTCTGACATTGTTCTCAGTTATACAGCTGGGAAGTGGAAGAGCTAGTGTTCAGATCTAGATCTGCCTGACTCCAAAGCCCATGGTCTAATATCAAGTTACCTGTATTCCTAAATTAAGAGCTGTTCTCAGGACCAACTGAGAAAGTATGACCCGTCTAGTCCCAGAAAACTGTAGGCTCAGAGATTTCAGAAAAGTTTCCTTTCCCACTAAGTCCTTGCTTTGAATTCTACCTATAGCTAGTGTTGAAGAGTAAGTAGGCTGGGGGTTGGGAATGCAAAAGGAAGTAACAAGTGGGAGGTTAGAGAGGAGAAAGAAGGGGGATTTCATATTATCTCATGAGTTAAAGTTAACTGCCTATACACCCTGGCCCTTTTAGGGGTATACTGTCGTCATGGCATTAGTTTAAAAGACTGATTTGCTATAAAATCATTTCATATTTGGAGGTGTGTGTGTGGTGGGATACTGGTTCTATGTAAAACAGATATTCCTAAGAACCTCATGAATTAAAGGAACATCACGTTATAAAGGTTTATTTCTTTCCTCAAGTGACCTGCTCTCCTCATTTATGTTCTCTTTGACTCCTAGATGACACAAGATTTATTGTGAGCCAAGCTACCATCTTTAGCTGGAATTTCAAATTCTCTCATCAACCCCATTACAGTATAAGTTTGCTATAATAAATCATCTAGTGTTCCCTACTACCATTTTTATTGAAAACTTATTTTATACATGTTGGTCCTTTGGGTGGTAACTGTTGGGGTTAAGGGGTAGCCTATAAACCTAGAGAGTTATTGAAGATAGGAAGAAAAAAAGCAGAAAATGAAAATTACAAGGAGCCTTGCCCTAGAGACAAATAATAGTATCCCCATGGAACCCTAGCTATTAAGGAATAGATATAGTAAACTTTTACAGGAAGCAAAAATGTTTATAGAATTAAATGGTTACTAGTGCTCATATAACCAGTGAGTAGAAGGAAATTATAAAGTTGTACTAAATTCAGCCAATTGTGAATGATTATCACATGTCATTTTATGCATATTTTTAGTGTAAGATTTTATTCTTAGTCTATTTCAATGTTAACTCAAGAATCAGTTGCACACAAATGTCATATGCTCATACAGTAGTCATTTATTCACAACATAAGCCCGGGCTGATCTCATTCCTAAGGGATATAAAAATAAAAACCAAGGAAAGGCAGGAAAAGCCACTTTTCCTTAATTCAGTTTTTAAGGAATCTGAAAAAAACTACAGCAAACACCATCATATTTTAAAATCTTGAGTGCTCATATAAAGGTAAGGCACATTTCAAACAATCTGACGGATGCTCTTACCTTCCTCCACGATCTCAATCATTCCTTGGTACTCGGTCTGTGTCGGATCAACACTCCTCAAGGGGCGAATGACTTTACCAGAGTAGATGGTAGGATCAGCTTCTTCGGTAATGCCATTCACTGCAAAACAAAAGTGTATATACCTTCAAATTTTATTTAAACTCTAAACCACGGGGAAAAAAAACAAAATTCATCAGAACAAATGCTAACAGAAGATCGATTGGTTGCCTGCTATTCTTGAAATGCTTCTAAACTACCATCAAAATAAATTCATTTAAGGATTTAACAAGGATTCCTATTTAAAACATGTCTTGTTCTCTCACCTTTTCCAGGTAACCAAATATCACCTTTTCAGTGAGGCCTTCCCTGGTCTCCAAAATGTCAACCTAATACTTACATATACTTCCCCAACTTACTTTAATGAATATTTATTGAATTGAAATGAACATTCTTGGCTGTCATTTCTCTAGGTCTCACCACAAGAAAGTGTTATTTGGAGAGTTTATGAAAGCCAAAACTAACTGGCAGGTCTTTAAAAGTCGAAGATCCTAAATAAAAGTGATTTTCTTAAGTTCCCCTTATTTTTCACATTTAGACTTATTCTTCTTCAAAGTGGTCTTCTGGAGTAATGCCCCTTTCCCCGCAACCCCATGGAGATTTCTATCTTGTTTTTTTAAAAGAGATACTAAATATAAACTTAAAGTAAATAACCTAAAATATCTAGAACAGTGGTTCTCAAACTTCAGTGTACATCTTCAGAATTACCTGAAGGGTTTATTAAAATGGGCTGCCCATCCTGAGTTTCAGGAAGCCTGAGGTGGGGTCAGAGAACCCATATTTCTAACAAGTGGTCAGAAGACACTGGATCTGGGGATCACACTTGGAGAACCACTGATCTAGCCCTCATTTCCCACGCAAAGCACAGACTGAATAAGCGGAAGTCACAATTCATTACCCGAGTGCGTTTTGTTGACTTTTTCTGCACTGACTTTGTTGCCTTTGCCTTTGGACAAGCTGTACTCGACCATGTCCCCCAGTTCCAGACTATCGACATCACCAGAGAACTCACTGAGGGGAAAATAAATGACATTTGAATAAGCAATGACCACAAACAAAACAGTAGCAAGTAGCTTAATTTCCTGTATAACAACATTCATAGTGTGCTTACCTATGCTGGATTATGTTTTAAGCACATTTTATGTACTGACTCATTTAATCCCCAGAAACACACTATGAAGAGGTACTATTACCCTCAGCTCCAAGATAATGAAACTAAGATATCAAAGGGTTACTCTTTCAATAAAAGTTACATAGGTAGTAAGTGGCAAAGCCCATGCTCTTAACCATTATGCTATAACCCCAAAGCAAGTGCACAACTCTCTGGTAGCAACAAATAAAACAGTATTTTCAATGAAGCAGAAAGGCCCCTCTCTAATGTTCAAAGCAGATATAGGCCTTTATCTTTTGGCCACATGTTCTCAATACAAAGGTAGGCGATTAACTTCTCACAAATACAAAATCTGAGATTAAAAGACACATAACCGCCCAACACTAAATGTTTTTGACTCCAAAACCAAAGAATGAATAGTAAGCTCCAAGTTCCTAAAAGGCATTCCTCACCTGTAATGGAAAAAGATTTCCTTATCATGATTGGCTGTTTCAATAAATCCAAAATTATCCTTCAGAGTCGCCACATAACCCAAGAGCCTCTTGGAGTTAGAATTACGACCCAAAAGTCGCACACAAGTTGCAATCTGCTGTCCAGGCCTCTGTTTGTCACTAATACTAAATTCAACCTGTGAAAAATAAGGAAGTTCATTAATACCATGTCACTTTCACACAAAGCACCTCAACTCTGATCTACAACTCCCCCAGACCATGCTTCCCTATTCCAAATATCCCTTATAAATTACTAGATGGAATAGATTTTCACCAAAAAAACTAGCACTTCTCTGTCTCATTCCACTTTTCACGAAGGATCAAATTTTGTCCTCTGGTGTGTATTCCTTACAGATTCTTAATTTCTCTAGAGGGCTATCAGAAAACCAGACATACTAAGTCTGAGAAAAATGAACAGCGAGGTAAAATCTTTGGTGTGATTTTACTTTGATAATGTTTCACTGACTGTTTGAACTTTCTTGCTAATATTAATTTTATCAAAGCAACTGATTTAGACATATTTTACCTAATGCTTAAATACTGACTCCTCATAAAGCTTTTAACAAAGAGCCTGCTAGACTTTGTTCTAATTGAATACACTGCCTTTAAACTGGAAAATGTTCAAATATTAAACTTGTAAGCACAAAAAAATTCAGCAAAATGATCAAATTTCAAGAAACCATTTTGTAGGACCGATAAATTAAGATGACAACTTTTAAACCCCCTTCTCAAATAAGCAAAATTATCTTGCCTTATCTCCTATTTGAGGAGAAGTAGATCCTTCCACATCCTTGGCTTGAAAAACAATAGTCAATTTCACTCCACAATCATCATAAACAATAATACCATCCTCAGCCTCCTAAAGGAACAGTCAGAATACAATAAAAAGAATCAAAAACAAAAAAGCACTATAAAAGCAGCTATAGTTTTTACAGACCCCTAAGCCAATAAATTAGCATAGCTGTAGGAATTTCCTATTCCAGATTCTCTAACAGACCAGATTTTTCATATGAACAAAAGGTGATCTTGCATTAAGCCAGATCTGACTCAATCTGCTTTAATTGTGTTATTTACTCTTAAAAACCTAATTGTTGCTGTTAAAGAGGGAAACCTTACTGAAAATTTTCAACACACCCATTCTATAATTCTCAAAACCCATCAAAAATCAAACTAGACATTTCTTTCAACTAGGTAGAAATTCTGTAGCTAAGGAAGCTTTAAAATCTCCCATAGCACTCACAATGTTTGTATTTTATGTTAATCAGTATATTTACCAATGCGTGACAATTTTATTTGGTACAGGATCTAGCACAGTTCAGAGCATTTGATATTCAAGTAGGTGATTAAGTTATGACATACCAATGTTTTCACACTAACACTTAAATCACTTTTAAAACCAGGAATTGGCTCTTCACAAGTCTAAGAAATTTCAGATGTCATAAGAATCAATCAGTAAACAATGACATTGTACAGCAATATATAAATTATACTGTTTCTATGGTTTCAGCGATCATTTCTATGGGAATTAATGCCCACACATTCCTAATCTAGCTCCAACTCCTTTGCTAATAAGCTCCAGAACTCATTACCAACTATTATGTATTCAAAACCAATTAATTTCTACTCTTCTACTATTCATATTCCTGTGACTGCTGTCATAATGTACCAGATGTTGCTGCGTACTCTGTTATTATCAAATTTAATGTTATGATAAAACCATCTTCACAATTACTATTACCTCTCGTTTCACAAATTAGGAAAAGTTTTAATGTTAAACTTGACTAAGGTTGGACAGCCAATATGAAGTAATACTAAGGATTTGATTTTGGTTAAGTGAAGAGTAATGATGTCAGTGAATGCAGGTCTGATTCCAATGGTATCAACTCTTCTGCCAGTCAACCAAATGTCACAATCTCAGCATTCATTTTTGTTCTAGACTCTCCTTACCCATTAACCTCAATATCCAGTCGACATCTGACACTATATACTATATACACTAAGTATATGAGGTAAGACAATCCCTGCTCTCATAGAACCCAGTCTAGCAGAGCATATAGATTCATAAAGTTAAGTGTAATACACTATAATAAGCACAACATAAGAACTTAGGATACAGTGTTGGCCTAAGAAGAAAACAACAATCAAGTCAAGAAGTCTTACACAAAGGCTGTCTTGGACCAAGCCAGTTTTGACAGAGACATTTGGAAAGCAGGCCGTTCCTAGAGCTAAAAGCCATTAAAAAATAAACCCTGTTGATTTTTTATTATTCTTAATAACACCATCCTGCCACTTGTCAAATTCCTACTACAGGCTAGGCACTGTGAGGGCTTTTTTAAACAAAACAGGACACAATCATTTAAGTTCAAAAACTGAAGCTTGGAGATAAAGTCACTTCCCAAGATACAAAGTAAATGGTAGGGAAGATGCTACCCCTGCTCCTTCTGGCTCCTTAGTTATTTCTAAAACTATATTACTTTCCAGGATCTGTGTACCTTCTCATGTCTAAATTCATGATCTCTGTTCCTAGTTCAAGGACTATTTAAACTATTAAATAATTTCCTATCAAGCCTCTTCCATCTTTTGTCTTTCTCGATCCCCAACTAGGGTAAATACTATTGCCATTATCTTCCTGAAGGGCACACCTAATGTCACTCACTGTCCAACAGAAATCTTTGAGTACAGAACAAGGTCTAAATTCTTTAGAGTAGCAATTAACACCTGCTCAATCTATCTGCATTCTGATTTTTCATCTTTATTTCCCCTACATACTTCCGCAAAAGGAAAAGTCCCTATCTGCCTGTCAAACTACTTAGTGCTTTCTAAAGAAACCCTGAATTTTTCACCTGTACCTCCATCACTCTGGGGGGAACGTCCTTCTCTCATTTATTTCCACTCATTAAATGTCAATGCCTAACTGAAACCATCCCAGATCCTGCCAGTTTAGAATTTCACCAGAGCAAAATGACCTTTTATAATAAAGCCATATTTTACATTCTTTATGAATCATTTGTTTCTATACACCTCTCAATTTATTTACTTGAGAGCAGAAGCCATATTAGACATCTTTTGTTATTTCCTATTCAGTGACTTTTTCAATAAATGAAGTTCAAATGTGTGAACTGAGTCTACCCAAATTTGAAAGTTTTAAACTGCATGAAAGAAAACACTCTCATTTTAGATATGCGGTTCATAATGGGGTTATTTTGGGACATTTGGTGGACTCTGGAGAAACTTTTGGCCATCACACAGGGGAGAAGAGACACTGGCCTCTAGTGGGTGAAGTCTGAGGATACTATAGCACTACACAGCACACAGAACCCCATCCCTGTCCTTGCAGAGTTATCCAGTCCCCAAATTCCATAATGCTAAGGCTAAAAAACCTTGCTTTAGATTAGTTAATATTACAGGGAATTCTGAGACAGATAATACTCCATTATTGTGTGGACAGTGGTTGCCTTTAAGCAGAAGAGAAAAACAAGATACAAAAATCATTTGTCATACAATACTTACCTTTTCTTTGCCTTTATTTGGGCTAGTTTTTAGGATTGGAAAAAGTGGCTTCTTTTTCTACAGTGCCCAGAAAACGATGATCTGAATGAGAATGGAATGAAACCGTGCCCTTGGGAAGCTTTTTAATCCTAATAGCATGATTTCTTTGGGCAGAGAGCATATCCTACAAAGGATAAATAAAAGTAACTTAAACTGAAAAAAAAAAAAAAAAATCAAGAAAATCCCCCTTACTTTTCTCAAAAACTACTCACAGGAACCACAGTGAACTCTACTTCATCTGCAATATGGAGCTGGTTCCCATCCAGAACTTCACTATAGTGGAAGAACATACGAGCATCACGATCCACACACTTGATGAAACCGAAACCATCTCTCATGGCAGCAATTACACCCTGAAATCCAAAGAAGATTTTCACTGGCTATGAAGCTTTTTAAGACAACAACATTCAAGTGTGGAAACATCATCAAGTTAAATTCGTTAGGAATTCTCTGTCCCAATGACCCAAACTCTGTATCCACATTGGAATTTTTCCATTTTAATACAAATTCATCGCTTTCAGTGAAGTAAATTAATCTCCAACCAATTGTCTCAGAATAGCCAGATGCTATTCTACTTGGCCAACATGCACTAGAAAAAGTTGTATTTCAATGGAAACATATGCACACAATGCATTCCATTTAATTCTCAATTATGTGAACTAGCTGCTATTATCCTTTTTTTGCAAAATGAGGAAATTGAGGTTAAGAAAGGTGAAACAATTTGTCCAAAGCACATAGGTAGTAAGTGCCAGAAATCAGAATTACAAATAAGGTTCAAGTTTTATAACAAAATAATTTCCAGAAATTAAAGAAAATCTACAGATTGGTATCTCATATACTTCAAAAATTCAACTAAAGGCAACTCTCTACTCCCTACTTCAAAAATTTTATGCTGAGTTTAGGCACAAGAAGGACTTAAGATTTAGTTCTGAAGAATAAAAGAAATCCTTTTTTTTCCTTTAAATTTCTAAAATATCAATTCTGTGAGGGTATTATATTCAGAGTATACAGCACATGGCAGGTACACAAATGTTTACTAAAACACAATTATTATGGACCTACCAATGACTTACATAATGCATACTTATGTATTAGAGATGACTATTCTATAACCAGTTTTGAATACAGACTTAACAATACTGACGTTTAATCCTTGCTTTATAAAACCTGATGGTAGCCAAGCTACTCAACAATGTATTCTGTAAACAGAAACAGACCCAGACTGAGAAACTTAACGTTTTTTAAATTACGCACTTAGATCTCCAGAATTTTAAAGCTAAAAGCACAATCCAAGTGTCAAGCAAGATCTGTTCTCTAGAAACTAAAGTCTCGAAAAACTTAAATTTTCATTCAATGTATCCAGTTCAACTGCTATACTATAGATGTAATGACCTCAAACAGAACTGAATGTAAATTATATCTGAGAAAGATAATTAATGAAAACTGAGCTTATAAAACATATCTGGGAAACAATTCTGGTGTGCGTCACTCCTGAACATATGCCCACTAAAAAATTTGCAAAGTCCTGTTGTAAAAAACAAAAGAAACAATTCCATACTGTTTAATGTTTACTAAACATCTTACAAAAGTTTGGGAAAATTTACTTTCTAAATGATGGACTTGAATCTTCTTAATCTTCATACTTAAGAGTAAGATAATCACTCTTAAATCATCCTGCCCAAATTTCCATTCAAAAACTTTTTCACATCTATTTCAAGATAAGTAAAGAGCTAGACATCAAGCCTATGCTAACTCAAACTGTATTCTTCATTACCTTAACATAAAGGTAACTGCCTAATATATCATAATTAACATAAAGAATTTTCAATACAATATTACAAACTTGAATACAACATTGCCCTCCCCCATAATGGATACTTATCAAATACTATCCAACACTTACCATTTCTCTGGCTTCGTTAGTGAACTGAAACGTGTTTGACAGAACTTCTATGTTGGTTGCTCGTTCTAATTTGTCACGTCGGTCTGTTGAAATATTAAACCTAACATGGTCACCTTCCAATAGGGTCACCTTGGATTTTGTATCTTTGTCTCCAAAGGGAAGTTCTTTAGGAATCACAAAGTCAACTTTGATGCGTCCTGGCAATGGGTCACTCTGATGAAAAGAAAAGACTATTTTAGCTCGAGATTTCTCATCCTTCCTAGTTCTAAGACAAACAAGAACACAGAGCAAACCCGTGTTATTTATAATAGTTCCCTGAAGGGAAAAATGGGGTTGCCAACCTAAGTCCACTTTGAAAGTTTTGTGTTCTATGGTCACGTGATACAACCATATTATCACAACACTGCAGTTAAGATCCCACACTATGACACTAAGAGTCAGAAAAAGAACATCAGTCTTTCATGTTTCACAATTCCTCAGCACTGATACCACTGGCTTCATATCATTTCCCACACAAAAGAAACAAACTGGGGGTGTGGTAAGTAGTAAGTGTGTATATCCGAATCAATTTTTTCCCCAATGTAACCATATTTCTCTTATTCCTTTCTCCTTACCTCCAAGTGGGGGACACCCCCCCCCCAAAAAACCAAAAATACTACTTCAGGAATAAACCAATGGCTTCTCATTTAGTTGAATTACACATATCAAGAAATATTTCATGCCCCACTATTATTAAACGGAATAAAATTTCTGAATACCATATCCTATTATTACTGATGAAGGAAAGATGACTCTCCCGAAAAAGACTATTTACCTGGTTTTTACTGGGTACTTTTGGGATAACTTTGGTTACAGTTCCTTCGAAATGTTCAATGCTGATATCTTCAAAGATGACTGTTCCTTGAGGCAATAGTCTGACATCTGTTGCAACTTCTTTACCCTAAATCGAAAGGAATTAGGGAGAGGGGGAAAATGTAATTTTAAATGTTTCCTAAAAATATAATTCACTACTGATCTTAAGAGAAGGCCAAAGACCAAGCTAGTTAATTATCTTACATTTCTGTCCTTGACTGTGAATTCCACGTCATCTCCAGGCTGTAAGGTTTCTAAATCATCCTTAAATTCACTATAGTGAAAGAATATCTCTTTTACAATATCACCTCTTTCAATAAAGCCAAATGCCTCCTGAAGCCAAACAAACAAAAAACCAAAAATAAAAGGAACATTATGTACTAGTCATGTGCATATTTATGACTACAGTTTACAATCAACAAGCCTTTTCATAAAATTATGCTGCAGTGGAAACAATATCTTTGGTCAAATCTAACATTAACAATTAAAGGGCCCATCTAAAAGAACATAATGAATTAGAAACAAAGGAATTTTAAAAGATTACTTTTAAGGTTAACGGTGAAATATTTTTCAAGGGAAGACAAAGGAAAACCAAATTGTTTGGGTCTGAAGTATAAGACAAAGTAGTCAAAGAAAAAAACTCAAGTTTCTCAAATTTGATGATACTTACCTTCATGGCACAAACCACTCCCTGACAGCGGGCTTGTTTCTTTTTCAACAGCATAATGTTTCGAGCGCTCACAGCACCAGTACTAGAAAAGAATCGGGGGGGGGGGGGGGTGGAAAAAGGTGTGAGAATCAAAGAGGGATGAAAAATGCATTGGCCTGGTTAGATATGTCTACAAAAACAATAAACTGGTTTTCTAAAGCCTCAATAATTCTGTCATCACAAAAAGCAAATGTAAGGTTTATGATACCTGATCCTTCTCATACAGCTCTATATGCAAAGGATTTTTGCTCAAACCCCCTAGCCTTCTAAAGGGGTAGTGTATATATATATAGATACAGGTCATTTTCTCTTGGACTGTTTAAATAACACCATGGGTACATGATAGGTTCTATTTTGCTTTTTACATTACAAAAGACATAAAGCCACAAACTGAACGCAACCAAAGATGGGGAATGCTAGTTTTAGGAAAGCCATTCATTAGACAAACATTTGAGTAGGTATCACGAGCTGTGAACAAAGGCACAGGAGATAGAGATAAGAGATGGTTCCTGTTTGCAAGAAGTGAATTTTGTAGTTATCCCATCTTTTTTTAAATAGCCATTAAGACAAAGTTGAATACAGTGATCCCAGAAATTTGCTACACTTTAAAAAATAAGGACGTTCACCTTCGTTGAAAGCAGTTCGAAATACCACATGCTGCTATACTGTCCCCATCTTTGAACAGCAGCAATGTAAATTTGATTTAATTTTAAAGTGGCACAGATGATTAGGGTGCAAGAGTATTTGCTTATGTAGTTGTTTTAAGAAGAGCTGTAGACTAAGCAGTTACTTCCCTTAATTCTTCAAAAACTTAACAATGAAAAAAATCTTTCTTGCCTTTGCAATTTACTGCAGTGACAAGGCTTTAGAGACAGATCGGGGTTTAAATGCCTGTTATTTAAATGCTGTATGACTTTAGACAAGTTTCTTTAAGAGAACACACCTCGTATTACAAATAAAGAAACTTAATCAGGTGATGCTGTTCTGAGGATTAACTATAAGGTATTTAGTACAAGTGCTTGGCACATTTAAGAACTTAATAAAGGTTAAGCAAAGCTCTTCCACTGGCTCCCCGCTCAAACCCAAGCCCCATCCCCTACTTTCCTACTTGAGATTGAGGCATTTAGATGAAACTTGTAATATCTGTAACCTACAATTTAATTCCTTCTAGTCTTATAGGAGGTAAGGTTCAAGGTTAACAATTCTGCACATGCTCTTGGGGCTTTTCTTTCCCTATGCTGTTGGAACATGCATTCCTAGCACTTTCACCAATTTTCTATTTTTAACTTCCTTCTGCACTTGTATCTCTCATCTCTAAAAATCATGAACCTGGGCTTTCTTCTTAACCACACTTTTCTAACTACTATGCTAATAAAACAGACAGCTATATCTCCTGCCCAACTGCATATTCAATATCTTCAAGAAATACCAATACCTCAAATTCAAAATGCCAAAATAAGTATAATCCTTCTCCCACTCTTAATACTTTCTACTCTATCTCCTTAGTCCAGTTAATAATATCATCTCCCCAGTACTCCAAGCCAGAAAATGGCATTTGGGACTTCCCTTCCCTTAATTTCAATACACATTTCTGTCTAATTGATTATAAAACCTGATTTTATCTTCTCAATGTGACTTGACTTCTCCACCTGGCCACCCTTGGCCTATATGTATTAGGCCCTCATTTGTCATATTAACTCTCATATCACTGCCTCTAGTCTAGAGCACCCTTACTCTCAAAGTCTACCATCTTCAGCACTTCCAATGATCTAAATCAATCATATGCTCCCCCATTTAAAATCCTTTAAAGATTCCTATGATTATGGGATAAAGTTCAAATTTCATCTTCCTATGATCTGGTCAATTCAATCATCTCAAACTTTGGGCCATTTCCCCAAAATGATACTTCCTGTGCCAAAAATGCTTTCCCATCTCATATCCCTAGTGATTCCACACCTTTCCGTCAAAACCTACCTCAAGCACTGCTACTTTTGCGAAACCTTCAGACTTCTAGAATAGCTCCTTGAAAGCTCTGTTTTAACTACCTTCCTATTTCTGGTACCCTATACAGGGCCTATCAGAGACTAGACCCTCAAATGCTTAGTTGATGAATAAAGTTTAAAAAATAATGAAAATTATCCAGATTTACAAGCTAGGTTTTTAACCTGCTTCAAATTTCTTATTGTAAAAAAGGGAAGAAAATCATTTTGGTGGGGAAAAACACAACTTACTGTTTATTGTTATCAATTACAAAGTTAATTTTATCTCCGGTTTCCAGCTGAACATTCCCTTCCACATCTTCAGGGGTGTAAGTCAGATAAAACACTTCCTGTGAATTAATAAGCTATTATTACTACATTGGCAGGATGCATGCTTACTGTATATTGTGATTTACTTTGTTAAATACTTCTTAAAACTGGCATTTTAAGCCATATTTCTTAAAATGCTTTATGCAAGAACATTGTTTTATTCATATAAACACACCCTTCCCCTCCATGATGCTGATGACTTCTGCGAGTCCACAGCTGAGCAGCAATTCAACTTCAAAAAGCTTACACACGTGGAAGCATTTGCCCAGAGACTGTAGTTACATTTCAAAAAGACACAATTTTTATAAGGCATTCCAAACAAAAAAGCTGGAGTTAGTGCTTAAAAGGAACCAGAAAAAGATCCCCCCCACAACCCCCGCACAGTGAGTAAAAGAAGCATTTTACCTTAATGTTCTAACTAAGGTCACACTTGGGCAAGCTAAGACACTTGGAAGACCTATGGATTTTTTTGATTATGCTGCACTCAAAGCCTCTTAGAAACCAAATTTAAAACTAATTTTTATTAACTGCAGCTTACGTTTTCTATTTTGAATTTTAAAGTACGCTTATAGATCACATGGTGGATCAGGCAAAGGTTTAAGAAAAATACACAAGTTTACCCCATTACGTTCGTAGCATACACTCCCTGTTGGACTCTGACCCGGGGCAGCTGGAGATTTACTCTCTAAGTTGTGAGGAACAGCGCACACAACCTACCAGTCAAAAAAAAAAAAATTTCCATTGCTAATCATTCCAGGAGCAGCACTGTGCAATATCAACTGAATTTTAATATCCTCTATACTATACACAGGGATGCATTTTAGTATCATCCACAAGAGGATGCCATGCTGCCAAGTTTTAAACTTACAGTACATAAATTTGACTGTAAGTACAAGATTTAGGGTTATATGTAAAAACCCAAATTGAGTCTTGACCGTATTTTTATTTCAGGTCAAGAAATGCCAGTGCTTCTAATTTTAAAATAGTAATCTTTATGTACTATAGCTCTCTTGCGTGCAAACTGAGGAGATGGGGACAATCTTCCTTTTCTAAGGTGAAAGATATGCAAATGCAGGGCCCAAAGAAAACACAAAGCATCAAAGTCACTAACTTGTCCATTCATTCGTTCTTCAGGGAGGATTTCTTGTTTTATCTTCACCAGTTTAATAGCAATGGGTTTCCCAGTCCGCCGGTCAGATGATACTTCAAATTCAACATCATCTAAAATAAAGAAAGTGCTGTGTTTGTTGTACTAATTTTTGGCAAAATGGAATCTCATTTTCAAGCTAAACTTAATGCAGCATTTGAGTTGCCTTAGACCAGTGATTCCCACAGTGTGGTCCCTGAGCCATCACCTGGAAGCTTAGCGGAATGCAAATTCCTGGGCCCCACTCCACACCTATTTAAAGGCAAACTCTGGGTGTCGGGTACAGCAATCTATGTTTTAATAAGCCTTCTAGGTAATTCTGATACACACTGTTTCAGGACCACTGCTTTAGACTAAGCCTATCTTAAGTTTTCATGGCATTACCCATACTGCAAATAAGGCAATGTAACAATAACATTTGCCAAGCCTTTTTTTAACCCTTCTGTAGTTTCCTCATATGTACAACGAGAATTAAATAAAAATAATGCTCTCATAGGGCTTAGAGTAGTGGGCCTACCAAATACTCATGTTAACTATTGTTCAGACTTCTTTTTCCCCAAAGATATTTTAAAAAAACACACTGAGACCTTGTTACTTCATCCCTTTAATAAACCATGCATTTTCACATGTAAAGTGGTTACTGTGGTGTTTGTTACCAAGATGAATTTCCACATAGTCCAAGTGGTGAGACTATGTTATTTTCTTCAGGCACTACCAAAAATCATCCCTCATCAAATAATCAAAACTATTATTAGTTTAATATTTTCATGGGCCTGAAATCTAGTACAGCATAACTAAGGAGTCATTATTAGGGGGAATAACAAATCTTCCAAATAACTATTTTAAAAATATTCAAAGATATTTTAGTTTTTCACACCTCAAAAAGACCCCGCCATGATAGAAATCAAAATTCAGCTAGTTTATATAAACATACTTCTGTAATTGGTAGAATTAAAAAGTCAAACTCTTACACTCTTATGAGCAAGTTGCTATATAAGAGAAATTTGTAATCAGTTTTTTTTTTAAAAAGGACAATCAACAGATTACCTCCTACTTTTAAGTCCTGCAGGTTGCCATTATACTGTGAACAGTGGAAGAAGAGTCTAGCTTGACGTTCTGAACACTGAATAAATCCATAAGAGGTTAGCAGTTTTTCAATAACCCCAGTTTCACGCAGTGCTGCTGAAGTACCATTAGGGTACCCATTGTGTCCATTGTTGTGGAGAAGGTTTGGATCAAAGCTCATCTGTGTTAAAAAGAAAAAGAACTCAATATATACAGATCTGCACATTATCTCCACAGCATCTAAGTCTGATGAATAAATCACTAAATTTCTAAAATAAAAAGGCAAAGAAAATAAAGGTAAATAGTAAAGGGAAGATTATGGGCTTTCATTGTTGAAATGTTGAGTTAGTTAAAAAAAACATTTCAGAGCAAATATCTGAATTATTTTGGAGAGTTGCCCCAATTTAAGGTAGAATTTTCCCTTACCAAATGCAATTTCCATGCTATTAACGTAAAGCAATTTCATAATTAAAGCTGCCTTTTTTTAACCTTAAATTACTAAAACAACAATTTCAGAACAATGGTAAATATTCAAGAGATGGCAACTCAAACTACAAGAACACTTATTAACACTTATTTTGAAACTTAAATAGAAACCTTAATATTACTTGGTAAGCCATGCATCTTAAAGGGAATTATTTTAGTTAGTAGAGATTAAAACAATAGAAGAAACTTTTTTTGCCATACTTGTTTCGAACTCAAAAATATTGGAGTAATGTACTTATTAAGTCCTTTAATGGAAAATAATCCCAAACAGTGAGTTAGAAAGCAAGACTTTTCTAACAAACTCCAAGCAACTGAACTCTTAAATTCTAAAAATGTTCAAGCATTTCACAGGTACTTTTAAGTCTTTTCACCTGTGTCAGACACTGATGAAATCCAAATACTGTATTTCTATGATCCCAGAAAGCAAAGGAAAACAGAAGCTACTTAGATGCAACACAATGAAGCCTATTTAGATCTTCAAATACTGTCTATCACATTGGATATTTCATTTTTCCTTATTTGTGTAAAACCATAAAAATAAGTTATTTTGTTAATTTAAGTGAATCATAAAATACAACAAAATCCCTAGCAAAGCTTAAGTTTATAGTTGACTTAACTATGGCAGCAATATGTCCACACCTTTACAACTAGTTTTAAGCCCTTTCATTACAAATTTGGTTTATAAGCATTTTCGTTTAAGTGTTATGTTGAGCATTAATAAAAATATTTTTCATTAGAAAAAAAAATGAGTAAAATTCTATAAGGATAAAGCCAAGTAAAATAACTTAAACAGTGTATGGGATGGCCAATTCATGCAAATCAAAGCCGTCACCTCTGTAGGTGGTAAAGTTCTTTTATGCTAAACATTGCTCTGTGTTTGACATGTATTAACTCATTTAATTTTTACAAAAGTCCACAAGAAAGTAAAATTATCCCCATTTTAACAATGAAGAAACAGACATAGAGAGGTTAAATGACTTGTCAAAATCAAATGGTAGAGGAATGAAACCAAGAAGGCCTACCTCTACAATCTGGGCTCTAAACTAGGCCTCCTCAAACTTAAAATGGCAATCTAGTTAAAATCCACAATCTGATACAATGCTGGCAGGGGTTTGAGATTCTCCACTTCTAACAAGCTCCCAAAGTGATACCAATGTTTCTGATTCTTGGACACACTTTGAGTAGCAAGGCCCTACAATATTAAACTTATCTTTCGAGATTCAAGGTGAAGGAAATGCTTAGGGAAGTTAGAAAGTGAGTCTGCAGGGTATTTCAACCAAACTCAGTGGCTCTAAGTCATGCTCTTAGCACAAAGCAAAACAAACTGGGATGACTGCTTCCCTGACTTACAGATCTCTGATACATGGGGGTCCTCTTTTGTTTTTTTGTCCCAGATGAGGTAGAAGATGAAGATAAAGAAAGTGAAGGAGGGGCTGCAGGAGAGGGATGAGGGTCTGCCGACATAGTAAAAACGTTCTCCATCTCAAACAGCTGTGATAATATAGCACAATGTTTGTAACTGATAATAATTTAACACATTTGACAATCAACCTATTCATCTTTACAGATTTACCACTAGGTTACTTTAGCAATATATCTTTTTCAAAAGACTTCTATTGAAAAAAATAAATTACAGAATTAACATAAAAGGTCAAACTGAAATATACTTTTAAAAGCCCTCACACCTTCTATAAGATTTAAATTCTAAAAATGCCATACATAAGTGGTGGCTACAGTGAGACAATTCAGTCCAGTTTCTTCTCAATGTCCCACAACTATTCCTAGAATCCAATATTCTCCATCAATTATCTCCCTAAAGTAGGGTACACACAGGGTGAGCCAATGGAGTATGGGAAGGAACGATCAGAACTATAAATATTTTACCCAGAGATAAAAATTAGCTTTTATAAATATTATGTATTTCAGGAGAGGCCTCACTGAGTCGGTATGTTAGATCACATCACACATCACACATCACATATATATTACTCGGTATTCTGAGAGAAGTGGAGAACTCTGTAAGAGGTTGACAATGAAGCCCTGACTCACTCATTTGCTTTCAGCATATTACAGTTTATACTTGCTCAACTCAGTGCACATACAATTTTAGCTATCTAGTTTAGTTAAAATGCCCTCAAAAAATAGAGAAATGGTTGAAAAAGATTCCCCCAGAATAATCTAGAAAGAAGATAATGCTAATAAGGCAAGCACAGACATAGCATATGGAAGCTGACCCTTCTAACCCTAGTCCTAGTTCTTTAATCTCTGCATTATGAAATAAATGATCACCTAACGAGATTTGACAAGTCTGCCACAACATTAAGATCAAGACTATGATAGACTTATATAAGCAGCAATAAAACACACTACATGTATTTTGTCCCTCAGAGAGTCATGACAGTATAAAGTTTTTAAATGAAACACTTATAAACTAAGCATCCAGGCACAATGTTTTTGGTGAGGGTAGAAAGTTTCTGTACTATTAACAGGTAAATTATTTGTATAATATTGCTTATTTTATATTTGTCCTTTTTACAGTGTTTTACAATTCAAAGGCAGTAGCATAAACACAATTTGTGAGTACATTCATATGTACATACTGACTGTACACGCTTTTACTAACATATGATCAAATTAGAAGACCCCTATATCAGACTCAGATCATGACTTTTAAGCTGTGCTTCTTTTATCTTTACATTGTAGTGTTTATTATCATACAGATAAGAATAATATGACCTGTAACACATAGGCCAGGAAGCTGCAAAAATCACATTCTCAAGTCTCCAGTCCTACCACACATTCCTGCAGGTAGGAGGGAAGACTCCTGTTTTTCTTACCCTAAGAGAAAATGAACCAGAATCAGAAGGGATTAGAACTATCATTTCCTTCTAAGACTCTAAATTGTTCCCCAATGTGGATGCTGGAATTTAGGCTGCATTGCTCAAGTCTCATATCACCTTTAAGTGAACATCAAAACAGAATTTTCTCTTCTCCTAATATCTTTCCTAAGTTTTATTCTGCAGCCTTTATCCATTTTGGGGGTCTTTTTAAGGAAAAAACATACCTCTCAAACAACTTTAATAAGACAGTATGTGAGCACCCTTCCCTTCAAAGAATTCCAGAAGCAATGAGTTGAATGCCTTTATAAAAATGCATGTACTTAGAAAACTTTTGGAAGGGGAACTTTCTACATTTGAAATCAATAGGAAAAAAATGGCAAAAGATCAATATTTGATTATATAAAAAATACATGCTTTTACACTTCAACTTAAGAAAAACAAATTCAAACATATATATCAGTGTATTATTGAAGAATTTAAGCAAATCAGTAAGAATTAGACCACTAAACTATAAGCTCCATAGGGACAGGGACATTTTGTTCAAAGCTAAATCTCTAGTGTCTAGACAAACAGTGCTTGGCACATAGTAGGCACTCATTTGAATTACTGAAAGACATTAAAACAAATTAGTCTTAAGATCATTAAACATAAAACATGAAAAACTTCAATTTTGGCAATCAAAAATTTAGATAGAGCAAATTACTCATTTATCAAACTACCAAAGATAAAAGATTTAAAAATATTAAGAAACTGGACTAAGAACACACTCACATACTTTGATGGCGGTAAACTGGCGCAACCTTTCTGAAATGCAGTTTAGCAACGTGTGTCAAAATATGGGAGCATTTTCCTTTTTTTCGACCACAGGACACTTTTGGGAAAATGAAACGTGGACAAGGCTTTTGTGCATAAATGTGTTAACTGAAATGCTTTAATAAGAAATTCCAGGAAACAATCTTAAAGTCCAACACTGGTTCAAGAAAGCATAGTGATATAAATGCTATGCAGTCACTAGTAAGAATGTTTGAAAATGCTTATGCTGTAGTACAAAATGACAAAAAAGATATTCATAGTAAGACTTCAACCTTATTTTAAAAATGAAAGACCGGAAAAGCCTAATATAATGCTTACACGTGAGAAA
Organism: Eonycteris spelaea; assembly: GCA_003508835.1. Lineage (NCBI taxonomy): Eukaryota > Metazoa > Chordata > Mammalia > Chiroptera > Pteropodidae > Eonycteris > Eonycteris spelaea. The sequence goes on from PUFA01000065.1 coordinate 7,073,142, forward strand.
ATACCTAGGTGTCATAAAGGCACACAGCTAAAAATGTTATAACAGCCGCACCTAGTATTGATGCCATGGCTTATAGTCTTAATCACTATCTTTTACATTAAACTAAAATTTGAGTGCGTACAATGCATCATGTATTAGTGAACACCGAGAATCTCCAACCTCATGAAGTTTAGAAGTTCTACTCTTTTCTGTGTATTTATTTTTAAAGTTGGAAAATCATTAACAATGTTAACTCTCCTTTAAAAAAAGAATTGGGAAGAATCTCAGGTCAAATTTAAACTTTACTTCCAATCTAAGAATCTTGTTAAGAGTTCCCTGAAGAACACAGACTAGAATCAAAAGACTAGCTTTTCGTCTTCCTCATACTTTTAAACTTCTCTGGGATTGTTTCCTCAACTGTAAGGTGAGTGCCTAAGTGGTTTCCAAATTTCCTTGGGGGAAAAAAATTAACATTCTGTGTTTTGTAATTTCTTCTTGCAACATGAACTGTTTTCCCCTTTTTCCTAGCTAGTCTGCTTGGCTTCTACTGTCAAGGAATTCTTTTAGAAAAGGCAATCTATGTCACTGGTTTTAGAAAATGACTCTATTCTTAATGTAAACATATCTTCCCTTAACTTTCATTGTTCCTCTCATTTTTCAGAATGCAACTACTTTTCATACTAATTGCTGTCTTCTGGATATGTTCTAAATAACTGTTCATTAAAGTGCATTTCACTACTATTCTTATTGTACCATAACCAATTATACAGAGGACACAGAGTCATGCTATCTCATCATTCTGTAGACTAAGTTTCAGTAATTTTGTATGACAACTAAAAAAATCCCTAGATCACTTCTTAAATTAATTAGTAATACCAGGTTTTCTCCTTTTAGTACTTCTATAACTGATCATTTGTTCCTAAAGAAAAAAAAAAACAATGTTCTTAAATTTCCTTTGCTGGTTAACCTGGAGTTTCAACTTACAAGAATAATTTTAAATTCTATAATTTATTTTTTTTTTTAGCATTCTTCTATGTTCTTAATAGGTATCTCACAGGGAGGGTTGCTGGGAGGGTCAAATTAGCTGCTTCACATAAAGGCCTTAGAATAGTGCCTAGCACATAAGTACTCATATAACTTATTACTAGATCTTTTTAAAAAGCAGGGCAAGGATAGAATTTGGCAGCACACAACTGGAGACCTCTCTGGAAATCAGTCCATTAGTCAATACCTTTTAATGTACTATTATCCTACTTAAATTTCTCCATACTATTATGCTATCATGAGATACTGTTAAATGTCCTTACTGAAAACTTTTTTACTCTTTTGCTCCTGGAGTTTTGCTAGGCATGGAGAACAAGCTCCAATGTTCCCACACATGACTTTGGAAATCAATCAAGGTATTTACAGTTCCTGGTCATAAGTCTCTTATAACTTCTACCATACCCCTAGCAAGTTTCTGTTGCCTTCTCATTCATCTGGGGCTTTAGTTTTTTTTTAATGCTCCTGGCTTTTCTTTCCTTTTGGCACCTTTAGACTGTCTTGATCAAAACACTAAACCAATCAATATCTATTTTCACATGCCCAACAAACTTATCTTATTCTTTCCTGACATTTTCTAGGGCCAATCCCACGTCTCCATATTTATTTATTCCTATGTACTATTTTTACCATTTTTACCAAAGTCCTTCTTAAAACCTGGGGTTCTACTGCATGACTAAGTCCATTTCCTTAGCCGTAATTGTTATTTCCCCCCCCCTCTTTAATTCCACCCTCCCTGCCATTTCCCCTTAAGAACTGGCTCTCTCAAGGCGGGGCATCTCCTCCCACACGCTTCTGGTGTGCACCAAGCACACTTGGGGTGCCTGGAGCAGCTGGGGTATGGTCCCTGGCTCTACCTGGGCCGCAAATCCAGGGCCTTTTGCATGTAAAGCAGATGTGCTAACCACATTATGGAGCCACCCCTGTAATTGTTATTTATCTGTAAATATGTCAACATATATAACTTACATTTTGACAGCTATGTGTACATACAGGTGTATTCATATATTAAAAATTTTCATGTAGCAAACTACTCAGAGTACACAGATTAAAATGCTAAACAAAATGCACTTCTACTTTAATTTCATTTCTACAATTCATGTCAATAAAATGAAATGGAGACCTTACTATCAAATCTACCATTTTGAACAGAAAAGATAAAGTGCATAGTTTGAATTTGCATTATCTTATCTAACCCAGCACACTCAATATCTGAAACTTTTTAATAACTAGATAAGGAGGTAGGAAGAATCAAATAAGAGGCAAATGATAGAATAACCTTAAAATTGAGTAACTGAGTATCTGTTTACAGAAGGTAATTAAAGGAAATAAACTGGTATTACTGCTAGTTTTTAAACAATTCTGGCCCACAGTAAGGTCATTAGCACAAAATGGTCATCAGCTTTAAATAAACTGGACATAAAGGGCTCAGTGCTTCCTAAAATGGTGATGAAGCTTTTCTAAAACAACCACCTAGAAATGACCTATTTTCATACCTCATTCTCTTTGACTGCTGCAGCATTTTAAAAAAGGTTTATCCCTAACTTCTCCTTGACATTCTTTCTTTGGCATACCTTCCTGACCACCTCTATTTCTTTGAACATTCTCTTCTTTGGCACTTCTTCCTGTATGACTATAAAGTGATGACCCCTTCCTGAAATCCAAGCCTTTATTTTTATCCATTTTTAGAAAATCTACAAACTAAAGATTAAAAAGGAAAATTGAACTTCATAATCCTACCTCCCCAAAATAACCATTGTTTAACATTCCACACTAGCATATTTCCTCAGTATTTGGATTAGTTAACGGCTCATCTTCACATTCAATTAGTCACCAAGTCCATTCATTTCCACCATTAACCCATCTCCCATCTGCCCCAAGAACACGTGCCAGTGGTGCTTGTGGCTGCAGCATTTACCCTAACTCATGGATTACAGCCCTAACCTTAACCCTGAAGTCTGCCACAAAATATCTTGTCTTTATTATTATTTTCACATCGCTCTAGTACATCGCTAGTCTCTGGAAACAAATGACATCATTCTATTTACAACATTCTGCTTTTAGTAGTGGTATTTCCACTTACAAATTATAGTACTTCTTGATCGCTGAAAATGTCAAATCCTAGAAAATGTAGTATTCCTACACGTGATGTTAAAATCGTCCTCCAACAATTAGCCAGACTCAGTTGATGAATCTGATTATATATACATTTGTTATATTAGGATTAGAAGCAAGTTCTGTTCAGAATAACTCCAAGAACAGTTTTTATATTTTACTTTCACACTGAAAGTCAGATTTGCTTTAGCCTCAAAGAGCGGGTTTATGTAAAATTAACACTTGTGGCAAGCTGCACTTTTTTTTCCTAAACTAGAAATGGGTTGAAACACCTAATGTCTACCTCTTACTCATCCTGTACCCTAGCTTTTACCTTCCTTCACTCTATCCATTGCTCTTAACGTGTCGGTCCATTTTCAACCTATCTTTCACAAGAGCCATCATTTCTTTTAAAGATACGCTTCTGCATATATAACTTTAAAATCTAAAGCAATAAAGCTATTTCGGTTTTGAAACACAAAATCCATTAAACCATTGCTCATAAACATCTGACTATCCTTTCAAAGTCAAATATAGTAGGCCCTTCAGAACCTGCTCCAGCAAGCCTCCCTTTCCAGTTACTCTCTCCACCCCAGAAAATTGTATACTCTGTTCATAACAGACTACTCAATATATACCATGTGCTTTTGGCTCTCCCTGAAACTGCTATACTGTTTCCTCTCTACCTTTATCAGAAGACTCTTCTCTTAACAAAGTACTGCTCACCTTCAAATGTTCGTACTTTGTAGGCTTTCTTTACCCTAGATTATAAAGACCCCTGAACAAATACTGCAATGGGCATTCCCATCGAAAACCCTAACTTCTCAATAGCATGGAGTTTTTCTAAGATATCAATAAATCAAAAGATTTGCATGTACTAATAAATACAATCTTATGTGAAAATCTCATCGTTCTGGCTATAAATATTATCCCCATCTATCAAGAGACAATAAAATAATCTAGTGTTGATATTTTCAGACTAAATAGTTGCAAATATAGTTTTCAGAATAACTTTAGAACAGATTAAAATGATTTTGTATTTGACCAAATAATTAGGGAATCCAGGATTATAAACTAATTCTTGCCAAAAGGAAACTGTAAACCTACCTCGCAGTGATAATCAAATATTGCACTTTCAGTAGTATTTGCTGATTCTTCTTTTTCAGCACACGTTTCAAAGGATGAAAGTTGCTAGTATTAAAAAAAAGAGCGAGAGAAAATGATCTATCAGGCTAATAAAGAATACAACTGCTGCTGCACCGGGCAATCTCACAGTACAGCACTGAAGAAAACAAAGACTACTAGCAGCGTTGGGAAGTGCTCTTTCAAAGCTGTTGAGTAGGCACAAACTTCTTGTTTCAGATCAAGTGTTGTGTCTTCAATTTAAAGTGTACTCTTCTTTGGTCTTGTTGGTTGTTTCGAGGTTTGTTCCTTGCCTGATCTGAACTTGAAGCAGCAGTTTCAGGTGGTAAAGTCTGTTCTGTTACACTTCATACTAGAGATAAAAAATGAAGACATTAAAGAACAACTTACACAAAAGAATCTGGGACAGAGACTGGATAGAAGGACAATCTCACTTCATTAACTTAGAATCACTGGTCAAGCAAGTAATGCAGGAAACTTGGAAGCACACTTATTTGATGTTATTTGAACAATTTCTCATATGCTAACAGATACTTCCTTTAGAATCACAAAAGCAAAACCAGAAATTTCAGTCTTTATTGATGCCCCCCCAATAAGCTTTTAAGTTACACAGCATAATATAGTTCAGAGTAGTTATTCAATATAATCAAAATTTTAATTAAATTAAATAATGATTTATTAACTATTGTAGTTTTTCATTACCATAGTACTGCACTGGTTCAGCAAGACAGTACCCATCAGATGGAGTGACATAAGTATTTGCCATCCAATTTTTACTTCTTCATTAGTGAATGCTAAAATAGAACCTGATGTTTTATAAACATCTAATACTGTTAGGTACTGTGCAAAATATAAAAGAATTTCCTGCCACTAGGGTTTTACGCTCTTGCTGCAAAGTTATACATGGAGAAAAATTTGAATATAGGAAAAAAATGCCAAAAATTAATTTGCTCAATTAATATCTGGGTAACTACTCTGTGACATACTATACTAGGAATTCTTATTGTTTATTTTTCATTGTATTGAAGCAATATGACATGTACTCAGAAAAGGAAGGCTTTTAATAAGAGATAGAATTTACACCTAATTTGGAGAAACGGGCAGATTTTTAACATCAAGAAGACAGCTAAATATCCTAGGCTTGAAAGCCAGAGTATGTCACTAAATTCTAAGTTTCCTGAGGGAAGGGACCATGTATATGATTTTCTATGCCCAGCCTCAAGGGAGGTTTACTGCATAAATGACTGTTAAGTGTGGCTTGTTTCAGAGGAATCAACAGGCTGGTCTAGCTAGAACAGAGGGCTGGGTTAGAGTGAAATGAGATATGTAGTGTGACAGGTGTAGCAGAACCAGATTATGAAGCATTTCAACTTGACATATATAATAGGAAACAGCCTGAGTTCTTTACAAAAGGGTATTAAGTCTTGAACTCCTATGAGATGAATTAGTTAAGGAAACAAATGTCATTTGAGCTGTTGCCATACATGAGAAATCTCTACAGAACAGAAACTGATATGAAATGGAAAGAGAAACAAAATATATTTATAAGTAAAACCACAGAACTGTGCTTTATTTTACCTATACAATTATTTCTCACTGACTGAAATGTTAACTAAAATAGTGCCATTAAACTAAAATGATTTATATGGGGAGAAGAAAAGGGTAGATCTGGTTTTAGATATACTGAAAAATGAATAGTGTATTTGAAAAATATCAAAAAATGAATTTAATAAAGTGAGAGGTCAGAGCTGGTGACATATAAGCCTTTCTTGACCATTCCAGCACACACTACCTTAATTCCCACTGTGTGAGGCAGTAGCTCCTACTGTCTGCATTGTCTTTTGGCACCAAATCATTTCTGCACTTGGCTTAGTTCATGTTTATGTATCTTGTTCCTCCAACTATATTTCAAATTTCTGAGAAACAATTTTATCACAGCCCCCTTTAGTGTCTAACCCAGTACAGCTAATTTAACCACAGCAGAAACTAATATAACAAAAAGGTAGTCAGTCCATAATAGACAAATAACACAATGTAAGCAAAGACAGTTCTGTCAACTTCTAAAATTTTTGTTTTAGTTAATTATATAAAGTCTTAATTATCCAAACAAGAAATAATCTTTTCTTTTAAAAATACAGACTTAGTAATGTTTAACCTTACGATCTCAGGTCTATTTATGAACCTAAAGACTTCAGAATTGCTATCTGATTAAACAGGCGAGAATTTCAAACTGCTAAGGACAGGTTGTATTATTGGAAAACAAATCAAGAAAAACAACATCTTGAAAAACATGAATTGGACTAACCCAGTCTAGGGTGTTGTATTATGTTAAGAACTATCAGGTTAGTAACACAGAAATAAGAGACTTCTGGAATCTAAAATCTGAAGCCAGTACAGGGCTAGACTTAGGCATTAATAAAGCCTATTAGGATCTATTAAAGCTAAAGCGAGCCCACCAACTATCATGAATAATTGAGTGACTGAATTTCATTTCATTAGTATCTTCACAGCTATGAGACTTCTATGGTTAACTGCTTTTCAAATTAACACTTAATAAAACACTTGAAAGGTACCCATAGGGCATTTTAATAAAATTGGCATCCCTTTACATCAAGATTACTAACATTCGTGGGTGGTACTGACTTCTTTTGCCCTATCTCTGAACAGAGGTGTACTGCCTTCACCTCCCCAAGCTAGGTCAGAAAATACAGAGCGCCAATCAAAAAACTAAGTAACAATTTAAATGTAGATCTGAGCCCCCACCTCTTAGTTTGCTAAGTAACCTTTTTTCCTTTGCTTCTTAGAGAAACAGTATCACCACTGGTTAATTAGCAACTATGTCATGTTTTAGAAGTTAAATACATTTACTTGAACTTTAATAAGCCAAATAGTGAATCTCGACTTAACCTGTCTTAAATTTATCATCACCTGTGCTGTTATTTACTTTCTCATCCAGTTTGCCACTTTATCTCAAAGGCTTAGCAGAAGCCAAGCACACAGTAGGCATTAAATTACTAAATGCTAAATTAAAACAATTTGTGATCAGTAAATCACTCTACAAAAATCTCTCCACCTAATGCTCTTCAGAGTATCTTCTTCCTTTAAGAAGAACAAAGACCCAAATAGCACGGGAATAAAAATGTTCCTTATTGTTTATTTATATGAAAAATAATCTTGTCTTTAATCCCAGTTCATATTTCTAGATGCAATAACTCAAGATAAAGTATATCGCATTTTGCTATAATCTGTATAAATGAAGTGCTTAACGGGTTTTAATTCACTTTTACTTTAGGATCTAAGGAAAATGATGAAGTTTAACTGCTTTTACATACACTAATACTTTGAAGTAGGACAAATGCCATGTGTGGGAAGAAGCTGAAGAAATGCTCCAAACACAAAATCAGATAATAGTGTAGACAGAAAATATACTGCAAGCCACACATGCAACTTAAAGATTTCTAGTAATCATATTGAAGTTGAAATGGGCAAAACTATTCAGGTGAAATTAATTATGTACCTTATTTAGCCAAATATATCCAAAATGTTATTTCCCACATGTAATTGATCAAAAAAATTGTTTTTTTTATATTCCGTGAAGTCTGTTTATTTTATAATCATAGCCACATTTCAAGTCAGAATTGTACATAGTTCAAGTACACAATGGCTACACATGGTTAGTAGCTACAACACTGGTTAGAGCTGATATACAGAGTGCTGAGGGAAAAGGGCATTGATATGCCCAATAATGCAATAGTAAGTAAGGCCCTTGGCCAAAAACTTTCATTGATAAAAGGCGAACAGTATCTTACAAATTTATGCTCTGGTTTTCCTTCAGATTGTATAAATCTTTCGCTTTTTACAAACTTGACCATAGCGGGAGTACAAATAACTAGCTGGTTATATACTGGCTGTAACTGCAAACCAATAGATAGCTTCTATATTCATATCAATGAAGATCAATCTATTTTCAACGACACACTATTTTATCTCAGAATAAAAGGATATATTAAAAATAAAAATACTCCAAAAATATTACTGTTCAGTACTTCTGAACAGAACACTGCCTAGAATACCATATTCAGTTTAATACGCATAATGAAAAATGTAGTATAAGAATTTCTCAGGCTTGGCAATCTAAAATTTTTTACAAGTTTTGTATTAAGTTGGTACTCACATATGGATAGTGAAAAACATGGACACCAAGACAGAAAAATTTTTTAAATCCTGATTTGGGAGAAATGATTTTAAAAGAAAATGATAGGATTCAGGGAAACAAGTGACAAAAAGGAAAAAAAAGAAAAAAAAGGATTAAAAAAACCCCCAAAAAAATCCAAGTCACTCCCACCAGAGAGAAGTTTCACCCCTGAAGACATTCAGCTATTAAGTCTTAAAAAATAGTTAAAATTTAAGCTGTAATTCTCTATTACGAAAAATCCTAAAAAAGAAAAATCCTACAAGTTTTACAGCTCTCCATAAGACAACTTGGGTCAAAACTCTCAAAATAATCTCCCATTTTTTGAAAAGACAAAGCTAAGAAGGCAAATTGATTCATCATACTTAAGATCTCTATTTTACTTTGTAATATAGTTCTAAAATTCAACTCCTTAAAAACCTATCCAAATAGCACTTCTATATTTCAACTACCTTTGTCAAAAGTATATGCTCACATGAATGAACTCAGTGCCACTGAACTGTACACTTAAAAAAAAAGGTTAAAATGATAAAGTGTATATTTTACCACAATTTAAAAGTAAATGTTTTTTTAAATGTCAGATGGCCCTGGAATGTGTGTTTAGGTAGAGGGAGAGGAAAACAGGATTGAGTTAAAGCAGGATTACATGCTTTCACACTCTCAGTTTTGATTTGCTAAGAATTTACCAGAATTTTCAACTACACTCTAAAGGTCATACTTGTTAAGTCAGAACTTATTTACAAAAAAGAAAACCTATCTTCTGTGCCTCAAATATTTTACTTTTCAACTCAGCTGCTATACTCATCTCGATGGTAAACATCCAGAGCAGCTGCATATCACTCAAACCACTACCATCTCTCTTATTTCGGGCTAAGGACTAAAAGGAAACAAAAAGAAACAAGGTTGAATATTTATCAAGATTTTATCACTCAGACACACGCCTGTTCGATACATAATCCCACTCCTTACCCATACCAATACCCATTACTGATTGGTACCAATATATTGTCCCCTCAATGTAGTAGCTTTCTAGAAACTCAAAATTACTCAGCATTTTGATACAGTATAACATTAGTAGGTTATAATTTGGTACCTACGTTTCTATAAACAGGCAGCTCTGCACAAGAGCTACCAGTTCATACCGTCCTGATAAAAAGCTACGTCTCTCAAAGGAAACAGATTTAACTACCAGGGTCTTTTGAGTGTCCTCCCTCCCCTGCCACCCTGTCTCCTAGGTTGAAGACTGTTTTAGGAAGCGTTACCTGTATCACTTAAGTCAAACGAGAGGAGGCATCTGGGTGTTTCTAAAGGAAAACCTTAAAGCAGAAGAACCGTGGCACTAAGATTTTGATAAAAACATAGGATGGTAAAAACCTAGAAAGTGTTTCCGACCAGGGCTCTAAAAAACTAACTCTACATAGCATGACGAAGCCAAGCTGTTAGTTACACAACGTGGGCCAGGTTCTTGCGCCATTAAGAGCCAGCAAAGATGGTAAGAAGACTCCACTAAGCTCTCACAAAGCACGCCCTAACCCCTGGATAGAGGGGTGAGAGCCATGTGCCTAAGATTAGGGGCTAATTCCCTTTTTCAAGAAGCTGAAAGGCAGGCGCAAAGAGGAAGGTAGAGTGTAGGAGCCCAAGATACATAGCTCTAGGTGAATGAAAGAAAAACAATTAAACCGCGCTACTGTGCCAGCTGTGGCTGGGGTAAGGAGGTGTCTCTAAGCACTTAGGTGGAGCGGGGTTTCAGTCCATCCATACACAAAGGAGGCGCCACTGCCGCACTGCGCTCCGGTACTCGTAGTCAGATCCCCTAGCAGGTGACAGCCAGGAAACTATAGAATCCAGTCAGAGTAGCCCCTCTCTTAAGCCCCCAGCTCTTTCAGCCTCACACAAAGGACCGCGCCACCACCCCCTCACCCCGCCCGTCGGGACTTGGAGTTCCCGTTTCCTCTGCCAAACCGCAGAGGAGGAAGCAACCAGACTACAACTCCCAGCAGCCTCCCGCCCGAGCCCCGCACCCCTGCCTCCATCTTGGCTGCGGTCGGAGCCTCCATTTTCGCTCCCTCCCCCTTCTTTAGTCACCACCCACCGCTACCACAGCGAGGCCACCCGGCCTCGACTCTTCGCTTCAGCCCTGCGGCCTGACGTGAGGCCTAGAGTGTTGAATGGGGGCCGGGTGGTAAAGCCCAGGGTAGTGACTCAGGGTAAGATTTCTCCCTACCCGGAGCTCACTTTGACTCAGAAGTCTCTCCCATTAGTCTTGGTCTTCTCATCCGCCCTTAGCCTGACTTGTTGCTACCCTCAATTGGACCCTGAGGTCGTACTCACCCCAACAGCTCAGCGCCCCCTTTCCAGCGCCGCCATAAGCAGCACGGCCCGGTACGTAGGAATAAATCTCGCTTCTCTCGCGAGAGTTGCAGGCTCCGAGCGCGTGCACAGGAAGGGGAGGGGAGCGTATTCCTAATACGCTTGCGCACGGGGGCCGAGTGACGCCAACTAGTGCGCAGCTCCTAACCAAAACCAAGATGGTGGCTGCGTTCCACTACATTGGCTCCATCAGTTGCTGGAAGCAGTTTCGTTGTTTACTGAGTCCGCTGGGACGCAAGGGGCAGGGGGGCGGACGACTTTCGGCATCTTTGATCTTTGCAAACTTGAGTATGCTTTCATCAGCTAGACTAGGGCGAACAATTTGGAGGGCATATAAACGATTGTCATACTAAGGATTTCTCTTTTCCCAACGATAATCCAGAAACTCCCAAACCCCAGTTTTTCATTACAGCGCAAGCTTTCTTTTGTCTCTTACATTAGGCTGGAATTTTCATAGTATGAAGACTCAGGTTTTTAGTAAGATAATTTGGGAGTCTTAAGTGAGACCTTTCCCTCCCAGAAACTACATTGCTTGCCACAGACGAGAGTGCAATGCAGCATAATCCACACCCTTCCCCAAACAAAACACACACACACCCCACCACCACCACCACCACCCCTCTTTTCACTGACCTTTCTGGTTACCAGAAGAGAATTCGTAGGGTATCAGGTAATCAAATAGACTGAATCAGTAATCAAAAAGTTGAAATCAGGGCATATGGATGATTCATCCACTGGGATAAGAGGAAAGCAGAAAAGTTCCATGAACTATCCCTTGCCAAACAATAGAGCAGTCTTCTCTTCGTGAGAAGAATGCTTTTCCCAGATTCTGTGGCTTTCTCACTTAACAGTTTTGGATGAACAATGACCAGTTACGCTCCTGAGAATTTCCCCTCACCCCATTTTATTTTGGCTTTAAAGACATTTTTCGGCATCTCATATTTGTCCTCATTGGCGTGTATATGGCAGTAAGGACAAACGGACATCGTTCTGTCCTCAGGGAACTTTCAGTCGAACATCATTCAATAATCACGAAAACATCTAAACATACACATTAAGTGCAATGAAGGAAAGATGCAGTGTTAAGAGAATATATAACCTTTAATTCTGAGCAATTCATCTTGAATTCTAAGAAGCAGCAATATTCTACTGACGTTCAAAGATTTTCTCTCCACTTCAGTTGCTATTGGTCCAATGCCAAACCACCTCCAAGCTGCTTCTGTTCTTTAATGCTTTCCCACGCTTTCCTAGGCACAGATGTTTGCTACACTTTCAATGCCTTGATAGCTCACCCTATTGTAATTACTAGTTTGTGCTAGCTAATGATACCTTAGGACAGGGCTTGTGACCTTCCTCTTTGCATCCCTGGTTCCTGACAGTACATAGCATAGACAACACAAGCTTGTGGAATGAACAGCACTGAACAACAGCGTAAGAAGTTGTTAATAATTGGAATGGTCTGTTGGGGAAGTACATAAACATATCAAACCAGCTCTTTCGTTTCTTTATGGGGTTTTAAAATTGAGTTCTCTCCTTCCCAGCAATAGATCTAGTCTGGATATTCTAATCTTATGTTAGAGAAACTGCCCTGGGCTCTTACTCTAGAAACAAGGTCATGTGAAGCTGGGCTAAAAGTAGAATTAGGTCTAAGAGTACATATTCTCAAATATCACAGCAATGGGAAATGTAAACAATAATGGTCCCATTATTTTTTGTATTTAAATTTTATAAATACAATTCCTGTTAATAAATAATAAGTCTACCATTAAATTTCTACCATTCCGCATAGCTCCTAAAGATCTTAAACCGTATAACCATTCATCATCCTCATTCTGAATGTCTCAATTTTGTATAAATTCTTCATTGATACATAATTTGAATCAATTTACATTTAACACAAAATGCAAATATAAACCCAGATGGATACATTTTAGCTTCTGATGTATCAAAGAAAGTAAAAGATGTAATAACTTGATTTAAATCACTAAATGATTTTTTTTTACAAACACTAATAATCAGAAGTAGGTTTCATTTTTAGAATATCACTACATTTTCAAGGGATAATTTTTTTTCAGATTAATTTTGAAGTCAAATTAAAAAACAAAAAATGTAGTTATCTTTCTACTTTTTAAAAAAAGCAAGTTAATTAAACAGAAACATGTGAAGTCATTTCGGAAACCATCTCCTATACAACAGGGTAGTCATGGATTTTGGGAAGATAGTTATTAAAAAATAACCGTCAGAACAAAAAAAAATGCATATATCATATCATAATTTTCCTTCTCTGGAAAACTTAAATCAATAATAAGTTGTCTTTTTTCCTCTACAATTATCAATAAGCACATTTCTCTGGCATCTGAGAATCAAAAGTTAGCATCCTTTACACATTTATAAGGTTTTATTCAGCAGTGATGGGTTTTTTTTGTCAGTTCTCTGTGAAACCAGAAAAATTAGGTCAATGTAAAGATTTTTTAAAAAATAAGGCTACATTTATTCAAGACTTTAAAGACCGTTCTTATTTTGACATATCCTTCCTATTTAGGGAAGTTAAAGGGAACTTCTTTTATGAAATTATGGTAATAATGAATGGTAAAGTAACTCAGATTAAAAATTTCAGTTTAAAGCATAAACTTTCATAAAGAATAATTATTTCCATCAGTCAGACAGAGAAAGACTAATACCATGTGATTTCACTTATATGTGATATCTAAAGAACAAAATAAATTAACAAACAAAATGAAAATAGACTCATTGATGCAAAGAACAAACTAGTTATTGCCAGATTGAAGGAGGGTTGGGGGGCTGGGTGAAAAAATTGAAGCAATTAAGTACAAATTGGCAGTTACAAAATAGTCATGGGATGTAAAGTACAGCATAGGGAATATAGTCAACTATATTGTAGTAACCATTTATAGTGCCAAGTGGGTACTAAATGGGGGGAATTACTTCCTAAATTATAGAAATGTCTAACCACTATGCTGTACACCCACAACGAATATAATATCGAATGTCAACTCTAATTGAAAAAAGAATAATTCCAAAATAATGTAAATAATAGAGTTCTAGAACCCTACAATCCAAAATTTTATCATTAAGCCCCCAGTTAAAATGCATTATATAAATAAATAACAATTATGTAATAAAAATGTTAAAATTTAAATAAAAATAATGCATAAGTTTTGTATAATGCACTTAATGGAAGAATTATGTGGAAATGCTAAGCTGCTGTGCTAAAAGTAATCACCCATTTTACATATGCTTAGACTCAACCACACCACAATCCCTACATTATGACATATCTCAATTTAAGAGATGTTAAAATATGAAATAAAAATGAATCTTAGAATCAGTAACATGCAGAAATTCATTTCCGTTGATTCCACATGTATTTCTAGGAGGCTAGATGGAATGTTGAACGAATTGTAGTTCATCACAGCATGAAGGTTCTGCCTCCTCTTTAGCATTCTTGGAGAATGACAGAAGAAAATGCACCGTTTTCCCCTGTGAATATTAGTGGATAATACTCCTTAATTCATTGAGAGTCACCATGAGACAACTACCAGGAACATAACTGCAAAATATGAAATATGACAGCTTATGGGGCAATGTGTCTCATATAAATGAAGTAGATGGAGAATGAAAAATTAGCAAGTCAATTAGTGAGAATTTTTAAAATGTATTTTATCTATGTAGCCCTTAACAAAATATTGTATAGTCACACAACGAAATACTGTATATCAATGAGTGAATAACTATAAACAAAACCAATCTTAGAAACAATATTGAGTAAAAAGAAAATCAAATCCTCATAGACCACACACAGTATACCATTTTTATAGAGCTCAGAAAGGAACAAAACTAAAAAATGTCACTTTATGGGTACATACATATGTTAGGTCTTTTTACATGGGATAAAACTATTAAAAAGAGGGAGCAGGAGGCGGGCAAGGGGAAGAGAGGAGTTCAAATAGATGTAAAGCTGGGTCATGTTCTAATTCTTAAATTAGCTGATGAGTTATTGTGCTTGATAACTTATTTGCATGTTACATTTATCTTTTAAGTGTCAAATATTATAATAAAATATAAGTGCATAGTTATGCATAGTGTTGATAAAATTTATATTTGCATGGTTGTTTTTTAAACTATGTTTATCAGTCACGGTTCTTAATTGTAAGCAATTCAGGTTAATTTTAACAAATGATTTTATTAAAAGGCTAATAAGTAATCCTCAGGATTTCTAGGACAGACAGAAAACTGGAATTAGAGGCTACACGGCCTCTAATCACTTTAGATATCTGCTTCAGAGAAGATCCTGTGTCCCCTGTTGGAAAAGACATTGCAGGTTACACCACTGATTTGCTGACACTGGGCACTGAATGTTGTCACTAAAGTCACTTCTGCTGCTCTTCTATGGAGCTGGATGTCGTAGCCAGTGTTGTAGGTCACTGCCTTTACTCAAAAAATTCTGCATAGTTCCCTGCTTCTATTACTAAATGTAAAGTTTAAGGCAGATATAGCTTTCCTAGCTGCAAGAGACTGGGAAAACGTATATCTGAAACTTTTAAATTTTTTAGGAGGGTTTCCTCAACACAGGCGTTAGGATATTGGGCAAAGAAATGACAGATGTCTGCCACAGCCCATTCTATTGGTTACTCCATATCAACACACTCCTTCGGCTAATGCTTACACTTGTTAAAAACCATGCAGTGTAAAAGGACTCATGT
Organism: Eonycteris spelaea; assembly: GCA_003508835.1. Classification (NCBI taxonomy): domain Eukaryota; kingdom Metazoa; phylum Chordata; class Mammalia; order Chiroptera; family Pteropodidae; genus Eonycteris; species Eonycteris spelaea. Next base: position 7,088,685 of record PUFA01000065.1, read on the forward strand.
CAGACATTGTTAGTTGCTTTCTCAATACTCTTTCCTTTTTGTTAATAGAATACTGATTTTGTTTGGGGGAGGAATGTGCACAGCCTCCTTTGCAACTAGAAGTGATCATTTAACAAGTTAGGCAAATGAGACGAGGGGAAATCTATGGAATTCTGGGAAAACTGTGCTTTTCCTCCTATGAGGTTGCATATAGTTGACGCAGTCCCTGTTCCATTTTTTCCCTGCCTTCAACGTGACATCTGGCACAGCAGCAACCTTCTTGCAACCACAGGAAAATAGCATGAAGGGTGAAAAACAACGTGCTAAGGGGGCAAAGTTGAAAGACCGAACTGTACTTTCTGCATGTAATAAGGACCACTGATTAAGCATCGTTTCTTTCAGCTGTATGCACACACGCCTCATTAGGACTCCGCTTATTGAATTCGTATTTTCTAACATGTGGACTGTAGTGTTTCTTTTGTGCCATTAATAAAAATAGGTTTTGCTAATCAAGAACAATTTGAACTCTGAACACTGTCATTTAATGGGATCATAACTTAGTGATTATTTTTGAGTCCAACTACACTTGAATCTTAGTTCCAGTTTTGACAAATAACATAACCTTATCCCGAAATATCTATAAAAGGTAGAGCTGAAATAGTGATTATACAATGATTAGAAAGCATCAAGCTTTCTATTTCTCCTTTCCCATTTTGTCCTACATCTTTATATTGGATTTGTCACACTGCATCGTAATTATATGTATACTTGTTTGTTTTATTTACTAGATTTTTCTTTGAAAACAGTGTAAATGCCCACACCCCCTTTTTCTATTTTTAACTCTAAATGAAGTGCCTGGCATATACATTAGACATTTTCAAATAAGTGTCCTTAGAAGTTTTCTGGGATTCTTTATAAAATACAAATTCCTGGATCGTGTTTCCAGATTTCTTTCAGTAGGTCAGTGAACCACATTTTGAGGAACAGTGAAATAGACCTTCAGTGTTTAAATCAAATTATGTCTAAGGTATTAATATAAATCAAGGTAATAAAGGTAAATATTTAAGCATTTTTTCAAAATACTTCCAAATTTAGTTTCAATTTTATAATTTGGTCTGTAATCATACATTATTTCTAATTATGATGAAATCTTCAAAACCATTTCAAAAACAATTATTTATAGTGGTAGACCGCTTACTACACTGTGCTTATTACAAAATATTTTCGAAAAACCCTCTGCCTGACAGGTTGCTACCCATGCAAAAAACAAACCTTTGCATTTCCTACTAATTAGACTTATTACTGAGTAGAATTAGCTGATATTCTCAAAACTAGGTTTTATTAGAAAAGATAGGTGTGTACTAAGATTCTGCAAACCAGTCACGTGCCTCTACCTGCTGCAAAAGAAACTTTAATATTCATGCAAATAAAAGTGTAAAACATTCCTTCTTCCCTTCAGTTTAACAACACATTATCTTCATAGCATTAACACCAGCCAGAATTTATATTTTGTAGAGTTCTGAGAGCTCTTTAGACTCATACTTCAAGCTTTTCATTTTTCAAGGGCAAAACATACAGATCTATCCTGATATCTGAGATATATAGAACTTTATAAATTCAAAGGAATGTAAGGCAGATAAAGGGATACCATGTTACATTTTAATGGCCATTTCATTACTTTATCATTTTCACTAAAAACTGGCAACTGATGAATGGTATAGGGTACTTGGAATTGTGGGACATATGGTGGCACTTCGGGTATATATGTCAAGGCAAATGGCTGGGCTAAAAGTTTATTTACTCTTGGGAAATGAGATAAAAATGCCAGCACCTGGGGTAGAAGTACTTTTCAAATTCTATGGACTTTGAATAGAAATTTGACAAATTCTGAAATGACATATACCTATTCATTAGAGCTTACCATAATAAGCAAAGTCCATTAGTATTACTGGGATCAGATGCTTTTAGGGTATCTTAGATTCTGTTGTTTTCGTTGTTAATTTTTTATGGAAGAACAAAAGAAATTTTACATGATACAAAACACTAGTAAAAAGCTTTTTAATACTGTGTCTCTCCATTGCAGAATGGTACTGGAAAATATTGACAGGTTTAGCATTCATTATTTCAGTTACTTTCTGGCAAATGTAAATTGATAGTATAACACGAAGTAACTTGTAAATTTTAAATGTAAGGAAACTGAGATGGGGAAATGAGTTGATGAGTGAGCCTAGTTGACCACTAAGCATTTGAATCTCAACACTGCTTTGTTATCTACATAGCACTATGAATGTAATAACTCATTAGGTGATAAAACTTTGCTTCACTGTGAAAAATGAATCTAACAAGAGAGCCAACTACTGGCACTAGTAATGAAAGACAGCCAAGTAAGAGATGGTTCCTAACTGTAAAACAGAAGTTCCATTAGTGCAATGGAGTACCTAAGAACTATGATGTGAGTAAACCTGTTATATGCTCTTCACACTTGGTGAACTACCCAAGTTGAAGGTTTCCTAGTAGGACAAAAAAAACTGAAAATTGATTATCAATATCTAAAAGCATTTGAACTAAGAGTATATGTGTGTGTGCACAGGACAAATTTCTCAGCATTCCTTGAACAATAGAATGACTATACTACTGCTAGAAAAAAAAACAGTTGGCTTATTTTCAAGTATGTTTCCTGGGGACTTAGCAGTAGGTTCTCTCAAATTAAGAGTAAAGACACAAGGCCATAAGTGCCAACTCTCAGCACCAGAGAGACTTAAAAACTTCACAGGAGGCAAATGATATTACAAGTCAGAGAATTTGCCAAGCTAGTTCTGTGAACTTATATTACTTTCCTCAAATGGTAAATAATCCAGGTATATGCCAAATAGATTGAAAAAGCTAGTCTCTTTTTAATTTTTTTTAATGATTGCAATATACACCCCTATATAAAATAAAATTGTTGCCTTATAATAAAATGCTTGAAGTTTCAGAGATGTGAAAGAACAAAAATGAACTGAAAACACCATTTATATAAATCAAGGTCCCATAAATGAAAATTAAAAGTAGTCTCTTAGGGAAAGGAATGGTGAAATTCAGTGTGTATTTTCACTAACACCCAAGAACTGTTTTGTTGAGAGCCGATTCTGATTGCCAGTTCTAAATTGCCACCCGATTTCTTTAATCAACACTAAATCAGGTCTGAGGCAAGACAGTGACAATACTTGACTAGAAAGAGAGTAACTTCCTTCCTTGATAAACTGTCTCCAGCCATCTTTCAGAAGATGAAGTTATTTGATAGCTTGGGAAGCAGTGTCCATTGAGTTTTCCTTCCTGACCTGAAGTGACTCACTGCTGATGGACAATAACTCTCGAAGTTCCTTATTTTCAAGCTGGAAAAGAAAAGTATATATTTTAGATATTTTGACTGTCAAACTACATCAGAACACATTGTTTTGGCCCAGGAACAGAAAGCATATTATTTTAACTTTAAAAGTTTAAGAAAACAAAAGAACTGAGAATTTCTTAAGATACTACTTATTTATTCATGTGACAAATATTTACTGAGCAGATTTTTTATGCCACGTTAGGACTACAAAGAAAAAAACAAGATTCCTCTCCACTGGAGGTATTCACTACTTGTCATACTCCTCATGGTTCACACAAATTTTACTACTGTTTATTCTATCTTTCAAATTCCTAGTAATATTTTTACTCTGCTTGATCTTCTTAGATGTCCTCTCTCTCTCCTAGCAATTATATGACATTTCATATCATACTAGTATAGTAAGTCCTCACTTAACCTCATCGATAGGTACTGCAACTTTAAGCAAAACAACATATAAAGAAACCCAATTTACCATAGGCTGACTGATACAAACAAGAGTTAAGTTCATACAAACAAGAGTTAAGTTCCTATGGCATCTCATCAAGGTTACGACGAAAGGACGTTGAATGAAATGAAGTTAATTCAAGGACCTGCTTTACTAGTCTTATTGCTCTGAGCAGGGACCCTGCCTTTTTCTCTCTGGTATTTCTCAGAGGGCCCATGATAACATCTTATAATAAGCAGGATTCATACCATCTATTATAATGTTTTCCCTTAACAATTTAAGGGGCACACTAACACCCCAGGCCTTTCTTTGTAAATTATTTCTATTTTAATCAAAATATTACATGAAAATAGCTTTTAAAAAATCAAGACTACAAGGCTTATAAAGTAAATAGTAGTTCCTTGGCTTTGTTCCCTAAAGGCAACCACTTTTAAGACTTTTATCTATTTCTTTGGTATTTGCTTCTATAATTTTAAATAATATATTGTTATTTCCTGATTATCAATTTCAGATATCATCTATTGAACTTCCTTATAAGGCAGATGAGGGATTTTAGTTCACATGTAATCTGTTCCACTCTTTCTACCCTCTTGATATGATAATATCTCAATTTCTAGCAAATACATGATTGGTATTTTCATTGTTTGCTGCTGACTGACTGCATTTCCTTTCTTGAAAAGGATGTGGAGGAGGAGTTTTAATTTTAAATCATGAGCATACAGAAAACATCAACACATTGCAATGATAGGATAATAATGGCATACCTTCCAGACTCTATGAAAACTCTCTGAAATATTGTGAGCCTGAAACAGCAACAATCTTACCTCTAATTGGGCTAGTTTTTCCTGAATCTTACAAAATTGGTCATCATCCACCTGAACTGCTTTCCTCATCACTTCTCCCATTTCACAGATTCTGTCAATCTGACTCTCAATTTCCTGTGAAGATATTAACACAAAAAAGGTGAAAATGCTATTTTTCCTACAGATATGAAGTTCATGAGAACATATGCACTATGATGTTAAAAAGTTCATTTAATCTGTGGTACAGAGGTTACACACGAGTTTCACTATAAACTGAGTCCTCAGAGGCAAAGCCATGATAAAGTTATCTTGTGGTATTCACAAATAATTTGTTTTCAAAAGATCGATTCTAATCTAACTACCCACTGGATGTTGGACATATCTCTAAATGGCTGTTTAACTTAAATTTGAATACTTTTATTGGCAAGAAGCTCACCACATTCCAAGGGACATTATTCTGTCTTTAGACTTTTAGCAAGTTTTTCATATGAGCTAAACTCTGTCTCCTTCAAAGTTCAAGTTTTCTCCTCCAGACTAAAGAAAATAAAGTTTGTTTTCCAGATGAAAATCATTCACTTATTTAAAACATCCATTTCCTAAGACTTTCATTAAGTCACTAAAATGTTTTCAATGGAATCTAAGATGAAACTTCATAAATTCCATTGTAGCAAATAGTGAGGCACTAATCTATTAATCCAAGATTAAATGATATAGGACATGTGAATGTATTATGGCAACTAGCACTCTAGAGATAAGAACAATTACTGGCTCTCCCAGATTAAATCATGAGCAACCAAAGTGTAAAAAGTATGCCATGTATGTATTTTTTAAACCATACTTCTCTCTCTTAATGACAGAATAGGATGCTATATAGTTCAGTCTAATAAAAGTTTACTGACTGTCTGCTATGTGCCAAGTACTATGTCAGGAAAAAAGATATATTCATGCTCTTTACAACCAAGGAGTATAGTTTAGTGAAATGTACAATAATAACCAATCAAGTATTTACTGAACACCTTCGACACTGACTGGCATGTTTGGTGGAAGAACTAAGCATTCATTAACATCTTGGAAATAGATCTTGGTGAGGGAGGGAGGAACCTTAGTCCTTATTAAAGGACCTGTGCAGCCTCCCACCCCATTCTTTCTATTCAGAGCTTTACAAAACTATAGCAAAATCAACAGCGAATGTGATAAACATGAAAGGAAAACAAGCTAACTTCTCTTTAAAAACAAGCATACAATCTAAAACTTCAGTTCATTTAGAATCAAAGTTTCTTACTGCAGAGTGAGACTGGTGAGCTTTCAGGACTGGTTCAGCATCCACAGCTTTTTTAGCAACCATTAATTGTAACATCTGTTTCCGGTACTTGCTCATGATGAGTTCCAAGGCATCCTGGTGTTCCTCCAAGGAAACCCACAGCTCTATCAAAAAATAAAATAACTTGGCAGTGACATCTGAGAGATAGCACTCAAAGCCAAACTCTTAACAGTTGGAATTTTATGGCACTCCATGAGATACTGTGACTCCAAAGTTGTAAATCTGTGTTTAAGTCCACAAAACTCAACAGTTAAGGTCTATGTGAAACATAACTTCTTAGGCAGAGGCAACATAATTAGGTAGAAACATGGGATGTGGAATCAGATGTGAGTTATTAGCTTAATACTTGTAAGCAAATCATTTAACCTCTCCGAGCCTATTATCTGCATTGTAATAATACATACTCGTCTACCTCGAAATGAAGATGTAAGAATACAATGGGATGATCTATGTGGAAGTCCTCTGTAAACTGGTATACAAATAACTACTCACACGATCATCAATAATATACTCATCAAACCTAAGAACACATACCCTGGGTATAAACTTCAGTTCTTCTACTTTGCACAAGAACATAAAAAACCTTTAATCTTGACCGTAATAGTTATTTCAATTAATAGTTATTTCAATTAATATTTAAACACTGAATTTTAATCCCCGAAGATCTTTTGTTGTGCAAGCCTCCATCTGGGGATGCCTAAATAAGCCATGCAATAATTTACTCTATTAAATACCTCTTTGATAAGCTGCCTACAAATACGAAATCGGTCAGACCACCTTGAATAGAGTAATGTAACAAACTTTATTGTTACTGGGTCAGCACACAATAACTCTTATTAAAAGTACTGCCTGGAAATATATATAGCATGTGCACTTTTGTGAACAGTTTGGCAGTTTTGCAAGAACTTTTGAAATATCATAATAACTAAGAAAATCATAACTACACAAAAAGGCCTGACTAACCTCTGTTTTCCTGTTGCAAGTCTCTAATCTGTGTATTCTCTTGGGACAGCAGAATGTGAGGTTTGTATTTGGACATGTCCTTTATATCGGATGCGTCCTCTTGATACTGGACAAACAGAGACAGACTAAGCACTCCGTAAACAGAACAGCCCCAGATGCAACTGAAGAGGCAGAGGTCAGGGCTCCAAGGCAGCATTCTCAACCCCGACCCCGCAGAGAGATCTCACAGCCGCCCTCTGAGACCAGGAATAAATTCCAGGCCGAGTTCCCAGCTGACCTTGCCTTCCACCTCTCAAGCGCCCAGAACCTGAGGGCACGGACCCCTACCCTCTGCCCGACCTGGTCCGGAAGCGCTGTTCCCGCCTCCCGCATAGCGGCCACCCGCCGGTGCAGCGCCGCCGACTGATCCACCAGCGACTCGGCAGCCGCATCGTGCTCCCGCAGCCTCTCCAGCAGCGTCTTGGCGTCTGTCAGGATCTTCTCGATGGTGCAGCTCATAGCGGCCTTCTCCGGACTACAGCCCCAGCACTGCCCACCTAAGCGAATCGCTCTGATCCTCCCTGAACCTGTCTCAGCGTCGCACACGTAACTTCCGGGTCCGATTACAAGGCGCCGGGGCAGCCTCGATGCACGCCTGCGCAGTGGCGGCCCGGCCCGGGATGACCTGCTTTCACCCGAGGCTTCCCTGCAGCCCCGCCCCCGGAGCCGGAGGCCTGCCCTTGCCACGCCCTTGGTTTCGCGTTCCCACAGCCTGGTGGTCAAGTTGAGTTTTAGTCCTGCAGGGTCCGAGTTTCTAAATTTACCTATTGGTTTTGATTGATGTGGATTGTTATTCAGTCATCCTTTTAAATTAGTTTTTTTTTTAATTACGGTTAAATACTTATAAAATTTACCATCTTAACCATTTGTAAATATACAGTTCAGTAGTATCAAATGCATTCACAATGCCCAACCATCACCAACATCCATCTCCAGAAATCTTTTCATCCTGTGAAACTGAAACTCTGTGCCTATTAAACAGTAAAGTCCTTCTTAGCTTGTCCTCCTCCCAGCCCCTTGAAACCACTATTCTACTTTCTGTCTTTATGAATTTGACTACGTTAGGCACCTCACATGAGTACAATTATACAAATCGTATTGTCATTTTGTGATTGGCTTATTTCACTTAGTGTAACGTCCTCAAGGTTCATCTACACACACGACAATTTCCTTTCTCTTTAACGCTGAAAAAAATATATATATTCACATTTCGTTTATCTAGTCATCCTATCTGTATCTATATAACTATTTATCTTATACCTACATGTCTGGATAAACATACATATATATCACGTTTTGTTTATTCTTTCATCAGTGGACACTTAGGTTGCTTCCACTTTTTGGCTACTGTGAATAATGCTGCTGTAAACATGGGTGTACAAATATGTTTGAGTTCCTGCTTTCAATTCTTTTGAGTGCATATATAAAAGTGGAATTGTCTGGCCATATAGTAATTCTATTTTCAAAATTCTATTTAAAATTTTTTGAATGACCATAGTGTTTTCCATAGTGGCTGCACCATTTGACATTTTCATAAACAGTGTACAATGGTTCCAATTTCTTCATATTTTTGCTAACTTTGTTTTTCTCCACACTTGCTATTTTTGGGTTTTTAAAATAGCCTTCTTAATGGATGTGAGATAAAGTCATTGTTTTCTGCTTATTTTTTCTATTTCAATTCAATTAATAACTTGAGGATAAATTTAACCAGAAGAACAATGATTTTTTTGTGCTACTTGTTATTAGGGTTTATGAGTTTACCTTGCCAAGCTTTATGTCAAACTTTGTTCTTTTTCATTCTTTACTAAACACTTTTGGAGAATCTTCTTTGTTTCAGGAACTGTTTAGTGTCTGGGATGACGGCATTATCTTTTTTCTAAACCTGTTCCTTTTCCTGTTTCAGTAAAGAGCACATTCATATAACCATTTGCCCAAAACAGAATCCTGGAAGTCATCCAGTCATCCTTTATTCTTTCTAGTAATTCTTTACATGTAATCTATTTCCATAGTAACCTATCTCTTTTACATCTTTAGGACATATTGCCTTCTTTGTATTTCCACTGTTACTGGGTAGGTTAGGTCGTCATCCTTTCTCACCCTGATAAAACGACAATCTTCCAACTGGTCTTCTCTCTACCTCAAGTCATCTCCTCCTCTAATAGCTCTCCATGAAAAATCCACAACCCCTTGCTACCCTTTCAGTGGCAGGTAATTATTTTTCTATGCCCCACCCACATTAAGACTGAGAACAAGACTGGTTATACTAATTTCCCAATGATACTGACAATCACTCTTACTTGCTTGTATTTTATTTTAAGTTTATATCATTCAGCTGAAGAAGCTTCTATCCCTCTATGGCTCACAATTGCTGACCTTCTACTTTGGGATTTCTCTTTTATTCATAGAAGATTTCAGGAGTTGGTTTACAGTCTTTTCAATTAATCCACACATGGCCCTTACCTTGGGTGACATTTATGTCCATGTGGACAGTTCATCTAATGTTCTATTTTTCCTTGGCTTCCTTAGTTCTGGAGACATTCAATTCATTTTGTTTACCCATGGCCAAACCCTTGATCATTCACCAAAAATTGTTTCTCATCAGAAATGTTAAGCTTTAGCATTAATTCTTTGACTGCAAGCTTTGTTTCAATCTATCTAGTTCTTGCAACCCTTTATCTCACTACTGTCTCTTTGATCTCATCTGCTCTTCAGTTTCTTGTGGTCTAATTTTCTTTCCCTGACCAGACTGGGCTCTAATGTTTGGCAGTCTGAACCATTGTCTTTCTTGAATGCCTAATCTCTATGCATCACTTTCTTTAGTTTAAATGCAAGTGGTAAACTCCAATTCTTGACCAATCCTAGTAGCAATTAAAAGGGAATACAGAAATAAGGGAGGGGTTTTGTTCTGTTTTTCACTTTTGTTTTTATTAACAAGTCTCGAACATGTTTACAGGCTTTATAGAGGAAGGATCCAATCAAGAAAGAGATACAAAAGAGTAGGGGGACATTTGAAGGAGAAGAGACATAGTAGTCATTAATTAGATCTTTGCTGAATAATTATTGGAATGAGGGGCATAGGGTTAAGAACACAGGTGAAGATTCTGTATTTGAACAGAATAAGATACATTTTCTTATAATAAAAAGAATAGGTACAAATATGGATTCTAGATGAAGAAACATGAAGCTGAAAGGAGTTGTAAACTTCAAGTCATCCCAATACTTCTTCTTCCCACCCATCAATAAAGAAAAAAGGTAAGCTCAGCACTTTTAACGTTGTTTATGGATATTACAAAAACTTCCCAAGACCTCTTTTGCTTGTTCTGACTTATTTCCATTCTGCTCTAATTTCTGTCTGGCTCCTATTTCTTGGTTACATTTTCTCATTATTATTTAACTCTTACTCGTTGATCCAGGAAGCGATTTTGGGTCTCCCTGGCTTTATTCTCAGCTGTCAGAGGCCCTATCAGCAATTCTACTTCTGCCTCTCTCAGAGTATATACCTTATCCCAGTGATCCTCCGATGATTCAAATGCCAAATCTGACCCACACACATTTACATGAACTCTGGTGAGGAAGGGACTTGGACATTTTACTGGAAATGCCTCTGCTGGTACCATGCCCATTGCTGTAGCCATACCACACAGACAGGATAACAGGCTTTCTCCTGTGCCTGACCCTGAGAAACCCTGCTCAGAAGTGTGGGAGTACAGGGCCCTGGGGGCAGGTGGTGGTTCCAACGGTCCACAGAGAGACAAGGGTAGAGATACTTGACCTTACCTGGCCCCTAGTATCCTCAATCCTTCCTTCAGTCATTGTCCACACATCCTTACTGTTCCTCATTGATGTCACCCTTTTGATACTTCTGGGAAATTTTTGAAATAATTCAAAATGCGAATCTTTATAGGTATTTAGAATCCATGGTTATGAAGTATGAAGTATTACACATCCCATATTGTATTAATTAAATATCCTATTTTGCTCTTTTTTCATTCTCCACATGGTGAATTTTGAGTTCTCAGAATTCTTTTTTCCTGTTGCTGTTAACTAATGGCTTTCTAGGATTTGGCCTTGAAAAACCACAGACCTTCATAATTATGGTGAACAAAATCTCAACAAGATATGGAGAAATGTTTAGTCTTCTAGAAAGTCAGAAAAGCAGAATCTACTTTGTATGCTAAAACTGTCCTTGTGAATGTTAATTCTAATTAAGAGACACCATGACTTAAGAGATTGTTGTTATGGCCTATGAAAGTAAACTTAAACATCTAAAAAGTCTGTAATTCTGATTGGTTGTCTTAATTTATTGTCCTGGTAATAATATTTAAATTGACATTTCTATTTTCTAAAAGATTTAAATACACTTTGTAATGGGTTGAATTGTATACCACAAAACATATGTCCATACCCTAACTCCTGGTATCTGTGAATGTGACTTTACTTGGAAAAAAGATCTTTGTATTTGTAATTAAGAAAAAGATCTTGAGATGCAATCATCCTGGCTTAGTGTGAACCCGAAGTCCAATAACGGGTGTCCTTAAAAGTGACAGAAAATACACAGAGACACACAGAGGAGAAGGTCATGTGAAGATGATGGCAGAAATTAAAGTGATGGGTCTACAAGCCAAGAAAGGCCAAGGACCACTACAGCCACCAGAAGCTAGGAGAGAGGAATGGAACAGATTCTCTCAGAGCCTCCAAAGGGTGTCAACCCTGTTGACACCTTGATTTCACACTTCTGGCCTCCAAACTCTTGTGTTAAGCCACCCTATGGCAATTCGTTATGACAGCAATAGGAAACTGATACACATATATAGGTTCTTGTTTTTCAAAAATGAAATCAGAACATAATTGATGCTGTCCTCTTCTCCTCCATGTACAGAGATTTAAAAAGTAGAAACAAATGAGATGACTCGTGGATTTTTAAAATAAACAGAGTCTAATATCATTTAAATTAATTGTGGGAAATCTAAGAAATAGGCATTTTTGGTATTATCAAATGTAGAGAGACAGCAAGTCCTAGTTATGAAACCCCAAATACTCTTTATTGCTATGCTATAGAGTGTTGTTAGGGCAGGGTGGGGCATTAAGTATGTCTTTCTTATTGAAAAACAAGGTAAAATTAGGTGCTGAGAAAGGTAGTGGGGTGTTTTGAGTGGAGCAGAGGTCTGGAATAAAGTAATGACGGAAGTGAATCAGAGGGTGTATCATTTATCTGTTGCTGCATAGTAAACTCTACTCCAAAACTTAGTGACTTAAAACAATAACCATTTCTTTTGTTCATGAGCATGCTGCGTAGTTCTTCTGGTCTGGGTCAAGCATGGCTGATTCTCGTTTACGATTAGTGATTGGTAGGGGTCTAGCTGGTCCTGGATGGGTGGTAGGTCAGCTTACAACTGGTGTGATGGTGGTGACTGGGTGATCTGGTAGACTAGCCATGATTGTTCACATGGCTACTGGATTATGAGATCATTCCAAGCCCCAGTGTGCAAGTGTTCCTGCAAGTCTTTGCTACTCATATATGCTACAATATCTCATAGACAATGCAAATCACGTGGCCAGCCCACATTCAAGGGGTGGAGAGACAGATTCCACTTTTTTTGGGGGGGGGGGGGAAGAATACGTGTCCATTTTTTTGTAATCTGCCATAGAAAGAAAGGTACTGATCATGAAAGGTAAATGAGAGGTATTAGGGATCTGACTAAAATGAGAAATTATAGGTTCGTGATGGTATAATCTCTCTGATTCTACAATTTTCTGTAGCATAGTTGAGTTTCTTAAGGACAAATTGTAGTATTAGAGGTGGAAGAGAGTGAAGCCTTTGGGAATCAGTAATGATGTCTGGCTGAAGAAGATGAGAGTAAATTTAGAGAGATGGTATCTGGTGGATAGAATGGTACCCAACTGAGGTGGCAATGGTGCTTGATAGAGGCAGAATCATCCAGTGGAAGGTGCTCAATAGAGATCTACTTTTAGTGAAACAGAAGAGGCAAAATAAAACATTCCAGATAGTCTTTGGTCCTATTTGTTATCACATGTGATGCATGCATCCTTTAGGACATCTATAAATATGAGTGTGAATTTTGCTGGAAGACAGAGGTCTTGGAAGACCAAGTGGGGCAAAGCCAGTGAGTGATACGCTAGGTTTTAAATTGTATACACAGTATAACCATCATTCTTAAGAAGACAGTGCCTTCAATTTTTAATAAATTGAAAAGTTGGCTTAGATAAGCAGGCTTACTTTATTTTTTCCTTTCCTTTTCTATCTGCGAATGGTATGTGTATATGTGGGAGTACTGGCAGGATTGTAACCTCAGCCATGTTACTCCCAATGGATCAGTAGTGATTGTGCAGTTGACTTCCTCCACTGGACCGATGCCAAAGTTTCTGCTTTTCCACTTAGAGGGTTGTACATGCTTTTAATAAAGGTTAGGGTTGTAATATGCAATTACTAAACAGTGCCAACATTTTTGGATATCATTACACAATGTTTTTTTTTTCCTTTAAAAAGTGCTACAGGTATTCATTGGTAACTTTGACCTGATGGAACATCTTTGCTAAATAGAATTAAAGTAGGAACAAAATTGAAACTAAATATATTCACCAAAAAGCACAAAAATATCTATAAATAATAATAATTGCAACAATAATGTATATTATTGAGTAATTTCTAGGTTTTAGGCATGTAACAAGCATTTACTGATATTAATATATTTACTCTTCACAACATTTTATGAGATAAATAAGGGTAAAGGGTGTTTTCAAACTTTCTAAAATGTTCTATAAATGTAATAACGTAAGGTCATTCATATGAACCAACTACTAAACTTCTTCCACGAATTTGAAGCAGAGAAGATATCCTTAACTGAAAAAGATTCAAACTATCCATTCATATATACTTTAAAGGCTGCAAACTACATAGGCTCTTACATGCAATCCAGCAGTTGAGTTCTTTGCTATTTAACCAAAGGAGTTGAAAACTTGTGTCCACACAAAATTTTCATCCGTGTTTGTAGCGATTCATAATGTCCTAGGCTGAGTCAGCAGGTGGAAATATGACAGAAGAAAAACTGGCTACTATTTATTAAGTCTTGTGTCTACCAAGGTTCTTAGCTGGTAGCTATAGAAACAAATTCTGGTTGGTTTAAACGAAGAATCATTTATTTGAAGGACATTGGGTTGCCTACAGAATCACTAGGAAGACTGGAGAATCAGGTTCAGGCTTGTGCAACCAAGAATGATGTTCAAACTCCTGTTGCAGAACTTGTTCAGTGAGGACGTCACAACCACTGCCCTCATCACTAGATGCTTTAGCTTGCTTGCTGGACACTTTTTGAATACCTCTGTTGCTGTTGCTTCAGAGCTTTATTTGCAACTGTAGCCACTATCAGAGAGAATTCTGTGCCGTCTTTGTTACTTGGCAGAGTTGGGGGTAGGGGTGGTGTGGCTAGTCGGTTGAGCCTATGCTCTAGCTGCAAGGGAGAATGGAAAGGCACATTTTTAGTTTCCATAGTGGAAGCTGGGCAATCAGTGCCTTACCAAGAATCATAGAGAGGGAATTTTACAAATGAAAAGTTTCAGATACCAGGTGGCTAGAAGGAATGATAAATTTCCTCTATAAACGTTTATTGTGGGCTATGCTAATTATTTATGTCTTCCTTTGCTATGTCCTTGTAATTCTTTGTTTGAATAGCATTTACTACATTCTACCCTAAATAGTAGTTACTTACGTTCAGTCCTACTCCTCATCTAAGAAGGAATTATCTTGTTTTTATCTTTGTATTTCTCTAGTTGCCAGTGAAGTGCTTAGTTTATAGTCAGGTGGCAAGAGGCTCGAGGTAGTCATTAATATTTGTCGAGAAACTCCTATGAAGGTGTGCTGTGAATGGCTGTGAATTGAACTAAATTAAATTTGATTAGAGAGGCTGCTATCTAAAATATTCTGATCTAGAAATTCTTCAATCTAGAGTTCTCATTTAATGTTTAATAAATCAAGTCCTGATATCATCGATTCTGTAATCCTGAAATTTTGAAGAGTAAATGATAATTATAATGAATGTTTCTAGAACAATCCCTCTCTGACACTTTAGTTTCACCAGCCATAAGTGATTAGAATTATGTTGGTTAGCACTAAAACAGCTGTTTACATTACCTCTTCCTCCTAATGCCTTTACTTTCTATCACATGTATTCTTTTGAAGCTGAAGAGAATAGATAAGTTGTTCACTTTAATTTTCAGTGTTTAACTATAGTGTGATAAAACCTTAAGTGTGGGTATCAAGTGAAAAATGAGGTTGCTAAAAGTTAATGTTTTCATGCTTTTAATAACTGTTAGCACTACATCTGCATTTTGTCAAAATGATACATGTTCATTCTGGCAGGATACAGAAGAGCAGCTAATGATTATTTGATTTAGTTAAAAAACAAGAACATAATTATCCTATTCCATAGATAATTTAAAAAATACTCATTCCAACTCTGGCATTAATTAAAGTGTCAAGTAGTCATAAATACTACATCAAAAATGTGAATAATTTTTTTCTCCTTACTATTAGAGCCTGAGTTGATTTGTCAGTGCCCAATTACATTAAAAAGATTGATAATGATAAAAAAAGAGTATGTACAAATGATGCTCATTTCTAAAATATTATGCCAAACACACTATTAAGGAAAAGGAAAAGTATAAGGAAAAAGTCTTAGAGTATTTAATTCCATACTTTAAAGTGCACTTATACAAAATGTGAGTCTAAAACCAACAGTAAAATTTCCAGGTAAAGAGTGTCAGACTCATAAATGGTGATTCCCAAATTCTCCATGATATTATTCAGTTCTTTAATTCATACACAGGAGATTTACCTGGCTATTTAAACCAGGTGATTTTTCCTTTCAAAATACCCTTAATAGGTACTCCTATACCTTTGTCACTTTGGAGAAAAAATAATATTTATCTCTGCAGATTTTCATTGGTAAAATATAAAAATATTGGGCAGTTAGTGTTTTCTAAATTCTCTAAGATAGAAAAATTGAAACCAGAATATTTTAGGACACCTTCCTGCCTTTGAAATTGAGATTGTTATAAGTTTAATTTCCTTGTTGGTTACTTATTAATATAATTTTTAAAAATATATACTATTCTTTAAAAGTTGAATGAAGAAACTTCATAAAATATGCAAAACTTCAAAAAATAGCATAAAATAATTAATGCTATTTAGAAGCCATAATTTTTGGAGCTGTTTCTCCATAATCCAGTGCTAATCAATAAGATTACAAAAATATATTAAGTATAAATTAAAAAACAGTTAGAAATATCCCTGCCATTATCTACAGATATTTGTATTCTGAAAGGTCTATGCTACATTAATGTACTAGAAACAACATAAAAATGAAGAGGAAAATATTTTAGAAAAAGTATCAGTTTTGGGTTCAACAAGCATTTATTAAGCATATCATATGCAAGTCACTTAATTAAGCACCATGGAAATAAAAATGAACATGATTTCTGCTTATAAGGTCTACATGATTAGTTTATTAGGTAAACATGAATGAAAACAATTATAGCCCAGAGAATAAAGCGCTAGTAGATTCATAAACAAAGTGTCGATGTGCTCAGTTTTCCTTCTACAAAATGAGAATAAATCAATCTTGAATTTAAAACAGAAGGTGTAAGATAATGAAGTCCTTAAGTAATTATTCTGATTTTCTTGAATACCAGAGACATTACTTTATTACATCTTTACTTTTCATCTCTGGTTAGCTCAGTCGGTTATTGTAGCAGCCATTCATTCTTCATTCATTCATTTACAAAATACTTACTGATCACCGCTATGAGGCAGGCCCTGTGACGGGCACGTGAACACAAAAGTGAAGAAGACGGCTGCAGACCAGAGTCTAATTGAATAGTAGTGAATAAAAGATCATGGACTGAATCACCCTATAAGCCCTTTCCTGCTCCACAGTGACAGAT
Source organism: Eonycteris spelaea (assembly GCA_003508835.1). Classification (NCBI taxonomy): domain Eukaryota; kingdom Metazoa; phylum Chordata; class Mammalia; order Chiroptera; family Pteropodidae; genus Eonycteris; species Eonycteris spelaea. The sequence goes on from PUFA01000065.1 coordinate 7,105,565, forward strand.
TGACCCCTTTAGCCAACGAAGTACATCAATGAAACTAGAAAAGAAGCTCAAAGAACACGCTCAATTGATGATCAGCCACTAGCATCATTTATGTATATAAAGCTTGCATCTCATCATTATCCTTTATATTTTCAAATAGCATTCTAGTTTTTTGACTTCTCTAAATTAGTAACATTCTCAACTCTATAAAATATGAAGCCTTGGAGAGAAAGTATTACAAAAGTGGAGCATATTTTCATGTAAATCACTTAAAACTTTGTGGCATTTTCATTAAACCCCAGAAGAGCAATCTTTTAGAATTAGATATTTAAATCTAATTTTGTTTTTGGAAACACAAATTGATAGTTTTGCTTGTGCAATTTCATATGTATATTAAGCTAAGAAATATATCTTAAACTACCTCCTACTCTCTTTTCCACTCAACCAACTAAAAATTAAGTAGAAAATAATGCTTCTAAAGGTGCTTGACTTAAGTAGGAATCTGATCTTTAAAATTTATGGACACAAGCAGCTGAAAATTCCGCTTTTACATCGATGGATAAAAGTATTGTTAAAGTAATTACTCTTATATAAAAGAATTCAAATAACTGACTGAGCCAAGAGAAATGCTGTAGGTTTTGAGGATTCTTTCATAATAAATGGAACACAACAAAAATAACTACATTACTCTTATAATTAGTTACAGTAGCTTTTAAAGAGCTATTACTTTGCCCAGATCCTATTCTTTGTTTAAATTTTGTTTGACAAATGTTTTATAAATGATTAGAAGAGGTGGTTTCTGTTTTATTAATGAAGCTGATAATGGTTAATTACTAAAATGGAGTAAAACAGTTCAAAAACGGATCAAGAATGAAAAGCCAATTATGTAGAAATGATCCAGCTGTACTAAATAAGATTTCCTTTTACTATTAAAAATCTCAAAAATGTTTTAAAACACTTGAGAAAAAAATAATTAAACCATCTATCTTGTAATTTTATTTCTTACTGTTTTGTTTGGAATGGCAAGCCACATATAGTTTAGTTTTCAAATTCAATGGAACAGCTCCAAAACACAAAATGGAATTCATTTAATCTTAACATGAAATGAAAATGAATGCAACTTTAGGATACATTCTTTTTGTTGCTTAATATGAACAACTATAGAGACTGGCTTTTCTTTTACTAAAAAAAAATGAGGTGAGATTCATGTTACATAAAATTAACCACTTTCAAGTGAACATTTTAGTGGTATTTAGTACATTCACAGTGTTGTACACCTACTCCTCTATCTAGTTCCAAAACATTTTCATCATACCAAAAGCCCATACTCATTAAGCTATTACTTCCCATACATCCCACCCCCAGCTCCTGGCAACCACCAATGTGCATTCTGTCTCTATGGATTTACCTATTTTGAGTATTTCATGTAAATGGAATCATACAATATGTGACCTTTTGTGTTTACCTTCTTTTGCTTAACAGTGTTTTTGAGTTTCACCCACTTCATTTCTTTTCATGTCTTAATAATATTTCATTATATATTTATACCACAATTTGTTTATCCATTCATCTATTGATGGATATTTATATTGTTTCCATCTTTTGGCTGAGGTGAATAGTACTCTTATGGATCTGTATTTGTTTGAGAACCTGTTTTCAATTCTTTCGAGGTGTACTAGGAGTCGAATTGCTTGGTAACATAATAATTCTATGTTTAACTATTTCCCATTACACTGAATCATTTTACTTCCTATTAGCAGTGGAGGTGGGTTCCAGTTTCTCTACATGCTTGCCACATTTATTTTCTGTTTTGTTTGCTTGTTTTGTTTGTTTTTGATTATAGCTATTCTAAGGTGTGTGAACTGGTATCTCATTATGGTTTGATTTGCGTTTGCCTAGTGGACGTTGATGTTTAGCATCTTCTCATATATTTATTGGCCATTTGTATATATTCTCTTAGAGAAATCTGTTCAAGTCCTTTGCCTATTTTTAATTGACATTTTGTCTTTTTGTTGTTGAGTTGTAAGAGTTCTTTATATATTCTGGATATCAGACCATTATCAGATATATGATGTGCAAATATTTCCTCCCATTCAGCAGATTTTCTTTTTCAACTTCTTGGTAATGTTCTTTCACCTTTTTGAAATGCCAGGAGTAATCCACTTTTCTGGACCCCTGGAAAACATGCCCTACAGAAGGCATATAACCTTGTTGACTATCATGTAATCTAATTGCTGCCTTGCTTTCTCCACCTTCATGTCATTTTCCTTAAGTTCCCTCTTTAATCCCAAATGTATGAAAGAAACTGCACGTTGTCATTCTCTGGAGCATTTAAGATCTTGTTTCCCAGCATTGTCATCAGTTGGCTCAAATAAATCTTAAAAATAAAAATTTTCTACAGGTTTGGACATTCATATGTGACATTATTTAAAACTCAGATTAAGTGAAATCTCACTACAGAAATCTTCACTCACCTCCTCCCTGACTTCTTAGAAACTGGTGTATAATTTTATTGCCTTTTCAAGGACTTTTTGAGGATTGAATTCTGTTTCAGTCAGGATTCAATTAGAGAAATAGAACCAGGGATTTTAAGGAATTAGTTGATGCAGTTGCAGGGCTGGCTGAGTAAGTCCAAAGTCCACGGCAGGTGGTCGGGTAGGCAAGATCACAAGCGGGCTAGAACCCAATGGGTATGACTTGTTCAGAGTTTTCTTTTTCCATTCCCTTTCTTCCCTGCACCATTAGTCCCTGCTCTCTTCACCATGATCAGTCCCATCATCTGACATAGTCTACCACTTCATGTTAAAAAAACAACAATAAAGCAGAAAGTCTTACAACCTTACAACCCAATCTAGATACCATCATACTTCTCAGCTCCTCTTCAGAGATAAACTTCTAGCCAAATGAATAGAAAATTTTTCTAGCCGTTGTGTTTTGCTACCTCGTCTCTTATTCACTCTTCAGTCCTCTGTAATCTGGTGTCCCTCTCACCACATCATCAAAACTGCTGTTATCAAGGTCATCATGGCAGGCACTTTTGATTGCCAAAACCTTCCTTAATGGCCCTCCCAATGTTACAACAAACAAGTGGGTTAGATTTGTAACTCTTTAGATTATTTGTTACTGATAATGTGTATGAGTGACAGTATAAAAAAAATTAACTTCAAGAGATTTCCTTATTTATGCTTATTAAGGAATATCAGTGAACTATATGATTACAAATAAAATTCTCAGGTGACAGTAGCCTGTGTAAAATTTAAAAATATATTCTGCTTTCACTATATTAAAATATTAACATATATTTGCACATGCCTTTAGGTACCTTGAAATGAGTAGTATGCTAATGTTGCAATAAATCAAAGGTATTATTATAAACCAGGGAAGTACATGTAAAAATTTATAACTCTAAAGTTCTGAATAAATTATTCTTTGTAAATCTAAACAAGAAAGCTGGTTGACAATAAATCATAATATCTCAGATATAATCAGGCTGAGATTGAGGGTATGTGGTCAAGATATGAATAAGCCAAAAGTTTGAATCATTGTGCATTTGAATACAGAAACTCATAATTTTACCTATAAGTAGAGGTTAAAATTGGGAATTATTTAATAATAAAAGTAATTTATAAATTATCCTCGATATTTGTATACTAATAATAAAAGTGCTGAAGTCACGTTCCTGATTAAAGCTCACACATAGAGGGCCTATGCTTTAAAAAAGTAAACAAAATACCATGTGACATGACTTGCAGATTTTACTATGAATTCTTCCCTGTAGTAGACGAGGACTTTTGAAGAATCCAGCACTAATATAGTAGTTGAGAAGTTGGGAACTGGAAGTGGCGTAAGTCAGATGCCAGGACAGTAGAGGTGTGTATGTGTTGAAACTGTGCCATGTTAATTTGAAAGTCGAACTGGGCAGGACTGAGACGGAGGCCAGAGTCAGAAAAAATGAGTGAGTCATCACATCAGAGGAGGTGGGACCAGGAAAATAGCAGTTCGGTGGTAGAACATGTTTGTAACCTTGTCTCCTTAGAAATGCCTTTAGAAGGTGCAACTATGAGCCAACAGACTACAGAAGTGACATTTCAAAAAAATCAGTGAAGTTATTTATATCCGTTTCACTGCTTAGATTTTCATTGAGTTTATCTCTACTACTAACTAGCTATGAAAACTCGAATAAGGAGTAGTTTCTATTTGTGTTGCATTTTTTCTTGGCCAAAAAATGAGAGGGTTGGACTAGATGACTTGTATACATTAACATTGTACCAATCTTTGACTTGCTATTCACACTTCTAATTGGTTTAACAAATTATTTTTGATTTTTAGTCAGTAACGCAAAGCTGTATTGTTATAGCCCCTGTATTAGTGGAGTTTGAATTAATGAGGGTATTTTTCCTTCCTGTATATATTACTTAATAGTTTGTAGAGGTCCAATGTTTTGGAACCAAAATGGGAGGATGTCAAATTCAATTAAGAAAACAAAATATTTATTAAGTAAACAGTAAGGAACTCTGGGAGGGGATGACCTGAGGCCCCAAAGGCATCTATGCTTAATGATTTGATTATGATTTGATTTATGTCAGCTTGTGACTGCCCTTCGTTTGACCCAAGGAACGGATTCTGTGGGAAGTTTGTCTCTGAGATAGAGCTGAGCATTGCTCTGCATAGTGTCTGGAGCCTAAGTCTATGCAGCGTGCCCCTCCACTTCTTGATAAACAAGGAAAAGGCCCAGTTTGCTCCAGCGGAAAGTTGAAATCATTGCTGAATATATCGAAATTCATTCTGTGAGGAAAAGGACACTCTCTAGTAATATCATTTAACTGTGAGTATTTTGTCTTCTCTAAAATAAGACAATTCAAGTAATTTTATGCTGTCTAAATTAAATAGGAATGTTAATATCATTGGCAATACATTTTTAAATTATTTACTTTAAACTATAATTAACCTGAGATGTTAATAAAAAGGGTATCTTTTGAGATTTGTAGTTTCTACTATCATTAATTTAATTTGTGCAAAGTGAATAAGCCAATTGTTGTTACTGTGATAGTCAAACTATAAAAAGCATTTTCCCCTGGAAAATAAGAAACTTAATTAACTAAATTATACAGTAATTTGGTTTTCTTCTAAAGAATGACAAGGCAATTTTAGACTGTGGTTGGATTGACATTTGATGTAATGTCACTTCACAATGATGTTTATTGTTATATTTTAAAAACAAAACTTGTTTTTAAATCAAAGAACTTATTGATAAAGTATATTTTGTTTTTTTGAAACAATAGGTTATATTATAAATTCAAAGCAACTTGAAATATATTCTGATAAAGGCATAGTCTGGGAATTGTACTTTTGTTGAAAAGGATATAATGATATAAATATGAAAATTATTCTGGATTATGGAAATAGACACAAAAGATATTTCTACATCCTGAAGTACATAAAATATTAATTTTATGGTCATGAATTTTAAAAATATTTATTTTCTCTACCCTTCTTAATCTGTGAAAATTATTGACAGAAAAGAAATAGAATATTTTTTCACTTAAAACTATTTATGGAGTTGTATAATTCCATTTACGTAAAATGTCTAGGATAGGCAAATCTATAGAAACAGAAAGTTGATTAGTGGTTGCCAGGTATTAGGGGCGGGTGGTAGAGAAGGGAATGGGGAGTGACTGATTATGGGTTCAAGATTTCATTTTGGGGTGAAAATGTTCTGGAATTAGATGGTGGTGATAGTTGTACACTGTGACTATTTCAAAAATCATTGAATTGTACATTTTAAAGGAATGAATTTTATGCTATATAAATTACATCTCAAAAAGCTGTGTAATAAAACCACATGTGAGACTTCACAGTGTAAAATTCTCCCTATATTCTAAAGTTAAAGGAAAGATTTTTGTAAGAAATCAAGAAGACTTAATTGTGCTATTATTCAAATATATTTTTTTCATTATTCTTTGTTCAAAAAAGACCTACAATGGGAGAACTAAAACTGGAGAATTTTGGTTCAAAGAAGTCCTATTATGAAAAACCTTTTATATCACCTGGCACTATCATTCATTTTTTTTTTTAGTAGAGGTTATTATGAAAATTAAAATATTTTTCTTGTGAAACAATCTACTTTTCAGTTATATCAGTTTTAAGCAAAGCATTATCATGATTCTCATGACTTATATTGCAAGAGTAAAAATGTAAAAATTGTAAAATTCTTTAACATATAGATGTAGTTTTCAGGAACCAATGTTTTTTTTTTTCTGCGAAAGTTCTAGCTATTTGAAGATTTACTAAGAACAATTTATGGTTAAGGTAGAGAAGATAAATCTCGATGCAAGTAAGCATCTTTTCAGTAGAAGTTATTTTTTTTGAACAGCTATTATAATGGTAAAAAATGCAGGTTTTTAAAAATAAAGTTATATTTGCTAAAGAAAACTATAACTTTACTTATGATAAATGATAAATTGATCTTCTTGTTAAAAGCTCCTCTCTTAACTAGTTAATTTTGTCTTAAATAAATATTTACTAGGAAAGATAACCAAACAAAATAATTCCAGGCCCATTGTAACTTTTCTCTTTAAAAGAATAGAAAGTTTTTGATTACATACCTCTATGTTATTAATAATTTACTTAAACGTTTTCAAACTAATTTTATAAACACTTCATATCTGAAAGTTTTTTTGCTGTGGATACCTTTGCTATGGGTAGAAGTACTGTAATACTTCTATTAAATATTTAAAAGTCTCAAGAAAAATTTAATTAGTGGAAAATTTTATGTAGAAAATAATGCAAATATTACTATGAGCATATCAAAGAGATAATTATTTCATATTTTAAAAGGCATAGCTTTTATCAGAGGCTTCTTTATGTATATGTCCCATATACACAGTGGAAGATAACTAGTTCATAAATTCATAAAACCAGGTCTGCTTTAGAAATACTTTTAGGCATTTATTTATCAGTAGTAGAAGGAAATGCTTTTAGAGCATTGTTATTTATGATATGAACCCTATATTATAAGATACTTTTGTGTGCGTTTGTCAGGATGTTACCAATTTTGTTTTAATCTGCTACTTCAGGTTTGTTAAATATTATTTCTCAAATGAACTCTCACTCAGCAAAGTCTATATCTAAGCAGTACCAAATACCTTTTAATTTAAAATCTTCTTTAGGTAGTTAATATTATATGAAGCCTAATGGTAAATGCAGCAACTTTAATAGAAAGATGAGTAAAACTTCAAGTTTTCACAACCATTCGTAACTTTCTAGAATCTAATTGAGATTTAAAAGGCAAGTTTGGAAAGAACTAAACAGGACTATTGTGAAAGAGTATCACACAAATTAAACTGATAACATTCACAATTCGTTTTAAATTTAAAGCCAATTTCTGTTGTAATATAGGAAAAACAGGAGTCTATAGTGACTGATTCTGTTGATTTTAGTCCTCATTTTTCAAGGAAAACTTCATATTGAAATAGTATTTATTTGGGGGTACTGCTTTTTCTTCATCTGTTCCATCCAATATTCATCCTATATGACTGATGCTATAAGGTTTGAAGAGTGGGAGATTCAAGGGCTTTTCAAAGAACCTAGATCCTGAGATGAAAAGGAGACAAATTTCAGAGATATTACTATGTGAATCATCTTCATGGATATAGAAATATTAGCCATGAATTTATCACATGAATGATAAAAGATTTTCAATATAATCTCTGAAGCTATATCAGAAGTTTGTCATGCATATTTTTTGGTATGATTTAAAACCCATTTTCTTTTTAAAGTCTTTTCAAAGGTGAAAACAGTCTTTATTTTCTAACAGGATAAAGATGTAAAATATGATGGACTCTAGAGTGATCTTTATTTTCTTCTAATAACTTTCAATTTCTTAAACTGTGGTTTCCTGTTTAAGTCTATTCAAAGATGCATTATTTTTGGAGTTCCTTCCCAGGAAATAACAGAAATAGTTTTTCCCATAAGGGATAGTCTTAGATTAATAGGCTTTACTATTAAAAATATAAAACACTTTTTCGGTAATCAATAAACTATTTCATTAGTTAAGAAGACCTGAAATTACTGTTTTAATAATGTTTAGCATATCACAGATCTATGAAAGATATTTACAAAGGACTTAGATGATTTAAAAAATGTTCTATGAGAGCTATTCTTTTCCTACTATTTTTCTTCTTGAAAAAGTCTAATTTTTCTTCCTATCTAAATTTAGAACATCAAGATCTTAAAACTATTAGAATAAAGGTTATGGGAATCAGTTATTCAGTCAAGAACTGCTAATTTACATAAATTCAACTCTCCCAACAACTTATCTAGCAGGGTTTTATTATTCTCTTCTTCAAATGAAGAACCTAAGGTTCAGGGAGATTTAGTAAATGACCCCTAAACAAATCTAAAAGTAGTATATGAAGCCTACCTCCAAAACTTGGTATAAACTTTCAGGTGCCACAATGATTATTACCAAGATTTATTCCATTATTTGTAAAGAGCTGAGCAATAAGAAATTAGAGAATTAAATAATTGGGTGTGGAGAGATACGGAAAATCAATATCTTCTTAAAGTATAAATATGTATAAATTCTGTTAACTTATTTTTCAAAATCAGTATTTTACTTTTAAAATTGTGCTGATTTGAAAATCATATTTTCAAATAATTTACAAAATTTTTGTTTCCTTCAGGTTCTATTTTAGCATTCATTAATGAAGAAGTAAGATTTGGACCAGGGAATGGCAAATACTTACGTCACTCCATCTGATGGGTACTGTCTTGCTGAAACAGTGCAGTACTATGGTAATGAAAAACTACAATATAATAGTTAATAAATCATTATTTAATTTAATTAAAATTTTGAGTACATTGAATAACTACTCTGAACTATATTTACTAAATTGCATGTGAACTAGCTTTAATTAAATTTAATTATGACATTTTTTTTGTGGGAATTATGGTTAATTACAGAGGGTTTAAAAAAATTAACAAATGAACTAAAGACTTTAAATTATTCCTTACAAGTGAGTATAATTAATTTTTAAAATGGTAATACTAAAATGTTGTAAGCCAGAATCAAATGTAAAGAAGGAAAAGCACAATAGTCTAAAATTGTATTCAGTTTTTAAAAAACAGAATTAACATACAAATTGTAGTTATTTTGGAGGGCTAGCATCTTTGTAAATGTAGATTGAGCTGTTCAATATACTTGAAATTTTAATCTTAATATCAGATTTTTATTACAGGGAAATAAATAGAAAACTGATGCAGGACAGAATAGAAATTTTCTCAAATAAAACTAAGGCTATAATATAAATTTAGTTTTAAATGTAGTTTATTTTTACAGTTTCGAGTCTGATTTCTGTGCCAATGGAACATAAGCAAATATTCTGCAGTCTTTTAATAATCATCTAAGAAGGGCTTTCTTCTTTTAAAAAAAGGTTATTGTTTTTACTTATAAACTTTCTGATATCAGGTTGTCATTGGTATTTATTTATTGCATTGGACTGGATGCTCTAAGATTGCAAATGATTTATGTGAATTAAAAAAGATTATATTTTTTACCAAGCTTGGTGGTAGGATTTTGATGATTCAGCTGAGGATTCAGCATTTTAACACCACAAAAAGTATGAATATTACTAGTTACATACATAGAGCAACTAAATAGTCCTGAGTTTTTTGGAGCCAATTTTCTGCATTTAGATTCAGTAATCCTCTGAAAGCAGAAAGTAAGTTGGTGTTTGGGAGCTTCTGATAATAATAATAAAATAATAATAATAATAATATTTTAAGTATCATTTTATATTTTATACATGCTTTTGCATACCATATTTAATTTCATCATTACCAGTAGTACTGTAAGTAGGTGAATTTATCCCCAGAAAATTGCTAGTTAGAATTGCTGGACAACAAAACAGAAAAGAAACTAGTAATTTCAATCAGGTCTATAAATGGCAGAAGAAGCCGTTAAGGGAGTTCAAACAAACTTTTTTTTTTTTGCTTGAAATAGCCAATGTTAAAGGACAACAATTAATATAATAAATGAAGCAATTCATGAATCTAACATCTGGCAAGTAGAAAGGTGCTTTGAGAAGCTGTCTAATAAGGAAGGCTTTTATATGCAGAAACTAGGCTGAACAAGAAAGTTATCAGCAAAAGAATAGAAAAGTTGTTCCTTAGGGGAAGGTGGAGTTCTCATCAGGCAGATTACCGCAGCTTCCTTTGGCAGGGGAGTGGGAGCCTTGGGCCCATGTGACAGATCACCGCACTGGTACTGACCAGAAAATTGCAGACTAAGATTACAGTCTTAAGGAAGGTTGAAACTGCAATTAGGTCAGGTATTAAGGCTAGGTTTAGTATTGTGGGCCCAAGTGAGTCCATTTTGGGTCTGTGGTTTTTCTCTTTAACACCAGATAACTGTTGTTGACTGTTATTTCTTGGGGGAGTGGGTGGGTGGGATAATTTATTAATTCAACTCTTTACTGATCTGATTGAACTGAAAACATTGTATCCACAACAAGGGAAATGCAAAAGATGGGGAAAATGTCCTTTCATTCCAAACTGGGAAATACTTATTTCTACTTAAGGAGGGAGACTAGATTGGTATGTAAGCCATCAAGAATGATTACCCTTCACTTTATCAGGCATTGCAATTCAGTTTACTGTCTGCCCCTCACATAGGACAGTAAAGTCCATGGAATTTAGTGGATATGTTGAGCTAAAACTTTTTGTTGAGTGTAAAACTCTTGGAAATGTGAAACTAATATGAAACTTTGACTTTTTATCATTTTTTTATATTACAAAATAGATATTTTGCCAGAACAAATCAATTATCAGCTGCACAACACGGATTTTCAAGAATCACCTTATTGCCAGTATTCTACTGTCCAGTTTCCTGAGGCTTTACAGTCCACGTCTTTACAAAGTCATTTCAACACTTACAGCTCGGATACACAGTTCAATGGTGGAGAGTGTCGACTTGGTCCCTGTGAATTAAGTAAATCCACTTATGTGGTTGCACGCAATGCTGAAGATGGATACCCTGGAACAAAAAGGTCTAGACTACTTCATTCCTCTATGCGAATTAAGGGGCAGGAAGAACTCTGTGTAGTTTGCGGAGATAAAGCGTCAGGATATCATTACAATGCGCTTACTTGTGAAGGTTGTAAAGGTAAGGAAAAAGTTAAAACAAAACTGTTGACTGAAGAGTCAAGAAATTTGAGGCATGTACTCTTACTTTTTACACTGTGAAAAAGAAAAGCAGGGAAAGTCACTGGCATGCTTAAAGGTGATCAATCTACAGGGTCAAAGACATGAAAATCAAATGTAATAAAGTTTTGATTTGGTTTTCCTTTTTGAAGAAGACTTCCATTTAAATATAAAATTCATGTGGCAGGTTTCTATGTTCCTAGATGAATTTGATGTTGGAATAGAAAATGACTTTTAAAAAGATCTGAAAGTTAACTATTATATCTTTTCATGTAGTTGATATAATTCAAGCATAAGGAGAGAATTTGAATTAAAAGACTTCTAAGAGTCTGTCTTTTTTTGGTGGGGGATTCGTTTTGAATAAAAATGGGAAGTCTGTAAGTGAAGATCGTCACTGACAATGGCATTTTCAAAGAGTGAAATAGGCCTCAATGACGTTTTGAGCTTTTGAAACACTTTTGTGTTGCTTTATTCATAAATGCAATTGTGGGACAGAACTTGGAAATGATTAAGTCAAATACAGCACTAGGTGAAGATGTCTATTAGAAGTTCAGGGTGAAGTTTTACTGTCAGAATCTCAACTCATCCCTCACAAAGGAGGGCCAAGTGAAGACCAAGGGAAATAGAGTATCAGCTTTATGAACAGAAAGCTGGGCCCATATTTTCTTAGTCTTAAAATGCAGGGTCTCGCTGTTAAAACTAGGTTGAAGAATGAGGCATAGTTCTGGAAACCTAAGCTGAGCTTTATACTCACTTTGTTTAATGTAAGTCATGAAACTCCCACTTTCAAGTGTGTCTAAGGAAAAAACATTTGTCAGGCCTCTAAGAGGGGCATTGACTAAGCTTATCAACTTCACTGCTTGGAATGAGATAAGAGGAAGATAGCAAGAATTATCGCATAGGAATGGAAAATGAAAGAGGAAATGGGAAAAGGGACTGCTATGCATGGATTTAGGAACTGAAAGAGAAAATGTAGAACCCCTACCTCTCTAGTGGACACACATATATGGCCCATTTGACATCTCAGATCAAATAAACTAGCCATACTTTCTCATCTGGGGAAGTACTTAAAAAGGGAGAAAGACAAAAGAATCGGTTTGGAAGAATATCTATTTCTTTATGGATTGAGGCAGAAATGTGCGAAGAGAAAAAGAAAGGTTTTCCTTACAGTTTATTTTACATAAACACACATTCTTTCAAGAGAACCTTGAGAGATGCTTCATGGAAACTTAATATTCTGTATAACATAGTTTTAAAAATACTTTTAAGTGATATGTTATAACCGTAATAAAATAGAGAATTGTTTTAATGTGATGGAGCTTAATTTCCAGGTGTGGTTATTGAAAGGCATAACCTTGAAACAGAACATATCAAACAGGAGAAGATTAAAATAATTATCCAGAAAAATGTATATTAAACCAAATCTTATCGAGGGAAAAAAACATTGAAATGATATAGTTAACTTGAAATAATTTAATTTACTTAGCTCTATTTGAAGGTATATATTAATAAAAACAAATGACTAAAAATATCTAACAGTAAATTAAAATTTTTTTTGTTATCAGGTTTTTTTAGACGTAGCATCACCAAAAATGCAGTATATAGTTGCAAGAATGGTGGTCACTGTGAAATGGACATGTATATGCGTAGAAAATGTCAAGAGTGCAGACTGAAAAAGTGTAAGGCGTAGGAATGTTGGCAGAATGTAAGTGGCATTGTTTATTTTTTTTTAAGGGAGATTTTAGTTTCTCTTACCTTACTGAGAACTTAATACGCTCTTCAGGTTGTCATTTTGAAGTCATATTTGTCTGGATTTAAGCTATTTCTCTAGCAACTACTAAATTAGGGTAGTGGTTACCAATCTAGGTAATTATTTCCATAAACTCTGTTCTATACTATATTGCTTTAATTTTGATAATAATCGTGTTTTCTTCTTAAAATCCTAGTATTTTCATATAAGAGCAGAATTTTAAATGAGTAGTTCCCCTTCTTCAGTCTTGTATCTGCAGAAGCTTACATGTTACCTGGGTATGCAGAGCTTACTAAAAATTAACACACATAGGTGTCAAAACCCAACTCAACAGGAGGAATACCTACGTTTTTTGAGTTCTTTCTATTTACTGTGTTTATTGCTTAATAAATTACATGATATCATTTGATTCTCAAGTAATGGTACTAAGATTTCAGTGTTATTTCCTCAATTCCTCTTATTCTCCACGGCCCAAAATTTCATGATAACTTTGGAATTCATTTTTCTTAATTAGAGTACTATTAATGTTTTCTTTTTGTGTCTAATATAGACTCGTGCATACTCTTCTCTTTCACTTATTCTATTCATTAGTTTCATGGCCATTTCTCCAGTATTTCTTTTTAGTTCAATCTGCCTTTAACTTCATAATAATAATCTTCAATTTGTATTAAATTATGTCATTCAATAAACACCAATGCAATATCCTGTTTATATTATACTCCTAAGCATAATGAAATCCAAACTCTTTCGTCAAAGTTCTTCACCAAATGGATTCCTATTACTTAAAATTCCCGAGTTGGAGTAGATCTTAAGGTTATCCGGTTCAACCAGACCAATTCCTTTACTCGATCCCTGTCTTAGTTGCTAAGGCTGCCATAATAAAATACCATTGTCTTGTCTTATAAGAGAAAAATGGACTCAGCTCATTAAAAAAACTCACAAGATATTCTCTTGGCCAATCAAGGGCAAAAGCCCATAGATAGTTCAACTGCTGTACCAGTTGACAGTCCATGTTGCTTCCAAGATATAATTAATATGGAAATTCCTCTAGTATTAAAAGGTCTAAATTTATAATGGAGATGCATAATTAATATTTAATTTATGTCTAGGCTGCCTATGTACTTTTAAGTAGACAGGTATTGTGCAAGAAAAAGGAGAAAGTAATGCAGTAAATTTAATTGCTGTGCCATGCTTGCCAAAGAAGGTTCTTTGTAAAAAGTCTATGATCACACATGTGTATAAGACAATTTTCATCAAATTCTATAATGTTCTTTGCCACACTAAGACATTTTATATGAATGTAATAATATCACAGGTTTGCTCACAGAAATCCAATGCAAATCAAAGAGACTTCGAAAGAACTTCAAGCAGAAGAATAGCTTTCACTCTAACATCAAAGTGGAAGAGGAAGGAATAGATAACAAACTCATACATCTACCACTAGATCTGGAAAAGTGGTAAGACTCTTCTTACAGGATTTCTTGTTCCTTTGAGATCTTGTTTAATAAGTGCATTATAGTGTTCACTTCATGTTTCCTTACAGACTCAGGAGAGCGTGGAGCTAACTCGAGATGAACATTGGCTCATTAACAACATTGTGGCTGCTCATCAGCAGTATAAAATTCCTTTAGAAGAAACAAAGAAATTTGTATGTATTATTGGCAAGAAATAATTTGTAATTAATTATGTTAGAAAATAAGAGCATAAACACAAAAGTTTAAAATTTAAAGTTATTTGAAAAAATAAACATTTTATTAGTCTTATTTCTTTTTGTTGGCTAGCTGCAGGAATATGCAAACCCTGAACTGAGCTTTTTGCGACTCTCAGAGACAGAAGTCCTACACATACAGGGGTTAATGGATTTTACCAAGGGACTCCCAGGTAATCACTTTACCTTTAGAAAAAAATTCAACCATTTAAAAGAAATTCCTTGTTTTAAAGGAAGAGGACATTTTAGGAATACAGAAACCTCTATTTTCCCACCCAAACTGTTTTAATCAATCAGGGGTGGGTAGAGTACAAATATTTAAAAATTTTATTCAAGTGAGTTAAAAGACTTAAAATTTAAGATAATCTATATGATTGGTTGTATGTTTTGTTTTATTTTTACTTTTTGGAAATAAGTTATTTTTGTTTTTAGATAAAAAAAACAAAATTCCCTATACAATATGAAAAAAAATCAAGCCACTGTTGCCTAAAATTCAGCTATCTATTCACTGTAAGAATACATTCTTGATGGCTAACTAATGTTCAATTTGCTCTTGCCATAGGAAAGTATTATTATCCAGTTCTGATGAAAGTGTCTCAAAATATTGCCATGTGGAATCAATTATGTGATCTTTTCTTAAAGGATTTGAAAATCTGACCAGTGAGGATAAGACTGCGTTACGGAAGGGATCAAAAATTGAAGTGATGTTCCTTCATGCAGCCCAACTTTACAGTCAAAAGGAATGGTTTTCATCAGCTTCTGAAAGTAAAAAAGGCTAATTAACTCAATCTTAATGTTAATAATTATTCTTAAATTTAGCAATGTTATATAACATTGAGCTACTTTTTCTTATATCTTAATTTTACTAGTTAATGAAGGAATAAGTACTTCATAATAGCTGTTTACAGTTTTCCAACTCATTGGTCTAGCTTTTGCTTTTCTTTAAAGAAAGCCATTATTTATTATATAGCATCACAGAAAAAAGATCTTTGGAGGATCTTCTATAATCTTTATATAAAATGGGAACTACTGATTTAGCTTCATGTTTCAGTAATAAAAATTATAAAGCTACCTTTTATTGGGGATATTTCCTGACTAACAAAGATTAGAGAGATTGAATTTATTATCTGCATAAAGATTAAAAAAATAAGAATTTATATTTTTTCCTTTAACTAGGTACTATGAGAATATTAAATCATTCAGATCATTCACTGAATTGTCACAATCAAAGTGGTGATAGAAGTGTTATTTATTCTATGGAAAAATTTTGCAACGAAGACTGTCCTACTATGCTGACTGGTAACATATCTATAAAATATTAATTAGATAGAAAAAATTGGTCAGATATAATATTTCATTTTCTTATACTACTTTGAGAAAAAATGATAATGACAATATATTTGATTCTGCACTATGTCTGATGAAAATACATTTGATATTAATTTTTTAGGTATTTATGAAGAATTTATTAGCACACTATTTTACTTCTACAGAAGAATGAGTGAGCTCAATATTAATACTACTGAATATGCTCTGCTCGCAGCAACAACTGTGTTTTTTTCAGGTATAAATCATTTAGCAGTAAAAATTTGGATTATTCGGCATTGAAATCATGAACTTTGTGGTTATTAGATTATTCACTGATGCCAAATGTACTAATTTTGTTTCATCAAAATTGCCTTCTCTATAAGAGCACTCCCTTCAGCTTACATACATACATGCTGTAATTTCTTGCCTTCTTGACTTCATATCCCCTTTCCGCTATTCCCTCATTTCTCTGTTCAACATCACAGAAAAACAATTTTTTTAGAGTTGTCTTCACTCCTGCCTCCATTTCTATTTCTCTCTTCTCATTCACTCCTGAACCTAATAATTCAGATTTTGTCCCCTCCTTTCCATTCTGCCATAGCTTGTCAAGATCTTCAATAATTTGGCATTGCTGATTCCAGTGGTCAATTTTTAGTCTTCATCTTACTCGATCAATCAGCTACATTTGACAGAGTAGGTTGCTCCCTCTCTCTTAGAACAATTCACCACTTGGCTTCAGTTAATCATTTCCGCCTTGATATGTTGTTTTTCCCCCACTTGACTGCCAGGGCATCACTCTATTTTCCTCCTCAGCACCTGTTCTTTCTGTCTCCTTTGTTAATTCCTCAGCTCCCACACTGATAAATGTGAAGAGTGTCCTAGGGCTCAGTTCTCTTTCTTTTATACTCACTTCCTTTGAAATTTCATCCTATCTTATGGATTTAAATGCCATCTATATGCTGATAACTCTCAAATTTATAACCAACATGGACCGCTCCCCTAAACTCCATTAAATAGCCGATATAAGATTTCAGTTTGGATGTCTAGTAGGCATAGCAAATTTAACGTGTCCAAAGAAAACTCCTGACCTCCCCTCCGATCATCCAATATTCTACCTCAACTCTACTAAGTGGCATCTGCATCCTTCAAGTTGCACAAGCCAAAATTTTTGATGTCATCTCTCAGTTTCTTTCTTTTTCTTGTACCCATATCAAATAAACAAATCTTGTTGGCTCTAGCCTCAAATATATCCAGAACTCAACCACTTCTTATTGTCTCTGTCCCTGCCACCCTAATCAAAACTATTTCCTGACTCGCCTTCCTGTTTCTGTCCTTGCATCCCTAGGTTCTATTCGTTACACAGCATCCAGAGCCATTCTTTGAAAACATTAAGCCAGATAATGTCATTCTTCTGCTCATAATCCTTTAATGACTTCCTATTTTACACAGATTAAGCCAAAGTTTTTTCCATCATTGCCCTTTACTATCCCTTTTGCTTATATACCACCACAATCACACTGCTTTTGATGCATATGATTCCTTGAAAATTTCACGCAGGCTTCTGTCACAGGTTCTATTATACGTGTACTTGACAAATTTTCTGCTTGGAAAGCTCTTTTTCTAGATAGCTACATGGCTCCCTCTTTATATCATTTATTTCTGATTATCCTTTAAAAAATAGCTACCGCCCTTCCACTCTAAATTCTTATCTCCTTCCCTATTTATTTTTCTCTATAACACTTATCACTGTCATATTACATTTTTATTTTTTAAATGTGTACATGTCTCTTTCCTTAGACCCAGAGTATAAATTTCATGAGGTCGGGAAATTTTATCTGTTATGTTCAGTGCTGTCTCTCTCCAGCATAATGAGAGGATGGAAATATATCAAGTAATACTCTTCATAGAGCATTATATAGATTAAATAGGATATGGCATAGATGCAAGTTACTTAGCATAATATCTGGCATATATTAAGGATTCAGTAAATATTTGCTATTTTTATTATTTTAAAACTGTATTGTTTTGAGTTTATTCATTATCTTCTAACATTTTCCAGTAGTCATTAAGATATATCTGATGTTTTTCAGATCGTCCATGCCTTAAAAATAAGCAACATGTGGAAAACTTACAAGAACCAATTTTACAAATCTTGTACAAATATTCAAAAATTTATCATCCAGAAGACCTACAGCATTTTGCTCGTCTCATAGGGCGGCTCACTGAACTGAGGACACTGAGTCACAACCACTCAGAAATACTTAGTGTTTGGAAAACAAAGGACCCCGAATTGACTAGTTCACTCTCTGAGAAATGGAATTCGTATTTAAATTGCTGAAATTTTATAATGTTGTGGTTTGTCTTATAATTCCTAAATCTAGATTGTTTATCATCATAGAATGAGTGATTTGAAAAACAGGAATGGCATTGCTATGCTACCAATATAACACCATAAAATGTACATCAACAGGGCTCATCAAATTTTATGGACTATAGGATCATCACTAGAAGGACATCTAGGATTCTTTTTAAGATTCAACCCAAATGAAGCAACCTTTATTGTTACTGCATGTGGTTCCTTCAAAGGGAATAATGCTAAGGAGTGTTCTTACCTGAAGAAACTCTACTTATTTCATTTAGTAGAAAATTGAATATATATAGATTTATTATACACATGAAAAAGGCTATCTAGTGAAAACAATGTAATTAGAATAAAGGTAGTTTGTGAATCTTATTAATAAAGCCAGATTGTTGGATAAGAAACTAATATTTTAAACTTATCCTGTTATTGCATTTTATGAAGAGGAACAAAGCTTTGTTCAATTTTACCTTTTCTTAACGTCTTTAGTGAAGTTCTTAAAATCTTTCCACAAATATTTTCATTCTTGTAAGAACAGAATGATTATACATCAAAAATAAATTTCATGTGAAATACATGAAAGTGAGAAAGTCTATGGTGGCACTGTTGTTTTGAAAGTAAATAAAATATTGTTAATTAAGTTCATTTAATATTAGGAGTATCATTTTGTTTTCGATAAAGAAAAAAAGACCATAATTCAATTTTTCACTATTGTAAAACAAAACGAAAAGCGGCATGTTGAATTTATACCTTTAGCTTGAAAACATCTTAATTAAATGTATAAATTTTTGCCTTCAGGGGTATCTTGTGCATATTCTTGGTATCATTTCTTGGAGGGAGTATTTTATTTTTTTTAGGGTATCTAGACTCGGTTTTCTTAGAATGTAAAATGTCCTTTCCTGCTGAAAAATTTTGTTATTTTAGCGGAAACTACTATGTTTGATAAGATTAAATTTATACAAAACAAAATGGGTTATTTAAAATATTACTGAAATCCTTTGGAAAAGCATTAATTATAGTACGTGGAGAAAGTTAGAAAACAGTATATCCAAAACCAACCTCATTGTCTCACTGTTCAACTGAAACCAGGCAGTCATCTTAGACTTTTATCTCTTTTGCTGCTATTAAAAAGCTGTCAAATCCTACTAATTTTATTTCCTAAATATCTTTTATTATTGACACGTCTTTTTTATCTCCACTGTCGCTGTCATAGCTCAGGTACTGATACTTTACCCAGGCTATTAAAACTGTCTCCCAAGCTCCAGTCTCATAAGCCTAAATCATTTTCACACTACATTTCCCCCAAACTTGATTATACCTCCCACTCTGCTCTAAATTCTTCAAGATTCCAACATCCATAAAAGTTACAATCCAAAAGCCTTTGCAAGGCCTTCACATTTTCTCTCTTAACGCTCCAGTACTCATCTCTTGCCATTTTTTCACTTTGTCCTCATAACCTACACCACACTTCTCGGACTCACTCACTCTTGTACAAATCTCACAATTCCACCGCCTTTGCCTACCTTTCCTCTGCCGGGAATATTCTTTTCCCCATTCACTCTCTGGCCAACTCTCTTTTCACCCTTCTGTTCTCGACTGAAGCAGTAATAGAAGCGCAACACACGCTAAATAAAGCTTATTCTGCCCTCAAGCCACTATAACCGCCATTTTCCCTGCGTCCTAATGACTCTTTAAAATTACCAATTTTAAATGACTACTACTGGCTCTAACTGTTCGCCCATCTGTTTCCTTAAGACTGTGAGCTCTTGGAGGACAGAAATGGGTTTTTTACACTCAGCTCCAACCTATCATAGCACCTGACGGTCGTCCTTGTATTCATTGACAACAGCAGAAGCTTAAAGAACTCAACTTTAAGGAGCAACGGAATCCAGGAAAGGCTTGTTAGTTACTAGCCGGAAGGGAAGTCTCGCGAGATGTAGGTAGGTCTCGCGAGCTCGGCACGTGGCGCAACTGACGGTTATTGACCGTTATTTTAGCCGTTAGGCGGCTGCGCGCCCTGCCACTCCTCGCAGGCTGCTGAGGGGAGCGTGTGGCGTCTTTCCCGAGGTTCGGAGGCCGAAGCTCTAGTTGGTTCTTTCTGCTGCCTTATAGAAGGCAGGTGGCAGTCACCTTTTAGGGGAGGGCGGGTGTACCAAGCTCCTTTCAGAGGACGGAACCCCGAACCCGGCGATGTTTTGATACTGCGTCACCCTTCCTCAGGCAGCCGATCCCCGGTGCCTTCTCGGTGGTCCTCCGAAAACCTAACCCCATCGCCTCCCTTGGGGCGATGTCGTTTTACTGGGCTGGTGAACGAGGGAACAGGGCTTTCTTTTCAGGAGGTCGCAGTGATGCCGTGTTCGCGTTTCGGGGTGATCTGTGTCGCCAGCGTGGCCATTGGTGGGGGGGGGAGGGTGGGAACAAATAGACGAAGAGGGGTGTTTCCAGTTGGACCACCCCAGCGACGAGCGATGGTTCCATACGTTCCTTGAGATGGCCACCGGGTTTACAAACATCACCTTTTAAATGAAGAAAAATAGTGTATTAATCAAACAATGTAAAACGCTTTTTTTTTTTTTTTTTTTTTTTTTTTTGCCCCTTTGGGTCAATAGGTCATCAGAACTGGAAGAGAAAATGGACAAGCAGAAGCCCATTACATTGTTCGTACCACCAAAGATTAAGTAGCAGCAAGTGTCTGCGGTGAAACCTCAGACCTTGGGAGGAGATTCTAATTTGTCAAGGTGAATTTGCGTATGGGTCTTGATCTGACTGTTCTTTACGTAAATGAGGCATAGGGTCCTTTCTTACTGGTGATATTTAGAAATATTTCTTTTCAGTAAAGATAATCTGATTTACCCAAGAATTTTGAATAGTGTTGCTTCAAATGAATTATGAGCATACTTATATATGTGCATCATTCATTTAAAAAAATCATCGTTGTGGCTTTAGAACTCTGTGTATATAATGGTTATTTTAATTCTTCCTCTTAAGTTGATTTGTGGCAACTTACAAGACATGCACAATGAAAATTTCTAAAATATAATATTAAAAATATTAGGATCAAGGAAATTAAGAGAGAAAATTGGGACTAATATATTAACATTCTGGTAAAAATTAGTGTGTGACAGTTTAAAATTTGGCTCTGAGCTTCTTCTCCGTGTTGACGGGATAAAAGGGAATTCACTATATAAGAGTTTACCAGAAGAAGGAATTATATCAGGTTTCTCAGGGGAAACAGACTTTTCTACTAATAAAAATTTTTTTCAGGTTCAAGTTATATTGGGAGGGATAGAATGAAGCAATAAATATTGAAATTTGTATATGCTGTTGAAAAATTCTTATGTCTCTCCAGTCAAGATTATGACGTTAAAATGTTATTCAGTAATGAATTATTTTTAATTCTATTAGTGGGAATGATCATAATGAAATTGAAGAAAACTATTACTCTGTGCTACTAAATTAAATATATTAATGTTATTCTTGAATACTTACAAGCATTGTACTTTATGTATGTAATAGTTTAGCTTCATCTTACATCTGGAGAAATACCTAAATACATTTTTTTGCTTTGTTTACACAGAAAAAAGCATTTGATACTTTTAAACACTATGTAGACAGTAAATATAGATTTACAGTTATATTCACTTCTTTTAAGCAGATCTACATTACCTATTGTAATTACTAATATTTTACTGCATATATTAGGGCGTTATGGGACAGTATGTTTAAAGAATTTCTTTGTGTTTCTAGAGTTTCAGCAAATGTGTTTGAAGATGATTTGGTTTTCCATTTGCAATTAATAATCTCTCCAAGAGAGTGGAAAAACATTGATTCAGGTAGGAGACTGTAAAGGCAATATATTTACCTTACATGGAAGCATTTTTTAAAATACCATTGCTAGATATTGAAAATAAAGTATTATATTGGGTAGCTCTGACATTAAAAACTAGATGTATATTATATAGAAATAAAGATGTTGGCATTTTATTACCACTTGTCTTTTAATCTTGCAGATCCTGGTTTACATATAAAAAGTTAACATTTTGCCATGCTTGAACAGGTCAGTTAAATATAGTTTATAGAATAATCTTTTAGTATTGAATTGCTTGCTTTAAAAAGAAAATTCTTAGTTGTTGGATTATTTCGTTTCAGTATTTAATTGCTACTGTTTGGAAACTTGTCATGAGAAAATATTTTCTTACAGAAAACATATTTATTCATTTTTAGGTTGGAAGTTCTGACAGTTGTCACTCCCAGGAAGGGATAAAAGAATCTGATTTTGAGGTCAGAAAATCTCCTATTTATATGAAATTCCTTTATTAGAGTATCATTTTTTATTATTTGTATATATTTTTCTTTTGAACTTCAAAAAGATTAACATTTGGTAATATTTTTAAAATAAATCTTTTAAAACCTTTTATCCTTTGTTTTTCTTTTAAAATTGCTGAACACTAGGCTTCTGTATTTCCTGGGTTATAAAAGCATCTATTCTTATTTAGGGGCAATTTAATTCCAAACCATAGAAAAATCAAATATAGAAGTAATAAGATAGATACAATATGTAAAAGACTGAGAATCAGAGCCACTACTTTATAAACAATCTTTTTAATAATGGTAACCAATTATTTACTGGTGGTTTACTGTATAAGGATTTGCGTAGTAGGGCATGTTATATTTTTGGATTTTAATTATGAGAAATGTTCTTACTAATAGCACAAAATGTCTTTAATGAAAAGAGAGAATTCCACTGGCCTGATAAAGTTGCTACATATAGTATTGTTGCTGGTGGTTATAGTGTCATAGATATTTAATAAGTGTGGCATTTTTTTAATGTTTGATAAAGAGCTATCAGGAAGCAGAAATCAGTGTGATTAAAAAAAAACACTGGCATTTACCTTTTATTTAATGTGGGAATGGATAATGCAGGAAATTCAAATAAAATCCAACTAAAACCTCAGGTAAATGAAAAGTTAGAATTTGTATTCACTATTATTTTTTTGTTATTATATTTTAAACTTCACGTCCTTCAGTTAATCTTAAATCGCATATATAACCAAAATGTTTTTTAAGACCATTGTTAAAATTTATGAATTTTTTATAGAGTGATTTATTTTAGCTTTTTACCAGCCAGAGTCTCTCACTGACTAAAATATTTTGAAATGATTTTATTTGCAAGGTATAACTTAGTCAAATGACCAAGTAAATTTTAGTATAGTAGCTAGTACTGCCTAAATAGTTTTTAAAAAGTTAATGTATCTTTTCAGTATGCTGTTAGGGCATAAATTGAGGAGAGATTTGGTCAAGTCAAATTAAGATGTTATTTCTCATAAATATTTTCAATAAGCAGATGTAGTTCGGTTATACTAAAAATTTCGAACAATTAATGATCTTTGAAAACCTATTTAATAGAGAATTCAGAGCCAATGAGCAAACTATATTCAAAACTGTACAAGGGAGGCTGAAAATAAAGATAAGAAGTGGAAAACTGGAGATTAGAATTTTTGAACTGAAGCAGAAAGAAAATAAGTTGCAAGAAAATAAGAAAAGATAAATAGAAGCACAACGAAGAGCCATTCAGGAGCTTCAGGTATAAGGATATTTGGAATTGAAAAATGTGGTATGGTAATCTTAATTAAATAGTATCTAAAATAGTCTATTCAGGGTAAGTTGTATTTATGTTGTTTCTGTGATATGGATTTTAAGCACAGTGCTTTTTTGAAGTTTCATTAATATTGCATTTCAACTTTAGGATGAGTGTAGAGAACAGTTTGCACAAAACAATGAAAGTGATTAGGGAAATAATAAATTAGATAAAGATTGATTTAATGATGCTAATTTATTGAGTTTGATTTTTATTAATTCTTATTGCTGATGATGTTTTATTGATATAAATGTTTTTTATATTGAAATGACATAGATAAAACTTTAAATTTGAAACTGTTTAGTTTCAATTTTATGGCATAGTGATAGAAAAATTTTCAGAAAATGCAACATTGGGTTAGGACAAGGATGAAACATCATTGGATTTTGTTAACCAATGTCACCATTAAATAAATAAATAGATAAATGTATGTTTAGGGAAGATAACATTGCATAAAAATATTGTCAGAAATTTATCTTAGATGATTTAGCAAACTTGATTTTATATTTTTGAAAGTGAGACCCATATTATGGGAAATCCATAACTTGTGACAAAAAATTCTTTTTGATGTTCAAAGAATTCTTGTAGACCATTGTAGCATATTAGCAAAGAAATATTGCTTAATGATTAAGCAAAATGTGATGAACTGTTCTTCTGTTTTATAAATTAGTTTGAAAATGAAAGAGTAAGTTTGAAATTAGAAGAAAGAATTCAAGAAAATAAAGATTTAGTTAAAGAGTAAGTAATGATTTAATGAATTTTTTCTTCCCAATTTATTAAAATAATTTCCAAAAATTTATTGAGCACTTTCTGTAATAAAATACTAACTTATATGTGGAATTCTATCTGGGTGCTGTGGAAAAATGAAGACATTTTTGTTACATTCTTGGATATGGCACACTGATCACTGACTACTAATAACTACTCAATTTAAAAAATGGTAGGCAGGAGAAATCACTACTTGGTGTGACAAGGTACCTGATAATCCTATATATACAACTGCCCATATATTTTGTATACCTTTCTGTTTGTATATTGTTTTTTGGGTACGGTACTTGCAAAATAGGGTTCAAATTTAGCTTAGTTCCAAGCTACTTTTCACTCTCAAATTCTTGTTTTTGCCAATGGCCCGCTGATTCTTCCATTTACTTTGGCTTAAAACTTAAGTATCGTCTTTGGATTTTCCTTTTCTTTATTCTAGGCAATAGCTAAACCCTATTTTATACATTTGTCACCTCATTCAGATTATGTCATGCAGAATTTAATAGAAAAATGTAATTGTTTAATTCATTTGCCAAGTAAATATTGAGTAGTTAGACTATAACATATGGGTCTACATAGAGTGCCAAATTTGTTTCTTCACGTAGTCATTGATGAACAATATATAATATACACAAAATATAATGTTTAACAATTTATTTAAAAATAACAGTAATATTTCATAACTTTTATGTATGATTTTGCTTTGCAATCAGATTACACTTAGGCAGACTCTTTCCTTTTTTTTTCAGGAATAATGCTACAAGGAATTTATGTAGTTTACTCAAAGAAACCTGTACCAGATCTGCAGAAAAGACAAAGAAATGTAAATATCTTTCTTGTTCTATGTGATTTTATCAATTTATTATTATTATTTTAATGGAGGGAAAAAATTATCTTTTTACTTTTTGGAACCAGTTTTGATTCAAACAAGTTACATGTGCCTCACACCATTTATATATTTACTAACTAGATTCTCAGTTTTTTGAGCTTTGAAAGTTCAAGCTTTTTGAA
Organism: Eonycteris spelaea; assembly: GCA_003508835.1. Lineage (NCBI taxonomy): Eukaryota > Metazoa > Chordata > Mammalia > Chiroptera > Pteropodidae > Eonycteris > Eonycteris spelaea. The sequence goes on from PUFA01000065.1 coordinate 7,131,282, forward strand.
GGATAATATATTTCAAAAGATATGTACTTGGCATTTGTGTTTAGTTTTCATTTCAGTTAAAGTGTGATGGTGAGACTAACCTCTTTTTTTCTGAAACAACCAGGAAATTGAATCAAGAATATGATATATAGCCATGTTCAAATATAAAATATTGGTAGAGGGCTGTGCTGAAGGCATAGTACTTAAGAATAGTCAGCAATATTTATTTCCAATCTAAATAAAATTCTCAAATTTCTCTTAAACATTCTTTTAAAATATTCTAAAATTGTGATATACACATGAAAGTGCACATTTCATTTTATACATATTTTAATTTTAATTATAGGAATTCTTTTCATTTTGATGAAAAACAAGCCAATTTTCAAAAATAATATTTTTTATCATTGTCATTAATATGATATTAGCTCTACTTTGTTTTTGCAAAGAATCTATTTGGAGATACTGTATACTTGCTTTTTCAGAATAGTGCCTATTTTTCTTAGCTAGAAATTTAAATTGATATCACACATCTTACTGCTTAGGAATTTGAACTTAGGAATTAGTCTTTGCTTAAATTCAAATTTTTAGTTGCTATCTGCTTGACCTTGAATAATTTGAATAAATTATGTAAACTTTCCAATCTTCTGTTCATTAATAAAGTGCCTCTTAGTGTTGTTTTGAGAATTAGTTAATAGATATAAAATGTTAAGAATAGTTCAAAGTGCTTAATAAATGTTAACTATTATTATTATTATTATTTTCAGAATGCACTATAGCTAGGTTTTTTATTCTTAGTTCCTGCCTATAGTACTTTGCTTTTAGAACCATGCCTTCCAGAGTGTATACTCCTCCACTATATCCTGTTTATTCAATTTTCAAAATTAACTTTTTTGCCTAGATATATAAGTGGTAAAAAGTATACTGGTGGGGGTAGAGGAATGAATAGTATGTTGACTGCCTTGACCAAAGTAACCTGGGCTATAGAGATAAGGCTGCTAGTCCTTTTCTCTGTTTAGTTTTAAGTTCTCTAGGTCAGAGATCAAATGGTGGTTTAAAGAATCTTTTAAACATTTTTAGGTGATTTATTAGAATAACTAAAGAGTATATCTTGGTGTCACATGTAGATAAATTTTTTTCTTAAAAAAACCTTAATACTTCCTTATATGTGTGGCCTGTTCTTTCTTTGTGACTGTATCTTCCTTTTTCATTGACATCATGTTTTCTTGGTTCTATTGAGAATACTGAGTAGTTTTCTGAAATTTCCACCTGGATTCCCTAGAGTTCATTTTCAGATATAGGCTGTTCCTTTGAACATCTTCGATGTTGTTTCCTTTGTTTGAGAGTATTTTTTCATAGGTTTTTTCTTCATATACATTATTGAAAAAGGCCGGAACTAGCCAGGCTAAATAAAAAAACTAGGTAATAAACTGACTTTGATCCTAATTTATCTCTCCTGATTTAGGTGGTTGAATCCTCTTGTCATATTTACAATTGTATGGCAGTTTCTAAAGTTTTTATCTTGCACAGCTGTGCTTATCATGGCTGCATCTTCTTTCTTCTGCCTCTCTGCTTGGTTTTCTGGTACTCTGATAAATTTTGTAGACTATATGATTTTGAGTAATTTCAGTCACCAAACTCAAGCATGTATAATTTTTTTATATCTTAAAATGTTAAAAGAATCTTAATTTTTGTAACTCTTAAAGCTTTGATTCTACCAGCATGAAAAACTTAATTTCAATAAATTTGAGAATTTTCCCCATTTTCCTGAGGTTGTATCTAAATTTAGGGTGCCCATATAGTACCATGTGGTAGAGAGGGACATTTATTTTTCAGTCATCTATTCATTGAGACTTTCATTATTTCGATTGGTATTCAGTTATTGGTCCACATGAATTGCTGCTGAGTTGTTTCTCATTCCTGTCCTCAGGGCCCATTCAGTCTGCTGGTTCTCTGTGCTTTATCCCACCATGCTCAGTTACACAGGCTGTTGGGACAAGTGAAACTGAAGCTGTCTAAGGCCCCAGCTGTCTAAAGCCCTAGCTGTCTAGATATATTTCACAGCCATTTATTCTCAGATTTTGTCATCTTTCTTGAGCCCTATTGAAGGGGAAAAAAAAAACAACAACAACAGAGACCTACTCTACTCTTGGTTTTCCAAAACTATCTTTAAGTTTTTGTGGTCCCCAACTGTGAAGCTTATCCTGATGATTTCTTTAGTATTGCCAGAATCTGATAAGCTCTCTCAACTTCTCCTTGTAAAGGCCTCTTCTCCACACACTAGTATTTCTTAGGCCTAGAGGATGGGAAGCTTTATTTTGACCCTTATATTAAAAATCTGTTAGTTGTTTATATCCCGAATCCTTTTCCTAACCACAACACTGGTCTTTTGAAGCTTTTACTTTGCTTTTGGTTGAACCATCTTTTTCTTCAAGGCAATGAATACAGCAAGATCTAGTTGTCTCAGTTGGGGCAAAGTAAGAGAGAGAGAGAGAGAGAGAGAGAGAGAGAGAGAGTGTGTGTGTGGGGGGGAGTGAGGTGAGTGGGGAAAGAAATAGAAAGATAGATGTATATCTCAATAAATAGATAAATATCAAGAGGAAAAACCAAAAAGGTAGGCTTATATTTTTAGATCACTCTGCTACCAGATTCTTCTCTGTGCTACCTGTAGCAGCTAGCTCCTGACAACTGTAAACTATAGCTATGCCAGTTTTGTTTTCTTTTCTGTAGTCTTATTTGATTTCCAGTACTTGTCTGTTAGAAAATAGCTGGAGGGTATCTTGGAAGTACTGGTAGTGAGAAGACTGGGGGTGCTGGAGATAGAATGCAGTTCTTTAGTACACATAGTTTCTGGGGAATAGAAATTTGTTGCTAATTGTGTTAGGTACTAAAAAATGAAACAGTGAATAGATGGAGTAAAAATATGAATTATCTTTCTTTTGAAACATTGATGTGTTCTGTCTCCATTTTTTCAAAATTTTCAGCCTTTTAATATTTAAATTAAAATGGTTCAGCTCCTGCTCATGTGCTATCATAAGTCCAGAACTCTTTTCAGTATTTTCGGGGGGTTTAGGATATTTGTATTCTTCTGAAGTCAGTTCATGTACCCTGTTTTTCTTGTTTCGCTCCTCATTGACATTCGAGTCTACAGTAGCTGCTGTTTTCTTGTTTGATTCTGTAATTGAGACTAGTTTGGTACTAATGTCCTCCAATTCAATGTTTCTGTGATGCTGGCCTCATTTGGGGGAGTGATGAAGGGACAGACACATTTGCTTTAACTACCTTGTTCCTTAATTCCCTATAGTACTATCTACCAACACTAAGTTTTACTGACTTTACTTAAGATTTGAGTATAGCTGGAGTGAATCGTCGCTCATGTAAAAAACTTAAAAATAAAAAAATGACCATAGCGGATTCATAGGGGATTTTTCTCTGGGCCCATGCCTGTTCTTAACCTTGTTCTTCCTGTGTCGACGTTTAGCTTCCTTTCTGCCTCCTCAGAAATACAGCAAGAAACAAGAGCAAGCTTTATCTTTAATGTGTGTCTCATGAATCTTAAATATACAAAGGAAAAAATACCTTATAGAATAGTTCTTATATCCCTTCCTACTCATTGAGAAGGTTAAAACTATAAATGTATTATACGAGATTTGAATAAATTCATGAATAGTAATTTTGTAAAAGGAAATTAGAGGTAATTTAACATCAGCAAGCTTTTGAGGTTGATATGAAGTACAACCATGTCTTACTACAGAACTGCTTTTGATACTACTTTAAAAGACTCGAAAGATATACCAATGCCCTTCACTAACACAGAATTTTAAATATTTTTATATTTTTCTGAGACATCTTAGGTATTATCTTGGCATCATAACTGTTTTAAAATTTAATTTTGAAATATTTTATATTAATAATAGAATGAATGTGAACGGGAAGAAACTAGACAAGTTTATGTGGATCTAAATAATGGCATTGAGGTAAGTGGTAGCAAAAATTTGAATATTTTAAACTGAGGCATTTCTAAGCAAAGTAGAATGATAGTTACAAAGGCATGGAAAACTGTTCCTACTGAAGAGCTTATTATTTGTTGACGTGATTCTATCACCAATAAAATTCCCAAGGTTCTATACCAATGTTAATGTTTTGTTATTTAGTAGCTTTTGAATTTACATGTTAGTGACACCATTTAACTTAATTTATCAAAGATTATTAACTGTGTCAGAAATTAGGATATTGTGATATATAACTATTTGAAAAACAAAATATTTTAATCTGTGTCTGGTTCCTGCTTACCTGTCTTATCCCATCCCGTATTATTGTCCACTTTGCTTCTCTGCTTATAGTTGCTCTTTCTTTTCTATGTTTCTCAGACTGCTAAGCTGTTTCTGATCTTGGTTCTTTGAAATTTTTTCCTCTGTGTAGACCTTTTGTGTCCAAGTTCCTAGCAAACTCATAAGCTTCTTTCTTTCTTTCTTTTTTTTAATTATCCCTTTAGTACTTTATCTAATTTTTTTTTCTTTTCAGTTATTCTTTATCTCCTCACCTCATTTAACTTTTCTGAAGAGCACTTAAACCTATACGACAGTTAATTTGATATGTGTGTGTGCGGGTATTCTTTCTTACACTGGAATGTAAGTTATTTCCAGTACGATAAAGACTTTGTCTTAAATCCCAAGTGCCTAAAACAGTGCCTAGCGAATAACAGACACTCAGCAAACTTATTAATTGAATAAATGAATTCATCCAATTTTGCAAATCAAGACTTGTTGAATGTTAAATGAACTCATGCTGCTAGATGATGGATGTGTAATTTGGACTCCTGTGGAAGAGACGTCACAGAGGTTATACTTTAGAGGGGAAGACAGATGTAAAATAAGTAAGTAAAATAAAGATAACATTACAGATTTTGATACAGGCTATGAAGTAAATGAATAGAATACTGACAGTTGTTTTGCTGCTATTAGGTACTATATAATATGTCTTCTAGTACCTTTAAGCATATGGGGTGCTAACATAATAGGCACATATAATAAGTTTTTAGAAAGTTATTTAGTTATTAAAAGTATAGGGTTTTCATTATTCAAAGTTTTGTAGTTTTAAATCTAATGACCATGCAATACAAATTTATTAATTTTTCATAGTTTGAAGAATGCTATTTAAAAAGTCTAAGTATGATTCCTAAAAATTAAAATTTATATTTCAGAAAATGATAATAGCTTTTGAGGAACTTCACATGCAAGCAGAGAATTCCAGACTGGAAATGAATTTTAAAAGTAGGAGTCCTATTTAATTTTTATATTATTCTTCTGCTGTTTATATTTTTATTAGGTTGTTAATGTTTTTATACCTTCAGCTTGTTGCCTCAACTATTTTAAATTTTGTATTGTTTGTGGTTTTATAAGCCCCTCAAGAATCTTGTGGAATATGGCAGGGAATTGATATATGTTAAAAACACATTTTTGGCTGCAAAGCTATATTTTTCCTTAAATCAAACTTTTATGGTTTGTATTTAATTTTTTAGAAGTGTAATTTGGTCTTATTTTTGCATTCTCTTAGTAAAAGGCATGTAAAAGTAACTATATGTGTTTAAAATCTGTTATTTCATATTAGTGTGTTATAAAGAATAAATTTTTATACATGCACTATTATAAAAATGATAGAATTTTCTTATTATAACTTTGATATTATTTAAGTTTACCATTTTACTAAAGTTAGCAAGAAAACAGCAGTTTTAGTTTGTTAGAAACCTTGGGGTTTAATATCGAGATAAATAAGAAAGTGAAATAAAATACTAGAACTTTAAATTTTACTTGCTGTACAATTATATTAAGATATTAAAATATATTTGTTTTATTTTTAAAGTAAAGGAAGATTATGAAAAACTTCAACACCTTGAAGAAATACACAAGAAGGAAGTAAATGACAAGGAAGAGCAGGTGGGTTTTTAAAATCAATTCTGTATACTTTAAATATGCTAATTCATAAAATATTAAAATTTCAAAATAAATTTGTATTTGCTCACTACATGATAAATTTCTATTAGAGAATTTTAATATTATACATATCTGAATATTTAGCCTTTTGCCTAGCAGAATATGCACACACAATGAATGTCCCTTTTTATTTTTATTTTTTAAAATTAAATTTATTGGAATGAATATAATAAAATCATATAGGTTTCAAGTGTACAGTTCAATAATATATCATATGTATTTTGCATTGTGTATTCACCACCCAAAGTTAAGTTTCCTTCTGTCACCTCCTGTACCCTTACCTCCCTCTCCCCACTTTCTCTCTGGTATCCACTAAACTGTGGTCTATGTCTGTGAGTTTTTGTTTGTCTTGTTCATTTGTTGCTTTCAGTTTTATATCCCACATATGAGTGAAATCATATGGTTCTTAACTTTTTCTGTCTGACTTATTTCGCTTAGTATGATAATCTTGAGATCTATCCACATTGTCGAAAATAGCAGTGTTTCATCTTTTCTTATGGCTGAATATCTTTTATTGTATATATGCACTGCATTTTCTTTATCCAGTCATATAATGAATGACATTTCAGTTGTTTCCATGTCTTGGCCACCATGAATAATGCTGCAGTGAATATCAGGATGCATATATCTTTAAATGCTAGCCCTTTTTGAAAAGGTCAGTGGATCTTCTATAATATTCATGTTAGTGGGTAATAGTACATTGCTGCAAAAGTATATTATTTTGTGAGAACTTTTCTTCTTGCAAAAACCTCATAAAATGTAAAGATGATGATCATTGGCCATTCAACCCACATTTTATAGTTTATTTTGAAATATACTATTCCTGACACCAATGAAGGTGAACTAATTGGGGGATCGTTTTATGAACTATACAGATGTATAACCAATGTACTGTATACTTGAAACTAATTAAAATAAATTAATTTAAAAAATTAAAAAAAATAAAACATTCTTTCACTTCTTTCTACTATTGTCACATAGTATAAGACTTGAAAATGGTGAGTCTTTGTTCTTTGACATTCACTAGAGTGTTGGTTTCAGATTATCATATGCTACCTTATATCAGTTTCTAGCCTTCTGCTTCCCAAATGGAAAGCAAAATATTGAAGGGAATCTTCCTTTTGTTTCCCCATTTTTTCAGTTTTTCTTCTCTAATTCACCACAAGATACCTTGTAACAACAACTAACAAGGATAGCCAAACAATAGTAACAAAAGTTAATTGAAAGTACAGAGAGATACTTACAGTTTTCTTTAAGTTCTGGTTAAATGATAGAATTCTAATTTGTGTGTTACTCTAATTTGAAAGTTAGCAATATTCTGTATTTTAATAGAATTTTTAAACCAGACTTCTGAAAGAAGGAGCTCTTTTTAAAAGTTAAAAGTGTGGAACACAAAAATAGAATGCAGTGTTAAAAAGCTTGCTGGAGTTCTGGGTGCATGGGCAGAGCTGACAGATTGTTGGAGTTCCCTGTAAAATGATGGTGTGGCCAGCTAGTGTTTCTGCTAGGGATTCTTAAGGTTAGTTTTAAGATTTTTTTTTTCTAGAGTTCTCCAGATTTTGCCTGGGTTATAAACTTTGCTGATGGTATTTTGGAGCTAGATTGGCAGGGTAGGAAGACAGACTGAGTCTCATCATTCCATGTTTTGACTTTTCAGTTATATCTTTCACCCTACCCCTCCCTGTTCCTGGAATATTCAGGTTTAGAGATTCTGTTTTTCAATTTGACTCTGCCTGTGTCTCTTGCAAAGTGGTGTTAGTTTTCTGATTACATTAGCTGACAGGGAGTAGAGGCAGGAAAGGAGGGTTAAGTGAACCTGGGGAAGTCTTCTACACTTTTTACAGACTTTCAAATAGTCTTCTTATACTTAGTGTCCTGTTTCATACTACTTTCCACAATGTCTGTTGTCTAATTCTTGGAACATTTTGAGGTTCTTTGGGGTGGATTTATCTTTTCCTTGTGCAGGCTCTTACCTTTGACCTTTACCATTCCTAAATCATTTTCTGTTCCTTTCAACTGCTTTCCTTCTTTACATATTGTGGTTTGGATTATAGAAGTCTCATAGTTTCATGGAAGATGAAGTCTGTCTTTATTGTTTTCCTGGTTATTTTTTGGGTGATTTGGAGATGAAAATAGGCAGAGAGGTCTTTCTGCCATCTTGAATCTGCAAGTCTTCAGCTTATATATATGTTTATTGTTCACTTTTTCTTCACATGCACTCTGTATTCTAGCTGTCGGAGTATTTTCAGTTTTCTTAATGAAGCACGATCTCTTGATGTTTTGTGTTCTTGTACAAGTCTAGAACGTTTATTTCCCTGTGTTTTCCTTATTTTTACTTGTCTATTAAGACTCGATTCAGTCCCCTGTGGATTAATTTTTGATTACATTCTCCAAGAGCAATATAGGTGTTCCATTTCTGATTCCTGTAACATTATTGTCCTGTTACTAATAATATTAAAGTAAAGTTGTTTGTCTCCTGGTTTAGGCTATGAATTTCTTGAAGGTGAATTCCTGCCTCTCTGTATACTCAATGCTTATTATGGTTTCTGGAATGGTGTAGGTGCACCTATTTATGGAATAAATGAACCAAGTAGATTTCATTATATAAACTCAGTCATAAGTTAAAATGCATGCTGTAATATTGGGTATATCACATTACAGTAAGTCCTTAATGCCATTGATAGATTCTTGGAACTTTGGTGAAACAATATATAATAAAACTGGTTTTACCACAGGCTAATTTTTATAAACAAAACTTAAGTTTCTATGGCATCTCATCAAAGTTATAATAAAACAACATTGAACAAAATGATGTTTGTGAGGACCCACTGTAGTTTATTCATTCAGTTATTCAATAAAGGTTTATTTTGAAGGATGTACTAAATGCTAGGCATAGTACTGAAAAGCATATAAACAAGTACATAAAATAATTGTAGGTGATGATAAATGCTAAAGTTTCATATTTAATTTTTTATAACTATAATGTGTTCTTTAAATATTTCATTTAGGTATCACTGCTATTGCTCCAAAGCACCGAGAAAGAAAAGAAAATGAGAGATATAACAGTTCTGCTAGAGGAATATAGAGATAAAATTAATCAGTTAGAGGAAAAAACAAGTAAGAATTTATATAATAAAATATAACAGTGTCATATGTATTTATTTCCCTTGTTATGTTTTAATTTTTGTCTTTCATTACGATTTTGTTCTAATGTTTTCTAGTACTGCAATTCCAAACCTGGGGTTAACCAGTTCAAGGAGGCATAATGAAGTCACTTAGGGAGCTTTTTCAAAGTACACATGCTCTTCTTTTTCCTTTTCATACTCTCACCTTGTCTTCAGTTTCAACAAAGTGCTCTATGAAAACAGGGATTTATTTCTTTTTTGTTGTTGTTGACTGATACATTCCAAGAATATTGCCTGGTACATATTGATTATTAACTATTCCTGGAGCAAGACATTTGGAAAGGCATTAGGGAAAGATTGTCAAACTAGACCTTAGATGATTAAAGGTTCACCAGATAGTTAATATGAAGAGTGAGTGTACGAAGAAGAAATGGTTTGTGCAAGTCATGGAAGTGTGAGAATTAGGGTATATGTAAAACACTGATTGGTGTGTCTATATCTTGAACTCAGGTAGATGGGGCTGGAAACGAATGTTTGGTTCAAATTATGAAGGACCTTGAATGTCATATTATGTTTAGACTATCTTACTGAATTTTTTAAAACTTGTTCAGGGCACTTGGAAGGCATAAGTCACTCTGTGAAACACTGTACCTTTCAGAACATCATAGAGATCTGGTGACTTTTGTCCTTTTTCCTTAAAAGCCTTCTGTCTTCCTCACATAGCAAATAATTATCCAGTTCTTGCTAACTTATACCTGCTTATTTCACATTACTGTCATTACTACATCCTATACTCCAAATATATTGAAATTGTTTTAACTTCTACCTTTTATGCTGTTCCTATCTCACCATCATACTCATGGCTGCTTTTTCTGTGGTGTTAGGCTGTTGTAGAGTTGCTAGGCTACCCCTTTCCTTCTCTTTCTGCTAGAGAGAGTATACTTTTTTGAAACTTACTTTTGTCTGTGTGCATTGGTGTTTCCAGGTTGTTGGCTTCTAAGTCTGGGATGTTGATGCAAACAAAAAACACAAAACAAGACCCCAAACAAAAAAATCTCCAAACTCTCTACCCCAAGAGTCTTACCACTTGCTTCTTAAATTCAGAGGCCTCTAATCTGATCTGCTTTCTCTCCACCTTTCAAAGTCTTCTTATATTTGTTTTATATATAATGTTGTGGGTTTTGTTGTGGGGAAGAGAAAAAAGTATAAATATCCCTTCTTCCCAGAAGTGGAAGTCCTGGTTTAATTACTTTTATTATTCCAATTTTCACCCGAGACTACTTTGAAAGTTATATAATCCGTTTCTATTTTTTTTTAGTGCTTACTGGAGATATTACAACGTTGATTGATTACTTTTCAATTTGTAAAGTTAATCAGTACATTTACCCTCTTGGATTATTGAAGGGGACTTTAGATCATTAATTACATTTAACTCTGTTCCGTTCTATTTTTGTTTCGTATTTTAATTCTATAAACAAGATATTATTACTGTTTTATGTAGACAGTGTTCATTTGGTTTACCTGTACATTTTCCTCTTTCTTTACTCTTAATTTTTTTTTTTTGGTATATACAGTTTCATTTTGATTATATCTTTTCTGCCTTCAAGGGGAATATTTAGAATATCTATAAATGAAAATATGCTTGTGATGATCTCTCTTTCATTTTATTTGTCTAAAAATTTGTTTATTCATTCTCATCTGTAAAGGATATTTTTGCGTAATATGTATTTCTAGGTTGGCACACTATTTGTTATTTCTAGAAATTTCTTTTAGCACACTGAGGCTATGATCCTGCTTTCTTTTGGCTTCCTTTGTTGATTTGAAGAAGGTCAGTTGTCAATTCAGCTGCTGAACCTTTGAAGATGAGGTATTTTTTCCTCTACTGTGACTTTTCAGATTTTCTTTGCCTTTGATTTTTAGCATTTTCAGTATGATATGTTAAGATATGAGTTTAATTTTATTTTATAACTTCTTAAATCTGTGAATTAGTATCCTTTATTATTGCTTTTCTTTAAATGTAATTGCTCTGTTCTCTTGTTTCTGCTCCTTCTTGAACTATGTGTAAAAAAACATTTTAATTTTCTATTTCTGTCTTCTGTGACTCAATCTCTTCTCCATATTTTCACAGTTTTGCCTTTCTGTACCTTATTCTGGATGATTTCTTTTGGCCTATCTTATTCACTGATTTCCTCTTCATTTGTTTCTCATCTGATAAGAACCCTTCCATTTTATTTTCAGTTATTAAGATGTTTATTTTAAGATATTATTCTAACTTATTTTTTAAATGTGCTGTTGTACTTTATGTAGTTTTCTGTTTCTTATTATTTTCAAGTTTTTTCTTAGTACAGTAAGAATAGCTGTTTTATACTTTCTGATCATTCTTTATCTTAAGTGTTTGTGGACCTCATTCTGTCTTATCTTTCTAATAGTTTAGTCAAAGTGCCTTATTTTCTTGTATACCTACCTCCATGCTTATTATTTTTCTCACAAAAATTATTTGTAGGAATAATTTAAGACCTGCCTAGTAAGTAGGTAACTTAAGTAAATGGGAAGCCTTCCAGGAGAAAGTTTTGCTGTGTGCCTAGTGGCTCTACCTGTCTGGCATAATCTGAAGTCATTTTCAAGGCTTGAGGTTCCTTGGACCAGGCTGGTGATATGAACCTGGGCTGAAGATCTCCTTGGTTTACTTTTGGTTCCTCCTTATATGAAGAATGCCCCAGCTTATTGTACAAAGGTGTAATTCTTGGACTCTCAACCTTATATAGTCTTTGGTTTTTCCTTTTCTTTTTCTCACCACATCATAATTTCACATCAAAAGTTCAGTTTTGCCAGGATCTGCAAATTCCTTCTGGGCAAAAGCAAGTTCTGTGCTTATCTTATGTTTCCAGGTTACTATTTTTCCTTCACTTTTGGCCTGGTAATTTCTTGTTTTATCAGGAGTTTAGTGATTTTAATATTCTTAGTATTTGATCCTGAATTTTTATTGCTTTAGAGGAATGTTTGAATGACATACCTCACCCATTACCTCAATGGACTTTTCATTTTATTTATATAATTTCAAGAAGTTTTATTTTATGGGCATCTTCCTTACCTCTTTTAGTTTTTAAGGATTGATATAACATGTTTTTCTTAAAATGCACCAGTAGTAATTCTAGCATCTGAAATCTTTGCAGGTCCAAGTCTGCCTTTTGTTCATTCTTCTGACTCTGCTTATGGTGCTTTGTTTCCTCATGTGATTTTTGATTATGATTATAAGTCATATAACTTTATCTGTAGAAGTTTTTTAAGGCCTGGATTGCAAGTATATTTTTATAGAGAAAATTTGCCATGGCAGCTTGTGGAATTTAGGGAGAAATTAGGGGCACTTCAAATTAAATGTTGGCTTGGAGCTTTTTAAGACATTATAACAGCATATATTCAGTTCCCACATGTGCCTAAGGACTAGTTTTTGATTATGATTTTTTAGAGGAGACATTTATTACCAGACTTAGATAAATAGTATCATAGTGGACACCACAGTGTTCAGTTATCATTTTCCTCTCTCCAAATTTACTTTCTCTATTTTTTTTTTCAGAGTTGGACCACTAACCCTTTCATTTCTACACGGATTTTTCAGAATGGAATTTTAAAAAATGTAATCGTGAAAGCTCGTTTTATTGCTCAGCATACTTTATTGTTTTCAGGACTTATGAAGCATACACCTTTCAGCAAGTTAAATAAATCTTTATGACTTTGTCCTTATTTTCTTTTCAATCATATATGCTATGATTCCTCCCTCATACTTTTTTGAATGCTATTAAAATACATTTCCTTTAGACCCCAGAATGCATCATATTCTCTTCCATTTTTTGACTTTGTATATGCTTTTTCACCTGTCTGTAGTTTTGTCCCCCAACTCACATTACTCATGTTAATTCTTACCAGCTTTTAAATGTTTCAACTCAGTTGTCGCTTTCTTGAAGCCTTCCTTGAACTCTTCCTCTCTATGGCTGTCCCCCCTTACTTCTAACCCTTAATGATTCTATTTGGCTTAGATGCCCCCTTATGTATATTCCTAGAACTTCTATTGAATACCCATCAGCACTTAATATTTGTTGCCCGACCAAGTATATTGTAAATACCATGAATTTTAAGGTTCAATTTATAGCATATACCATCATCATCCTAATAGTATTTAACATTTACTGACTATATGCTAGACATTGTGGTTAAACATCTTAATTTGCATTTTCTTGTTTAATCCTAACAGCAACCCTTAAGATATGAGTAACTATCATCATTCTTATTTTCCATTGGAAAAAATAGAGTCAGACTGGTTAAGTATCATGTTAAAGGCTATATAGCTAGTCAGAGGAAGTAGAATAATTTGAACCCAGGCGAGAGCATGGACTTCTTTTTACCCCTTAGTGTTTTTATGACTTCTAAAAGTAAACACACATTTAAGTCTTTAACCTGTCTTGAGGTTATTTTTGTATATGGTGTAAGATAATTATCCAGTTGAATTTATTTTGCACGTGTCTGTCCAACTTTCCAAACACCACTTATTGAAGAGAGTATCATTATGCCAGTGTATATTTTTACCTCCTTTGTCATCAATTTCTTGACCATGTAAGCAAGAGATTATTTCTGGGCTCTCTAATCTGTTTCGTTGATCTATGTGTTTGTTTTCTTGCCTGTACCATACTGTTTTGATTATTATAGCTTTGTAGTATAGTTTGAGATCAGGGAATGTGCTACCTCCAACTTTGTTGTTCTTTCTCAAGATTGCTTTGGCTATTTGGAATCCTTTGTAATTCCATATAAATTTCAGGATTGTTTTTTCTAGTTCTGAGAACAACAACATTGGTATTTTGAAAGGAATTGCACTGACTCTGTAAATTGCTTTGGGTAGTATGGTCATTTTAACAATATCAATCCTTTCAATCCATGAGCATAGTATATCTTTCCATCTTGTCTTCTTCAGTTTCTTTTCTTTAGCATCTTATAGTTTTCAGAGTACAAGTCTTTCACCTCCTAGGTTAAGTTTATTCTTAGGTACTTTATTATTTTTTTATGCAATTGAAAATAGGATTGTTGCTTCCTTTCTCCTTCTGATTGTTCATTATTAGCATATAGGAATACAATATATTTCTGTATATTAATTTTGTATCCTGTTACTTTACTGAATTCTTTCAAGCAAAGGAAACAAAAGCAAAAATAAGCAAATGGGACTACATATAACTGAAAAACCTTCTGCACAGTGAAGGAAACCTTCAGCTAAACAAAAAGGCAACCTACTGAATGGAAAAATATACTCCCAAATGATATATCTGATAAGGTGTTGATATCCAATAAATATAAGAAACTCATACAAATCAATAATAAAAAAATAAGCAATCTGATTGAAAAATGAGCAGAGGGTATGAAAAGACATTTCACTAGGGAAGACATGCAGATGGCCAACAGACATATGAAAAGCTGCTCAATATCACTAATCATCAGGGAAATGCAAATCAAAACCAGAATGAGCTACAACCTCACACCAGTCAGAATGCCTGTTATCAAAAAGTCAACAAATAACGTGTTGGCAAGGATGTTGAGAAAAGGGACACTTTGTGCACTGTTGCTAGGACTGCGAGCTAGTGCAGCCCCTATGGAAAATAGTATGGAGATCCTCAAAAAGCTAAAAATAGATGCCATATGACCGAGCAATTCCACTTCTTGGTATTTATCCAAAGAAAAATGAAAACACTAAATTGAAAAGGTATATGCACCCCTATGTTCATTGCAGCACTATTTATAATAGCCAAGATATGGAAGCAACCTAAGTGTCCCCATCAATAGATGAATGGATAAGAAAATGTGATATACACACACACAATGGAATATTATACAGTAATAAAAAAGAACAGAGTCTTGCCATTTGCAACGAAATGGATGGATCTAGAGAATATTATGCTAAGTTAAATATGCCAGGCAGAGAAAAACAAATACGATATGGTTTCGCTTATATGTGGAATTCAAAACAAAACAAAACAAAACAAAAACCCTAAACAAAATAGAAACAGATTCATAGAAACAGGGACCAGAGGGATGGTTATCAGAAGGGATGGGGTGGGAGGATGGGTGAAAAGGGAAAGGGAATGTAGTCAGTAATATTTTGATAAGTTTACACAGTGATAGAAGATTACTAGAATTAGGGGTTACTCATATTATAGGATATAAAAGTGTCAAATCACTCTATTGTACACCTGAAACTAACATATAAGATTGTGTACCAATATACATAAAAAATAAATTTAAAAAACTGAATGCACGTATATAGGCACAGAGACTAGTACTTGGCATTTAGTATTTAGTAACATTAGGTATTGAGTGGAGTAGAAAACTTTCAAAAATATCTAAATAAATATCTTTTAGACAATTTAAAAATCCAGATAGCAATAATGAAAAAATCATGAATAATTTCCCCATTAGGAAGTAAATTACTTTAAATATTTTTGTGTGTATTCTTTCATATGCACTGTTTATATAAGTACTGTTTCTAACACCCTTTTCTATGATATTTTATAAATATGCCAATTAATAATAAAGTGTCATCTTTACAGTGATTATGTTACACCATTGTGTGTATGTACTACAATAATATATTTCCTATTGGATTTTTAGCTTGTTTCCAATGTTTAGCTATTATTAAAAAATGTAGCACTGAAAATCCTTAGATATTTATTTACTTTTGAGTGCTTGGGAGATAATAATCTTGAGTAGTCAGTCAGTAAAAGTTGATGATGACTGATATAAGTGCATCTATATTTGCATAATTCTTCCTCATTTTGGAGCATCTAATAGAGAAAAAAATGTAATTGTTACAAATAATTTGTTTTTTGGTATGTATTTTTTATTAAGTACTATATCTACCTCTTTCTCTTTCAGAATTACAGAGTGACATCTTAAAAGAATCAAATGAGAAGCAGGATTATTTGACAACAGAACTAGAAGATTCTAAAATGTCTTTGCAAAGAAATATGGTATGATTTAAAACCTGATTAGTGTGTGATAAGTGTCACATTTTCCATCAGTCAACAAATATTTATCAAATGATAATACTATGTAAAAGGACTCAGAGCTTCAAATAGAGAGCATACAATCAAGTCTCCAAAATGCTTATAGTTTAGTCAGAGACATTGGATAAAAACACATCAAAGTATAACAAATACAAGACCATGCTAGGTACCAACAGTGTGATTCAGGAAAAATTGTTCTAAGAATTGAAAGAACACTGTGTGCTGAATTGGCTAGGAAGATTTCATGGAGAGGTTGGAACTATAGGTTGGCTTTGGAGGAATGGTGAATTGAAATAAGAGTAGTGAGTGAGCATTACAGATTGGCCAGTGTTGGGTAGTGGAGAGGAGTGAGAGGAGACAGAGGGACACATTACAGAAGCAGATGAGCTCAGCTTTTTTTCTTAAAACCCTGAGATCATAGCTTTTGTTTTGTGCTTTTTCCTTTAGAGTACTCAAAAGGCTTTAGAGGAAGATTTACAGATAGCAACAAAAAAAATATATCAACTCACTGGAGAAAAAGAAGCTCAAATGGAAGAATTTAATAAAGCTAAAGCTGCTCATACATTTGTGGTTACTGAACTTAAAACTACTGTCTGCCACTTGAAAGAATTATTGACAACAGAACATCAGAGGTAAAAATATTTTTAGTTAGCTGAGTAAAAACAATTTACTTCTAATATTCAGTGCTATTTTCATTGTCAACTGACTTGTAATTTCTGTAACAACGATAACCAAGTCTTTTTTTAATGTATAAAGTGGGAATACATTTTAAAAGTTTGTATTGGGTAGGTATCCTAGAAAAGATAGCAGGTATTCTCTAGGATAGTTCCTATGCCTGCGTTGCCATAGAGTCAAGCTAAAATAGGCTGATAAATGATGATGCAGTGATATGACATATTTAATTAAACTGTGGATTATTCTTAGCTTCATAGAAATACTTCAAATGGGGAAGTGAAATTTATTTTGCTGGTTCTATAACCTTTCTGATTTATAAAATTAGTAACTGGCCTAGTACAAAGTAAGTACTCACATTTTTATTAAATTAATGAATTAATGAATATGATTAACTGTATAAAATAAACTGTTCATTTGCATTTCATCTAAATAGAAGTTTTTCTGAAACTTGAGCTAAAAACTTACTGTTTTTCACTACTTTATATTAAGGAAAAATTCATGTAAAGTTGTGTTATGAGGTCTAGGTGATTAATTTTTGTCTCATTAGCATTAGGATTAATTAAATAAGGTGGAAGAGTGAAAGAAGTTTTTCTCTGAGTCATGACCTGGCCTAACAGTGTTTTTTCTCTGCTGCTTGTGGATGGTGAAGTAAGAAAAGCTAGCTTTTCTAGCTCAGCTAATCTTATATATTCTTGATTGACCCATCCACCTGATTTACTAATTTTAAGACTATAAGTGACCTTAGATAGCATCTGTATCAATCACCTCAGTTTTATAGACAAAGAAATGGAAAGCCAGAGGAGTTAAGCAAATTGTACAAGTTTTCGTATTTATATTGTTCCTAAAGCAGAATTCAATTTAATAGTAGTTATATACTCAGTCTCTCTCAAAGTTTTAGGATGTGTTAATTTGATTATCTTCATAGCTAAAATATAAATTGTGACCACAAGCTTTAAGGTTTTATGTAGATTTAATTACTATGCACCTATGTCTTTATAATAGTAATACCTTATTTTTAAATGTTGCACTATCTGGCACAGAGTAGGTGCTGGAAAAATGTTTAATAATAGAGTGAGTCTGCGTTAGGAAATATTGTTGCTAAATTGCACCAATTTTAGTTACTAGATGAAATCTGACTAAAAGAATATTTACATTGTAAACTAATAATATATTTTACAAGATTGGAAAAAAGCGAAGATCAGTTGAAAATACTTACTGTGGAGCTTCAGAAGAAATCGAGCGAATTGGGTAAGATTTAGAGAATAATATGTGTACATGATAATATTAGCCAATTATAAAAACATAAATACCATTTCAGAATAAAATATAGTTTTCCCTCTGTCATTTACCAATAGTGATTATTTATTTGATATTTCAAAGATAGAAAGACTGTTCAGTTTTATTATGCAATTCATAGATATCTAGAAGTATAAGGAGCTTAAGAGATGTTTCTAGTCTATTTTCCTTATTTTAGGATTCAGAGGTCTTAATAATTCTTAGTGAGAAATGTCTGTTACATTTTAATTTTAAAATTTCATTGATTTATCATGTTGGATTATGAGCTATTTATAGGAACATGTTATCCTTATAGGAACATTTTATCATAAGATGTTATTACTCTTCAGCAACTCTCATGGCCAAAAGAGACAGAAGTTCTATAGTTATTTTGTGAATTTATGACCATTTAGTTAGATAATTCTAACAACTCTATGCTTTATATTTATAAATCTTTATATCTACAAATGTGGAGAATTATAAAGATGTAAAAACTTTTTTCCAATTTAGGTGAATTATTTTTGTAAATTAAAATAATTGATGAATTGGCAGGTGTGTTTTTCTAGAATATCTCCATAACTTTCCATAAGCTTTATTATAAGCTTTGAGTACTTGTATAATTAAAATAATTGTGATATTTCCACATTGAGTTGTTTGGTTGAACTTCTAAATGCTATTTATACTTTTCCTTTTGTAATGCTTAATTTTATACTACAGGCTGGACTAGCCTATAAGCATCAAAAATTGTACTTTCCAATGATACATAATTTAATTGTTTTATATTACAATGGTCGTAAATGCATTTTTAATCCAATTTTTAGATCTTCCTTCACAGCTTAAAGTATTGTTCTACATCACTGCATATATCTTTCTTTAGAATTGTTTGATTGAATATTGTAGACTAAGGAATACTTTTAGTCCTTCAAATATCTTTAATGGATATTTATTTGTAACAGTTGAGTCTGAAAGCCTACCATGAACAGCTTTCTGTAGTGGAGTTTACCTGTGCATGCTTTGAGCCAGCCAACCAGATGGTGAAATGTGACCCTGCCTGTTGTACCATGGGGATGTGGTTCCCAAAGATGTCAATGCTGCCATTGCCACCATCAAGGCTAAGCGCAGCTTCCAGTTTGTGGCCTGGTGCCCCACTGGCTTCAAAGTTGGCATTGATTACCAGCCTCCCACTGTGGTACCTGGTGGAGACCTGGCCACAGTACAGTGAGCTGTGTGCATACTGAGCAACAACACATCTGTTGCTGAGGCCTGGGCTTGCCTGGACCACAAGTTTGACCAGACATGTGCCAAGTGTGCCTTTGTTTGCTGGTATGTGGGTGAGGGTATGGAGGAAAGAGAGTTGTCTGAGGTCCGTGAGTACATGGCTGCCCTTGAGAAGGTTGGTGTAGATTCTGTCAAGGGGAGGGTGAGGAAGGAGGAGAGCAATATTAAAGTTAAAATGTCACAAAGATGCTACTTTTACAGGGAAACTTATTCTGTTTTAATCATTGAAAAGTTTTAATTTAATCAGTTAATTTGTATGTAGCAGAGTATCCTCTTATATACAATTACTGGCCTATGCTTTAAAACACAATGCTTTGTTACAGACCCAACCTGTCCATTTCTCTGATGGGTTTGAATAAAATATTCCGTCTTAAATGGGGGGAGGGGAGGAATTGCACCAAAGATGGTTATTGTGATCTTCGAGATCATCATTTTACTGATCTTATGGAGATAAGCATTGATTTTACATGAGGTTAAGAAAGCAATTTGTAGATAAACAGGAATTTGCAAATAAAAAAGAAATTCGACAGTCGTATGAAAGGGCAGAAAGGTAAATCAGATATTTTTGTATTTATATAGTTGCTTAGATGTGATGGAGGTCATCAAAATTTTTCTACAGAGAGTCAATGGACATTGGTAATATAGCAACTAAAGTCTTAGAAGAGGCAGGAAGAATACAATGGTCAGAGTTAGCTTGCGTTAAGTGGATCACTTTTTTAAAGTTTGGAGTGAAGCTTAAGAGGCCAGATGTTTGGATAGTGATGAGTTTAAGGCAAATGCACATGCTGAGTGACCTCATTCAAAATATAGTTTAGATAGATCACTTTTTTTTTTTAAATGAACTTTGGGCTCATTTGATGGTGTAATTAACTTTGTAGAAACATTATTAAGATTTATCCATTATTATTTTGGTATGGTTCTATGGACTTCCTCTATGTTTTATGGTACTCTAGTTGCATTAATCCATCTCTTTTAGTTTTTTCCTTTCAAATGATATTATTCTTATTTCTTGTCTCGCCTATACTTTTAATCCAACTTTTAACACATTTATGTGCTTTTGCTTATTTTAGAAGAGATGACTAAGTTTAAAAATAACAAAGAAATAGAACTGGAAGAATTGAAAAAAATCTTGGTAAGTTTATAGTTTTCCTTATTAATATATAGCAATCAATTACTTATCAAATCCACTAACTTAGACTCTCACATTAGAGATGTTTTAAGCTAGTTTTTTATTTTTTTAGCTAAATATAAAAAAAATTACATTTGGTTTTCAGGTAAGCCACATTCTTATCTGTACTAATTTTTATACATCTTGGTAACTGTTTTGGTGTCTTTATATTCTTTGAACATGTGTTAGCATTACATTCAAATAAGAACAAACATGCATGTTATGTAGCTGATTATAAATTTCGTGTGTCTTTGATACCTTTGAGCCACACAGCTTCAATTTTGAGATAAATATGTATGATATATATTCAGTACCTAGCTTTAGTGTTTTGGTAGAATCATGTTTCATGAATTTGTTAGGATAAGGCTTCCTTATATTTTAATTGATTACAATGTGTAGAGAGAGCATGGGTTGGCAAACTTTTTTTGTGAAGGACTAGGTTGGAAATATTTTAGGCTTTTGGGGCTATATACAGAATGGTAAATCTCGCTTTCTACCCCTTTAATGCCCCTACTTTCTTCCATGTCCTCCTTCTCTCTTATTCTTAACAGCCTTGTAAAAATGTAAAAATCATTCTTAGGTCAGAGGCCTACAAAAAGAGACTGCAGGCTGATTTTGTCTTACAAGCTGTAGTTTGCCAACCCTTGCTGTAGAAGACAATATTGTTTATGATTATAATTATTTAATTTTGAGTTTAACCTATCACATCTCTACCTGATTTTACAACTCTTAATTCATCCATCTCTTGATAAGTAATTTTCTCAAATACTTATCCTTTCTGCATTGAATTGCTTTTGCACACTCTTAAAAATAATAATAATGTTTACATTGCTTTCAAATTTGATAATGGATATTTATGCTTTGTCTCTGCTTAAATATCAAAATTTTTAGGAAACCTCTCTTGATATGCTTAGCTAGTTTAAGTCTTAGTATGGCTTGTTCCTATAGCACCCTGAACTTTTCCTTTTATAGTACTTAGCACAAATGAAATTATTTTTGGTATAATTATTTAATGCTCTATTTACCCTTTAGACTCTTCTTTACTTAGCACAGTAGATGACACATAGTAGGTGCTCAGTGAATAAATAGTGGAATAAATGTATGTTCCAATAAGGTTTAAGAACCTGTGTCCTATTTACCCTGTAACGCAGTCACTGGTACTTTGTAAGCACTTTATAAATAATTGTCCAATGAATGAATACTGAAGCATCGTTTTACTATAAGGATTCACTCCTATACAGAGAAGGATTGGTTTAGGGTTTTATTATATTTGAACAGCAATAGAGCATAATTAATTTCTTGGTCCTTAGAATCATAATGCTTTGATGTTCAGCTCTTTACTTATCTGGATGACCTAGAGCAATTTTCTTAATTTCTGGATGCCTCAGTTTTTTATTAGTGAAATTGGGAAAATAGAGACCTCAGGGGTGGTTGTGAGGGTTAAATAAGATAATACATTTACTCATTTAACAAACATTGTTGAGTTCCTATTATGTTATATCTGAGGATGCAAATGGATGCATATTCTGCTTTCATGGGGTTACAGTCATGAAATAACCACACAAATACAAACAGTCATTCAAAGGAAATATTAAAATGGTGATAAGGGCAATAAAGGATTAGTTCACAACACTATGAGACCTATAATAAAAGGATTTGAGCTATTTAGGTCAGGAAGGATCTATATATTTTAAGTAAAGATTGAACTGAAATCTAGAGAAGAAAAGGAAGAGCTTATCAAGTAGAGGAAATATTCTGGGCAAAGGTACTTTGATGGGAAGGAGTATGGTGAGTACAACATGAAGTGAAAGAAGAGTGTAGTGCAACATGAGGCTGGAGAGTTGGGTGGAAGGAGCCTGGCAGTTCATGGCCTTTAAAAACACATCAAGAGAATTTCTTATTTATCCTAAGATGAATGGGAAGTTCTAAAGAATTTCAGCAGGGAGTGACTTGCTCAGATTTGCATTTTGAAAAGCTCATTTGGCTTGCAGTGTGGAGAACAGTATATTAAGATAGAACAGTTAAGAGGAGGCAATCACAGTAGTCAGAGGAGAGATGAATATAGTTTAGGCTGGGAGGTGGTATAGTAGTGAGAAAAAGTGGGTATTTTTGAGAGAGATTTAAGATTTAAATACTTTGGATTGATGTAGGGTGATATTACCATTTGTTGAAAAGGCTCTCCTTTTTCCATTGAGTTGCTTTTGCACATTTACAGAAAATCAGTTGGCCTGTGTGTGTGGGTGTGTCATTTCTGGTATTTCTATTTCTGTTTTCCGTGATCTATTTGCCTATCCATTCACCAGTGTATCAATGTCTTGATTCCTGTAGCTTTGTATCAAGACTTAGATTTGGGGATTGTGATTCTTCCAGCTTTATTATTATTTTTCAGAATAGTTTTAACTATTCTAGTTCCTTTACTTTTCTATGTAAAGTTTAGAATCAGCTTGTCTATAAGAAAATCTTACTGGAATTTTGATTGGAGTTGTGTGAAATCTATAGATCAAGTTGGATTGGATTGATATTACCATGTTGAATCTTCTAATACATGAACATGGTGTCTGTCTCCATTTATATAGAGACTGATTGATCCTCTCAGTAGTATTTTGTAGTTTACAGCACACAGATCCTGTACATGTTATGCTACATTAATGCTTAAATATTTATTTTTAAAGGTATTTAAAATAGTATTTAAAAATATTTTTCCAATTTTACATTGCTAGTAGATGGGAATATGACTGTTTTATGCATTGACCTTGTATCTGCAATCTTGCTAATTAAATTCACCTAAGAGTTTTATTTTTCAAATTTCTTATAATTTTTTTTTGTATAGACAATTGTGTCTGCAAATAGGGACAGTTATATTTATTTTTTAAGAGATTTCCCGTGTGACATTGAATAGGGGTATGAACATGTACATCTTAGATGTTTTGATTTTAAGGGAAAAACATTCATTGTTTTACCATTAAGTATGATGTTAGTTGTATATTTTTTGTAGAAGTTCCCTTCCATTCCTAGTCATTGAGACTTTTTATTATGAATCTATGTTGAATTTTGTCAGATGCTTTTTCTGTGTCAATTGATATGATCCTGTGGTTTTTCTTTATACTGTTAATATGGTGTATTATGTTGATTGATTTTTCAAATACTGAACCATCCTTGCATTTCAGGATATATCCTACTGGTATGGTGTATTATTAGTTTTCTATGTCATTGAATTGGTCCTGTTAATATTTTGTTAAGCATTTTCGTGTGTGTGTGTGTGTTCATGAGAGTTATTGGTCTGTTGTTTTCTTTTCTTGGATGATTGTTTTTGTCTGGTTTTGGAATTGGTTAATTCTGGCCTTATAAAATGAGTTGGGAAGCATTTCTACTGTCTGGAAGAGGTTGTATAGAATTAGTGTTATTTCCTTTTCTTTAAACGTTTGGTAGAATTCTCAGTGAAATCATCTGGACCAAGAAATATCTTTTTGGCAAGATTTTTAACTATGAATTTAATTCCTTTTATTGTTATAGAACTATTAAGGATTTTGTAGTTTATAGTTTTTAAGGAATTAATCCATTTCACTGAAGTTGTCAACTTTCTGTGCATAGAGTTGTTTGTAGCATTCCCTGTTAACCTTTTAGTAAATTTTTACACTTTTTGAGCCATGTGGTCTCTGTTACAGCTATGCAACTTTGCTGTTTTGGGCAAAACATGCATAAGCAATACATAAATAAATAGATTGGCTATATTACAATAAAGCTTTATTAAAAATAAGCAATGGCTGGATTTGGAATGTGGTCTGTGCTGACCCTTGGTTGTCTAGAACGTTGAATTCAATTTTAGGCACCTTATTGAAGTTGAGATTTTGACAAAGTGAGCCCATCCTGTTGGAATGAGGTAATTTAAAACTATATCATAAGAAGAATGATAATAAGAATTAAAGATTTTAGATAGTTAAGAAAAAAGTTAGGGAATGGTGATAATACTTTTTAAATATTTATCAATTATCATGTGAAAGAGGAGTGATTAAGGAAGGCAGAACAATGACCATTTCATGAAAGTTATAGGGGAGCACATTTTTGTGCAATAAGACAAACAGGATTGATAGAATACTGAATGACTAAGAAATGCTAATAAATTGGTGTGATTTATACTTAAGTTAAGGTTTGATTTCAGTGACTTGTGTGATTTTTTTTTAAATAAGAAAATTCCAGGGCTCTGTACAGTAAGTCCTCTGTTATCATATTTAGTTTTAGAATTTACTTAATAATGATTTGTTTTCTCTTTCTAAAAAAAAATTTATCCAAAGAGAAACTCATAATATTCACAACTTTATTTAGGCAGTTTGATTATTTTGAATACGTGTGTACTTTGAGTGTTGTGATTTGTTAATTTTCTTAAATAGGCAGAAAACCAAAAGCTTTTAGATGAAAAGAAACAATTTGAGAAGATTGCTGAAGAATTAAAAGGAACAGAACAAGAACTAACTGGTCTTCTCCAAACCAGAGAGGTTTGTTTAAAAAGGATACATTTTTCTTTCACATATTTTGTTAGTACAGATTTACAGAATAGATTATGGCATAGCTATTAACTTTATGAAAGATTTCTTCACAAAATTCCTTTTAAAAGTATGTGTTCCTGCTATATATATTATGCTAATGATTGATTTAAAACATGTCTAGAGAACCTCCCTCCACATTACATATAATGTGGGAGAGAAGATCAGCATTTAAGATATCAATAGTATTTGCATAATGCCATGGCTTATAATAATTACATTTCTTGATATCTTGAGTATATCTTAATTGATACATTTAAAAGTGAGCCTTTATTAAGTTCTTAGTTTGCAATAGTTTTTGTAGTGCTCATGTTATAATTTTAGAATGTTTTTTGTTTGAAAAAGTGTCTTTTCAGTCTATAACAGTATTATATTGTAACCATATTTTTATTATAGTAAGGAAAGCTTAATTTTTAAGACTAATTTTATTAATACATTTCTTCTTAATAGTATAACATTTTAATGGAAGTTAATTAGTAGCATAAAAATGATAAACATTTTTTTAATATGTAAATATAATTTTACTGGTTGAGCTTCAGAATTTCAAAGTGGAATTTACTTATGTTGCATTTGTCACTGCTTATTTTAAAATTATAATGGCTATGGCATTAAATCTACTTAAATTTAAAAAATTCAACATATTCCTAGCAATTTTTTTTTTTGCCAAATGTAGGACTTAATTACATAGAATGACTAAAGTTTTTAAGTGAGAAAATTGTAAAGACATTTACTGTGGTTACATATGTTTATTTTCCAGAAAAAAATACATGATTTGGAAATACAATTAACTGCCATTGCAACAAGTGAACAGCACTATTCAAAACAAGTTAAAGAACTGAAAACCGAGCTTGAAAATGAGAAGTATGTTTTCTATCATAAAAAAGCTATGTAGTCAATTCTTAAGCTTCCTGGTAGTTAATAAATTAGTAAATCATGTTAAATATTTATTCAGATAGGCTTAAAGTTGCATTTTATTCCTAAAGATCAAAATAGTTTATAATTTTATTGCTTAGGGAAAACATATATTATTGACATAAAAAGAGATTACATCACAAAGTTGAGAACTGCTTTAGATAAGTATATTTTCTTGGAGATATTTGGTTTCTCATAAAAATAATAATTTATAGTTGTAACCAATTATTTTGATTGTTTTGTTAAATTATTTCATAGGTTTGTATTGATGAAATGACAAAATACAAATTAATTTTTATATTGTCCAAGTAGAATATTTACTCTAATGAGTCACCTACTCAGTAAGTTTAATTATGAGAGAAAGTGGGAGGAAATAATTATTGTGTTATTACTCAGAGAGAAGTAAATTCAGATATACAATATAGTGGTGAGCTGGATTTTTCCTTTTTGGTTACTCAGCTCTAGATAAAAATGAGAAATAAGCAGTTTACTCAGCATCTTGTTTCTTTCCTTTCAGCTTCCATTTATTGCTTGTGGTTCCTTTTCAACAGTACTTTTTAAGGGGCTCTGGGTAAAATTAATCTATTGATCCAAATCCTTTTTAATGAATAGACTGATCATTTATTAATTTGTTATCCTCGATGTGTTTCCTTTTTCAGTCTTTCATTTTTTAATGAAAACTTTTATGTACTTTTTGATGAATTTTCAGTATCATAAAGTAGGAGGAGATAATAGGTGCTCCTGAAATCATTCCATAGAGCTACATATTCCCTTTCCTTCATTTAAAATTGATCCTGGTTACAACCAATAACTGCAGTAATCTTTTCCAGTGTAGAGCATTTGAGACATTGTAAGAGCAAGACAATATAAAAAATGAATTTGTATTTTGTCATTTCATAAAGGTTTGAATAAAGGTTAAACCTAGTTTTCTTTATTTTAATTAAAATATTTTAATTTAAAATAGTCATGCCTCATGTACTACTTCAAACAAATCACCAGAAGTTTGAGACAGTGTCTAAGAGAAAAAAATTATATGAAGAAAATAACATACCCTTCAAAATTTGTGGAAAAGTATGGGGGATGAGGTGTGGGGAATATGCAAGGAAATATATGACATCTTGAAAAACTTATTATAGAAAAATTTCAAACATGTACAAAGTTGAGGCAATAATGTAATTAATGAACCAGAATGTACTTATCACCCAGCTTCAGGAATTATTAACTAGTGGCCAAACTTATTTCATTTATACTCCCAGCCCTTCCTCCCTTGTCCTTAATATTATTTTGACTTAAATTTCACGTCATGTAATTTCAAATGTAAATATTTTGGTATGACATGTTTTTTAAAAACAGGCTTAAGAATATTGAACTAACTGCAAGCTGCAACAGGCTTTCACTGGAGAACAAAGAACTAGCACAAGAAACAAGTGATATGGCCCTAGAGCTCAAGAAGCAGCAAGAAGATATTAATGTGAGTTGAAAAAAAGTACCAGTGAGTATTTTTATCTGTAAAATTAGGTTAGAATAGATGACCTGTAACGATTCTTTCAGCTTTAAAAGTCTGATTATATTAGAGCTGATGCTTTGTTTTAGAAGAAAAATATACATAT
This sequence comes from Eonycteris spelaea, assembly GCA_003508835.1. NCBI lineage: Eukaryota > Metazoa > Chordata > Mammalia > Chiroptera > Pteropodidae > Eonycteris > Eonycteris spelaea. The sequence goes on from PUFA01000065.1 coordinate 7,158,878, forward strand.
TGATCTTAGACGGTCATATGGGCAAAAGAATACAGAGGCTAATACCCATTGGTAAAGTTAATCTAACTTCAGGCATCAACATTTTTATAAAGTATTTATTCAACAAGTATTTATTAAGTAAATTATATAAGACACTGTGGAGGATACAATGATGACTAAAATATCATCCTTCCTGTTTAGGAGCTTATAACTGAATAGAAAAAAAAATAAATGCTCAAATAACTTAAACAGAATAGTATATGTGTTGCTTTGGGGATGAACTGTTATCTGAGTTTATAGGATTACTTCTGCCTAGCTAGAAGAGAAGGCTTTAGAGAGAATATAGCATTGATTTTAGCTTTAAAAGATGAATAATTATGAGTTCAGTAGGTAACAATGAGTGGAAAAGCAATTCCTGAAGCCATAACAATATAAACAAAGTATGCAAGTCTCCAGGGTTTCTGGAAAACAGCAAGTAAGACTTGTTTGGTTAGGTGGTGTATAGAGATTGTTAGTGCAATAAACTAAAGCTGAAAAAGTAATAGAACTATGCAAGTTAAATAGCTTATTCTTTTAATTTATATATAACTAAAATTTTATATTGCTAAAGGTCTCAAATATTAATTTTAATTTTATATTTGTTGAAACAAAATAATATAAACAACATTAATTATTTCTTTAGAATAGCAAACAGCAAGAAGAAAGAATGTTGAAACAAATAGAAAATCTGGGAGAAACAGAAGCACAATTAAGGCAAGACTAATGAGTTAGCCTTTTTTTGGCAAAAAATTTTAGTATTTTTTTTAATTTGTTAAAGTTATTTATAATAAACTTATGTTAATATAATGTAAAGTAAAAAATCAGATTTAAATTACTGCTTTGGAATTCTGTTTAAAAATAAAGTTGTAATAATGTCTGTTTTATACTTAGTGTTGAAATAATGAGATTAGATATAGAAATTAATTTTAAAGCATGATAAACTTTCTAATACTTAATATTTATTTAATTAAAAAGTATACCAATCATATGCCAGAAAATTTAGAAGAGAAATAAAAAATTTAACATTATTTTAAGTATTATTCCTGTTCTAAGTGTTTTCACAGTCACCAATATTTAATGCCTATATACCAGTCAATCAAAAGGATATGACATTATTTATTTTAATCCTTTATATTTTGGATATTTGCATTTTCCAGTTTTGCATTCTCATAAGCAATACTGTAGTGAATATCTTAGCACATGCAGATTTTTTCTTTATTTTGAATTTGACAGGATAAATTTCAAGCAGTAGAATTTATTGAGTCAGAGGATTATTTCAATGATTTTTGATAGAAATGATTTCTAATAGGTTATTTCAATTGTAAACCAATATTGTAGGAAAATGCTGGTTCAAAAATGATTTAATTGGTTTTGAGTATTATTAAGTAATTTGATAATATAATAGATAAAAATAACACTTTTTGTGATTTATAATTTTGCTTTTTTGGGGATAAGCTTTAGAATTTTTCATGCTTGGCTTACTAGAATTTCTTCTTTCTAAAATTGCTCATACCTGTTGCCCACTGTATTTTGTGGTCTTGATTGTTTCCTTACTGATTTAGTTAAGCTTAAAAAAAATATTAACCCTTTATCTTGTTATATTTACAGCACAGATTTCCCCCAACCTGTTGTTTATCTTTCACTTTGGGTAATTTTTTGTCATACAGAAGTTTTTTGATTTCATATTAAATTTAATTGTCTTTCCTTAAAAAATTTTTCTCATTGCTTTTATACTTAGAAATTTTTTCTTGCCTGAACTCAAATATTGAACTTTTCTTTAGTTCTTTTTATAATTGATATATTGATATTTAGTTTATCTTTTTCTTTTCCAAATAATAAAAATAATTCAAGAGATCAATTAAAAATTTTTTATTGAAGTGACATCAGTTAATAAAATAGTATAGGCTTCAAGTGTACAATTCAATAATACATCATATGTTTATTACATTGTGTGTTCACCACCCAAAGTTAAATCTCCTTCTGTCACCATATATTTGACCCCCTTTACCCCTATTTACCTCCCCCACTTTCCCTCTGGTATCCACTAAACTGTGGTTCATGTCTGTGAGTTTTTGTTGTCTTGTTTGTTTGTTGCTCAGTTTTATATTCCACATATGAGTTAAATTCTACGGTTCTCAACTTTTTCTGTCTCATGTATTTTGCTTAGCATGATAATCTCAAGATCCATCCACATTGTTACTAATGGCATTATTTCATCTTTCCTTATGGCTGAGTAAAATTCCATTGTATATATGTATCACATCTTCTTTATCCAGTCATCAGTTTACTTCTTAACACAACTATTGATCTATGACCTATTTTTTGATATGCATTGTTTTCATGTTTATTATTTTATAAATAATCTTTTTATTTTGTATTTTAAGTTTTTAAAAATCCATTAGTAATGTCAATGATTCACAAACATGTAGGGGCTCTAGTTTGTACTTACATTCTGAAGTATTAAGTTTTGATTTCTTATATTTGGTTAAAGTATGTGGTCATTAAAACTAACTGCTCTTTTAAATGATTCAAGATCTCCTGCAGACCTAATATACCTCCCTAATAGATTTGTTTTGAGAATTATATAAGTTAATGTGAATAAAGTGCTGACCATAGTGCCTGGCACATAACTTACTATTTTCCAGGTTTGGAAAGTCATCTTTTATTATACTTCTAATGATGACTTTTGTCTTTTTTTATTCAATTTTCTTTAGAAGTAGCTGTTACTTATAGATTGAATCTCTGATTAAGCCACTGTACATTTTGGGAATAAAAAGTGAAGACATATTTTAGGGAAAGGCTGCTTTTTTAAAAAGAGAATTTGAATTGTTTGGATAATATTTTTTTTGTACACCTACCTACTCTGAACATATAGAACTCTAAATTTAAATATATTTAGTAAAAGTAGAACTATGCCAATTAATAGTTAATAGTTAAAGAGTAAATAGTTAAAGATTTAATAGTTAAAGAGAAAATATCCTGGATTCAGTTTTCACAATGCCAGTTTTTCCACATAATTGAATACCATTCCATGCATACAGTTTAGACCCAGAAACATATTAGTGGTAACAAGAGAGACTGCAATTAGAAATAGCTTCAATATCTGAGACAAAGCTTCATTGTTATGTGCAACAGGCAGATTTTTAATTAAAAATTAAAAAATATTATTGTGACTGATTAATAACATAGAAATTTCAGGTGTACAGCATTATACCATGACATGTGTACATTGTGTGCCTACCACTTGAAATCGAGTTTTCTTCTGTTACGATATATTTGACCTCTTTACCCACTTTGTCTTCTCCTCACCCCTGTTAAATTTTTTTGAAAGGATAATAATACATGCTTATGGCACAAAATTCAAAGGGAAAAAGGAGCACATGGGGAAAGAAAACGATTTTACTAGACATTTGTCTTCCTGCTATTCAGTTTCCCTCCCCAGAGGTATCACTGTTGCACTGTTGCACTTGTAATAGAGATGCTCTATTACATATATAAGTATATATGTGTGCAAATATCTTGGTCATGTAGTTTTTCATTAAAATCACTTGTATTCATGTCTCCAACTTATTAGTATAAAATTATGGATATGTCTTAGAATGATGACTTATTTATGACCACAAAAACAGTAAAGTAAAACTTGACTTAAATAAGAAACAAATATTTCTTTTCAGGACCTTTTTTTTTTTTAATGAAAAAATGAGCAAAAGGATCCAGATAATTAATTTAAAAATAAATACATAAGTTAATTTAAACATAAGAGTGAAGTGTGTATATTGGTATTTATGCATGAAAAATTACCAAACAAAATGAAAATATAAGCCAACAAAAAATAATAACTATTTTAGAATACAGAAAGGAAATAAATGAAAATATAATATTTATCACAATGTCACTCTTCCATTTCCTTTAAGAAATGAACTGAAATCTGTGAGAGAAGAACTAAAGCGGAAAGGAGATGAAGTTAAATGTAAATTGGACAAGAGTGAAGAAAATGTATGTTACATGGACTGTTGTGGGAGGTTAACCTTTAAAATATAGGCAATGTTTGCTTATTTTGCTTATATGGTATATATCTAGAAGATATAGTGGCATAGTTTTAAATTTCTTTTATAAATTTTCAATATTTAATGTTAATTTACATTTTAGGCTCAATAAGAGGCTCATGCTCTAGTATACAGAATATACCGATAAATTGAGTAATAAGTTTTTGATGTGCTTTGGTGGATATGATATTAACAAGTTGAAAGAGAAGACTTTTAGGGAATAATGTCATGAAAGTGGAATAATACCAAGCATATGACATGATTATAGTGTGTAACATTTGCAGTAGGAGATAATTGTACCAAAATAGAAAGATCAAGCTATATTGTGTTTTTTTTAATTCATCGAATAAATATTATTGACTACTTACTATGTACCAGACACTGTTCTGGTTGCTGAATTTGGATTTCATTTGTTCTGGTAGACAGTAGTGACCCAATTAAGGTTTTTTATTAGTGAAGTATTTTTTAATTTTTAAGAATGGAATGGGGAGAGGTGAAAGCCAGTGGAATCAGTTCAAAGGCTATAAAAAAATAGTCTTGAAACTTCTGAAAACAAGTCTTCGAGCGGACTCTGGCCTCGTTTAGTTTACTTACCTGTTCCTGAACTTGTGATTGTGGTTAGGGGATAGAGTGATTTGGCCAAGCCTGAGATGCCTGTCCACTTCTAGAGACAGATCAGCCTCCATATGTGGACTGAGCGGGATTACTGTGGGATTTACACTAAAGAAATCTTTGCAGGAAAGGATGGTGGCAGGACAAAACATAGGTCCTCTATATAAAATGCTGTTGGAAACCGTAGAAGGGGCATCTAATCCAAACTTGAATTAGGACAAGCTCCCTGGAGGATTTGACATTTAGTTTGAAACTTTAGATTAATAAGAGTTAGTGGCAGGCAGAGGGGTAGACACAAGTATATCAGGGAGAAGAGAAATATTCCAAGTTACACACACAGACATTATCTACAAAGTTTGAGGTGACTTGGAAGTTCGAGAGAGCCTGTCATATTTAAGCAACTATAAAAAGTTCATCTGGTTGAAAGGTAGAGTTTAAGATAGTGGTGATAGGTGGAGAGAGTAGGGACAGTTGAGAGTGGGGAGAGCTGAGGGTAGATCATTTAGGCCTCATAAACTATATTTAGGACTATGAGGTTTTTGCAGAGTTTTGGCCTGAGGAGTGTCATATTTATACTTTGGAAAGTTGTAAGACTATTGAAATAGACCAAAGATGAGATGAGCCTAACGGACCAGGAACATATTAGTTTCTTCTTTTATGTTGTCATTTTTGTCCTTATTTTACAAATGAAGAAATCAGACCTCCAAAGGGTTTTAAAAAACTTTGAAAAGCTACATGACTAAGAAGTAAGTGTGGCCTCGTACTCGTTAGACTATTACATATTTTTTTTCTCTCAAAAAGCTTTTTTTTCTTTCAGTTTCATATTTATTAATTAAATTCATACAGAAAAAGGAATTTAATTTTTCAAGACTTAGTATATAATTCACTACTTTAAAATTTATATCACAGGCCACTTCTAAATCTTGTTGTTTGTGATGGGGAAAAACATGAATCTGATGTATAATAAAGATCCTTCACTAAGAATGTAAATTTATTTTACCAAGGTAGAAAGTATTAGTGGTGAAATAAAGAGAAAAAAATGAAATGCAAGACAAGTTGCTGGCATATTTAAGCTTTCCATAGTTGGACTTCAGTTTACCTGTTGAAACAGTTTCCCAGAAAGAATCCAAGTTGCAGATATTTGCCTGACATTGAAATTCATTAAGCTCTTTTTCCCCCTCAGTCTGTACCTTAGTTTAGACATTTATTATTTCGTATATACTTTGGCTAAGCTTTGGTTTCCTTATCTCTAAAATGGAGATAATACCTATCCTTTTTATATCATTAGGTTGTTACAAGTTTCCGATTAACAAATGTTTGTGGAAGATGTATTTAAAAGATTATAAATATTTATAAATAAGGCAATATTAAAAAAATAAGAAATAAATTTGGAAAGCTGATAAAATATTGCAAAATGATATTGGGCTAAGATAAGAATTAGAACATTAATATATAAACATTAACAAAGATAGTTTTTTAAAGAAAGGATACTGAAATAAACTGGGAGAACTGATAATTATTTTTGTAGAAATGTAAGACTGTAACTCTTTCTAAAAGATACTTGGAGAAGAAAATTATAATTCTGTTAAAATTTTTAACCTGGTATAAAATAATATTTTTTTAGACTCGAAGCATTGAATGTGAAGTTTTGAAAAAAGATAAACAAATGAAGATATTAGAAAACAAGGTATTGTCAAATTATAAAAATGTTGTAGATAGAGATTTGTGACAATATATGTATGGCTAAGTTCTTTAGGGCAAACCTTTACACTTTTAACAGTTTTTACACAAAGAAGTCTTAATTCTTCTTTGAAGGCTTTGAGGAATAATGGAGAGGTTTAATTGTAGGTTTCTTTGCAGAGGCTCTGGGTTCAGGAGTTTTGCCCAATGCTTTCAAGAGCAAAGTTTCAGTAAACTATTCTTTAGTTATCTCTTTCCTTTCCCAAATATCATACTTTCAGCAGCTGCATTTTTTTGTGGCTATCTTTAGAGTGGCAAGATTTTTTAAAAATCGTTTTTAGACATTTCTCCCATCTCTCAAAAGAGCTGCAGAAAAATTTCTGCTTTCTTTATGTGAAGTGTTTTTACTGCCTGACCACCCAGCCCAATTCACTTCTTTTTATGTACCTCACCACACACTGGTCCTAAACTTGACTTTCTGTGTAGTGAGTAGTCCTCTGGAGAGTATAGTTCACTTTCTGAAGTTCTGACCACTCATAACACCATTATTATTATATTTTTTTACATAGAATTCTGGTGAATAAAACCCTTCATTTCTGTGCACAAGAATTATTTTCCTTAGAAATGAGCTGTGGTAGTTTAAAGCCTTTTCAAGAATTTTCAAGCATTCCACCACATATATTTATCTTAATTAGTCCTAAGTTCTGAGATTATTTAAATTTAAAAGGATTGGCAGATGAGGAGATGCTTGGGCATCAGACACAGGCCGTCATAAAGTGGATTTACGGTTGGGATACCACTAGCTCCTGTAAACTGCTCCTGTTAAGAGATCATGAATGTCTGTTGGCAGAGTGTGTGTCCTTTCTAAAAAAAAAATTTTTTTTGAAAACTTATGTTACTTTAATTTTAATTAGCTTGTTCAGGAAGCAGGGAGAGTGAGATGGGGCAGTCGAAATAACATTTAAAATTGATAGTTCTGATGTCATTATCATTTCAGCAAAGTATGCATTTTTGGGGGGACTGTACAGTAAAGCCAGTTATAAAGATGGTTTTTTAGGAAAAGCTTAGTAGGAGAAAAGTATGGTCATCAACATTAACTCTCTAGGGTGTAAGTTTGATTGTCTAAAGTATAGAGAGATACGTTAACTGTTTTCTCTCTTGGACAAAGTTATAATTCGGTGATGCTTCAAATTGATATTCTTTCACTTTGTCCAGCAATTATTTGGTAAGGACAAGAAGTAACCAATATTCCTGGCTTTTTTGAGTCTTAAATTTCAATTACAGTTTTTATTATAGGAAGTTTTAATTAGTTCTTTTTCAAATCTGCTCAATTGTCTTTTATGGTCTTCTTGTTTCTTGTTCATAATTCAAGTTGTTAATTTTTAAAAAATTATTTTAAATATTATTATTTGATTTTCTTTAATAATTCCCATATCTGAAGTCTTTTCAGATATGATTCTGCTTTTTGTTCTTTCTGCTGAATTTTATTCATTGAGCCTTATTGGTGTTTTTTATGTTCCTTGGAATCATAAAAGCCTCAAAGCCTCAAAGAGACTTGTGTTGAAGTTGACATCCTTCCAAAAAGATTTTCTTGGGAGCACACTAACCTGGGAATGGTTTTATTTTATTTTTAAAGATTTCTATTAAAATATAACTAACATACGATATTGTATTAGTTTCAGTTATACACCATAATCAGTCAAGATTTATATACCTAAAGAAGTGATCACCATGATAAGTCCAGCAACCACCTGACACCGTACAAAGCTATCATGATATTGTTGACTAAATTCCCTATGCTGTATACCACATCCCCCATGACGTATTTGTTTTATACCTGGAAATTCTGGAAATTTGCACTGTTTAGTCCCCTTTACCTTCCTCTCCCCTTTTATTGATTTTTCAATTACAGTTTACATTCAATATTATTTTACATTAATTTCAGGTATATAGCACGGTGGTTAGACATTTATATAGTTCATAAAGTGATCCCCTTTACTATTCTAGTACCCATCTGACACTACCAAGGAACCATTTTGAATTAAAACTTCCATTTAAAATTTTTCTGGGTCATAAATATAGCACGAATTCAGCCTGTAAACCTATATAAGTCATTTCATGGCTACGGATTTTCATGGAAGGTTTTTATACCTTTTGATCAGTTCCACAGTCAAGACAAGTTTCCTTCTGTACTTTTCTGTGTGACAGATTTATCTCTTGTTTACACTTTCACTGAGTAGGTAGTCCTTTGAGTTTGTGGCTTTATGCAGGGTTGTCTTGTCAGATTCTCTACCTTTAATGAGCTCTAAATTTTTTCTCCTATCTACCTTTAAAGGGTATTCAGCAGATACCTATAGGCCAAATGCTGGCTTTGATGCTAGCCCAAAACCTATTATTACTTTAAAGTTATTATTTCAAGTGAGCAGATTTTGTACTTTCTAGCCATTTACCTTTAAATTATGTTTATCAGGAAAGTTGTTCAGAATAAAGTGGCTTTTCTGCAAAAAATAGAAATCTTTGATTTTTTAATAAATAAAAATTGTGTACAAAAATAGTTTCACGTGCTAATGTGTTTATATCTGTCAAACTGGCATGAAAATCAGTATATTTTTTTTTTTTTACTTTTCTGTAGCTTTTCTTTGTTTTCTTTTTGAGTTTTCTGAAATACATCATTTGTGGCAGAGGAGGGATACATTAAAATTTAGATAAAATAAATCACTATAAACAGCAGTGCCATATATTTTGTTTCAGAATAGTAGCTATGACTGCACATGAGTGTTGTAAGAAAAATATTAAACAGAATACTTTGTTTTAATGAGTGAAACTAAATATTTTTTTTTCATCTGAGTTTCTACTTTACTGGAAATTAGAACAATTTATGTATCTGTGATATTTTAGGACTGTTTTTAGGGTACTTCAAATATTTTGGGGGCTAAAATGTCATTCCAATTCTGCATGTGTACCCAGGTAAGTTGTCCATCAAAGTGAGATATAAAAAAGTGGTTTAGCTGGTATTTCTTGAACAGAATTTGGAATGTAGTTAGGAAGAAACATAGTATCATATTATTCCCCTTCCTCATATATAATAAGTTAAAGAAATCTGAGATATGAAAGATGTAGAATAATGAGTAAGAAAGAAGACAAATTGTAGTTAATCTTACCTCTGACTGTGGCTTCTTAAAATCCAATTAATATATTTCAGTCTTCTATTTAAGATTGATCAATAGGCACATTATTTTTAAAGTAGTTGAATTCAAATGTCCTTTAAGTAGATTAATAATTATTAAGAATTTTAAATTTGTATTGAGATAATCTTTATTAAAATTTGTACTTGTTCACGTAATTTTAGACATAACTGGAATTATTTAACAACATGATTTTTGAAGTGACCTCTTTGTTACTTTAAGTAATATTTTTATTAGTTTGAAATAACTTATTTATTTGGCTTATTGAATAAAATAATTATAATTTCTCATAATTTTTTAGTGTAACAATTTAAGGAAACAAGTTGAAAATAAAAGCAAGCATATTGAAGAACTCCAACAGGAGGTATGTATTGATTCTTAATATCAAACTATTAAAATTTTTTTTTTACTGCAGGTTTTAGAGAATAATGCTTTTCTTTTCTTCAGTAGTTTCAGTGTAAGTCAGGTGGCAGTGCAAGTTTGAATCACTTTGGTACTCAACATAATTCTTTATTTTTCTTTTAACAGAATAAGGCCTTAAAAAAAAAGGGAACAGCAGAAAGCAAGCAACTGAATGTTTATGAGATAAAGGTATTTAGAACCTTTATTTTTGTTATTAAAATATTAATTAATAGAATAGTTATTAGGAATTTTATACCCGTTAGGTTGTAGCAGTTATTTTCAAACATCATCTTTTGAAATTGTGGGAGTCAACCCTTTTAATTGTAATAGAGTGCTCATCTGTGACATAGCAGCTTAAAAATATATGTGCGTGTGTACGTATGCATTATGTATTCATACTCCTTACCCACACATTGACAATTGAGGTTGAGTAGTTTTAGATGGAACTTTGGAATCTACATTATAAAAGAGCTCCATATACGACTGTCGTGGTACATGAGGGTTTTGAGATCCACTGCCTTTGTAGAAAACAAATTAAAATCCTGAAATGGAAGCTCATGATGGTCAAGGCCTATTTTGTTTGTCCTTTTATTCCCAATTTCTTGAGATACAGTTTACATGTAATGAAATGCATGATTTTAATTATACAATTATAAATTATTCATTTTCATCATCCCAGAAAGTTTCCTGATGTCTTTTTGCAGTCCAAACCCTGCTCTTTGGAGACCACCAGCCTTCTACTTTCCACCTCTATACATTGGTTTGTCTATTCTAAAACTCCACTTAAATGGAACCATGCCAAAAATATTCTCTTTTTATCTGGGTTATTTTGCTCTGCATGTACTGAGTGTCATCCATTTCCTGTACATATCAAAAGTTATTATCAAAAGGTCTTTTTTACTGCTGGGCCATATTCCACTGTATGAATATAATGAATTTGTTTACTTCGTCTCCTGTTAATGGACATTTGAATTATCTCTAGTCTTTTATCATCATGTGTAAAGCTGCTATGGACATGCCTGTACAAGACTTTTTAGTGGACATGTTTTCATTTCTCTTAAGCAGATATCTAGGAGAAGAATTCCTGAGTGATAGAGTAGATGCATGTTTAGTTTTATAAAAAACAACCAAATCATTCTCCAAAGTGATTTTCCACTCCTAACAGTAATGCATGAAAAATCCGGTTAGTCCATATCCTCACTCATGTTTGGTGTTAACAGTCTTTAATTTTAGCCATTCTTGTGGACAGAGCCCATCTTCACTGGCATTAGACCTGTGTAGTCATAGAACATCCAGTACTTAGTTTCCTGCTCTGTTGGTGTCATCTTGAAATTTTTAATAATTTTTGAACTAGTTACCCTCCCTTTCATTTTGCATTGAGCCATGCAAACTATATAACTGGTCTTGGTTATGGGTATAGTGATATCTCATTGTGGTTTTATTTTTCATTTCTTATAAATGTTGAACATGTTTTCATGAGTCATTTGTACATTTCCTTTGTGACGTGTCTGTTCAAGTCTTTTGTCCACTTTTTAATTTGTGTGTGTGTGTGGTAAAATGCGCATAACATCTTAGCCTTTTCTAGTGATATATTCATTGTCGTGTAACCTTCCCCAGGACTCTCTTCATCTAGTAAAACTGAATGAAGCTCTGTACCCATTAAACAACTCCCAATTCCCTCCTCACAGTTCCTGGTAACCTCCGTTCTCTGACCTATGAATTTAATTACTTTAGATACCTCATATAAGTAGAAAAATATAGTATTTGTCTTTTTGTATCAACGTGTCCATTTCTGATAAAAAGGCAGTTAGAATTTTGTAATAGAATGCTTTGAAATCTTTTCACACCCTTGATCAAAGGACACTACCAGGAGAAAAGAGTGAAAAGACAACCCACAGAACAGGAGAAAATACTTGTGAATTGTATATTTGGTAATAATCTAGTATCTAGAATATATATAAAGAATATTTGCAGTTCAGCAGCAAAAGCCAATCACAAAAGGACAAATACTGCATGATTCCACTCATATGGGGTACCTGAAACAGTCAAACTCAGAGAAGTAAAGATTGAAATGGTGATTACCAGGGCTGGAGGGTAGGGTGGGAATGGGTAGTTGTTTCTCAGTTTGTATAGGTGTCAGTTATACAAGATGAGTTAGTCCTAGAGATCTGCAGCACAGCATGGTGCCTGTGGTCAACAGTAATGCGGTGTGGACTTCAACGTTCATGAAGAGGGTAGATCTCTTGTTAAATGTTCTTTTGACACAAGATAGAAATCAAAGGGACTGAAGGAAACTTGAAAGTAATGGATGTGTCTATTACTTCGGTTGTGGTGATGGTTTCATGGGTGTATGCATAGATCCAAACTCATCAAGCTGTATATATTAAATATGTATGGTTTTTTGGTATATTAGTTATACCTCAGTAAAGCTATTTAAAAAAAAAAAGAATATGCATTTTCTTGAATCACATGGGTGTTCTGTCCAAATGGAAGTTACTTATTGTAATAAAACATACTGAACTGAGACTAAACAATTTAAATATTGTTGAGAAATTCATTAAAAGTCAAAATATGGCTGCTTATATATCTGTTTTAGAAGAGAAGATAGATTTTATGAAAAATAAAGTATGCATCTCATCATATGAAAAATGTAAAGAAAATGATCCAATCATTAATAAATAATCTTCAAAGAGTCCTAAGACAACAACTGAATACAGAATATTTTCAAGAAATCCACAGCATTTGCTAATGTTAATGTTATTTTCTTTACTCAAAGGTCAGTAAACTAGAGTTAGAACTAGAAGATGCCAAACAAAAAGTTAAAGAAATGACTGACAACTGTCAAAAAGAAATTGAGGACAAAAAGATATCAGAAGAAAATCTTTTGAGAGAGGTAGGAAAACTATATTTGTTTATTAACATTTTAAGAGAAAAGTGATAATTTAAAATTTTTAAATTGTGATTTTTAAAAAGCTTTGATAAATTTATATTACAGACAGTTTCTTATAAAAGCTTAAAGTATCCTTGTTCTATGTATTTGAGTGTTGAGTAGAATATAATTATTTTGAAAAGATTAAATGATCATTAGAATGTTTACTGTCATGTCACCTGATAGAGCACCCTGAAATAAACCAAAACAGTAATGCAGTTTTTACTTACTTGAATTTCCTAATTTTCTGGTGGTGAATTCTGCATTTTATATAAATAGAGCATATGGTCTCTACATTTCAGTTAAATTTGTTTTTTTTTTTGCATTAATTTTAAGAAAAACTTTTAATTGATTTGATAGGTTGAGAAAGCAAAAGTAATAGCTGATGAAGCAGTAAAATTACAGAGAGAAATTGATATACGATGTCAACATAAAATAGCTGAAATGGTAGCACTCATGGAAAAACATAAGGTAATTTTTTCCTTTCATGTAATGAAAATTATTGGAGACATACTTAGGCATAAAAATGGTGAAATTAAGATAGCATTCTTATTTGTCAAAGAAAATTGTGCAACAATGACTGACTATTGCTGGAATACCCTTCATCTCCCATTTCTCCAAGTTCGAATCTTAACCACATAAAGCAGAGCAGGCATATTGCTTTTTTGAGGAAATCTCTCATTATCTCTGATGGAAGGAAGTGATCACTCTTTGTCTGAATTCTCCTAGTAGTCTCTTTTGGCACCTTCCACTTTAATTTATTTGAATACATACCCAGGGTGTGTATCTTATTAATATCTGTATCTTCTATGTGTCTAATATGCATGAGGCTGAATAAATTTTTATCAGTGGAATAAACAGAAGAAATGTTTATTATGCTTGTGAATGTGCTCTATTTTTATTGTTGTTTTAAATTAATCATTCTGGTTCTGTTAGTGAATTAAGACTTATTCCCTTCAAGTTTTGGAGAGAAGGTAAGCTATACCTACCTACTCATCTTTAAAAATCATTGCTGGGTTATAACATTATTATGAGGTAACAAATGAGGATTTAAAAAACTTTTAAAGTAATTTTGTGAACTCATAAGTTTAAATATATTTGGTATGTCTCAATCCAGTGTAGTTTATATCCTTGTTAAAACTCAAATTGTCTCATCTTTGGCCAGTGGGAGCCTCTTCAAACTGGCTGGTAAGTCCTTTTGATTTGACATTAATAGTCCCTGATAACTTTCTTGCTTTCTGTTATTACAAAATATTCAACACTTATCTTGTGTTTCCTGCCCCAGATCTGGAATTAGCTGCCTTTCTAAAAGATTCTGGTGTTTCTAGCCTGTTTTAAAGTTATGAAATTCCATGTTTCCAATTAAAAAAAAATGTTTCTTGCTCTTATGAGCAAGTTTATTTACAAGACAGTTATCTTGTTTCATTGTTTATGTAATTGAAATATTTTTCAAATGCTCAGATATATATATATATATATATATATATATATACACACACACACACATATATTGTTTAACTCATATACATTATTTTCTTCAAGTATTGTATTGAATGTACAAGGATACCAATCATATTACAACTTAATCTGTTTGGGCTCTAATGTACTTAAATTTTTTTTTTTCTGTTCAATACAGCACCAGTATGATAAAATTGTTGAAGAAAGAGACTCAGAATTAGGATTTTATAAGAGCAAAGAACAAGAACACTCATCTATGAAAGAATCTTTGGTGAGATACAGAACAAATAGCCATAAAAGCCAATTTTCATGTCATCATGGCTGGTGGTAAAAAATAATGTTAAATAAAACCATAATTTTTGAGCTGTAGAATCAAAGAATCTTAGATCTGAAACAGCTCTTGTAAGTCTTATAGTTAAGTGGGTTTCCAGTTTGTTTTCTGAAGTGGCGGAATGAACTCTTTTTTTCAAATGACAATCTATAAACCCCACTTACAAATAAGTTTAGAGCTCTGAGGGTGGGAGAGGAGGGGTGGGATAGATTGAGAGAGGATGGTGAGGAGAACTACATAGGTTAAATATTTCTTTCGAGCAAACTATAAAAAATTTGTCTATCTTTAGTTATGTTCAACTAGCAGCCTTCATATCAGAAGGCTTTTAAAGTATATGTATTTTATGAGTGAATTTATTTCTCTATAAAACTAAATTTATTCGAGTTTGCATTTATATGTACTAATAAATTTCATATTTCTTTTTCTTTAGGAGCTTGAACTATCTAATCTCAAAAATGAACTTTCATATCTTAAGAAACAACTTGAAATAGAAAGAGAAGAAAAAGTAGGTTTTGTGGCATTATAAAGTAACTATACGGTTTAGGAGCAACTTTGTAAAGTTTGCATAAACATGTCATATTAGAAAGTAATAAGATACATTTGGGTAATAGGATTAAAAAATATAGGTCCCCCCTCTTAGTTTTTCTGTTGGAGAAGTATTTAGCATGTTACTTTATTTAAATATTAAACATATAAATATAGGTATACTTTAGGAGTAGGAGTTCTTTTAGTTGTAAGTATATGAGAAATATTATCTCATAATAGAACACTTACATATCTAGGTATGTGTTTTAGCTATTCGTGTTTCAGCAAAAAGATGATGCCTTATATTTGCGTAATGTTTCGTAATTTACAAAGTGAATTGACTCACTTTAAAATGGCAAATACATTTTTTATTTCTAAATGTTGGGCACTCTGCTGAGTACCCTACTTTTTTAATCCTTACAACAATGCTATAAACGATATTTATTATCATCTTCATTTTTATAGAGGTTAGGTTATTATTCAAGATCACATAATAAAGAAGATGAAATGCTAAGAATTCAAAGCTAGTTCTGTTTTGTAAGATTCCAAATCCCGTTCTCTTAATCACTGTGCAACAGCCTAGGTAACATGCACTTTCAATTCAAGCCTCTTTGTATCTGTTTACTTTGTTCCCTGCATTTAATTCTTTTCTCCACCTATGGAAAATCTCACAAGTCTTTCATCTTGCAAAAATGAGCTTACTGTATATAAATATTCTCATCGCACTTTGTTCTTATATTAAAATAGTTATGTCACTCTGTGCTCCATTATATTTCAAGCTTTTAAGGACTAGGATTATGTCTTATTTGTCTTTGATTTTTATCTGACCACAGTGTTTTGAAAATTTTCTGTTTTCAATAAATATTTTTCAAAGGAATGACTAAATGGCTTTCTCTTCACCCGTAGTAACATCCATGCTTACCATTATTGTACTGTTTAAGTAGAAGAGGGCCCCCTTCCTTTCTTTGATTAATTTTAATGTTCTTTTTTCCAGTTTTATTGAGATATAATTGACATGAAACACACTGTAAATTTAAACTATACAGCATAATGATTTGATTTGCATATATTATGAAATGATTACCACAGTAAGTTAACATCCTTCATCTGATATTGATGCAAAAAAAAGTAAAAGACAAAAATGTTTTTTCCTTATGATGAGAACTCTTAGGATTTACTCTCAACAAATTTCAAATATATCATTCAGCAGTGTTAACTGCAGTCGGCATGTTATACATCACACCCCTAGAACTTATTTATCTTGTAACTGGAAGTTTGTACCTTTTGACCACCTCCCCACCATCCAGTTGCCCGCACCCCCTCCCCACATCTGCTAATCACAAATCTGATTCCTTTTCTATAGCTTTTTTTTTGATTCCACATATAAATGAGATCATATATTATTTGTCTTTCTCTGACTTACTAATGCTCTCAATATCCGTCCATGTAGTCAGTCACAAATGGCAGGATTATCTTTTTTTATATGGCTAAATAGTATTCCATTGTGTTTGTGTCTATCTATATCTATATATCTATATCTATATTTATATCTATATCTGTATCTGTATCTGTATCTATTATATAAAAAAAACAACACTTGAGGTTCCTTTTCCATGTCTTAGCTATTGTAAATAATGCTGTTATGAACATGGATGTGCAGATATCTTTTTGATATAGTGTATTTGTTTCCTTGGCTATATTCCAAGAAGTGGAATTGCTGGATTGTATGGTGGTTCTATTTTTAATATTTTGAAGAACCTCCATACTGTTTTCCATAGTAGCTGTACCAATTTACAATTCCACCAGCAGTGCACAGGGTTCCTTTTTATCCTTGCCAGCTTTCATCATCTTTTTTTGATGATAGCCATTCTAACAGGTGTGAGGTGATACTTCATTGTGGTTTTTATTTGCATTTCCCTGATGATTAGTGATATTGAATACCTTTTCATGTACCCGTTGGCTACTTATGTAACTTCTTTGGAAAAGTGCCTATTCAGGTCTTTTGCTCATTTTTTAATTGGATTGTTTGTTTTTTGGCCATTGAGTCGTGTAAGTTCTTTATATGTTTTTGATACTAACTTCTTATCAGATATACGATTTGCAATTTTTTCCCCATTCTATAGGATGTCTTTTCGTTTTGTTGATTCCTTTGCTGTGAAGAAACTTTTTAGTTTAATGTAGTTCCCTTTGTTTATTTTTTATTTTGTTGCTTCTGTTTTAGGTGTAATATCCAAAAAATGATTGCCAAGACCCATATCAAGGAGCCGTTTTCCCTACTTTATCTCATACTGATACAAACTTTATTTTATGTAATATAATTTTCAGTGTAGATATCTTTCACTTCATTGGTTAAATTTATTCCTAAGTATTATATGGTTTTTGATGCTGTTGTAAATGAGATCATTTTATTTATTTCTATTTCAGATAATATTGTTAGTGTATAGAAATGCTACTGGTTTTTGTATGTTGATTTTGTATCCTGCAATTTCACTAAATTTGTTTATTAGTACTAGTAGATTTTTGGTAGTGTCTTTAGGTTTTTCTATATATAAAATAATGTCATTTGCAAATAGAGACAGTTTTACCTCCTTCTTTCCAATTTGATGCCTTTTATTTCTTTTTCTTGCCTGGTTTCTCTGCCAGTGTTATAATGAATAGGTGTGGTGAGAGGGGCATTCTTGTCTTGCTACTGATCTTAGAGGAAAAGCTTTCAGCTTTTCACCATTGAGTATGATGTTTGCTGTAGATTTTTCATATATGGCTTTTATTATGTTGAAGTACATCCTTCTGTACCTCATTTGTTAAGAGTATTATGAAAGAATGTTCAATTTTTTAAATGCTTTTTATGCATCTGTTGAAATCATGATTTTTATCCTTCATTCTATTAATGTGGTATATCTCATTAATTGATTCGTATATATTGAACCATCCTTTTATTCCACTTGATAAATCCCGCTTGATTATGGTGTATGATCCTTTTAATGTGCTGTTGAACTCTGTTTGCTAATATTGTTGTGAGGATTTTTGGATCTTTTTTTTATCAAGGATATTTGCCTATAATTTTCTTGTAGTGCCTCTCTCTGGCTTTGGTAACAGGGTAAGACTGGCCTCATAAAATGAGTTTGGAAGTGTTCCTTCCTTCTTAGATTTTTTGGCAGAATTTAAGAAGGATTGGTATTAATTCTTTAAAATGTTTGGTAGAATTTACCAGTAAAGCCATCAGGTTATAGACTTTTATTGTTAGGAGATTTTTGATTACTGATTCTCCTTACTTGTTGTTAGTCTCCTTACTTGTTGTTCACATTTTCTATTTTGTCATAATTCAGTCTCAGTAGGTTTATCCTTATCTGGGGGTTTATCCTTTTCTTGTAGGTTATTTAATTTGATGGCATATAATGGTTTTGGTATTCTCTTACTGATCCTTTGTATTTCTGTACTATTTGTTGTAATGTCTTTTTTTTGTTTCTGATTTTATCTCTATTTTTAAATAATCAGCTCTTAGTTTTGTTGATCTTTTCTATTGTTTTCTGATCTCTATTTCATTTATTTCTGTTTTGATCTTTGTTACTTCCTTTCTTCTGCTATTTTTGGGCTTAGTTTTTTTTTTTTTCTGCTTTCTTGAGATGTAAAGTTAGGTTGCTTACTTGAGATCTTTCTTTTTTCTTAATGTAGGTGTTTATTGCTATAAACTTTCTTCCTAAAACTGCTTATATCCCAACAGTTTTGGTATGCTGTGTTTCCATTTTAATTTGTTTCAAGATATTTTTTGACTCCCCTTTTGATATCTTTTTTGATTCATTGATTGTTCATTGATTGTGTTTGATTTTCATATATTTATTAATTTTCTAGTTTTCCTCCTATTATTGATTTCTAGTTTCATACCATTGGGTTGAAAAACATATTCTGTACGATTTCAGTTTTCTTAAACTTGTTAGGACTTGTTTTGTGGCCTATGTATGATATATTCTGAACATGTTCCATATGCATTTGAGAATGGATATTCTGTTTTATTGGATGGAAAGTTGCATATATTTCTATTAGGTTTTTTAGTTTAAAATATAGTTGATGTCTAATG
This sequence comes from Eonycteris spelaea, assembly GCA_003508835.1. Lineage (NCBI taxonomy): Eukaryota > Metazoa > Chordata > Mammalia > Chiroptera > Pteropodidae > Eonycteris > Eonycteris spelaea. Next base: position 7,178,139 of record PUFA01000065.1, read on the forward strand.
TTTCCTTATTATTCTGTCTGGATGATTTATTCATTGTTGAAGGTGAGGTTCTGAAGTTCCTTTCTATTATTGTATCATCTATTTCTATCTTCAGAGATGGTAGTATTTGTTTAATATATTTAGGTGCTCCACTCTTAAGTGCATATATATTTATAATTGTTACAGTCTCTGAGTGTATTGACCTCTTTATCATTATATAATGACCTTTTTTGTCTCTTGTTACAGCTTTTGTCTGATACATGTATAGCTATTCCAGCTCTCTTTTGGTTTCCATTTGTGTGGTATATCTTTTCCCATTCCTTCATTTTCAAGCTATGAATGTCTTTAAAACTTAAGTGGGTCTCTTGTAGGCAACATATTATTGGATCATGTATATTTATTCATTCAGTCATCTGCTCTATGTTTTATACTTGGAGAATTTAGTCCATTTACACTTAAAGTAATTATCATTACTAATGTCATCTAATTGTTTTCTTGGCTATTCTGTAGTACTAAAGATCAACTATTGATGGTTGATAGGATAAATAATAAGAACAGTGACTATTGTTACATTATCTTACTGCCAGCTTCTTTCATGGCGAAGTGAATTTTCAGTTAGGAGCAAACGCTATGGGAGAGATAGCATGGTATACACAAGGCATGCAGGGAGGATAGATATTGGTGCAGGCATCATGGGGAGGCAAGCAAATTTTCCTAAACTTCTATGCATTGGAACTTTTTCTTCTCTGAGAACTTTAAGGCTCTCTGGGGCTATAACAATTCTGTTTTCTAGATAACTGTCATATTAAAGGTATACTACATATCCTTTTCTGTAGGCCAGGGTTAATTTTTCTTTCTTTCTTTCTTTTTTTTTTTTTTTACTACTGAATTCACATACCTTAATCTCCAGAAAAAGTGATGTATTATTTTCTATTTTTTGTGCTTTTATGTAATTCTTTTTATCCCTCATCTCTGTTAATCTCATGTTAAAAGTTTATTATTGAAAGTCAACACACAGATAAAAAGTGAATTCTGCCTCTAAAGGCCCATAATATTTTGTATCTCTTTGTAGCTCTACACAGTTACTTGTGTGTATCCCTTACTTTATAATATGGTCTCTCCACCTCATTTTACGAATGAGAAAGTTGAGATTCCGAGTTTTAAAAGACTATTCAAGACCCATAAATATATACTAGAGACAGATCAGAATTAAAAATATTATATATTTAAAATTGAATAACATTTCTGTAGAGAGGAACTAATTAATTTTTCTATTTTCTTTTTATTATTTTTAATAAAATTTAGAGGTCAGTATTTTCTTGTTAACACTTCTTAGGAAAGATTTTGATAATAAGAACATTCATTTGTGATGATAGTAATGACTTCATTTATGTACTAACATTTCTTTTTAATAGGAAAAAGTCAAAAGAGAGGCAAAAGAACACACAGCTACTCTCAAAGAAAAAAAAGACAAGGTAAGAGTTTAATATAATTCTCATAGCTTTTCTTTATCTCCAATTCATTTTCTAATATCTACTTAGAAAATTTTTTTGTTCATAAATAGGAAAAGAACATCTAAAATATATAATTTCATTTTTTAAATTGTCTCGCTACTTATTAATTTAAAAGCATTAGCTAAAAATTTAAAGCATTTGGATTTTTGAGATTTCAGTCTTTTTCTTATAGTATTATCTTAAATTAGGTACTTCTATGTTTCTTGAGAAATTTCCAGTATTAGAGACAAAATATTTTCATTAAAAATTGTAAAGCTTATATTTAGATTATTTCTAATTTTGGGTTTTGAGAGGCCTAAATAAATGACATTCTGCTTTTTTCACTTAAATCTGAACCAATTGAGAAAGACAATGAAAACCAAAATAACACCTTTATTATCAATAACTAACAATGGAGAATTTAGCTTATATTTGAAGGCAAGAGGATTTCTTAATCCTGAAATCCCAAATTAGACAATCTTACCTACTCTGTCACGGGTAGATCTGGACTGAGACAGTCTGTCTACTTGATGGCTTGCTCTTAAAAACATATAAAACAGCAGAGCGTGTGCTTCCTCTGGTACCCAAGAGGAGGAGTAAGGAAGGGGCTGAACTACATGTGTCCAGTTTCTTCTTCCAAATTCACCAGTCCCATTAAGTCATTGCTTCTCCCCTAAGGAAATGGAGGTTAAGAATGTTACCTTAGCAGTTTTCCCTGCACGTGGAAGGAAGCACCAGGTATGTGGAAGAAGGGTACCCCTCAGCTTCCAATATGTTTGGTAATATAAGATTATTACAGAAAAATCATAATTCAAATTTTAGTTAAAATGATTAAATATTCTTTATACACAGTGATGTAGTCTCCTAAGTAAGTCCTCACATAGGTTGCTTTGCTTCTAAACTGAAACTGACAGAGTAGTTGAAAAAGTTTTAATTGTTAGGTATAGACAGTGCTACGATTTTGTTACATTTAGATTCAAAGAAAGAGAAGGGAAGTAATATATTGTACCTGTGAGTAAATATCTAGCTCTTCATATATTCCAGGCATCTGGTAGAAACTTGAAAACATATTTGGAGAAATTGTCATATTAAAAATAGCCAGCAGGGTTCGATATAGTCTAAGGGAAGTTTCTGATGAAGATAAATCAATTGATTAAACTCTAATATTCATTTCTAAATATAGAGTATTTATATCATGAAAGTATATATTCTATATTATTATAGAGCTGTTTTGATTCAGCAGTAATTTCAATAATATATGCCTATTATTTATATCTATTCTCAAGTAAATTAGTAAATGCCCCATATTTTATCTGGGGGTCTGGCATATATTATATTTAAATAAGAAAATGATAAAAGAAATGAAAATTTTAAATAGGCTTTTATTTGGTCTACTTTATTCCAGAAATAGTGAAATATCATAAGCCTTTATATAATAATCATTAGGTTTATCAAACATTTTTGAATTTGGGCAAGTTACTTAATTTCTTCATGATTCAGGTTCTTCAGCTATAAAGGGATCACAATAGTACCTATTTCCTAAAGTTATTATTAGAATTGAATGAGGTCATTGTAAAGCATTCAAAATAATGCTTTGCACATAGGAAACAACATTTAAGTGTTTAAAAAGTATAAAAAATGAATGTTTTGCATATATGTATCATTGAAAATGTATCACTTAAAAAATGTAACTTGCAGGAAAGTGCATGCATTACCATTATGTATAATGAAGAGTTATTTCTGTATTTTAGAATTGGGGTGACATTTTCTTTTAGGCTCCCAGGTTACCAGGGAAATGTTAATTCTCAGAAATGGCCACAAGGTGGTGTAGTTGCCATTCCCAGTCCCTTTGGGAGATAAAAATTTGTCCATGGAAGCAGTTTAATTTTGGAGATTCTGAGGCTGACTCCTGATGAATCCAGAGAGGAGAATAAATTTTTCAATCCAAATTATGTTATCTACTATAATATAGAAATATTTAGGAAAAATCATACTAGAAATGCAACTGTGAAAAAATGCTACTAAAATTATAACTGCTGGAAGAAAGACTGTGAAGTGAGAGCACTAGAACTGGGCAAGAAACCTGCGAATCATCTCATTTAGCTCCTTGATTATGTAGATGTATAAATTTAAGCCTAAGAATACTTGGAAGTTTACTTAAAATCACTCAGCAAGGTAGTAACAGATCCCAGAGAAAAGAGCATATTGCTGGATTCCTAGTGAAGTAATTGACTTGATTCAACCACTAAGCTTTTGAAAGCAGCTCTTTTGTGGGTGTGTGTACTCCATTCTTTCTTGTGAGTGATTGCCATGATTGTAATCATAGATATGGTAGTGACCAAAGGAAGTGGTAAAATGGAAGGCGATGGGCATGGATTTTTATGTAGGATTACACTAAATTAACTATTACTAGATTTTACTGGAAAGCAACTCAGGCATTGAAGGAAATATATATAGACAGATAACTGAAGAAATTGAATTGAAATAATATCTAAGTAATTAGAATAAATTTGCAATTTGTTTATTTTCAGAATTGAAACAAATTGCCATTTTATCATTTTTTTTCCTGAAAATTTCTGTAGTCCTATCATAATTTATGTTGCATTTTTTTTTTTTGGAAGGAAAGAAGTGAGACTGATGGATAGGAAAAAGCTGATTTTTTAATAGATGACAGAGAAGATATGAAAGCGTAAAAGAATGAATAGAAATGAGAATAAATTACCCTCTGGTTTTTAGACTATTGGAATGAACCACAGATGAAGGCTTTTTGCCACCAGGAATAAAGATTTTTCTTTAGAGAATCTTCAGTTTTTGGTCACATAGAGATCTATCTTGTATGTTTTCACAGCATATCTATGAAGACAGAGAGAGGAAGATACCATTTTCATCTTAGATGGGAAAATAAAGTGACAAAGAAAATTTATTAGTTAATCATTTAATTTAATTATTTTGTAATTTTTCAGTTATCTAATCAATAGTAAATTTGGGGGTAAATTCTAGTTTATTCCAGTGTTACATCTACTAGTTGTTGCACTTTAAAATAACTATTAATGATGATTTTCACTTCTTTTGTTCAATATAGAAAATACAGACATCTTTATCAGAAACACTTGAAACTGGTTATCGGAAATATGATTCTAAAACAACTCCTTCACAAAGTATACCTCAAAACGTCACATCAGCTGACCCTGGCAAATCCAAAGATAAAAGAGACTATCTGTGGACATCTGCTACAAGTACTTTATCTACACCATTACCAAAGGTTGGTTGCTAAAATTTCAAAAAAAGGTAGTAATTTTTTTAGTTAAAAAAGTTCTGGTATCATATCATATTTCTAGTGTCAGACATAGATACAAAACCAATTTCTTGAAGATTTTTTTGTGATACCAGCATAAAATTGTTTTATTATTTATTTTTTCCTGTCACTGTCCACAACTTAATGTCATCGTGGCAGATTCTGTACTTTCTAGCATTCACCAATGCTTAGGTCCCTAGTGTGGGAAATCTGGTTCTGACGTGACATTTTCCAGTATCACCCCAGTTACCTCTGTTTGGTATTTATTCCACATTATCTTGCTGCTGGCTTCTTAGCAGTGTGTTCATGTGGAACCAGGTACTAGCAAAGTAGCTCAGTTCTAGCTGTCTTCCACATACCTACTTAATACATGGGGAACTCACTCAACCTTCCCATGATAAATGGCTGTGCAGAATGCTCTGCTTCTGACCCCTCCCTCTCTTCTCTGCCATCCATTTCTCTCTAGTTTCTAGTTCTTTTCACTCTGCTCAGGCAGACACTAGGACAGATAAACAAATTTTCTGCCTGAGTTTATATCCAACTAGGGAATGAAATGCCAGTCTCCCCTTCTTGAAGGCACCTCTAGTCTTTATGAGGCTGCTGTTAGAGTTATTTCCTCTCTTGTCTTGGGAGTTGAAGGGAAAAGCACCTCCTTCTGTCTCTGCCGCTCTAAGCTAAATTTCATGTTTTCCTCTACCAGTTTTCTTATAATAACAGAAGAAGGGAATAGTTTGGTGATTGTATGGCCTGCTTTTACCACTTTTACCACTTTTTAATAAGCTCTAGAAAAGGATCTGGCCTTAATCATCAGTCACTTTCTTTAGGATATGGGTTAGTAACACTATTCCTTCAGCTTTGTGCCCCTGTTAACAATTCCAGAGAAAATTGAAGAGTCCCACTTACATCCTATTTTATATGTATTGTCCACCTCATGGAAATTGTGAAAATTAGTCTACATAGCTTAGAGAGGCTTTTACAAAAATAAAGTATTTTCTACTGTATTTACTACTGTGTTATTCAGAATATGAGAAATGACCTCTACTGAAGAATGACCTTAAAAAACATTTAATTGAAATATATGCAAGAAAAATACATAGATCTTAATTATATAACTTGAATGATTTTTACAAACCAATGCTTTGTAACTGGTTATCAACTGCAAAAAGATAGCAGGAAAACCCACAAATAGTGGAGATTAAACAACATGCTACTAAAGAATGAATAGGTCAGAGAAGAAATAAAAGGAGAGATCAAAAGATACATAGAAATAAATGAGAATAAAAATACAACATATCAAAACTTTTGAGATACAGCAAAAGTGGTAATAGATGAAAGTTTATATCATTTTAGGCTTATCTCAAGAAACAAGAAAAATCCAACAAACAATCTAACATTATATCTAAAGGATTAGAAAAAGAAGAACAAATGAAGTCCAAAGTCAGCAGAAGGAAGGAAGTAATACAAATTACAGCATAATTAAATGAAATTGAAAACAAAAAGACAATAGAAAAAATTAATGCAACAAAGAGCTGGTTCTTTGAAAAGATTGATAAAATTGACAAACTCCTGGCTAGATCCACTCAGGAAAAAAGAGAAAAAGCAAATAAAATCAGAAATGAAAGAGAAGTTATGACAGATAGTACAGAAATACAAAGGATCATACAAGAATACTCTGAAAGACTATATGCCACCAAGTTCAATAACCTGGAAGAAACGGACAAGTTCTTAGAAATATACGACCCTCTTAGACTGAATTAGGAAGAACTGGAAAATCTACATAGACTGATCAACAGTAAGGAAATTGAAGCAATCATCGAAAACTTCCCAAAAGTAAAAATCTAGGACCAGATGTCTTCACTAGTGAATTCTGCCAAACATTCGAAGATGATTTAATACTCGTTCTTCTCAAACTCTTCCAAAAATTGAGAAGAGACAATACTTCCTAACTCGTTTTATGAGGCCAACATTACCCCAATACCAAAACCTAGTAAGGATAACAGAAAAAGTAAACTGCAGACCAATATCTCTGATGAATACAGATGCAAAAATCTTAAACAAAATATTAGCAAATCAAATAACAATGCATTAAAAAGATTATATGTCATCATCAAGTGGGATTCATTCCAGGGGCACAAGTATGGTTCATCATACACAAATTGATCTATGTGATTCACCACATAAACAAAATGAAGGACAAAAATCATATGATCATATCAATAGATGCAAAACATTTGACAAGATATGGCATCCATTTATGATTAAAATAGTTAATAAAATGGGTATAGAAGGAAATTACCTCAACATAACAAAAGCCATATACTTAATGGTGAAAAACTTGAAACTTTCCCTCTAATATTAGGAACAAGACAAGGATGTCCGCTCTCACCACTGTTATTCAATATAGTACTGGAAGTCCTAGCTAGAGCAGTCAGGCAAGAGAAGGAAATAAAAGGCATCCAGATAGGGAATGAAAATTGTCACTTTTTGCAGACAACATCATTCTTTATATAGAAAGCTCTAAAGATTCCACCAAAAAACTATTAGAAACAATAAACAAATGCAATAAAGTTGCAGGATACAAAAGCAGTGTAAAAATCCATTGCATTCCTATATACTAATTATGAAATTTCAGAAAAAAGAAAAAAAATCCTTTTGCAATTACAACAAAAGGACTATAATACCTAGGAATAAATTTAATAAAGAATTTGAAGGACCTATACACTGAAAACTACAAGATACTGTTAATAGAAATTGAAGACAAAAGAAAAATATTCTGTGTTCAGGAATTGGAAGAATCAGCAAAGTTAAAATGGCCACATTACCCAAAGCAATATACAGATTAAATGCAATCCCCATCAAAATTCCAATGGCATTTAAAAAAGAAATAGAGAAAAATATATCACATTTGTGTAGAATCACAAAAAGACCCCCAATAGCCGAAGCAATCCTGTGAAAAATGAACAAGGCCAGAGAGGTATCACACTGCCTGATATCAAAGTATAATAGAAAGTGACAGTAATTAAAGCAGCATGGTATTGGCAGAAAAATAGATACCCAGACCAATGGAACAGAATTGAGAACCCAGAAACAAACCCACGTATATATAGGCAAATAATTTTTAACTAAGGAGCCAAAAATATACAGTGGAGAAAAGAAAGCCTCTCAATAAAGGTACAATTGTAAAGCCACATCCAAAAGAATGAAACTAGACTATCTGTCACTATACTCTAAAATTAACTCAAAATGTATCAAAGACCTAAATGGATCAAAGACCTAAATATAAGACCTGGAACAATAAATACATAGAAGAAAACAGGTACTAAACTCAAGGACCTTGATCTTAGAGAGGATTTTATGAATTTGACCTTGAAGGCAAGGGAAGTAAAAGCAAAAATGAAGGAATGGGACTATATCAAACTAAAAAGCTTCTGTGCAACAAAAGAAACCATCAACAAAACAGAGGCAACCAACCAAATAGGAAAAGATATTAGCAAACAACGCCACTGATAAGGGGCTAATATCTAAAATATATAAACCATATAGTTCAACAACAAAAAATGAAACAATCCAATTAAAAAATGGGCAGAAGACCATTCCTAAGAAGACATACAAACAGCCAACAGACATGAAAAGATACTCAGGTTCACGAGCTGTTAGGGAAATGCAAATCAAACCACAATGAGACACTTATCTCACACCTGTTAGAATAGCAATAATCAACAGGACAAGTAATAATAAGTGTTGGAGAGGTTGTGGGGGAAAAGGAACCCTCATACGCTGCTGATGGGAATGTAAACTGGTATAGCCACTATGGAAAACAGTTTGGAGGTTCTTCAAAAAATTAAAAATATAATTACCGTGTGACCTAGCAGTCCCTCTTCTGGGTATTTGCCTCCAAAATTTGAAGATGTTTACCCATAAAGATAGATGCACCCCAATGTTCATTGCAGGATTTATTCACCATGGCCAATATATGGAAACTGATGTATCCTTTGGTAATGATTAGATAAAGAAGATGTACATATATACAATGGAATATTGCTCAGCCATGAAAAAAAAGTTGAAATACTGCCATTGCCACAATATAAATGGATCTTGAGATTATCATGCTAAGTGAAATAAGTCGGGCAGAAAAAATTGAAAAACACATGATATCACATATGTGGGACATAAAACTGAAAGCAACAAACGAACAGGACAAACAAACAAAAACTCATAGACACAGACGACAGGTTAATGGTTACCAGAGTAAAAGTAGGGAGGGGGGAGGTAGATAAAGGTAAAGAGGGTCAAATATATGGTGACAGAAAAAGAGTTCACTACGGGTGGTGAACACACAATGCAATATACAGATGATGTATTATTGAATTGTTCACTTAAAACCTGTATAATTTTATTAACCAGTGTCACCCCAACAAATTTAATAAAAATGTCAGAACTTTTCAAAGCCCATATGGACATCTTATTTACTAGCTGTCCTTTTAAAGTTTTTGGTTAGTCTGTCATTTGCCCCAACAGTTAATTATTGCTTCAGGGAACTGCGAATTTAAAATACTTGCTGTAGTTGTTTTTGACAAAGGCTACTTTCTACCTCATGCATACCAAAGAGAAAGCTTTTTGTACCAAGTGAGCTCAGAGTCAGGTCGAAAACAGACTGACTGACTGTCTTGTAAGTGAGGTCTTCCAGAGAACCACTAGACTGGTCAAATAATGACAACTCTTTGGAAATAAAGCTTTGAAAGAACTTCTAGTTCAGTTTTGCTCTGTCTCGTGGCCACCAGGATGGATCAGGAATGCGGGCTGTTATTTTTTAAGGGTAACGCAGAGCCGAAATGTGGGGAAGGGAAAGAAAAAGTGAAGATACCGTGAAGCTTGCTGTTCTACAGATGTTCAGCCATTAAAAAAAATATGTCCTCCAGTTTATGGCAAGCTTTTGGTTAATTTCGATTTTTATCAGCATTTGCTTCATGGTGAGAGTAAATTTTTGGAGCTACTTTGCCATTTTTGCTGATGTCATTGACTTTACTTTTTAAAGATAGGTTTTTTTTTTAAAAAATTATAAAACTTGCTGGGTAATAGGCAATACTAAACATTGACTAGTGTGAATTACTTTACCAACAAAAATAAGCAAACCTATTTTATTATAAATCAGTAAGGATTTTTGTAGAGAGAACAATGCTCAATCAGTTCTTTGGTGTTAATAATTGTTAGAAAAATTAAAGTTTCTTGTAAGATTGTTGACTACTGAGCTGTACTGTCTCTAACTCCCTCTCTTCTTCTTCCTCCCATATTTTCTTTAAGTTCGAGGGAAAGAGAAAGTCCACTATTGTACATTTTTTGAAAAAAATTAATAAAGTTTTATTACCCAGAACATCTGAATTAAATTCTTGTCCAAAATTTATACTTCAGATACATGCCAGTAATAATGGAGAGTTATTGATTACTAAAGACTCAGCTTGCTTTTATTAATGTGTGTTATTTGATGTGATAATGTATTGTTTTTCTTTTTGGACAGGTATATACTGTGAAGACACCAACAAAACTAAAAATGCAGCAAAGAGAAAACAAGAATGTACCCATTGAAGAAAGTAATAAAAAGAGAAAAATGTTCTTTGAGTTTGATATTAATTCGGATAGTTCGGAAACTACCGATCTTTTGGTAAAAATCTTGCAAATATTCATTATTATTTATCTGCTTTATTTCTTGATATATATATGTCTAATATGTGTCCATAATATCATTGTGATACTGAAGAACTCTACTATAACAGAACCCTATGTGTTTGCAGCATTTTTAAGAAATTAGGGTTCGAATAATTTCTCTAAACTTTAGAAAACATGGTATTTTGAAATACTTGATATAAAGTACTTGATATATGAGATGACTAACCATATTATTTCCCAGCAGTGTTATAAGAGGGTTTTTACCACATTTTCTTTCTTTTGTTTCTTTCTTTTTTAAAAATAATGGTTGGGTGAGTATTTTAAATCTTACTGCAGCCAAATTTGTTATTCAGGGCGCTTCTTGATTTTGCTATATACATGTTTCTTTTTTTTTAATTTTATACCACTTATTAGTTGAAATCTATATCAAGGTATTGCTTGAGAACTGTAATTTTTTATCATTCTTAACAAGTTAATGTATTAAAAATGGCATGTTTAAGGAAGACATTTCCCCCAGCAGTTAGTATGACTGATTACTTTCTACCATGAGTGTATTCACTCACTTTTTTTTCTAAAGGCATAATAATACTTTATTGAGAATAACCAAACATATTTATTTAATTTAAAAACATAAACTTCATCACACTAATGGAACAATGTACTAAAGGTTCTTAATTAGAAAATTCCAGTTAAAGCCATTTGTTTCATTATTCCCACTCATAACTATGAGATCCTTTAAACCTTTCTATTGCTTTGGGACACTCTATATTTTCATTTGTTCTAGCATAGTGAGATAGTTGACATCTAAAACCCTAATTATTAAAGTTAACTTATAGAATCTCTACTCCAATACCTGTTTGTTTTATAGATAATGATTAACATTTTAGTGAGTAAAACTATGAACCAGTCACTATTGTAAGGACTTTACACAGGTTAATTCAGTTATTTCTTAAAACAATCTATACTCTAGAAGTATAGATAGTGTTGCTATTCTATTTTATAGATGAGGAATTAAGTCACTCAAGTACCTTGCCCAAGATCACCTATCTAGTAAGGAATGGAGCCAGAATGTGAGCACAGACAGTCTCCAAAGCCTATGTAATAACTGCCAGTTCAAACTGAAGTCCAGATATATAAAAATGTGATGAGAATTAGAAAGAACATGAGCTCTGGAATTAGACGTTGGAATCCCTGCTATTTTTGTAACAGTATGAATTTAGGCTAGTTTCTTAGCTGATTGGAGAGTCAGAATGACTCATAATTTCATTTCTTTTTAAAAGGAGCATCACAACTATACAACACAGTAAACATAGTACAGTCTTATATAATTGCACACAGTTGTTTAATCTGAAAGGGCAATTCACAGTGGGTTTTATTGGTTAATAGTTTAATTATCACTTGAAGTCATTAGTGATAAAAAATTTGAACTAGTAATAAAAAACCTCCCAAGAAAGTTGTTGACCAGATGGCTTCATTGATGGATTCTACCTAACATTTAAAGACTTGAAACCATTCTTCTCAAGCTCTTCAAAAAAATTAAAGAGAGATTATCTCATAACTCATTCTATGAGGCCAGCATTATTTCGATACCAAAGCCAGATAAAGACGTTACATAAAAGAAAGTACAGACCATTATCCTTTATGAATGTAGATACAAAAATCCTCAGCAAAATTTTAGAAAATCAAGTCCAACAGCATGTTAAAAACATTATTCCCCATAACCAAGTGGGATTTAGCCAAGAGATGCCAAGGTGGTTAAATATAAGAAATCTGTGTAATACATTATATTAATAGAACATAGGGGGAAAGGCCTTCAACAACATCCAAGGATCTTTCATGATAAAAACTCTTATAAAGCTACAAATAGAGGACAACTTTTTGAACACAGTGAAGTGTACTTATGAAAACCCATAGCTAACATTATACTCAGTGGTGAAAGACTGAAAACTTGTCCCCGACAAGGAAGCCCACTTTCACCACTACTAGTCAACATTGTACTGGAAGTTTTAGCCAGAGCTATTAGGCTATTAGACAAAAACAAAAAGAAAAAGGAGTAAAGAAAGGAAGATAAGGAGAGAAAGAAAAAAGCATGCAAGTGGAAAAAAGAGGTGAAACTATCTCTAATTTGCAGATGACACAATCCTATTTATACATGGACAATCACAAAGATTCCAGAAGGAAGCTACTAGAGCTAATAAGTGATAGTAATGAATTAGTTATTGTGCACTAAGTTTGCAACATGATTTTAAAATTATTTCTCTTCGCTAAACTGGTCAGTTGGTGCATACTCATTCTGAATGTATCTGAAAAGGCAGCTCTTTATGACTTACTGAATTCTGCTAAAATTTTAGAATTCATGAAAATTTGAACATTTTCATCTATGAAGCCTCTGAAGTTTTTGTTAAATGTGACTTTAAAGAGCAAGAAAAGATAATGTGAACTGATTGCTCGCCTGACTAAATTCGTTTAGCTTGTTATTAAGAAAATGGATTCTGGAGACAGCCTGTCTGAATTTGAATCCTGGTTTCACCTCTTACTGGCTGTATAATCTTGGGCAAGTTACTTAATATTTGTGTGTCTCAGTTCTTCACTTTAAAATGGGGATAATAGTATATATCACAAAATTGTTGTGGGGATAAAAATAATTAAAATATGTAAAGTGCTTAAAACAGTACTTGACATAAAGAACTAAATAAGTGTTAGCTACTTTTATTTGGGAGAATTACAATACTCATAAATTGATAATTGACATTTTAATTTTTATGAGATTATAAATCGTTACAGAGCTTAAGTGTGAATTTGAGTAAGTAAGCTGAAGGAAAGGGGAAGGAAGTGTAATATAAAGACTCTGAAAGTAAAATAGAATCAGTAGAAAAATACTATTTATACACATGTTGTATTTCACATAACCTTTCAGGAATATAGTTAATAGAATCAAAATGTAGGTCTTTGGCAGGTTGAGGATATTCTAATCTTCATTCTATAGTCTTATTTCTTCGGCCTGCTTTCTACTCTCTCCTCCTCTTCCCTCCTCTTCTTCATATATGATATGGAGACAGAATTTTAATAATATTAATGATGGAAGCCCCCAAATTATATTTTTATGTTTTTCTTTAAGAGTATGGTTTCGGAGGAAGAGACATTGAGAAAACTGCACAAGAATAATAATTCACCAACTTCTCATCTTTGTGTTAGAACACCTAAAAAGGTAGCTTTTAAATTTTATTTCAGAAAACAAATTTCAAAAGCTGGACTTTATTTTTTACATTAAACATATTATGATTTTATTTTATTTTGTATTCAGACCCATTCATCTCTAACAACCCCTGGATCTGCGCTGAAGTTTGGAGCTATGAGGAAAATACAAGAGGATCGTTGGGCTGTAATTGCTAAAATGGATAGGAAAAAAAAGCTAAAGGAAGCAGAGAAGTTATTTGTTTAATTTCAGAAAAATCATTATGATTAAGGAGCCTAATAACATAAAACTTTTAGTTAATTTTTTCTTATTTTCTCAAGAGCCAAACTTCTAAAATTGAGACCTTTTTTGATATTTGCATGATTATTTATGTTTTTTCATATTTTTATATTTTGGCTTAAATATGAAATAACTACATGTTATCCGAAAACTTGTATTCAGATAAGTAGATGACTATATTTTGTTCTTACCTTTTCTTGTATTCAGGAAAACTGTTTTGGCTGTTTTCAAGCTTGTGAAGTTAGCCATTGGATGCTAAGAACTAGCTATTGAGATTTACTCTTTATTCTTTACTAATAAAATATTTTGAATGCAAATAAATGCTTCTCCTTCATTCTGTGAGGTCACCTGGATAGCTAATCATTAACATTTGGATAATATTATTTTTTAAATCTTGAGGTCATTTTAGCCAAGTTTCACAGTTCTGAAATGACAAATGGATTTTAGTTGCCAAAAAAAGGGCTATACCAGTATGACTTCTTAAATTACTTCATTTATTCAACATTCATTAAGCAAATATTTATGGAGTGTCTACCGAGAGTAAAGCTCCGTTCTGGATCCCGGGGTTATAACAGTGACAAAACAAAAATAAACCGTCTGTTCCTTTAGAGCTTACATTTTAGTGAGGAAATAGATAATAAAAATAGATAAACAAAACATACTCTATTATTAGTTAATAATTGTAAGGAGAAATAAAACAGGGAAGAATAAGTATTAGGGAGTATGAAGGGGGTTGAAATTTTGTGTAGGGTTTCTGGTGAAATGACAGTTGAATAATAAGCCTGTGGCCATCTAGGGGAAAACATACCCGTCAAAAGAAATGGAAAGTACAAAGGCCTAGAGCTGGGGGTGTGCCTAGTACATCTGGGAAGCAACAAGGAGGCCAGTGTGGCTGGAGGATAGTGAACAAAAGGGAGAATAGAAGGAGAAAAGACCTGATAGTTAACCAGGATGGGGAATTGGGGGGCAAATTTTGTGATGCTTGTAGACCACTAAGAACTTTGACTTTGAATAAGATGTGAAATTAGTAGATTTTTTTGAGCGAAGAGCTCCGACTCTTAACATCAGGATTTTTCTGACTACGATGTTGAGAACAGGTTATGAAGAGACAAAAGGCTAAAACCGAAACCAGGTTATTTTAATAATACATATGAGAAATGGTAGTGGCTTGAACGAGGGTAAGAGCAGCAGGGAGTAAAGTGGCCAGCTTGTGGATCTGTTTGAAGATTAGATGCGGATGTGATAAGAAAGAAAGGACAAAGGATAACCTGAATATTTTTTGCTTGAGCAATGTAGTTTTGGACTTGTTAGGCTTGAAATACTTATTAGACATCCAAATAGAGTTGGTAAGTTGGCCTACAGACAGATCCACAGGGTAGTGATATAAATTTGGGAGACAACAGCATATTTAAAGCTATCAGATTGGGTGAGGCCATGTATAATCATGGGAGTAACATTACCTAGACAAGAGAAGAAATAAAAAAATGGGAAAGAACCATCAAAGGATTAGCCAGAAAGTGAAGCCAAGCAAGAAAATATTTCAAAGGAGAGGGAGTGATAAATTGTGTTAAATATCGTGCCGAGGTAAAGTAAAATTGATGAATGTGTTATTAATGTGGAAGTCTTTGGTGGTCTTAACAATGAGAATTTCAGTGAAGTGGAATTTGACTGGAAGGGACGATTAAGAAGATTATGGGAGGAAAGTGGGGACAGCGTCTCCATCAAGGGTAACAAACTCAGAAAGTTATACTTCAAAGGAAAGAGAATAAAGGGGCAGTTACTAGAAATGGAAGTGGGTCAAGAGAAGATATTTATTTTTTTAATCTTTATTACAGTTGACATACAATATTATTTTAGTTTTTGGTGTACAACAGTGATGAGACATTTATATAATTTATGAACTGATCACTCCAATAATCTAGCATCCATCTGACACCATAGTTATTACAATATTATTGACTACATTCCCTATGCTGTCCTTTATGTCCCATGACTATTTTTATAACTGGCAATTTGTACTTCTTAATCCTTTCCCATTTTCATCCATCCTCCAATCCCCTTCTGTCTGGCAACCATCAATTTTGTTCTCTATGAGTTTCTGTTTTGTTCATTTGTTTTGATTTTTAGATTCCAGATGTAAATGAAATCATATGGTATCTTTCTTTGTCTGACTTATTTTACTTAGCATAATACCCTCTGGGTCCATCTAAATTATCGCAAATGGCAAGATTTCATTTTCTTATGGCTGAGTAATATTCTGTTGTCTGTATGTACTACATGGAAAAGATTCCTTTTCAAAAGATCTAAGAATTAATAGCATATTAAAAATAATTAGGGAAAGATTCAGGTTAGGGTAAAAATGGTTATGCAGGAGAGAATGGGAAGATTTTTTTTTATATAGAATGCCCTATAGGCAATAGGGATAGACTCTAGTAGAAAATTAAAGTGCTAGGTCTTAGCTAGGAGAACAGACAGTTCCATAGTGACAGAAGAAAAGGAATACTATATAGCACAAGATGATGGTAAGTTGATGGGAATTTGTAGAAGTTTTGGTTTCATAGGTTCAATTTTCTTAGTGGAGGGAAAAATGTTGGAGGTTGTGGAAAGAGTAGGTATGGAAGATTCATCTAATAAAGTAGGAAAGTGAATGGGAATGGACTTTTTAATATATAAAACAATTGACAAATGGATAAAAATGGTTTTAGAGTTGTCTATAATAAGTTTAGTGTAAGGGTGGCTCCATAGTGAAGTGGTTAGCATGTCTGCTTTATACACAGAAGTTCCTTGGTTTGCGCCCCACGTAGAGCCATGGGCCATACTCTGGGTGCGCCAGGCCCCTGGGTTCACGCCGTGAGTGTGTGGGAGGGGACACCATGGATCAGGGTTGGAAGTGGTGGTGGGGATTAAAGTGGGGGGGAGAAACAATTTTGGTGTAGTGGAATTCTAATTCCCTTATGGTGGGTAATTGCATTTGTAACAAAAATTAGCCAAGAAAAAATGAAAATGCAGAAGTTAGACATTACAGAATTTATTTTTCTCCTTCAGTTTGTACGCCTCTGATAACTGGATGTGGTCTTGAGAGTTCTAGCTTCTGACGTCTTAATTGAAACTTTATAATTAATCTCCAAAGCAAGTGTTTTTTTTGGAGGATTATTATTCATCTTGATAATATGATATCTCACATATGAAATTATATATTTCCAAACATTTTAAAATAAAAAAAAGACTATTGTATTAGTTAAGGTAGCACTAGGTTCCCTGGCTAATCATTTATCAACTTTTCACTTTATCTACAGGCGACATAAATGTTCCTATTCAGTGAGCAGCATAACTCCAGACAGTGACTCAGGAACCCTGGCTCTTTCCAACTTCTAGATCTGCCGTCTTCTATCACTGGCTTGCAAGGTTGCTGCAAAGAGGGAAACACAGTGGAGGACCATGTGGGAAGTGTTTAGTGATCCAGATTTGAAATAGATATCCACCATGTCCGCCCACATTTCACTTTCTGGAACCAAGTCATATGACCATACCTAACTTTAAGACAGATTGTGACCTATTTCTAGTTATTTCTCAGGAGATCAGGGAAAAGGGTCAGGTGAACAACTAGCCAGTCTGTCACAATTAGTTTACATTCTTTAAAATTTCACATATTGTTCCTCCTGTTAGAATAAGATGAGTTAGTTAAGGGTCTAAAGTTTTAAGAGACTGCTGCTTGCTGTCACAGCCCACATTTAGGCTGGTAGGAAACTCTGCCCTTTAGTCATTCTTTGAAGGAGAGACTTAATCTGTTGACAGGTATATAGGACCCAGGCTTCTCTCTTTCTTCTTGGCTGTGGAGCTTCCTGCAGGGGCATGAGATCTGCTCCATGCTGTTTTACACAGCAGGCTTTGCCCCTGCAGGTGGAAGGGTAGTCCTCTAGCAAGGGGATTAATTTAATTGAGGAGAGTATTAGCAAATCCCAATATTTTGATGAATAGGTTGAATGTTTTAAGAAGGAAACAGCAGAATTAGAGGGCACTAAATGACATGCTAATATTGATGTGCCTCCGGTGGTGCTATTCTGGACAGTTGCCCCGTAGGAAGTTTCACTTGGTCATTTTAGCATACGGTAGCTTTGTTATATGTGAATGATCATTTTTATAGAAATACGCTGCAGGTTCTAGGTCTTAAGTGAATGGTGTATAAGCTTTGTCTGAAGCAAAGGTGAGCACTTCAGTGTGTCTGTAGTTCATGGCTCCAGAGGGGAGTGGGTGAGGGGAGGACAAAATGGGTAAAAGGGGTCAAATGTGTGGTGACAGATGGAAACTAGACTTTTGGAGGTGAGTACAGTATACAGATAGTGTATACAGATACTGCATTATAATGTACATCTGAAACTTACATACTGGAATTCACCAGTGTTATCTCAATAAAAAAAGGACAAGAAAAAAGCAAAGCAAAAGAAATAGCAATATAAAGAATGAGATGAAGAGTAGTTAGGAAAACCAGACTGTGGTCTCCTCACGTAGGATATTGTGTTATGTTGCAAAGCCTGGACCTTTTCGATATGGAAAATGAAATAGACTTTAAGCAAGGAAAATAAGACTTTATTACTTAAAATATGGTATTTTAAAATTCAAATTTTACAAAATGTTATAAAGTGTAAGGTCTCCAACTCTATCATTTTCCCTCCAATTGCAAAAGATTTTTGTTTCAGAAAGCTTATTTAAGGTAAATCAGTCCAAGGTGCAGGCTATTATAGCTATTGAAGTAGTCCAGGTAATGGGGAAATTTTCTTAGACTGAAAATTTAAGTTTCAAACTTTTAGATTAGATCTAATACCTAACCTAAGAAAAATATCCATGACTTTATCACTCTGCTCCTAAAATGTCTCCTAATTCATGTTAATGTAACAATTGATGATGTCAAAGAGCTAGTTGCTTTGGTTGATATAAAGGTTAGAAATAAATTATTCATAATCCAGGCAATCTGAATTCAGTATAATTAATAGTCCACAGGCTTCAGTAGTACATCAAGAACCTAAACCAGGGCAGGTCACCTGTGGGTTAGAAATAGGAAATGACAGATAAGATTAACATTATTTCAGTTATGAAATCATAGAGTTTAGAGCTGGAGGGAACTGAAAAGATCAATTTAATTTCAAAAGATAAATAATTCAAGGCCTATAAGAGCAATTAAATTGAAAAAAGTTTTAAAAAATGACACTTTATGCATATACATAATTTACATCAAAGTGTAAATAGGATCTTATAAAATCTTAGTGCCTGCCCGCTTTTTTTTTTCCTTCTGCTTTCTCCCTTCCAGTCTTCCCCAACTCCGCACACATCAGGGTTCTTTTCTGCCAAATTCCCATCTCCTAGGTAACTTTTTGAGAAGAACCTGGGGTGTATCCTTATCTATTTTTCTCCATGGCAGGTGGATACACTAAATAATATTTTTAGTTAGTGATATTTTTGCGTATGCATGCACATGCACAGAATTTTCTGGTCACAGTTAATTTACAAAAAAATGGGGTAATATGTATACTTTTCAGAGTCTTACTTTACTCACGCAGTATCTCACAAAAATCTGTAAAACATGGTATAGTTCCAATTCCTTTTAAACGGCTATGTAATGTTTCATGGATTACCAGAATTTAGCTATTTATCTATTGGAGTGTGATACAAACTTTTAATCAGTTCTCTCTCTCAAGGCTCATGAGAAAATTACACTTCCTGTCCCACCTTGTTTTGAGGCTAATATGATAAGTTCTGGCCAATGGTTTTAGATAGAAGTGATGTGCATTAATTACTTCTGTGCCGGAGTATTTGATTAAAAGCGTGAGACCTCTATCAAACTCTTCCTCCTGCTGTAGCAATTTGTGATGTTACAGATGATGAAACCTCTGTCATCTTAGGTCCGTGAGTGAGAATTACATGGAATAAAGTTCCCCCATGAACGCACCATGGTTATGCAGTATGAATAAGAAATAAGCCTTTGTGGTGTTAAGCCTTTGAGAGTTTGGGGTTGTTTGTTATGGCTGCCATAATCTATCTTGACCGATAAAATGGGAATTCTCTTTCTTTATAGTTTTATGCACTATGAACAATGCTAATTTTAGTGCTTTTATTTCTATAGGATGAATTACTAATTTTGGAATTTGTAGGCCTATAGATATATATTAAGAATTTCAATAGATGTTGCTTAGTAGTGATAGCAAAATGTGTAATCATTGGTATGGAAATATATTAGATGTATGAATCAGCATTTAAATGAAACTTAAAAATATATTTTATAATAAAAATATATTCTACAAACTAAACATTTTCTCATAAAACTGTTAAGCAAGTGAAATAAACTGTAGTGTACATAATTTAATTATTTTAATTCCAAATTTTTTAATTTTTAAAAATCATTACTATTTGCTTGATGTGGCTGTCTGTAGTTAAAATAAGCCTCTGTCTGAACTATGAATTATAAAGTAAAATGCATTAATTTTTTTCCAATGACATTCTCAGTAAATCAATAGTCATTAAATGACCTAGTCTCAATAAGTAGAGAATTTCTCTTTTCACCAATTACTTCACCATAAATATATTAGATATCTTTTATCATGTTGAAAGAAGTTTATTCTATTATTAAGTTGCTTGAAATTTTATCAGGAATGAATGTTGAATTTCTCAGGCTTTTTCGCATATTTTGAGATATCATATATATTTTATGTTTAGTCTGTTAACATGAATTACATTAATTTTTGAATGTTAAATCAACTTTTCATTTCTGAGATAAACCCCAGTTAGTCTTAATATATTATCCTTTTTATATACTATTAGACTCTATTTGCTAAAATTTTTGTGAATAATATTTGCATCTATGTTTTTGAGAGATGTTAGTCTCTAGGATTTTTTTTGTGTGTACGTGTTTTGTCTGGGTTGCTGCAAGGTAATGCTGGCCTTATTACATGAGTGGAGTAGTGTTCCCTCATTCTCAATTTTTATAAAAAGTTTGTGTCAAATTGATATTATTTTTTAAATATTTGATAGAATTCACCAGTGAAATCATCTGACAGGGAGTTTTCTTTGAAGTAAGATACTTAATTATAAAATCGATTTATTTAATAAATATTTGGTTATTTAGAGTTTTTATTTCTCCTTGAGCCAGTTTGGGTAATTTGTGTCCTTCAAGAAATGTCCTTTTCTTTTAAGTGTATTGCCAACAAAATTGTTTATTATATTCTCTTATAATTTTAATGTCTATAGGATCTGTAGTGAGGGCTCTTTTTCATTCTTGATTTGGAATTGTGTCTCTTTCTCTTGGCTGGTTTACTTAGATGTTTATGTATTTTATTGATTTTTTTCCAGTAAAACTTTGTTTTATTGATTTTTCTATTGATTTTGTATGTTTTCTATTTCTTTGATTTGTGTTCTCATTTATTTTTTCTTTATTTTGCTTAACTGGGTTTGATTTGCTTTTCTTTTATGGTAGAAGCGTTAAATAATTGATTTTAGATGTCTTGTTTTCTAGCATATACATTTAAGGCTATAAATTTTTCTCTAAGCACTACATTAGCTGCATCCCACAAATTTTTGATATGTTGTGTTTTCATTCATGTTCAGTTTAAATAATTTTTGATTTCCCATGTGATTTTTTTTGAACCATTAAATGTTAAAAGCATGTTATTTAATTTCCAAATATTTGGAGATTTTCCAGATATCCTCTGTTGTTGATATTTAGTTTGATTCTGTTTTGGTCAGAACCTATACTCAGTATCATTACACTCTTTTTAAATTTTTTGACACTTGTTTTATTACCCAGAATATAGTCTTTCTTGGTGAATGTCTCATGTGCACTTATGTGCTTTCTTAAGAATGTATATTATGCTATTGGCGGGTGGAATGTTCTATATATGTCCATTAGTGTAAGTTAGTTTATAGGATTGTTCAAGTTTTCTATACCCTTCTTGATATTTTGTGTACTTATTTCAATTATTGAGAGAAAAGTGTTGAAATTTTCAAACTATAATTATAGAGTACCTATTTCTCTTTTAACTGATCAGTTTTATATATTTTGAAGTTTATTTTTAGAAGCATGTTCATTTACAATTGCTTTTTGTTCTTGATAAATTTGCCTCTTTATCATTATAAAATGTCCTTCTTACTTATAGAATATATATTGCTCTGAAGTTGACTTTGATATTAAAATAGCCGCTACAGCTTTCTTTTAATCAATACTCGTATATATATCTTTTCCCATCTTTTATTTTCATTCTGTGTCTCTATATGTCAAGTAGGTTCCTTGTAGACAGAATACGATCATATGATTTTAAAATTTGAACATCTTTGCTTTATAATTTAAATGTTTAAACAACTTACATTTAATGTAATTATCGATATCATTAAGTTTAAGTTTACCATCTTGCCATTTGTTTTTTATTTCATCTGTTCTTTGTTCCTTTTTTTCCTCTGTTTTTATTTTATTTGAATTACTTTAATATTCGCATGATTTCATTTTATCTTCACCATTGGATTTTTAAAAATAGACTTCATTTTTGAGCAGTTTTAAATTTACAACAAAATTGAGTGGAAAGTACAGAGATTTCTTATAAATACGTGCTCCTTACACTTGCATAGCCTCCCTTTCTATTAACTTCCTGTACCAGAGTGGAGCAGTTGTTACAACTGATGAAACTTTATCAATACATCTTTATCAATACATCTAAAATTTATAGTTTACATTAAGGTTCACTCTTAGTGTTGTACATTTTATGAGTTTGAACAAATGTAAATGACATGTATCCACTATTATAGTATCATACAGAATATTTTCCCTTCCCTAAAAATCCTCTGTGCTCTGCCTATTCATCCCTCCCTACTTCAGTTCCTAGTAACTGCTGATTTTTTTTAATGCGGCTGGAGTTTTGCCTTTCCATCATATCATATAGTTGGAATCATATAGTATTTAGCCTTTCCAAATTGGCTTCTTTCACTTAGTAATATGCACTTAAGTTTAGCACTGAATAACATTCCAGTGTCTGGGTGTACCACCAGACGCCATTTATCCTTTTACCTCTTGAAAGATATTTGATCGTTTTCGAGTTTTGGCAATTATGAATTAAGTTATAAACATTCACGTGTACATTTCTGTATGGACATAAATTTTCAGTTCCTTTAGGTAAATAACAAGGAGCATGATTGATGTATCTTATGCCATGAGTATGTTTAGTTTTGTCAAAATTGTCTTCAAAATGGCTGCACCATTTTGCATTTCCACCAGCAATGAAGAAGAGTTCCTCTTGTTCCACATTCTCACCAGCATTTGGTATCGTCAGTGTTCAGATTCTGACCATTTTAATGGATAACTACCAGTTAATTTTCTGTCTCTATGGGCTTGCCTATTCTGTATATTTCAAATGAATGGAATCAAACCATATGTGATATTTTGTGTCTTGCTTCTTTCACTTCAGTTTTTTGCACACATGTGGTGAAGAAAGTTACCTGCATTATTAGGTTTATTATTTCTTGGTTATCTCAGATTAATTTGCTAACAGAATTTTTATTGATTTTGCATGTAACAAAACTGTGAACTTCTTTTAAAATAAAAAGTATACTAAACAAAGATGAGAAATGTTAAAATAATTTTTGTGAGATTAATAATATTGCTGGGCAGTAGTTACATGTGTTATTGTGAGTACAGTTAATACTGCTCATATTATGCAGCCAGAGAAATAATATCTAATTACCAAAAGGTTATATAAAATAACATGAATAGAATGAATTATATTATACTAAGAGACAGAGAAATAAGTTTTGATATACAGGAAAGAATGCTTGATACTGATCTAACTTTATAGCACTATGAATTTTATTGAAGAAGATGTTAGCAATTCCTATTAACATTTATATATGACTTAATTTAAAAAATGTTTCGAAATGGAAAAAGCTTTTGTGAATTCATATCAATGTGGAATATTAGGGGCTTTAACCTGTTCCCAAAGAGAGAAGTAAATTGACCCAATTTTTATACATATTCAATCAGTCTTGTCTCTCTACTTGAGAGCTTCAAGATAATAAAATGATCAGCATGCACATTGCTATCAATTATCTGTATTGTTTAAGAAAATAGCAATGGAGTTTAATAAACAAACATTTTATTTCAAAAGGCAGTCTATTCTAATGTGATTCATACAGATAACTCAGACTTCAGATGAATAAACTGATTTTTAAAAATATGTCTGTTGCACAGGTTTTAGAATTTCATGGAAGTAGAGCATCTTGCAAGCTAGAAGAGTTACTCATGTTTTGCAGAGGGTAAAATATTAAGTCTTATTTATATTCTAATGCCACTCTTTCGTTTAGCTAATTGAAGATTGAGGCTTTTTTTCTTTGAAAATGAGTTAAAACTTTAATGCAGTAAAAAGCATAATAGGAAATTTGAATTTTAATCTGGTGTTTCTGTAACTATCTATGGAACATCAGAGCAGTTAACAACCTCTCCATGTATCTAATTATAAACTCTGGAAATAGCACCTGTATGTCCATTTATTTATGCATTCGATAAATATTCATTGAACATCTGATATATGAAATAGACTGATTTGATCAAGACAGGTAAGCCCTCCATTGATGATGCTTACATTCTAGTCGGAAGGGGAGAAACAGAATAAACATGTAAACAATATAATATCAGAAAGTTATAAGTGCTATGAGGAAAATATGAGATGGCGCGGATAAAAAGTGACAAGGGTAGTTTTAATGGTCAAAGCTGTTCTGAGGAAATAATTTTTAAGCTGTGATGATGAGGAAATCTTTTGGAGATCTGGTGAAAGGGCTCTTCACAATGAACAAATTACAAATGCAAAAGCCCTGTTGCAAGAACAAGCTTAGAATGTTCGAGGAACAGAGAAGTGATAGATGGAGTGAGAGAATGATATGACATGATGTTAGAGAAGTAGGCACAGATCAATTCTACCTATTGGATTTTTAAAAGTACCTTTGTTGAGGTATAATTGATATACAATAAGTTACATGTATTATTTTCTGAGGGCTGCCATAATAGATGAAATTGTGTCTTAATTTCTCTTTCTGCTAGTTCGTGGCTAGTATGTAGAAGTGCCACAGATTTTTTTACATTAACTCTGTATCCTGCAATGATACTGAATTTATTTATTAATTCTAACAGGTTTTTTTTTGTTGTTTTCTTTAGGGTTTTCTATATATAGTATATGTCATCTGAAAACAGTGGTAATTCTGCTGCTTTCTTTCCGATTTGGATATCTTTTTATTCTTTTTCCTGCCTAACTTCTCTGCTAGGTCCTCCCATACAATGTGAATAAGATTGTTGAGAGTGGGCATCCTTATTGTTTTACTCATCTTAGAGGAAAAGCTTTCAAGTTTTCACCATTGAGTATGATGTTAGCTGTGGGTTGTCATATATGGCTATTATTATGTTGAGGTATGTTCTCTCTATAACCAATTTATCATAACTGGATGAAAAATTTCAAAAACTTTTCTTTGTTGAGATGATCATATGATTTTTTCCCTTCATTTTGTTGATGTGGTGTATCGGCATTGATTAATCTGCAGATGTCAAACCATCCTTGCATCCCTAGAATAAATTCTACTTGATCATGGTGTATGATTCATTTAATGTATTGTTGAATTTGATTTGCCAATATTTTGTTGAGAATTTTTTACATCTATGTTCATCAAGGATATTGGCCTGTAAAAATTGTGTGCGTGTATAGCACTCATGTCTGGTTTTAATATAAGGGTAATGCCAGCCTTGTAAAATGAGTTTGGAAGTGTTCCGTGCTCGTCAATTTGTTGGAAGAGTTTGAAGAGGGTAGATTTTACATCTTCTTTGAATGTGTGGTTGAATTCACCAGTGTGGCCCAGTTTGTTGGAAGATTTTTTAATAGTGATTCTTTCTTTTCACTAGTAATCAGTCTATTCTGATTTTCTATTTCTTCATAACTCACACTTGGAAGCTTATATATTTCTAGAAGTTTAGCCATTTATTTTCTATGATGTCTGATATTTTGGCCTTTAATTGTTCATAGTAGTCTTTTATGATCTTTTGTATTTCTGTGGTTTTAGTTGTAATGTCTCCCTTTCATTTCTGATTTTATTTGAATCTTCCCTCTTGGTAAATCTAGCTAAGGGTGTGTCAATTATATTCATTTATTCAAACATGGAACTCTTCGTTTTATTGATCTTTTCTATTATGTTTTTAGTCTGTATTTCTGCTCTGATTTTTCCTTTTTTCTACTAACTTTGGGCTTCCTTTGGTCTTTTTATAGTTCCTTTAGTTGTAAGTTAGGTTTTTTACTAGAGATTTTTTTTTTTAATTCATGAGGTAGGCCTGCGTTTTGCTATGAATGGCCCTCTTTGGACTACCTTTGCTGCATCCCATAGATTTTAGTATGTTGTGTTTCTGTTTTCATTTGTCTGTAGGTATTTTTAATTTCTCCTTTGATATTTTCAATAACCCATTGGTTGTTCAGTAGTATGTTGTTTAATTTTCACATTTTTTGTGTTTTTTTTACAGTTATTTTTCTTGTAATTGATTTTTGCTTTCATTCCTTGTGGTTGGAAAAGATGCATGATATATTTCGATCATCTTGAAATGATTGAGACTTGTTTTTTGGTCTAATATATGATCCATCCTGGACAATGTTCCATGTGCACTTGAGAAGAATTTATATTCTTCTGCTTTGGATGGAATGTTCCTTATATGTCTATTAAGTGCATCTACATTTGGTCTAAGGTGTCGTTTAAGGTCCATGTTTCCTCACTGATTTTTGGATGATCTATCCATTGACGTAAGTGGAGTGTTAATCCCCTACTATTATTGTAATGCTGTCAATTTCTCCTTTAATTTTGTTAATATTTGCTTTGTATGTTATGGTGGTTTTGTGTTGAGTATATATATTATAAATGTTTCTATCTTCTTGCTAGATTCACCCTTTTATCATTATGTTATGCCCTTCTTCATTTTTTATTACAGCCTTTATTTTAAAGTCAATTTCGTCTGAGTATAGCTATGCCAGCTTTCTTTGTGTTTCCATTTGCATGGAACATCTTTCTGTATTCCCTCTTGTAGCCAGCATATAGATGGGTCTTGTTTCTTATCCGTTCAGCCATTCTATGTTTTTGATTGGAGAATTTAGTCCATTTACATTTAAGTAATTATTGATAGGTATGTACTTATTGCCATTTTGTTCATTGTTTTCTGGCTGTTTTTGTAGTTCCTCTCTGTTGCTTTCTTATTCTCTTTCTCTCTTCCCTTGTGTTTCTTGTGCTTTGATAGCTTTTTTGTTAGTGTTAGGTTTTTATTTTTTTTCATTTCCTTTTATGTATTTATTATAATTTTTGCTTTGTAGTTACCATGAGGTTCATATGTAACATCCTGTGTATCTAATGGTTTGTTTTATATTGATATCAACTTAAATTTGAGCACCTTTCAAAACTACATTTGTATTCCCACTCTCCCACCTGCTACATATTACATTTTTTATGTCAATTTACATCTTTTTATTTTATGCATCCCCTAACTAGTTTTAGTTAATTTTGCTACTTTTGTCTTTTAACCTTCCTACTTTGTAAGTGATTGATTTATTACCTTTATTATACGTTTATCTTTACCAGTGAGATTTTTACTTTTGTATGTTTTCTTGTTATTAATTTGTGTCATTTCTTTTCAGCTTAAAGAAGTCCCTTTGACATCTCTTAAAAGGCTGATTTAGTGGCAATGAACTCCTTTAGCTTTTGTGTGCCTGGAAAACTCTTAATCTCTCCTTCCATTTTTAATGATAATCTTGCCATGTAGACAATTGTTGGTTTGAAGTTTTCCTTTCAGTACTTTGGATATGTCATGTGAGAGATAGGAAAGATGAAACTAGAGATATAAAATAGATTTTGAAAAACTTTGAAAATAATGCAAAAAAGTTTGGACTTTTTTCTGAGGGCAATGGGAAATTCTCTGAACTTTTGGCATATTTGGTTAGAGTGAGGAAAATGTATTGAAAGGAGTAAAATTGATTTAATAGCTGTGGAGATGGAGAAAAGTGCATGTTGGTTTAAAAAATTCAACAATTATTTATTCATGTACTCCCTTAGCCATTTAGATATTCAAAAAATATAATGACTGCCTACTATATACTAGGTATTGTACTAAACATTTCTTAAAGAAATAAATAAATGTTGAATTATTATAAATTAGTTATTGTTTGTTGAACACTTATTATATGTCAGATACTGTTAAGTGCTCTACATAAATAAGAATGTTACCTTTAAATAGATGAAGAAACCGAAGTAAAGAGAGCTCAAGCATATCAATGTCATATAACTGGTAAATGGCATATATTTGATTTCAAATCAGTTTGACATCTTATCAGATTTGGTCATTCACTTAAATGACTATTTTTTACACATAAATTTTATTTATTTATTTTAATCTAAAGAAAAACAACAAAATATGTGAACTAATTAATTTTCTTGGTTTTAATCAGCAACATAGATACCAGTTATCCTGGATTTCCATAAAGAAGTTGTCTTTGCTTTATAGATGAGTAATAATTTTATATATCTCTAGAGGAGTACTTTGGTAAAATTTGGGGCATTCAAGCCCCAAATAAATTTTCATTCCCATGTCTTACTTAGATGATAAGATTTTTTTTCCCTTCTGTGTATATCCGTTGTTAATATTTATTAAAAGGGTAATTTTATTTTGAAATAGGAGAGAGGGGAATTTATGCTGAAAAATATCAGTTTCCAGAGGAAGATGTTGTGAAATTGTTTATCTAAACACCTTTTATTTGGGGTTCAGTATGAATTTTCAATAGACGTTTTTCAGATAAGGAAGCAGTAATTCAAACGCAATTATACAAACAAGAAGATCAGAGAGGAATTATCCTAGAGGATATAAAATGGACCAAGAGCTCTTAGTCTGAGTCATTGCAGCATCAGCTCACCAATGCAAAGTAAGGTAGGTGTCTATGTTGAGAAGGCTTTGTGAAAGGGATGTTCTTATTCTAAGTTTGTTTCACTTTCACCATTTTAGCATTTATTCAAAAATAGCAAAAACTGAGAGGGAATTTGTTCAGATGGGCTCTAAGAATTTTAATTATTGCTCCAAAAAAGTTCAGTGTTGAATGAAGTTGGGTGAATTACATACATGAGGCTATGAAAAAATTTCATTGACTTGAAGAGGAAAACTGGTCATTTCCCTAATGAAAGCTGACTGATTTTCATGGTTTTCCTATTTACATTATGATTTAAATATTTTTGTCAATTGGATAATCTGTTTATTAAATCCTACTTACTATTTACTAATAATTATCTTTGATGACAATATCTTTCTGGGGAAACTTAAATTAAATTTTGAGTACCTGCAAGTGTAATTTACTCTCTGCTATTTTAGTTATTTAATAGCTAAACTACCTTTGGTAGTATCTGCAACACATACCTGTCTTATTGTACATTTTGCTTTCTAAAAATGGATTGCTTTAGTAAGTTTTCTGGATTGTTTTTAGGGTGGGCAATTCTTTTCATAGTATAGTAAGGGATTTGGAGAGAAAGGATTGGTGAAGGAAATTAGCAGAGAAGAGAGAAATGTGGTTTTTAAGAATGAGGGAAGTGAGAGCAAAAAGAAAAAAAAGAAAAGAAAAGAAGAAAAGAAAGAAAGAAAAAAGAGCAAAGGTGAAATGAGTCAAAAGAAAAATGCTGTCTTAGAATAAGGAAAGACATTGAACGTATAGACATATATGGTTATGACACTGGAAAAGTTATTTAGGTCTTGAAAACACGCCTTCTGTGTTTAGCTGTTCAATAAATAATTTAGAGGCAATTACATTACAGAAGTGAGAATCCGGGTGATAAAAGAAAAATTGGGGCAGATCAGGTATACGTGGTTACATAGTCTTCTGCAGCATTCCAAGTACTTCACCTGTATTGTTTTATTCTTTTTTATGAATTTAGGAAGGGGCAAGTAGAAAAATGAAGGTATAAAGATATTAAGTTGCTCAGTTACACACAATTGCAATGAAATCTGGAAGCAGAATTCTAAGATCAGTTAACTTTTAGATAAGGAGTCTATGCTAATTTGTCACATGGAACCATGGCTTTGTGCTGAAAAGGCCTTCCTGATCATCCTCTGGTTCTGAGCTCTTCTTTCCAGATGAGAAATTTGAAGCCCAAAGATCCCGTGGGTGAAGTTTTACTAGTTGCAAAAAAGAAGAAAAATAATTCTTACTTCCTTTATATTCTCAAAGTTATACAGCTACTTTGCTGATAATTTAGCACTTTTAATTTTTTCTTTCGTTAGTTTAGAGTTTGACATTTATAAAAGGAACTTTGAAAAAAAATATAGTGTTCATAACGAATATGACAAAAAATGCATAGAAGTTCCAGAACATTTTTTCATCCTACAATTTAAAAACAGATCAGTCATGCTTGTCCCTTTCTGTTTTGCAGATGGGGAAATAAGAACCAGCTAGATTAAATATTTTAGTCGATTTCTCATAGATCCATAGAGATCTTAAAATAAAATTCTTGAATGCAGTTTTCATTTTTTCGTATAAGTTAATTGGAGACAAAATTCTGGTTAACTGAGTCTATGAAATTTCAGTTAATAGAGTCTTAGTGTATGCAGCTTAAAGATATTATTGGGATATAATTGACAGATTTGAGAAAAATCTTGATACATATTTGATGATTGAATTATAATTTATTTAATAGAAGAAGCAAACAAGTTTGTGTTCAAAGATAATAACACTACTCCATTAAAATGTGTGTTTTCTTTTCTGACAATGATACTTGAGAAGGAAAACAAAATCCAAATATACCTAGCAAACTGTACAATATTTGTATGATGAAAAAAATCTTCTTAATCTTTGAAGTGATCAACTTACATTCAAACATCGGAAACCTGATTACTCACTCTCAGTGGCAGAACTAAAATAATTATGTCATAACATTATCCAGCTTATATTGAACAAACTCTCCCATCAGACTCTGTTGAGATGCATGTTCTCCTTCTGCCGAGGCACAGTGGACCCTCTGGAGTCTTCTCTGTAGCCCAGACATCCTTGGCTGTATTACTCCCCATCATGTCCACTTGTGCTATTCACATCTGTAATCTTTTTAAGGTAATGAGTTTAGAACATCTTCTGAATAACATAATTTTTTTAAATTTGTCCAATTTTACCTCTTTCAACTTTAAAATAATAGGTAAGAGTGGAGAAGGTGAGGTTTCTAGATTTCTGGGTTAGCTCCTTAATACCATGGTAATGTTAGTCGATCTTCTTTGGATTTCTGTAGCTTCATCTTGTCTTCCTTGACAGGCAATGGGTAAGATTATATGTAAGATTACTTGCACTGAGATGGTAATGAAGTTTGATTACACATTTCCTTGGTTTCTTTGCCTTTCCTTTCTCATTATGATTGGTTTGCTGCCCTTTTAAACTTTTGGACCAACATTTTTAGAAAACTATAGTTCTAGGAAAGCCCTTACTGGAGCCTAAATGGTATGAGCATAGAGGCAGGGATTTGGATTATTTCCATTGATGAATTGTCTTACACTTAGCTGACATATGTGTCTCTGCCACTTTGTTGTAGTGTTTCAGGCTTGCCGCCTCACTGCCCTGTGGAGTAAGTGGTACCTGCAAACGGGATCTTCACTACGTGAGCCCTTACACATATGTGTGGGTATGGGGGTCACAGGCACATACCCCACACATATGTGTATCAAGAAAGGTTATTGAGAGTATTAACTATGTAAAAACACATAATATAGGGCCTAGGACAAAGTAGGCATTCAATAAATATACATTTTGTATGTATATATATATTTATATAGGTATTACAATATATATATATTTATCTCTTTCCAAATATCCCTTTTGAATGTCCTAAAGGATACATCTAATAGATTCTTTATTTTTATCTTTGATTTAGCATGAGTGCTCTCTTCCTGATATCCATGCTTTTTGGCCTTGCATTTGGGCAAGCAACGTCTTTCTGCATTCCAACTGAGTATATAATGCATGTCGAAAGGAAAGAATGTGCTTATTGCCTCTCTGTCAACACAACCATCTGTGCTGGATATTGTATGACACGGGTATGTAGTTCATCTCACTTCTTTTAGTTGTCAATCAGGTAAACCTAGACTCAATTCCTTTCTATCCAGAAAGGAGGAATTGAGATAAACCACAACCTCATTTCCCAAATCTAATGGTTATTGGCTTCTTAGAGGTCAAGAGCGCAGGTTACAAAATTATGTGGATCTACTTGGCATAATGGGTACAGATAATTTTATAGCAGTTTACTTTCGAACTTTATTTAACCCTTATATTAGTCCCATGATCAAGGATAGAAAGGGGTGTATGCCACTTTTGTCTCTATGGGCACAGTGAGGATGTGTTAAGTTGGCATTGGGGAATGGGACTATTCCCTAATGGGAACCTTCCTCCATTCCTATTTGTGATAAAGGGAATATAAGTGAATTAATTTGTATTTGTTTCCATTATCTATATATATTTTAAAGTCCTATCACATTCTTTTTTCTGTTCTTTCCTTAGGATATCAACGGCAAGCTGTTTCTCCCCAAATATGCTCTGTCTCAGGATGTTTGTACATATAGGGACTTTATGTACAAGACTGTAGAAATACCAGGATGCCCCCGCCATGTTACTCCGTATGTTTCCTATCCTGTAGCTATAAGCTGTAAGTGTGGCAAGTGTAATACTGATTATAGTGACTGTATACATGAGGCCAGCAAGACGAACTACTGCACCAAACCACAGAAGTCCTATGCGGTGGGATTTTCTATCTGATTTCAATAGCAATGTAATTTGCAATTCAATTAAATGTGTTCATCTGGAATAAAACTAATAACATATCAATATACTTCACAACACACTGTGTACATTTTGAGTATTTATTCCATCCATACCCATACCTGTGCATGCATTAGAGCTTAGGGGCTTGAGAAGAAAAGATGGCTGGAAAAGCCTTTCGAGCCGTATGAAGGATGGCCGCCCTATGAAAGAGCAGTGTGCAGGGAAAATGGGGACTAGGGACATGAAATATTAGTGAAAGCCGGCCTTGGGCAAGCTCTCTAACAGAGGGCCGCGAAGTTTGTCTTGACATAGGAAATGGGCGTGGGAATGCTGCAGGGCTATAAGGAAAGGGCAAGGCAGTCTGCAGCTGAAGGAGCACTTGGCATTAGGGTACCAGTCAAGTCTGCACACTAGACTGTGCACTCATGAATTAAGTATTATCGGTATTGGTATGTAGTTTTCAGAGGGGATGTTGTATTCCTGCAGCTTTAGGTGTTCATGTTATCAAGTGACATGAGGACCCAAAGCTCCAGAGTAATATTTGAAGAACCTGCTAATATCAACTTCCAAAGTACTGGACTGGAGGTGGAGAGTAAGGAATATGGGCAATGTGCAACATAGTACTTCAGCCTGGCCGTTCAAATGTTCACCAAAACTCATTAAACACTGTGTTCTATTCTAAGAACTATTCTCTTCAATTTAATTACTCTGGTGGTCTGACTGACTCATGAAAGTTATACCCCCAAAGCCTAGAAAAGAGGCCACGATCATTTTACATGTAGAAGTCTAAATCCTTTGTAGTCCTTCAAGTAATAGGAGACAGGTTCCAGCATTTATACCAAAAGCAACTTGTGCTGTTTCGGCTTTCGATGTCATGAAATACTAGTATGATTTTGAAAGATTATAGAGATAGGGGAAGAGTGCTAAGGGATTTAATAGAGTAGAATGATCCGAAATTGTAATATAAACCTTCATCAATATTGAAACCCTGTGGCCTGGTAAACGTACTTGGTAAGCGGCTATTTATTTTTCTCTTTCTTCCTTAGGTCCTCTTTCATGAGAGTTGGTTTCAACAGATGTGTGAAGTGAGACAGGCCTAGTACCCTGCAGACTTGACCTCAGACAGATGATTTATCCTGTATTTGTTCATTTCTCTTCATCCAAACTGTTCCCATCAGGGTGAAAATCAATTGTCAGCAGGGCTAGTCGGCTTTGCTATATCCTGGCTGCATTCGACCGGGCATTTTGCCCGTGCGCTGTCAGTTCCCCAGCAGGTGGTGAGGTGGCATAGATGGATTAGTATCAAGCCCATGCTCTGCCAATGGGGAGGGAATAGTTTAAACATGATGTCAGGAATTTACGTTATTTTTACCTTAATATCTGAAGTTGATATTAGCAGGGTCTCCGAATATTAATCTGGGGCTTTCGGTTCTCACGTTACTTATAACATGGACATGTAAAGCTGCAGGACTATAACATCTTCTCTGAAAACTGTCTATCAAACACGGACATTTGATTATGAAATAAAATTCTAATGTTCAAACCTAACTGGCACTAATCACATAACTTTCACGGTACCTGAAATGTATTTCGAAGCCTTGAACGGTGGAAAGGCTTAGAGGTTTAGGGAGGCCCTTGTAAGTAGTCCAGTTCAGAAGACATGGCTTAAACAGGCTTCCTCTGCCTGGTGAGAAGGCTAGATGTCGTAATGGATGAGGCGGGCTGGTGCCATCATGGGCCACAGACCCCTAGAGTGGGCACGTCAGAGACAACTTGCTTCCTCCACCAATATATATATAAACTATATTAAACTATATAAACTATATAGTTAAACTATAGTTTATATACATATAAACTATATTAAACTATTCTTGAAAGTGGAGTCGCCCAAGACAAAGAATCTTTAGGAGAGAGTTCAGGGATGGGCATGACCAACAATTTGCCTCAACGGGATCCAGAAACTTGGATCCTTGGAAATGCTGTTTTGGAGGGTATTGGCATTCTTTGGGTTTAAAAGACGGAGAATGAATAGAGAACTCAGGACAGGGAAAACGTAGAATCAGTGCTTGTGTAATAAGAGAAAGATGGAAACTTTGGATATTTTCTAAAGTGGTCTTTCAATTCAGCCTAAAGTTTAAAGGAGTCAGTTCTGGGCAGAGGAGGTTTGAGACTTGGTGTTTTTTATTTTTATTTTTTAATTTTTTTCCCCTAAATCCCTCTTGTTTCTCATTTGATCCTGACATATGAAGAGTTATTTCATAACTAAATGGACATGAGATCAGGACAGCAGCTGTCTCTGCTCGTCTGATGGCCCAACTCTTTAGGAGTAAGGGAATGTACTCGGGTAGATGTAGTGGCAAGGAATAGCATGATGCTTCCTGACGACAGAAAATTTAAGCACTAACAGTTCTCTTTTATATAAGAAATTGCCCCTCTCACCGTCCTCTTTGAGCGGCAAGTCTGTGTCTTGAGTGCAGTGAGAATTCTTTCATCGAGGTAGCTTCCACTCTATCGGGATCGTTCTGTGCTGGTTCTTCCCTACCCTCTTAACGCTCCTGGATCATTCCTAGTTATCTTTTAAAACAACTCTGTGTCACTTCCTCTGTTACCCTCCTTCCTCCTGTCATTTTTTCCTGCCTTGTGTCCATGTCCCTTCTGGTAGCCACACCTTGATTTCCTTTAGGGGTTCTATCTACCCTTACTTTTATTCAATGAAATGGTTATGGTTTGAGTGGGGCTCATGAGGGTGGGCAATGCTACTTAGGCTCAACTAAGCCAGATGATTGAGGGATGGGCATGTGACCCAATTTCTTCAGTACGAGTCAGTCCCAGGGCTCCTGCTGTAACTTTTGGACAAAGAGGAGTACGTAGCCTACGTCAGGGTTCCCACACTGACAGAATGTGAGCCTAGACTGCCGGCCATCTCTGTCCTGTCTTGCAGACGGCCTGCCTGAGAATAAAGCCAGCCCAGAGCAAGTAAGAAGAGAGAGACCTGTTGATATTACTTGAGCGTAATCTGAAGCCAGCTTTAACTCTTAAATCATAACTTTCTTTTTCTGCTTAAGCTAGTCAGAATTGGGTTTCTGACAGCTGCAACTTCAAAGTACTGACAGATTCAGCATCGTTATTACTAGTTTCAAAAGATGCTTCTGATGCCATCCTGCACTTCCTCTAGAATCTTACTGTTTCCTCTGTATCTTCTCTGGCCTTTTCTTTGCTGAACTTTTCTCCTCAGTGTGAAGGAGTCTTCAATCTCTTCTCATCCTAAGCAGAGAAAAGCAAAAGCAAAAACAAGGTACAACCCTCTCCTGACCCTGTAAACCTTCTATTTGTTTGCCCATCTCTCCTCGAGTTCTTATTCCAGTTTCTTTGTGAAGGAGCCCTATGCAGCCAGTTTTAGCTGCTATAACAGAATGTCACAGGGCAGGTAGCTGATACACAACAGGAACCTGTTTTTCACGACAGGATCTCTGAAGGCTGGGAGGTTCAAGATCATGGTGACAGCATGGTTGAGTCCCAGTGAGAGCCCTTTTTCCTGGTTCACAGCTGGCGCCTTCCCTCTGTGCCCTCAGTGGTGGAAGGGGCAACGGATCTCTGTGGGATCTCTTTTATGAGAACACTAATCCATTCATGAAGATGCTGCCCTCATGGCTTGGGCATCTCCCAAAGGCCCCACCTCCTAACATCATATCAGGCATTAGGATTTCAACCTATGAATTTTAGGGAGAGACAAACATTCAGACCGCAGCAAGCCCCCTATGTGAACCATGTACGTTCTCACTTCTCATTCTCTTCTCAACCCACTATGATTTGACCTCTACTCCTATCTTCCTTTGCAACTGTTTTCAGTAAGGTCGACAGTGACTTGTTAATGGTCCAACATACAGGACACTATTTAGTTCTGACCTTGCCTGACCTCGCTTCTTCCCCAGCAGGGCCAGTGGAGGTCACATATTTGGGTTCACAATGTAATATATCCATCGCACGCATAACCAGGCTCAACGAGGCTGAAGTCAACCGTTTCCTCCTTTTATGCCATTTTTTCCTACTTTTTTTTTTCTAAGATGACTCAAAATCTATGGTATGGTCGTTAGCAGGCAATAGTAACGTAGTTCTGGACCATACTTCCTTTTGTGACTGTAACTTTGCTTGGTGCTATAGGAGTGAAGACTATAAACTTTGTGGCTAGCAGTGTGCTAACCTAATGGGTCCTAATGACCTTTTGGTCACTGTTAAATGTAGATTTCCTCCTGGACATCCTAAGCCATCTCCGACTTACATGCTCACTAAAACGTGCTTTTCCTCCCGTGAGCCACCATCTTCCATCCCAAGAAACCTGGAAATGTTTCTATGCTCCTCTTTCCCTCAATGTCTCTTACATCTGTCAACTTCTTCTTGGTAAGATTTCCTATACTGAAGCTCAGCAGTCTTTAAAGGGTTCGTATTTGATTTTGTAGCTCACTGTTTAAAATTTCCCCGATGACCTCTGTACAAAGATAAGACCCCTGAGCACCGCTTAGCAGAGCCCTTCATCACCTTGGCTCCTGACATGCCCTCGTTGAATGTTTCCATACCTTCTCTGTTTTGGGGTCTTGCGTGTCACTCCCCAGTAGTCTTCTTATCTTCTCTATGCCTATTATTACCTTTGACTTGGCTGATTTGTATGGTTTCTTCAAGACTCAGTTTAGAGACCTCAAAATTCAGGAAAACCTTCTCCTCTGACTAGCCTCCCCAAGGTCGAATGGGTCCATTCTGGGTTGATGATAATCATCACAGCACTTGTCTGATAATAATTAAACTTGCCAGCTTTTTTTCTATTCTAAACTTCTTGAGGGCAAAGACTTGTCTTGTTCATCTTAGCATATCAGTATTCTTACAAAGAGTTTTTTTAATGTATAAAATAGTAGCCCCAAAACAAAGCAAAGAAAAAATATTCTAATATTAGAGTGGGTTGCATCTTACAAGGCAGAGCAGGCCAAGATAAAAACATAAGACGTCTGGCAAGGGCTATGCATACCAAGTGTTTGAATTAAAATAGAATCGGGAAATTTATCAAAAGCTATTCATAAGTTCAACAAATGCTTTAATGCTTTCAAATAGGTATTTGCTGAAGTATCTTCAATTACATATGATGTTTGTGTGATTGATAATTAACAAAATCTCTCCTTGTCAACATAATTATAACAATAGGTCATAATCATTAATTATGAGGTGTTCTAAGCACTTTTTTGGTTATTTCTTTCAATTTAAATTTCTTCTACTTTATATAAGTAAAACCATCATAAATTATATGGGAAAAGAATCCCCAAAATAAATACCAAAGCTTTGGAAAGGTTTCTGGCACATTAGCTGAAAGCTTTATGAAATCAGCATAAATTTTGCCTTACTTCTATTCTTCATGATTCCCATGTCCCCAGCAGATAGCTATCTGAATAGTCTAAATACGTTCCTGGAATGTATTTCTTCTTTGTTATGAGGATATCAACAAAATGATTAACAACATTTTGCCCTAGTACAGTCATTTCACCTCTCAGGGGAAACCTACATGATACCTTACTGGTACATTTTATAGTAAAAAAAATAATGTCCTGTAGAAAGAAAACAGAAATCTTTTGTCTTTCTTAAAATATACACAAATTTAGTTTTGATGAGTCCAAACTAAGACATTGGAGTTAATTGACTATCTTGAAGGGCCCCTGAGTGTTCCCGCCTAGGCATCGGGGAAGAGGGGTTATTGGTCAAAGGGATGTCAAGGGAGCGGTGAACCGGGAGAGTGGGGTGCACCTCCCGAATTCCCAATCGCTGCCCTTGGGGCCATGGAAACAATGTTTTACCCACGACGCGGACGGTGCCTCTTCCTTTCGATCTTTGACAACCGTCCTTCAGAAGGGAAGTTGAGCTTTCTCCTTCACTGCCATCACCCCATGAGCCCCCTCATCACCAAGTCAAACCCCTTTCCCTGCTCACAGGGACAGGGAGAGCAACAATCATCGACTGTGCAAGGGACTGCATCGGACCCGGTGTCTTCTGGGAAAGACGTATAAACTGGGTAAAACAATATTAATTGAAATATAATTATACGCAATGAAAGTCTCAGTTAGGGTGTTGCTTTTAAGTTCACCTCCCAGGAGGAATCTACGGAAAGGGATTATCACTGTGTCCTTTCTTCATCGTACTGTTTGGGACAACTAGTTGTAACTTTAGTCATGGGAATGTGTGAATGAAGACATAATAGGATTTTCAGATAAATCAGAGAGGCAGTTCCAGTACATAGAAAATTTAATTTGAAATAACTTAAAATATTTCATCAAGAAGTTTTAATTCAGTGTCTTGGCACCAAGTGCTTAAGGAAATGTTTCGATCTCACTTCAGATAGTTCAGGTAAACAGACGAAACCAAAAATTTGTATGTGCGTGTGTGTGTATGCACACATATATGTATACATGTAAGCACACACACATACATATATTGAAGTTTTATATATATATGTATTCAAGAGATATATATTCAAGATATATAGCAATTCAAGATATATTTTCAAGAGACATATAAATCTACCCTGACTCAGAGGTGGAATTTTCTCATTTTCCTCATGGCACATATTTTGGAAAAGTTACTTCTAGGGGGCACATTAATACATATATGGAGCAGATACTATTCTTCCACTTTTTACTACGATAGCCTCCTTTAAGGTTGTTATCCAGATATAGAATGAAACTCGCTATTGTTGAATCACTGATGAGTCTGACCTGCAAGAAACTGGAGCATACATTTGGGCCTTTTTTCTGTCTTTAGGCGGGCAGATGAACTAAAGGCACTGGGAGAGATGGGCTGTTTGGTTCTTTGCCTTAGAAGGTTCTATTTCTCAACTACGGGGGCACAAACATCTATTCCATAAAGTGATTGTTCTTAATACAATCTAAATAGCCGTGTACAATTAAATTTTTAGCTTGCTTCGGATCTTGACTTTTTTTTTTCTAGAAAAGCTTCCTCCAAGGTCGGCAGCAGCAGCCAGCGGGGCAGGAGGAGAAACGGGGTCTCGCGGGCTGAGGCCCTCGCACGCGGCTGCGCCTTCTCACTACCGTGTTTCGTAACACTTCTTGGAAGCGCACACTTTTCTTTAGTGCACAGGTGTACGAACTTATTCAGGGGTTCCCCAGGCCCCCATACTTTCACTTTTGTGTGGCCTTTTAAAATGTAAAAATGAAAAAAAAAAAAACCCTTCACAATTTACTAAATGTACCAAGTTGTTAAAAATAAATAAATACATCCATTGAAATCCTAATTTTAGGTTTATATACTTAAAATGAAGCATCAAGACCATAAAAGAACATGAAAGCTTTATTCTTATGGGGGACTTACATAGAAAAAACCAGGTTTCTGGTGTGCGTGATGGTATTTTTGTTCCCTTAGGTTGTCTCTGTTCTTTGCACACAACCAGGAGAAGGTGCTTTTTAAAAAAATTTCGGTTTGGCCAAGGATGCTCATGATATCACATTTGAATTGTGAAGGATTTTGTTTTATTTATTTTAAATTGATGAAAACTGTAGTTCTTAATCTATAAAGAAGACTTCGCCAGGTGAATAAATAAGAAAAATACAAAAAAAATTAGGAAAATATGTAAACTCAAGTTATGAGGTATTTTGAAGGTACAGTGCCAGTAGAAATTCTCTTCCCCATAGTTTGTAACTGCCGTGTCTCTTATTTTAGTCTTCCTATCCTTACATTTGGAGAAACACAGGGAGTTTGAGATAAGAATCCTTTTGTGGATGCGAGGGTTGCAGTAGTTCGGAGTCAGAAAAGGAAAGTAATAAAGCAATATTAAAATGTCTTTATAGAAGAACAAAAATATTTCCTTAAAAAGTCTTTAAAAGTTTTTTTTTTCAGTCCTAAAAACACTCACTTTTATAGGGCACATGATTGTCTGTGTAAGCACTCTTTCCAGAGAGAAGTTTTTTTTTTTTTTTAAATACTAGGAAAGTATGACTTCTTCAAATTAGATTTTCCATGCTATATTTAGTTTTACAGATGTGTTTAGTTCTAAAACTGTGGTTTACTGTATTCTGGG
Organism: Eonycteris spelaea; assembly: GCA_003508835.1. Lineage (NCBI taxonomy): Eukaryota > Metazoa > Chordata > Mammalia > Chiroptera > Pteropodidae > Eonycteris > Eonycteris spelaea. The sequence goes on from PUFA01000065.1 coordinate 7,218,931, forward strand.
GGAGAGTATGTATATTAAAAAAATCGCAGGAAACCCTTACACTCTACTCAGACACAGTCATTTATAACATGACTACGCCATGATCTCTCCATTCCAGGAGCTTATTGCTTCTGTTAACTAGAAATCCCTGAATTCTCTGTATCTAACTTTCTGTGGCTGGAGTCTGAGAAACTGACCCATGATCGCTTTTTTTTGAATAGCCAAGGGTTAAAAGTATATCAGAGTCTTTGATCATTTTTTTTTTTTCTGCGAGTTAATTAAATACGTCGTTCCTCTCACATAACAAAAAGCAGGACTCGCCACCCGGCAAACCAGTTCCCTCCCGCATGATGCATACGCCAGAAGCACGCAGACCACACGTGAATGTGCGCTCTCTCTCAGACGGTACACACAGGCCTTCACCTGAGGGCTAAACCAGGAATGAGCCAAACATACATACATGTGCAAATGTACAATCGACAGCAAATTATTTTAGATCCTAATGTCCTTCGAATATTAAAAATGAGCCAGGAGATAGCTCCTGTGATATTTCCATGAAAACTCTAGATTGCAGTTTTCAGAGAAGTAGCTTCATATCACATCTCGTGAGTTTCGTATCGCACAGCAAAGGACCATGCTGAATATCATGCCGAAGATCTGAAACAGAAGGAAGCACTTATTAATGATTTTCGAGTGATAAAAATTGACTAAAAGGTCAGCAAACAGCCTGCGTGTCTAACTTTACACATAATTATAATCAACGAGTATTGGCATTTTTATATGGGCTACTTAACTATGGCTACTGGTTAAAGACTTCCATATTAGCTCTGCTTAGAACGCATTCCGATTTCATTGTTAAAAAAATAACAAGGCTCTGCTTTAATAAAAGGGTTCTATTTATAGCTTATAGCACAGTTCTTAAGAATTGTAAAAGACTAATAATACACTACTGGTTTTGGCATTTTATATTTCAGGTTAATTCCGGATCTTTTAATATTTACTTTGAAAAGTGTTTATAACCACTAGTTGTTTAAATACGCTTGGGTTCTAAATAGTTTTCTATTGTTGCAAAAGCTTTGGATTTCTGTGACAGTGACCACATATTCAAAAGTGGAGCGTCTCTTCATTCCAGTCCATTTTTAGGTATAAACAATGCTTCCCTATTCAACTCAATAGTGTTACCAACGCATAAACCAGCATGCTTGAACTGTGATATTACTGGTGTCTTCTACCTCTTAGGAACTTTTTTGAGAAGCTGTAGTTGGCAAAATCAATAGCCATTTATATGGGTTGAATAGAAGAATGTCAAAAGATCCTCTTGTCTGCAATCATTGCCCCTATAATTTTGCAGAGCCTGTGGAATGCTCTCTGTGGGCATGATGTTTATCAGCGACTGTCAATGTTTATTTGTACTAGTACCATAACTCTCTGGTTCTCTTTTCCATCCCATTCTACAGCAGACTAGGATCTATAAATGCTAAATTAAGGAAGACATGTATTTATCAGTTATTTCAGAAGGGAAGACGTAGACGACTTAGGTAAGAGAGGAGCCAGGCTTCTGACTGACAGAGCTGGGTACCAGTGCGTGGCAGGGGAGACACCTAATGGACACTTGGCTAACTGATGACCCTGTGAAACTCTTGCCCCTTTTGAAGAAAAGAATTAAAGGACAAACTCTGGGGTGCTGATTCAAGATGGCTAACAGAGGGCACTCCCTGTGGCCGTAAGGGGGGATGCAACCCCTACTTCATCCGGGCTGCACTCTAAAGGGATCCCCTCAGAAAGAAGTTTTTCCAGCCTTATCCTGCCACTATCATCGTCAGAGGTGACCACGTCTAGGATGCTCATTCATGGAGATTATAGAATTGTGAGGAGGATCTATCAGATACTTCTATTAGACAGAATGTTTTCAAATCTTCTGCCTCAGAATGGCGGTCTGGCTAGGCCCAGAGTGGAGGGGGCGGGGAGGATGGCCCGAGAGGTGTCCCTGGATTGGGAGGTCCTCAGCATAGTATTTGCACCTACTGCCCCATCTCGCTGTGCTCTAGATACACAAAAGAGGAAAGATGCTTGTGTGTCCCCCGAGAACTGCCAACTCATTGATTTTCTTGTAATCCCCATTGCCCCTGCCTTAGCTTGGACCATGAATTAATCTATATAGAGGGCCAGAGGGTAAGTACTATCTCAGCAGTAGCCATTATCACTCACCCCCGGACAATGGAAATCGCCTCTTTACTGGCCCTACCTGACTCTAATCTTGCTTCCCTCCAACTTTGCCTCCACGCTCTACCTCAGGCGGCCCAGCCCTCGGTGGCTCCCCTCTCTCTACCTTAAGGATGAAATCCAACCTCTCAAAAGGTCACACGAAGACCTCAATCATGGGACCCTCACACCCTCTTCATGTCATTTGCCTGCTGCTCCTACCATGCCCTCTTGCCTCATTCGATTCTTGTGCACTTTTCTCTTGTACTTTGGAGGTGCTGAGCCACCCGCAGGTGCCTGGATGCACCACACTTCAGGCTTTCACATACTCCGTTCCCTTTGCCTGGATTCTAGGTTGGGGACACACAGATTACACACAGAGCTAGCTTTTACTGAATGCTATGTTCCAGATGCTTTATCTGAATTCATTTCTAACAGTGCTTCACATGTATTATCCCATTTAATCTTTACAATAATCTTACGGGGTTGGCACATTAAAATCCTCACTTTACAGGTGGGGGGGTTGAGGCCTAGAGAAATTAAGAAGCTTTCCCACGGCCCCAGGGCTCGTAAGTGGTGGAGTTAGGAGTTGAATCCAAGTAGTGTGAGGCCAAAGCTCACACATTACACTATACTGTGCTGCCTTGCAAATCACAGGTGAGAGAGATTCACCAGGTATGATGTTTTAAATTTCTAACCGTAGGAAGAGAACAGAATTGCAAATCACTTGTCTAATTTAAGCTTGGTGACTTCAAAACGGAAAGTTATTACAATGGTAAACTCGAGGTCATCATTAAGTTAAAGTTGAAAATTTTATCATATTTTAGAGAACTAAGTATTACTATATCTAATTAGCTTTGTTCTTAAATGTCTTCTTAACAAATGCCTTTGTCTTTTAGGCGAAATCTCTGAGACACTGCCATCACGCTTGAGGAGAAATAAGATGCAAAGGTTCAAGGCTTCTTAGAGGGCAAAGAAGAGGTGTTCTGGAACTCTCTCACCGTCAGACCTGCAATCCCAATACCGACAATTCCGATGAGCTGGAGCTTAACGCTGATTATGGTCTCAATTTCATCAATGCAATTCTGTTTGGGAAAAAAAAAAAGAAGTCAGGAATAACAGCTGATGATAGTGCAGTGGTCAGCTCATCTGTGGGGGATACATTCCAAGACCCCCAGTGGATGCCTGAAACTGGGAATGGTACCGAGCCCTACACACACTGTGTTTGTCCTATACATACGTACCTTTTTCACTTACAGGAAGCACATTACGGCTTCTCTTTGGCGCATGTGAATGGCCAGCAGCACTACCCTTGTGCTTTGGGGCCACTGTTGAGTAAGATAAGGGTCAGCGGAACACGAGCGCTGGGGCACTGCAACAGCTGATCTGATAACCAAGAGGGCTACCCGGTGACTGAGGGACAGGTAGCACGTGCAGTGAGTACGCTGCACAAACGGACAATTCACGAACCACGGAGGACAGAGTGGGACAGCACGAGATTTCATTATGCTCCTCAGAAGGGTGTGCAGTTTAAAACTTTGAATTGGTTTATTTCCGCAATTTTCCATTTCGTATTTTTGGACCGTGGTTGGCTGTGAGTAACTGAAACCGTGGAGAATGGAAGCGTGGATACGGGGGCATGACTGTGTGACCATCACCCCAACTTTACGGTCATCCTGTGAGCCTCAAACCCATGTCAGCTTCTGCTCGTGTTTAAACCATTCCTCTTAGATAGCATCATTTTGACACCCTTAAGGCAGAAATGCAGTTTGAGGGGAAAAAATACAATCTTTTCCTTTTGGTAGACTTTTCCTATGTAGGCCAACGGTTACTTCAGAGTCCTGAAATTTGGCTAGAGGAAGCTATTCTGGGACCTGAGGCATTCAAAAAGTTGGGGCCTCTTCTTCCTTACAGCGAATTGAAATACGTAAAATATCCCTTTGCTTTCATGGTGTTATTTATAGTTCAAAAGACTTTTCACATACTCGATCCAACTTACTATGCAAGGTAGGTACTAGCTAGTAAGAAGATAAAAAGTCTGTACAGGTTCAAATCAAACAAAGGAAAGCCAAGTCTTGGGAGCGAAGGGCAATCCTCTTCCATGGTGGCTGGACTGGGTGGGTCCGCATTCTTTCATCTGTGTCGCATGTGCAAGGTAGGTTCCAAGACCTTCGTGGATGGGGGACATTGGGACAGGGAGCAGAACAGATCGCTTGCAACCTTAATTAGTTTTTCGAGTCTCTATTTCATGCCCTCTTAAATACAGAGGTTGGCTCTCAGTCCAGTCATGTGCCTAGGCTAGCTTGCCACTGGTCAGCTCCCTCTGTACCCACATGAGCTCTATGAAACCCTTACCACTACCCTCATGTCTCCATCACCCTCCATTCATCATTCATTCATTCATTCATTCATTCAACAAACACTTCTCGAGCAGCTACCTTGCACCAGTTCCTGAAAAGGTGTGGTGGATGTGGGGATAATAAGACACAGTTTCTTTGGCTCTTAGGGAGCTCACAGTTGAGATAAGGACACAGACCCACACAACATAATTAAATGTAAAGTTTGAAAACCACTGCTCTAGGTAGTTTCTTACTTAAGAAAATGAGAGTCAACTCACAGAAATGCTTCCAACCTTCCTGTCCTTCACCTATAAACCTGTATGCTTCATTCACTCAATGTCAGGCACTGTCGTAGGTAATGAGTGTGCGCAGTGAACCAGACAGCACCACCACTCCCTCCCTCCCTCCCTCCCTCCCTCCCTCCCTCCTTCCTTCCTTCCTTCCTTCCTCCCTTCTTTTTTTCATTAAAGCCAGAGAAGTGCCCTTCTCTGTTGAGAGGTGACCCCTTTCCTGGCTCCGGATCTCATTCCCTCCCAGCTCCTCGGGAAGCCTGTGCTGTCAGTTACCTCCTCTCCTTCCTGTGCACTCAGCCTCTCCTTCCCTGCAGACATTCCCACTCATCGTACAGCACCACGCTCACGTTCTTCAGTCTAAAACAAAACATCCCTCTCATCCTGTGCCCCCCTGGCTCTGCCCACACCCCTCCTTTCTTTCACAGCCAACTTCTTTCTGTGAAAAACAAAACACATATTGGTTTACTTAGTTATAAAAGGAATATGTGCTTATTGTTGAAATTTGGAAAATAGATGTTAAAAAAAAGAAAATAAGAAGCATTTGTACTACGACTAAAGATAATCACTGACGTTGTCAGTGTATTCTTAACACAAAGACACACACTCGGTCCATTCTTTATATACAACTGTGTGCTTTTGAAACTTAACAATAAACTTCAAAACTATCTTCTTTCATTAAAAAAAATCGTTGACTCTTAATGGCTGTAAAATACTTTGTCATATGATAGTACTTAATGTATTAAGACAGTTCTTATTGTTACCTATTCACGGACTGTCCAGGATTTTGTTCTTATGAATACTGCTGCATGGAAATCTGTCCACAGCTCTGATTTCTTTTCCATACAATGAATTTGAGAAGTGAAATTTCTAGATCAAAGGGCATGAACATACTTAACCCAGGAGTCCTATATACTCACACTGACCTCTAAAAATTGTGTGCCAATGTCTCTGAAAATGCTCATTTCACATCGTTTTCACCAACACTATATGTTATTACTAAGAAAAATAAAAACTTGGCCGATTTCATCCCTCTTTTTCAATCCTTTTTCCGTACTTTGCCCAAAGCCAGGCTATTTGAAAGACAGTCCTCCCTCCTTTCATGTCACATTTCACACGGCTCAGGTTCTGTCCTCACTCGGCCCCTCGCAAGTCACCAGCTACTTTCTAAAATGCTCAATCCTGGCGGCTTTTCAGGGTGTTTTAGACTTTTCGTCCCCCACACATGCCATCATGTTTTCTGCTGTGGACTGTGAGGTTCCATCTGGAGGCGGGTCTGCCCCGCCCCGCCCTGCCCAGTGACGTCGCACCCTCGAAGGTTTAGCCCAAACATCATCACCACCATCAGCCCTCCCCCATTGCTCAGGCCCCGGGCCCCACCTGAGCTCCCCTGGTGCTTTCACAGCGCCTTGCACCGTCTGTGCACACCTCCCTCACTGCGCTGTCCCCACTTTCTGTGTGCACCTCTCCTATCAGCATGCAGGTTCCTTGAGAGTAGAGACTGTGCCATTCCGTGTATCTGCAGTGCCTGGCAGAGGTAGGTGGTGGTAAATGCTGAGCCCGCCTCAGTGGGCAATGGCAGTGCCCGCGCCGGTGACCATGCCCCTCAGGGGTCTCCTTCCTCGGTCTGCCTACTCTTCCCAGCGTCCTTATTCAGCGTCTCTTCCCCTGCCCATCTTTAAAAGTCGTTGTTCTGAAGAATGCGATCCTTGTCCTTTTCTTCCAAACCTAATGGATCAAATTCCATCCACAGCTTTAAGATTCCCTAACCTCTCCCCTGAGCCACAAACCAGATTTTCCAACTGCCTTTCGGGCGTTTCCACTTGGAAGTTCCACTGGCTCCTCAAAATCACCATGTTAAACACTGTACTCGCTTTTCTTTTCTCTAAAATGTACTCCTCTATTCTTCAGCTCAATAAATGGTACCAGCATCTCTCCAGACCAGACACGGCAGCCCGAAGCCCAGCAGCAGGTCCTCCTTGTTCGCTCACATCTAACCGGTCACCGGGTCCTGCAGATGTCAGTTTCTCAATGGCCTTCTCCTCTCTGTTCCTGCCGCTCAGTCCAGCTCGTTGCCAGTTCAAGTCTCTTGGCCAATGACAGCAGCCTTCCCCCGGTCTCCCTGGCTCCCAGCTATTCGTTTCCCGCCAGTCCTCTACATCACTACTACAACGAACGCAGGAGAACGCGAATGTCACCCAGGGTCCACCTTCCACGGTTTCCTAAGCATCAGCGTGAAGTCTACCTTGTGGCTTCGCAAGCATCCAGGCCCCTCAAGAACAAGTCCGTCCTCCTAAAAGGACTGTCTCTGGGGACACGGGGGCTTCCTTGGATCCGCCACCTTCTCCTGCCTCTGTCCCCTCCGCCTGGGATGCTCAGTCTCCTGTTTGCTCCTGGAAGATTCATCCTTCAGAAGTCGTCCCAAGGCCTCCGGTGAAGCCTCAGGCCATGGTCCCGGCCGAGCCGTGGCTCCTCTGCTGCCCCGTGGGGTGGCGGCTCCCTCCATGTCTCCCCGGCGGGCAGCGGCTGGGCCTTACTTATCTCCTCCAACTCAGAAGGACTCGGGGGCGTTCAGGGGCTGGCTCACAGCACGCGCTGGGACTAACACCTCACCCACCTCATCACAGCCGAAGGCCTCAAGCGCCGACACGGTCGTCACGGGTTCCTCCTCCTCCTTCCCCACTCTGCGCCTGTGCTTTCCCCGGCCACTTCACTGACACCGCGTGGCAAGAGTCACCGACGGTCTCACAAGCGCCAAATCCAACAAACTCTTCCCAGCCTTCATTTCCTTGTCCTCTTCCTGGCGTCCGACTTCACGGACGAGCCATCTCCTCTCTCGTTCCCGGGTGCCACCGTCGCTGGACTCTGCCTGACTTCGACTCCTCCACGGTCCTGGCCCGGTGCCTTGTCCTCAGTTTACTCCTTAAACCGACGGCGTTTGCAGCCACCTGTCCTTACTCCACACTCTCTGCTGGGTGTTCCCACCCACCCCTGCAGCGTCAGCTACCACCGCAATGCTCCGGGCCCGACACGGTGTCTTCAGCCTCCTTCCAGGCGTCTCGACCCTTCCCTTCTGCCAGGCGCACCCAGCAGCCTAAACGCGCTTTCTACAAAGCAAGGCTTACATGAATGCTCTGAGCGCCCCCAAGCTTCTGGTGTGAAGTCACACCTTTGCCTGCCTCTCCAAAAATGTCCCTCACCGTTCCCTCCGGACTCCCCGTTCTGCAGTCCTGAGCGTCACCCTGCCAATGCTTCTGCTCCTGCTGCTTTGTGAGCCTGCAATGACCTTCCGTGGTCAAAATTCAGCTCAGGGATCCCATCTGGAAAGCTTTCCTAAGCCCACCGCATCTCCGTGGTCCCCTATCCCGAGCATGGGCACCATCTCCCGCGACTGAGGCAGGGACCAGAACCTGGAATAGTGCCTGACACGCAGCACTTAATCATGAGGCATTTGTCATCCACAGAGGGGTGTCGGGCAACATTCTCGGGGTGAGGGTGGGGGTGTCCCTCTGGCCCTGCTGATTTTAACTAATGCCACAGCATTTGCATCATTCCCCAGGATCCCGGGAGACTGGGACTTAGCGCTGCTTTACTCATTTATACAGAATAGAGCCCGGGCACAGAAGGCACCGGCTGAGGGCCTCCCCGAATCACGCCGGCCCCCCAGGGGCAAGAATCGCCTTACACTGCGGGTGGTGGGAGAGGCCTGCTGGAGAAGCTTACCTTGGGCCCGAGAAGCTCCTTTGGGCATGTGGGCTGGACCTGTTCAGAGCTTTCTTTTCCACAGCACTGAAACTAGAGATTCAGAACAGAGTTGTTAGGACGCGGGAGGGAGAAGCGGCAGCGGCCACAGGCCTGGGCACCGCTCCCGGGGATCAGGAGCGCGGCGGCAGCTCAGCAGCTGCGAGGCCTGGGCGGGCGACCCGAACCACCGTTTCTGGAAAGAGGCCGAAGCGTCACGTAATTGTGCAAAACGAGAAAACGACTTCTCTAAAGTTGTCTGAGTTTTATGATGGGAAGTGACTCAAGGGAACCCAAACAAGGCAAGAAGTTAATTGACAGTGTCTGAGCAAACTGCTGGTTTTCAGACAGGCGTTGGGCCTTTCGATTTTCTCTTTCAGCCCGAGAGTAGTTCAGCCTGCTGAGGAGCTAAACTTTTATGAGCTTCGGGAAGGGCTCATTAACTGGGCACAGTCTAGGACGGAGGGCAGAAGTGGCTGCAGTCAACTCCAGGGACTAAAAAACTGGGGCTCGGAGCCTGGACAGTAAACGGGTGTCCTGCCCCATCGCTGGCCCTCCGAAAACAAAGGAACCCGTGTGCTGCTTGCTGTCCTTGGGGCGGCTGAGGCTGAACAGGACAAATGGCTGGCACCTTCGGAACATTCCGTGACGGACAAGAACTGGGCTACCTGAGGACGCTTCGCCCCCGAGCTCAGAGCTCCGTCTCTGTGCCACAGCGGTTAAGAAACCAGGGGCAGTGGCTTGGCGCACGTCCTCCATCAGCCTCCCGTAGCTGCGGGCAGCTCCGAGCACGGCTCTGTGGGCGCCCTCCCGCAGCACGTTCCGGGAGACGGGGAGCAGGGCTGCTTCACGCGTCCTCTATTCTACAAGTTAGGGAGTGTCGGGGGGCAAGGGACTTGCTCAAGGTCACAAAGCCGTTCAGAGGCAGAGCTGCAGGTGGAAATGAGCCTTTCTGACTGGCAGGTCGTGGGCATCTCTGTTACACCATGATGCTGCCCTTGGAAGAGCCTGCCGTTTACTTGGGCTGCTTTCCTGGGGTTCTGTCCGTGCTGTTTTGTGTCGTTGGGGCACGTGTCCTGACTTCCCCACTAACGGACTCCGTGCGGGAGGCCTCTTTCTCTTCCAGGTCCTACACACGTGACGCCAGCTGTGGCTGTCACAAGCAGGGCAGAGCGGGGCTGCTGCTTTGTCTCCCTGCGTTCATGCTCATTTGTAAGCCGGTGATTCGGAAGAGCCCGGCTCACGCTGCGGCTTTAGAAGACACGATTTTAAGGAAGAAGTAAAGTTACTCACTGTCGAGTGGAAGGTAATGAGAGTCCCATTTCCCTTCTCCCTGTCTTTAAGGTAATCGATATAAGCCTCTTCATACATGGTCTGAACATGTCGTATAGCCTGAAAAACAAAACAAACAAACAAACGAACAAAAAAAACACCCGGAAAAACCAAGAGGACAGTGAGTGGGAAGTTTCAAATGTCCCTCTGCGTCAAGAAAAACCCCCTCTTCTTACCCTTCAAAATTCTGGCCTATTTTTCCATACATTTATCCGTGTTCGAAGATAATTCTGTCTATATGAAACAGATGATAGATTCTGCAGTTTCTAAGATACTTTTGAAGATGGAAAGCCAGATTAACCATGAATACTTTCCATAGACTAGAATGCTTTCTTAGAGGGGAGATTCTCAAACCTGGGTGGATGTCAGCAGCCCCGGGCCCCCCCTTGGCCTCGCTCAGGCAGTTCTGACATGCGGCCAGGGCTGGGAACGACGTGGTCTTGGTGCCCCACTAGTTAACTGTCCCTAAGTTTTCCATGACATGGTTTAAAAATGTTCTTGGCCAAGGGAAACTGTTTCAGCATTCAAACATCACATTAAACGTGGGGAATGCTTTTTCCAGTAAAAGGGCATGAGTCCCAAATCCATGAGATCTCAACAAATCACAAGATCCAGCTCCTCTAAGCTGCACACATAACCAGCTACTTTGGAAAAATTCCAAAGGAAGTGATATTTACTTATTTTTTACATGTTAACCATTTTAAATAATCTAAAATTCACAAATACAATACTGACTGCACATGAATTTATGTGAAATCCAATAAACTTAAGATCCTTATTCTTTCTCCTGTTCCTTTCCATTCCTTTCTCCCCCACAGTGTGTTTTAACCTTCTAAAAAGGCCACTTCCTCTGTGGGTTCTCCTGATGACCTATTCTGGACACCTACAGTTTGAGCACAAATCTAAATAAACTGGCTTCACCAGCACACAGAGGTCAGGCTTTAGTCTTGAGGTGACATGGCCTCAGGCCAGGCCAGGCCCTAAGGACAAATGACAAAAGTCACAAGGAGAAGAATGTTCCTCCCCATCTCTCTTTCTCGCCTCTGCAATCTAACCTCTACCCCATTTCAAATGGGATAGCCTTAAACTAGAGATCCTTTAAAAAAAATTATAGACCCCTTTATAAATCTAATGAAAGCCCTGAACTCTCTCCCAGAAACATCTGTGCACGTACGGCGTGCACACTCATACACACGTATGCTCAGTTCTGTACAATACTCCTAGCTTAAAAAGTTCTACGGAAACAAGAATTATGGGGGTTATTTAGTTTTGTAATATCATTGTGGGTATCAACATCCTCATATTCTTTGCCATAAAGAGAACCCTTTAACCATCATTAAAAGAATTGTAAGTAAGTTTTACTTACTACACCCTTGCCTATGAAAGCAAACACTCCAGTGGTTACTTCAGCAGCAAATATCACCAGCAGGCAGGTGAAAAACTGTAGAGAGAAAATACTAGGTTCATTGATTCAATACCTTTCGATTGATTTAGCCGCTTGGAGAAATCGTAGGCAAGGTTATGACTTTGAATTGATCTAGCAGGAAGCTCTTGTCCCTTGGTCCCCTTGTAGTTGGTTTATTCATTCATTCACTCATTAATCCATTCGGCAGTTGTTTATCGAGCATTTATTTTGTGTCAAGTACTGTCCTTGGTGTTGGGTATACAGTGGCTAATAAGATAAGATCCCCATGTCTCTGCCACCATGGACCCCATATTAGAAAGGAGAAGATATGATACCTGAGTAAAGCAATACAAACGTTGAATAAGATAATTCCAGAAAGTGATACACAAATCCCACCACCTTGAAGAGTACCCGGCACTTATGTGTTCAATGAACACTTGGTGAATCAAAGAGGTTCTATAAAGAGAAGACGAGGAGGTAGAGAGTGACTGCAGGGCCTGGCTTTGGGGAAGGTGTGACCTGAGATTGTGCAGTCTGGAGGGCTTCTCTAAGGAGGTGGGAGTGGAAGAGCAGGTGTCCTTCTAGACAGATTTCTGTTCCTGTCTCGTGGGTTGGCTCTGATCTAGGTTCAGTGATAAATAGGACAGAGAGATGCTTAGCAACAGGGGAAAGAGAATAGAGAGCAGAGGAAATGAGTTAGAAATTTTAAATAGGAAAATCAAAGACTGCAGTGAATAAGAAGAGGCTCCTAATAAACCCTCATGGAGAAATGCAAAAAATTCCTCTCTTCCTGCCCCTCTTTTTCCGTCACCTTGTTTTTCTTAGGTCACACGGCATTGGATGTATAGCTGTTTATTTAAATTATTTCATTTTTAAAAAAACAGATGCTGGTTGAAGTAAGCCATGAGAGAGATGCTAAGATACTGATCTCACACGGCAATGCTTTTCTTGTAGATAACAGCACTGGCTGTTAGGAACCTTTTAGCTGCCTCACTCACTGCGAAATATTATTTATTTTTTTAAAGAACGATCATAATTGCCCCTTATAATTATTAGGCGCTTTTCTTCCCCAAAGGTCTTTACACTAATGACCTCATATTCCCCCCCACATTTCTATCTGGGGCAGGGCCAAAGATAATATCATCTTTATGCAAGTGATGGAGAAACGGAGACTCAGGGAGAGGGAGTGAGTGCCACGGTCTCGGTGGGTTGGAGGAGGAGCTGGCGCTGGAGGCCAGGTCCGGCTCCCCTTGGCCCAGCCCCACTCCCCTTGGCCCCGCGCCCCACTTACAGATCCAAGCACGCACTGTGACTCCCGCATGGCTCCGCAGCACCCGAAGAAGCCCACGGTCATCATCAGGGCCCCCGCTCCGACCAGCACGTAGAGCCCTGTGGGAAGAGGGCAGAGGGGACGCTGACCACCCAGCTGGCTGTCTCCCCAGCACGGCTCTGCCACCACCGCTCCAGGGAGCCCTCAGGGCCAGGCAGTCGGTTGTTATGAATACAACGGGTGACACTTGTCGAAGGCTTGCTGAGCCTTTGCTTCCCCAATTTGGTCTGCAGGGGGATCCCAAGAGTAGGGGATACTGTTTTCCCCAGGAGACAGATGGAACCAGAGCTCAGAGAGGTAAGGGGATCTCTCGGGGTCACACCCCACAAGGACCGGAAACCCATCGGCCCACCCCCACTGTCCCGCTCCTAACCATCCCATAGACCTCCCATCTGCCAGGCACCTCACCTTTCAGATTCCCACACCCCACAAAGTGGGTATTCCCACATGCGTGTGTCCAGGGGCCAGGGCCAGAGCTGGGCCACAAAGCCACACTTCCCTAGGAGCTCTTGGTCTCTCTTGGCACCCTGGAATTAATGGCTGTCTCCCCCTTGTGAGAGTCCATGAGGACAAAGTGCCTGGAGGGAAAGAGGGCTGATAGTCTGCCCAGGCAGAGATGAAGAAGGGAGACAGTGGCCCACAAGAGGGGGCTTTTGGTTAAGGAGACAGGGGCAGTCACAACTCTAAGGCGATAAGGTTTGTGTGGATTATAAACTGGAGGCTAATACCTGGAGAAATAGGAGGTTGTGTTATAAGAACAGCCACTGAGGGGAGGTGTGGATATAATATACACCAAATGATGTTATTATTAATATAATATTAGCTACATTTATTGAGGGCTTATTTTCTCCAGGTACCGTTTTAAGCACCAAGTACAGATAGATTAATTTCATCTTTATGAAGCAAGTATCATTATTATCTCCATTTTTTTAGACAGAAGAACCGAGCCCCCAAAGGTTAAGCAATTTGCCCAAGATCATAGAGCGGGGATAAAAATACCCGTCTGCCTTTAGAGCCAGCTCATCGCTATTAACCTCTCCTGCCTCTCCAGCGATGATAGTGGCCTTAATTCAGGTGGTAATTTCACTTACTACAGATGTCATGCCGAAGGAACACTTGTTCTCCCAGAGAAAGCAAAGGGCAGACATGTTCTGTTGGAGAGACATAAAGCCAAGTCCTTTCTTATTTCCTCCTCTGATCCTGAGGAGATGGTTAGAACACAAGAGAAGGCCTGGCACTCGACTTGCTTAGAATAACGCCAGTTGCCTCTATATTATGTTTTTGTATTTTATTCACATGAGTCACCTGGAAACCACTCCCAGTCGCCCAGAGGGTGGGGATCTGGGTCCCACCTCTGTGGGGAAACCCTGACCCTGGCCGGCAGGGTGCCTCCGGGGGGCCCCTCTGGGTCCTGCGGTGGTTTGTGGGCAAATCTATCCGTGTAGCGCAGCACACAGGGCTGCCTGCTTCCTGCTCCGCCCAGACCCTTCTCCAGCCTCCCCTGGGCCCCCGGGGAAGCCCTCTTGTCTGCAGGGCTGAGAGGTGTTTGTTTGTTTCCTGCTCTGCTGGTTCTGCCACTTCCTCTTTTTGCCTTTTCTCTAAAAGAGCAATTTTCATGAGAACGAACCCGAAATGAAAGAAATGATTCCACATGTAAAATAGTACTGTCACTGGCCCCGCCACCTAAACACCTCACTGTTTCAAAAAATTTCTTTATTTGCCGAAGCTCTTTCATTTCTCTCATCTCTTTGGCTCCTCAAAACAACCCCATTAGGTAAGGCAAGTGTTACATTTCCATGGCACTAACTGGGGTCAGGGAGGCAAGAGGACTCCAGGCAGGACACTCAGGCCAGAGCACCATTCCCTCGGGGCAGGGCAGGCAGCCACGGCACCTGCTCACTTCCCTCACAGAACCTCTCCCGGGTGGGCTGCCTTAGCCTATCGACTTCCTGCTCACAGCGTTCATTGCCTCCCATTGCTAGGTGACAGTCTACAAGACTCTCCTTTGGAACCCCCAGCCTAAGGGGGGGACCTGCAGGATCGCCATCCGTCCCGCACTGCGGCCACACGGGATTCACGAGGACCTGACCTGGCCTCCTCTTCTCCATGTTGTGTGGTCCCAGGTTCTCATGTCTGTTTTTCTCTGTAGACATTAAGTCCACAAACAAACCTGACTCAGTCCTGCCTCGAGCCCGCCCAGCTGGAGGCAGAATTGTCAGTGTTGTCGGATGAGAGGAGTCAGGGAGCACATCGGATCTGAAGTTCTGGACTGGGCCGGCTGCCATCTCCCGCCTTGGCTTAGAGACACATGCCGGGAAAACATCTTCACAAACATACAAGAAGCCACCACAGGGCTGGGCTCTCCCAAGGTAAAGTAGGTGAGGACATGGCTGCACCCTTGAGCCTGGAATACAGGAAAGGGGGTGCTCCTGAGGAGGCCGGGGTGCAATGGACAGAGGGACCAGGGCTGAGGGTGACAGAGATGCTCCCACTGCAAACAAGCTCGCTCGGTCCCTCGGTCAAGGGCCCTGCCTTCTGAGAGGATGAACTCCCCGAGAAAATTGCTTATTTGTACAGTATTCCGTTCTTAGGTGATCAGCATCCCAGAGCTCACAGCAAAGCACCCTGAAACTGGCCCAGCAGCTCCAAGCCCTGATGAGGCCTCTCCTTAGAAAGCCTCCGTGTGTATGTGTGACCTCCTATGTGAATGCGTGGCCTCTGTGTATATGTGTGGACTCCTGTGCGTGTGCATGGGCCTCTGTGTATACGTGCGGGCCTCTGTGTGTACACGTGGGCCTCCTGTGTGTATGTGTGGGCTTCTGTGTGTATGTGTGGGCCTCTGTGTGTATGCGTGGGTCAGGTGACTCAGCCCAGGGCCCAATAAGCCCTGCTTCTTGGAGCTGAAGGGAAAATCAGAAGAAATTCTAGAAGTGGCAAAATCACTTGGGTCTGCTGAATCTAGTTCCAAATCTGGTTTTACGCGGCACACCATAAAGCCACTGTGGCTTCCAAGGGTACTTATCCTTTTCTGATCTGGTTCTCAAAAAACAGCTGTCGAATGAATCCGTTAACTGAGTGTCACATATTAATTCCGATATGGTTTCCGTCGAGCCCCCTCCCTCCCACAGCAGCCTGCGTGACAAGTGTCTGACCTATTTCCTGATTCCCCGTGTGCTCTGAGTCCTATTTCCCTCATTTTGAGAAAGAGAAAACACTTTGGGATTACATTTTTAGCAAAGCTGGGCCTTGCGAGACACGTGATTTCAGATGACATGTGACCACCAGTCCCCTTGTTTCCTGGGCTTCAGATTCTTCTTTGTTAAGTTAAAGCATCATTTCAGTTAACACAGAGAGGAGACACAGAGACCTCCGAAGAGCCTTGTCGGCACCAACTCGTTTTTAAATGGCTGCTCCCTTTTAGGGACTGGATAGTGGCACGGTCATCAATTTCAGTGGCTTTTTTGGCAGCGGACGGTTTTACATACCTGGTTAATGACCATTGCTCATCTAAAGATATTTTTCTAGGCCTCTTTGTAACTGCCCTTCCTCCCAGCTTGCCCCGGACACACATATTTACATACGTATCTAGAATATCGGATGGGACTTCGTTTGTGGGGAAGGTTACGTCTGGGGTTCTTTGAAACGACAGCAGCTCTCAGTTGTTGAGTATTGTTCTCAGAGTGGTAGTCATGGAGCCCTGAGCACTAAGCATAACCACCACTTCCTGCAGCCTCAGCTCTGGGCAGCGCCTGGACTGTGCCCTTGACGGGAAGCCTGGCAGCCTAAGCCGTGCTGTCTGTCAGCCACTCTCTCATTCTGACTCCGCGGCGTGTAACCCACTCCTTTCTCTTCCCTTCTTGTGTTCCCCGGGCCTCCCACAGGCGGGCTCCCTCCTCGGCCTGCCCTCGTTACGGTCCCGGCAGGAGCCGGGGTTCATGCGGGGCTCACTCCACAGCAGCTGCGGTGCTGAAGCATATTCACGTGTCACATCGTCTCCTCCGCACATCGTCCTCTGAGGCGCATAGAAGCATTCGTATTTCCCAGCTGAGGAACTGAGACACAGAGAAGTTACTCTGCCTAGTAAAGACAGATGCATTGGAGAAATTGTCTCAACACTGTCGACTACAGCCCATCTCTTCTGCAGCGACCACAACCCTCAGGTACAATGGAAAATATTACCAGAGTGAGTCAGAGCGTTTCAGAAGGCGAGCCGGCCCTCAGCATCAGCGGGGACACTTCCCTCACGCACAACATCAGCTGCGATCGCAGCCAGGCTCCACGACCGAATTCAGCAGGCAGAGCAGGCCACCGTCGGCCTGGGGTCCTGGGCAGCTGAGCGGCTGCGGTTTGTGTGGGCAACCCCTTCATGGCGAGAACCCGCTAAGGCCCTCTGCTCAGACATGACTTAATGTGCCTGGGCACACACTGTCCCTCGACCTTCCAAGGCTGAGGACATTGCTCTGCAGTCCGAGCTCCTGGAAAGAAGAACCCCGCAGTGTCTGTCCGTCCGAGAGGCAGCCCAGACCTGGACTGTCACAGGGAACCAGAGGGGCAGGTCGGTGCAGTTTGGAAGGCATCGGGGGGGGGGGGGGCGTCCTCCCAGGAGTTCGCTGAGAAGGGAGAAGGTCCAGGAAACACCAGGTCACCCGAGCCTGTCCTGCTGCCGGCTCCACTCAGGCCAGGTTCCCCTTTCTCCCCGTCAGCAACCAGTGGACGTGGACACTCTGCATCAGCCCCCAGGCCTCAGCCCGGTCTCACCGTTCCTTGAGAAGAAGTGGCAGCAACAATGTGTGGCAGTCATCCGCCCAGAGGCAGGTCCCTCTCAGAGGTGGGACTCTAGGCTGCGAGGCGGGATGTTTTGAAGAGCCACTTGAATCTTCCAAGCCTGTCTGCCCGAGCTCTTTAGCAAAGGGATATGCTAAGTGTTTCGTGGGCTGGTTGCCCAGGGACCTATTCCGACAAGACAACGCGCAGATGGCTTGACGGTGCCCTGGGACATGCAGTTTCCCCAAACCTGGGCCTGCGTTGGTTTTCAGGTCCTGCGGCCTCCCGCCGTGTGCCATGCGAGCCGCAAATGGCATCACGGCATAGCTCTCTTCTCTTTTGACGGCCAGAGAGAAGATATCATTCCTATTTGGAAACTTATTTATTGAGGAAAGAAATCATTTCTATGAACATGTATAGCTCTATCTATTTCTAAGACATATTCGGAGTGGAGGGAAGGCCCCTGACTTCACGAGGATTTTTTTTCTCGTCGCCACTCCCCAGAGAGGCAATGTGGGTGTCAGAAGACCTGGGCTGTGGGCCGAACCCCACTCAGCAAAGCCGCAGGACCAGCTGGAGGACGGCGGCTCCTCCGTGCCTCCAGCCCTGGTTCTCAGTCTCCTATGCTGCCTCGTGCTCAGTCTATGACACCCCACGTCCCTGACCTCTGAGCACGGACCCCGAGTGTCTTGGCCCCCCCGTCACTCAAGGGCTGACTGAGGGGAGGGGGGTGCGGCTGAGGAAGGAGAACTAAGCATACTAACCCACATCCTGTCCCCCGGCCACCAAGAACGAACGAGCAAGAAGGGTTCAGGCCCTGCTGTGTAGACTGTTGTTTTCCCCACCCAGAATTCACTTCTCCTCCGTCAGAGAAGCGAGGCTTCTCCAGTCCCAGCCCACGTGGCCTGGGAGGGCCCACCGGCCTCAGCTCCAAGGCAGGCACGAAGCCCAGGCTCCTGCCAGTGAGTCCATCCCACCCAGCCAGCTACGATGCCTGCATCCCCGAGACCAGCCCTAACCCTGGACCTTTCAGTTATGCGAGTCAAAACATTTCTGTTTGGCTCCAGACAGTTTGAGTCAAGTTTCTGTGATTTGCAATTAAGAGTCCTGACAGATATGTCTGTAAAGAAATGACATTTGCATCTCGGCAGTTCGCACCGATTTAGTTTAGGTTAGGAAATAAGATCGGGAAGTTTACATAGAGCTGGTTCACCCCCTACGCCACACAGGACTCTCCGGAGCAGATAAACACCCCTTTCTGATTTCACCACGTTAGTGGTATATTAAATGCCAACGCAGAGGAGAGTTCACATTCACCTGTGGAAGTCGGCTCAGCTTCTTTGATTGATCAAATCATTTCAAAGGTTTTCTGTCAGAAGGATCAAATCGACATACTCTGGACCAGTGAGAATCACAACTGGACCAACAGCCGAGGACTGCCTCAGATGACGTGGTACTAGCTACAACTAACTCTAAAACCTCAGCCCAGCTCCATGGTATGGTGAGTTCCCCAAAGTGACTGTGATTGAATTTTCTGCCACTTGGCAAAAAAGGCTTATAGAACAATTGTAGTTAATTTTATAAAATAAATAAATGAGATATTTTTATGCAAAAAAACAAAAATAAAAACAAAAAAAAAAAAACAAACACAAAAAACCCACACACACAAAAGGTTTTCCTACGTTGACCCAAAGCTACACCTGTGGTATTACTATCAGCACCTTGTTTCTGGAGCGCGCGATGAGGTGCTCCCTCAGATCCACACACCCTCCCCCCCTCTGATCAGGACCCCTCACTGCTGAAATCCAGGTCTCCCACCTGAAATCAAGCCTTATTCCAGACTTGTCTCTGTGTATTGCTGATACCTTTTGTTTTTGATTCCTTCTGCCCTCGAGTTTAATGACCTTTAATCATATTATGTAATGATGCTTAATAACGTTTAACAATGTTTCTTGTCTTTCCATCCCTTTCTTCACAATTCCTCCTTCAACCACCATGGGCTGTGCCCTCGTGTCTGACTATCCCAGAACGCTGGCATGTTTTCCTTTTCTGTCCTGTGACTCCTCTCTCATTCCACAGCTGCCAGAAGACGCTCTTTCAAATGCAGGCAGACTTACCCTCCCCCAAACGCTAAATGACCCTTCTACTCCTCACCAAATTAACTAACCCTAATACTTAAAGACCTCTATACTCATCCTCTCTTCATCCCCAACATTTGTAACCTTACCTCCCACCGTGCCCCAACCCTCTAAACGCAGCAAGAGAGCCCTGTCCAGCCTGGCCTGTGACGGGCCTCGTGGACGGGCCTCTTGCCCACAAGCCCCTCTACTGATCGCAGTCCCGTGTAACCATGTTTCCATGAAATATTAAAACCCCCAAATTAAAATAACCGTGGAGAGATTTTTAGATAGCCAGATGTCTATTATCATCGCGAGGAGACAGCTCCTTACATGTTTTCCATGTAATCAGGGTCTCCACGGTCTTTTAAAATGGTCTTTCTTTACTGTGGCTGAAAATTTCCAGTTCAAGCTCGAAACCATATTATAGACAGTTAAGTCTTTCAACCTCAAACTTGGTGGCGAGGTGGGTAGGTGGCCAGGTTTTTAGGTGGTTAGTTATTACCAAACAGCTTGAAGGAGAATGTCTTACAATAACTGAACTGGTGGATTTTTTTTGTTGTTGTTGTTGTTCTAAATAAGGGGACCCCTCCCCATCTACCAGAGGCACAATTGCAACTTCTGGTGGGAAGTCCCGAGAGGCACACCTGGGCAGGTGGGATCGATAGGGTTCCGGTGCAAACCCTAAGGACGCGAAGAGGAGGCGTGGACTGCCAGCTGATACCCTGAACGTCAACATGCCTGAATGTGAGGCGCAAAAGGCTTCCACTGTTTTATCGGGACTACCTCATGTCGGGACAACAAGCAGCGGCAGAACTCTGG
The DNA here is from genome assembly GCA_003508835.1 of Eonycteris spelaea. Classification (NCBI taxonomy): domain Eukaryota; kingdom Metazoa; phylum Chordata; class Mammalia; order Chiroptera; family Pteropodidae; genus Eonycteris; species Eonycteris spelaea. Next base: position 7,239,252 of record PUFA01000065.1, read on the forward strand.
GTGGGAAGGGAAAAGAATGCTCGGCCTGAGATGCGGTTGTTCGTGGTGGAGAGGAGCTTGGCTAGGAAGACTCCCATCGGCCAGAACTGCCATGACAGGGGAAAAATGGTAGCTGCCAGCCACTAATTTGCCAACACTGACCCAGAGGCACAGGTCAGCCTCTCCCTAACTCCGGCTACCTGGAACGTACGCCATCCAAGCACCGCTCCGTCTCGAGGCCCTTCCCGCCAGCCTGCACTGTTCTCTCTCATGCTTACTTCAATGGCGGTACCGTTTAGCATCTAACATATGCTTGTGATTGTTGTCTGCTATTGATTATCGTATGTGTCCATATGTGTCTGGACAGGCACGAATCCCATGCGAACGGCACTGAGCCTCTGCTGTGGTTAATGCAGCGGGCACTGAGTTGTGACTGTGCTAAATGGGACTTAGAAATCGCAGGGAATGTTTCTGAAGGAAGCAGGTGCCGGAAGATCGGCAGAAGGAGGGAGAATGTGGGAGAATGCATTCCTTCCCCTCCCCTCCCCCGAGGTTCCCGTGAGACTCCTGGATGTGGTGCAGGACCGGCTGAGTTTGTTCTGGGGCGCTTGGGGCCAGCTCTGGGATGCTGGAATGCTTCTGAGGAGGTTTCCAGAGCCCCAAGTCCTCGAGGAAGAATATGCTAAATGTGTGAGTGAGCTTTTGGAAGGGAGGGCAGGCGCCACGTGGAAAAAACCATGTGGTGGGAACAGTAGAGCATTTCTGTGTGAAGCGCGACGGTACAGCCCTCTGCTCCTTCCCTGTAATAAAACTCCAATTTCGTCTAAGGGTCAGAGGCCCTCTGGGGTGCCTGGGCCACTTCCGGGGCCCGGGTGACTCCCAGCCATGGGAATGCTCTCCTTGGCCCCGGATCAGGGCATGGACAAACAGTGCAATCCTGGCCAATATGCTGCAGGGGGAAGGCTGACTAAGGTTTGACTTGCTCCTAAAAAGGACCGTATGAGGTGACGCTTGCTCCTTCTCCCTGGGATGTTGCTGTGTGAGAATATGATCCCCGGAGCCACTCATCTCGTCATCTCGTCATCCTGAGGGGACATGTTTGAGGTTGTCCCGAGGATGGTGAGGAGAAAGATGGAAAATACCTGGGTCCTTGATGACTTTGTCGAGCCCTGAACTAATTCTGGAGATTTCCCCATCTCCACACTGTTTTTTTTTTTTTTTTACCACATTTCATCGGTTTTGAGTTTTATATATATATATATAGTTTACATTTTAATGTTTCTGAAATTAGGACGCATATTTTATGGTATGTTCGTTAAACTGGCAGCATTTCTTCTTTTCTTGGTGGAATTTAAAATAATTGGGTGTTTACAAAAGAGAGCCTATCTAAGATTTGATGAAATGTGGGATTCTTTATTATTATCTTTTAGTGGGTTTTCATCACTCTCCTCTAAAAGTAATGACGTGGCTGCTCTCCTCACAGGAGGCGGGCTGTGGGAAGGGCGTTTGGAAGAGAAGGTGACAGAGCTGGGAGCGGCCCTCATGAGGACATCACTGGCTCTGAGGAGGCCTGGACTCTGGTCCCTCGTGGGGAACAGCTCGGCTCTTCTTGGGGTTTGAAGCGAATGATCTGTGCAGGATCCTGCTTCTTCCCAAGCACCGCCAGAAGCAACTGCAGTGCGCTCTGTGGCTGGCACGGATCTTAAAGTAGCCAGTCACATAGGGGATCACCTACACTGACGATGGCCTCGGCTTTTTGAAATCTGGAGCCCAGGAGCACTGAGTTGCAGACTGAGAAAAGGCAGCAGGAGAGGATGAGAAGTAGATCAGAGGAACTTAAGCCAGGGGCAAACGCTCAGCCCTTCCTGGTCACACTACGAATCGGAGGCTATCCTCTTCTGCACACTCCTGGGCCCTTTCCTACAGCTGGGGGTGGGTGGGTTTATTGCCCCTCCCCGCTGAGGACAGCCCTACTCCCCACCCTGTCCTTCCATCCCCTGTCCTTTGCAGTCCCTAATCCCAGAGGGACTGAGATTAGCACCTCCAAACCTGAGACGTCTCTTCACTTCGAAGTACGTTTCGCTCATGGACAATGTAAAACACAAGACCACAAAATGAAACCCTGCCTGCGCATGGCCTCAGTCCCCCCCGGAAGCATGGGTGTGAGCACCCACTTCCCTCAGGGCAAAGCCGGAGAGTCTAACTCCTTGGAAATGAATTACAGTTACGCTCTAGGCTTCCTTTCTCCAAGTGGCTGAAAGAAGTTCCGTGGGCCAGGCTTCCCGCGCTCGGCTTCCTTGAGGTTGGAGGACCGAGGGGAGAACCGTGCGAGGGCGGGCAGGGCAGGGGTGGCCGGAGCGGCGGGGCGCTCTCCTGCCTGGACCACAGTGCCCCCACCCCTAGAGCCTGGCAGAGTCCCGGGGCCTCAGGCTTCTCCCCATCTCTCCTCTGTCCCTCTCCTACAGGGGCCCAGGTGCTGTGCCCGCAGCCCCTGGGGCAGCCGGGCAGCCCTCACTGACGCTTAGGGAAGCCGACCTCACTCACCCACGTAGAAATACTCCGGCGATTTGTCTTCTGATGAGAAATCCTTCATGGTGCCTCCGAACCGAAACCATAGTCCAAAAGCAATGACAGCCGAGCCCGCCAGCTGAAAGGTAAAACACATTGCTGAGCAACCAATGGAAGGGGGTGCGCACGCACCCCGGGCGCGGGCTGGGGACGGGGCGCCGTGGTCTGGAAGGGCACCTCCGGTTTCACAGCGGAGGTGAAATGCCGTGCTCGGGCCCCCCGTGGCCCGGACGTGGCATTAGGACCGGAGTCTCCCGTGCTTCTTCCCGGTCCGCCGGGCTACCCTGGGTTACGAGGAGGCGTGCATGGCGTGGAGCGGCCTTGGAGGCCCCTCGGAGAGAACTTTCCGGCAGCAACCCCCCCCCCCCCCCCCTTGGAAGGCGTCTGTGCCCTGCCTCACTGTCCCTTGCAGCCTGGCCAATAATACCACAGTGAGAGGGGATTGTGTTTCAGCCACCAGGTCACCAAGAGCAAGATGAAATCCAAGACCTGGGGGAAACCTGCTTTTCTAAATGGAAAGAAAACACACCCAGCGAGAAAGCAGTTTCAGAGGCACTCGGAGCCCTGACCTACCCCAGGCCTCATGGTCAGTGCGCTGCCTGGGGATGGTTTTGCAGGCCCGGAGGGAGCTTGGCTGTTTTTTTCTTTTCTTTTTTTCCTTTTGGTTGCTATGTTGAGTTTCCATGGAAAGTGAAAAAGGAAAAAATAATTTTCTGAAAAAGCATGGTCTGTGTGCCGTGAGGCTCGTGGAGAGGCTGAGTGGCTGGCACAGGCAGCGGCTGGGCAGGCTGGCAGCTGGTAGAGTCATCGGCTGCTTCCTCTCGGCCACTCTGAGGGCCTTTGTGAGGCTCTGCCCCGAAGCCGAGGCCTTTTCTGCCATTGCGGGACTGTCACCACCCGCTCCAGCCCTAGCACCCTTTCTCCTCAAACACTCATCACTCCAGGCACAAGGCAAAAGGAAGCAGAGATGCACAAATAGCCCCTGGTTCCGCCAACCACCCCGGTTAGTGTTGGGCTGCCCTGGCCTATCACCAGGTGAAAAGTTTAGGGGCTCCGCCTGCCCCAACAGGAAGACAAAAGGACATACATAGTCTGGGAGGTTTAATAAAGAAAAATAACATCTAAGCCGGGTCAGGATCCTTCTATCTGTGGGCTATTTGTAAAGACCTGAGGCTACCCTTTGGTCCTATCTGGCCGGATTTCTATGAAGACTTTATCCTTCATCGCCATCCATACCCTCAAGGCCGGTTCCCTCGGTTGCTGGCTCCTTCATAAGAGCCGCATGACTTCAGCAAGGAGGGTTTGGAGGGGCAGAGTTCTACCAGCTGGACTCTCCACTGTGGAATAACTAAAAGTTTCCAGTACTTAGAGGAAAGCACTAATTGGATAATGTGAGGGACAGCTAAAGGAACTGGGCTCGACTAGCTTTAAAAGATCTTTGCATTTTTAAAAAGGGTAGCCTGGCATGGAAAAACGTTGAAAGACGTCATGTGAAAATACTAACGGTATTTATCTTTGAAGGTGGGATTTTGCAGGAGACCCTTTTCTTTTCACTATGTTTTCTAAGTTTTCTGCCTGAGCATACATTACTCTTCTAAGCTTAAAAACATTTTTAAAAAGTGTGATATAGTAGTTTGTTCAGAAAAAGTGTGGCGAGTTTTCTTGCACCATGCTTTAGTTTGGGAGGAAACCAGCTTCAAGGTCATTGCTGATTCTGGTACAGGGAAGAACACATGCCTTTGTGAAAGCAGCATCCTAGGAGCACCCAAGGGTGCCAGGGGTAGATGCACCCAGCAGGGCCTCACAGACAACCCTGCCCACTCACCTCAGCGGTGACTTGATGGAAAGACAGTTTCCAAATACAAAGCAAAGTCTATTGACAGAGGCATCAGGCCAAGCCTGCAGCCACCGAGCAGACTGTGGAGGAGGTGACTGGTCCCAGGGACACCCTACCACACGGCCACATTTTTGGCATCTCTGTACACAAACTCTAATTTATAGCTGTCTGGGATCATCCTCCCAGACGGAATACATTTGTCCACTGCTGGCGCAGATGTGTTTGATGCAGGATGGAAAATTAAAAGAGCGGTTGCAATTTAAAGCCACGGGGCAATGAGAAAAAAATCTGCACTTGCTCACCCACGCCACCCCCTCAACCCAAACCACACGGGTTTCCTCCTGAGTCAGGGAAACTGTGGCTTAGCTGAATGTCATCACTGCGTGGAGGGAATCCTCCCTGCCTGCAGCCGCTCGCCATGTCAGGGCCACTAGGGGTGAGGACCGGGCCAGGCCTGAGGCTGCTTTGTGACGAGAGCGATCGCTGCTTTGCAAAGTGGCATCAGCAGAGAACACGCAGCCCTTGGGTCCTTCTTAACTTGCCATTTCATAAGGCTCTTGACTTGCTCTGTGTTCGCTGGGCTTCGGCTGATCCGCCACACACTGGTAATTGCTTGGGAAAAAATGCACACCAGTGCTGGGACGAAGTGAGCAAGTCCAGTGCCGTTAAGTCCCGTTGCTCTGTGCAACCCATACCCAGGCAGAGACGGGTCACTGCATGACCTGAAGGAAGCCTTCAGGCCCCTAGAACCCTACCTTTTAACCCTTCTAGATTGAAAGCCCGCACCCTGTGCTCGTGCTCTTGTTGCCTTTTAATCTTAGCCACTCTTGCATTCAGACGCGACACTGCACCTGAGCCAGCGTCAGAAATAGGGAACGCGAGGCTGCTGCTTTTGCGTCTCTTTCCTTCTCTGGCCTCTGCCCTCATCTCCTTTCACTTCCTCTCTGACTTTCAGGGAGTCACCAGTGGTCCGGGTCAGGTGCTGTGCTAGGCATCAGAGAAACAGCGATGAAAAAGACGTGACTCCTGTCTAATGTGGAAGATAACCCCATAAACGAATACACGCAACATCGTGCAGGAAGTGTGCTCAATGAAAGAGCGCCATGCTGCCCAGGGATCAGAGCGAATGTGACAAGCAGAGTTCGACACAAGCATTCCATCTTGATTTACATCTTGAAGGATGAGTAAGAAGTCACTGAGCAGGGAAAGAGCCAGGCACAGGGAACAGTGTGGGTCGGGCTTCGCTTCCTTCCCTGGAACAGTGTACTTGGGGGAGGTCAGAGTCTGGAGCTTGAGTTGGGGGCAGATGGCTCACAGCTTCTATTTAGCTTGCTACTGTCTTGGAAGGCCCGTGGCAGGGTCTGGAGGGGAGGGGAGAAGGGAGCTACTCATTTGATGAGTGCTGCCTGCTGTGATCATAGTGAGGAGCCAAAGATAAGGCCCCAGTGGCTGAAGGCCAGAGGGGGATGCTAGGGAGTGATGTGGTGAGTAGGGGCTGCTCTACTGATGGAAGAACTTAGCTGAGGGCTGCCCTGCTTCTGGGACTAGTACCGATTCCTATGCCTTTGGGATAATTATCACTAGAAAGGTTGTTTTCCTAATAATGGACTTTATCATACAACAGTGTGAATTGGGCTCTGATGTTAATCTTTTTTTTAACACCTACAGCACCTGGTCTTCCTAGGTGGTCTCCCATCCAAGTACTAACCAGGCCTGACACTGCTTAGCTTCCAAGATCAGACGAGATCGGGCGTTCAGGGTGGCATGGCCGTAGACTGATGTTAATAATTTCATGCATATTCATTGAGCATCTAATGTGAGCCAAGAACCAAGGATTCATAGATACAGGCGACTCAGTCTCAGGGGCTCTTGGAGAAGCCGACTACTAGGTCTAGGAAGGACACTAACCCTGCAGGTAAGAATTCAGTCACAGAACTGGCCCACTAGAACATGCCAGAGATCATCATTGTTTGCGTCTCCATTTCTTTTCTGAGTCCCAATTGTCCGTTAGGCACTCAGTGTGACGAAACAGGATTTTGAGGGCCAAAAAGTGGGTGCACCGTTTAACAAGAGGAAAGAAGTAACATAGAAAAAAAAAGGATGAGAGACAGCAGTGAAAGGAACAGTGGACGACATATATCCATATCATTAAATGGGATCACCAGCTATGATTATATTACCCATTTTCATGGGCGAGTTATTTCAGTAGCTAACTATATCACAGAGAGTTCATAGGACACAAAGCTGCAAATCGTAACCATATGTGTTTAGAGAAGACAGTTTGTGTTCTAAAACTAAAGTAGCGAAAGAGGATTACAGACCTGATTATAGAGCACTGAAAGCAAAGTAGACCGACAAAAAGTTTCCTTTAAGAAGTGGCTATCTGCCAGAAACAAGTCATTTAGCAAGAAACAGAACTTGCTAATGGACTTCAATTTTATTTTACTGAACTTATTTCCATTTTCCTGGGATTGCTGATGAACCGTTCTATCTTGAGGACATCCTTTTTTCACTTAAAAAAAAAAAAAGCTTCATAAATCACAAACATGGTTCTTAAGGATGCCACTAATTGGAGGAAGAGCAGTGCTGAGATGCAAAAATGCAAAGATTACTTCCCAGATGTGGGTCGTCCAGGCTGCCCAGCTTCCCCCACCCACCCCACCCCACCCCAGCACACTCTCCGAGAAGGCCAGCACCCTGGTCACAAAGAGCAAACACAGGCTACTTATTCTGTGTTACTCTGTCTGGTACTAAGCCCTGCAGAAAGCTTTTTTCTTTTGGGTAGAAAGCATCACTTGGGGAAGTTCTCAGGCAGTACATGTGCTTTTACCTAGATGGGAGACACGATTGTCCCCAGACACTCTAGCCACACAGTTTCAGTTCCTTCTTCCATGTGGAGGCCTCTGCTCTGGCTTGGAAAGCTCTCCTCCCCTCCCTGTCCTAACTCATGCCTGCTCACAGGTCTCAGCTCTGATGTCACTTCCTCTGGGATGACTATCCTGGCTTACCTATGTACCTTCCCTCATGTCACGTATGACCGTTTCTATTAAATATTTCTGTAATTACTTTTAAATTAATGCCTGAGCTTTGTGAAGGCAGGAACAAGGTCTGTGTTGCTGTGTCCTGAGCACCTACCCCTGTGTCTTGCAGAGCAAGTTCCCAACAGATACCTGTTAAATGAGTAGTGATGGGGCATCACATAGGTACCACTGAGGCTGTGCTATGGACTGAACTGTAACACTCCCCCACCCTTCGAAATGCATATGCTGAAGCCCTATCCCTGAATGTGATGGTGTTTGGAGGTGGGGCCTCTGGGAGATGATTAGGTTCAAACGAGGTCATGAGGGTGAGGCCCTCAAGATAGGATTAGTGCCTTATAAGGAAAAATACCAGAGAGATTCCACCCCTCCTAATCCCCCATCTCTCTCTCCTCTCTCTTCTCTCCTCTCTCTCTCTCTCTCTCTCTCTCCCCTCCCCTCCCTCTCCCTCTCCCTCTCCCTCTCTCTCTCTCTCCCCTGCTCTGTACCATGTGGGGACACAGAGAGAAGGCAGCCATCTGAAAGCCAGGAAGAGAGTGCTCACCAGGAACTGAATTGGGCCACCCTTGACCTTGGACTTCCCAGCCTCCAGACCTGTGAGAAATAAACTCCTGCTCTTTAAGCCGCCCAGTCTATGGGATTTTGTTATGGCCACCTGCCCTGACTAAGAAGGTGATTTCGAGCGACCTTCCTCACAGCCCTCCAAGGGAATACCTTGCAAAGTACTAATTCAAATTTATTTGCATGTGGGAAACACTCTGTAGACACCTCAGAAGACACCGTGTGAACACACTGTTGACTACACTCAGCAAAACACTTTTTTACAAAAACAAAACAAAACAAAACAAAACTAGAGCATGTAGTATCAGTTCTGTATTTTCCTAAGCCTAAAGGGACATATGCTATGCATCACGCATGGACACGAAGAAAAAACTTATACATGCGTTTTATGGGCAGGAATGTATGAACACTGAATGCGATTGTAGACACACACACACACACACACACACACGGCGCTCACATGAAAGAATGAACAAAATTAATTCTGTATTCTTGCTTCTCCAGGGCGAATACCATGTGTACATATGACCCAACTCATTTGCAATTCTATTCTTTGGGATGAAGTCACACAGAGTTGGAAATGCCACTTCAAGCCTACAGTTTTCATTAAAAGCTTTTAAGCTAATACTTGCTCCTGGTGGCAATTCTCATCCCCGACGGAATCAAGTAATGAGCACTCACAATTCTTGATGTGATTACAAACCACATTATGATACCGTGAGGGTAATGGAGGCTCATCCTTTTAGCAGGCAAAAGTCAGAAGCCTATTTGCTCTGGATGATGACACTAATTTTCTCGAAGAGGCAAGCCAGCTTCCAACATTTTCATCCTAGCATAGCGAAAGCAAGGCAAGGATTCAGATGGCACTGTCTCAAAATCAAGGATTTTGTCAAGAAACACAAGAGCCAAAAGCCATATGACATCCATACGACTGCCTCCGAGGAACCTTGCTGTCTCAACCTCAGAACCAGGTGAGGTGCATTCGGGGGCTGGACCCTGGCGGTGTCCGATGAGATAGCTGTTACTTGCAAATGTTAGGTACAAGTGTTTCTGACTTCTCCTATTATTTTTCCTCAAAATGATTTCTTAAGAACAAGCTCATGCTAAGACATTCCTACAAGACTTCCTTCAGGTGAGGATATATTTAAAAATCAATCAGGGCTTAATTCTCTGCACTGATGGGAGGGTTCTGCCCTCCAAACCATGACAGAATTGGGAATGTTTTATTCATCTCGGAAAGAACACTGGGCTGGCTGTGTATCTGTGCCAAACATACGTTCTTCTTTTAGGTTGTTATAAACTTGTGTGGATTGACTGACATCGCTGGGGGCAGCACAGAGGTGCTGCAGATAGGAATCACAAGAGCAGGAAAAGAAACGAACTCGATGAAAAGCTAGCTGTGAACGATCATGCAGACAACTTAAATATAAATAGCGGAAAGTGTGTTGCATTTATTCTGTGGTTATACGTGATGCCTTTTCTCTAAAGAAATATAGGGAATCTGAGGAGGGGAGGAGAGATCAGCGAGAATTAGGAAAAAGATGGTGGCTGTAGTTTTCTTTAAATGACACAATTGTCACAGACTGCTGGCTAATGATTCCAGTGAGCAGATGGCTTCAAGCGAAGATCAAATATACAGAGAACTAAAATCCAATCCACCAAGTTACGGAAGTGCCTTACACCCAGTGCCTGCCATACCTCACCTAAGGGGTGAGCTCCGGAGGACAAAATGGGCTTTTCTATGTCCTTGATGCTTCCGCCTTGCAGCATCCAGCAGGCTCCTACCCCAGGCTCACCCTCTGAATAAACACTAACTGAGGGCTGTATTGACTACTGTGACATCTCATCTATACTGAGCTTTATATCAACAAAGACAGGACATTAAACAATATTTATTTTACAGCCTAATATTTTTCAAGGTAGTTGGAGAGAACCGCTCTTGAGCAGAGAATCAGGATTCTTAAACCTTAGTCAATAACAACGATCTTTACCCAGTTTTAGTTGTCACGGAGGGACAATGAGAGAAAACAATATTTCAGGCAGAACTCAGGTTAAATTGAAACAAGCCAGAACACTTTGTATCTTAAAAAGTTAGGTTGGATGAATCCATAGAAATCATGAAAGTCTAGCTTGGTGTTCTAGAGAGGTTTTTCTTAACAGCAGTTTTACCAGAAGCTGTTTGTGGCACGAAGGCAGGGAGTTCCGGCCACAGGGGACTGGACAGATCCGTGCGTGTGCGGGAAGGACGAAGGCCTGCCTGGCTGAGTGGCAGCGGCTCCCAAGGCCTCCGTTGCTCCCCGCTTGTGTGTGTGTGGGGGGGCAGGGGTGGGGTTGGCCAGCCCTGCCTAATTCCCTTGTTTATGACTGACTCTCCATCACCGTTATGATGGGGGAGACAGGGCTTGGCACCCACTTTGGAACATGTGCCAACTGCTCTTCTAGGAAAGTTGACCTCTTCCGAGTGTTCAGACTGAGTAAAATGCCCTTAGCGAGGATAATAACAAACACGTGCACCTGTACAGCGCTGTAGCTGATAACAACGGGGGCTCTCGCATCTCGGGCTTGAATCGGGCTCTGCCATTACCAGCCTGTGATCTCAGGCGAGTCACTTCATCTCTTTAGCTTCCTTGGCCATAAGGCATAAGTAGTAATAGTGCCTCCATAAGAGACTAAATGAGTTACGTTACACGCTCAGGACGGCGAGTGCCTGGCGCTTCGTGTGGTGGTGGCAGACTCACATGCTACATTCCAGCTGGAACCCAACCCTGCTCAAGAGAGGAAGCAGCGCCATGAACACGGTCCCCCAGCCACCCCCTCTGCCCGTCGTGATTTCCGGTGCCCCCACACTCTATCCACGACAGCCTGAGTTTTCCCAACCTTCTATGCTAGACCTGCCAGTGTTAGTTGTTGTTAGTTTTTATGAGACCCATTCAGAGACATACAGGAAATGACACTTGTGAGAGATATAACTATATTAAGGCTACAGCTGTCCAATAGAACTTTCTCCAGTGATAGCATCGTAAGCGCTCTCCAGCTGCACCATCCAGAGCTGTAGCCACCAGCCGCTGTGGTGACGGAGCACTTGAAACGTGGCAAGAGCGACTCAGGAGCTGAATGTTATGTTTATTTTGATGTTAACTTTTTTTTTGAATCGCCACAGGCGGTTATCAGCACAGCCACCCCCCTGGGGAGCGCGGGCCTAGAATTCCCGTGTGGACGAAGCTTCCACCTTCTCTCCCTGCCCATCTGCAGCCTTGGAATGAGGAAACACAGACCCCGGGGCCACATACGGAAGCCCAGCTCCCCACTGTCTAGCTCTGCGTCCCGGGGCACATCTCAGAAACTCCCGCACCCGTTTTGTCATCTGTAGCTGGGGGTGACAACAACTGGGGGTCGTTGTGAGGATTAAAGGCGTTAACGTACAACCGGCACTTAGGAAAGCGGCTGGCACACGGCGCGTATCTATAAAACGCTAACTATTCTTCAAGTGTTTGCTACTAAAATTAAGTTTAGACACTGTCTCTCGAGACACGACCTTTCTCAATTCCCATCTTGCTTTTCCTCTGCCTTAAGCCGACTGTCAGTGTTCTCAACCTCGGTCCTGCTTCTCCCGCGTGCTGGAGAGCTTCATGCAGCTCTGCGCACCTGCATTTGTGGAATGCGTCAAGGACTGCATCCAACACTGGACAAGCTCTCCCTGGGCAGAGACTTCACATTTTCCAAGCCGCGGGCATTTCTCATACTTCGTATTCCCACGCCCTGATAAGTTACCGCAGTGAGAAGAACACAGGGTTTACAATCAGAAGGTCTGGGTTTGAACTCTGCCTCGGTTCCTCCCTCGCCCTTTGATCTTAGACATGCCACTCCTGTGCCGGACTTTCAGCTTCCCCGTCTGGAAAATGGGGATAATTAGATTATTTTGTGGGATCGTTGTGATTCACGGCCAAATGGGGTAACGCATATGAAAGCATCCTGTAAACTAAAACATCACAGGAATGTTAGCACCATTATTTTTGTTCCCAATTACATCCAGAGAGGATGAGAAGGTGGGAGCACAGTAAACCCCACTCATCGTGGGAGGTGCCCTGGCCACCTGACATCCTCCCGAGAGGCCTTTCAGTTCCTTTGCCTTAATTCCTTAGCGACTATGACATGAGTTGTCTCAGGGGCCAGTATAGCAACACTTCCTTGGGAGAACAGCCCTGTTGTAATATTAACTGTCAGTCTGAGGTGGGGGATGGAGACCCGAAGATACTGCATGGGTTATATTCTAGAATGACAGTGAAATGCGACCTACAGAATCAGAAGATATATCTGAACAAGATCCCTAAGCAATTTTCACGCACACTGACGGCTGAGCGGCACCGATCACCCACTCACTGGCTTCCCCGTGGCACAGAGGCAGGGCAGGGGACACATAAACGGTTCCTGTGCTGGGATCCATGCACACGGCCCTGTCATCTGGAGCCATGCCAGTTACCGCGGACCGTCTTCCAGGAGCTGAGGGGTGGAGGCGGGAGGCTCCCAGCGCAGCGCACACCCTGCCCTCAAGGAGCAAAGGTGTTAGCGAAAGGCACGAGTGTCTGAAATCGAGGACCACATCTTCATCATTTTTGAACGCCCAGCATTTGGCAAGGTACCCAGCACATCGTAGGTGGTCAGCCCATGTTTGCTGAGTGACTAGCTGCTGAGAAGGAATCACCCTTCCGGCTCCACGCCCTCGACTCTTGCTACTTTGCTTGGTCGGCTGGACCTAGGACACCTGTTTCCCTTTATGAACCTCTTGGATTCTGGATTCGACGTTCCCACCCGTATTTCTAGTGTTTAAACATGATGACCGCAAATGCCCTATGTTAATGAGTATTGACTATGCACATATACCATACTTACAACTTTACATAGATTTGCTCATTTTACCTGCCCAAAGACCATAGATTGATGTTGGTACTTGATTATGTCCATTTTACGGATGAGAAAACTGAAGCTCAAAGAGGTTAAAGGCCTTACTAACCAAGCTCCCCAATTAGTCCAACCAGGAACAACCCAGGCGATGGGCTGCCAGTGTCCACCTTCCCGGCTCTGAACTCCTGCACAAGAATTGCCGCGCTGCCTGCTCCTGACCCAGGTCTACCAGATGCCTGGAACCAGAGCTCTAGCCTCTACAGACTGGCATCTATCAGAGACTCCTTGCTCCTCCCAGCAACACCAGGCCCCCTCATCCACATTGGGGGGGGGGCTAGCCAATGCTGCTCCCTTCCCACCGCACAGAAATCAGCAATGAAGACCATCCCACAAGGCTGAGGAAATTCCTACCTTCTTTCTGGGGTGGTCTCGCTTTTGGGTGGATGCCAAAAAATACTTTCTTGAGGTACTTTTTTTCAACCAGTCTTTCTGACAGGTGGTAGCTCCGAAGTTATTGAGTGAACTAAGATTGGGAATGAGGAGGAGGCAGCTTCTGCAAGCCCCAGGAGAGTCGAACATCTTTCACTCCCAAGCTCACGTGGCATCATCTTTCCTAAAAGCACTTGTCAGGTATCGCGGGGCGAAACCCCACAGCTGCATTAATCATGGTGAGAAGGAAAAGAGAGCAACTTCAGTCAAGCCATATATGGCATCCACTCTCAACAATGCACAGTCCTGCTTCCTGTTGGTGGGGAGCCCTGAGCAGCGCACACAGCACAATGATAGGAAAACGCCGAGCGTACAACAATGAACCAAGGAATAAACAGCGCCCAGGTTTTTCTTTAAACCAACATGTGCGCCTTGGTGGATTGTGGTGGTTTATTTATATTGCTATGCAAGGGGCCGGGGGTGGGGTGGGGGGGCGGAATAAAGGTGATTTCAGTGAAAGGCATGGGGGTGTGCCATGCTATCAAATCATCGTGTCTGAATTTAGACCTGGCAGATGTTGGAAAGGGTTTCGTGTTTGACATCGACCATGATAACAGAGATGAATTTAGTGGGGTTCATGGCTAGGCTTAACTTTTTGTTTGTTTGTTTGTTTGTTTAATTCGGTGGTGAATAGAGCCAGCGGCCGTGGGCCAGGGAGTGCTGCACCAGCCAGGCCGGGTCTAGCTGAATGTTTACAAAATCAGGAGCACGGCCTAAGGAAACGTAAACGAGCTGCCAGAAGGAGGTTGCCAATCGATTTGTCAAATTGCAGATCACAAAACATACCCCACCCTGGCCTCTGTGCCTGCCTTCTGAGGAGTTCTTGAAAGGAAAGGAAGTGTTGTCACAGAGGGAGACCTTATATCTCAGAAGGGCAGGCCCCTGAGCATCTGTGTGTGTGTGTAAATATTATACTTGAAGTCAAGGTAAAGCCTATCCTTTCAGGAAAACTGTCCCTCACCCTCTGCGCCTTACTCAAACTTCCCACAAACTCCTCCAATCAGGAAAAAACAACTTCAGAAACCAGGGTGGGGCTTTTCTGGAATTAGGTTACCGCGAAGGTGGATAACTAGATCATCTATGCCAAACAGTCACTTTCCCCTAGACCGTTAGGTTCCTGTTTCAGTTCGCCCCTTTCCCTTTGGTTGTGCAGGTAGAGACATGGGAAAGCCGCCTGTGACTGTGGCTGTTCCAAGACCCTCGCCTCCCCCTCCTCCCCCCATTGAACTAGGAGAGAAGAAGGCCCCACATTCCCCTCCTGGGCTCAGTCTGTGCAAACACAGAACAAATGAATAGGTATAGGAGCTGGAAGAGAGAGGCTTAGTCCTCCAGTTAAAGTTGAGGATTCATTATCTGTGCCAATTGGGAAGGCCATTTGTACCAAGCTCTCTCACCTGCAGACTTGTTTATTTATTCTGCAGGTATTTATTGAGTGCTTCCTACATGCTGGGCACTTTTCTGGACACTGGAGATGCAGCCGTGAGCAAAAGAGAAAGCAATCCCTGCTCTCGGTGATCTAAGTTCTAGTGGGGAAAATCCACAAATACAAATTGAGAGGATAATGTGTAGTGATTCCGAACGAAAGACAAGCGCAAGTCACTTGGTAAACATAGATGCTGTTCCCAACATTAAGGGACAGGGGAAGAGAGCTAACTTTTACTGGATGCTTGGCTCATGGGAAGGTGAGCTCAGATGCTTTCCGTATTTCCTTTTAATCTCATCAACAAGTCTATTCCCCCAATTGTACAGATGAGTAAACAAAGGCCTGGAAGTCAGGATAACATGCTCGAGCACACTCTGCTTGGGGTCCCTGTCCCCGAGACCCGTCCCTTTGTCAGATGGTGGCCCCATGCACGCTTGCTCTGTTCCTCTGCTGGTGGACGGTGTCACCCCCTCACTTTTGTCCACCTCCATACCACCAGTCCTTCAGTTCAAATTACACATCCCTTCTTCAGGAGAACTATCCTGACCGACCCCTCACGACTGCTGTGAACCTTTCACTAATCTCTTCCATTAGATCATGTAAATGAAAGGTCATGTCTAACCCCAGTGGCTAACACATCATAGGCCCACAGACATCACTTTGTTCTTATTTCCCTCCCTTGCTGTTTATGGCCAGAAGTATGAAAGTTGCCACTTGATTTTATACGGTCCTTTTTGTTTCTCGTTGTTCTATATGCATTGGTCTCATTTCCTCAACTAGAGTATCAGCTTAGGGATCAGCATGTATATCTATAAATTCTATATATTTATTTATTTATTTTTACACACATATAAATTATCTTTATAATGCTTGTTTAATAATTGTTGAATACAGTGGTTCTCAAACTTGAGCACGCATGAGAATTATCTTTAGGGCTTGTTAAAATAGTTTGCCGGGTACTTCCCCCAGAGTTTCTGCTTCGGCAGGCCTGGAATGGGGCTGAGAATGTATACTTCTGACAAGTTCCCAGGAGATGCTGAAGCTGCTGGCCCAGGAACCACACTTGGAGAACCAAGGTTAGGAGTGTAATGTGTGTAGGATGAGTTTGAGTCCCACCTCTGCCCCTAGTGGTATGACCTTGGGCAAGGTAACCTATCTGAGCCTCTGTTTCCTCATCTGTAAAGATAGGGATAATAATAGTATGCATATCAGGATTGTCGTGAGGATTAAATGTAATAAGGAATGCAATCTGCTTAGCGCTGTCCCCGACACACTGAAAACATTCAATAAATGCTTCCTCTTATCTCTGGACAGGCCAGCGCAACATCAGGCACCAAATAGGCACTGAACCCAGCCTAAGAATTCTTTCTCAGGTTGATAGGCAACTCCTTTTGAATTTGTAAGCAGTGAGGGTGAAGGGTGTCACTGAGGCATGACATTTTTAACAAACAGCTCTTGAAATTAAGCCAGACTATTCAAAAGCACAGTATAAAAGGCCTTTCAAAAACCACTCCCTGGAGTACGCTGGATGGAAATGCTCTGGTGTACAAAAGCCATGTGTCGTTTTCAACTCGGGGGGCTGTCTTGGGGTTACCTCCTTCACACCTTCCTCTGCGGAAGGACGCTGAGGATGGCCACTTGGCCTCTGAGAGCTTGAGTTGCTGGAGTCCACCTAGGCATCCGGGCTAATGGATTGGCAGACACAAGCAGAGCCCATCATTCAATAATTAATTAGCTGCAGTTGTGGGCAGACAACCACCCCAGAGCAATTAGGACAACCACCACCCTCCTCCACCCAGTCCTTTCAACGCTCCCAGGCCCCTGCTGCTCTGAGAACTTCTTCACCCAAAGCAAGATTTCTATTTTCCTCCAAGGTCTATCTGAGCAGTTATTCTGGCCGACATTCTCTTGAGGAAGGCCAAGAAGGGATGTGTAGACAAGACAATTTTCAGGCCTTGTCCCACAGTCCTTTAGGGTTCGCGATATCTAGGGATCCAGTGATGGTCCAGACCCAATCTTGAACCAATAATATAGGAGAAAAGGGTCACGGCCCTATCTCTCTGTGGACCACCAATCCCGAGAGTGTGTTCATTCAACGCAAAGTTGAATGAGATCATCCCTGGGAGCATTAGTATGTAGCGGAGGCTGTGGGTTGGGGGTTGGGAGAGACGCTGCTGCCCCTCGGATGCCCCTCCCTTCCGCAGGTCCCCTTCACAGAAGGGCACCACCACCACCTCCTCTCCTCCGGCGGGACCCCTCCCTAATCCTCAGAAAAAGACGACCCTCTCCCGTCACTCCATACCATTTTCTCTCCTACCCCCAATGTCCTACCCTAAACCATCACAGACCGGTGGTGAGTGCACACACTGGGACGGGGCACCACCCCGCAGCCCCGCGCGGGTTCCTGTCCCAGCGCGCTGGCCGCGCCCGGGCTCTAGCGGGAAAGGGGTGTGTGCACGGGCGGCTGGAGGGGAGCCAACCCCTCAGGAGGTGAGGAGAGGCTGGTGTCCCCACACCTCAAGTCACCAGCTGCCAGATGAAAACCGAGGCAGAGATGTTCCTCAGAGGGAAGAGCCCACGTCGTCTCCCCGCTTCTCACCATTTCTCTTTGCTCAATCTCTCTCTCTTTCGATTCTCTCCCTCTCCATCCCTCTCCTCCCTCTTTGTCTGCCTTTTTCTCACCTCCGGCGTTTGGAACACCCTGCCTTCTCCCGGAGCCCGGCTCGGACGCCGCAGCGGTCAGCTCCCCGGGGACCCGGGTCCCGCGCCCCGCCCGGCCTCCTCCCCTGCCCGGCCCTCTTGGCTCCGGGTCTCACCCAGAAGAGCAGGTTGAAGCCGAGAAGCAGGTACTTGATGCACCGCAGGCCCCCGCGGAAGCGCCCCATGCTGCGGCCCCGGCGGCGGGATCCCGAGTCCCCAGGCCCGCGACCAAGCGCGGGGAGCAGCGGGAGCCGGCCGGGAGGGGGCGGAGCGCGAGGGGCCCGGGGCGGGGCCTGCGAAGCGGGGCGTGGCCTGCGGGGGCGGGGCGGGGGCCGGCGGGCGCCGAGAGAAGGTCCAGAGGACCCCCCAGCGGCCAGGCTGGCGAGGGGTGCGGCGCCGTCGGGGTGCAGATCCCGCGGCCAGAAGGGGCACGTCCTCGCTCTTCCCTGGAACGAGGGGCTGCCTCCTTCCCTCCCGATGCAGGGCGACGCGCCCCGCAAGCGCCCCGGTCCGGATGGTTATCCGAGCATCTGCGAGGAAGGAGCGTCCCCTGGGGACCCGAGACCCACTTAATTAGCTCGTTTGCAGAGACTCCTTTGAGGCCTGCGGTGATGGATGAGGATAAGGACACGGCCCTGGTGGCTATGGAAACCTAGGAAGGTAGATTCGGTTAGAAGGAGAAGTAGGACCAGAGGCCGCCCTGAAGCTGGCAGGACCCGTTGCGGGGCGCCCGGCTGGGGGCTGTGGTTCCCTGGCGCCTGACGAGCACACAGGCCGCAGAGGCCCCTTCCAGGGGACCTTCCTTGGCCCCTCCCACGCTCCTCGGTCCGAGGACTCTTACCTTAATAGGCAAGAACTAGGAGAAGGCGCGGGATGCTGCTGTCCTGCCCGGATGGTGCTCCCTACTCTGCTAGGCCTGGCCAGCGGAGGGGCGTCGGACTCCCCAGGTCCCACTGGATTCGACCCCTGGAAAGGCTTGGATCCAAAGCCCAGGGGATTAACTGTGATGTGGAGATGGGAGAAAGGGGGTGGGTTTTGTTTTGCTTTGTTTTGTTAAGTTAGGCTCCTGGCAAGGAAATCAGCTTCCCACTCTCCTTGAGTAAGTGTCTACCATATGCGGTGCCAGACAGTGCGGGGGCGACGAGAAAGTGTAAAATTCATGGAGCCTAGGCATCAATTCAGACAAACTTTAAGTGCCTGTGATAAGCCGGGCATAGCAGCAAGCACCAGGGACTCCAATGCGGAGACGGCGGGGGGGCCTGGTCGCACCATCTCTGGTGGTAGAGACAGCTCTGTAAGCAAATAAGTATAGCAGGATGGGGAGGCTGGGCAAGGCGCTGGTTAGCTGTGGTCTGGCCTCATTGCTTTGGCAGGGAAGGCTGTTGAGGAGAGTGGGCCTGATCTGGTCTCGAAGAGTGAATCTGAGCAGAGAGGAAGAGCAGGTAAGGCAGATGGGACAGCATGTGCAAATGGGCCAGGGCTGGAGAGAGCAAGGCCTCCCAGGAAACTGTGAGAACTGTAGTTAGCCCAAGTGGAGCAGAGAGGGAGGCGAGTTCGAAAGGTGCTAGGGTACAGCTTTTAGTCAGCTGACAAATGTGCAAAACTATCCTCACGCCTTAATTTCATCCTCTGCAAGATGAAGATAATAGTACATGCTTCATAGAATTGTGACAATTAATGAGTTAATATCTGTAAAGTGTCTAGAACAGTACCTGGCACAGAGTAAGCACTACTATAAGGGCTGGCTATTATCGTATTATATATACTCTTATCAGTTGACCAGTCACTTTCGACCATGTTGCCATCTTTGCCTATGCCTCTGTCTTTGGACATTTGTTTGAATATCTAGTGAATTTTATTTGTGAAAATGGGTAGAAGACAGAAAAATGAAAGTGCTAGTTCTGGTAATAAGCGTAAGTTTAAAATAGGGAAACAGAGACAGATGGAAGTCATTAGATATGCAGGAAGAGGCAAATCTTTAGCTTCGATCAAACATTTATTGTTCTATATCTGTCACCTCTGTTCGATTATAAAGGAAAAGAATGAAATTAAAGAGTAGTGTCTAGTACATATTAGGCATTCAAGAAGTCTCTGAGCTGAATGAACAACAATGATATCATAATTTAAATGTATTGTTGAATTTTATGTCTCCAATACAAAATACATTTAGAGATTCTATAGTCCCTGGGAACAGAACACCTATTATAACACAGAAATCTATTGTTCTTTCATATTGCAATTTTAGCACACGTGCTTTAGAGACAGATGGTTGCCTGCCTAGCATAACGGATTTAGATTTTGAGTATAGACTTCCCCAGCGGCACCCTCTCCAGAAAGCTATCTTAGGGGAGCTGACCCTTGACAGGACTCAGGCAGCCTAACTGCTAACACACTTTTAAGAGCACATTATTATGGAAGCAGAGGACTACATTACATGACGAGGAAGTTAGCCTTTAAACTAGATGTTATGCAAAGCCATAGACAGGATCTAAGCAGGGGGTGAGATAGTTAGATTTCTATTTTTAGAATGGTCAAGCTGGGGCTGCATGGAGGGTGGTTGGAAGTTAAGAACTGACACTAATTAAGAGACTGTTGCAGCAGTTCAGGTAAGAAATGAGAATCTGAACCAAGACAACAGCAGTGGGTGTAGGAAGGAGGCTCAGGTTTGAGAGATTTTCAAAGACTGATAAAAGATCAAGACAGAGTGTATGTAAGGAATAGAAGGGGAAAGAGAGGAAAGGTTGAGTTCTGGGTTTCTTATTTGGGTAACTAGGCAGATTATGGAACCATAACAGGACGTGAAGTACAGCAGGTGGAGCGGGTTTTGAGAACAATGTTACATATATTATAGATGGGCTCACCTGTCACCCAATCCTACATCCAGTTTAGAGGATGAGAGAGCTAAGCACTTGCTTCCTGGTTTCCTTCACAGCTCGGGGTGGCCATATGATATAAAATCGATTAATGGGATTTATGTGGAAGTCTGCTGGGACGCTTCTGGAAAATCTGGAATTGTTTCGATAAAAGGTTCACTTGTCACTGGCATTGTTCCCTTCCCTTTTTCCTTGCCTCGAACTCAGACATGATGCCTGTAGCTGTAGAACATTTTGTGACTATGAGGAAAAGCCAAGAGGATTGAAAAAAACTGCCAGCCAGGAGATTGTTTAACTGCTGAATCAATACCAGCAACCACCTGCCTCCAGATTTCTTGTTATGTAAGAAAAATAACCCTCATTTTGTTTGACTCCTGTATTCTTTTACTTGTGGTTGAGGATATTTCTAACTGACACAGGAAGACAATACGTTTATATTTGGATCTATTGAGTTTTAGATCTGATGAGAAATCCAGATGGATTGGTCTAGTGGACAGATGGAAATATGATTGAGATTCTGGAAAGAGGTTTGGACTGTAAGTTTAAGGTTCATCAGCAAATGGTGATAGTTGAAACCAATGGTCTTCAAATTTTTGCCCACAAGTGCCCTAAAAGAATTATGAAAAAATATATTCTCCTTATGAAAAGATATAATCTCCCTTGCACATTTGTCTCAATATTGTATTGTAGTCCCTCAATATTCTCAAACATACAGAAAAGTTGAAATAATTGAGCAGTGAACACCTAGATTCTACTATAAATATTTTGTTTAGTTACATTACTTACTTCTACATTTGTTCATTTGTCAATATATCTTATTTTTAATGCATTTTCAAATAAATTTTAGACATCAACATGTTTCACTCCTAAACTCTTCAGCATGAATAACATTCACTAGGCTCAAACATTTGTTTGCAGATTTTCTTTTCTTTTTGTGATAAAATTTACCTTAACAAACTATACACATTTTAAGTACACCACCCAATTATTTTTGATGAATGCTTTTGCCTTTCTAACCCCAAACCCTATTAAGTCATAAAACATTACTAGTACCCCCAAAAGTTCCCTTGTACTTTCCCCCATTCAATCCCTTACCTCTCCTAGAGGCAATCACTGTTCTCATGTTTTTTCACTATAGTTAATGTTACCTGTTCTATAATGTCATATAGATGAAATAGTATATTATTTATTTTCATACATGTTTAACTTGACATAAAATTCTTTATTACGAGTATTTGCAAAAGATGCCATTTCTGATGTATCCTAAATATTGACATTTTCAAAGAGAATGCTCACATCTCTCATTTTAATACAGTCAATAGAAATTAAGTGTGATCTGCTACCTACCATAATCCATTTTAAAAAAATACATGGACAAGATCCTCTTTACCAAGGTGAAAATTTTATGTTTTTTTCTTTTTTCTCTTGAATTTGCATTTCCATTTAACTTTTCCATGAAATTTAATCCTAAAGTAATATATTTTTATGCTTGAAAGATTTTTCTTGAATGTCTTTTTATACTTGTCTGAACAAATATTATTATGTTTATTGAAATTAAAATTTTCCTCCTGAGACCATAAGGCTCTAAGCGTTAATTAATTTCTTCTAGATTATTATCACTACAATTATTCTTAGTACATAATTGCTTAAAATAACAAATTATAATTTAAATAAACAATCATTAAACATAAAAGTAAGATATTACTGGAAACATCTCTTAATGAGATTGGTGGGGTTGGTATTATTTCTTACCAGTTATTCATTGCTATAATAACCCAGGGCTCAGCATAAATTCCCATAATATTTTTCATTGCTTTGATATTGATGCTGAGAAACTTTGTTTAGACAAATAATAGATGAGGATGAAAGAAGTGTTATAGCAATGTCAATCAATCATTTAAACCCTTTCTGAATTATATACTCCAATTCACAGACTGATCTATCAAAAACTATTTCTAATGATCGATAGACTGACAAGACAATGTGGTCTTTTTTCAATTTTGCTGAAAGCGGACTTGGAACCCTTCTAAATTACAAGAGCATTTACTACCCATATCATAGTCATTCACTGATTTATTTAATGATAAGAGAAAAAAGTATTTTATTACCAAAAGTTCAAGGAAGCTTCAAGCCTGATGCAATCTGGTAAGATGCTATAAATAGAAGTGTCACATTAACAAAGTCTACACAGGAAATCTTGGGTCACTCAGAGTCATTTACTCTCTTCATAAAATAGTAATTTTTCAAGTTGCTGGTCAGAGAATTTTACATTCTGGGGAAACGTACCATTATCAGATTTAGGGTGCGTGAGAGGTAACTTATGAAGAAAGATACCTTGATCACAGGCATAGTCTCAGGCAGATTGTTTTCTGAAAAAGAATACATATGGAAATTAAAGCTCTGGACACTGATTCTCTTAAAACTATCTATCTTGGAGCACCCTCTGGAAAGATTTCTTACATGACCAGGATATACATGCCCAAACAGCTGTTTTAAGGTATGAGAATGGATAATATGGCCAGTGTGAACCCAGCGAAGGAATATATATATGTACACACACACACACACACACACACACACACACACACACACACACACACACACACATATATATATATATGTCAAGAAGGACTCTTCCTGCCAAATTGGGCCCAAATTTATAACAGAGTCTAGCAGCCTTGCTGACAGAGGCCTCTCACATATGCTGCCTTTAAGGGAAAAGCCACAGACTAAACTGCCAGCCTCCTTCACTGTGTTCCTGCTGAGTCAGCCCTTATCAAGAAGTTCCTGGTATCCATCCTATTTCCACCACTGAGACCTGCCCCATCTAATTGAGACTATACAGCTAATCCTTATTTGCATCTATACTGACCAATCAGAGCGACTTCATAATGACCAATCAGATCACAGGAAGCCAACCAATTTGGACCAATCAGACTGTGTAAAGTAGGAGGTCTCATTTGCATAAAAATGGACCAATCAGGAACCAGGGCGGGAACTTTATAAATTGCCGCCTCGCTTGTTTCTGTGGAGCGCTTTGGGATTCTCACGCGGAAGCTATGTTTCTCCAGCGGGCTCACTATTCACCTGAATGAAATCTCTCCTTTCTCCGCGCCCGAGATTGGGGACACCTTTCGATAGTAGATGGGTAGCAGCGAACGTTCGTGGACACCGGAGAGAATGTGAAAAGTGTCGAGAACAACAACAGCAACATTTTAAGAAGTGGGCTGAGGCCATATAACACTCAGAGGAGATTGGGGCGGAATGACCAGAGAGGTCAAAGAAAAATCCGAAGAAAATGATGTCACAGAGGCCGAAGCGCGAATACCTCATCAACAACAGGTGCGATTCCGGGACTTGGTAGTGCGGTAATTTAGGACATTGACAACCAGAGTCAAGAGCTGTTTCAGAAGAGTGGTAGTGGCTGTGCGCGGAAGCCACACGGCCGTTTAGGGGTTAACGGGCCCAGTGCGAGGGAAGAGAGAGGCCAGCTTTAAAGACTTCAGCTGTCAGAGTGGTGGAGCAAGACAGGGAGAAGCAAGTTTTCTCTTTTCTTTCCTTAATGGGAACGATACAGACGTGTCCGCAGTCTTTGGGGAAGGTGCCTATGGAGAGAGGTTGAAAAGGAAGAACAGCAAGAGCAGAATCTCCGAGGGAACAGAAAGGGGCTGAGAGCCAGGACACACGGGGGTTTGCGCCGGAGACAGGCAGAGGCAGGCAAGGATGGGGATGTAGAAAAAGGTCGTTTTCTGTAGCTCATAATACCACTGTTTGAACTCGCCGTGGTCTGATTTTCCTGGCTGTGGAATTTTCTGCCTATTGATTTTACTGTCTTATTTCCTTGTGTATTGTGTGATATATATATGTGTATGTATTATATATGTATCTATATTTTTATGGATAGATGTTTTTTAACTGTAAGCTGCTCGTTTTCCTTGGAAAATTGTGGCACTAATTTGAGTCATCAGTTGAGGTTTTATTCTTCCAGAATGGATTTACTTTGACTTCTGCAGATCATCTCAAGGTACTACCACGAGAGTGTGAAATCAGACAGCAAATCCATTCAAAGGCTGGCTTGTGGTCACAAGTTCCCAGAGGAGATCTCCCGCCACCCCAACACCAAGATCAAAACATGTTTCCTTTGCATAATGAGTTTATTTCCTGTCTACTTTCTTACTTTGTGGGTGTGGCCCTATCAAGGGGCACCAAGTTTGGGTGGAGTCTCATAATAAATTCCCTACTTTAGAGAGATTTCAGGCTTTACTTCATGAACCTCAAGCCTCTGCAGCCTTTGAAATAGGAACTCAGGGCAAAGGGTGGCTTTGGCACCTGTTTACTCCCCACCTGCTTTCACTTCATTTTGGCCTCTGTAGAGTCTCTTCCTTTTGTGCTAGCTGAGCAGTGTGTTTTTAAAGAAGATGCTTATAAATTGTATCTAGTGTTCAGTTTCAATAGAAAAGGTAGTTCAGGATATCAGGTCTGTTCTTCTAAAAAAAGAAGCCTCATGTTCTGCTCTCGTAACTTGGTTTTGATAAGCAGGACATGAGCAGTTTTTTGACTGCTAGGTTTACAGCATGTTAGTCTTGTTGCTATGCAGTTGTTGCTGGAAAATAGTCTGTGGGCTCAGGCTTTCTAAACCAACCATTTCTTGGATGCCCAGAGAAGGAAGGAAGGCGAGGGCCTTGGTTTGCTGATTACAAACCATCTCCATGGTCACAGGTTGCTGGGCTCTCTTTGTACAATGTTTTCCCAGTAGCATTCAGGCAGCAATAGCTTCCTTTAATTATTTTTCAGCTTCTGGTGTTTGCTGGTGAGAGGAAGGAGTGCATACCTGCTTGTGAAGACATGTATGAAGCAAGAGAAGGGACTATGAAACAGGAGAGCGGAACAAACTCAAAGAATAATTGTTTCCATAGGATCCTGCTGGAATAACCTACTTATTTTTGTTTTCACTTTTATAGGGGGTTGGAGAAAGGAGAAGAACATAACCCATTCAGGTGTAAGTTCTAAGTCTGAAGATTTCTAGTGTCTCACAGATGGTCCCCATTTGAATCGTCAGAATTAGGAAAGACTTAAAAAATTACAGAGTATAAATTTGGCTTATATTAATGTGGACTTTTTTTGTTGTTTCTAAGTTTCAACAGAGGCCCCAAAGACTGAGAGCAAAATCATAGGTACTTAGGGATCTTTACATTCTAAAGCAAAGTGCAAGATTATCTACATTAGTCAGGGTTCTCTAGGAAAATAACCAATAGGATGTACTTTTGTGTATATATATTGGAAAGAATTGGTTCATGTGATTATGGAGGCCGAGGAGTTCCAGGGTATACAGTCATCACGCTGAAGACCCGGGAGAACCGACAGTGTAGTTCCAGACTGAAAGCTGGCAGGCTCAAGGCCTAAGAAGAGCCATTTTTTCAGATCGAGGCTTAAGGTAGGAAAAGGCCAATTAATATCTTAGCTCAAGGGGGCCCCAGAGACCTCATAAAGTGAGATTAAAAATTAGAATTTGGACATATGCTACATCTAGAGGTTAAGTAAGACCTTATTTCTTTTGCTTGCTTTGGGTGCTTGACTCTATAGAGGCCTAAAACAGCAGCTAGTGAGTGGGTGAAGAACATGGAGTAAAGAAATGGAAGGAGCTTACCTCGATCTCTTTCCCTCAGGCTTCTGTGCCTCAGACAGGCCCAAGCTAGGGGCTGGGAAAGTCTTTCATGGAATGAGAATCTAGAGCTTTGAATTAGTCTGAGCTGGGATTCTTATTAACAGAAAGGGACCAGAAAAGTTGTGGGAACTGCCTGAGATTTCACTCAGGGATGGTGCAGATGAGGGCTGTAGAGCAAATTTCCTAAGTGGTAAGGAAGAACAAAGTTGCTTGTTTGTACCCTTCTAGTGGAATGATACTTTCAGTGTCCTGAAGAAAAAAAAGTGACAACTAATATTCTAGAAATTTGTGCCCAGCAAAAATATCATTCAAGAATACAAGTAACAAAAATATTTTCAGACTAACAAGTAAAAACAGCATTTGGCCCCCCAAAATCTGCGTTAAAGAAAATACTAAGAATTGTACTTCAAGCAGAAGGAAAATGATCCCAGATAAACAATTGGAGAATCTAGAAGAAATGAAGAGCAAGGAAAACAGAAAATATATGGGTGTATCTAAATAAATAGGCAACCGCAGGTTTTCCCACTAGACATGGAAGGCAAGCTTAATCAGTTTGAAAATAATATTAAGATGAAGATTGACTGGGGAACTCTGAGGCAAATGATATTTGGCTTACACGTAAAATATCTATGGCTTAGTGAAGTTTAGGGGTGATGCCTTGAGGGAACTAACTAGGAAGCCTTTTAAGACTTTAGGAAAACATAAGGGCTGGAAGGGACCCTGATGTCAATTATTCTAATTTCCTTTTTGTACAGATGGGAAAACTGAGGCCCAGGGAGGTCATGTGCCTAGTTGGTAGTTAAAACAGAGCCAGATCCCAGGTACCCAGATTTCTCATTGAGCACTTTCAACCCATGAATCTCATTAATTTAAGGCATGTATATTAAAACACTTTCATTTTCTTGCACTCACATTAATCCCACTCAGCCATATTTCTTCTTCCTCACCCAGCTTCTAAAGACCTTTTAGAGTTTAGCAGCAACAATTTTCTGTTATTTACAACTGCAGAGAATTCATGGGGCACTCCATGTCCTGGTCAGCTGTGCAAGCATTAAATGAGACCCATCTGGTCATGGAACTTTGACAGGAATAATGTAAATAATAGATTCTATCGTGCATTTAATGTGCACAGCTCTGTTCTAAGTTCATTATAGTGACTCATTTAATCCTCAAAACAACTCTGAGTTATTACCATTTTAAAAGGAGGAAACTGAGGTGCAGAGGAGTAAGTAACCTGCCCAAGGTAAACAGTGCCAATGCCTGGTTTTAAGTCCTGGAGGTCTGTCTAGACAACCTCCATTCTTAACCCCTTACTGGTCATTCATCAAATATTGAGTACCTACTAAGTGCCAGCCACTATATCAGCACCGGGGATATTGAATAAGATACCTGCTCAATGCAAGCTTATGGGCTAGTAGAAGTGACAGTTATTTAAACAAGGAATTATAATATCATTGACAAGTGCTTAATAAAATATGTGTAGAATGATGTGGAATATAGAGAAGGACCTAGGGGAGCTGGGAAAGGCTTCAAAGAAGAGATGCTGTTTTAGCTAACACTTAAGGACTGAGCCGGAGTTTAATAAACAGGGAATGTGTTTAATGGGATGCTGGAAGGGGGACCAGCCCAAGAGATAGCCTGTCCTATTCAAGGAATGCCAAGAAGTTGGATGTGGCTAGAGCATGGAGTGTGTGTTTGGGGGGGTGGGGTGGGGGGAAGTGGTGTCTGGGAGGAGAGTGGGGAGATGGAGACAGTGAAATGGCACTTGGGGCCAAATTGTGAAGGACCTGTCTCTTTATGTCTGTTAAGTTGGAACTCGATTTTGTGGGGAGCAGGAAAATAACATGATTAGATTTGTGCTGTACCATAAAGAGCCCTGGACAGTGAAGAGGACACATTCATTCAACAAGCGTTAATTGAGCAAGACCCTGTGTAAAATGCCCAGATATGAGCTCTGGTCTTGAGAATCCTGCAGAAGTTCTGAAAGAGGAGAAGAGTTCTGCCAAAACCTCGTGTTTTGAGGAGGCGAACTTCAATTCCTACGTGAGAAGTTCAAGTGCACCAAGTTCAAGTTCAGGCTAGGGAGAGAGGGGAGCGCCTCAAAGGGGTGGCATCAGAGAACTGGGTCTGGAATGAGTAGTGTGATTTAAAAGTCAGAGGTGGGTGGTGAGACAGATATCAGAGTGAGCGGTATTGGGGGGAATGCTGAATTGTCCACTTTGGCCACAGTGTAGGGCATATGAAGGGCACTTCGTGGGAACCAAGGGCAGGCCTTGAACATGCTTCCTGAAGTACGGTGCCACTAGGGGGTGCGTGAGATGATTTTTGGCAGTATGTGATGGATAATCAGTTAGATTTTTATATTAATGTACATTCAAAATTTAATAATGATAATGTGGTTTACGATGAGGCAAAGTAAAGAAAATGAGGCGATTTAATCAATATTCAGGAAGTGATAATAAGGATGGTTCACAGACAGGACAAAAATCATCAAGGAAATAGGCAAATAACTAAAAATTTGTGGAAACTGGGCTAAGAGGTTTAGAAGGATTTCAGAGGACAGGCACCCTGGTGTTTAGATTGGTACTTTAATAGAAAGATCAATCTGAGAGCTGGTGTAAAATGGATCAAGTTGGAAAAAGAGATCTGAGCTGGAGAGACCAGGAAGGGAATATGGTAATGTATTATGTATTAGTAGTAAGAGTTTCCTCTCTCAGGACCCTGTGCTGCTTTTCCTTCGCCCTCCTCTATTTGCTCATGTTCTCACTGTAAATTCATCAGCTTGCTTCACGTGGAAGTGACATGTGCTGCTGGAAACGGCCACAATCTCTCCTGCTGCCTTTCTGTAAAAATAGACATCTCTTGGTTTTGGCAGTGGTGTTTTGAAGATTTGACACATTGTACATCAGTTTCATCTCTGAGCTCCTTTACTTAGAATCAGTGCCGCTCTTTTTGCATCCCAAATTTTCAGCTAAACACAGTGGAAGAAGACGTCCATGAAAAACGGGGCAGGGAAATAAGACTTTCAGAACTGTCAGCCCAATGCCCTGAGCCTATCCCAATGAAACAAAAAACACAGAGGGCTAGCAGAGGCTCCCCGACTCACCCCAAAGTCCAACTCTTGTGAAATTTTTGTCTTCTTTTGCAATGTCAATGTACTTTGAAGCATTGTGGATTTCTTAAGGTACTGCAACTCACATTTGAAATGTTCTTCCTGTGACAAGTTATGCATTGAATTAGCATATTTTGAGCAAAACATGCCTGTTTAGAAGGAAACCACGATGCTATTCCAACACATAGATCTTCAGGAACAGAAGTGGCCCTGGCCCACGGCGGGTGTTTCCTGCCTACAGGCCTGTCAAATGCATGACTTCTTTTCCTGGCCGTTTGTTCTGCACACCCAGAAGCTCATCTATAGACAACACTTATCCTTTCCTTCATCCTCCCGAAGCAGGGGAGTGCTTCTCAGTCAGCCTTTGTCCTTAGATGAATATGTTTATACATAATTAATTGTTGGTGGAATGAATGAATTCCTTTTCAGTTTCCTCTTACTGTACTTGGTGGCTTACTTATTTAGTGGTTACCTTATCTCTCAGAATGTTACAGATGAGTCAGAGAATAAGCCTGGAGAGGGTTATGTGACATGTGACCTGATGTGAGGTGCCATCTGGTAGCTCCTTTCTCTACTTCCCATCTCTCAAGCTTCCTATGGCCTACTCCCCTAGACACAAGGCCTGAGTTTGTTTCCTAGTTAAAATGCAGGTAAATCCAGTTTGTCCTTGTGCTTCTCTAGCCTTTCTTTCAGAATCCTTAGTAGACATCTGTTTCTTTCTTTCTTTCTTTTTTTGTTGGTGTTGGTGTTGTTCAGAATCCCTTCCCACATTTTTGGGAATGGGAACGTCATCCCAATCTCTAGGTGATTTTCCCTTGGGGAAACCCTTCTCCCTCAGGAGCTGTCTTGTTGAGACACTGTCTAGGTGTGTTGTCTTCTGGTCAAGAAGTGAGCACGTGACTCAGGCTGAGCCCCTCAGAGTATCTGACTGGGGCAATGGAATCTTGAGCAGAATGACACAAGGACCAGAAAGTGGCCAGGGCAGATATGTTCAGTGGTAACTGTCCCTCATCCCTCCTACTCCCTGGATCTGCGGCGCTTCCTTTGTTCCTGTCCTTCTCAAGGCGGGTTCAGCCTTTCCTTTGATGCCATGACATCTGCTTCCAATAAGTTAGTTTTTTCCTGAAGTAAGCCAGACTCTGTCACTGTTTATGATCAAAGAACCCTGGAAAAGCCACCCTGTGCTACCTCTCAGGGCTCTCCCAGCTCCTCCATGGTTTAAAGCTCTGTTAGACTAAGACCCAGATCCCCACCACAGCCTGCAGGCCAGCCAGTCTGGCCCTTAGTGGCTCCTGCCCTGTTCTCTCTCTTCCACCTCACCCACGTCTCTCTCTCCCTTGCTCTCACGTGGAGTGTTCATACGTGCTGCTTCTGCCTGCAGGACGTGTGGTTGGCCCTCCGTGCCCTTCCCAACCCTGGGCCTGGTACCTTCCCATAACACTTTTCTCAGTTTGTAGTTATACATTTATACGTGGCTTATCTGATCATTGTTTGTGTCCTTCACTAGACAATAAGCTCCATGAGGATAAGAACTATATTTTTGTCTGACTGTATTCTAGTATCTAACACAGCACCAGCTGTGTGGTAAGAGTCCAAAACATTTTTTTTGTGTGTGTGGAATGGAATCATAAAAAAAAGTGCAACTTGACCTCGTCAGAACATCCGAGATATGAACTGTGCTCCCAATCTTCTTTCATCAGGATTTCTGGGCTTCGTCTGTTCTCTTTAGGGCTCTGGTCTACACTGGGCAATGATGACTGGAATGGTTTAATCAAACGCATAAACTTAGTCTTTGCTAACAGGCATCCCCACAGCTCTCCTTTCTCCATCTAATGCATATTTATGCTGCCTGGTTAAACTCTCCTATGAAGGTGTATTTATAGCCTTGAAGGCAAGAGCCAGGGGTGTAATTCTGAATCAGGGGACTAATTCTGATTCTAGTTCTGTGCCTGAGTAGGTTGGTGGATGTTAACTAATTCATGTAATCTCATTAAATCTGAGTTTCCTCATTTCTAAAATGGGATAATATCTGTTCCACTACATAATACCAGGTGGTGGTGAGGATGTGAGGCGATAATGAACATCGAAGCACTTGTTAAATGGATATGATGCGTAGGAAATACCTTTATGATCTCTGTTATCATATTTGGTCATTATAGGCACTCCAACAAATGCTTTACTCTGCCTGACCTTATTTCATGTCGTAAGTGAAATAAGATGTATGACTCATTACCACTGAGTACCTGCCAAGAGCCAGGTCCAGAGGTAAGGGCTTCACACGTGGTATTTCATTTAATCCTCACAAAAATGTACAATGGACATTAATTTTCCTCATTTGACTGAGGAGAAAACAGGTTAGCAGAGGTTAAGCAACTCATTCAAGCACACAGATTGCAAATTGGGGAGCCGGGATTGAAATCTGAGCCCACTGGCTGCAAGGCCAGTGCTTTTCACGGAGACCCACAGGGTCCCCTTGAACAGCTGACCAAAGGTCACTCTTTGCTTAGTACCTACTGCGCTCTGGGCACTATGTTGGTTGATTGACATACTCCATTTCATTTAATGTTTACACTATCATTGTCATTTCACAAATGAGGAAGCAGAAGCTTAAAGAAAGAACCAGAGTAGGCTATAGAAAGTTGCAACAGGCCACCACCACTGCTACCGCAATAACATAATAACCAGAGGAAAACTAGATAAATTGTAAAAATTATACATTGAGAGACAGTGGAAACGGTGAGCAGGGGAGGAAGTCAGCGGGAGAGGGAAGAGCTTTTCCTAGGCCAGCCCCTCCCTATTCATTTTCTTCCCTGGGGGCTTTGCCTTTTCTGAGGGGTATGAACTTGACCTGAACCAGCAGACTCCACCAAGGTTGACAGAAACCACAGATGTTGTGGCCATCTCCAGGGGCCGGCAGGAGAGCTGAGAAATTAGAGGAACCCCAAGCAAGGCTGGTTTTCCCCTGCTGAGCTCTGGGGAGCTGATAGGGAGGTTCAATAATCTTTCTAACACTCATAAACTGGACCTGAGTTGCCTGCATCACGGGCCAGTTTGATTTTGAGTTTCTTTCCTGGAGCCCTTGGGGCCTAAGGGATCATTTCCACCTCTTTTGGCATCTGTGTGCCTCTGCACCAATTTACCTAGATTTTCTGCGACAAGTAGCTTTTTTTTGCAGACATTGGCGCCCTCTGCTGTCGAAGAACAGCTTTGCAAGAACTCGAAGCCGGCCCTTAACATCCTCTGTTCGATCCTGTTTTCCCCCAAATCAGGATTTAACTCCGATGATCAGTTCAAACATCTGAGCTTTTGTCTCTCTAGTCTCCTCTACCCCTGCATGTTAACTGTAGATGACTGATGCCTGTGGATGTCAGGTCCTCACCTGTACAACGGGGTCAACGGTGTTGTTCATGCATTTAGTAAGGAGTGAAAAATTTCCAAACACTGCTTGGTATAGGGTTAGAGCTTGGTAAATAGTAATGCTAGTAGTAAGGATTGATGTCAGGGCTGCCCCAGATCCTCCTCAAAGCTCCTCTAAGCAGGCAGCACTGGGCGTCACTGTCAGCGGTGGTGAGAGTGCTCTGACTCCAGATGTTCTGCGACTTTCAGAAATTCTCAGCCCTCTTCACAGGACACCAGGGACCTGGTACCCAAAACTGAGGAGGAGGAGAGGAGGGGGAAGGCCGGGGCTAGGGCAAAGGAGTGCCAGGTAGTTGCCTGGTTAGTGTTGGTATCTCTCAAGGCTCAAGCCTGTGGGAGCTGAGGTTGCTTCAAATGTCTAAAAAGCTGCCTTCCCGAAGGTCACATCTTGGTCCCTTCTGAGAAGGTGAAACATCTGACCTCCGCTGGATGGAAATGCTGCGAGTTAACTGATCTAACGGAAGACAGTGGTCAGATCGTTCAAAATAGTCCTTGGCTTGGTGACCTGCTTTCCCACCTTGCTGTGTGGGGCCCGTGTGGTGTGGTGGGTGCGGGGGAGTCCTGGGCGTGGGCATGGAAACCTCCCTGGGCCTCCTGGTGCCAGGTTCCCAGGGGGAGGCGGCCTTGCGCTGGGCCTCAGTCGCCTGGCTTTCAGGAGCTCAGCTCTTTGCAGCCTGTGGCTTCAGCTCTGGATGGCGCCCGGATGCTGTTTTTCAGTCTTTCCAGGTCTTGGGTTCCTGTGTTCCCAGGAACACATCCCTAGCGGCAGTGTCCTTACAAAGGTTTCCTTCCTGGCAACAGAAGCCTCCATCAGTCTTCATTTTGAAAGCACACAGTGCCCCTTGGGCACCCATCTGCACTCCCATATATCTTGGCACCACCTTCCCGTGGGGGGCCCCCCATGATCCTCTCTCCCAGGGCGCTTTGCCTCAGCCCGGGCTTGAGTGGATGCAGCTAGCTGCAGATCCCCTGGACTTCTTCCGCTGGGTCCCAAACTGCCTTCCACCCCGGGATGCACGGGGCAACTGCCTGTGGTGATGAGACAGAGTCTGAGGCGTTCCAGATGACCTGGACAGCTCACAAACCCAGCAGCACCCTGTGACTCTGAGCCACCCTTTATTTTCTGTCACCGCAGCGTTATGACTCTGTGACTTACATTTCTAGCTACTTGCACGTTCACGTACATGGGCTTAGGTTTGGGCCTTGTGGTTTTGTTCTGTTCTAGGCTCGCCAGAGAAAATGCAAGATGTACAGTTAAGTTTAAATTTCAGACAGGGATTTTTTTTTTTTTTTGTAGCTTAAGTAAGTCCCAAATATTACATGGGACTAAAAAAATTTCCTTGTTTATCTAAACGGAAGTTTGGCAGGCCTATGTTTTCCTTCTCTAAATCTGGTAACCCTATCCAGGTCTGCCCATCTGTGGCCTCCCTGAGCTGAGGAACTTTCTAGGGGAGGCTCCTGCCCCGACAGCGGGGAATGTACCATGCTCAGGTGGGGAGAGTCACCACTTTCCTGTGTCATGTGGTGCAGAGTAGAGGGCAGGCCCAGACTATGCTCTCTGTCTGTTGGCCTTTCAGTTTCCTGGTGTGCGCTTCATCCCAGAATAAGGGAACCAAGTCCTTTATCATGTAGATGAGGAAAAAACAATTTGACCAGGATGCACTGTTTTGCTCTCAGTCCACCTCTGGGCACCAGACGTGTGGTCCGCGGGAAGTGGGGGCGGGGCGCCCAGAGGACATGACCCGAGGCGGGTTCACCCAGCCCTGAGCTCTGACAGCAGCTCCAGTTATTGCTCCTCTTCTCGTAGAGATGACAGAAAGTGTCAAAGCCAAATATTTACTGGAGACAAAGTATGAACACTTCAGATAAGATTTAGTGGCTCATCCGGTGGGGGGGAGCTTAGGACCTGATGATAGCCCAGCGAACCTTAGGGAGATGGACAGGAGAATCTTTTCGATTTTATGTTTTGAAATTTCCCCTTTTCTCTTCTTTACAGGATAAATAAGTTTTATCCTGGGGCTGTGAGGCCGAGGAGGCCTCTGGAAGCCTGTGACCGGTGAGTGACAGCGTCAAGGTCTGAACACTATTGATAAAGCTTTGAAGCTCAAACACCCACATTTCCTCCTCTCTCCTCTACCCTTTGATGTCCAGTCCTTTCCACACACCAAGATGGTTCTCCTAGGGGCCCAGAGGGAACCTCAACCGTCCCCACCTCCAATGAGTCCCATCTGAAAGGGGGTCTCTCTTTAAATGTGCAGCCTCCTCTGCTTTAGCCTGAGCTCTCCTTAGTACATTACCCCCAAAGCCCTGTTATTACCATCCCTTTGCTGCATTTCAAATCCCCAAGTGCCCCTTAGAATCTTCTGTTGGGACTTGCCCAGTTCTTCTGGCAGGGGGAGGCTACTCTGCCGTTGCTATTTCTAACCGGAGCCCCTTCCCTTGGGCTCTTTCCTACTTTCCCCCACCTCTTGCCCACCTGGCAGCTCTTAGGGAGTGATTGATGGTGTTGTCTCTTGTTGCCAGAGGGGAGAGGGTGAGGGGCTGAATGAGAGGGGCCTGGGCCTGGAGGTGGGTGGGCTTGTCTCTCTGGAGGGGTCCAGAGCAATATCTTGAATTTCATACACAGATCCCTCTGTGGTCTATAAAGTAAGTTTTTAATTAAAAAGAATGCTTTAGAAAGGACTGACACCGAGCATTGATGCTCCAGTGTGAGAAGAATGGTTTATTCCTAAACAAGACATAAAAACAATTTGCCGTAACACTGATTATATTAAAATAAAGAATTTCTGTTTATCAGACATCTTAAAGACAAGTTGCATCTGGGAAGAAGGTATTTGGGATGCATACAACTTGCAAGGGAATATGAAGGTTATGTGTGCAGAATGATAATTCAATGAAAAGAGAAAACTCAGTAGAAAAATGGATAAATGACATGAATAGGGGCTTCACAGAATCTCTTTAATTATTAAGAAAAAATAAATTAAGACGACAAGAACTAAATTTTTATCTGTTTAATTAGCAAAAATTACAAAGTCTGTTAATACAATGAACTGGAAGAGATATAGTCATTCAGTCATTTATTCAATAAAAAGTCATCCAGCCCTACTTTGCGCTAGATATTCTTTAAGGTGCTCAGGATAGAGCATTAAACAAAATGACAAAAATGCCAGTTCTTGTGGTGACTTAAGTCTTCTGGGAGGTGATGGACGATAAACACCAGCTGTAATAATTAACTAGTTATACAGTATGTTATAAAGGGAGATCTAGGCAAGGTTAAGGACAGTTGAGCATGATGGTAGGGCTGGCGGGGTGATTTGAGTTTAAATGGAGCAGGTCAGGGTATGTCTCAGTGAGAAAGTGACATTTGAGGAGGATGTAAAGGGCATGAGGGAATGAACTGTGCACGTGCCTGGGGGGCGGGCATTCCAGGCAGAGGGAATGAGAGAGCCTAGTGTGAGAGCCTGAGGTCAAGGGGATTTCTCATACCTTGTTGACGGAATATAACTTACTGCAACCTCTTTGGAAGACAATTTGGCATTTTCTTATAAATTTACACAGCAGTTCTCCTAAGTATATACCCCAAAGACACTCTTAAATGTGCAAATATACAAGAATACACAGCGATGTTCACAATAGCAAAAAATATCAAATAACTCAAACGTTCAGGCATAGGGTTCTAACCATATTGTCCAGGTGTGTGTTCCAATTATCTATCGCTGTGTAACTGTAGCAAATCATCCTCTTAGCAGCTTAAAACATGAGGATTATTCTATTACCTTTCATTGTTTCTGTGGGTCAGAAATTTGTATGGGATGGTTTGTTTCTCCTCTACAACATTTGGGGACTCAGCTGGGAAGACTTGGATTTTAGGAGTGACTCAACAGCTGGGGTCCAGAATCATCTGGAGATGTCAGGAGTCACATGGCTGAGGCTGGCTGTGGGCTAGGATCTCAACTGAGCTGTCGGCCAGAAAACCCACACATCGCCTCTTCATGTGGCCTTTCCATGTGAGATAGCTTGCACATTCTCACAGCTTGGTGGCTGGATTTGAGCATCTGCCCCTGGAGAGCAAGGCAGAGGTGCATGAAATTTTTATGATTCAGCCTTGAAAATCACAGTGTCACTTCTGTCTCACTGTACTGGTGAAGGCAGACACAAAGGTACGCCTAGGTTCAGGGGGAAGGGACATCAACACCACCTCTTGATGGGAAGAATTTCAAGATAACATTGTAAGAAAAGCATGTGAGATGTGAGATATTGTGACTATCTTTGAAAAACACAATTGGCCACAGGCCACTTTCTGGTTACAACAGTTTACGTCTCTCTTATATGCAAAATACACTCATGCCCTCCCCCAAGACTTCTAAGTCTCATCCGTTATGACATCTGCTTTAAGTTCAGGATCTCATAGCTTAAATCAGGTTCAAATGAGAAAGAGGCTACTCAGGTCTGGTTCTCAAGGACAAATTTGAGTCTATTCTTCTTGATCTGGAGAACTGTGAACTAAATAAGTTTTCTGCCCTCTATATAGCCAATATACAAAGGTGGGTTAGGCATAAGATCTTGACCTTTTAGTTTATAAAGAGGAAAAGAGGAAGCATAGAGCAGTCACTGGTCCATAGTTATTCTAAAATCTTTCTGGGCTCATATTGCAAGTTTGTTCCATAATTAGGGCTCAGTTCTTCTCTCTGGGAGTTGATCTGTGTGTCTCTTGCTTCTCTCTTCTGGGATCTTGGCATTTTAGTTTTACTTTCTGAGTCACTCTTCTCTTTACATCTAAAATAGCTCATGTTTACAACTGAGTGATTTTCCAAGCCTACCTTCTACCTTCTGCTTTGGGAGTTCGAAGTCTTCTTCATTTCGCAGTGTCTGAAGTGGCATAATGCTTTAAAAAATTTGTTGGCTTTTTATGTATCAATTTATAATCCAGTTCATTAACAAAAGCCACATCCACAATGCTCTTTGAGATAAAAAGCCTTTTCTACCTTGGGCTCCCAGTGAGGCTGCTGTGGAACAATGTCTTTAAGATTTTAAGAAGCTCTCTTTTTCAAACAGAGGATCTACAAGACAAGCCCTTTAAATTTTCATAAGGGAGGAAGCATTTTGGAATGGCTGAATAAGGACCTCTAAAAATCAACTCCTCTATAAAAGCAACTAGAATACCAGAAAAAATGCCATAATCAGTTTTTCAGAGTTCTGGAAACTAACAAAAGTCTTGTAACAATTAGAGGAGTGTTTATTCAAGAAGCCATTTTGGCAAGTATAGCAAGCTCTGTGGTGTTTTAATCTGTCCTATTCCCACCCACTCACCTCAGCTCTGTGGTAGCCTTGAAAACTAACAACTTTGGAATTATGGTACCTGTGAAAACCAGCATCCTAGCAACCACTGGCGGAGAGCAGAATGGGTTTGGATTGTCCCCAGGAAGATTCATCTCCATCAATAGAGAATTGTTATTCTTTAACCAGTCTGACATCTTCCTGGAAAAGCTCAATTTGGTAGGCTTATCTTTGTTTGCCTGACTCAGAGTTTACTCAGTGAGGAAAGCGCTATCCCTTGGGCATTTGTCAGAAAAACTCAGCTGCAATTGTTTAACATCAAGTTACTTGAGGCTGTGATACCACTTGGGGCAAGAGGCTGACCAAAAAACTTAATAGTCTGAAGAATCATATGTCCTTAGAGGGCTTTGTAAAGCTTCAGCAAATCCAGTGAATCCAGAACCATGTACATGTGAAGGGATGTGCATATACACAAGAAGACTTGGGAAGAAACACCTGCGGAAGTCGTAATCTCTCATTTTGGCTGACATTGAGGCTCTGCACAACAGGAAGTGACGGCTAAGGCAGAGTTATAAACTGTTAGTGAATTAAAGGTATGCCTCTACAGAGTCCTTGGCAAAGGAGGAGTACTAATTGTTTTTTAAAGAAATATCTGTCTAATCATTCGCTAACCACCAAGCTAACTGAGTAGTGATTTCAGGGGCTGCACATGACTAAGATTACAGACTTTACAGAGTTAATCCAGGAGACAAAAAGCAGCCCTCAATCCAGGAAGCTTACAAACAACAGCAATGGTAGCAACAAGCCTAATTTCCACAGATGCTACATTATAGTATTTATAACGTCCAGTTTTAGCAAAAATTTCAAAGACATGCAAAAAACAGAAAACATGGCTCCCACATGGGAAAAAGGCAGTTAATATAAACTCTCCCAGAGAAAGTCCACATGTTGGGTTAATTAGACAAATCATTAAGTTATTAAATATAAATATTCAATAAATAATATTCAAAGAACTAAAATAAATATATTCAAATAACTAAAAGAAACCACATCTAAAGAATTAAAGGAAAATACAGCAATGATGTCTTACCACATAAAGAATATCAATAACAGACAGGAACCAAATGGAAATAATCGAAGTTAAAAAGTACAATAACAAATGAAAGTCACTAGAGAGGCTCAACATCAGATTTGAGCAGGCAGAAAGAAGAATCAGTAAACTGGATGGTAGATCAATCAAGATTATCTAGTTTGGGGAACAGAGAGAAAAAATAATAAAGAAGAACAACTAGAATTTCAAAGACTTGTATGTCTCCATTAAATGTACCAACTTATGCATAATGGGAATGATAGAGGGACAAGAGAGAAAGGAGCAGAAAGAATACTTGAAGAAATAGTGGATAAAAACTTCCAAAGTGATGAAAAACATTAATCTACCCATCTAAGAAGCTCAACAAACTTTAGGATAAATTCAAAGAGATATACACATATCATAAGCAAACTGTTGAAGGCCAAAGACAGAGAATATTAAAATCAATAAGAGAAAAACAATCACATACAAGGTTTCCTCAATAAGATTAACAGCTAACTTCACATCAGAAACCATGGAGGCCAGAAGACAGGGAGATGGCACATCCACTTGACGCCATCTGGCCCTGACCACAGGGATGATCATCTGACCAAGTCAGGCCTGTTATTTCTCAGAAGTTTTCCAAACTAGAATTGAGAAAAGAGATTCAGCATCTTTCTGGCAGTGGGAACCACAGGCTTTGAGGCTCTGAGGTCTGTAGCCACCAGGCAACCTCCAAGGGACATGGTTAGTCAGTGGAAGAGAATGAAGCAGCAGTCAGAGAAATGCAGAGCAGGAAACAGCAGATGAGCTGGTGGCACTGGAGTTCTTCCTGGGAGTGGCGTGCAACTTTCCTTTGGTTATATAAACTCAGCATCCTTCAATAACTTTCCCTTTTGGCCTGGCCTGGTTTCAGCGGGTTTCTGTCACTTGCCATCACTCGGTTAAGGAGAACACATGCACACTGTGGCAGAAGAATGCCATGTTTGAGCATGCAGAATTAAAAATGAACACCAGAGTGCTGATGAGTTTCTATACAAGAAAGTAAACATTAGAGATCCATCTGAGGAGCCTGAATGTACTCCTCAGGTCTGGTGAGAGGCAAGCATTAAACAAAATTATAAATATGCAGTTATAAATGTTGACATTGGAGGGAAAGGTAAGATGTTAGGAGAGAATAACGGGATGGACAGAGTTGAGAGCAGGTGATTGGGAAAGCCTCTCTGAGGAAGGGATATGCAAACCAAGACCAGGTGAGAAGGAAAGGCAGCCAGGTGAAGGATGGAACGAAGTTCTTCCAGGCAGAGGGAACAGCACGTGTAAAGCTCTGATGGAGAAAATGATAATATCGAAAACACTCTGTTTGCCAGGTGTTTTAACAAGTAGTTCCTACCACAGTCCTGTGATATAGGTCCTGTACTACAGAGCAGCGCTTCTCTGGGGGGAGGCCATCGAGGCTGCAGCATGGCTGAGGACAAAACAGCAGGAGACGGGGCTGGAGCCGTGCGGCGGGTCCGGGTCATGTGCAGCCTCACAGGCCATGGGAAAGGATTTCGAATTTCATTCTATGCGCCATGAAAGGCTATCGAAAAGATTTAAGCAGGACAGTGCATGATTGAATATACATGTGAAAAAGCCAGTGATGAACTTTGTTTTTTTTTAAATAAAACAATTCCCTTTTGTGATTAGATTTTATTTCATTTATAATTTTGTTTTATTTATAACCAGGTTTCATTTTATAAAACCTACATATTGTTCTTTTGGAAAATACAGAAAAGCATGAAGTAGAAAATAAAAATCACCTCTAACTCCACTCCCAGCCGACAATAGGTTGTTTTCATTAACCTTAGAATACAGTAACTTTGACACAGAGTTTTTTAATCATTGATAAATATTTTTATTATAGCATAATCAGTGGAATGATCACACAATGGACACATTGTTTTATCAACCAGCAACTAAGAAAAAAACAGTGTTTTGCAGGAAGAAATGGACATTGGTGGGGAGAAAAGGACCTTGTGTTCTGGGGGTTAGCCCAGCAGGACGATGGGTCATGTCTGGGGCATGGCTTTAGCTTGTCACTTTGGAAGGCTGCGTTTGAACCACACGTGAGTTTGTAATGTCTCTGAGTTCTCCACGGAATGTACTAGAGCCGACATCTCCTCTTCCCCTGCAGGCGCAGCCACAAAACCCAGCTCCTCTGTGCAAATCACAACATGCAGCGACTGTCCTGTGCTACTCCTCGGGTGTCTCTCGTCCTCACCTTTCCTCCATCTTCACTGGACCGTAATCCTGGCAAGAGCGGCTGGGGAGGCCACGTGCCTCAGCCTATCTCACCCGTTCGTAATTACAGCAAATCACCAACCCACCGGTACTGTGGTGAGTACTTTTCGTATGTATCATCTTAATGCATCCTACTACAGTCCTCCGAGGTAAGTCATTTTACCCTTTTTACTGGCAAGGAAACAAAAGAAACAACTGCTAGAAGGTGACAGAACCCGTTGAATTTAAGTGTCTGAGCTCGAATTCCATGTGTTCCACCACTTCTTTGTACGGTCTGGGTCCCCTTGGAACGTTCTGTCGTCGTTCTGGTTTGTTGGTGGCAGAAGTTCGTGCAGGTTTGGGCTCGCCTGGGTATCAGTGCTGGTTAGGGGTGAGGCCAACCAGCCCTAAAGCTGAGAGTGTTTAAGACATGCAAACAATGGGTAGGTGTTTGGGGGGCGGACCCATCAGGGAGAGAAAGCTGGGTTGGAAGAAGCGGGACCACCTCCTGCTTTAAGATCAGGGCTGAGAGTCTGAATCCTCCCGCCCGTCAGGGCCCCCGCCACAGCTGGATCGGGTTGGAGAGACTTCCCTAAAGCCAGCTGGGAAAACCACCAGGATGCCAGGCCACCAGATGCTGCCCCCTCCCTCCCATTCGTGGAAAAGTACAGGCAGCTGGTGCCCCAAAAAGCCTTCAGGCAAATAGATGCCTGACTGCCCTCTGGGCTCACAATGGCAAACGCTGAGTCGTTTGTCTTTGCTCCAGGGACAGAGGAAAATAGTTTTCCAAAAAAGCAGTTTAAAAAGTGTGGAAAATATCCACAACCCAAGTGTCTGCACAGAGTGGGGGTGAGAAGTCTCGCGGGCTCGGTCCTCGTGAAGAGGCAGGGAAGGAATGTGAAACGCTACCACCCAAGGACGAGGAGGAGGAGGAATGTTCGAGTGCCTTTCACTTTCTGCCCGCTCTGGGAAGGGCTCAGGGACAGGACTGTGCTGGCAAGTCGCAGCTTCCTGAGAGCGCGGTGGTTCAGTGGGTGGGCAGGTCCCGGTCCCGCAGATACTCAGTGGGGACCGGGAGCATGCATCCCTGTCATCCGTCTCTCACTTCCCACCTCATGTTGTGGCTCACAGTTTCACATACGCTCTCAGGTGACACCTGCAGCAGATGAGAACGTGAGGGATAGAAGGTAGATGCTACTGCGCCTATTGCACTAAGGAGACTTGGGTTCAGGGAGGACAATTGTCTGCCTAGGGTCACAGAGACCTTACCTCCTGCAAGTCCAGTGTCCTGACTGCTAGCCCGTGACCTGCTACACTTTGTCTTAGTTGCTCCCTGGTTCCCTGCTTGGTTATCTTAGAAGTGGGAAGCACTGGGGAGGCAGGAGGGTGACCTTCTGTGGCACTGTGCCTGGCCCCTAGCTGGCTTATTGATCGTGTGAAAGGATGAATGTATGCCCTTGGGTAAGTCATGTCCCCTCCTCTGTGCCTCAGTTTCCCCTTCTGCACAATGCAAGTGCAGAGTAGGAGGACTTCTGAAGTCTAAATCCCTCCCTATCCCCAGCAAGAGGAGCAAGACTTTCTGATCAAACCTGAGCTTCCTCGCCGCCGCCATGGAGGACATGCCTTCCTCCCAGTCTGCCCAGCTGTACCTTCCCTTGCACAGACTCTCTGCTGTGACCCTTCCTGTGCCCACATTGCGCTGGTGAAATGGGCCAAGTGCAGGATCTGCTATGCCTCTGCATCTTGACATGGAGCCCAGGTCAGCAGGCCACACAAGATGCTTGGCAAGCCCCTTCGATACCCTGCATGGCCCAGCCCTGGGAGGGCATGACGAGGCTGGGGTTCGGGTGAGTGAAAGTCATGTGTGTAAGGAACTTAGGGTCTCGGTGTTGGGGGCGAAGGCACGAGCTGTTTGGCTGAGGATCATGGGGAGTGGATGGGGCTTTTGACCAGCACAGAGGAGGATGCTGTGATTCTGTCACTCTGGGCCAGTCTTTTGGATCTGGACTGTCTGGGGGAGGGCCGCGATTGTGTTGTATTTCTTATTTATGGTCTCAGGTGGCTGGGTGTTCCTTGATTGGACCAATGGTATGGGACATTGAAAAGGCAGGTGAGAGGCTCTGACAAATGTCAAAGAACTGAGTCCCTGCAGCACCCAGGTGTGCTGGAGGGTGTCGAGGCTTGTTTTTCACACCCTGTGAATGGCTGAGTAGCTTCTGGAGGTTCCGTTGACGTGGCTCCTGCATGCCTGGCTCCGGCTGGCCTGGTGATGCTGGTGCGTGGGGGGAGCACGCAGAGCGGACTCGAGAGCGGAGGACTGGTGCTGGCGCCGAGGGCGGGGCTGCGTTCCTGTCTGGGTGGCTTCTGTGTGTGGGGAGGGAGCTGGCAGAGCGGGGGGAGGGCAGCGCCGTGGCTCCAGGCGTCCCCAGCCCCGCCACCATGTTCGAAATCCAGTTTATTGAGTTTACAGTAAAGGTTTTATGGGGCTTTCCTGGAAGCTTCTCATTATGGAAACTCTTGTGCTGGCAGTTTGGTGGCTGGTGTCTAGTTCGCTTGGGAGAGGTTGAGTCAGGCCCCATCCTGATGGAAACATCCTTTGCCTGGGGCACTGGAGGGGAGCAGGCGGGAGGCCCGAGTGGGCCTGCCAGGTTCTCGGAGGGGATGGGTTGTCCCACAGCTTGGTTTTGAAGGGACCCCGCCCCTTGTTTTCTCTCTGTCCAACCCCCATGGGTTCCAAAGATCTCAGGGGAAGCTGTGGTAAAAAGGCACCCAGTTGCTGAAGCCATTTTCATTATTTTTCATTTATTTGAAAAGCATGAGGTACTGGTCTACTGAGCAAAAACAAGCCAATGCCACAAAAATGGACTTGCTGATTGTAAACTGCAGGGACACACAGCACATGAGCCATGTCTGGCTGGAGAATCCTTTGGCCCTGGCCTGAAGCACCACCATCCAATCCCTAGGAGTTCCCGTGTCTGCCTTT
The DNA here is from genome assembly GCA_003508835.1 of Eonycteris spelaea. Classification (NCBI taxonomy): domain Eukaryota; kingdom Metazoa; phylum Chordata; class Mammalia; order Chiroptera; family Pteropodidae; genus Eonycteris; species Eonycteris spelaea. The sequence continues at coordinate 7,283,407 of PUFA01000065.1, forward strand.
TCCAACATCCCCTGGGAGCTGGATTTCGCACCTCCCTCATTGCTAGGTTCACATTCCGAACCCAGGTCACCTGATGTCACGGGGAGGAGAACAGGGGCTTTGGCACTAGGGTCTCTGAAAAGGCCCAGAGCTCAGTTTATGAATGTGGTGGCTCTGTCCTGCCAGGGGCCTGAAATGGACACCGATTCACTAGTCACCAGCCTCCTGTGGCTGTTCATGAGAATGTTAGCTCCCGAAATACTGGGTCATTTGTCCCCTCCCATGTACCTTTTGTTTAAGCGTTTATTGTACTGGTGTTCTTGCTCTTTAAAATGCAGGAATGTTCGTAAAACAGACCGTGCTGCTTGGTATTTGAATGACAATTGTGAAAATCAGTTAGGTGGCTCAGGTTTCTCTGGACACTGATGTGTGTCCTTTTTTATGAGGGGCCAGTGCCACTGCCCTAAGAGCGAGTGTGGCTCCTCTGCTATGCTGTGAACAGCCACCTTTCTGATGGTCCCCGGTGTCCAAGCGTGGCCTGTGCTGCTGTCACCTGGGAAACCAGCCGTGGTTTTCATGGACCACTCCGAAGGGCGGCAGGCCTGGAGAACCACTGAGCTTTCTGCCCTGAGGTTCTAGGGGGAAGCCAGGTGGGCTGGACAGGTATCAGCTTTGGAGTCCAACAGACCTGGGTTCCAGTCCCAATTCTCCCCCACACTTGGTTTTCCTCTCTGTAAAAAAGAAGATAAATAACATCAAGGCTGCTTGAGGAATAAGTGAGGCGATGCCCGGGGAGCGCCTGGAGCTCGGATGGCGGCTTACTATTACCGCTTCCTCTTCGTTTCAACGCAGTTGTGTGCTGAGGGTACGGACTCTGCGCCGTAAACAACCCTGCATTTTAAGATAAACAACCACTGAGCTTCATTTGACACATGATACGTACACTCATGAGTGTTCGTATCTTGTTTTGATTTCTCCCCACTGTCTGTGTTTCTGACAAGCATGTCTGGATAAGTGTGTCTGTCCTGGATGGCAGAGCCCCAAGGGACTGTGAGCCACAGCAGGCATAATCATCTGCCTCGTGATGCTGCTGCTGAGGACACCCATCTAGTATGTACGACTGCATTTGACTTTCGCAGGAACCCTGGGAGGTAGGAAGGACTAAAGAGGCGAATGCCAAGGGCACACAGCGAGAGCAGCCACAGGACCAGGCCTGGAACTCAGGCCCAGCTTGTGGGTTGCGCCCAAGGCTCTCAAGATGGCCCTTTCTTTGCCTCCCTCAAACCAGACATTCTTCTCTGACTGTGCTCCTGAGACCCTTTTTTTCTGGATGTGGCTTGAGTCACAGTAACCAAATTAGATGGCTAATTTCCCATGTGGGCTCTCTGCAGCATAATCTAAAACCGGAGGAAGGCTTTTCCTCCGATCCTCCAGACCTGGGTGTCTGGGGTAGCTGAGGGCTCGGTCTCCTGCTGCCTGAGGGCCCTGGGGAGGTAGAGCAGTGGACCCTGAGGCCAGAGTAGGGCAGAGGAATGTGGCCATTTGTCCTGGGGTCTGCAGGCTAACTGGCTTTGGACAGTAACGGTCAATCTTTTTATTCCTCCCTAAATTAATTAATGTGTTTGTTCATTCATGCCTCCGGCCTACATGGCCTATTATCCTCAGTGCTTTGTCATGTACAGGAAAAGCGAGAGTCTCCCCGGCCTTGAGAATTTTGCAATCTGGTTGATGAGTCAACCAGACAGCGGAAATAGGCAAATGGCAGCACCGGAGAATCATCTAAAGGCTGAGAGAAAGAAAAACATACATGGCAAAAGCAGGGTTTCGCCCCTGGTTCGGCACAGGAAGCCGGGGTTCGGCTCAGAGGCTTCGTGGAATGCCGGGTGTGAAGAAGACGAGCCGGACCTCGGATCGCCTGGGGGGAGGAAAAGGAGGGGTGGATGTGAGCAGGCTCGAGGCTTTTGGTTTTGCACAAGGTGGCCCCTGATCAGACCAGGCATCTGCCTTCAGTGCAGCGAAGCCACAGCCCTGCCAGTGACTTAGCCCATTTGAAAAGATGAGCCAGGCTGAGCAAGGTTCCCGCCAGCTGCTCTGAGCCAGAAAACACCGAGGGAGTGAGGGAGCTGTGAGCAGAAGCTGCAGCTTCACGACATGGCGGGGAGGGCACCCGGGATGGACGCGGACCGGACAGCAGGCCAGCGCTCTGATGAGCAGGAGCTATGAGGTGGGGACAAGCTACAGAGAACATCAGGAGTCAGAGGTGCTAAGCGGTGAGGAGCAGGGGAAAGGCACAGGAGGAGGTCGAGTCATGCGCATGGCGGAACTCTAGATGGGAGATGTACAGACTCCTCTGCTGAGGGCCCAGGACCGCTGTGGACCCAGAACCCACCTCCAGGGGCTGCGCCTGCCCCCGATGCCGGGCTTCCTGGCTCCCCTGGGTTCCTGTGTCCATGCGCTGCGCCTGTCAGGAAACCCCCATGGTGGGAGGAACCGAGGGTCAGTCTCAGTCTCATGCAAACCAAGGATGTATTAGCCTCACTGACTTCTTCGAGACCTGGAGAACGAAGATCAGTGGAATATTCATGTCCACACCCACGATCACACATGTGGATCTTAATCCACACATATTCGCGGACTTAGTTGCAATAGGAGAGTTCTCTGAGTGCGGAGCCGCAGGGCCATGGGGGGCGCTGGGTGCTGGGACGCGGATGAACAGCAAGGGACGCGAACCGTCCCTCCTGCGTAGCACAGTTGAGAGAGCAGCAGACACTGCTAATTTTAGTTTTCCTCAGGATGTAGATGTCATTCAAAATGAAACTATTTCCTCCTACTTGTGCCCAGAAAATGATTTATTGGAGAATACTAATGCTGTTCTCCGTGTCCGACGTGGGCAGTGTGATGCTGTCCCAGAGCCCAGGACACATGGCCAGACGGCCATGTCTGGAGGTGTTTATCCCGTACGCCTTGAGATTCTCCATTGTGACTGATTATTCTTCATCCTAATTCTTCGCATACCTTCGACATTCGTCATCTGGACTTAGCCTTTCGTCGCTCATCACCTACAGTTTCATTGCCCTAAGAGGCAATGTGTTTGTATTTGGGGCGTGTTCCTTCCTTTGCTTTCCTAAATCCTGGTTCTGGGGTCGGTCGTCCCTCCTCGGGCACTCCAGCTGTGTGACCTTGGTTAAGCCACCAATATATCTGAACCTCTGTTTTCTCTTCTATAAAGTGGGAACAATGACATCTGACCAGCTTATCTTAAAGGGACAGGGATCAAATGTTAACATCTGAGAAAGCTTTATCAACTCTGAATTATGCAGCTTAGTGAGGAATTGATATTATTTTCTTCTCGTAAGGACGACGTTTAGTAGTTTTTAATGGCTCTCTCACAGCCGCATCCCCAACCAAATTAGCACACTGATGAGCAAATAGGAGGAGCTCACTGAATAATTGTTGAATGTGGTCATTGTTTTCATCTTCACAAATTCCTTATTAACTCCTATCTGGTGCTGTGCAGAGAACTCACCCTCCCTGCAATGCTGACAGATAAGCTTGGACACACACACATGACCATGAGAAGGCATCAGAAAGTTATGTAACTTGCCGGTAGAGAAAGAATAAACATCAGTTACACATAAAAGTTGAGTACATTCTGGAGGTTTGAAAAAGCAATGATTGAATAATCGAGGCAGGAAAGTAGCTCAGCATTAGGCTACAGCTTGAGGCAGGATGGGGCAGGAGAAAGTTTTCTGTAATTAATCTCAGAAGACCTTCCAGAGGAAGTGGGTTTTCGGGAGCAGGTAGATTGAGGAGGGAAGCGCTTGGTGAAGAGGCGATCACAAACATTCCGGGCACATGAGTTTGCTTCTGCAGGCTGACAGGCTGACATGCTGAGATACCTTCAGGGTAGTTCACTCCTTCTGACAGCTTGGGATGGCTAGAGATGTGTGTGTGTGCGCGCATGTGTGCACACACTTGTGCATGAGTGTGTGCATGAAGATGTGTGTGTACACGGTAGAGTGGACACAGGGCAAGAGACAGGGTACGAGAGAGGAGAGAAAGGACTTGGTGCGAGTGATGAAGCAAATCTGAGATTAATGCGCTGTAGGTGTGAGATGCTTCAGAGGAACCCCACAGAGGTTTTTTATACTCTTCCAATAAAGATGTCTTCGGCTTCTTTGTCTGGATTCGGAACTTGGATTTGGGGTTAGATTAAAATCAACAGGAGGGATAAGGTTAGGGGTGAGGGCAGAGTAAAGAACCCAGGTCCTAGCATCTGTATGATAATTTACAGACCTCGCTGGAATTTAGTTGCGACTCGGCCTATTGGTCTAGCACCTTTCCTTTAGAAGTTTTCTCAGTGAAATTGAACTCCTATCACTTGCTGCTCACTGTTGAGCACCGTCGTGGAAACCTGCCCGTTCGCATTTGTTCTAGGCCTCAGAAGTGAGTGATGTGACCAGATAAGGCCACGTTTCTGGACTTCTGGATGTGCACAACTCTTGGACAGAGGGAGAAGACCGGGCCTGCTCTCTGTCTGAGCCACCGATTCAGACATGATCTCATCAGGGCCACTCCTTAGACGGAGGTGGGAAGCGCAGGACTGTCTCATCTCATTTCCAGAGGGAGAAACTGAGGCCCGGAGCAGTGAGTTTTAAGGACAAGATAATGAGCTAGTGGCAAAGCTGAGAACAAATTGGGCTTCAGCTCAGAGTGGCTACTGCCCAGTACAGTTAATGTGTGTATGTGTATGTGGGTTGCCTTCTCATCCTAAATCTTCAAAAGGGACATTGGAGATGACATAGTTTAAAAGCAAACGTGCTTCATGAGAAAGAATGTGTGGCATTAGGAAGATTACAAAACCTTTGTAAGTCCAACATCCTTATCTACAAATAGGGGTAATGACAATCCCTACCTCATGCCACTGTTGAGATGGCTCATTGAGATCAATCATAAATCTAAATCTCAGGATCCAATTTCTGACCCTTAGCTGAACACGTGGGCCACCTGACCACAGTGCCCACTTGTTGGCGATTACGTCCACCTCATCTGAGCCCACTCTCAGTTTCTCAGCTCAGTGGTGAGAACCATGACTCAGTAGCCAAGACACAAGCTAATCTAATGTGGGTCTGCTTCCTCTTAGATTTACTTTTATAATTATGTTATCACAGCGGGAAGGAACTAGCTTCGAATGCCTACTATGTACTGGACAATTTTCTAGGTGTTCTGCATTAATGATTTTCTTGAACCCTGTGAGGAGGTGTTATCAAACATCTTATTCACAGATCTCCCTCGTGTCTAGCATGGCGTTCAGCAAGTAGTGGGAATTCGACCAGTATTGGTTGAGTGGATGACAAAAGAAGGTAGCGGAACGTTTAAAGGCGTACTGATGTTCAGACCTGGGGGTGGTGGTGCCGCTTCCTCCCGCTAGAGGGCACTCTCGCCGTGTGCTTACGCGGAGGCCAAGGCAAGTGTGGCTCCACCTCACACAGCTGCTCATTGCCGGCTATACACACTCCCGTTGTCTGGCAGGGCCTGAGTGTGCCCTGTGAGCTGCGCTGCCCAGAGGCCCTTAGGCTCGGGCCAGTCCCCTCGTCAGGGTCCCGTCGTTCCCTTTGGATGTCTCCTTTATTCCCTTCACTATCCCTCCCTCACCTCATACTCCCCATGCTGCTACACAGCCTTCACTACGGTACGTTTGGATCTTTCTTACTTCCTTTGGTTGTAGCCAATACAATTTTCAGTTACTTGAGCTAAGACACTAATTAATAACAAGTTCTGAGGCCATGATCCTCCTGTGGACATGGTTGCATGTTAACAATGGCTTTTCATGCCTTTTGAGTGACATGTGTCCTGGTGGTGGGTGCATTTGGGTGGGACAGGTGGGGATGCTCTCGAGTTCCCAGATCACACCACGCAGCCATCAGCATAAGGAGGGTGGTGGCCACCTCTGAAAGCCAGCGTCCAGTTTTGGACTGGGCTGCACTTTCTTTTTTTTCTTCTCTCTCTCTCTTTAAAGACTGTATTGTAAAAGTAATGCATACTTTAGCTTCTTTCATAAAGTTCTTCTTCACAGAAAGTTCCACAGTGCTCTGTTGTGAAATCACACTTGATGATTGTGTTCAGTTCTGAGCACCTCTTTATAAAGACAGAATTACCCAGGGATAATACCAGAAGGAAGAAGGTCACAATGTTGGAGGCTCTGGGAACGGTGCCATTCGAGGGTCAGGTGAGGAAACGGGGGCCATGTAGACTGGGGAGGAATGATGTAGGGAAAGTGTGATGGCTTCCTGTCATGGAGATGCTTCCGTTTCCACCAACATATAATAGAAGAGTCAAAATACAAGTGTTTTCAATACCAAGGAAGCTCCTGGGCCTTTTTTTTTTTTTTTTTTTTTGTAGTGCAGAATTTAGGGAGTGAGACAAGAGAGAAAACAACAACAAAAAAAGAAAAACCTAGAGAGGCTCAGCTTAACAGTATTGTGTGGTCCGAGCACAGGTAGGGGTGAGGCAGTGTTGGAGAGAGGCTGTAGTCTACACACAGGTGTGCTTGCGGATGGTGAGAGAGAGAGTTTCAGGGTCTCTGCACTGAGTAGGAGATCGACAGAGAAATGTGAGGAAAGAAGATTGCGAGAAGCTGTCTGGAGTTGATTATTTGATTATTTTTTAAAATGACCTTTGAGGAATTCCAAGACGCTTTTGAATTGCGTCTTTACCTGCTCTTGGTTGGTTTGACCCTTTTACTTGAACGAGGCGTTCCAGAGGCAAAGCACGAGGGACTCTGGAGGACGTGGACTAAATGAGGAGGCCTTTCCTAATGACCAGTCGAGAATAAGATAGGCTCCCCTGTGACGCGGTGGGACTTGCTGAATTTGGATGAGCAGAGGTGCCGGCTAGGTGTGTTCTGCCCCTGGTGGAAGGTGGCACTGGCTTCTAGGACGCCTTTCAATTCCTAGTCAATAACCTCATGAAAAGGAAAAATTGCTGGTCAAGTGAGGAGCCCACCTTCTTGCCTAATGTGGAGTTTATGACAAGCTGGGGATACACAAGGAGATGTGTGACCGGCCTAGGCTGCAGAGGCTGATTTAGCTCTGGGAGACCCTGGTTCCCCCAAACCAATGAAGTACCGTCCTGTGTCGTCGTGCACACACCAGAACAGTTACATAGAAACGCAAGTGGTCAGCTCCACGAACCTCTGCCGCTGGCGCTCTGTGTCCACGTATGGTCCTCGGACCCAGGGGTGCAAGTGTCACTGCAACCCGCTATCCCCGTACTTGAGGCGTTTACCTTCTGTGCGACAGAGTCACGTAAGCCAGTGGCTACATCCAGTGTCCCCGGCACGGAGAGAAGTATGCACGACGAGGAGTGATGGAGGTGAGGAAAAGCTGGTGGAGAAAGTCATTCTTGAACAAGTTTTAAAGAGTGAACAGGGATTGATTAAGAGAGCAAAGATAAGGAAAGGCATTCCAGGCCGACGAAGCCTCGTGGGCGGAGCAGATGTGTGAGGCGCTTGATGTTTTAGGAGAGTTGGGGCCAGAGGGGCAGAGGCACGGCCAGAGCCCAGACATCTGCTTATAAGGTTCGTGATAGGAGATGGTGGAGCCATGAAGGTCCTTTTCTCCCACACTGAAGAGCTTTAGCATATCCCAGAAGGACTTTGGATCCCAGAAGCATTTGAATCCTAGCACTTTGGGGTGCATGAACAGAGGATGGATTGGAGGGTGTGACTGAGTACGTACACATACAAATACACATATATGGATGTACGTGGTCCCGATGAAATGAATCGAAAGGCCCGGGGAGGTGGAAGGACTTCTCCGGGAACAGCCGCACAATCTGCTTCTAAAGCACGTTTCTCTCCTCAGATTGTTTCACGTTACCTCTCATGAAATAAATAATGATTGAGCTTAATTCTGTCATTTGACAGAAGAGGAAACTGAGGCCTCGAGAGGGACAGTTTCTTGCCCAAGGTCGCACAGCTGGAAATGGCAGATCCCTTGGTTTCTTCACATTTGAGCCACGGTGTGATTCTGGCTTCTGAGAGGCTCCATTAACCACGGGGTGACACCAGAGTTCTGGAGAATGGTAAACGAAGCTTCAGTAATGCGGACGCAGCTAGGTCCCCAGCACACGTCACGCCCTGGGACGCCTCTGTGCCTCACTCAAGAGCTGCAGATTCTCTTCCTAAAGAAATCCTACTCCTTGTGTAAGGCCCAGGTAAATGTCACCTCTCACCTGAAGGCATTCTGTCCCCTCAGTGACCCCGCTGGACGCAACCAATCGTGTCTTCTCTCTGTTTGCACAGCACCTAAACATGGCAGTTCTAGAAGCCTCCTGCCCCACAAGTCTTCCAGCTCCTCGGACGAAGGCATCGTTTCAGCCTGATTCCTGATTGTAGCTCCAACGCCCACATGGTACCTGGCACAGATGCCCACAGAATGTTCGCTGGCTGACTAGAGTTAGGAACGCGTGAATCAGGAGTCTGACCCTGAGTCCCTCCGTGCCTAGCCATTGTGAGCTCCCTGGGGCTCTAACAGAGCATGTGGTTTTCTTAGTTTACAGTGGCTCATGCTGATGTTCTAAGTAGAATTGCATTAGGGCTGGAAAGTTTTTCTCTGTGTTTCCTTTTTCTAAAACAAAGTGAGGATGGTGACTCTGGGTTCGTTGCTTGTTTGCAATTCTCTGTATTACGTTGGCCCCAGGAAATTAATTTCCTTCGGACACTTTCAGCCTGGAAGATTTTATTTTTTGAGCTACTAAGAGCTAAACTGTTCTTACAGTTTAGATTTGTTTTGGGGTCTTTTGGGGAGAAAAATTCCCTTACTCTTTAAAAAAAAATTCTACCTTCTCCCTCTCAAATTCCATGCTTGTTTAATCTTGTTTAAGCAATTAAATTCACCTTAAGGAAGCCAAAAAATGGAGTCACTCTGGGGAGGGGGCTGGGGACCAGCGCTCCTGCCCGGCCTGCTTTTCTTCTCTCTTCAAGAAAAGCTTTTCCTTTTCCTGTTCTTCTGCCAGCCGGGTAACGCCTTGCGATGGAGCCCTCGGGCTGTGCATCTCCAAGGGGCCAGCTCTCTCCAAATGGAGAGTATTTGTCCTCTAAGTGAGAAATATTTACTTTAATTTTTTTTTTTTTTTTTTGCATTCGGTTAAAACTCCTGGGACTGGTCCAGGCAAAGCTGTGAGAGGGCAACCCGGGGCCTGGGTGGACCGCAAGTGCCAAGCTCTGGGCTCGCTGTTGAGGACGCAGCAGTGTTTGGTCTGGGCAGGAAAGACCCTCTTTGGCTGTAGGTGTGCAGACACCTTCTTCTCTGTCTGGCTCCACTTTTGCCTGCTCCCCAGCAACCTGGGGCTTTTCCAGGAGCTGCTTGTGGTTCTTGTCGGTTGGTGGCTCTGGGCAGGAACTTCCACATCGCCCTGAAGCCAAGCAGTGTTCAGTAGAGACAGAAGCCTCTTTCTGGAGCCCAGCGAGGTCAGAGGGCAGAGAAGCTGCACGGTGACAGCCCTCCGGGAAGCTGAAGTCCAGAGCGTGCTCGTAGGGGCAGGCAAAGGAGTGGCATTCGTGGATCGCCCTGCAAGTGTGAAGAACTGGGCTGGGCATATTTAAGATGGGTCTTCACGTGGTCCTGGCAGTAACAACCACCACACGTACTGATGCCTGCCCCATGCCAGGCATATCGCATACGTGGGCATGTGTAGTCCTGAGTGTCCCCCATGGGGTGCCTCCTATTAGTCCCATTTTGCTGATGTGGAAACAGAAACTTGAAGAGGTCAGGCCAGTTAACGAGAGCTTGCCCAGAGGTGGGAACCAGACTTGGCTCAAAATCCCCTTCCACGTCGCCTCATCATAAAGTCTTCCCAGATGCGGGACTGGGGCTTTGAGAGTCGTGAAGGCTTTTTTTTTTTTTTTTTTTCCCCCAGAATGTCATAAAATATAATCCATTGAATTCCGTCAAATGAGCAAGGAACAATCTCCCCAGCAAACAAATGATCATATTCAACCACAAACACAAGCAGCCTGGGCCACGAGAAAGCAAGCTGTTGAAGGCTGTATGAGTGTTTGTTTCTTTCTCATTAATCGTTTCTCCTCATTCATTTATTTAGTCTTATGCTAGCTCTGGCTAACAGGCAAGTGGTGACAGGCACTGAGGGCAGAACAAAAATTTATGGGAGAAATGCCTACAACTGAGAAAAATCTATATGTTCACATTTTTTAGTGCCCTGGGAAAGCTGCTAAATTTCAATTTAAGCAGTACTCCCCCTCAGACGCTCTTCAGTGCACCAGTCTTTACCGAAACCCTGACTCTGAGCCACACTGAGCGTTGATGGTGGGCTCAGGTGTGTGTGCGCAGTAAGGCTCACCCCCAAGTACGGATCTGTTCTTTTGAAAGATGTTGCCTACTGTTTTACAGCGGACAATTCACCTTCCATGTCTTTTTAGCCTAAGTCACTAACAGAAAGATTTGAAATGCTCTGGTATACTGACAGGCTCAGGATCTTGGCCTATGTGAGCTAGAGTGGGTGTTGGGGTAGGGGAGGTGCTATGTGCTCGGGATTTTAGAAACAGTTGGGGATAATGCCAAAAGTGGGTCACTGCCCTCCAGAAATCACCTCATGGATTTTCCCCTTCTTGGAAAGTTGTCCAACTGGCACAGACTCAGAGACCATTATTTTCCCCAACTTGCAATACTCTCTCTGAGAGAGCACACTGGCGTCTTCTCATCGCTTCTCGCTGGGGCCTAAAGGTGTGAGCACCACGGTTCCCAGAGTTCAAAAGGGTCAGGCTCTCTTTGCTTTTGCTGCACTAAGTAACTGGTATTGTTATGGATGAGGTCAGCTTTGTGGACCTCTGGCCGATCCCTCCCTTTGGATGGTAAGGGTAGTGATACTGAGGCTGCACAATGCCCAGATATTTCTTTAACTCACCTCTGTTTCTAGTCTCTGCAGCAACGGGGACTGGACTCAGACTAAGATACTAATGCAATGATCACGCTGCACTTTGCACTTGTGAAAAAGAACAAATGCAGCAACAATAGCAGTAATTAGTAGTAATTTGATTTTGGTTTGGGCCCCAGGCCTCAGGATCTCAGAGATGGAGTGCATATGGAACACATCCGTGGCCCTGTGTATAATGCCCTCTAAACTGATTGGGTTCAGATGAGAAACATTTGTCGGCAAAGTTCCCATTGCTGGGTGTGGTGGGGTCTGGCCTGGGCTCTTACCAGAGGGGCTGCCTTAGGAGAGGAGAAGCTATTGTTAGCAAAGTGCTAGGAAGTATCTTACAAGGAAATCTCCTTTTCTTCGTGTAAGCTCCAAGCCAAGGAAAGGCTGAAATGGCTTAAATTGTTCACTCGGTCTGTTATACAGAAGATGGGGTGGATCCACCAGGAAATGCTAAGTATGCCAGAGAAGACCTGCTCAGGCCATAGACCATGAGAATGTCAGACATCAAGGTCATACCCATAAGGCCCTCATCGTTCTGGTACCAGTCATAGAATGCTATTGGTGAAGTTACTTCCGGTTTGGGTAATCTAGAAGACCACATATGATGATGGTTGTTTGTGGTACATTGTGCTTTTGGGGTGTAGCCTAAAAAATCCTTTCCCCTTCCAGTATTTTGGCCAGGTACCCCTTTCATGATAAGACAAACCACAATGTGACTGCATTTTTTCTTCCGGAAAAGAGGAAGCCAAAGGTTTTCCCAGAGGGCTCTGTCCCTAGGGATTCCTGCTCCTCTGTGGTTTGGCTTCCCCACGATGGCCTTGGTGGTCTGCTGTTTTTATCCTATTTCCTTGCTTCTATTTTGATCATCATTGCCACCAGTCATTGTTGCATGTTCTAGTGGAAATTTTACAAATATTTAAAATGAGATTGAGTTAGAGGTTTATCAAATGGAGATCTTTGCTGCATTTAGGGAGCAGTTCTAACATATGTGGAATATTTACAAAGCCAAAGTCTATTTTAAGCAAGTTTCTCCTTTGTGACATGAGCCATTTTTTTAAAAAAATTGTTTTCTAAATCTGTTTTCGCTATAACAGGAGGGGTAGATAAGAGAGCTTCAAGGAGCCTGGAGGGGAAGGGTGTTGGGATTGGGGGCTGAGAAAAGAGGCAAGACTGAGAAAATGGAGTGGAGGAGTTCAGATGGATGATGTAGCAACCATCAACATCATCGCAAAATAACAATCGTTAACTGCCCCTATATGCCACTAATAGAAATGTGGGGATGACTGATGTGCCCATACATAGGAAAGAGGCAGGTAAGCTAGTGTTTCTATCTCATCAAAACATGAAGTCTTCCTGGAGGAGATGGAGCATCTGGAATGATGGGTAGGAAGAGGACTGGCTGAGCCAAGGGGGCTGGCTTTGCCCCCGAGGTCACCTGAGGCAGGTATCTGGTCTCGTCCTATTCATTTTTCTTTTTTACTACTGTTGCCAGTCCTTGGACTAATTCAAACATTTCAAAGCAGTTGGAGAATTTTAGCAGAGGTGTGTGCTAACTTCTAAAAGGCAAGCTTTACACCCATAGCTGAAACCATCCCCTCTCTGCAGACTCTGCCCTTGGCTCCCGCCTGAGTTCCACCTATGCGTTTCACCCTGCTTTTCGGACTTTTCCCAATGAGTATCCAACTTGCACCTTACATTTGAAATGTGTAAAATAGCATTTTCTTATCCCTTTCTTTTTCCCCTTCTCTCTGACATCCAATTTTACTCTAAAATGCGTTCCACATTTTTTCCCCATGATTTTCATTCCTATCATCCCCACCACAATCCTCTTTTAGGATCAAATTACATCATGACTAGCATAGCCATTTTCCCCAGCATCCTGCCCCCACATTCTCTCTTCTCCCAGGTCCTGGTGCTAGAATGGCCTCCCAGATACAGTCAAGTTTAATAAACAGTAACTGAATGCTTAATATTGCTCAGGACCTGTCACTTATAGGCTCCCAGTAAATGTGTCCTGAGTTACACCAAGTTGAAATACTTTTAAGATGCATGCAAACTCTTCCAGGAAGACAGATACATAATCATAAAACAGAAGGCGAGAAGGGAGATGGACTTTCTGGGTTGTGTGAGGAGTGGACTGTGTGCTGACGGAAGATCCAGAGATCACTGCTACTCAGCAAAAGACAGGTTCAAGGACAATCCCATACTTACTGGTTATTGGACCTTGGGCAAATCATTAACTACCTCTGGGCCTGCGTTTTCTCATTTTTAAGGTGATAATTAAAAACTCTATCATTACCAAGGTCCCTTCTAGGGGACAAGTCTTTGACTGATTCTTTTGTTGACTTTTGGTCATTTTCCAGCTTTGCCCAAGGATTTAGGGTTGGGGTGATGATGAATGATACAGTTCTGCGATACATAACTCGGTAACTTATTTGTAAATATAGGTCCTTGAGACAATAAACATCACGACAGGCCTGCCAGGTTACGTTGAGCCAACAGACAGGGACGTGAGTGACGTGCTCCTGGAGGACGTTAATGGTCATTGCTGTTCTTCCTGGTTTAGAATGTTGCTGATGCTCATGGCCGTCCACCAAGATGGCCGTGTCTGCGAGTTCTCCAGGCTGGCGTAAGACTTAGCCACCACCCTCCTGCTCTAGTAAGAGTTCATCTTACTCTTTACTCTCAAAGCCCAAAGTTCCACTACAGCCCCTGTTTTTAAAGGTTTGTTTATAATGAGAGGCACTTCCACAGGCCCAGGCACTGCACTGTGCTAGGCCAGCAGAGAAAGCCCAGGACCTTAGATAGTCAAAAGCACTGAACTGTGTGGGATGTGGGGAGGCGGCTCTCACTCTGAACACAGGCTTCTGGAAATCTGGTCGGAGGATATAATTAACTCAATTAACTCAAATGCCAGGAGAGAAATTATGAGAACAAAACAACTCCAACCTTAAATATTACTTAGCTTTTGCTTTCTTTTGTTTTATTATTTTAAATTGGCTAATGTCAAGTACATGGCCTAATTTCCCTGGCTTACTAAATGCCAAAATATTAGTTTTGAGGAGCAGTACATATGGGCTTGGGAATAATCTCAGGAAAAATATATCATATGTTTTTTTAATTCTTCCCAAACCTGAAAAGACTTATTGTCACCAAGGATAATGCATTTGGTCAGCTTAGCAAATCTAGGGAAGATTAATCTGGGTCCAAGGATAAGATTAATAAAAAGAAACCATTTGTCATATATGTTCTTTGTTCTTCCAGCCAAGGTAATTTGCTGTCAGCGTCCTCTCTCTCCATGTAGCTTTTCATTTCTTCGTGTCCATCAGGGTTCGACTCTTCCCCGTAATAACCTTCACCCCTCTCCATAGAATTGTGTCACTGGAGTCCTTTCACATTCATTCCTTCTGAAAGTTTTCTATTAGCAAGGTATCCAATTGGAGTATCACGTCATTGCTTCACTATGTTTTTACTTTTTGAAATGAGAAGGTAGACAGAATATTAGGAACCTGTCTAGTTCTAAAAGTTATGGCCCCAAATATGGAAAGCTGTGTGCGTTTACCTGCCTCGTGAAGATTAGATTGCAGATTCAGAGACAAGGAGACCAGACAGAGATCTGGGGCTGTGTTTGAATAGAAACAAAACGTGGAAAACACATTGCATCGCTCTCGGCAAAACTGGTTTTCCTCCTCTTCAGGTTCACGTTATCTTCACTCTTCTTGACATCCACCCTGTGTGGACAGGTCATTTTCATTCTTTCTGCTCCCATAGGCCCCATGCCCACTGAAGGTCATTCTAATCTGAATCCTGTTAAGTTGAACTGTGTGAAATTGCCTGTTTTTTTCTGATATGTCAAAAATGGCCTGACATTGGCTATTTCCTATGGTCAACCTAAACAGAAAAGCTTTGCTGACGCCGTCCCCTCAGTCTTGCCACTCTCGTTGTCCCCACCGCCATCATGTGCCTTTAACCAGGTTTGCAACTTTGACTCTTTCAAGGCTTTGCCCGCGTCTGAGCTTTGTCTCCGCAGCTTCTCTGACGACGTGGGCGCTCACAGTACTTCTTCACGCTCCACACACTTCCCTTGTGCTCCAGGAGGTCAAGGTACCAGCAGGAAATAGATGAGACATTCAAGTGGGGGAACTGAGGAGAGTTTCATGAGGGGAACTTTTATCACAGTGTGGGCAGAATGAAGGGAAACCAGAAGAATGTTGAAGCGCCCAGGGCTAGTGACAGCAGGGAGCCCTCACTCACCCCTAAGTCTGAAGAGCAAGGGGCAGGAGGGGTTGCTGAGCCCCAGGGGAACTGGGGGAGCCTGCATGTAGGTGACAGTGGCCTTCAAATGAGAAATGAAGCTTCTTCCAACCAGCAGGGAAGAAGCCAGGCACTAAATACCTGGTCCTTTCTTTCTTCCTGCCCAGCCATCTCTGCTTCTGCCTCTCATTTGTCAACCCAACCAGAAGACAGAAGACAAGGAGCCTGTTGTCTTATGGGTCAGCTTCCTGGGGCACAGAGCAGAGGGGAGAGGGTCTTCCCAGGTCAGAGATGCTTCTGGGTCAAGAACAGCCTGGAGGAGAGTGGGTGTACTCTACTGCCAAATTTTTATTTATCATAAATCCATTTGCATCTTGAAGAAGGAGGAAAATCTGGCAGAATTAGACAGTCTATTCTTTGTGAGGGAGGCAAGAGCCTGGAGAATGTTTCAAGAGAGATAATTCATATTCATTTTTCTTGTTAGACAATATCTCTAACATAAAAGCACAACAATAATATAATAAACACCCAATATACCCACCATCAGATTTAAGTGATCATTAATATTTTACCATATTTGTTTCAGATGCTTATTTACAGAAATAAAATATTAGAGATTTAGCTATACCCATTTCCCACAAATCCCATTACCCTCCCTCCTCTAAGTAACCACTTTCCTGCACATTCTGTAATTTTGTTACACATTCATAAGCAGTGTTGTCTTGCATGCATGAATGTATATAAATGGTACCCTACTGTACATATCATTTACAACTTGTGGTTTTCACTCAGCTGTCTGTTTTTGAGGTTTAGCCACGTTAAATTAGATCTAGTTCATTCATCGTAACAACTGCTCATTGTGTTACTTACTATTCCATAATTTATTTACCCATGCCTATGTTGATGGATATTTAGGTTGTTCCAGGATTTTTTTTCCTTTTCCTTTTTTGCTATTATAAATAATGCTGCCTTAAACACTTTTTCGTACCTGTGTGCTGTGCAAGATACTTAGCAGTGGACGTGGTAGGTCACAGGGCATTTGCATCTTTGACTTCACTGGTAGTACTAAGTTGGCCTCCAAATTGGTTACACCAGTTTTCAGAGCTGTGGAGCAGAGGCAGGGGCATGTGAGGTCATCACCGGAGTCCTTTCTTAGTGTGGGCCTGGTGGAGAAATGAAGGACTCTCCTCCTGGGTCCCTTCCCATTATCTATAACCTTGGTCCCAAAGGGAGAGGAAAAGGAAGGTCATTATTTGTCTGTGACAGCTTGTAACTTTCCTTGGAAAGTCCTTTGGGAGGAGGAAGTTGGCTTTATGTGCTCAGGGGTGGGAGGGTGCTGAGAGAATAGTGGGAACGATTTTCTGAGTGCTTACTACATGACAGGCACTCGTGTTCAATTAGTTTGTTTATTTTTAACTTTTTTAATTAAAAAATATAACACACACTCAAAATAAATGTGTTTAATAAATTAACAAAGCAAATTCCTGTGTAACCCCAGCCCAGGTCAAGAAAAAGAAGACTGCTAGCACCTCTTTTACACCCATTCCTCTGTCTTCACACTAGAAACTTCTTCAAGGTTGACAATTATTTGACTTCTAATGCTATAGTTTTGCCTGTTCTTGAAGGTTATTTAACTAGAACTGTTGAGTAATTTTCTTTTTTCTCTGGTTTCTGTGGCTCATTCATGTTAAATGTACCTAGATTTACAAATTTCATTGCCGTGGTGTTACATCGTATGCATACACCATAATTTATTTACTGGTGGACATTTGGCTTGTTTTCAGTTTTGGCTATTACAAAGACAGTTACTATGGACATTCTCGACCATGTTTTTTGGTGCCTGTGTGCATGTATTTTCGTTAGGTATATACCTAAATTACAGGATATGATTTCACTTTTTTTGTGGAATCTAAAAAACAAACAAACCACGCAGAAATAAACTCATAGATACAGAGAACAAATTGATGGTCGCCAAATGGGAGGGGAGTTGGGGGGATGGGTGAATAAGGTGCAAGGGATTAAGATATACAACCTGCCAGTTATAAAAGCAGTCAGCATAGGGAATATAGTCAATAACATTGTAATAACTATATGTGATGTTAGATGGATACTAGACTTACCTGGCGATCACTTCATAAAGTATATAAATGTCTAATCACTATGTTGACGTCTGAAACTAATATAATATGCATGTCAACTGTAGTTGAAAAATTTAAAAAATACTCAATGTCAAAATATTTTCCTATCAATTTATGCAACCACCAGCAGTGTATGAGAAATTCTGTTCTTTAAATCCTTACCCACACATTATTTTTAGTTTTTAAAACTGTAGCCAGGCTGTGGATATGTAGAGCTAGCTATCGCTGTGGTTTTATTTTGCATATTTTTTGATAATGAAGTTGAACAACTTTTCTTACTTACTGGCCATTCCTTTGTAAAGTATCTGTTCAAATCTCTTTCACATTTTTCTATTGGGATGTTTATCTTCTTCTTACTAATATATAGGAATTCTTTCTATTTTCTGAGTGCAAATCCTCTGTCAGTTACATAAACCGCCAATACTGTCCTCTATTTTGTAACTTGCCTTTGTACTCCCTTAATTATGTCTTGGTGAACATAAGTCTTTGTTTTAATGTATCCCATTTTATTGATCTTTTTCTTTATGATTAATGTATTTTTTACCTCTTGTTTAAGAAATGTATCCTTCCTCACAGTCATGAAAATATCCCTTATATTAATATTTAGAATCTTTATTTTGCCTTTCACATTTAAAGCTACGTTCTTCTTGAAACTGATTTTTGTAAATGGTGTGAGAAAGAGTTAACTTTATTTTTTTCCCATACGGATATCCAATCAACTAAGTGCCATTTATTAAAAATATTATAGTTTTTTTTTTCACTTCTCTGCAGTGCCACCTTTGTCACAAATCAAGTGTCCCTATATATGTGGATTTCTGAAATTGCGATTTCATTCCTTTGGTCTGTTTGTTTCTCCTTGCACAAAATCCACTCTCTTAATCTCTGTTGGTTTAGAATAAGATTGATATCTGACAAAATAATTGCTCCCTTGTTGCTTGTCAAGAGTGCCTTGGCTGTCTTTGGCCTTGTGTTTCCATACATATTTTAGAATTAGCATACTAGTTTCTGCCAAAAAAGAAAAAGAAAAAGCCTATTGGAATTTTTATTGGAGCTGTGTAGAATTTGTAGATCAGTTACAGAGAATTAATAACTTTACAATATTGACTCTTCCAAGCTATGAACATGGACAATCTTTTCATGTAGTCTCACATTTCTATGTCATTTTTCCCTCTGTTCCTTTTACCTTGAATGCTCTTCACATCCCTTTCATCACCTGGCTCTCTCTTACTCACCTTCAAACTCTTACTCATTGTTGAAGACTCACCATCCTCAACTTCCTTACCCTGAGGCAGAATTAATTACATCTCACTTTTAATATACCGCTATGATAGAATTTATTTCATTGCATTATAGATAATTCATAGCTTAGATGTTGGATTCCCTCCCAGCACAGTGCTAAGTACATATTTATTGGAGGGGTGAAAAAAATATGTGAAAGTATTTAAAATATACAATGTAACATTGTAAGGGGTATTTTTATTTTTACTGGTTATATATTGTGAGAAAGTAAACAGAGTTCCCAGTGCCTAGCCAGTGTAATCAAATTCCCATGTTTGTTTTCACCCCCTTGCTTTCATGTGAAGTTTGGGAATATGAGCTGGAGTATCTTTTAGGTTATCCCAAATTTCAAAAATGCAGGAGGGGACTTAACGACCTCATGGGTTCCCATCAGAGCAGTAAGTGATGGTGAGAGCATTCCTCAGAGATGGTGGAGGTCAGGAGAAAGCCCACTTTCACTTCATCCACGTGACCCGAGTTCTTTCACAATCTGTGGACGTCTGTGTGGCAATACTTGGAGATAGTTTAAAACCTTCGACGTGATTCATCCATTACTTTCAGGGCATTTTCCTTTCTGGGCCTAAGTGCCTTTTCTTGCCTGGAGAATGCAAACAAGATGCTTTAGAAAAGAGTCTACCCCACACCCAATTGGATAAAGACTTCTCATACATTTGGGAAAAATCACTCAGAAGATTTTCGGCCCTCATTGCAGATTAATCCCCAGAATTTCATTTCATGGAATGTCCATGATTTCAAAACATTTCCCACAGGGAATCCTATCAATGGATAGGAAGTTTCCAGAAGTTAACAGATAAGAGTTGGAGTTCTTTCCTTCTTTTTTAAAAGCTAAATTCCAAGAACTAAACACATGATCCCTAGACCTGGTTTAGGGTTGCATGTTCTCAGAATGTTGGAGCTAGAAGGGACATGAAGGAACATCTGGCTTAGCCCCCTCACTTTACAAATGATGTCAGGGAGGTTAATGGCTTTTTAAGGTCATTTAGCTTGTCAGGGTAGAGCTGAAACCAGGACCCAGGTCTCCTAACTCTCAGGCTATGAATCTTTGCTCCATCCCAAGTTAGCCACAGGCAAACTCCTATATGAGATGAATGGAGCAGTTTTAAAGGATAAATATAGGACTTTAAACGTTTTGCGTATGGATGTGCCCCATTGCTTTCCCGAGACCCGAGCCTCGCTGGAGCCAGCTCACAGAGGCAGCCCTGTACAGGCTTGCATCAGCATCGTCTTGGACCTGCTTGAGAGGAGCTGTAGATGCCGATGTTGACGATGGGTGACTATTTAACTTAGACTTTGGGGGTGAGTTAATTCAATGAACTTAACTGGTATCTGCTCTGTCCTCCCATTTCTATCAGGAACCTCTAGCCCATCTGCAACCTTCAGCCTCCTCGGGCACTGCCTCCCACCCTCCTCCCTTCCTCTACAGTTCAGCTCCACTCCCGCCCGGGACGCCTTTGCTTCCTTGTAGGGGGCTCTTCCACTGAGCCCAGTAGAAGCCTGTTCTACTGAGAATAAACTCCTCTTCACCTTTCTCTAAAGACTTTTTTCTGTCCCTTTACACAGCAGAAACTTGTGTTTTCCCTGGATATTGTCTCTGCAACTTTCTCCAAGAGAGACACTCCCAATGGCTCACAGGGTGAGGGGAGTGAGGAGAGTGGGTTCCTCCACTTCCCTCCAAATTATGCTCATGAGTCATCCTCTGGCCCTCTCAATCCTCTTACTATTGTTTAAAAAATGCTACGGACTCACCAGAGCTTCCCCGAGCAATCTATTTCTTTTTTAAAATCCTTTCTTCTCTCTTAAACCTTGAACAATATCTCCACGTCTTCGGCTCTGTAGATAGGTCCATGTCCTTTCTTCAGAGATGACTGAGACTTTTCCTTCTTTCTATCTCAGAAATTCCACGTATCTTTCCCTATATTTTTGTTCTTCCCTGCTATTTCAGAGAAAGAGGTCAAGGCCAGTGTCCCCATGGTTCCTGGATTCTTGCCCATCTTGCCTGCACTAGTACATCGAGGTCCCCATCTCTGAATTCCATGTCTTGGTATTTTCTTTTCACTCATAACTTTTCTCCCCTAGCTGCACCAGAATCATCTAAGTTGTTTGAAAGATGTAATTTCTTGACCTTTTCCCAAAGAGTTGTTCGGTTATTCAGCACCAAAATAAAAATCTTTGGGTCTGGTGCCCGCAACCTGCATTTTGACAGACTCCGAGGTGATACTTAAGGACAATACATTTTGAAACTAGAATCCCTTGTCAAAACTAACCGTCCTGTGTTCGCTACCCATTGCTGCGTAGCAAATTATCCCAAAATCCAGTGGCGAAAACATTCTTTCTCATGGCTTCCTGTACGTTAGAAATCAGGACATGGCTTCGCCGAGTCCTCTGCTTCGGGGCTCCTCGCAGGCTGTGAAGTGTTGGCTGGGGCTGCTGTCCCCATCAGGGCCCAGCCAGGGGGTGGGCTGCCTGCGGGTGCATTTATGGAATTGTTAGCAGCACTTGGCTCCTCATGGGCTGTTGGTCTGAGGACCTTGGTTCCTTGCTCTATTGGCTGGAGGCCACCTCTAGTTCCTTGCCAGGTGGGCCTCTCCATGGGGCAGCTCATAACGGCAGCTCGAGTGAGCAAACCGAGAAGAGCCAGAGAAAGACACTGTGAGTAAGACAAAGTCAGTCTTTTATAACCTCACCTCAGACGTGCTATCCCATCAATATTGCTGTACTACGTTGGTTAGAAACGAATCACTAGTTCAGCCTATACACCTGCGGCTGCCCATTCAAGGTGTCAGCTTATTTTTTTTTCCTTATATTTCCCACTTGGCTTCTTAAGAAAGGAGTCTACATTGGTGGCCTTCATTTTCTGACCACGTAGTCACCCCTTAACCTATTTCTTTGCCACTGTACACAACTGTTTTCTTGAAGGTTGTAAGTGAACTCCTGATGGCCAAGTCCTTTTCTCCTCCTCTGCCAGGGCCTCTCTTCAGTATCTGATGCCCCTTCTCTTAAGACTCTCCACTTCTGGCCTTCACCATATCTGCTTTCCTGGGTCCTCACACATCTCTGCTCACTTCTCTGTTTGTTCCTCTACTGACTCGTCCCCCCAATTTTGACTAATTGTGACACTATGTGGGACATAATACATTTGTATTTGAATAGGACATATTATCTGAGAGAAATTGAAAATGTTTGGGGACCAGCTCAAGATTTCATCCAGGGACAGAGAAATAACCGGTCCACTGAGCCTGCTTGGAGAGACAGTATAAGAAAAATAAAGTTGCTTAAAATGCATGCTATCACCTGTCACAGTCACAAGGAGCCTAAGGAGACATAATGACTAAATACAATGTGATATCCAAGGTGGGATCATGGATGGAAAAAAGACATTGGGTAAAAACTAAGGAAATCTGGATAAAGTCTGGACTTTAGTTAATAATGAATCAGTATCGGTTCGTTAATTATGACAAATGTGTCGGTTTGTTAATTATGACAAATGTACCACACTAATGCAAGATGTTAAAAATGGGGAACTTGGGGGTGGGGTTTGTGGGAACTCGGTGCTCCATTCGCAACTGTTTTGTAAATCTAAAGATATTATAAAATAAAAGTTTATCTTTCACAACGCACTCCATCAGCCTCTACTCTTCCCGCGTGGAGGTTACACGAATGGTGCACTCGTTTACATCTCACGCCTCTTAAGTTTGTGTTCACTTCTCGACTCCTTAGAACTAAGCCCGGGACCCTGCACATTCCACAAGGACTTGTCGAATGAATGAGTGAGCGAATTAATGAACGATTGTGCAATACCAAAGTGAACTCTTGGACAGACTGTTCTGTAAGGACGCAGTGTACCCAGCTGGAGGGTGATGGGATTGTCTCGCTGGCCTCTGTCTTTAGTTCATTCACTTCAACCAAACCTCGAAAGTGGCCTGTTCCCACGTCTTCTTCAAATTACACGTTCCAGCGCTGTTTTTATCTCTATCCCTCCCTCTTCTTTCTTTCCTCTTTTTCTCTCTGTTATTGTTTCTTCTCCTTCGGTGCGTTTCCATTCTTTTTGACCCAAACGGTGGTGGTTCTTCTAACATGTCGTGGTCTAGTGGAAAGTGTCAGTGATGAACTGGGACTAAAGGAATAGGAAACGAAGACTCCTGGTCCTGGAAGTGTACCACCCAGGTAACCACAGGTCCCTGGCAGGAAAGCTCTGTGCCATTTCCCATGGACTTAGTCAAAACTGATTTATTTTACTAGCATTAAACTATTAGGCTTAATCCCCAAATCTCATCATTTTGGAACAATTGTTTTGGTTTCCATCAGTTTCAGTTTTAGTGTTTGTGCATGGATGCGTTATCAGATAAGACAATTCTTCTTTAGTAGTCACTCACAGAGGTCCCATCTCTACATCGTAACAAGCATTTGCATATTTAAAAATATTTGCCATCGTCATCTTCTCTTCCTTCTCCTCCTTCTTCTCCTCTTCTCTTCCTCCTCCTCCTTCTCCCGTAGATAGATGGCTTGCTTATTCATGGTCTTAGATTTTTCCTGGGGCTTGTGAAGTGTCTTTCTGTTCTTTCTCCGTGTTTCAAAAATAACATGCCCTCCTCTGTAGAGGAAGCTAATGCTATTGGCTGATTCTCAAAAAGGATATATGGGAGTCAGCTGATTTCTCATCATCTTAATCAGCTGTTTGAGGTTTAAGTCCAGATGTGACATGAGAGTAAATGCAGTTAATGAGACCGCAAAGATTTGACCTCAGCAGCACACTTTTCTGATCCCCCGACCTAACTGGTTATAGATTGCAATTAAAAAATGCCTTGTATTTTTAGAGTGTTTCATGCCCTTTGGAGAAGTTTGTTTATCTGATTCTTATACTCTTAAGACATGGTTCTTTCAAGAATTGTAGTTCTCAGGTTTTCAGACCAGCATGGCACTGCACGGAAAGTGTGACTTTAGGGAACTGGACGTTGGAAGGGACTGAGCAAAGTGTGGACTTCTTGGACTGTGTTTCAGGGTGGCAAAGGCTCTGTAGGGCCCAGGAGGGAATTTACGGTCCTTTGTGGAGGCGGGGACTGTGTCTGTCCTGTGAATGAACTATTGCCTAGAATAGTGCATGGCATGAGACAGGCACCCAGGGAACGCTGGCTCGGTATCTCTTTTGCTCGGTGGAGACGAGAGAAGGAAGCTGAAACGGGCAGAAGGTGTGATGTGCTCTCATCATTCATGTGCCCAAATAGAGAATTTAATCAACAACCTTGGGGAGGTCGTGGTTCCCAAATTGTTTCTAATTGTGGGAGAGGGATTAGCTTAGCTCTATTCCTACTTCCCTTCTTGTACAACAGGGAGGGTGAGTTGTGAATTCGATTAGTCACAATCCAGGACAGAGAGCCATGCTTATTAGTGGCTAGGATTTGAAGGACAATGGGCTTGTGTGTTTACCAATCCACACCGGTTTGTGGGAGCTCATCTCTTTTGTCTTCCACATCTGGCCAGAGGTGGTAAGACCCCTCAGCCATCAGACCAGGACAGATGCGTCAGCCTGGCTCACCAGGAAGATCTGCAGTGGAGTCTCAGGCCCAAACCCAGTTAGATGGTTCGATAGAGATAGGTTGGTTTAGCATTTGATATTTTTCCTTGTGCTCCCATCTCTCTCAGGAACTCATGGTGTGTGGGGGGGGGGGGGGGAGCTGGCCGAGCCAAGGCAAGTCTTGAATATTCCTGGGCTCACTGGCAGGACCCCAAATAAGAGCCTGAACCTCACCCAGATTCCTTAGGCTACTGTTCGGGGTGTTATTCTCCCTCTGATGTGCGGCAGTGCTTTAAGCTGCATGGACCCTAGACAGGTGCAAACATTAGTCCCCAATGAGCCTTCCCACATGTAGGGGTCTCACAGTCTATCAGTCCTGCCTGTTCCCTCTCTACCCACCACCTCCAGGCTTGTTTTCAATGGCTCTTAGAAATGAGCGCTGTATTAGTTTCCTGAGATGGCTGTAACACATCACCACAAACGTGGAGTAAAACAACAGAAATGTATTCTCTTATAGTTCCAGAAGCCAGAATTTTAAAATCAAGCTGCCGGCAGGGCTGCAATCCTTCCAGCTTTTCTTCCAGCTTCTCGTGGCTTCCAGGATTCCTTAGCTTATATCTGTGTCATTCTAGTCTCTGTCTTCATCTTCACATCGTCTGTGTGCGTCAGATGTCCCTCTGCCTCCCTTTTACGAGGAGACATGTGATGGTGCGTGGGGGTCACCTAGAGAATCCAGGATGGTGGCTCCATCTCAAGATCCTTGACTTAATTGCAGCTGCAAAGACACTTTTTCCAAAGAAAGTAGTGTGATCGGTTCCAGGGATTAGGACCTGGTATCTCTGGGCCCCCCTTCTGCCCACTTCAAGCAGACTCTAGAATCCTGCTTTGACCTCTTTTTCTGTGGGAAGGCCCTTCTCAAAAAGAGAGCGGCAGCTCCACAGCTAAGTCTCTCTGAGCAGGGTATGCCCCCAGGTCCTGGTCTTGGGTGTGGTGCTGGAAAGTGTCTCGCTTATAAAGGACAAAGGGCATCTCACTTATTTTTAGTTGTGAATTATTCTGAATTGTAATAAAAAAAAACACAACTTCCAGGCAGGGTCCACATGACACCAACATCTGGATGGAAAGCAAAACACAAATAAACTGAGAAACCACTAGCTAATTAACCAGATGCTAGTTTTCAAGCATCGAGATGTTTGGTCCCTGTGTTGGGGGCGCAGGAGACACTGGGGAGGCAGTCTTGAGAAGAGGAGACCAAGTTGCCCTTCACCCCGACCTGGCAGAGGAAGGTCATAGGTGGCAAGTCTAGCCCGATGGCATGGAGGCAGCGTGTCAGGGTCTGGGGTCGAGGCTATGCTCTCAGGAGTGGGTGACAGGGGCGAGAAGGAGGAGCGACCCTAAATTCAGAGTTGCAGAATAGTGTCCGAAGACTTGGGGAGGAGGCAGAGTCCGTGGAGAATGAGGCCAGAACTAGCTGCAAATGCTGGGATTCTGGCCCCTGCGAGCAGCCATATTAAAGATCAAAGGGACAAAGTCCATGCATTCCAGACGGAATCAGGCAGCAAAGCGCAAGTATGAAAGCATTCCTGGCTGTCATACCCTCGAGTGCAGCGAGCGGGCTCTCCGCACGCATGGCATTCTGTGTTCTGCCTCCGGAGTGGAGAATGCTCAGGGGCTGGGCTGTGACGGGGGATATTTTCAGTGCAATCAAAACAAGATGCTTCAGGGTACTGGCTCCTTCTTGCTTCCCTGGGGAGGTTTGGGGGCCTCTGGGAATAGGAGAATGAGGGGACCCTGTCTCTTTGGTTTCTGGCCTTTCAGAACAATGTAACCCATTTACATTTAGGCTGAAGCTTTTGGAACATCGCCTGGTTGGTTGACAGCTCCTTTTCCCTTTGGGACCTTCCTGAGAAGCTCAAGGTTCCAGGGTCCTGGTTGGAGGAGGTGCCAGGCTCGGTTCGACCAGAGTGTGCTCAGTGAAAAAATGACAGGGAAAGCCCTGAGGTCTGAGCCCCTAGGCTCTTAGTCTGGGTCAGTGATGTGCTTTTCCTCCGTCTCAAATTGCAGTGACTCTTATTGTTTCCCCAGCGCCTGGCGTGGGTGTTAGGTTGGCTGGTGGATGCAGGCTGTGTCTTTGGTCCGTGTGACTGGCCCAGCGGAGGACCAATATCTAGTTGGGCCACATGAGTCTTTTACTGAGGATTAAGGGCCCAGGCTCTGAGTTTAGTGACTCTGCCACATACTTAACTGGTGACCTCGGGTCTCAGCTTCTTCCTCCATGGAAGTGTGAGGATAATGCCCAACTTTTCGCTGTCGGTGAGGATTACATGAGACAACTTTTGTGAAGCATTAGCTTAGTGACTGGCTTATAGTAAATGCTCAATAAATGTTAGCAATTTTTATTGCTACTATAAAAGCACTGCTCAGAAAATGTCCATTCTTCCCTCTTTCTTTTCCCTTGGCTGCCCTACTTCTCTTTCCTTATAGGACTTCACATCTGGGAAGCAAAAACGTGTGAGAGAGGGAGGAGAGAGAGAAAGAGAGAGAGAGACAGAGAGAGAGACAGAGAGAGACAGAGAGACAGAGAGGAAGGAAACAGATCGTGGATTCTTCCTGAGATTTTTCTCTCCTTGGCTGGGAACTTATTTGTTTATCTTAAAGCAGTTTTGGGGTAACTCATGCTCCGAGGCCTATCTATAGAATAAAGATAATAATACTTACCTTCAATAATGCTTGTAAAGTTTAAATGAAATAAAGTCATATATTGCCTTATATATGCCATATAAGTGGGGATTTATCCAAATGATTCTATGGGAGCAACTTTGTATTTAAGGCCACACAAAGGCTTTCACATTTTAAACAATAGGGTAGTATCTGGTTAAGGCCCAGACTGAAACAAGCTTAATCAATGCCCTTTTAAAATACTTTGGAGTTCTTTAAATAGAAACCATGGGGGGAAAGACAAATAAATGTAGTATATGTTAAGCAATTCTTCCTGGAAATAGGGCTTTCTACTTTTAAGTGATGGGTGTAATGGTAAACGAGACCTTTGAAGACCATTTTTAGATCATGCATGATAAGGAGAATGAAAAATATAACATATCTGATGCCATAAATTGCCTTTTCTTTTTGCGTTTCTCCTTCCTGCCTTTCCTTTTTCTTCTGTGAGTATTGACAAAATTTCCAAACTCTTATATCTGATGTGATTTTAAATATTTTTCTAATTAAATTTTCTCTTATAAGTGGACATTTAACTATCTCATCTACCACCCTCCATGTTTATATGTTCAAACTGCAGAAAGTGCTTTTTTAGGTACTTTCTGGGAACTGGGGCCTGCCAGGGGCCTGGACACTCTATGTTCTCTGCCACCTTGGCTTCTCTGTGCATGTCAGCTCTATCCCACCCTCACTGTGGACCTGCTTTCTGAGCTTTCCTGGTCACGCAATGGGAAAAATGCCCCTGCCCGCCCCCTGAGTCTTGATACTTTACTTGTAGAAGACTTTACCCCAGACTGAGACTGGAATTTCTGAGCCTCTATGTAGAATTTCCCAAAAAGAGATCCAGACCCGCCCAGGTTAGGTCAGGGGCTCACGTCGGACACTCAGCTGTGCCAGGGCCACAGGCATCACTGCCAGCTCCTCCTTCTCACCCCGCATGTGACTGGCATCGAACCACACAGTGTTAAGAACCAGACGTTTTTATCGAGTTTGGTACGAGCCGGGAGTTTTTGAGCAGTGAGCTACATCTGAGAAAGGTTCATCTGGTGATGTCAAGAACGATTTCAGAGGCCAGAAGCATGATTTACTAGAAATTCTTTTGGCAGGGTGGAGGAGAGGAATTGGGAAGGCTTTGGGGCCTTCTAGAGTTTTCTAATAAGAGATCGCAATCGCCGGAGATGGAGCTGCCTTTCCTGTAATCATGCCCTGGGAGCTGATACAGAAGCAGGGGGCAGGTGCTAAGGGGGAGAGAGGGGCAGGTGAGGGAGGGCTTTGGAGGAGGAGGAGGAGGGAGTTCTTGGTAGGGTTTGGGGTGAAGCATTGTGCTGAGCCTTGGGCCTGAGCCTTGTCTCATCGGTGCTCATAGATTGCCGGGAAACACACGGCTCCCCATGACCGATGGAACCTGGCTAATAGCTTATCTCGTGGCCCCTGACACACCGCGAGGTATGCCAACTTCACCTCTGTTGGAAGACATTTCTCCCGAGGGAGGGCAAGTAAGCTGTGAGTCACTGGCCAAACAGTCCAGTGACATAGCTTAAAACGTGAGAAATGCTGACTCTTGACTCATCTTGGCTGGTGGTGTCGGGCGAGTGAGTGGGTACAGATATAAACATGTGGCCACACACACACACCTGCACACCCACTTGCACATGAGGGCAGGCCCAGGGGGCCTCCGGGGGTGACTCAGAAGGTAGCAGCAGAGATAACCCGCTGACGCACGGTTTTACATTCCTCAGCTTCTTCCGCAGACGGGTCCTGGGTGTGAAGGATAGGTGACTCACAGACTGACCTTCTCTCTGGTCTCGTTTTTCCAAGCGCTATCCTTAGTTCTCCGGGCCACCCTAACCTCTGGGTCATCCCCGTCCTGGAGGCCAACTTAGCCACGATAGGCCCTCAGCCCCCTACTCGGTTTGCTCACTGGGGTTTCTGTTCCATCAGCCTCTCCATTTCTAATCGTCCATTAGGTCACCAAGATTTTAATCAGTGTCCATAGTGTTCGGGCTCCATGCTGGGTGCTTGGGGATGGACCCCTGCACAGGAAGCGACCCCTGTCCCAGGGAGCTGCCTTCCTCCTGGGGACTGTCCTAACTCTTCTGTGGAAGTCGGTTCAGTGAGGAAAGAGACAGACACCTCTTCTGACTCCCCTCCATCCACGGCCCAGGGGGCTCATGCTTCTGCGTGGTGACTGGTGGGTTCTCTAGTCTGGCCTGAGTGGCCGGACCCTCTGCTCTGTGCCTACTTCATATACCCTGCCACCTGAAGAGAGTGAATCCTCTTCTTTCCAATGAATGTGGAGCGATTTGGGGCTATTTTGATAGGAAGAGGGCTGGCTGAGCGTGCACTGTGCTTCATGTGCCATAGCCCTTAGCCCTGGTCATGTCCATGGGCTTGTCCTGGGGGCAGCAGCTGCTTCATTTGTAAAGCCTTAGAGTTTCATATGTAAGTTGGTAATCACAATGACGCTGTGAGATGGGCCAACAGGTTGTGTTACCCTCACGATTATTTTACACGTCAGGACAGTTCGGCTCAGAGAGGTGAAATCCCTCAGCTCTCAAGGCTTATTGGAGATAATCCTGGTTTACCCACAACCCGCTGCTCTTGATAACTATACTTGTTGTCTTATCTCCGGGGCGAGTTCTCTGCCTTCTTGGGGGCATCTATACCTTGAGATTGGGGGCTATTTATCTCCTGGCTTGACCCCCATTGGCCCCTCAGGCACAGGCTCGCGCATGAAGGAAGGGTTGGGGTGGAGGGGAGAGCGTGTGGGTGCAGGGGGAGCAGAGATTTCAGTGGTGTTCGAGTCTGGTGGCTGGACTGCAGGTGGTCTCGGCCATGGCTCTAGTGTGGACAGACTTCATCTTCGGGCTCCACCCCCTTCAGTAATACCTTCTCATAGTCCTGGCTACATGAGCTACTCTCTCAGGTGGGCCTCACCTCTGTGGCCCCATCAAGAATGCCAAGGGAGAGGTGCTGGAGTTATGATCACATGCTTTCGAGCCGGAAGAGGCCTCAAGAGATCTCTAGTTCAATTTCTTCATGTTATAGACAAAGAAAGTGAGAGACTGAGAAGCTTCTAGAATGGTACTGAGATAGGACTTGAACCCAAGTCTCCTTTCTGTTCAGTGCTCTTTCTTGGACATCACCTTTTAGCACTTGAACAAGATTACAGGCCGCTCGAGAGTATATGTTTGCGCATGAAACACAATGAAGCTTTCATCTGTGCGAGTTTACTCATATGGCCTCCTCCTTCTGCGAACCCTTCCTCCCCAAGCAACCCATTTTGCTGTTCTACCCCAGGTCTCTTGGGGTCTAGCCTCGCCCATGCTTTATTGATGTTGTCTTACGTCATACAGATTCCACAGTTTAGGAGTTACTTTCCCACAATGGCATCTGAGAGTGGAAAGTTTAACCATAAGTTTGGCCGGGAGAGCAAGCATTACATGCATCTGCAGATGGTCCCTTTCTCTTCCTTTTGGCACTGACAAACTATCTTTGTGTTTTTTTTTTTTTTTTTCTTTTATGGAAGAACCTGCCTTTGGCAGAATAGACGTGTCGGCATCCTTGTAAAGGACAGTTTTTTTTCGTGAAAGGCCTTGCCTAGCGGGTTCTTGGCTTTCTTTCACTGGCTCCAGCCATCTCTTCCTGGGAACACCCAGGGCCTCCTTTCACTCTGCCACCACGTGGTGGGCATGTGGGGAAGGCTCTGCTCCTGACGTCACATAGAACCTGGTGCGAGCCCCGGCTCAAGCACTTCGATGGCAGTGAGACTTTGGAAAAGATACTTAAGAGCTCTGAATCTCGATTCCCCTACCTGTAACGTGGGCCTGTCGGGGATCCCACCAGAAAAGGGGAATGAAGAGGCCTCTTGTGAAAGGCCATCCAGACGCCTCGTGGAAGAGGCAGCTTTATCTTTAGTAAGTTGAGGAGAGTTGGCTGCCAGTCATTTCTTGAGATGGTAAAAAGGCTTTAACTTCAGGTAGACCCATGGTAATCTCTTTGGTTTACATGTATTTGTGAAATCGTCTTTCTCTTGCTGGTCTCCACGTTAGTTTTTTCCGGTGGCATTGTGGGGAGATGGTTGGGCAATGCTCTTGCCTGTCTATGGGGTGCAGTGGACCACAGTGGTGGAAATGTGGCTCGCAGGGTCCTCGTTTTTCCTCCAGTTGCCATTTACCAAGAGACATTGGGCAGGATATTTAACTTCTGTTTTCTCATCCTTGAAGTAATAGGCACGCTTACACTTCACTGGGCTGATTAGAGGATTAAATGAGATGGAGCTTATGAAGCCTTTAGCACAGTACCTGGCACATAGTAAGTATTGCTTGTTAAATGGGCATAATTTCTGAGGGTCCTTGTCTTGAGGATATTTTTATATCATTAAAGAGGCAGAAATTTCTTTATAGGAAACTCCCAACGAGGCGGTCATTTTCCAAGTTCCCCCTGAAGTTTTTCCTGTTGGCTGGGCTGTTTCTGATTTTGGAAATGCAGGCTTTCCACAGCAGGGGACATGGGGTCCCTGTGCAGAAGGACCCTGGCCCGCGTCAGTGAGTGTGCTTTGTGTCCCTTCCCACTTCTTCTGGAGCTTGAGGCTTCATAACCTTGACCTTGATATGACCTTGTCGAACAGAATTTGGTACCTTGACCTCCTGGGATTATGAGAGAGAATAGGGTTAATTTTCAAAGTGCCAAAATGCCCGTACACACCTTTTCCTCTGCCTGGATTGGGCTTCTCATTTCTTCTGGAAAACACCTAATCATCCTCTAAGAGGCTCTTTTTTTTTTTCTCCCCCCCAAAGTCTTCTCCAACCCTCAGCAAATTCCATGGCTCCCTTCCCCTGCGCACCCACAGAGCTCCTGCTGTGTGCTGTGCATGGAGGCCCCTGCCTGCTGCCCAGCTTTGTCTTCTACCTCTTCCCCCACGTTGTTTAAATGCATTCCTCTCAGTTTCACAAGGGCTCTGCCTCCTCTCAGCCCTGCGCTTTTGATGTCCTGGTCCCTGAGAGCGTTAGTGCCCCTTCTCTGTGTTCCCTTCCTCAGCCCCACCCCCGTGTGGTGAGCTGCTGCTCATCCTTGGGTCTCAGCCGAACTTCTCTTCTTCTGGGAAGGTGTCCCTGAGCGCCCCATCCAGGTGGCCCTCCCACAGGCTTCATCGCACCTTGTCATCGTCTCTGTTACACTGTCCTCTCGCCCCGCCCCCCCGCACTAGACTGTGGGGGGGGGGGGGGGAGGGAGGAAGGGCCATATATCTTGTTTCTTGTTGGATCCTTGAACCTTAGCACAAGCCTAGCAGTTGTTCATTACATTCAACCACCAAATCTAGTTTCCTGTTTGTCTCCCACTACAGCGGGCTAGCTCCCTGAGGAGGGAGCTGGTCTTCATTATCCTAACGTCTGCAGTGGTTAGCACAGCGCCCAGTGCACATGAGCTTCTCGTCAAGGCCGACTTACAGCATCACCTCCGAGGCCTGTCCCAGTGAGCTTGACAACTACTTTTTCCTGAGCAAATTTCTTTTTAGCATCAGAGAACCAAAGAGCTGGAAGGAGTCCCAGGGGCCCAGCTCCTTACAGACAGCCTCAGCTTCCTCCAGTCTCCCGGCAGGTCATCCCACACCCCTTCCTTCCCTTTTCTCCACTTGCGCTGACCCCACCCCTACCCGGCCGAGCTGTTTGTGACAATCGATGTAATGTTTCTGGGCTTTTCTTCAGGCCGAGACTCACTCTGGTTGTACTTAAGAACGTGAATCGGTGCTGTCCAGGCTTGGACTGCTGACACTCATCATGGTTCTCCCCAAATCCGATTCTTGCAAACTTGGCTCTGCTGTCTTCCTCTCGTCAATATGTTGAGCACCCAGCTCAACAGGAGTCACCCCGCAAGCTCCTGGCCCATTTATTAGAAATGTGGAACAATTTAAGCTCTTGCTGCTTTGACTAGAAGTTATTGAGCACATGTTTCCAGCAGGCTCTCGGGCTGGGAGGTCAAGTTTCAGATGCGATTAACTCAGTGTACAGGTGAGACTGGCAGACCTAGAATAAAGAAGAACTGACGGCTGATTTATGACGTGGCTTTTAAACAAATCACCCCTAAAGCCCAGCTCGTTTCATTATGGAAGGTGCTCAATTTGTACTGGAGTGTCATCCTTGGACACTGAACGCTTCCCCCCGCCCACCGCCAGTCAGTGGCTGGTGGAAAGAAGTGGGGTTTCAGCAATTCTGGAAACTGTCGTCACAATGTTTGGCAAAAGAAATGCTGGTGTCTTCAGGTTCCTCTCCTGTCTGCTTAATGACAAAACATATTGTCAGTGCCTGCGGGTGTGTGTGACTGTACCGAAGAGCTCTGTGAGGCCCTGCACTTGCAGCAGAGAGCGATCCAGTGTGTGGGAACACCTCCACACAAGCCGCCCTTTGTGTCTGTGACCTGCTGTGGTTTCTGTCCCCAGGAGTGAATGGGATCAAGAATAGTCACAGGTCCAGAGAAGGAAGCTGTGCCCGGAAGAAGCCTTCCGGGAAGCCGTGCCCATCGGGGGGTGTTCACAGGGCCCTGTCCCTAAGGACTGTGTTTCAGCTGACCGCATCCCATGCAGGAAAGAGAGAGCCTGCATTTAGAGGCTGTGACTAAAACCTTCGCACAGGGCTCAGCCGGGGTGTGGCTGACTTCCAGGTGTTTTGGTGTTTAATGCCGGTCTTGGTTCTCTTTGTCCTTTTTGATCCCAAAGCGAAATGGAACGTTTTGCCCCCATGCAGGAACGCTGGCAGCGCAGGGCGTGGCCCTGGGACCGAGACTCCCTCTTTCATAGGCTTTGGTCTTCCCGTTGTCCTGGCCCCAGTAACCATGACTCAGCAGTGGAAAGAGCGGAGTCACTTCTGAATCCCAGACATGTCGCCGCGGGGTCTCCTTGTTAGTGGTCAGTCCAGGCGGGAGCTGGCGGCGACAGGGAGTTATCTGTGAGGGTGACTGGGAGGGCAACACTTCGGGTGAAGGGCCCTGAGAAGCATGGTCATGATGGAAGAAAACCTCACCATGATGGGGGTGGGGGGCAGATTTTCAGCCAAGTAATGCTGGGTAATGAGTACGCTCACATCCTGGGTTTCGGGGCTGGGCTCTGCTCCCAGTTCAGACGCGTAATAGAAGGTTGCTCCCGGCCTGGGCAGCCCTCGTTCTGGGTGTTTGCAGACAAAATGTCTGCTAGCATCTGGGGCCGCGAGCCAGAGATGCCAACTTCTCTTGGCTAGGCAAGCGGCTTCCTTGACTTTGGAACTACAGTCCATAAAAGGAGAATTTATGAAGAAACAAAGGAACCAACCAGTCTCTTTTTTTGCGACATTGAAAAATACGTGTTCAGCATGAAGTCCTCATGACTGCTGTTTTCTGGTAAACCAGTCCAATTCAGTAACTGTACTATAGTTCATGTTTCTGTCTACCACCCCACCTGCTCCTCCAGCAAGCTGTTGGGACTTCTTATCTCGTATTCCATGGCATGCCCGGTGTTTTGGGGTATTATACACAGATTTATGTCCTTAGCTTGGCTTGATGGGGAGTGTCTGCAAATACAAATGAAGCTTTGCTCGCTCGCCTCCTGCTCCTGGCCCTGTTCCTAACAGGCCACAGAATGGTCTGCGGCCCGGAATTTGGGGAACCCTGCTCTCATTAATAGAGAATGAACTTATTTTAATGTCAAAGTGGGGTGAGAGATGAACCGGAGGGCGAGTGTGAGAACGGGCCGCAAGGCTTCCAGTTCGAAGCATGGTTCTAGGACCAGCAGCGTAGGCATCACCAGAGAACCAATCAGAAATGCCGAATCTCATCTTGCAGCCCAGATCTCCTGAACTGGAAGCTGTGTTTTAACCAGGTGCCCTGGTGGCTCACGTGCACGTTAACGTTCAAGAAGCTCTGCTCGAGAATATTGTGTCAATAACCATGTCCTAAATTAATAAACGAAGGAGTAAAATTAGGAAGCTAGCAGAATAATGTACGCGGGCACTGCTGGTTTGTTTAAAAGGAAAATTTTATTAAGAACGGAATATAGTACCAGGAATTCTAAGTCCAATGGCAGTGTTCCTCCACTTCCAGTAGACCCTGTCCCTGGCCATCGATCCATGGCCACCAACACTGGGCGCGTCTGGACTCCCCTGACTCTGCTCCCACCCCTCTGAGCCAGTGTACTCGTCCCTTGTGCTTGCGCCCTCGGGTGGCCGTGTTGTCTGGTGGCCATCTCCTCTCCCCATCTCTGCGAGTCTGCTCGCTCCTTGGGGTCTCCTGGGATGAGCCCACGTCCCAGGACACCTGCAGTGGCCGTGGCTGTCTGTTTGACCCTGCGCGCCAAGGGAGGCATCGTGCTGGGCTCACCACAGAACGTCTGTTGTTCTGGTTTGGACCACTGCCCGAAATTCAGGTTCCTTCGAAAGCGCTGGAGAGAATCTGGCTCTCGCACCCACCTTTCAGAGTTGTGTGCACCTGGACAGCAGTGCAGGAACCACTGCCTCCAAGACAGAGCATCTCTTTGTGGCCACCAGTCCTTCCCACCGCCACAGGCTGTGGACATGCGTGGTCTTTCTCACCTCTTCCTTTGGATTGACGCTTGGCAGATGAGGCCCCACTTGAGGTTAAATCCTGCTGCTGTGTATGCAGCTTGTTCTTCCATGGAGGTGGGAACAAAGTTATGAGCGCCCGTCAGTTCTACCTCTAAAATACATTTCCAATCGTGCTTCACCGCTGCATCTCCATGGCCAGCATTGGGCCGCTGCCTGCTCCCCACTGGCGCCTGCAAGCCGGAGACTTTTGTCTTAAACATAAATTGGATAGTGTCTGTCCCTGCTTCAAGCCCTTCAATGTCCCCCACTGTAGCACTCCAGCCTCCTTGTGGTGGCCTTGAGGGTGCTGCCTGTCTCCTGCCATCACCTTCTGTCACCTCTTCCCTGTCCAGTGCTCTCAAATTACACTGGTCTTTCACTTTCTTGCGCCCACCCGGCTCTTTCGGGTCTCAGCCGAGATGATCCTCCCTCAGACAGGTCTTCCTGTTATCCCAGGTTACGTAGTCACCCAGTGGTCATTCTCCAGATCTTTCCTTCATACAGCTCATCACTTTCCTAATTGTCTTATTCATCTGTTGGCTTCCTTTTTTGTCCATGTGGACTATAAGCCCCATAAAGGTAGAGAGCATGACCATTTACTCACCTTTCTTTCTCCGGTGTCTGCAGCGGGTCTTGGCACATAGCAGGCACTCACTAATCAGCTGATGAATTGAATGAATGAACCTACTGGGTGCTAGGTGTCCCTGCCCCCCAATTTCCTTTCTTCCCATCTCCATGCATATGGATCTCCTTCACTTTGCTGGGCTTCCTCAATCAGGTGGCTGGGATTCCTTCATGAAACCTTCCTCAGCCTCCTTAGAATCATCTTCTGCCTTAGAATCTATTGTGGTACCATTCACCAACAAATCTGTCATCTCACTGAAGTAGATGATCTCCCCGTCCCAAACACGTGGCACTCACATATACTCACACCTGTGCTTTCTGTGTTGGCCAGACATTGTTCTTCTTAGAGAGGAGGTAGGAGATAGTGCTTACGTGTGCAGGCTCTGGAGCCGGACTTTCCAGCTTTGAATCTTGCCTCTTGTCAATCACTTGTTGGGCAAGGGGTTTAAGCTCTCTATACTTTACTTTTCCCGTCTGTAAAGCAGAGACAATAACAGAACCTTCCTTACGTGGTGGCTGGTGTGAGAATTAAATGGATTAAACATATAAAAATACACAGAACAATGCTGGCCATGTTATAACTACTATATAAGTGTTAGGTATAATCATTTAATTGAGGAAGAAACCAAGGACCGGAGACATAGCTTTGCACTGTGAGCTTCTCGTGGAACGGGGCTCTGAACCCAGATGTCCCTAGACCAAGAACCTTTCCTGGAGCCCTCCCTCCCTTCACCTCTCCCGCAGCTTGCTGACGTTTTGCTGTCCCTGTCCTTACGTTGGAATTAAGTCTTCTTTTGGTATTTGTCTTAGTTTCTAGGCCTCACCTCTCACGATCTCTTTCGGCACATTTTCCGCCCTCGCCTCTCCTCGCTCACAGCTGGCGGCAGTTCTCCACAGCTGGACCGTCCCAACTTCTGGAGCTGACTCACGCTTTCCACTGCTCTCGGCCTTCCCTGCCATGACGAATGCTAGGGGCACAGGTGAAACACTGTGTCACCAGGCCTTCTCCTGAAAATCTTGTTTCAGCGTATTTTTAACCAGCACGCCCGGTGACTCTTGTCTTCAGGGAAGTTGGGGAGCCCCCGCCCAAGGCTTGCTCACATTCCTCCTTCTTTACAAAATCTCCGTGATCCTCCCCAGCCTCACACCTAACAATGGTGACAACTCTCGTTTGGGTACCCTAGGCTGACATCTAACCCCAACAATCTGTAGCTTTTCTACTTAAACAATATAAATTTCTTGAGAGTAAGCATCAAATTTTTTTCTCACGTAGACCCTCAATAAATATATGGATGCAACTTTACTCTTTTCTTCTCATTCTATTCATTTGGGTAAACACTGGAATTGTTTTACCAAAGACGATGAGGGAAGGGACTTAGAAATATGTTACGTAGAAGAGCCACGGTTCATTTGCAGTTAAATACACCTTATACACTCAGGGTTTGTTGGAGTAAGGCTCCGTGAAGACATGTCTGCTGTCTGAGGTAATTTGCTGGTGTTTCAGGAGGTGATACATGGACAAAGCTGGGCTGGGTTTCTTGTCTGAAGAGTCACTGCAATTCCTAGCTCCACTGTGGGTCATCTGTGTGACATTAGGTGCATTGTGTCAGCAAACTCAGCCTCAGTTTCCTCATTATAGAAAGGTCATATCTCTATCTCATCGGGATACATGAGATATCATGCGTGGAATCATTTTATAAACTGTGAAGTGCTGTGCTGATGGTAGGAATTACTCTTAGTCATCCTTACAGTTAGTTTTCCATCTCGCCTCTTTTTCTTCATTGCCTCACAGCTTTCCTACCTGAGGCATGTGACTAGAATTAAAAGCCATGCTGGGGAGCCCAGAAAATCTACTTCCCAGCAAGAGCTATAAAACATCCCATCCTAATTGAGACAATGGGGAACAATGACTCAGAGCAGCTCGAGGGGAGCAGCCAGCTCAGACAAGAGGCTTTCAAGAGATTCCTCAGGCCTGAAAATGCCTTCTTGCATGGGTGTGCCAGGGGATGGAAACAGACGCATTCTGAATTCAGGCTGTCCAGAGAGAAACTTGGAAATGAAACTAGAATTGGCTGGATGTCTAACATCACTGACAATGGACAAGATTATCAGATGGTAGTGCTTAAAATCTGAACAATAACAATAAAGATAAAAGCATTACAGCAAAAGAGGGCTGTTGTCCTGTAAATGAACTCTTAGAAAATCAGATTTTCTGAATTTGATAAGAATATATTACAGGAGGCAGATTTCAGAGTTCTGTAAGCTTTGGCAGGGATGGGCTAGTCCATGTGAGAAGAAAGCAACAGATTTAAAAAATCTGTACAAACACCAATAGAAATAAACTCGTAAGTTGTTGCGATGTACCCGCATCGTTAGAGATTTTGCCCTTAACGTCTCTCTTTTAAATTTGACTCCAGGAAATAGATTTGGAACCTGATCAATCCCATCCCCGACTCTGCCATCCTTCTCCCAGAGTTATAAACATAAGATTATTACAGCACATTTCCTGCATGTGCCTTCCATGTGGCTCCAGCCTCAAGCTCACAAACGCAGCAAGTAAACACTCCCCAAGTGCAGTTCTGAAGTGTCACCCATCTGGTTCACTCTTGACAGGAGAGCGTGGGCCGCGGGAGTGTCTGTGCTGGGAGGCACCGTGTCGGGGAGGCAGCCAGCCTTATCCCGGTGGCAGAAGAGTCACCCTTCCTTCACTGCTTTGCATGTGTGGTTGGTGTAGGAGAGCTATAAAGAAGGGTCGAAAATGTCTTCTTTCTTTTTTAAAAATCCATTTCGATCTGTCCCATTTCTGGAATTACCACAATCCCCCAGAAGTCTCTAAGTCATTCAGTTTTAAAATACCCTCATCTTCTCTGCTACTTCTTGCTTCTGTCGAAATGTTTTGAGCAGCAATTAATTTCAGTGTGAATGAGTTTGAGGTCCAGGCTTTCATTAAGGCATTAAGGCTCTGGGCTCTCATGGTTTGACACCACTTAAATACAGAAATTGTTAACTTTATGACAAATATTCCCCCCTCTCCCAAATCTCATATGCAACTCATTTCTCCAGAAACTGACCAAGGAACTCTGACCGCTTGCCTCATTGCTTAAAGGCCTCCAGTATTTTTTCTTGACCTGCTACTCTCCATATGAGATGGTGAACTGAACCTCACAGGGCAGCGAGCTGGACATCTTTCTCACACGAGGGGCCAACGTCCTCGCATTTCTCTGCACTCTGTGCGTGTGAATTCCGGTTGCTGTCCATTTCCCTTGGGCCCCTGCCTGTTCCTGGGGCTGCACCCAGATACCTGGGTGCAAGGTGGTCACTTGTGCTGTTTGTGGGTCCTGCCTGATACTGTGGGAGTTTGACAAGTTACTTGTAGTCTGGGCTACTCTGGTGTGAGTGTGGGCATGTACGTGTGTGTTCTCCATCAGCTCCCGCAAACGCTGGGCCTACACCGTCCTGTTCTGTAGCCACGGTTCATATGTGGGCACTTCACTCATGTCAATTCATACTGAGCCTTGAAATGTGCCTTCTGAATTGAGAGGTGCTCTAAGTAAAATACACACCAAATTTCAAAGACTTCATATGAGAAATAGAATGTACCCTATCTCAGAAACATTTTATACTGATTACTTGTTAAAGTAATATTTCAGATATATTGGATTAAGCAAAATATATTATTAATACGAATTTCGCCTATTTCTTTTTACTTTTTTAAAGTGCAGCTACTAGAAAATGTAAAATTACGCGTGCAGCTCGTATTATGTTTCTACCAGAGAGTGGTGATCTCGGCCAGTGACGGAGGCCTGAAGTGACATTTTCTGAAGTGACAGACTGACTGCATTTGCCCTGATGCCCTCTGACCTTCAGGCTGTGCAGTGAGGGAGTAGTCGGGCCTCCATAAACTCGGAACTGCTGAGGACACCGTATGTGTCTCTTCATGATGCCACAGCAAGTTTCCTCCGGGGGCACCTTTGCCCTGGCCAGACTGGCATTCCCATGTACAGAAGAAGAGACTTGTGCCCACTCTTCTGAGGGCTGGAAGGAGGCTTCTGGTGACTCAGGCCTGGTTGGTGGCCCACAGCACGCTGTAGACGTATTTGTCCTGGACAATGTCCAATCACTTCCCACCAAGTCTGGGCTGGATCACGTCTCTTTGAACTTGACATGTTTAGGATGCAGCTTAATTGGAAAGGGCTTTAAAGATTATGTAGTCTGTTCTTTTCATTTCACTAAAGAGGGCACTAAGACCCAGCTGTACAGTGCTAGAGGGAGGTGATTATGAGCTTAGACTTTGGCAGAGGCAGTTTCAAGTTCAAAATCTAGCTCCGCCGCTTCTTAGCCAGGAGAGCTCGGGTTGGTTCATCAAACTTTTCTGGGCTTAGTTTATGTTTTCGTCTATGAAATCAGGATCATTATACCACCCTCATCAGATTGCAGTAAGAATGAAATAAGGAAATGTATGTGAATTCTGCAGGTATAATCTTTGTGTCCCCCCTGAAGTCCTATGTTAAATCCTAGCCCTCGAGGTGATAGTGTTAGGAGGTAGGGCCTTGGGAGATAATTAGGGCTCTGGTCTCATAAATGGGACTGATGATCTTATAAAAGAGACCCAGGGAGCTCCCTTATCCCTTCCATCTTGTGAGGACACAGCGAAAAGACAGAAATCATGAACCAGACACCGAACCTGCCGGCACCTACCTTCATCCTGGCCTCTCCAGCTTCCAGAACTATGAGAAAAAGGTGCCTATTGTTTATAAGCCAGCCAACCTCTGGCACGCCGTTATAGCAGCCTGAACAGGCCAAGGCGGTACATTACGCAGCCGTGATCTGGCGGAAAGTGAGCACTTGATAAATAGTAATTACTGTTATTTAGATAACTCTTGAAAGGTCTTATGGCCGATGAACAGCTGAGGTTGGGTTTAGAGCCCAGATCTTGATTATCCTACTCCAGTGTCCTTGATTTATTGGGTATGCCAGGCTGGGCACAACCTGTCACACCTAAACTCAAAGCACCAGGACTCAGAGAGCAGTTGCCCACAGCTCTGCCGGGTACACCTGCAGCCGCCTGGCCTGCTGCCAGCATGGCACTCCCCTTCTGCCCTGCAGTGAACTGTCGCTCGTGTGCCCCTGGGGCACTATAAGCTCCTCGAGGGCAGGGCCTGTCTTGCCTTCATTATCACAGCCCTTTTGTTCTGTCAGTAGGGTGCTGAGGACATATCATGCGCCAGGCCTTCTTCTAGAATCTTTGGATGCATCAGATACACAGACAAAGACTTTGCCTTCATGGAGCTTATATTCTAGCAAGGGGAGGTGTTGGAGGGTCACACAGGATTCAGTTGATGCACAGTGCACGTCCACATGTGGACCTTGCCTGGTCGGGGCAGCTGCAGTCCCGTGGCCACCCGTGCCTCCTCCCATCACTGCCACTCTCACAGGCTAAGGGGCTTCCACGAGACTGTGCTTCTGTCGCTCATGGGTGTGCCCCAAAGCCTCTCGCCTGGTGCCTGTGTTAGGCCTCTCCTCGCCCACCTTCCACCCTGGGGCTTCCCTGTTGCTGCTGAGGTGAGG
This sequence comes from Eonycteris spelaea, assembly GCA_003508835.1. Taxonomy (NCBI): domain Eukaryota; kingdom Metazoa; phylum Chordata; class Mammalia; order Chiroptera; family Pteropodidae; genus Eonycteris; species Eonycteris spelaea. The sequence goes on from PUFA01000065.1 coordinate 7,325,010, forward strand.
GACCTCCTTTGTGCTAATCCGCTTTCTCATCACCTGAAGTACAAGAGTGTTAATGCCCACGGGGCAGACTTTGACCAATGGGAGACAGATACTGAAGGATACATTTTCTCCTCTTTCCTGGGCACATTGTTTGGAGATGCATTGGCGTCCTTTAGCCTCTCTGAAGCTGTCCTGTGACTAAGCCATCGCTCATCACAATGCCAGTGTCACTGGAAACATACTCCCCTGGGTTTGCTCTCCTCCCTTCTGTGCTTTATCTCCCTTACCCTCATGTTTCCTTCCTTGGAACTGCATTCCTTCAAGCTGTTTTCTAGGGAACTGGGCCAAGGCAGTGGTTGATAAGTGCTACGGAGAAAGAAAATTTAGAGAAGGACGAGAAGGGGGATCAGCTGAAGGGCTGTGATTTTCAACAGAACTGTCCATTGAAGCCTTGTTGAAAAGGTGATGTTTGAGCAAAGACTTGGAGAAGGTGAGGACATTGGCCACTTTAGGGAAAGGGCTGGAGTGGAGGGAGCAGCCGGTGCAAAGGCACTGAGGCAGAAGGTGGCAGGCACCGTCACGGAAGAGCAGTGAGGCCAGGGGGCTTTGGAGAGTAAGAGCGGGAGTTGCAGGAGATGAGGTCAGAAAGGTGTGGGGTGAGGGAAAGGGTCATTTTAGGTCTCATAGACCATTGTAATGACTTGAGCTTTTACTCCAAGTGAAATGGGAACCTGAGCTGCATTTTGAACAGTGGCATGACCTGGCATCTAACACGTGCCTGATCGATAGCACAGTGCCTGGCACATAAGAGGTACTCACTCCGGCTTTGCTGATTTGAAATAAGACATGTAGTCAATCTCCCGTGGATGCTGCTCACAGCGGCAGCCTGCGGAGGACCCCAGCCCTGTTCAGGGCTAGAACCGAACTTGTATGCTTCTAACAAGAGTTGAAAACAGATGGAAACAAAATGCTAGCAGTAATCTGAAAGGCATGTGGAAGAAAGATCAAATGGGAGAAGAGGATCAATGTGTTTTCAGCGGAGCTGTGTGCTTCCTTCAGAACCAGATTTGTGGGAAGCCAGCTGAACCAACCTTGTGCCTCATGGCAAGAGAGTGGGTTTCGACAGGAGCCCTGGAGCTGGGAAGAGCTCATCCATCTTCCCCACCTCACAGCAGTGAGGGGAGGGCTCCCCACTGAGAGCCAGGCAAGTCCTGTGAGCTTCGCTTGTTGGAAACACACTCATCAAACTTGCTGTAATGGGTTCTGTGAAATTTCTTTTGTAGGGTCCTTTCAGTGTGAGTTCTGTGAATCATACACTTTTTACGTCCCGGGTGGATCTAATGGCTGGTTCCTTGCTTGGTCATCAGGGACAGCTGAGGACAAGAGGAGCGTCAGAAACAGGAGCCCTCAACGTACATCTTTGCTCTAGGGCTTTTCTTCCTCCCCTTGACCCTTCTTTTTATACTCACCTCTACAAGGAGAAAGAGTTTGAGGTGGAAGCTGGGAAGTTAGAGCCCTTGGAGCGTAGATAAGGCAACAGGTCGTTGGGAGCATCCCAAACGTTCTCTCCAATAAATCTGGAGACCTGTACGCAGGCCAAGGACCTGGTCGGGCTATTTGTCAAGAATCTTGCAAGTCAATCTTCCTAATCATCTTATTTTGATGCACAGCTACCCTGCAGCTTTGAAAAGACTAAGTCCAAGAATTCTCAGGTATTTTCTAAGCAAGACCACATAAATCTTTCGAAACTAGAAAAGATCATTTAGTAATCAGTGACGGAAGAGACTGAGACTTGGAGGATAAATAAAACACTGCGTGTCTGCAGATGGTCTGGGAACCTTACAAGTTGGAGCAACAGGTTGGGCAAGAGCAGTCTCATAGCTGCTTAGGAAGTTCTGCCCATTTTGCAGGTGGGCAACTGAGGTCACTGAGAGATCCAGCTGCTCACGGGCATGGCTCCAGGTGTCACTTGGCATTTTAGTAGCTAGAGAAACATATTAGAGCCAAAATATGTATAGCTTTCATTTTATTATTGGTTTTTTTGAATACCATGATATGGCTTACAGAAATATAGGAAGCAGTATTTCAAAATTTAATTAATATAAAAGCAACATAAAACCCTATTGCTACATCCTTAATTATGGGATAAGGGAGTTACAGTTCACCTCTAAACAACTTACTGTCAGCCAGGGAAGCATCCATAGAATCCAGAAAAATGCAGAAAACAGTTCTGTTCTTCAGTTTCGGCCCAATGTCCTATCCCTTTCAGAATCCACAGGAGTATACGTTTTGGGGCAGCTTCTGTATGCCACGTGACCATCCCAGCTCTTCATCTATCATGGGACCCTTATTCTAAAAGGCATGGCAAACCACACTCCACAGACCAAACCCAGCCCGGCCACCTGTTTTTGCATGTGAGCTAAGAACAAGTTTTACATTTTTAACTGATTGATAAAAAGATCAAAGAAGAATATTTTGTGACATGTGGCATTTTACAAAATTCACATCTCAGTGTTCATAAACAAAGTTTTACCAGTGCATAGCTGTGCTCATTTTACCTCCTGTCTGTGACTGCTTTTGTGCTAAATGGCAGAGATGAGTAGGTTAGATGGAGAGCAAATGTCCCACAAAGCCTAAATGTTTCTTGTGTGACCCTTTACAGAGCAAGTTTGCTGGCTCCTGTTCTAGCCCTGAGCACCCTGGTGATGTTCAGGTTGGCAAGGAGATTTCTCACCTTAGACACTGCCGTTCTCCCCCTTCCCCTTGATCCCTTGGTCACTTGAATACTTTTCTTCCTACCCTCCCCCAGCTTATTCTTCTTTCCTCCATAGCACAGCTAGCTGGTCAGTCAATCACGTCTCCCTGCCATCGGATGCCAGGGAGTGGGGCTGCAGGTGGGGAATGGAAAGCAGGAGCAGAGGAAAGGGGCTCCTCTTGCCTGGTCACAGCCCGGAGTTACCACACGACCACTAGATCTTTTGTGCCATCAAGGGGACTCTTCTGGATTACAGGCAAGAAGAATTTCCATACCTTTCGTTACCTTGAGCTCACTGGAGCTGCTCATTATACCTAGTCTCAGGAAAGCAGGGGTTTTGGAGAGAAGACATCATCTCTCCTGCACTGATTCTTTCCCGGCGATGGGGATGAGAATCTGCAGCATCGAGGGCACGTCACACACTCTTGCTGCCAGCCCCACCTGCTTCTTCAGTGAGCACAACCTACATACACATTGTTAGTTCCATTCCCTCCCCGCTGGGGTCGGCCTCTCTTCCTCAACCTATGTCGTCGACTTCTTCGAAGGGCTGCTCATGTCCGGCTTCTTCCACGAAGCGTTCCCAGACTGTGTTCTCAGAGTACAGGTCTTTCACCTCCTTGGTTAAGTTTATTCCTAGGTATTTTATTCTTTTTGATGCAGTTGTGAATAGGATTGTTTTCTTCATTTCTCCTTTCTGATTGTTTATTATTCGTGTATAGGAATGCGACAGACTTCTGTATATTTATTTTGTATCCTGCTACTTTACTAAGTTCTTTTATTAATTAATTTTGGTAGATTCTTTAGGGTTTTCGATATATAATGTTATATTATATGCAAATAGTGATAGTTTTACTTCTTCCTCTCCTATGACTTTTATTTCTTTTTCTTGTCTGATTGCTGTGGCTGGGACTTCCAGTACTATGCTGAATAATCGTGGTGGGAGTGGCCATCCTTGTATTATTTCTGATCTTAGAGGAAAAGCTTTCAGCTTTTTACCATTGCATATGATGTTAGCTGTGGGCTTGTCATATAAGGCCTTTATCATGTGGAGGTAAGTTCCTTCTATACCTGCTTTGTCGAGAGGTGTTTTTTTTTTTTTTCCCCATAAATGGATGTTGAATTTTGTCAAATGCTTTTTCTGCATCTGTTGAGATACGATAGAATTGTTATACTTTTTTGTTGACGTGATGAATCCCATTAATTGTTTTGCAGTTGTTGAACCCCTTGCCTCCTGGAATAAAGCCCACTTGATCACGCATAATCTCTTTAACGTACTGTGGAGTTTGGTTTGCTAGTATTTTGTCGAGAATTTTGGCATCTGTGTTCATCAGGGCTCTTGGCCTGTAATTCTCCTTCTTCGTAGTGTTTTTGTCTGGATTTGGTGTCAGCGTAACACTGGTCTCGTAGAATGAGTTTGGAAGTGTTCCTTCCTCTTCAATTTTTGGGAAGTTTGAGGGATAGGTACTAATTTTTCTTTAAATATTTCATAGAATTTATGGTGAAGCTATCTAGTCCTGAGCTTTTGTTTGTTGGAAGTTTCTGATTACTGCTTCATTTCACAGTAATAGATCAGTTCAGATTTCGTTTTTTCCTGGTTTAGCCTTGGAAGGTTATATGTTTCCAGAAATTTGTCTATTTCTTCTACATTGTCAAATTTGTCGCCTATAATTGTTCACAGTATTCTTTAATGATCTTATGTGTTTCTGTGGAGTCAGTTGTAATCTCTCCTATTTCATTTCTGATTTTATTTATTTGTGTTCTTTTCTATTTGATGAGTCTTATTAGAGGCTCGTTGATTTTATTTATCCTCTTGAAGAACCAGCTCTTAGTTTCATTAATCTTTTGTTTTCCTATTTTCTATTTAATGTATTTCTACTCTGATCTTTATTATTTCCTTCCTTTTGCTTACTTTGGGTTTTGTTTCTCTTTTTCTAGTTTCTTTAGCTATAAATTTAAGTTGTTTATTTGGGATTTTTCCTGCTTCTTGAGGTAGGCCTGCATAACTGTAAACTTTCCTCTTATAACTGCTTTTGCTGTTTCCCATAGATTTTCTAAGGTTGTGGTTTCATTTTCCTTTGTCTCAGAGTAGTTATTGATTTCCTGTTTCATTTCCTCTTTGGTCCATTGGTTGTTTAGAAGCATGTTGTTTAATATCCATGTATTTGCCTTTTTTCTCTAGTTTTTTTTTTTTCTTTGTAGTTGATTTAAAATAATTATAGGTCGAGTGTTTGCTCTGTGTGTATTAGGTGTTCTAACACAAAATACCTAATCCTCAGCAGAACCCTGCAAGGTTAAGGTTATTCTCTGCCAAAGAAACTAAAGCACAGAGAAGTTAAATAACTTTCCCGGGGTCATACAGCCAGTCATCGACAAAACCGAGATTTGAATTCAGGTCTGCCTGGCTGCAAAACCTTGCCTCTTTCCATGTTATCCTTTTTTTCTTACCTAAAATGTATACTTTAGAAATTGTAACAAAACTGTAAAGAAATAGGAAAAAGAGAGAAAAAAGGGAAATTTCAGCTACAACCCTACCACATGAAAAGCACCCAGCTGTTTGAATATGTCCTCGTTCTTGTCTTGACGTTGTTCATATGTGTATCAAGCGAATATGGGCAGACATGCCATTTGTGTTCTACTTTTTCTTTCTTTTTTCTTTTTTTTTTTTACACCCAACATTACATCAAAAGCATTTTCCAATGTCTGGTCATAGTCTTCATAATTGTAATTTTAATGCCTTGTTCTTCACTTCTGAACTCAGCATCGATAATAAGGCTCATCGAGCTCTAGTGGTACCTCTGTGCCTTCTCCTTTCTACTCGCTGCTCTGTAAGCGCATCTGGCCTTTATTAGAGGCGGCCGTGAAGAGAGTGCTGAACTGGGTGCCAGAAAAGTTGGACGGAGTCCCGGATTCGACAGTAAATAGTTGTGTGACCTTGGGCAAGTCAAGTTCATTCAATTTCGAGCTCCTTTCTTGGTCTATGAGCATCTTTAAGGCAGGGACTGTTTTATTTCTTCTTCGTAGGACTCGAGAATACCGGCATAGAGTATGAGATCAAAACACGCTTGATAAAAGAGTCTCAACTTCCCCGTTTGTAAAACTGGATAATGAAGCTTATTTCAAAGGATATGGTAACTAAATGAAGTTTTATACACACACACGTGCATGCATGTGCACACTCTTATACATATATGTACCCTGCTGTTATAAATTATTATGGAGATATAAGTTGGTATAACTATTATAATTGCTGGGTTTATGCAAGTCACATAAAAGTCTATTCAATTATCTGGAAGAACAGTGAGCTTCCTGGCTGAACGTTGCATCTTTCATCCAGATGTTTGGTGTCTTGTAGGCACAGTAGACCACAGATTAAAGGAACCGTCATTCAGTGTTTATGCTGAATTGTCTGTGTTCCTTCTTTATGATGTCTCTGCTTTGACAACAGAGGCTGCATGTGCTTAACTTGCTGGGTCCAACACCATGCTCTGCCAGGACTTTAGTGAGTGTACTTGGGTGAGATTAAAATGAAGGACGTGGAATGTTAAATGTTCAGGTTTAAGGGACATAGTGGTTTGTAAGAACTCATTCTAGTTGTTGCAGTCCTTTGCCTGGGGGCCGAAGCTGCCTGAATGGGTTGGTTTTGTCCTTAAGGAAACGGTCCAACAGTATGGGAGCAGTTTTTCATTCTTCTCCAGTTCTAAGGACGGTGACCTTACGAAACAAAAGGCAATAGTGCAGAGACTTGTGAAATAAGTCCCATTTGATCTATTATTTTGATTATCTCTTTTTCACCACAAAATCTCAAGAGCCAAATTTTTCTCATCATCTACATAATATCAGCATTGTAATTCTCAGTCTTAACAAAGATTAAGTTGATTTCAAGGTTGGTAGACTAAAAAAAAAAAAAAAAAAAAAAGACAGAAGGCTACCCAAAACACAGGGAAATAAATAAAATGAAAATTCAAAATGGCCCTTTATCTAGGGACCTGCTTTACCAGGATGAAGCCCGTATGATTCTTGGCTTTGATTTGGTCCCTGGATTTCTGCCTATTCATCACCCCACTTGCTGCCACCGTGAGATGCCCACCTTATGCCCTAACCTGGCCTATTCTCTCCATTCAGGTAGAAGCTCCAGAGAGGGGCTCATGCTCCCTCCCAGCAAATTCAGAGAGGGGTCCAGGAGCAGTGCTTCCAGGAGGAGCTGTGTCTGAGACATGTGAAGCCTTAATTTATTCATCCAGAATCAAGTACCCACTTGAGCCGGCCACTTCACAGGGTCTGTTTACAGGTTGCCAAGCCCTGCCGTGCCCTTGGCCTTTGTGCAGCAGCCTCCAGCTCCCACGTGGAGGGCCTGTGCGGCTCAGAGCAGGCCCGTGCCCGCTTCGTCGTGACACACTGTGCTGGGATGGTGTTCTCTGTGGAAACCTCTTGAGTGCAGATGGCCCCTTTATGACAGAAACACCACAAGAACATTCCCCAAGGGCGCTGTTTGCCGTGGTGGTTTGTCTACAGATTTTCCCACCAGGGTCCTGGAGCAGGTCCAGTGTAGAATTGCCACTGTCACGAGAAGGGAACAGATGACCGTGGAGTTAAGTAATAGCTCATCCCTCTTTCCTCTCCAACCCTTTGATTTGGGAGGATCCATACTCCTTGTTTGTTGTCAGGGATCCTGCACCTCCTTTTTGAGACGTGGGAATGCGAGGTCTTTGGGGTCCTTAAAAACAGCAACAAATAGCCCACAAAACCACTATCTGCAGCTTAAGCAACCCTTGTTATGAACCTCCCTGGAGAACAGCCAGGAAAACACTTCAAGTCAACCCCCAAAATAGGCTCCTTGCAGGCACTTTCTTAAAAAGAGGGAGGGAGGAGGAGAGAGAGAAAACTAAAAAATATTCCACTCAGAAGCAGTAATAATATTTGTAGAATGCATTTTTACTGTTGCTTCTTTGGCTCAAGTTTAAATAATCTGTGAAAAAATATGTTATCAGGCTGACGCATAGCATGGCTGTCGAGAGATTCATCACTGTTCTTTTTTTTTTTTTTCTGAGAAGCAGCTGATTTCAGATTCGAGAGAGGGCTCTGCACAGTGTTGATTTTTCCACAGTTTGATTTTGGCCAAAGCTGTCAACATCAGGGCCTGTGAGAAACATGGGGAAGACTCCTTCTGAGGGTGGTGCCCATGTTTGTCTTGCATTTTTCTAGAAGGTCTTTCCAATTGAATAGAGCAGGCAGCCATTTACTGGAAGAGGCTCACATCGTGCTCGAAACCTTATTAGGCACTTTTGGAAATGTGGGCTCCTTCGACCCCCCATCTTGGTATCACCACTACCCCCATTTCACAGACAAACAAAATGAAGATCAGAGCTGGGAAGTGACTTGTTCTGTGGCAATGATTATGGTTTTCTAAGGCTAATTAGTATTCTTTACTCTTTTTACAGTGGCTCATTCATTTCATCATTTGACAGCTTAATGAGAGGAGTTAATAGATTACACCTAATCACATCCACGTTCTGCCAGCTTTGACTTGTGCCTTGCAAACCTGATCTCTACCCAAAATTCTGGATGCATTTCTTTCTAACTATCTACCCAACACCTCCGTTGGATGTCTCACAGCCTTCTCCAACTTGACAAAGTCAAAACAGATTTTTTTTTTTGAGTTTTATCCCCAGATTTGCTACTCTCATAGTCTTTTTCATTTCTATAAAGTATCCCAGCATTCATCCACTGGCTGAGCTAAGATCTCATCCATCTGAAATCCTACTGAAAAATATCTATTATCCTAATCTTCTATCTGTCACCAAGATTACTGCAGTAGTCTCTGCTGGCCTTTCTATTTTTACTCTAACCTTCAACTTGCTTCATTTTCCGTATACAAATCATATATGCAATTTCTATTCAAAGTTCTTCAATGACTTATATTAAAATCCAAACACGACTTCCCTACTCGACCCGCATCTCACTCACCTGCCATCACTCACCAGGCTCCGGCTACGCTGGCATCTCTCTGTTTAAACATGCCTTCAGGCATCTGTACCTCCTTTTTTGCCCCTGAGTTTTACATGTTTGGCTCCTGCTTGTCATTCAGATCTTAACTTAAATGTCCCTTCCTCTGAGAGGGCTTTCCTGACCACCCAACTTGAAGAAACTGCTCGATCCTTTTCTATTATATCACTCTTTCTAATTTCTCTTCATAGGAACTATTGCTATCTGGTTGTATTTATATGTTGACATATTTACATCCTCCTGTACAATGTAGATCTAGACCGCTCTTTCTTGTTTATCTCTGTCACCTAGAAGAGTTGTTCTCAACATGGCTCATAACAGGTACATCATAAACTTTGTTGACTTACTGAATGAATGCTTTAATGCGTAGCAACAAAGGATGATTTCCGGGAGATCTTTCTGTGTGTCCTCTGTGACCAATCCTCAAAGGTAGAAACATATACTGTTTTGTGTTATTCACATCCAGACAAAAAGATCCCAATTCCAGAGATCGATGCCACATCGAAGGACACGAACCTAGTCAGTGGTTGCATCACAACTAGACCAAGTCCTCCCTTCATGAGAGCATCGTCATCCTTCTAATCTCACTGTGCTTCTACAGTGCCACAGGCTGGCTGTGTGAAGAGCGAAGCCCTCCTCCTTTATTTCTTTAACCTTATTTTAATAAATCCACTCATTTATTTAATTTGCCATACGTCCATTAAACACATATAGTCAAAGCTCAATGCTTACACATTTTGCTATGATGGAAAAAGGTGTGTATTCGTGGTCTGACCTTTATGAGAAAATAAATCATCGATTGTAGTTTCTGGAAGGTTTCTGGCCACTCAGAAAGAACACCTGACAAAAGAGGTGAGTCAGTCCCAATGAGACTGAGAGTTGGCCAGTGGGGAGGATTCTCAAAGACCCAGCTGTCCCACAGTATTTCCCTCACCATATTTGTCCCCAAGAGTTATGTGGGTACCACTGTGTGTTTACTCCCATGGGACTAGCAGATACAACTCCTCCCCCATGAACCCTGGCTTGACATTCCAGGGTCTGGTTGTAGCTTTACAGTTGTTTACAGGTGAAGGCAAATGGAATAGCCCAGGACAGACCATGATGGAGATAAATTGGGTTCTGACCTTTTGGTCACTTGTTTAGTACTTTTCCCCAGTGTCCTACCCTCCCCACATCTTAAATACTCTGAAGAAAGAAATCAAATAACATATTCTTAACAAAGTTACATGAGTGAGGCCCATGCCGACTACCTCATTTACATTTGTAGCCCTTCCCCACCCTGGTTCCCCCATCCCCTATCCCTAATTAACTTTCTCCATATTACTTATTACTCTCTACCATACCAGATCATTTACTTCTTTCATAATGGAAGCCTCTCCAGTGGGCTGTAACTCCTTCATGAGAGTAGAAATATTTTGTCTGTTTTGCTTACTGCTGTATTCCCCATACCTTTTACAGTGTCTGGACATATAGGTGCTTATAACTATTTGTTGAATGAGTGAATCAATCACTAAATCAAACACTTTGAAATGTACAGTATTTTTTTACCTAAACATTTTATCTTTAGAAATCCATTCTTCATAAATTGGCTCGAATAAATGGAAAACATGTGAGCTAAGAAGGTTCATTTTCTTATTATTTTTATAAGCATGGAAAATAAGGAACAACTTAATTCTTTAGCAATAAGAGGTTATTTAAATAAATTATGATATATCTATACAATAGACTATTACGAGATCTTTGAAGAGTATTTAGTAACATGGGACAAAGTTAAGGATGTTTTGTTAAATGAAAATTGTATCAAATAATTTGGTTGCAAATTCGTAAAATGATTGTATATATGCGTTTAAAAATAGTGGAAAGGTAACAGTATCTGTCAGAAGCAGGATTATTTGTGGTTATTTGTGGGAGAAAGGGTTGTAAATTACATAATTTTTCTTTTGCGTGCTTTTCTGTGTTGAAATTTTCTTAGACAGAGAGGGGGAGGAGAGTGGGGATGATGGGATGTCTCCCTGTGGCTCCGGGGTTTGGGAGAACGGCCTCCCAGTTTCCCAGTTTCCTCCTGGTCACCATGCCCCCAGATGGACCCCCACTCACACTGGCCCTGGGTTAGGTCATATGACTTGCTTTCACCTATGGGACCTTAGCAAACATGAAACAGAGGTTGGAAAATCACTCGTGCATTGGGGTTCTGCTGCTGTAGGAGCTCTTCCTCTATCATGCAAACAAATATGGGCCGGTCTCCTGGAGGGTAAGAGGCTATGTAAAGAGAAGCCCCAGTCATCCCACCGAGACCTCAGACCTCAGATGTGCCAGTGAGGTCATTGTAGGCCTGCACTGTCCATATGGTTCCTTTTGAGCACTTTAAATGTGGCTGGTACAAACTGTGATGTACCATAAGTGTAAATTGCACACTGGATTTCGAAGACTTATATGATAAAAAGGAAAATAATTCATTTATAATTTTGATTACATATTGAAATAATATTTTGGATAGATTGTGGGTTGAGTTAAAAGATATTATTAGAAGTAACTTCACCTGTTTTTTTGTTTTTGTAAATGTGGCTACTAGAAAATTTCAAATTATAGACGTGGTTTGTATTATATTTCCATTGGACAGCTCTATTCTAGACCATATAGCCACAGACAAGCCATCCTAGACCAGAAGAAACACTTGACTGACCCACAGAATTGGAGCAAATAAAATGGTTGCTGCTTTAAATCGCCAAGTCCTGCCATATTTTGTTATGTAACAAAAACTGTTCCAGGAGTATATTATGCTGCATAGACTCTACCAGCTCAGCTCCTTGGCCTCTGCAGGCATGAGCCGGGGTCCCAGAGAGGCTTGGAAGGAAAGCAGGGTTTGGCAGAGTGCAATGACCAGTGGAGCCCAGCACTGGTGAGAGGGCTGTAGAGTCTGGAGTGCGTGGGGGTCCTTGAGAGATCGCCACCTTCTCAGATTTCCAGTCTGGGGGCGAGCCCCCTCCGTCTGCGGTTCTGGGGAACAGGGCTTGGGAAACCATGGGGAACTCTTCCTCCCCTTTCCCACTCACGCTCCCCTTCCCTATCAGCTCTGTGTGTGCTCTGTGCCCTATCCCACAGAGCTTGGGAAAAACACTGCATCAACAACAACAAGATAATAAAGGGCATGTCAGTGAGTGAACAGGAGGAGGGAGGGGGGAACGGGTGATTTTGGCAGCAATACCCCATCATCTAAGGCCTCTGCGCTTCCCTCAACTCCCTCCTCCTTGAACCAGACGGGTTAGAAATCAGAGCCAGAGGAAGAAGCCATAGAGATGGCCCAGCCTAGCTCTCTTCTCTTACACAGGAGGAAACCGAGCCAAAAGGTGTTAAATGACGTGTCTAGGGTCACACAAATAGTTAATGGTGGTCCCATCTAGAATTCGATTTCCAGACTCTTGGTCCAGTGCTCTTTCCACGGCTTCCATGGTACTGACTCATTGGGTATTTGCCACGTTAACCTCACCCAGGGCTTCCTAAGGCTCATGTGTGCCTGAGAGCAGGGTGAGTCCAAAGGATTCTCGTTTCCTTGGCACCATTTCCGTCTCGTTCCTCCTCTGTCTTGTAGGCTCTCTGCTACTTAACTTTGGCTCCAGGATGAGAGAGGTTCAGAGTGCATGGCCTTGGGGCCTCCTGCATATTGCTGTGGTGCTCTTCTTGAATGGAGTCTTACTCATGTCCTCACTTACCTTCTGCTGAGTGCTGACCGAATGGAGCTATGGGCTCTGGAGTGTTTGTTTGTTTGTTTGTTTGTTTGTTTTCCTTGTATTCAGCACCCAGAGGCTGATCCTGATGGATAGGTTCAGGGATTGAAAACTTTGCCAGAACTCTGAGCGACAGGATGCAGGAGTGAGATGGGTTGGAAGTAATGGGGAGGAGGGTAAGGAAATCCCAGAGGCGCTACTTCTCTCCCGATAGGTGCCGAACTTAATCGTTGATATAATCGTTGCCTCTCCTCTCTTCTAGACCATCCTCTACCTTCTTTTGGGCATAGCACCTCTTGGGAAGGCCAGACCACTCACATCGCCCCATTTCCTGCCTGTTGCTTTCATAATTTACTTCTTATGGACATGTTGGCTCTTCTCAATGACTTGAGCACATTATGAGAAGCCGTGATCACCCCAGGGACCTTGGCATCCATACGAAGGCATCTCTGCCCTCTCCGCTCAGTTCCTTGATGGAGTTAGTTCCAGTGATCTTTATTCTCTTTAGCTACATGTCAGCCATATCTTTGGACTGACTACTATACCATGGCTGCACTCAGAATTGCTTATCTTCAAGACTTGAAATATCTCTGACCCCAGCCTCCTGTATATTGAGACTTCTTACCCCACTGCCTATGTGAAGTGTTCTTCTCCCCCTAGATTTTTGTGCTGACTCAGTTCCCTGTCAGGACGAAGGTGCTCAGTGCTTCCCTTCTAGGAGCTTGCTGCTCTTCCTTGGAACAAAAGAATTCTCACCTGGAAGGCTGCTTACTGCTGACCGAGCAGCGCACAAAGAAACACTGAAACCAATAACCCAGGAGGATCTAGATTAAAGAAATATTCTATCAGCTATCGGGAAGCTTGTTAACCATGAGGCTAAGTAAGCATCCTCATTTTCTGACGATTTTCTACTTTTCACCCAGATGTTTAAGGTCAGGAAGATGCATCTAATATTGTGTAACTGCAAAGCTACTCACTCTCTCAGTATCAGGAGGCAAATAATGAGAACATGGCCCAGCCCAGGGAAATAAGGCAATGGTAGCTGATGGCCATCATGGATCTAATGGGCTGGCCTTCGGTTTGACTCTGGTCCAGATGACAAGTGTCCAGGGTGAGTGCCTTAGTCCATCTTGTCTGCTGTAACAAAATCCACAGACTGAAAATCTTATAAACAACAGAAATTACCTTTTATAGCTTCGCAGGATGAAAGACTAGGATCAGGGCGCCAGCACAGCTCAGAGGCCCTCTTCCAGATCGCAGACCGCTGGCTTCTTGCTGTGTCCTCATGTGGTGGAAAGTGCAAGGGGTCTTTCTGGATGTTTTTTACAGGGGCATGCATCCCATTCAGTTCAGGAGGCTGGCAAGTTCAAAGATCGAGGCACTGGCAGATTTGATGCCCTGTGTGGGGCCACTTCCTGGTTCATAGATGGCTGTTTCTTCCTGGTGACGGAGCTCCCTTGGGCCTCTTTTACAAAGGCATGAATTCCACTCGTGAGGGCTCTGCCCTCGTGACCTGGTTATCTCCCAAGGATCCGAGCTCCTAAGATCATCACCTTGGGGGTTGGGATTTCAACCTATGCATTTTGTGGGGATACAGGCAGACTACAGCAGTAGGCAGAGCAGAAAAGCTATAGGAAGTAATATGAACATTGAAAAGAGAAAAAAAGAATGTGATGCTATCCAGGAGTCATCTAAGGAAAAAAACTCTTGCCAGACAGATTGAGAATTTTAAAACAACACCCTCTCACCCAACTGCCCCATGACATCTGTTAACACAAGAGGCAGAGCTATTTCCTGGAAAGGCTCCTTGTGTTTACAAGGGTGAGACCCTCTTGGTGTTTTTGCAACTTTAATTAAAGAGCCGAGGGATGGGTTTACATCCCTAGTGGTTCCCATGAGGGAACACACGGGCTGGTTGTATTTAATGCTTCACATTTGAATGAAAAGAGAAAAAGTCAATCAATTATCCAGATGTTTTTGAATTTTACGTGAATCTAGCCACAGTAGGGATTGGATCCTTGATAATAATGTATCGTTCTTGCAAAATGGTGGAGAAAAACATCCTTGAAGGAGAAGAGAGTGTTTTCCTAATACTCTTATACTTCCTTCTCCTCTCTGAGTTTATACTTAACAACAATAAGCAAAACAGAACATGGAGACCGAGGACAGAAAGCAGAAAGAAGCATAGGACATAACCCTACTCCATACTGCAGTGGGGGCTCCTGGTTGGCGTAGAACAGCCTTGGGTGGGGGGAGAGGTAAGGAATGGTAGTTAGGCAGAGTCTGCCTGCTTCGAGGTGTGTAGACCATGCATTAATGGCATTCCACATAAGTGTAGTTCTTTAATCTTTTTTTTCTCTGAAGATTGAAATTTTACCATTAGAAATCTAGTTTTTGACTTAAGAAAAAGGTTCTCAGGCATAGTGTGCACAAGAATCATCCTAGAAATTAAGATGCTACATAGCAGATTTCTGAGCCCCAGTTTTAGAGGTTCAGATTTAATAGGTCTGTGATGATGTCCGGTATTCCTCATTGTGAACAACGACCCCCAGAGGTCTAATGTGTCTCTGTCTTCTGAAACAGTCAAGGGACTAGCCTACTCCAGCTGTTCTCTTTCAAGAGGAGACACACAGGCTCAAAGAGCAACTGTCCAGCGCAGGGTGGGAACCAGGATCCAGGTCCGGCTCCCATCCTAGTTCTGAGGTCTAAGGACCTCAAATCCGTCATTCGTAAAATAGAGAAGAAAATTTCAGCCCTGTCTCACTAATGGGCCCATATAAAGAAAATTATCAAGTGAACTAATTAATGTAAAAACTTTTAAAACCGTCTGGTTCTTTGAAAAGTATTTTATTCTATACATGTGTCATTGGTTGTTATTGTTATTTCCCATTATCATCTATTAACACATCCATTTGAATGAGTTTGAGAGATTAAGTGATGGGGTAAGAGGTGAACTTGGAGCTCAGAGAGCTGCTCAGGAAGGGAGGGGGCGGGGTATTGCCAGGGTCTTGCCCTGGCTGCCAGGAAGGCTCGGGGTGGGGGTTATCAGGGCAGGAAGAGAGGCGAGCAAAGTGTGTGTGCGTGCGTGTCTGTGTGTGGGGTGTTGAGTGTTGGAGAAAAACTTAAACTTACTTTATAGTTTTGTTTCAGGTTTCAGTTTATTGGGCACTAATCACATGCTTGGGGGAGTTCTGTGTGTTTTTTTTTATCTTCAAGACTTTTTAAGCCTTGAGAGTCACAAACAGTAGAGTATAGGAGGATGGTTTTTCATGGAAAAATATATAAAGCAAGGGAACATTATGGAAATCATATGGGAAAAGAATCAACTTCAACGTAAAACTTAAAGAATGTATTCAAACCAGCCGCAGACGGCCTCTCACCTTCTGGATATTCTCACCCTCTTTTTGGACAACAAGAATGGCCAGCTATCTTCATATCCCCCAGGCTAGTTTCAAAATAGCCACTTCCCTTGGGAATTCAAACCAAAAAACAACCCTGACTTCCAGGGACCAAGAACTGAGCGGAGTGGGAGTGTGCCTCTCCCACAAGCTTGGGGGGTTGATACCTCCATCTCCCCTGCTGTTTGTGATTAGTGAACTTGGGAACAGGGCGTGATGCCTGTTTCTCCATTAGCACAGAGCATCAAAGGCTCAGAGATGTGATGCTCTGAGGGGAGAAAGTACAGAGTGCAGAGGGGAGCAGAGCCAGTTACGAGGAGCCCCCAGCCGGAGAGGTCTGTCGGAATCACCTCGGGACCCTCAGATCACTTCTTGGCTGGTTAGATTTCACTGTGACGGGAGACGGGACCCGAAGCTCCTGTCAGCTCTGCGCAGCAATCGGGGTTTGTGCAGCCACTGGGCGTGGCACCATGGCTCGCCAAAGGGCATCCGTCCCCAGAGGGTGGGAAGTGGCAAACTCCTTAAAAATCGGTGGAGACAGTGAGACAGGAAATGAAGAGCAACACATCTCCCGTTTACAATTTTGTGGGAAGGGAAATGAGTGGAGCTTGGCTTATCAGCTCGGAATTCGGCTTGGAACAGCGGAGCCCGGAATGCTGAAGGGATGTGGTCCAACCTGCCTGCAGAAGGCCAGGGAGGCCTTTCGTGGTCAGGGGAGTTGGGCCCCGAGGCCTGGGCTGATGGGCTGGAGAGGATGCTGCTTTGCCAGCGAGGCCCCAGTGATAAGTCTCTGGTGCCTCCTGAGCTTGGAGCATGGAAGGCGCCATGCAGATGTGGAGCTGTATTCACGTCCCTAACGCATCCCAGATTTTTGCTGTAGAGATTCAGGTCCAGTTGTGAAATTGCTGCTGTTGGCTCTTTTCTAACAGGGCCACGGGGTTCGGGATGTCAGCCCTGCTTCTTTAAGCAGGAGGGTAGAATGCACCACAGTGCAGTTGACCCTAAGAGAACAGAAAAGTGGATAATCCTGAGCTTGGGACCCCCACCCCCCATCACATATAATGAGCTTTGGAAGGTATGTGGGGGAAGGGAGAACAGCAGGTTTAACTCTGTTACGCTCACTTTAGCTGATGTTAAAATGCATCAGGATCCCCTGAATCCTCACCAATGACAGTACGCCCTGCGGTGTTTGTGGGCACAGGGGGATGTCACCCTGCGACGGCCGTTGGAGTGGAAAATTTGCGAAATCGCAAGTTACACGTGTGTAATGAAGTGTTTACTGGTTTGAGGGTTCCTTTTAAATGGAGCGTGATGTAAGCTCTCGCGTAGGCTTCTTGTGCCCCTTTCTCGCTCCTCATAGTAACCGGCAGTGGGAGGCTTTCTCCCACACGCAGAGCGGGTTCTAAGGCCCTTGAGGATGAGCCTGTCCTAGAGGCGGCTGCCGATCCTCGTGACTGACTTATGGATGTATTCCGGGGAAGAGTGGCTTCCGGGAGGAAAAGCGCAGACGGGCTTCTGACAGTTTCGGTAGACGTCCTCCCCGGGAGCACGCGTTTTGTGAGCCCTGACTCGGAACTGTGCTTTTGCTCCCCCGGGACTGCATGTGTGCTACTTGCTACCTAGAACAAGCCGCATTTTGTAGTGATTTCACTAGAGTCCTGAGTGGGGGAAAAAAAAAATCCTCTCTTTTTCGGTGTTAACTTTACCCTTCCTGGGCTGAGTGTGGAATTGAATTCTCTGGTGTGTTAGGATGGTCTATAGCTTGCTTACTTGGGCTCTTTTTAAATGCAACTTTATGCCCCCTGCCCGCCACTTACTTTACACTGTCCTTCGGGAATTTCTGGAGAGGTAGGTTGGCGTCTCCCCTAAACTTTCTTGCAGCCCAGCCAACCCACCCACATGGCTGGATGTATTTATGAAGGATCTGCTTTATATTCTCGGTGGATAGGAGGACATGAGGTGTAACTTAGGGGCTCTGTCACTGAACAAGAGTCTGCTGCCCGATGTGCATAGGAACCCAAACTGGGACACTGGCTTCTAAGAGAAAGAAAGAAACTTTATTATTCTTGGGATGACCTGTGAGGAGACGGGAGATGCTGCTCCAGTCTGTCTCCCCAGTCCAGGGTCTGGACAAGTTTTAAGGGTTAGGGAGAGCAAGGTGGCATGAGGTAATGCTGGCGGGACAAAGTTTGATTGGCGGGGCAAATTTGATTGGCGAATTATGGTATAGGGCTGAGGGGCAGGAGAAAGCATGAAAGACTTCCGGTCTGACAGGGTATCATTGATCCATTCTGTATTTGTCTATGTTTGCTCTGGGCAATGGAGCTTCCTTACTGAAGGACCTCTTGTTTGTAAAGGCTCTAGGTGGCCACATTTCCATTGCTTGAGTTCCGTAGACTAAAGATTCTTGGTTCCAGGGTCACCTTGAGGACAGGGTGACACACGTGCAGTGCTCTCTCTGTAAAATAAGTCAAAGATCGCATTAATCACCCAATCTGCTTTAAGGGAGAAGACCTAGTCTTCATCTGAACGGTGTGATCTCTGTGCTCTTTTAATTCTGCTCTCCAAAAGGTTATAATTTCATGGAAAGGACAACATATCTAATAGACATACAAATAATTACTTTTAAAAATGGCCATACTGTGCTGTAGTCTGAGGAAGAAGGTCGGCAAGGAAGACCTGGATCCCCCAGGACGTGAGCGTTTCCCACGCTCATAGGCAGTCTTCGGAGAAGGCTGATGTCTTTCATAGCTCTGGGTGTCTCACAGCCAACAGCGTATAGATCCAGGTGAATTCTAAAAACTCGGCTCTGATAATAGCACCCTAAGTTGAAGTCCCCGACGAGACCCATGCAGTATTGGCGAGGTCATTAGACTTTCCAAAGGGTCCCCTGATAGGATTCTTTTCTCCCAATCATAGCGCAGATCGGAACCTTTACTCCATCATTTATATTTAAGTGATCTTGCCTTACTGATCTATAAAATGAAGACAGTACCACCTACTTGCAGGGTTGCTGTGAGGATTCAGTTAATGAACCTAGCGCTCAAACACATGGCTCGTAGCAAAATCACAATTTGGCTGCAACCGTTACAATTATCATCCAGTCTTCCACTCATACGACAGATAACTTCTCTGCCATTGGTCAGCTGGAGAAAGTGCTGGGAACTGCTGCAGTACAAACAAATGAATTGGACCATTTTATTCACTTAACAGCTCTGGGACTGAGAACCTACGTATCCTCTCTAAGTCCCAATGTCTTCATCTATATTACCTACTTCATGTGCTTGTTAGAAGGATCAAAACAGCAATTGCGAAAATGTTTTCCAGGTAAAATGTAAAAATCTCCAGTACAATCGAGTCAAATTTCCGCTGATAGGTACATTCCTTCAGCAAAGCTGCAGGAATCTCAGGTGTGTCTTCATAGTTCTGAAAGCAATTCCCGGGCCAGAAGGGAAATCGTGTTTGCCGTTCTTTGTTATATAAATAAATAGGAAAAGTGAGACTTAGAGAAGTTGTGACATGCCCAAGATTGTGACAAAGCCAAATAGGAACTTGGCTCTCCAATCTGGCAGTTTCTGTCAGACAACTTGAAAGGCAGGAGGTGGGTGAGTGTGACTGAAGGAAGAAGGTTCCCCACCCTTTCCACTCCCATTTCACGAGTGAGGTTTTCCCTCACGCTCACTGAGCACGCAGCCCAGCCCTGGCCTGGCGAGAGTTCGTCAAGTGCCTCTCCCGTCTTGGAAAGTTTACAGTAAACAGAGTTTCAAGGAATCACGGGGATTGATTTTAGTCTCAGGTACTGTAAAGAAAACACTTTTAAGGCTCTTCTAAAAATAAAATTCCTCCGAGAAGATGTTTGGCCTGTGGCTAATGTGTTTGGAAACATGTTTTCTGTAAAACTCAGCCTCATTAATCCACTTGTAAATCCAGAAAGACAGCTTTCATTGCACACATCAGGGCTTGTCCCAAACTTTCCCTAGTCCCAGTGGGAGAAGCAGAGAAATGAACCACAGGCACAAAGTGCTTCTCGCTCGCTTTTCCCCACAGAGTTCAGGAACTGAGGGCTGGAAGTTGGCGCTCTGGGCTGGGGCACCTCTAAGCAAGCCGTTTTCTTCCGCTTGTCTTCCCATCTCCTATGCCATGCGTGGGGTGGGGGTGGGGGCTTGGAGGGGGCTGAAAGCTGTCATCCTTTGACAAATCGGGGCGAGTCCTTCCTGTCCAAGGAAGGCTTTTGCCTCCCTCTGGGCTCTATCTATTTCCACGGCTCCTAGAGAATCAGCCTCTGATGTGTCAATTATTCATTCATCAGAACTGTCAGACCTTGTGAATCTCCTCTCCCCTCCTCTGGCTGGCTCGCTCTAAAACACTCACCTTCAGCAAGTTTTGCAATCACCGAAGAAAGGGAAAATTGCAAAGAACTCGATTTCGGCTAACACTGTAACTCGCTGCTGTGTAATTGGGGGAATTGCCATTTAGTAAATGGAGGTGACTGTCTCACACACACACACAAAAACGAAGTAGTCAGGTGAACCCAAGGACCAGGACTCAAGAGCTCACAGCCTCCCACTTTTCTTCTCTATTTAGGATGAGTTTGCTTATCCAGGGTGAGAGGGACACGGTTTTTGCGTAGCATTCACGGGACAGAGAAGGGTCGTGTGGGTGTCCTTAATGAACTTAGGATTGAGTCCCACACTGCACAGACTGTGCCAACCTTCTTCAACTTTGCTCAAGACATTCTCCTTCAATATCATGCTTTGAACTGATGGAACTCATTTTTTTTTTTTTGTAATAAAAGGATTAAAATCTATCCTTCTTGACCTGCATATTCCACATGCACATTAAGTGGGCTGTCTTAGGAGCAGCAGTTTTATATTGAGAAATCTGAGTCTGGATTGTGTGATGGGGGAGCTTTATGAGGCATTGCACAATGTTGAGGTTTTCATTTTGCTTTTATTTCAATGTGACAAGACGTGTTGGTCTGAGACGCCTTTGGGCTGTGGCTCTGGAATTTATGAACAGAGAATGCCTTGGGGTTATGGCATGGGTGAGACTGGGAGATGTCACCCCTGCACAAGGGTTCAGCATAATAATCTATGTTAGAAGAATAAACTAATATTGAAAGAGTACACACACACACACACACACACACACACGCACACACACGCACGCATGCACGCACACCGGCATACAGCAAAGCCAGTGTCAAATCCTGGACACCCCTCTGTTTGGTCCTCGTGTCTGCCTTTCTCTGTTAGTCTCATGGGGATTGTGAGCTGTTTTCCTGGGACTCTCCTTTCTTTCTCCTTCTCTCATGCGTAAGGGGAGACAAGTGCTGGAAGCCAAGTGTTTGGCCCCTCTCAGTGGGCCTTTATTTCCACCTATTATTAGAAGGAATTCGTCACTACTCAGTCCTTCCTCTTAATCTCTCTCTTGAGCCTTCCCCTGAGCTGCCTCGAAGATGACAGGTGACAGACTGGCCTAGCCAGGTACAAAGACAGTTATCCTTGGCTATCACCTGTCTCCCTATGGGTGCCTGTCCTGTCTTGTTGCACTCCCTCTATGTGTCTAATTTACACCGTAAACCCTCTGGGTAGGGGCTTTTTTTTTTTTTTTTTTAATGCTCTGCTCGCCTCTATAGTTAGATGGCTTATGTCTGATGTTTAACTTCTCCATCCCCCACTCCTCTTCATTCTTAAAAAAATGCCAGTGGGAAAATATTTAGAATGAACGCGTTTGATTGCTGTTAGATACACAGAAAAGAAGGTAACTTCGGGTATGGGAGGTGCTATGGTCTGAATGTTTGTGTCCCTTCAAAATTCATATGTAGAAATCTTGACCCCCAAAGCGATGGTGTTAGGAGGTGGACTTTGAGAGGCGATTGGGTAATAGAGGGCAGAGCCCTCACAAATGGGATTCGCACCCTATAAAAGAGGCCTTAGAGAGCTCCCATGCCCATTCCACCATGTGAACTCAGCGAGAATTTGGCCATCTATAAAGCAGGAAGAGGGCTCTCACCAGACACTGACTCTGCTGACACCTGACCTTGGAGTTCTAAGCCTCTACAACTGTGAGAAATACATTTCTGTCGTTGATAAGCTACCCATTGATGGTATTTTGTTTTTGGCATCCTAAACGGGAGGCTTTTGGTGGCTATTGGTGGGTGCCTTGGAGAAGAACTGAGTTAGTCGAGGATGTGTCTCCTTGGTCATTCTGAGAGTGGTGACCAGAACACAGACCAGAACACAGATTGCTTTGCTCAGAACAGAGAAGACTTTATGATTTGGATCTTGAGGTTTGATTTCCTGTGGTAGAAAACTGACTGGCCTCATGGCCAAAGAAAGTTACCTTTCTTGAATACTTTTTTGAATACCGTGCTTAGGATTCTTGTACCAAATATAGGAATTTAGGGTTAGATGAGGTCCAGAGCCTGGTAAAAGTCACTATTTATGTCTTTAATTCAAGAATCCATCCATCTACTCTGATTAACTACAGTGAAACAGGAGGAATTTTTAGAGGTTAAATGTCGGATGCTTCAAAACTTCATCTACCTGCACATAACTTTAATGTGGCCAGAAGACTAGAAGGCTGTAAGTGAAAGAAGAAAGGCCATGATCTGGGCCAGGAGAGGTCACCTTAGGAAGGTTTCCTGGAGGACTGCTCGAGGCAGAAGAGAAGGGATGTGGAAGCCTTCCAAGATGGGAGGGGCACCTATGGAATGCTGTGGGTGGCGGGGAGGGGGCTAGTGGACATGCGCCAGGCCCTGGAAAGGCTATCCATGGGCAGGATGCTCAGTGATGGGAGCAGTAACAACAGCCGGGGGAGAACTAGAAGACTAGATGAGGACAATGGGACTCGCTGGGGGTGCATTGAGAACCCCATGAAGAAGTCATAAACTGTGGACCTAGAGGCTCTGTTAGGGAGGTGCA
The DNA here is from genome assembly GCA_003508835.1 of Eonycteris spelaea. NCBI lineage: Eukaryota > Metazoa > Chordata > Mammalia > Chiroptera > Pteropodidae > Eonycteris > Eonycteris spelaea. The sequence continues at coordinate 7,347,796 of PUFA01000065.1, forward strand.
GCAAGCGGAGGAGTGGTTCTCGGTATAAGCAAGGATGAGCATTCCACGTGAGGCTGAGGGCCCACTCTTGTAACTCGGAGCCTGTGGTGGAGGAAACGGTCTGGTTGAGATAGTGACAACCTGCGCTCTATTCATGCCTGAAGGGCCAGGGGCTGCTCTTGTGGCACAATGAAGGCATTGAGAATCAACTGTCCCCGAGACTAGGAGCTCCATCAACATGCCAAGGCCTAGGGAAACAGAGTTGAGCACTTGCCATGAAGGTGCAGAGATCTGTGGTCTCAGCCCTTGGAAACATCATCAAAAGAATCTATTCAGAGCAAAATGCATTCCATGTGTTGGCTCTGCCCATGTGTTTCTTGTCAACGAGGTTGCTCTTCCTGGGTTTGGAGGGTTTCTGTTTGAAATTTTATGATCCTTGTCTGGGAAGCAACACTTTGAGTTGTGGGAGTTAATGGCCTTTTCAGGCGGCACAACTCTGGGGTCCTGGGGGAGTTCCCAAATGCCAGGCAAGGGAAAACCTATAGGCCATATTTCAACTTAAAATTGCCAGAGACCAAAGATTCCCAGGGCCCTTTGGCATCACCTCAGAATCCGATGCAGCGTATCTGGGCTCACGGGGCCTTCCTTAGGTTGGCACTTAGAGCTCATGCCAGCACTCTTGCAGGGGAGATGCTCAGATTAGGGGCCCTTTAACCCCCTAGGCCATGCCAATAGGGCACCAGCCTACATCTGGAGCAGAGGCTGCGTTTATTCCTTAGTATTACATTTTGTGATTTAAATAGAGAAGTCAACACTAGTGCTTGGCACACTGATGTTACTTAATTTAGTTTAACAGACATTTTGGAGCAGGGACTGGAAACTGATCATTTTATTGAGCACCATGGTGGACAAAAGGGACAAGAATGGGATGGGGCATCCAGAAGATCTTGATTTAAGCCCGTCTTGCCATAATCTCTCAAGTTCTGTCACTGTGACAAGTACTGCCCCTCTGTGGGCTCCTGTCTCCTCACTTGCCAAATGAGGAACTTGGACCAATTAGCACGAGTGCTGGCAGAAATTCAAAGTACTGGAAAGATTCTTAAAAGTATTAGTCTTAGGAGGGTAATTGAAGGAGACTCGTGGATTTAGGCAAACATTGGTATTTTGTATGAGTGTCATTTAACTGCTTATTACCTGTGGCAGATCATCTCCTGGAGGAGCTTCAGAAAGACTCCTTACTGCTGCTGAGCTTGGCTCTCTGGCCGCCTTTGCCACCCTCTGTCTTTATTGCCAGCCCAGTATCCCATACGCCCATTCCCCACAGACGAGCTGTTGTTCACGGCACTGATCCCAGACCAGGTTCCTGACCTGCACCCACGTCAGTGTTCCTTCTGCCTGCGCCTGACTTGGGCCCCAGTTTCTGTTTATTGTTTCCTGTCCTTTGGATTGAGATTGCTCTTTGTTCTCCCCAGCTTAGTGCTTAGCTTTCCCTTGAGGTCTTGGCTGGGACCCACCCGTGGACTCATCTCTTCACAATCGACCTCAGACAGGATTTGAGGCCCCCGTTTGATCCCTCATGACTCAACTCCTGTTATTGGGCAAAAAAGAATGAAAAGCAAGGGAATCAGAAACTCTTGAATATAATTCTCCTAGCTGGGCAATAAGTATCACACCAGAATTTTAGCTAAAAGGAGTATATATAAAGGAAACTGTATAAGGTAAGCTGAAATAGGGCTCACTGAGGGTTCCAACCTTTGGTCCTAGTTTTACCTTTTGAGGTCACACGTGAGCACGCCTAACTCTTTCTTTGTATGACAGCTCTTCACACAATTGCAATGATCTATCTCTCAGCTGTCTGTGATCATCTCATACCACTGCCAAGTCAGCTCTTCTTCAGGCGAAATATGTCAATTTCCCCAACATTCCTCAGATTTTATGGTTTAGAATCTTTTTTGCCAACTTGACTGCTCTTCCTAATCCTGTCCACTGATCTCTATTGCTCTCCCTTTGAGGGGCTGGGACCTGCATGCCACACACCTTTATTTAAATGAAGCTTCCAAAGGGAGCTCCATTCATCCCCGCTCCTGTGATATGCTCTGGGGTCAGGGGCGGGTGGTAAATTAATTTCATAGTCAAATATATTTGAGAAATCCTACAGACTATCATCCCTCTTGAAGATTTCAGAATGTACATTAGAATACTAAAAGATCTGAGTAGTCCCGTTTACCTTTACCTAACCTGGTATTTCCCAAATGCGTTTGACCACAGAACTGCTTGTTAAAGCATCAGACATTAACCTTCCCAGTATGTCATAAAGATTTGGAAAGTGCTTCTCGGCTTCCACTTATGCTGCCTAAAATCATTTATTTTTTTTTCTTTTCCTTTCTCTCTTTCTCTTTCCCTCTTCTTTTCTTCCTTCCTTCCCTTCTTTCCTCCTTTTTTCTTTCTTCTTCTGTCATTCTCTTATGACATATTCAGCTTAGTATCAGTCAAAACTCTCAGATATCTTTCAAACCTATTGCTGATAAATCATAGCCAACTCCCATTTTTTTTCTATATTGAATAGTTATTTGCTATTTCTCACTTATGTTTTAGGCATGCCTTCCATAGCTTAATTAAAGCCATTAAAAATATTGAGCTTAATAAGTATTTGTTGAATAATTTAAGTGTAGGACTGAGGCCTACATCCTTTGGATGTGGTAACTCAATTAGTTATTAGTTGTCCTAATTATATTATCCAGCTAGTGTATCCTACTACTCAGCCCTTGTTTCTCTGTGCTTGTTCATGAGGCTATCTTGAAATGCTTGTAAATGCTTTGCTGCAATCATAGTCACTACCAAATCAGATTCCCTAATCTACCAGTCTAGAATAATCCTGTTATGGGAGGTGAAATGGATATGGCAGGACTTGGCGCTTCAGCATCCATGCAGACATCTAGAAACAGAAGGGAGCCTTCAGGGGAGGGTAAGACTTATTAAATAAGCAGAGGGAATCAGAAGGGGGCCTGGCAGAGGGTTGGGGTAAGCATGAGTAATGGACCATAGATATGTGTGGACAGGGTCAGAATAGTGAGGATAAATTCAACATGTATTTATTCGGAATTTACTTTTGTGAGGCTCCATGCAGAGAGCTGACAGGGAGGGGGGCCCGTGAGATGGATAAGCAGCTAATAATTTAGCTGCATAATTACCACGTGAAGGAGAAAATGTGATAAATGTTGTATGAAAAGAACGAGCAACGTAGCACAAACTTTTCTTACCACGGGAATTGGCGGAGGTTTCTCAATAGAGGGTGATGACCTCTGACCTAGCCATGAGGACTGGTTAGGCTCTGCCAGGTAGGGATGGAGCGGTTCAGAATTCAAACCTTTGGTGATGGAACAGATCTCACTGATGATGAGTTCAATGTGATTAAGGGGGACAAGACGATTGGGGTGGGGAGTCATTGGCCTGACGTAGCAACAAAGCAGAGAAAAGACCCCATCCTGTTGCCAGTATTGGAGGGACGACAGGGGTGGCCAGAGCACCAGAAACAGATGCAAGGGGGTGAGGGCTGTAGCCGTCTGGATGGAAAACCAAGAACAAATGTAAAGGTGTTTTAAAAAGAAGAAATAGCGGGATATAATGACGGTTGGAATCAGGGATAATGAAGAGTCAGAAATGCTTGTGAAGCTTCCAGTCTGTGAGACTGGAAGGGGGACCATGCGGGGTGTCATGTGGCAGAGGGAGGGAGCATGATGAGCTCAGTCACAAGGAGGGGGCTTCTGCTGGAAAAGGCCCTCGTGTCCCTGAGTGGGTGGAAACCCTGGGACTGAACATTCTGTGCGTTCAGAGTTGGTCCAGGGCCAGTCGTGATTTTTATTTTGTTTTAAACCTTTCTAGATGCAATGGGATTAGCTCATGTCACGTGTATGAGCCTGTCTCACGGAACAGACACATTTTCGTATTTATTGAGCACAAGGCGGTGCAGGAAGTAATTCTGGCATGTGTGGCCCTGGAGACAAATGGCTCAACAGGGTCTTTTTTGGGGGGATTTTCCACCGTTGGGCATTTCACATGTTCAAACATTATGGCTCCCGTCCTGGGGCTGACACGGGTCTAAGACAAGTCCATGTAGGTCCTTAGAACCTCCACATTGTCTCTCTCTGGCTCTTCTGCTTTGATGCCCCTGCCATTGGGCCACAGAAGAGCTAGCTGCAATCGTTCCAACCCACTGATTCCCTGATTGATCACATCTTTCATTCAAAGACATTCTACCTGCTCATTTCTTATTGGTCCTTGTGGGAAAGAATCAGCTCTCATTCCTCCTAGCCATTCCTTCTTCCCATCTTCCCCAATCTCCCATCATACTTTTTGTCTGTTTTCCCACTGGTCTCTATTGTCTGGTTGAGGAGCATCTAGGAGGAGGCCTGCATGGCGAGCTGTAGGACATTGATGATCACCTACTGTCATTCATCTTACCAGGCTGCCACATGCTCATCATCTCTTCACTCCCAATATGCTCTGAGGATCTTGGGGGACCATAAAGGTTGGATAGGGCAGCTAGAGGATAGTGAGGAGCTGTGTGGACCCCTCTGAGATTTATCTCTTGTAATGAATGACTGGCTAACTCTGTCCAGGCCAGTGCTCCATTCAGTAGCAGCACCAAGGGGCCAGGGGACCAGTGGCACCGTGAGAGTGGTAGATTCTTCGCCCATGGTCCCAGTGATTGTTCTTTAGCCAGAAAGGTGTCTGTCCTAGAGCATATGATCTCTGTTCAGAGAACTGGCCTCTGTATACCTGCTCCCTCTCTTCTCCTCCCCAGGTCCCTGCTCCAAGTCCTGATTCCCCTTAGGGGGACCTGAGGGACTCTGTGTACCTGTTCTTTTATATAGTAATACAGTTCCTCTCCAACATGCCTGCGTGCCTATTTTAAAGGGAGCAAGTTTTCATCTGGTGGGAAATTTGGGGCCTTAAGATTTATTTAAGAAGACTTTACATAAAATCATCTGAATTTATCAAATAAAAGAGTGTAGGGTTTGCCACAGGACTCACCGCAAGTTCCCAAAACAGCGATAGTATAATCTAATCATACTTACTAAGCGAAAAGGTCTTTGCACTCTTACTTTTAATTCTCACAATACCCTATGTGATAAGCGATTAGCCCCATTTTACACATCAAAAAGATCAAAGAGATAGGAAGAGATTGAATAATTTTCAGAGGTCACACAGCAAGTAGGTAAAGGAGCCAAAATGCACCCAAATCGAAACCAAGCCCTGTCGGGGCCATGCTTTAGCTTGCCCACTACATGACAGCCCCTTGTAAACTTCAAATGTTCACGTATGTCTTCCTTAGAACACATTCTTGGGGCAAATCCCTCCTTTCTCTCTCCTTTCCCCTAAGGTTACTCATAGTATTAGAACAGCTGCTACCTCCTAGCTCTGTGTCCCCCCAGGTCTGGGATGCTGGTGCAAAGTTCTCAGATGATAAACTGTCGACAGCTAGCTGTGTGTGAGTCTCCCCAGACTCCTGACCCTTTGCTCCTCCCTGTGAAGCTGGGGCCCAGGTTTTGAATCAGTTCAGAGCTTCATGGAGAAACTTGAGGCTGTAGGTGCCCATCTATGAGGTTATCAGGGTAAATGTGGTTCTGAAGGAGTCACTCTCCTGCGGGGAGCTTAGAGTCCCTTGGCTCCTGTGGCTGAGCGGGCGGGGTTGGGCATTGGGAGGGGCACAGGAAAAGGCCATAGGTGGCTCTGTGCCAGACACCAGATTATGCCTTTCTTAGCCCCAGAACATTTCAGGATTTGGGGATTCTTCAGGCTTTCAGGATATGAATTGTTAATAACTAAATCTCCAAGGAAATAAATAGCAATTAATCTGTCTTACAGTTACCTTGGGGACACTATTACATTCAGTGTTGCCCATCTGAATTTTGCTGAATGTATGGCTTAGGACAGAGGGACACAGACATTCGTCCCAGCTGGGGGGATGTAAGTGCAGGGACGAGAGAGGAAGGGGAAGATGGAGGTCAGCGCCTGGGAAACAAGTTGGGCTGACCGAGCTGGGGAGGGCTGACGTGAGGGGCGAGCGGTGCCTCGTGGATCCCACCACTGAAGGCCAGTGCTCCATGGGTGAGGACAGCTCTCTCCTAGAGCACGAGACCCATAATGGCCACACTGGCTCTGCCATTCCTGGGATGCGGGCGGACGTGGTAGGTCTTCAGGAGTCATCAAGGCCCCCGTTTCATTTAACCCAGGAGGAACCTCATCCCACAGAAGCAAGGTGTCTCGCCCACAATCACCCAGCTCATTAGGGGCAGCACGGCACTAGAATCCGACTTCCCAGACTTGCAGGTTCATGAGCTCTGTGTTGGAGCTGGGCAAAGAATCTTAGACAGAGCTGGGTTTTAGAGTCACCTACACCTGTGACTGACCAATCGCTGACTGGTGCTGTGACATTGCTCTTTGCCTGAACCCCACTTTTATCATCTGTGAAATAAAGGTAGTAGCACTACAGTGGTGGTAAAAATTGCTTACGTACCGTAAGTAAATTACCTACTTACTGGAGGGCTTAATGCACCTTCTTCCTCCCCGCTGAGACTGGCCTCCGCATCTTGTGGATGGGCTGTGTGGGGAAGACCTGGGAGCCCCTGAAGGAAGGCTTCGTGTTGACCCTGACCTGGGCAGGAGAGATCCAGGCTCTGCACCTCTGTGGCTTCACCCCGATGCAGCTGCGACACTCCTCCGCCCTGCGTGGGGCCAGGCACGTGGGGCACCTCCTCCAGTGGCCTGCAGCATCAACGTCATTGCCTTCTGCTCCTGCACCCTCCCCTGGGGGCTGCCCCTGGCTCCAGCTGTCCAAGCCCAGTGGACACTGGGTGTTGGAAGGGAGGGGGCTCTTTTTCCTTTTCCTTTTTTCTTTTTTAAGACATTTATAGAAAAAAATAAATGCACTTTATGTGCACTCCTCCTGACCTACCTCCCCTCGCCAATCATCATCATCATCTCCTCCTCCTCCTCCTCATCATCTCTCCCAACCACTCCAAAGAAAAGGAGGACAATTGGTACCCTGATCTGTTGACCCAAAGACCCTGGACCCAGGCTCTCTCTTTCTTCTTTGGCTCTGACCCGTCTATTGGCATTTTAAATCCTTAATGATAATTGGCAATAGTTGTTACAACAATAACAGCAAGAGTTAGTAATTACTGTTCTGTGCAAGGTTTTATGCTAAGTACATATCTCATTAAGTCCTTATAGAAACCGTGAGGTAGGGATTATTACTCTCCTTATGTATAGAAGACGGAGCCAGGGCTCAGAGAAGTGACCTGATTTGCTCACAATCGCACACCTGGCCGGTGGCACAGCTCGGATCTGAATTTAGATCTGGCTGACCCTGGAGCACCTCCTCAGTCACCTCATTTATACAACGTACTTAATATGTCTGCTGTGAGCCTGCTGCCCCAGCTGGGGCCCACCCTGACCCTACCCTGCCCAGCCCCAAACTCTAGATCTGTAGGGCAGCTGCCAGGAGGAACCAGCCTTCACCACCTCCACAGAGACTGTGACAGAAGTAAATGCGACATGCAGAGGAAGCTTCCCAAAGCGCCCCCCCCCAGCCCCCCTCGAGCTGGCTGTTTTAAATCTTCCAGCCACATCACAAAGGTCGTAAAATGGGAGGGTTGCAATTTCCGTCCTTTGGCCCTGGCTCTGGCGGCATAAGGAATGATGGAGGAAGGGGACGCCCCTCCCCCTGCGCCCCCCTTCCGCCTTGACCTTGCCCCACTGGGCCTGGGGTGTCTCACATTCTGGCTGTGCCGCATGGAACAGAATGGAGTTTCCATATCTGGGGCAGAAACTTGGGAAATGGAGCCTAAAAGACGAGGTTAACCACCACTAACATTTGTGGGGTTTTATAATTTACAGAGCATATGCGCTTTATGCTTTGTACCTATATCTCCTGATTATTTCCTGCATTTTCTGGGCCAGAGGTTGTGAGTTTTTTTGACCATAAATGTTGAGCTTTTCCATAAAGGCTAAAGAATTAATCGAGAAAATTGTCAAATTATTTTGGCTCCTGTGCCCTTGAAGGAGCACTGGATTAGGAGCCAGAAGTGTTAGATTCCAAGCCTTAGTTTTCTCATCAGTAAAGTGGGAATCAGATTGACCTTGCCCATTGTACAGCAGGTCCTTGAAAAGCATCGTTTTGTTCAATGTCATTTTGTCATAATGTTGACAGTGCCGTAGAACTGAATTCATGTCAATTAGCCTATGGTAGAATTAATTTTGTCATATGTTGTTTCATTTAAATTTACAGAATCTATCAACGGCATTAAGTGAGGACTTACTGTACATGGATTTTTTAAATAGCAAATGAAATGCATATAAATAGGTGTTGGAAGCTCTGGAGTCCTCACACCACTTAAAATAAAGTTAGCCCATTGCTACTCCTACTTATAATGCATGCCTTTAGCTTCATATCCATGCAATGCATGTGTTTCGCTATCCATCCCTAAAATTTATTCATTCTTATTTTTCATTGTAATAAATTAACTTTCACTCATTTTTTCAGTGCATAAGATTTTTTTAAGACTTCACTTTTTTTGGAGCACTTTTCGATTTACAGCAAAAGCCCACAAAAGGCACAGCTTCCCTGTTGTTAATATCACTCACCAGAGTGGTACTTTTTTTTTTTTTTTTGAACAAGGATAAACCTACATTGACACATCATAACCACCCAGCGTCCATAGTTTACCTTTAAGCTCACTATTGGTGGTCCACAATCTGTGAGTTTGGACAAACGTATAATGACATGTTCCCATTGTCACAGTATCGTAGAGCGTATTTTCCCTGCCGTAAAAATCCTGGGGGCTCTGCCCTGTTATCCCTCCCCACCCTTCTGCACCTCGGGGCATCACTCATCTTTCCCCGTCTCCATGATTTTGCCTGTTGCAGAGCGTCCTATAGTTGGGATCATACAGGATGTCATCTTCTCCGAATTGGCTTCTTTCACTCAGTAATATGTGTTTAGGGCTCCTCCATATATTTTCATGGCGTGATAAGTCATTTCTTTTTGCACCAAATAATATTTTATGGACTGGGTGGACCTCAGTTTATTTATCCATTCACCCACTGAGGGACATCTTGGTGGCTTCCAAGTTCCGGCACTTATGAACAAAGCTGCTGTAAACATCCATGGGCAGGTTTTTTGGTGTGGACATGTTTTCAGCTCCTTTGGGTAAATACCAAGGAGTGCAATTTGCTGGATCATATGGAAGAGCATGTTTCGTTTTCTGAGAAACTGCCAGTCTATCTTCCAAAGCGGCTTGCTCTTGTCAGTGCTTTGGATGTTGGCCATTCTAACAAGTGTGTAGTTGTATCTTATTTGTAGTTTTAGTTTGCATTTCTCCGCTGACATGTGATGTGGAGCATCTTTTCATATGCTTATTTGCCATCCGTCTGACTTTTTTGGTGAGGTGTCTGTTAACGTTTGACCCATTTTTAAATCAGGCTTTTTGTTTTCTATTTTGAGTTTTTAAAATTTTTTGGTATACTTTTGATAACGGTCCTCTATCAGATGTGTCTTTTGCAAATATTTTCTCCCAGTCTGCAGCTCGTCTTATTATCTTGATATTATCTTTTGCAGAGCAGGAGTTTTTTTTAAATTTTAATAAAGTCCAGCTTATCAAGTATTTCTTTCATTAACTGTGTCTTTGGTGTTGTATCTAAAAGGTCATCACCATACCCAAGGTAATCTAGGTTTTCTTCTCTGTTATATAACTTTCTAGGAGTTACAGCTTTATATTTTACATCTAGACCTACAATCCATTTTGAGTTAATTTTTGTGACGGGTATAAGGTCTGTGCCTAGAGCCATCTTTTTGCATGTGGTGTACAGTTGTTTCAGCGCCATTCGGTGAAGAGACTGTCTTTGCTCCATTGTATTGTTTTGCTCCATTGTCAAAGATCAAGTCACTATATTTACGCAGATCTATTTCTGGGCTCTCTGTTCTGTTCCACTGATGTATTTGCCTATTCCCTTGCCTGTTCTTTGGCTCATTCTTGCTAATTCCATGTTGTCTTGATTATTGCAGTTTTATTGAAGTGGGGTGTATCAGTCGTCCAACTTTGTTGTTCTTTGGTACTGTGTTGGCTATTCTGGATGCTTTGTCTCTCCATATAAATTTTAAAATAAATTTGCTGTTATTTGTAAAATAACTTGCTGGGATTTTGATTAAGATTGTGTAAAAAATAAGGGATTGTAAGATGACAAGGTCCTTGCAATCTGTGAGGTCAGTCAAGGGTTGCCTCACCTAGGGGAAAAAAATTTTTTTTTAATTAAAAAAAAAAAAAAGATTGCATTGAATCTGTAGATCAAGTTGGGAAGAACTGACATCTTGACAGTATTGTCTTTCTATCCATAATCGTGGGATAGCTCTCCATTTATTTTGCTCTCCTTTGGCTTCTTTATAGCTTTTCTGATATCTTATAACAACTATGATCAGTAACATACATTTAGCAATACATCATGTATTGTTTCATGATATCTCAACTACTATTTTGAGCTCTTATCATTTAGGATTTTGTGTAATAATAACTTTATCTTTTCCAATTATATTGTAAGTGTCATCCTGATGGAAAATGAATTTTAAAAAGTTTTAGTATCCTGTTTAGTGTCATGTGTGGCTCATCTAGGTAAGAATTTATTAAGCTTTACTGAGCTTCCCTCTCTTGGCACTACAGCTTTCAGTGCAAAGGCCAGTGGGGTCCATTTCAGATATTTCTTAATTTTAAAAAATTAATTTATTCACTTTTTTATGGTGACATTGGTTAACAAAATCCAATAAGTTTCAGCTGCACATTCATATATATACACATACATACACATATTTACATTGTGTGTTCACCTCCCACAGTTAGATTTCTTTCTGTCACCACATGTTTGACCCCTTTTACCCCATCTACCCCCTTCCTCCCCTCTACCCTCTGGTAACCACTAGTCTATTGTCCATGCCCATGACTCTCTGTTTGTCCTGTTCATTTCTTACTTTTAGTTTATATCCCATAAGATATTTCTTAACAACATTCATCCAAATTCTTTTATGTTGACTTTTAATAAAAGCTAAAATGGATGGTCGATATGAACTGAACCCATATTACAGAACAAATCATGTAGAAGTTATTAAGCAGTTAATTTAAGAGTGTATGTGTGTATCCCCAAATACATACAAGCTAAATTAAAAGAAAAAACAACAAAACAACAACAACAACAAAAAACCACCAGAGTAGTACAGATCGGTTCTTGTGTTTACTAAAAAAAAAAAAAAAAAAAAAAAAAAATCATGTCCTGTAGAGTACTAGTGAAATCCTGAGCCAGGGGTTATTAAGGAGCATTTTTCTGGCAGATTCTGGCATCTTTGCCTGTGTTGTTCTCTTCTCGGTGTCAAATTGATTCAGGACGGTATGTACACGCAGGTCACTTCCTTTGATTAATCCCAGGAGTTTACACGAACTTGGAGAACGCTCCCTTGTGATTTTCTGCCTATGACTGGTTTAAAGTACAGAATTGCCATCCTTTTCTTAAATGCAGTCTTAATTCTTGTCATGTTGTTTATTGCATTTATTTTCACATTGCTGGACCTAAAGACAGAAGGACTTTGCTTCGTTGTCTTTTCTGCAAACTGTCTTACTTTGATAGCATATGACAGGACACCTACTCTCTATGGCCTGTGGCATTTGAAGGAGATAGATAAGGTTCCATAAGAAGAGATCAACTTTAGGGCTGAGTGATGCTGTCTTCGCCTTCCCCCATCGCCGCTCTGGTTATTTTCTGGGCTCTGTCAAACCTGCCCTCCTCACCTGGCTGAGTGTTGTTGTTGAACAACTTCATATCTGCTGTAGGTCTTGCACAACTTCCTTCATAAATTTTGTTAACATGGTTCCTATCTTTGTTTAACAACGTCTGTTTTATCGTGTGCCCTAAACAGAATTGACATGGGGAAAATTATAAAGGGAATGAGGTTAGTCTTCGTGCCTCCCTACCTTTCCCTTTCTCTGTCCTTTACTTCCTGGGGGTGAGGGTCACTTCCAGATGTCCAGTGATCTCATGGCCAAACTCACCCAGATAACAGTCTGGGGTTTGGACCAGCTTCTGGTAAAATCTGTTCTCTGCTGGTGGTCACTACCAATATGGGCTCTAAGTAAAAGCATGTGCCTTTCAGAAGGAAAAGACAGAAAGATCTGAGTAACGCACCTTTGTGTCCCTGCTTGTTAGAAAGAATAAATGACGTCTAGACTCCTAGACAAGGTGGAAGAAGTAAAAGAAAGACAGACATCAGGAAGAAATGTGTTCTGAGAAGGAAGACAGGGATGAAAATGAGTGCCAAGGACCACAGGAATGAGAGAAAGACTGCAACATGGGAGACAGAGTGGGGAGAGGAGCAGTGCCTGGAGCTGTGTGTATATAGCAAGCATGGGGGGCGGGGTACGCCCGGACAGTTAAGGCAGAAACGTCTGAAGAAGCAGAACCCCTGATAAATTCTGATGTTACTCTACCAACTTCTCCCTCAGAAAACGGAGGAAGCCGTGAGGTGAATTGCCATTCTGGATTTCAGTTTTTTCATGTGTTATTTTATTTTGACAAACGTGTGAAAAATATCAAGAATTATCTAACAAAAATGGATGTACTAACGAACCCCTGGAATTAACAAATGTTACTGCTTTGAGATATTCGCCCTAGATTTTTACTGGAGAAATAAACCATTCTTAGATCAAGTAAAGTTTCTTCTGTACCCCGACCTCAGTTGTGTGTCCCCAGAAGACTGCCACTATTTTGAATTTAGGGGAGTCCTTCCAGTCTCTAGACTCAAAGATGATCATAAGAGACAACTGATTTTGAAGACAAGGAAATGATAGAAAATTTGGGGGTCAATGGTCTTAGGAGAAGTAGCCAAAAAAGGGAAAAACCCTGGCACCTTCCTTAGGTTTAGGAACGCAAATGTCATAGAAAATCAGATATAACCCGAGGTCTCTGAAAAGCAGAAACAGATTTAAAAGTCTAAGAATTATAATTGTGACTATTCAAATGAAATGGGCCTGACACGAAAAACAGGAAAACAACCTTTAGAAATAAGTAGTTACTTTAGGAGTTCTTCCCTGGGTTCAGCTTTCCGAGGGCACGTCCATGGGTCCAGAAAGGAAGGGACCCCTATCCAGAGTTAGCAGAGACCTGTGTGTAAGATGAGTCAGAATTCCAAAAGTGCTGAAGGAGATGAAGTTTTCAAATAGTGCTGAGAACAAGAACCAAAACAAAAACAAAACAAAACAAAAACACCAAACCAAAACAAATAAGCCTCTTAAAATTATAATCAGAACAATAACAACTAAAAAGATCAAAGGAGTCACAGACCCACAGACCTTTTGGAGACAGACGATGAAATGTTAATGGACAATAGAAAGAACCCAGGGCTATTTGGATTCTTTTTTTGTATTTATTTTCTTCATGAAGGAAGGTGTCTTCTACGTAGAAAAAAATGTGGAACAGTCATAGTGACGCAGGGGCTGAGGTCCCAGATGGGGAAGAGCTGAACGTGCGCTTCTCCCAATGAGGCGCAATCTCAGAGGCAGATGAACTACATCCCAGGGGATGAACACGATTGCAGATGTGATTATAGAATTTGAAGGGCTTTAAATCTTGGACTGGGCAGATGTCTTAATTTTCAAAGCAATGGAAAAGAGTATATTCCGGAATTTGGAGACCAGAAAATTTGCCTTCTTTCTTAAGCTGGATGTGGGTAGTGTGCCCTGGAGAGGAGCCCAGGGGGCAGATCTTTTCTCAGAGGTTACGTTGACCTGAGGAATTCCAGTTCCTGGTAGCAAAGGGCCAGGAGACATAATCCCGAGAAGATAGCCCTACCTTTAAAGGAAGAAGTTCAGGGTACGTAAGGGGCCTACCAGAAGCAGTAAGTTCACACACAACTTCACTGTCCATCTCTAAGGGAACCTACTCATCTCTGAACCGCCCTCTGGAAGTCTCCAGAAACCCTTTCAGAGCCCCTTGATTTGACAGCCATAGAAGTTTGGGTGCCTGGATTGTCAAGGGCCAGAAAGAGGAAGCAACCCCATCCAAGAGTACACAGCTTTTAATGGCTGAGCTGGTATCAGAGCTGAGTGAGCTGACACCACCTGGGGTTCTTCTCCTTGGCGTTGCGCTCGGACTGCCTAGCACGCGCTTTTCATTTGTGCCTTTATGTCTTTCATCTCCCTAATAAGCCTGCCTTCATTTCCCACGTTAGTGAGCATTTATTGTACTGCGTATCTATCTGCAGCAGGAGCTTGGTCTAAACTAGGTGGAGAGGGTTGAGGAAAGCAGAGCAGTTAGAGCCATTAGGTTTGAAAAGTCAGCTTCATTTTTCTATTAGTTGACCTTTAGTCCAAGTGCATATACCTAATTCTCCAAGGCTAAAGCTCTTTCTATCTCTGGGTCTCAAATTCCATAAGACTTTGAGAAAGCCCATTTGTCCTCTTTTTCTATCTTTGTCACTATGCTGTAATCTTTACTAGTCATGTGACCTTCATCTCTTCTCCAAGTGTCAGTATCTTCAGTTGTAAAATGGGTCTAATACTTTCCAGGGCCCTGGGTCGTCTCAAACACTCAAGGAAACACATGTAAATGTGCATGATTAAGCTTCATAGGATAAAACTTCCTCCCTTCTCTTTCTTTGTTTCCTCTCTCCAGAATCTTTCAAAAGATACTGACTCAGTCAAGCATGTATACTGAAGCCAAGCTTCAAAATAAAGGAGTTGCCGTAGTGAAAAAGCATTAAGAAGACCCTCCTTGCCCTACCCCAGACAAAAATGTTATCTCCTGTAAACCCTGTGATAATGACTGTGATAATGCCTGGCCTGGAGTGATGGTATTAGTCATTGTTTTTATCCTTGGTATCGTACTATAGATATTAGTCATTAAAATCCTAGTGAGCAATAATTTAAAAATCATAGCTTCTAAAAGTCACAGGTCCAACTCCCACTACCCCAGCCCCAATTTTTTTGATAGCTCCATGACAGTTGGTCATTCAGACTCTCCTTGAATAACTCCAGTGGCCAAGAGCTCACTACTTTATGGGGTAGCCCAGGCCATAGTGGTGCAGCTGGAGATGATGAGATACCCTTTTATAAGTTGAAGTAAGTCCACCTCCCCAAAAGTTTCTTCATTGGCCAGAGTTCTATGAAGTAGGGTAAATCTGCTCCCTCTTTCATTTGACAGCACTTTAAATATTGAAACATAGAGACCTTCTCTTTTCCAGCCTTTATAACCTGGTTTCTCCGATTGTTTCTCCTGGAATAGTTTGTAGATCCTTTACAATTCAGGTTGCCCTTCACTAAGGATGCCCACATTTCCCAGTGTCCTCCAAAGATGTCACCTGAATGTTACCCCAGGATGGTTCTAACAGTGTGGAGGATGAAAGGTTAAAATTTCCTTTGGTCTGGATTTAGGTGACAGCATTACAGGAAGAGTTGAAGAAACTGGTGACGGAGCTTTGCATTTTAATGGGTGTTCTCAAGAGTCATCGCAGAGAGAAAAACATCATTTATAACAGTACATGCTGGAAGCTAGAGATTTTCTTGAACCATATTTGTTCAAAGCATTAGACCTGGAACAATGAAAATAGGGGAAAATGCGAGGAGTGAAGCTGACCTAGATGAAAGTTTATTACAAATTTTGTAGCAGCTTGAACTGAGAACACCAACTTACCTTTCAGCTATAGAACTGAAGAGAGGTGTCATCCATTAGCCTAGAAATTAGAGCAGGGCCAAGAACAATTCATACATCCTATTGTTTGCAAAGATTCAGAGTATATAGGTCTTGCCTTACGTAAGGATGAGTAAGGAGAAAAATTGTCTACAGAGACTATTTTTAAAAATACCTGGAACAAAGAAAATTGGACGTGATTGTGAAAACTCAGAAGAAGAGAACTTCTGTTTCTCATGACAAGGCAGAGACTGGAGAAACTCTCCAGTTCAGAACACCTAAAGATGCCGAATAATTTATTTAAATGCCTCACTGAGTTGGTAGAAAAGTAAAAGAAATCTTCGAAGCCTTGAAATAAGAAGAAAGTTCTAACCAGCATTTGCCACAGGGCATGTGTGGATCCCTAGACTTTAACTGAGCAGAAGACGGAGCCCATGTAAAGTGGGGGGCTAGTCAGATCTGAGAGCCCCGCCTGAACATCCTCAGTGGTAAATGAGCGTAAAAAACCCCACACCACGCAGATCAATGGTGAGGAAATTTTCATGTCTTGGCTTTGGTTCTGAGTAAAGGAAAATTAAGCAGAAGTCTTCTACAAGAATTTATAACCTTAGGCTTACCCTCACACACATATGGCAACAAAATTTACAAGAACTCTTAAGATTTGAAAACCAACCTCCAAGCTGAATACTCATTATAAAGAGGTCTCAGGATTGGTCGTCCACCCAGGTCCCTAGAAGATTCAAATGAAAATCTTTTTAAAAAAATATATATTTTTTTAAATTTCAGGACCCAAAAATTCCTATAGATACATTTTTAAGGACTATGAACTTATAAACACAAACACACCACACACACACACACACCCCACAGAAACCACTGTGTGCTGGATTCAGAAGACAAAATAAACTGCAGAAACAGAAGGATAAAGCTTGTTTATATTGGGATTGTCAAAAATAGAATGTAAAATGTGTTTAATAAGCTTAAAGAAAAAAAGAGGGCATTTAAAAGGAAAGGAGATTATAAAGAGTGACTAAAAATAATTGATAAGGAATCAAATAGAATTTCAAATTGATTCGAGGCATTAACAGCAGTGCTACCACCTGGCCTCTGTGACCAGGGTCCTGTCATCCCATCACTATCAGCGAGCTAAGCTCTGAAACAACCTCTTTCACTACAGAGTCTGAGAACCTCTGCTGGGCTTTATGGTTATGTTGGTGCCTATTTTACCAGCTTACTTTTTGTGACTTTGTAAATAATGTGTAAATTATGTTCCAGGGGAACATAATCATCTAGCAGGTCTTCTAGTTGTATACAGTATATCTATTCCAGCATGCCTGATACCTTGAGATTTTTTTTTTATCTCTTCGTCTGCCATCTGTCATGGCAAGTCTAGCATTTTGACTCTCCTTAGTGTGAGCCACCGCTTCTTCAATGCTTCTAGAAGCCCTCCTAGCAGGGGGTTGGACCATCTCCTGAGATCCTCGCAGTATATTAAATCCTGTCTCAGTAGCATGCTCCCAAGTCAATGAATCCTTCTCTATCCAAGTTTATCTTCTGGACTCTTGATCAATCGCTCTTAGAATCCAGACCCAAGCAAGCTCTTCCTGGAATTTACTGGTTAGCTCTTGAAAGTATATAAACCCATTTCTTCCTTGCCAGGCCCAGCAAACACCCTGCTGGATTTTTCTGCAACTCCACCCTAGTTCTAGGCATAGTGCATGGTTACGAGAAGATGGGGTGGTTACTGAAAGAGAAGCATGTTACTTTGCAGAGATAGACTCTACTCTTTTCTAGTAATGTGGTGGGGGCAAGGTAAGGGAGACCATGCTGACTTTTAATAAGGAATGGGCTACATCTGCAAGGTCAGATGCTTCGAAGGATTCTTGGGAGTCAAAATCTTCAGGACCAATGACCAAGATGTCTATATCACATGTTTCAAGGTCTCAGATTTTCCCAAACAGGGTCTTATTTTGTCATAACCGATCCACCTGGTGTGTATTTAACTATCTTTGAAATTCAGCCACTATCCCCATTGCCTGACAAGCAGTGAATGATCCTACTCCAAAATATCATCTTACTGCCTGCATTCTCAGGTCACTTATGGTACTAATTGTGATAGATTGGGTCTTCCAGAAACAGAAGCAGATGCTGAGGATGAACTTGGGGCACAGATGTTTATTAGGAATCAACACCTGTGGAGTGAGGAGGAGAAAGTAGAATTGGGCATAGGAAGAAGTTTAACCATCATGCAAACACAACAAAGTCTTGACAAACTTGAGAGGAAGCTCTGGAGCAAGTATTGACCATAAGAGTATCTGCCATTAGACCAAGGAGGCCAGGCCTTTATAGTCTACCTCACTTAATCACCAGGTAAATTCTGCACTAAGAAGGGCATAATCTCAGGAAAACAGCTCTCTGCAGCTGAGGCAGACCTGATGTAGCTTCCAGTAATAGGCTGTCTATAATCTAACTCTCTGCAGCTGGGCAGCAAGTCCTTCTTTGAAGGGGCATCTGGGCAGCTACCCAAATATGTAATGGCTACAGTCTTTGAGAATGAATATTTTAGTATGGCCAAAAAATTGCATATGCAGATATATTTTTACATCATAATTGGTGGTGGTAGTTGTAATATTGCTATGCTAAGAGAGGGAATGTGTCAAATGTGAGATAAAGCAAATGAGTAGTAATAGGATATGTTGTAATTCTGTCATCCTTTGTGTCCTTGGGGGAAAAAACTATATATATATATATATACATATATATATATATGTATATCTCCACTGAAAAACACTCCACCATCTGTAGTCTTGCCAAAGAGATCAAACCTGAATCTGCTCAAGCCTCTAGATCCAGCTGCTAATTTTTAGGAAATACAGGGGACAGAAGGACATGTTGATGCCCACCATGAGTGTGCAATCAGTAAACTCCAGACTATAGGAAATTTTACAGGTCAAAAGGCTTGGGTTCTTCAACAGATAAATGATAAGGAAAAGAAAGAGACAGTGGGGAAACTATAGGGTAAGAGAAAGTTAAAAGACCTAACTAACGAAGTTTTTTAAGTGGGCAAGACTAAATATTATAAGGATGCATTCTTGAGTGAAAAAAAAAAACACATTAAACACATAAGAATGTGATTACCATTAAAGTCAGGATATAGATACTTTTGAGGGAGAGGTCGCTAAAATTGTGTGGGGGCACATGAAGGACTCCTGGGTAGCTGGCAAAGTTCTGTTTTTTGTTCTTGGTACAAGAATGTTGACTTTAATATTATTTCATTGAGCTCTGCCTTTTGTTTATGTAGTTTTCTGCATCTCTTTTATTTTGTAACAAAATGGCTAAAAATTTGAAAGAAGGAAATAATAATAAAACAACTTGTGAGGTACAACTTGTGGGGAAATTTATAGTCTTAAATATTTACATTAGAAAAGCAGTTAGATGATAATTAGTAAATTAAATTAGAAAAAAAACTAAACTGAGGAGAGTAGAATGATGGAAATTATGAACATAGGAACTGAAATTAATATAGTTAAAACTAAGATAGAAAAGCAATAAAGCCTAAGCTGAGGAGTTGGAAAAAATTATAAAAATTTAGAATCTCTGGCAAGACTGATCAAGAGAAAAGAACAGATGACATAAAAAGAATAACATAGAATATAAGAGAATATAATTTTTAAAATTTTATGCTAATAAAATTTGAAAACTTATGTGAGTTGGAAAAATTCCTGGAATCAACACTGTAAAAAACTTACCAAAACTGATCCAAGGAAAAATGAAAATATGAATGTTTCTATAGCCATTTAAGGAATTAAATATTTAAAGATTTGCCTAAAAAGAAAATACCACATTCAGACTATTTTATAGGCAAAATGCGTTCTATCATCACTTTTATTCAACATTTTGCCAGAGGGCCTACCTAACAGATAAGACAAGAATTATAAATGAAACTTATAAGGTTTGGAAAGGAAGAAGTGAAACTACTTTCAGTTGATAGTCTTACTGATACAGAGAACTAAAATAATCTACAGGCAAATAGTAAAATTAAGAAAAGATTTTTGAAGTTTGTCAAATATAAGATCAATATGTAAAAGTCTATCGTTGTATCTACAATGGCAACATTCAGTTAGAAAATGCATTCACATTGAAGACAAAGAGAGCCCAATTAATAGCACCTTTCTTCCCAGCTTGAACCAGACTAAAGAGTAGGCAGATAGAGGCTAAAACACTATTATCAATAATGTTAATTTTTTGAGAATGTGGTTATATTTGCACATAAGAGAGATCCATGAATTTCAGAATTAGACAGCCTTATCCAATGATCATTAGCAGCATGGGAACTCCAAAGGCCTTTTCTATAGGGGAAGGGTCTTTTCTGTTAAGTTTTCTGCATGGCTTAGGGTAATCAAGACCACATGTTCTCACAGACAGAGCAGCTCCCAAGAGGCAGGGAAGAAGGGGCCAAGGCAAGAAAGCCAAGTTTATCCTTCCAAACCATTAATCAGATTATGTTGCTTCTTCTCCCTCAGGGCCAGCATGAGTGAGGGGTGGAGACAGGCCAGGATTGTTTCACAGGTGAAGTTCCTTCCGCATGGAAGGAAACTCTCAGAGTGGGGAAAGAATTCCTCCCTTCTCCCCCTCCCAAAAGAATTTATAACATCCTTTTTTGCCCCCTACCTCCACAAAAAGTTCAGCCCCTAGGAACAGATTTAGTAAAAGATATGTAAGATCTTTATGGAGAAGAGAATAAAAATGTATTGAAAGACATTGAAGAACCTAAGTAAATGGAGAGACATATCATGGTCACAAACAGCAAGACTCAACATTGTGAAGTTGTTAATTTTCCCAGAATCAACCCATAGAGTCAACGTCATCCTAATAAATTTGGAAACAGAGGATTTGGAGAATTCGATTAGCTATTTCTAAAATTAAACTGGATGACACAAAGACCATAAGTATCCAATACACTCCTGAAGTACAATGTCAAGGGAAATAGACCTGCACTACCAGATAGAGTCTTATTTCAAGCTACAGTAATCGAGACAGTGTGGCTTGGGGCAGGGATGGGAAAACAGCCCAAAGGAACAGAATAGAGAACCCAGAGAGGAACTCGCACACACCTGATAAAAACCCACTATGGGAAAAGCCAGCATCGAGAATACATTAGGAAAAGATGAACCATTTAACAGATGACATTGAAATAACTGGTTATCCATGTGGAAAAAAAGACTGGCTTCTACCATACATACACAAATTCTAAATGATTGTAGGACTTCAATTAAAAAAGGAAAACTATAAAATTTTTAGAGAAAAATATAGAAAATGTCATTTGACTTTGGGAGTTAAAAGGATTTCTTAAACAAGATTTACACTTTATAAACATTAGATTGATAAAATTGACTTTTAGAATAAAAAAACTTTTTCCTTCAAAAGAAAGTAAAAAGACAGGCCACAAATTATAAGAAAATAGTTGCACCATAATAACCAATAAAGAGTTAGTATTTAGCTTATAGAAAAACTCCTGTGAATTAATAAGAAAACGACAGCTCATTAGAGAAAAATGGGCAAAGGCATGAACAAACATTTCACAAAGAAGAAACAGGACTGGTCTATAAATATAAAAAGATGTTCAGCCTCATAAGCAATATCATGATTAGGTAGCACTTCATATTGTTCAGGTTTGCAAAATTAACAAATCTTACAATACTAAGTACTTCTAGCGTGTGGAGCATTGGAAGCATTTAGATGCTGCTCATTGGAGTATTAACCGATGTAACCACACTGGAAGACCAGTCAGCATTCCTTGGTGCAGTGGAAGATGTGACTATCCTGTGATGTAGGAATTCCAGACCAACGTATACTTCCTGGAGAGCTTGCACAGGGGCACCAGGAACTGTAGACAAGATTGCGATGGTAGCATTATTTGCAACAGCAAAAACTGCAAACCATGCCAATTCACCCATACTAGAATGGATAAGTGAACTGTAGTACATTCATGTAATGAAATACTATAGCAGAGTAAAAATGAACAAACTACAACCATATGCACCAACATGGATGAGTCTCATGTTGATGAATCTCATGTTGAGTAGAAAAGAAAAAGTCGTGAAAGAATACATGTAGTAGGATTCAATTTGTGGAAGGATAAAAAAGCAAAACTGAACAAGTTATTGTTGGGGATATATTGATAAATGGTACAAACATGAAGGAAATCAAGAGGCTAATTAATAGCAAAATCAGGATAGTGGCTACCTCAGGGTCAAGGCAGTGATGGGGGGCACTATCATGGAGTTTCAAGGACACTGATAATGTGCTATTTTTAAAACAAAGTGGTGGGGACATGTGTGCTTCCTTAACAGATATTCCTTATATAATACATAAATTACACATACTCATTATATCTTATTTAAAGAATGAAAGAACATGCACTGAAAATGAAATACTAAAGGATCCAGAATAAATTTTCAGCGAATCATTTGGCATCCCTGACGAAATGCAAGAAGACACAGCTCCTGTAGCAAAGGAGCAGGAGGAGATGACAGGCTGAAAAGACAGAATGTTGAGATGCAAAGACAAGGGTACAGGATAAATTTGGAGGGGGAGAGAGAAGTTTTAAATGCTAAAAAATTAATATGCAATAGCTTAATTAAGATCCGTATTGGAAGCAATAAGACGACATCATAATTTGGAAAATGGGAGCAATAATGTGAAGAATAAACTTAAGAAGACCTCCCAAAAGGCAGATAAAAGGGGCGGAGAGATGAAATTGACGCGAGAAGATGATCGACGTGGGAGGCAGAGACTTCCTCTCCGTGCTGGGTTTGGAGCGAGACGTTACCCCGGCCGCATCTCCTTGTAGAGACACAGCCAAAAAACAAAGCGAGTAAGTAAATCAGATACTACATTTGAAGGTGTTGAGGTCTGTTGAAAAAAGTAATACAGGAAAGAAGGTGGCATAGAGAGTATTGGGAGGGCATTGGAATTTAAAATAAGGGGATCTGTAAAGGTTTTATTTCCTTGAGAATGTGATACTGGAGCAAGGCATATATATATATATATTTTTTTTTTTTAATAAGAAAATATAGATTCTGGCACTGATCAGCTTGTTAGATTTCTTTCTGTCTTTGATGGAATTGTAGAATACGTTAGCAAACAGATGATTTGTGAGCATTTAGACAGGAATTAGTTACTAGTGCCCAAATGCACCTTATTCTATAGTAATACCCCAATACCTTTACATGATTATGTGTGTGTATGTGTGTGCGTGCGTGTGTGCAGCACAGATTCTGTGGGCAACTAATTTGAAATTCTGTGTAGAATATCACTCTAACTAGAGCTTCAGCAATGCACATAACCTACTAAGAGCTCCACAGTAAATGAACTAGTTTTATTTATCTTTTAACCCAACAACCAGTCCTTATAAAAAAACCAAAACCTATTACTGGCAGGAGTGTTCTATAAAACACACATGTAGATAATCTATGTAAGAAGAAGGGATCAGAGATGGAATTGGGACGCTGAGGAATTAGATGCCTCCATGGAGCGTTCAGAAGCACGACCGGACTGAGGGTGGCCGGCTGGCTTCAGGGGCCAGAGGGAGGGCAGGCAAGCACTCGAGTCCATGTAGGTAGATCTTCTAAGAACAAGTCATTCCAAAATGAATCATTTTCTTCGATGGGTTTATTAAACTTGCAGATCGAGGGAATGCCACAAACAGTACATTTTGACTTCAGAAAAAGCGTTTGGCAGAGCTCCTTGTAAATACTCTGATAGAAAGGCTGGATGGAAACAGGGTAAGTGATAGTACAATGTGGGATTCGTAGCCGATGAGCCCAGTTACTCTGAAAGAGCGTTGGAGCGGGACCGATGCTGTTAACGTGGAGGAGCCTCTTGAAGTCTTCTAGCAGGAGTTGGTGAGAGCAGTGGACAAGCCTCTGGAGTGGAAGGCATGGCCTCAAATCCTGCCTCCACCGCTTACCAGCTGAGCGACCTTGGGAAGTTACTTCATCTCTCTGTGCCCAGTTTCCTCAGCAGTAAAGTGGGGATACGAACCATAACGATACATGAGAATTGATATGAGAACTACATGTGCTAACTCATGGGAAGTGTTTAGAACAGAGCCTGGCATGTGGTAAACCTCAATTAGTATTGTCAACTGCTGTGTATTCTGTCCTGGGCCCTACTGTATACATACATATGTATGTATTTTAATCTTGGGCTGTATTAGAGGACATAGCCAACATTCAAAAACATTTCCATAGACTAGATAGATAAAGCATTTACGCTGTGAAGATAAAAAATTCAGACAAAGGTGAAGAGCAGCTCTATGCTTTAAAAAAATCAACAAAGTCCAAGATGAGGTGAAGGTGACTCCAAAGCCAGTTAATGCAGGAAAAACCCTAGATAAACCATAGAGTACTATGATTGTGTCTTTTTTTTTTTTTTTTTTAAGAGCAAAGGATTTTTTTTTTTTTTTCATCCTCTATCCTCTATATCCAGCAGATCACATCCAGAGAATTTTATTCCTGTCTGGGAACTCCCTGCCTGCCTGTAGGACATTCCTCAAGCAGGGGCATGTCCAGTGGGGCTGCCTGAATGGGGAAGAGTCTGACAGTCCCATGACACACAGGCCATTTCAGGAAACTGGGACTAATTAGCCTAAAGAAGGGAAGACTCAGAGGAGGCCCCACAGCCCATTTTAGCATATTTGAATGTCTGCCATGGAAAGAGGGATTTGATTTATCCTTTGAGGCTTCACAAGGTGAAACGGGTCTGATGGTTTGAGTTACAGAGAAGCAGTTTGGGGTGGAATATGGAAAGGAGCTAATAAATAAGAGACCCGGACTGCACCTTGAGGTGGCGAGCTCTTGCCATTGTCAGGTCCGTTTGCAGAGGGTAATGACCCCCCCAAGCCAGAGGGCCTGGTCATGGAGCAAATTCCTGATCAATGACCTCTAAGGCCACCGCTGACTCTGAAATTTGCCATTCTGCGAACAAGGCTAGTAGGTTTGGGAGAAGTTTTGAAGAAAAAAAAGTCCATGAGTTTACGCCTGGAGGAAAATGCATGGGGACATTTGGGAGCTGGTCGACGGGTTCCTGGAAAGATGGTAGTGAAAGAGACCACCGCCCCCCTTCACACCCCAGCCCACCTGTTTGTCGCCTCTTTTCACATCATGGAGAATGCCTCAAACACAAAGCCTCTTCTGGGAAAAAGAAAATAAAAGAGAAACGAAGCAATCATCACTGCAGAAAAGGAGCGCTTGCTTGGAGAATTTGTTTTATTCTCCTTTTGTCATTTTCTGAGCGGCCTGGCGGCAGACCTGTGAGAGGCGGCATCTGCGGTCCGGAGCGCGTTTCCAGGCGTAGGCACAGTGTTCTGGAAATCCAAACAGGCTCTCTGGGGCTGCTTTTTAAAGTGAAGAACTGTTTTCAAGTAATGTGACAATCCATTTCAACTGAATATCTTAAAATAGTTTGCATTCGCATAAAGAAGTCTTACCTGCCTGACCTGACCAGAAGGTCTTCGTGGGGTGACAGAACTGAGCTATGAAAAGCTGGGGACACAGAGAACTGATTCTACTACAAAGGAGGCATGCCCCCACCAGCACTTTGTGTCCACCCCAGGGACCTTTCTCCTGCCTTCTCTCATCTCAGGGTCACCATATCAGGCTTCTGTGTCCCCGGTCCTCAGCGTTCATCAAGTGAAACAGAAAAACAGGCCCAGGTCTCAAGAAGTGTACGTTAAAACTCAAATTGAGAAATAGGTTTACCTCCATGAAGTGACCCGAGGATAATTGTAAGGCGATTAATAGATAGACAGGCCGGGCTATGGCAAAGACGGAGACAAACCATGCCACCGCCCATATCATGCAATTTTTTTCCCCCCATATTATGGCAGCTTCTTAGGAAACACAGTTACAGAGAGGGTAGTCCCGAAGCCTGTTCCATAAATCTCAGAGTGCCATGGCTGATGCAAATGCTCTACTTGGCTGCTGTTCCTCGGGAGGTAAATCAGAAGGGAGTGTCGAGGAGGAACTTGGTATGAACTCGCTGACGGCAGAGCACGTGCGCCTTGCACTTGGCTTTGAGCAGGAAGGGAAGCGAGCCTATTCCACACCACTGCATTCAGCGCCCCTGGTTAAGTCATGCTTGTCAGATGAGTTGATATATATTGTCCTTCACCATTCGTTTTTCAAGTCTCTACCTTTTATGGGCTCACATCTGCTAAGTGTGCACTCCCTGCCCGATTGCAAGAGAGCCTTGCTCCCGTGGAGGAGACAGATTTGTGAACAAAAATTCCAATATGGGAGATCTAAAACATTAACCCAGGCACCCCGTTTTCCAGTCTTAGAACAAAATGGATTCTCCAGGATGGCTGTGTTTGTCAGGTGTTGCAAGTAGAACCTTGCAAGTGTCTCAATTTTTTTTTTAACTTCTAGTGCATGGCGATTAAAAAGGAAAGGAACAAAGAGAGGGAAAAAAATGGACAGGCAATGATAAACACTGTGTCATTAACGGTTAGAAGAATGAAGAATGGCTCTTCTTTTTCTAGTAATAATTAGCGATTATGTCATGATTTGTCCAATTCTCATGAACTTCACTAACGACAATGCTTTCCATATAGTGAAAATTATGTAAAGAGAGAGAAACTGGACCTAAGACTCACCCTCTTAGCTTGGAAGGCTTTCTGCTGTGTCCCTTGCTTGAAGGACAGGGGTTGGGGAAGGACGTTGGGTTTGGTAACCAACGACATGGAACCATTACATTATGTTAAAGATGATAACATTGGGCAGCCCTCATCAATGTGTCCCTCTTTGGGCTTCTTCTCCCAGAATTTTTTCCCCTTTAGGTTAATGAACTATGATACATCAGTTTCTTTGCTCCCAGCTGTCTTTTTCACACAAGAACCGATTATGAAAGAAAAGAAGGTTTTGGGGCGGACGATCCTTATCTGAGCCCCTTTGAGTCTCAGTTGTCTCATATGTTAAGTAGATTGAAGGAGTTTAATGGATGCAGAGTTTCTTTAGAAACGATAAAGGGTATGCAAACGCAAGGTGTTATTAGAATATTGCAAAGGCAAGAAGTTTCTTATCAAATTCACATCACCTGGAAAACTTGGAGTTGTCCTTGACTCCCTGCACCTAAAACTCCTGCATAGCCCCAATTCTCTTCTGCAGCGCCTTGTGATTTCCTTCCCACCGTTGCCACCCTGGTCCAGGCTCTCATTCCTCCACCGTCTCTCCATCCACCTTCTACTCTTGCCTCCTTACAGGCATCTGGAGGAGGGTCCTCTCCTGCTGCCCAGAGTACATCTTACTGCCAATCCTAGCATTCCCACCTCTTCTTCCTCCAATGCCTACCGTCAACGTTTCCTAGACCCTCCTCTCGCCACCTCAATTTTCCTGATTCATCAACATGTATTTCTCACTCTTAAAAATATCTGTATTGTACAGGAATGTGACTTCAGCTGTCTGATTTTGTATTCCTTTAACCCTTCCAATCAACAGTGATTTTTTTTTTTCTGTGTCAGGCAGTGTGCCCTGTGCTAATGAGCTAAAGCTCTGTAAGACAGATCTTAGTCCCAAGGCAATACTGGGGAGCGTGAAAGATCTGGATTCGAACCTTAGCTCTGACACTGACCCGGTGTTTGATCTTGGATGGGATGCATCATTTTTGAATCTCTGGTTTCTCATCTGGAGTTGTGAGGAGTAGATGAGATAATGTGCCTGACCCATATCAGTGGTCTTCTGTAAATATTGGTTGTTGTTATCATTATTATTATTAATGAGCCAGGTCAGCCAACCCCCGGAATTCATTCGCCGTGAATTGCTAAGTGCATTAAAGGAGGGGGCTGGTGGCCCTGCCTGTGATAAACGAGAGGACGGTATTTGAGAGAACAGGTGAACTCCTTCCTGCCGATGTCATGGATAATGGAGAAGAATGTGGTGAGCGATGCCAGTTAATTCGTGCATTGTGGCTGGCGTGGCTTGGAGGAGCACAGTCACACTCAAGGAGTGGTATTTTCGTAAGCCCCTGGCTGAGGATGTCAGGGCCACCTGTCTGCCTTCCTTCCCTTGCTGCCTGCTCCTACATCTGCAGTCTGTTTCCCAGTTTGTACAATGTACTTCTGTTTTGGCAAGGGAGCATAGCGGATTCCACTACAGTGTAACTACAGTGTAACTTTTATTTCCTAAGGTTTTGTAAATTCCTAGAAGACAGGGAATATTTTATTAGTATTTATGCCTCCTGCAATGTTACAGTAGTAGATGCTCCAAAAACATGTTAGATGTCTATTTAAACTGGACTTTAGTGATTTCCCATTGATTATCTTTTTGTTGTTGTTGTTTTTTTTTAATGGCGACATTGATTAACGAAATCCAGTAAGTTTCGAGTGGACAATTGAACAGTAAGGC
Source organism: Eonycteris spelaea (assembly GCA_003508835.1). Lineage (NCBI taxonomy): Eukaryota > Metazoa > Chordata > Mammalia > Chiroptera > Pteropodidae > Eonycteris > Eonycteris spelaea. The sequence continues at coordinate 7,375,908 of PUFA01000065.1, forward strand.
ATATATACGTTGCATCGTGTGTTCACAGCCCATATTTAGATTTCTTCCTGTCACCACACATTTGACCCCTTTTACCACATCTATCCTCATTGATTATCTTATCAGTTCCAAACTCAGCCCACAGCCAAAATCCTGCGTCAACTTCATCTTCCAGGATTTCCCAGGGCTGCTTTAGACAACTCAGTGTCACGGTCCCGGGAAAACATAATGCTTATTGATTTCCTGTGGTGGAGTAGAAAATTTTACAAGATTTGGAGCCAAAGACACCTATGCTTGCGGCCCAGCTCTGTTTTGGGGGAGAATATGCTTCATGGTCAATCAGAGACTCAGTCTCATTTATAAAATGAGGATCATGACTGTAAAACTTTCTGTAAAGTGCTTAAAACATAATTAGTTCCCTCTCCATTTTTCTCTGTTCTCGTCTCTTCCAGAGAAGATATTTTCCTTTTCGTACCTCATACCTACTCACCTCCCCAATTTTAATGGTTTCATGTCCACCTCTGCCAGGAAATCTTCCCTTATTATTTAACTCTCATGGATGTCTCCTCATTCTTTAATGTATCAAACATTCATTTAACTGTCTTCATTGAGTCCTTGGTTACGTACTGTTTTATATTGTTCAATTATCACATGTATCTATGATATTATAGACATTAGTCCCACTCATTGGTATTTCTGGTTCTCTTCCTGTGGGCACAGTAAGGTTGCACTTCCCTACCTCTTGAAGGTAGTCATGCCACGTGATTCGCTTTAGCCAATCAAGTCAAGCAGATTTGATGAGTGTCACGTTCAGGCAGAGCTGAAGAGTTAGTGCGTGACTCTCTCTCCTTCCTACTGTTGCAGTGATCTGCCGCCACTCTTCACAAAGATGAGCCTCTGTCAGCCTGGATCCCTGAGGATGACGTGGAGCGGAGTCCCGCGCCCTCCATGACTTATGAAAGACATGTGGCATATATGAGAATTTAAGCACCGATTGGTTTAGATTTCTGAAATTCGCATAACTAAGTGATCCTAATCGACCCAGGTGTCTTTGTGTGAGAAAGGCTAAGCACAAGAACTGAGCCTTCACTTATTTCTGCATGTCTCATGTCACTCAAGAAGTACAGTGCGCATATCAGGCTTTTAGTGTTCATTAAATAAACATGTTTTAATTCATTCATAGCATCTTGGGATTGAAAAGGATAACTAAGGTCATCTAATGACAATATTTATTTGTTTCAATCTCTTCTATAACTTTCTGCCTGGTGTTTAGTTTGTTTGAACGATTCCAATGACAGGAGATTCACTCCATTCAAGGCAAATTGTCCGTTTTTAAAAAAAAATCGTGCTAGAAAATTAAGCCTGATGTTGATCCAAAATTGATCTCAGCATAGCATCCTGTCCCTGGTCTGAACTACATCTCAAGCCATAAGGAGAACGTTGGCCCATGAGCCCTGCCCCTCACCATGTTGGTACAGAGCGGAGGGGTGGCCTCTTTTTACCTCAGAGAGCTTCACATTAGTGAACTCCATGACCCAGGATGAATTTTCCTCCCTGTTTCCTCAAAAGGCCCCAGGTCCCTCACAGAACAGCGTTTAGACATGTCCTGTGGCACATTCATCCTCAAGTTGCACAACGTGTTCGTGGGGGTTTGCGGAAAAGCTGGAGTGCTGTGTGATCACACATTGTGAGGGCAGATAGTCGCTGTGTGGGATTACAGTGATATTTCTCTCAAATGTAATAAAGCAACCCCAGCTGTTGGCCACAAAACCATACAGAGATGCTCACTTCACCAGCCCTGACCTCAGCTGTGCTGTGTTTGGCCACAGACCCCACGCTTTCTGCAGGGAAAGTTTCATGACTAATACTGGAGCATAAGAAGGCTTTTGCAAGAAAACGTGTAGGCCCCGCTCGCAAGGATGCTGCTGACATGGATCCGAATGGAAGCTGGGGAGACAGTGATTGGTTTCTCTGGGCAGCATCGCTGGGCTCTGTGGAGAAGCCGCATGTTACACACTCAAGAGCGTTCGCAGCCCCAGAGCTGTTCCAGCCTCAGAGGAGTTTAGAAAGTTGAAAGCTCAGCAGAGGAAATAATATCACAAATGAAATGGTTTTGAACCATAACAAAATGAGTTTTCCTTGGAAACGGTTTTGTTTCTTTAAATCAAAAACAAAACCTCTCAGACTGCAGAAAAACATGACCCAGAGACTGAGGCAATTTGGGGAGCTCGTGTGCTCCTTCCTGCCCTTCTCCTCCTCTCCATTTGTTGGGTCCAGGAGGGATGGAGCAGGGTCTGACTGAAAATGGGTGAGAAATGACTTCTTTGACACCTAGACAGTCCCCAGAAGAGCCTGTGACTTTCTAAGGACAAGAGGTTGAGTTTTTTTCAGGTAGAAGAAAATAGAAAATGTGATGACTTTATTCTGTACCCACTGCCACAACAATTTTTTAACCTGTTTACTTTCCAAGCACTGGAGATGTGGCGAGGAATGAGACTCGGTCCCTACCTTCAACGTAGGAGAAATACCCTCTTGATAAATAAATATTGGTTTTGTTTTGTATCTATAAAACAACCTACTTTGCATAAAGCAGCTGCCTTAGGGATAATTGACATTCGTAGAATGCCGCTTTGTGTCAAGAATTCAATATTTCTCACTAACGCCCAATGCAGGTAGAGGTGCCATTACTGTTCTCTCTTTATAGATGGAGGAACTGAGGCATAAAGTGTCTAAATAACAAGCTCACGGTCACACAGCAAGAGGTGGCACTATGACTCGATGCAGGTCTGTCTGCTTCTATCACCAATGGATTTTACCATGGAATTATACACATTCTATTTTATTTAACCCTCCCAACAGATTTGGTAGGTAGGAATAAATATCCTTTTTAAAAAAAACTAAAAAGAAAATGGAGAGAGACAGATTAAGTAATAACTTGCCCAGAGTGTCACATCTAGTGACACATCAGGGCCAGGGCTTGCCCCAGATTTGTTTCCAGCAGTAAGGCCTGGAGGACAGCCCTCAGCAGCTGGCCAGGACAGACCCATTTTATCAGATATAGATGGGACTTTCCATATCAACCGGCACCCAACACAGGGCCTGGCGTGACCACCCTCTCTGTAGTTAGTTGTTTGTTGAATACAATTTAGCTTAAGCTCTACTACAACTTTCCCATAGATGAGAAAACATAGAAACTCAGAGAGGTGGGTGACTTGTTTCAGTTTACATAGCTAGCAGATGCGATTAACTAACTTGGAGCGTAAGAAGGCTTTTGCAAGAAGAAGAAGATCAGAGCCTGACTGTTGTAACTGAGGTGAGGCTGCGTATCTTGTATTCGCCAAGATAGAGACTAAGTTATATTGTGGGTGTTTGTGTGTGTTTCTATTGGTATAACCGAGTTTCAGTGGATGAAAGGTTTATGAAGCAGAGGTTTATTTCTTGTTCATGCTGCAACCCTGCGGGTTGATGGGGGATTTAGCTCAACCTGGTCACTCAGGACCCAGGCTGACAAGGGCTTCGCCATCTTACCATTTCACCATCTCAGCGCCACACTTTGGGGTTCGCCGCAGCAGGGGAGGAGAGCACGGAGCACTGCACACTGGTGCTTAAACGCTTCGCCAGCACACGACCCACATCACTCCACTCACTTCGCACTGACCAAAGCGAGTAAGCTGGCCACTGCCGACTCACAGTGGCCAGGCATTGCAGGCCTCCGTGGTGCCTGGAGGGAGCAGAGAACTCAAAACACCGAGGCTTTTCACGTCTATTATTCTATTTGTTCATTAAAAAATTTTATAATGGCAAACTACACATAACATAAAATTTACCATTTTCACCATTTTACGTACATAGTTCAGTGGCAGTAAGTGCATCTACGCTGTTGTGCAACAGAATCAACTTGCTGTGAACTCGAGTGCCAAGGACCCTAGTTTCTATCTTTTTCACATTCCTGCATATACAGAACCGTATCTAGCAGCTCCCTCCGTCCTTCCTGTGCAGGCCACTGGAGTCACTCTGAAACGCCACCCCCTGCTCCCTAGGAAGGGGGCACTCGTATTTGCATGAGAGGATAATCATGATAATCATACCCAAATTCTTTCATGGCGATGGAAGCTGGGAGAACAAAAATAACTTAAAATAACAGTATAAATTTCTATGGATTACGTTTCTCTAATAAAATCGCAGCTTAATAAGTCTAAATATTATCATTAAATATTTCCTAAGGCCTCTTGTTGCGAAGCCATTCTATGAACCTGGGTTTCCCGCTCACTCAGCTTCCTCGTAGTTCAGCCTCATGTTGGAACGAAATAGGAAAAGGGAGAAGAGAGGTTGACGTGTGTCTGTTTTGGTGTTACATTGGGGTGGCTGTGCCATTGGGTATAATTTTTCTGTTGAGATTAGAAGTTAACATCTCAACAAGCGTAAGGTCTTCACAGCTTTCCATCGGGATGTAACAAGTAGGGTCACTCTACAAATATGTTCTGTATCCAGATAGAACTTCCTTGGGAATCTAGAGATCATGGAAGGTTGGTGATGTGGAGGGAAGCTTAATTTAGAGAATCTATTCAGCCATTTGTTCAGAAAATTTTCACCAAGCACCTTATGCCAAGTTCAGTGTGAGATGCTAGAGTAGCTAAGTTGAATCAGATGATTCCTGCCCAGTAACTCTTAGTCCAGGGGAGGACTCAGTCTCTCTGGGGATGGATGACTCTGCCTACCCAGGTGTTGTGCCTTAGTGCAGAGTGACCCCCCCTCCCTGGTACCACACAGCCACATCTCATGAGAAGATGCTCTGAGGTACCCATGTCTGTTCATGGAAAAAGGCCTAGACCTTTCTATTTCATTCACACCTCGACCCCAAATTCTTGCTCTGTCTCTGCATTTACTTGGGACCTGATCTCCGATTGGATCTTCTTTTCAGGCACAGGCCAGGTGTCAGCTTCTTTATCTTTATATTCAAGCATCCTTCTGTGGTCATTGTCTTACACTCATGTCCTGGATCTCTCCACAATTCTCTGCACTTGGTCACTCCTCTTTTTGACTTAGTCTGACCCCCCTGGATCCCCGCCTTACTTTGATCATCCTGGCTGGTACCACCTACCTGGCCTGGATCCTTCTCCAGGGGAGGGTTAGATAGCTGCACAGTCAGTTCTTGAATTATAAATTAATTTCCCTCTGCTGCTGAGCTGAAGTTGAAACTGCTTTCTTCCTACTCTTAGTAGCTGTGTGCTGAAGAGTACTGATATCAGCTCATTGTATTACTAGTCCAAGGAAAGCAATCATGGAAAGGGAAGCAAGTGGCTGTATCTGTGTCTATATTTGTCTTTACTGATGCTTTTTGAAGAGGCACGGGAGCACCTTCTTTGCTTTACCTCCTTTGGGTTACCTATAAGGCCACTCTACTCCCTATGAATATAATAAAGTATCATTTCCAATAATATGACTGGCAGATATTTTCCCTCCTACTTAACACCTACTAATACTTCACAGAACTAGTGTTCTATAGAACACACTCTTGGAAAAACTGAGCCAGCTCTAGCTGTCTTTCCAGAGATTCTGCGATTGCCATTAGGTTTCGATTTGCTGTCAAACAAATCAAGGTAACACCATATATAAAATGCCAAATGTAGATGAGCCAACCAGTCATCGATGTCAGATGAGTTAAAATTCTTTTCGACTCTTAATGATTACACATTATGCTCCACATGGCTGCCTGGGTGATTTTTCTAAAGTACAAATTGTAGCTTCAGAGGCTCCCCATTGCCTATGGGATGAGACCTAAATTCTGCAGAACGGTGTTCAAAGCCTGTCATGAGTGACTCCTACTTACTTTTCTAGCATCATTTTTCTTACAGACATCTTGGACTCTGTCCAAGCCACCTTCCTTCATATAGCCAGTACTCCATGCTTTTCTTTGCCTCTGTGCCTTTGCAAATGCTGTTTTCTCTGCCTCGGACTTCCTTTTGCCCTTGTCGAATGTTCTTACTCAGCCTCTCAGGCTCAGCTCAAATGCGCCTTCTGTAAAGGGCTGTCCTTGCCTCCCTACACAGAGGTAAGAGGTTTCTCTCACCTGATGCTACCAATGTCACCTACCACTGATCTCATTCACATCCTTTCCATTTACTCACTACTGGATTGTGTCTGGTTTTTCCACTTGACTGTGAGCCCTCAAAAGGCAAATGCTCTTTCTCATTCATATTTTTGACCTCAGTGTCTGGCACATAGTAGGAACTTAATATGTGTTTGTTGGAAGAATAGATGACTAAATGAAAGAATGAGCAGAGGAGAGGATGTTCCTGCTTGGTTACAGATTTGTAGCTGGTGTTTAATAGTCCTGGAATAAAGGAAAATGGGCTCAGTGTTACTTGGTCACCGGTTGATGTTTCTTACCTACAAAGAAAAACATGAAACATATGAAAAACATTGCTGGATGATGCAATCCTTAAAGAACAGTGGGGCTATTCAGAGAAAGATACCAGGGAGGTGCCTGGTGTTTCCTCCTGAAGGACCTTGTTTCTCCTGCACGTCCAGTCTTCTCCAGTACCCATGGCTTCTTTGTCTTTGACTCCTTCCTTAGGCTTTTAAGTATATTCAAACATTCCTTGTCAATCAAGAAAGTCAAACAAAAAAGCTCTACTCACGCTTGAAGTTCTAGCTCTTATATCCGTGATAAAACCACTCAGGGACATGATGCCCAGATCATGCATTTTGATTTCCCAAAGACACTCGACAGAGTCACTCCCGAAAGCCTTGCAGACAGGATGGGGAAAGTGGATTAAGAATTATTTGACGGTCGAGTTTCAAGAGCACGGGTTGTGGGTCGGCATTAATCTGGGGGCAGGTCTCGGTGATAAGCCAAACGGTTCTCTTCCCAGGCTCGTCTTCCTTCCAGTGACCTCCTCTGTGTTCTATTGTTGCCAGTCTGGCTTCTTTCTGGCTTCCGGTCCTTTCTGGGTTCTCCTCCCCACCAGACCTTTTCCAGAAGGCCACTGTCTCCGCTTGGAAACGTCTTTGCTTTCCTCCTTCCCTGGTCGGTCCCACTCGTCCGTCACCTCACCCATGCCTTTCTCCTCAGCCAGGTCAAATCCCTCGCTTGTGGTGCTCATGGTCCTACATATGTCTGTTTGTAGCACTCATCATGGTTGTAATTTCATTTATTTGTAGGTTATCTTACTCCATCATTGATTGATTTTTCTTACCCGTGTATTCCCGGGTCCTATACAGCCTTTGGCTTAGATGAACAAGTAAATGAATAAAAGTGCCACCAAAGTTCGAGTTAAACAAATGCAAGACCAGGATGCTGTGGGAGGCAGCCTGGGGTCCAAAGATGGAGTCAGTGCTCAGACAAAGTGAGTTTGCAGTGATTTCCTTGCACTAATATGCCAGTGTTTCTTTCCAAGGGTCCCGGTTGGTCCGAAGCTTTCTTAAGTCACCATTCTCTGACAGTCGAGAGGATTGATCAGTAGGTTGGATTCCCAAATCAAGATTCAGATAAAAAGAGGAGTGGTCATTCAGGTTATTGAGCATCTTATTAGTCCCACGCTCTAACCTCTAGGGGGAGCTCAAGGCTGCCCCTCCTCTTCTCTCCAAGGTGACCGAAATAGAAGGGGTGGGGCTCTTAGCGTGAGGAATAATGCACTTACAAATGGAGCCGGTCTGAGCAAACACTCTTATTCACCTCATTTCACACAGTCCTTTCTTTTTCTTTTTCTTCCCTGCTATGTTTCCCATCAGGTGGGCTTTGGATGAGTTCACAAAAGTCCTATCAAGGTCATGGGTGCTCCAGTTCAGGTTGACAGGGCGGGAGACATTATAGGGGTTGGGGGGCCAATGCTATAATCAGGAGTGAAGATCGAGTTTTTGCCTGGTGCATTTCTGGTGCCTTTCATCCTTAAGCTGTCATCGTGGTGGGAGGCAGTGGTCGAAGACATTAAGGACACGTCAGAGAGCCAGGCGCTGTGCTAGGCTCTGGAATACCATGAGTTAGACATCGTTCCTGCCCACAGAGACTTCAGGTCTCACCATTTAGTCAGCCACATGTCTATGTTTAACCTAAATCATCCCTGGCTAAAATAAAAGATGAAGGAGTCCTGGCTTAATAATAGTAAGAAAACAAAACAAAACAACAAAACAGAAAAGAACTTATAATTTACCATAGACTCAGAATGAAAATCTAGAGTGATGTGGTGGCTGAAAAAGTTTTTGTAATTTTAGGCTCTGTTAATAGAAATATGCTAAGTGGATCCAAAGAGTTAATAGTGCCATCGTAATTAGTGTCGGCCAGTCCACATCTGGAGTATCGTGTTTCCCTTTGGACACCACATTTGAAGAGAAGAACGTGGACAAATTAGAGTGCGTCCAGAGAGGACTGACCAGGATGGCAAGGGGGGCTGGAGAGCCTCTGAACAGAGACGCTTGAAGAACCTGGGAATGATCAGTCTGGGAAATCAAAGACTTAGGTGGGGGCCATCATAGCTATTTTTGAAGATTTGTCATATGGGAAAGAGCATGGGCCAACTCCTCGTGCTGTTACAGAGAACACTTCCTAGGGACAGTACTTGGGTGAATGGTGAGATGTTGAGAAAAGGGTTTTAGTTCAACACGAGGAGAAACTTTTTGGCATCCAGGCTGCCTGGCAGCAGACTGGGCCTTCTCTCCTCTTAGCACTTCACTCTCTTGTCTCCTTTCCTGCCTCTCTTTCTCAGGGTAAGCACTGGTTTTCAGGTTCTTCCCGAACAATCTCCATTCTCTGATCCTAATTGGTCTCCTTAACGGAAGGAAACCCTGGAGCTTATTTCTGTGTGAGTGGAAGGTAACATTGACAGCTACCACTATGCTAAGCACTTTACAGTGATGATAGTGAATGCCTAACACAAAGTAAGAGGTAGATCTGATTATCATTTTATTTTACAGATGCAAAGCTTAGATTACTTGCTCAAAGGCACATATCTAGTTCTATGGACTGAACGGTGTGCCCCTAAGATTCATGTGTTGAAGCCCTAACTCTCCATGTGGCTGTTTTTGGAAATGGGGCTTCTAGGGAAACAATTAAAGTTAAATGAGACTTAAATGTCCTGGTAAGGTCACTAACCCTCCTGATCATAAGGATAGGGTTCGGATCCAAGAGGGTTAGTGTCCTTATAAGAGTTCTTCCTTCCTCCTTCTCCCCTCAAGCCAGGAAGAGAGCCCTCACCTAAAATCGGATGGGCCAGAATCTTGATCTTGGACTTCTCAGCCTCCAAAACTGTGAGAAAATAAATTTTGTTGTTTTAAGCCACCCCGTCTATGGTATTTCATTATGGTGGCTGGAGCTGACTAATAAAGCTAGTAAATGCGAGAGCCAGAATTTGAACCCAGGAATTCTACGTCCACAACTTACTCTCCTAACCACCTGCTATGCTTGCCTCCCCTCTACCAAAATATAAAGTCATGAGCAAAATAGAACAAACCAGGTGGATTAAAAGTTTGGACCAAAATAGATTAGTTTAGTAGGGTCCTCCTCCCCCGCTCCAGTGAAAATAAGGGGCAAAAGCGTAGGCAGAGATAAATATGGAGCTTGCGTGGATGTATCGAGGGTAGTGGGGCTCAGTGTGTTCCCTGGTCCTGTCACTCCTTGCCACCTGAACTGTGCACAGTGACTATTAAAAGAACACAGTTCTCAGATCTACCCCGTGGTCCAGATGGTCTGCACATGCCACCAGGCTAAGCCCTCTTTGTTCAGCGGAACAGTCAGGATTCTGATTTAAATATTGCCTACTTTTTCTGACACTTTCCCCTCATTCCACTGGGATCTGAGTATCCCATTTTAATTGTGTCTTTATTGTGTTATGCAGGACAAAGCCTTTTATAATGAATAACAAAATTGAAAGGCTTTTTTCCTTTTAGAAACCTCTATGACTCACCAAATACAACAAACCACAACCCAATAAAGCCATGATTAAAGTCTCTGTAGAATAAATCTCTCAATGAGTAGAGTTTCGCATTCTGTTACCGCAGGCATCCAAACCCTTTGATGTATGTTGGGCCCTCTTGCTCATAGACCTCTGTCATATCATCGCTTTCCCCAGCCATGAATCTCATGCCAGTGGGATTTCTCAGTGGGAGAAGTCTTGTCCAACAGGAGGTATAAAGGGAAGGCTTCCTGGAACATGTAGGGAAAAATCATGAAAATGGCCAAGTGAAAGGTAAACCCAGAAGGAGAATTTCATCAGCAAATAGCTTTCCCAGCTGGAATCCTTGCTTGTGCTAAATCCAGAGGCTGCTGGAATAAGTGAGCAAGACTGATTTAGAGGATATTTTGTCCGCATTTTGGTCTTTTGGCTCTGTTCTGTATAGAAACATGTGGTAAAGTAAAAATAAAAAAAAAATCCAAGTCTCTGAAACAAAATATTTTCCAGATACAAATTTATATTTATCACCTGAGGCTGCGAATTTGTGGCACCAAATACCTAGATACAAACCAGAGAGATTCACTGAGTATCTGAATATATGATTCTGTTATATGCATACAACATTTACTTTGATTTTATTTCTTCTAGCAACTATTCATTCAGAGAGAACTAACTGGCCACCTGCTCTGATAAACTTTAGGTGGCTTGAAGTCTTCGCAATTTTTTCTAGAAAAGCTTCTCTTAGGGCAGTCGAAAGCCTCCTTCTTTTGGCATGTCTATGATATTTTCCTGAAAATAGTGATGTTTTTACTTAAGGAATAAAAGGAGGTTGTAATTACAGCAGCAACTGTTGTAGATGCAGAAGGAGCCAACTAAAAAGAGAAGGACTGGAACTGGTTGTTATTTTTAAACGACATTCTTCAAATATGACAAACCATAAACAAACTGTATATTGCCCTTGAAGGGTGAGAGTCAGAGGTGGAAATTCCACATATGGCCATCAAGGGATCTGGTTTAGGGTTTTCCAATGCTTCAAGACTCCTAACATGGTTTGGCTCTGGAATTTATCTCCTTAAAGCTGAAGGAAGACAAACTCTGAGACTCGTGGGCACGCCTCGTTTTACACACTTAACTGTGGCCTTCTTCATTTTTACAGCCACTGCTGAGAGTTATATCAAGTGTTATGTAAACTGTCCTGGGTGTAGTAAAAACAGCCCTTCCGGGAAATTTTAGGACGGTCCAGAATGTCTGACGCTGCCGAGGGGACTTGTCATCCCTCTGTTATCAAGATGAAAACACTGAGGGTCAGAGAAGATAAAACACTTGCTCAAGTTTATTTTGAGAGGGACAGACTCTGCATCAGGCCTCCATCATAGCGCTTTGCTGGTCATTGGCCCGTTTTCTACAAGTGGGACCAAGCCTGGTGCTGAGTGGCAGACGACTTTCTCTCTGCCTCACTGCCCAATATACCTTCGAGACCTGCCCTACCTCCATGCCTGGCTGCCCTCTGGGATGAGTCTATGCCTCCTGGAGGCTTGGTTGTAGCCCCATCACGTTCTTCCCAATATTCAGAGAAGTCGAGGCTGCCCCTTCCTGACTTCTCCCCATCAAGGACAAGAGCACTGACTATGCGGGACACTGACCCGGGAGCATAGGGCAGGGTTGAATTCCCGCTGGCTGGAGATGGAGCCAGGATCGTTGTACCCAGTCTGGCTAATCGGGACTTTGAGAACCAGAGAGATGAGTCTAGGCAAAGTTCTTAAGTGAGAACTGAGGCCTAGACATGGGAGGTGTGACTTCCTTCACAAAGGGATGTGACTAGACAAAGTGGTGTGACTTTGCTACTTAAGAGCATGGTACCTAGAGCAGCATCGTGGGCCTCGCGAGGGCACTTGTTAGGAAGGCAGGACCTCAGCCTCCCACTCCCCACCTACTGCATCGGATCCCCAGATAATTCCCTGGAGAACCCAGGAAGGCTCAGGTCTAGAGGCACGGGGCCAAGAGCGTGAAACTCAGTAGGGATGAGGTAGGAGTGAGAGCAGGTCAGGAATAAGCCGTGGAGGCCAAGGTGTGGGACAGGGTGGTTGCTGCACGGCCGTGCCCAGAAGACCCAGGCTCCCACCTGGGTGTCAACCCATCAACACACCATTTCTGCCAAAAGAAAAATGGACCTGCCGATTCTTGCTGTTATAGCTGAAAAGTTGGTGCCTAGATGCTGAGTGCCAGAGCCTTGCTGTGCACTTGGGGAATCATTACTGCCAGCCTCTGCAGCACGTCTGGAATGAGCTCTGCTCGCAGCAGCCTTCTCCTGGCAAGAGTTAATGCTAAGGTGCAGCCGAAGGAATGTGAAGGCTGGAGAGCCAGCTCGCGGGATTGCTATTGCAATCAGAGGACGCCCGAGTCAGAGCTCCGAAGTCCTTTGAAGGGATGCCAGCTTGGACACATGTTTCCAATTATCATATGCAATCTTGAGACAGTGTGCAAGTTGCACTTTTATTATGTCAAAGTGAAAAGAATGGTGAGGGCGAGATAAAGGGGGAGAGGCCGCCGAGCTGGAGGCTGCACTGAGCTGTGGTACCAAATGCGAGCGAGGTGTCCAGCAGGCACCCCCCGCTCAAGTCCCTCCCTGGAGCAGGGCACATGGCGCCCACTCCGAGGGCCTCTCTTTTTCCTACTTATTGTGGGGGTCAAGGAAGCCCAGCTGATAAGGCTAGATGGAGGAAACCCCATCTTGGGAAGCGATTTGACCAGCTCTTTGGCATTTGGTGTGAATACAAAAGATTTTGTGGAGAGCATATGGGCCCAGGGTCCACCCACAGGACTTGACGCGGTTAGCCTTTGCGTTTTTCCCGAGATCCATCCTTGCAGAGAGAAGCCAGTTCCTTTGCTAGCTCGCAGCTCAGAAGGAGGTGTGGGGACAGAGGTGGCTCTTCCCTCTCTCCCAGCCAGGCCCGGACCACCTCTGGGTTGCGTCTTACATTGTTTTTAAATCTGGAAGGAGTCCCAGAACAAATGATAATTTCACTCGATTTATTTTTCCAAACACAGTTCAGAAGTTAGTTCCTTTGGGAAGTCTTCCTGGGTTTACTCTTCCAGCCTGATTGCTTCTTATCACTGTAGCCATCATCCGGAATGTTTATTTGCACTAATTGGTTGGGCTTTGTTTTTACATCAGTGTGTGTGGGGGTGCATGGGAAAAGGAAAGTCACTTCTTGCTGTTTCTTAGTGCTCAGTGGCTCTCTGTGTGTATTTATTTGTATATTGTGTCTGTATGTGGACGCGCGCGTGTGTGTGTATTGTGTATACACATTGGTATATTTACATGTGTTTTATATACAATAATTCACTATGTGCCAAGCACTGGACTAAGTGCCTGACATCTCAACGGAGTGGGTTCTATTATCATCATCCACATTTTCTGTCTCAGAAAACAGAAGTGCAGAGAGATAGGTAATCAGTCCACCATCACTCCGCCAAGATAACGGTGAGCACGGCAGCCTGACTGTGCTCTTCCCCATGACACCACCCTCTGAAAGGTGCTCGGATGACTCCCACGCGGTGGCCTCAGAAAGGACCTTGTCTTCAAATCAGACCATTACCACGGTCATTTCTGACACAGGGCATGCAGAGTGGGGATGGCAGTGGTGGAGAAAAAGATGGGAACTAAGTTCTGTCTTGCCTGCCCTCAGGTTTTGAGTGAGTGCCTGTCACTGGCAAGAATGGGTCCAGGTACTGAAGAGATACAACAGAGGGAACGCATCTTTGACATAAAAGAGCAGCCCTGGGTGGGACAAAAGTTTTTTTAGAGCGGCCACTGGCAGGAGGAGGGTGGTGGGGCGCCCAACTTCATCCTGGCCCCAGGCCCCCGAGCCATCTCCATAAACCCAGGTGAACTTTGAAAAGGTCAGAGCTTTTCCTTTGCAGACCCAAGGAAATTGGAGCAAAACAGAGCCCACGTGCTTGACGCGTGGAAAGTCTCAGAGCCAATGGTTTAGGAACTTGCCAAAGGCTGGGGGAGTAAACACAGCCAGAGAACCGTGGAGCAGTTCTCCGGCCGTGATGCATGAAATCAGAAAGCGCAGCCCTCCAGCACTCCCCCGAAGGTGGTCCGAGTTCTAGAACTCAGAGGCTTGCCCAGGCTGACCCACATCGACGGCTTAGGACCGTGCAGACCCATAGCGAGCTCTTGGTGAATGCTCATCATCTTGGCTGCTATTGCTTGTCACAGAATGAACCTACGCCGCATTTGTAAAACTCTGTCCGTGAACCTCCTTGCCTGTTGAAAGCTGTTCCACCCAGTCCTATCATCCTGTCAGGGTTTCTCAGCCAACTCCATTTTTCAAAACTGAAATGCATTACACACGTCTTCAGTGCCAGGCTCTTACATGTATTTATACATTATCTCATTTAATTATCTCCCAGCTCTCTGAGCAAAGAGCTGTCGTTATCCTATTTCACAGATGAAGAAACAAACACTCAGAAAAGTGAAGCAACTTGCCTAAGGTCACGCAGCCTAAAGGGAAGTATCTTGCTGGTCTGACTCCAAAGCCCCGCTCTTAACCACTGCGGTAGAGCCTCTACAATCTAGATGGCCTTCCTGAGCCCAGGTTCAAGTCAAATCTGAAGCTGAAGAGCTGTTGGCCTTGCTCTTACCCTTCTGAGCCTGGCTGTATGCCATCACGTCCACTGGCCAGAGGCTTTCTCATGCCCAGTCGGCACATCTGCCAGCAAACAATTGTTTAGTGACTACCAGCATAGTTGTTCCTCTCCTGCAATCAACACAGGGATTGTTAAGTTTAGAACAAATCGCTTCGCCTTCCACATGCATGGGACGTGGCTGTTTCCTGTCACACACGTGGCTTTGCTCTGCGTTCTGAACTCTGGGCTAGAGAAATGGTTATTTTCATTTCACAGCTGCAGGATCCGAGGTCGCAGAGGAAGCGGCGGCTCGCCAAGCCTTCAGGGATAGGAATGGGGAGCTGGGCCTGGAACCTAGCTGTGCTGACACCATGCCCAGTGCTTATACTGTCACACGGGCTGCCTCCGGGGCACGGGGGCCTGGGCTCCCCGCTCTTCCATTCAGTCCTGTGGGGGAGACTCCGCGGTCACTGCCGAGATGGGACCCTGTGTTCTGGAGAGTCCACACTTCTGCTCAGTTCTGCTCCAGCCTACCTGTCCCTTTTCTCCAAGCAGTGGAGAACACGTGGCCCAGGTGGGGCACACCTTGTCCCTCTGTCCTCTGCACTCCAGGTCTGGGGCGGACCCCCCACCCCCACCCCATCATGCAGATGACGCTGAGGGGAAAGTGCTGAGACGAAAGGACATTCCTGGGTTCCATGGGAATGAAAATAGCCATCTGGTTTGCTGCTGAACATCTGTACCCCCACTGCGGGACCTCTGTGAGGGGGAGAGCAGATGTAGGGGAGGCTGGGGCCCTGGCTGGAGAGGAAGGGTCAGAGGGACACGCTTGGAACATGAGCTAGTGTCAGGCACCGTATTGGTGGAACCAGGAATTTTGCACCGAGCTTCGCTGGCAGAGCTGGGCTGTGTCAGGCGGGGGCCACCGGGGTATGCTGTCGTGTTCCCTGTTGTGCTGGGGGGACGCCTTTCAGTGACGGACGCTGCGGAGGGGAAGGGATCTGCTCTGACCTCTGGGCTTCGGCGGACCCCTGGCAGGAAAACCTCAGTGAGGTGAGTGAAGGCAACATTGGCAAGTCGTGCAGCTGCTGCTCCACAGCAGAACATAATGGGCAGTTTTAAGCTTTTTTGTTGTTTTCATGTGTTCAAGTGTCTGGGGCCTGGTGACCCAGGTCGGCCTCTCGGGGCGGGGGCGCAGCCTGGGCGGGTCTGGAAGCCAGAGCTGTCGCCTGTGGAGGAGCGGGGGCCAGAGTCTGAGCTGCAGTAACCACCGGGCTTGGGGTTGTTTTTGGACCACGCTGGCTCTGTTGAGCCAAACTGGTCATCCCGGAGGTGTGTCAGACACTGGCTCCCAGGGGGTGACTCTGGGGACAGGGCCTAGAGCAAATGCTGCCATTGGGGAAGGCTGTGGTGTTGGGGGTGGGGGGTGCTGCTTTCCCTCCAGACTGGCCAAGCGAGTCTGAGACTCGCTTCAGGGGTCCCGGCGTCTTGCAGTATGGAGTCGCTTCCCAGACTCTCCACGCTGGTGCAAACCAAACCTTCCAGGCTGGGAGCCTCCCTCGCCAGCCCTCACTCACCGCATCCGGGGCCCAGAAGTCCTGTCCAGCTCTAGGAGGAAGGGGTGGTAAGAGGGGCCAGGAAGGCCGAGGCCCCTGGCACTGGTGCCCAGTAAAGAGCCGCAGGCTCAGGTCAGTGGGAGGGCTCCCTGCCGCAGCCTTTATCTGACCAAGTATCTCGGCACAGAATGTTCTGGTTGGTGTTTCTTTAACATAAATCTTTATTCCAACTGCAGTAGCTTTGATAGGAAAAACAGGCCACATTTCATCATGCTTTCACCCTAATCAAATGTCTCTTGTGCCAAAGCTCTCTATGTTTCTA